>SKCR01024900.1:0-1445222 GCA_019454045.1 Zanthoxylum bungeanum | reverse complement strand
TTTCTTCTCAAACTGACTCATGCCTTCGATAGGAGCTAGCCACCACCAAGAACAGGTTGGAAAATACCAAAGACGAGCTGAAGAAGACTCATGAGACGCTACTGCAGGTCAATGTGGACCACGAAAGGAAGATGCAGGAGTTCGACCAACAGATAAGTGCATCGATCTCGAGCGCTCCCATCACAGCAGCAATGAATTTTATTTTCATTTGTATAAACATTCATAACAGATAGTTTTAATAGACTATGTATTTATTTTATTTAATAAATTTTCATTATAATAACAAATTAATTATTAGAATAAAAATAATTGTACTATTATTCGGTAATTTTTTTTGAAATAATAATATTTTTTAAAATATTAAATTGAATATTTCAGAGCAAAAGTATGTAAAATAATACATTTTTTTATACTTTTAGCGTCGAATTTTTCGACGCTAAAAGTAATAAAATAATATTTACTTAGAAATAATTTATTGATTTTAGCGTCGAAAATTTTCGACGCTAAAATATAACTTTTAGCGTCGAATATTTTCGTCGCCAAATTTGTACTGTAGCGTCGAAAAATACTCTTTTCGTCGAAAAAATTTGGACGCAAAATCCGAGGTTTTGGCGTCGAAATATTATATTGCGACGCCAATTGTCTTTCTCGTCCAAATTTTGGCGTCGAAATTTAGCGTCGAATATGTTCGACGCAAATTCCTCTTAGTGTCCAATATATTAGTTTTAGCGTCGATATATTTCGACGCTAAAGACCTTATTTTTTGTAGTGCCCGTACATATTGGAGCATCAATAATAAGTAATTGGCGTGCCAATGAGATGTTGTTTCAGAAAAATCTGACTAAAAAGTATGTGTTTTGGAGGAAAATCTAGGTTGTCTATATATAGAGCACGAAAATGACTAATCAAATATAACATTCTCCATATTATAGTTCTCAAGTAGAGATTTAACAAGTGTTGTGTTGCATCTCTAAGTTTTTGTTATAACTAAAGTAGATTTGCTTGCAACCCTTACAACACAAAGTAGGGACAAATATTGTTATAAGAAAGTGTCATACACGCCTAAAAAACTAGATTCTCATGGTAAGTTCCCCAACAATTACCAAATCTCTCCCTCCTTCAAATAAAAGATAGATTACTCCCTATATTTGCAGTTAAGACTTAAGAAACTCCATTTTTTAAAGTATCGACCTTTCAGAATTTTAATCACCAATAAATCCGGTCCTTGGATTATTTTCCAGCTTTTTTTGACACCGATACTTGGTTAGAACAAACCATGTCTCTAAAGTTCATCTCTCCACTTTTTTTTCGCCTGGCACATTCTCTCCCACCTCTGTCAATGAATTTTTTTCTCAACTTTTTATTCCTCACAAGAAACCTGTTAGAATCTTTTGAGTTTCCTCACATAGTCCTTCAGGAATCCGAAAGATGCTTATCGTATAAGTGGGAATGTTAAAAAATATTTTTTATAATTACATCTCCATTAAGTTATAATTTCTCTATAATGATAAAATTAGTTTGGTCCCAATAATAATTATGACTACAACGAAGTTTTAATGTAATAATAAAGTCAACAACTGCCTCACAATATTGGTGAGTACCAATGAGTGACATTGTTAAATTTTTTTCAAAATAGTCGGCTAAATAGGGGCAAGTGAAATTATGATATACTTATTGTAAGAAAGCTTGTAGTGCTGATCATGTGTTGTGAGTTTAACATTAACATCTAAATAATAATAAGTAAAAGTAACTAAAAAGAAACAAGGGAATGCCCTTTGCTATTTGAGTAATATATAATTAAATCGTAATAATAAATTATTATAAATATATACATGATAAAAAATTATAAAAAACTTAACATAAATCCAATTCAACAATAGATGTAAATTCTTAGGCAGTCAACAAATATTATTACAAAAAAGATTTATTATTAGAACAGGCACAGGTAGTAATAGAAATACTAGAGTAGATATTTACGTTATCACAATGCATTTTCACTCGGACGCTAACTCATTTAAGCAAATCATCATTTTACTTAGAATTCATAATCCTTGTTTGCTGTTGGCACAAGCACCAAAGCATATTTTTTCTTTAGAGCCATCGCCATATTCTCTTGAAGATCCACATCATGGGGCCCGACTCCTGGAGGCAATGTCCAATCAAAATGATATAAAAGTCGAGCTACTGCCAATTCTACAATTGCCAATGCAAAATTATAGCCGGGACAAACTCTTCTTCCTCCTCCAAATGGAAAAAACTTGAAATTTTGATCTATGAAATCCATATTATTCTCCATAAATCTCTCAGGAATAAACTGGAGGGGATTTTCCCATGAGTCGGGATGTCTGCTGATGGCATAACTGTTGATTATGATCCGAGTTTTGACTGGTATCTCATATCCTTCAAGTGTGCATTGTTCCATTGACTCTCTGTCAACTAAAAAAGGATTTGGTGGGTGTAATCTCATTGTTTACTTAATCACAGCTTTCAAATAGTTGAGTTGTTGGATATGGCTTCCCTCAACTCTTTTACTACCTGAAGCAACTCTTCGAACTTCTTCTTGTGCTTTTATCATTATTTTTGGGTGTCTAACGAGCTCTGTCATTATCCATTCTATTGTTGTAGATGTGGGTACAGTACCCGCTATAAAAACGTCCTGCAATATATAAATTTGTGTAAAATATAGATTCACTGTTGAATGTGCGACGGCACTCATCACTGTGCAACCCATCGCACACTCATCACCTAGTTATTGTCCTTTGCTACTATGGGTTGGTTTCAAGGATAATTTTATCTAAAAAAAAATTATTTCGCTAATAAAAACAAAATAACGGATACTTGGACTATATACTACTACTACTACTTTTTTTTTTTTTTTACTTACTTTTTATGATTTCCCAATATTCTCTTTTAACTATTATATGTTCGGTAATAGTTCCATTATTCAAATCAGCAATGAATAAAGTAAAATACATACCAGAATAAGAGATATAACATCTTCGAGAGTAATGGGCACCTCCAGGTCGTGTTTTTGTTGCACTCTAAGCAAAACATCAATAAAGTCTTCACCATCTACTGAACTTGTGGCATCCTGCTTTTTCTTCAAATGCTCATTGATAATCTCATCAAAAGCAATTTTTAAAACTTGCGAACTCTCTGTCAACTTTCGTCCATAACCACTTAGCAAGTCAAGCCAACCCCACTGGGGGAAAAATTCAACCAAATGGAACCCAGATAGCAACTTATCCATCTCTCTAATAACCTTCATCAAATTACTCTTTTTTCCCTCCGCTTCCTCTGAACCTTCCGGGTACCTCTTCCCTAAAGATGAAAGGCATGTTATATCATTAGTTAACGTAAAAAACAGCTTGTTCATGTCCGTTTCTTTCCCACACTGGTTTTTCACGGAAGTCAACAAACGGTTCACTTCGTTATCTCGGATGACATGGAAAGAGTTGACTCGTTTTGAGCTGAGTAACTCGTTGACGAATATTTTTCGAGCTTGGCGCCAGTAAGGTCCGTAAGGGGACATGGAAACGTCTCTGCCGCCGAAAGAGTAGTACTGAGAGCTGACGGTCTTTTGGCGGGTGGCGAAGACTTGGTCGTGAGTTTTCATAACGAGTTTAGCGAGTTCAGGTGAGGAGATTACAACTGCTGGGATTTGGCCGAGTTGGAGGCAAAATATGGGACCGAGTTTGTCAGCAAGTTTACCTAGTTCGTGGTGCGGCTTGTCAGTGAGAAGGTGAAGGTGACCGATTATGGGAAGTTTTGGTGGTGACGGTGGGGTTGTGGTTGACCTTGACTTTCTTTTCCGGTTGAGCAGAGTGATTGAGACAAAAAATGAGAGGAAGATGAAAATGATTTGAGGGATTAGATTCTCCATATCTTTACTTTCACTTCTAATTCTAATGGTTGGAAAGCGAATGTCTGTCGCGTTTATAAAGAATGTCAAATGAATTGCTATGACTGAAATGACCTTTCTCTTGGCGACTATTCAAACTTATCACCACCAGTCAGTCAGTGAAGCCTCTAAACCCCTCAGTTGTTAATATTAAATAAATAATAGAGTAATATTATAAATTTTTTTGATGAAAAATTATTATCCTAATCTCCTGACTGACTTCGCCCCCACTTATTACCACCTCTCAACACGTGTGTTTTTGTAATGAATAATAGAGAAATTACTTGACCACGTTTCATACTTTCCAAACATCTAAACCTAATAAACCATGAGATAGCGCTCATAACCCTTCAATTTTTTTTTTTTTTTTTTTTTTTTTTTTTTAAAAAAAAAAAGAAAACCAATGCTAGGTTCACTACTTGACTACTCTATACTCAACTCCTTCTGAATTTTTATCTTTTTTTTTTTTTTTTTGAAATAATAATAAAAATTTATAAGATTCATTTTTTTAAATTGTTATTTGAACACAAAAAGGTAAAAATTTAGTGCTAATAGAGTATTCGTAGAATAGCTATTCCTTACAATCTTTGAAAACTCTTTCTCATGATGATAATTGGTTTGCTAGTTGTTGACGGGTGATTTTCGTTCCAGGGGCAGTATCGGGATAACACCTTCGGGATAATCCTCATCCAACCGTGAATTTGTTTTGTTATGGGGGATCAAAAGCAAACTTGGCAAAAGACAAAAACGAACACAAAATCGACAAGAGGGTTTTACGTGGTTCAGCGGAGCGAATCCAACCTACGTCCACGGGCACAAAGTGAGATATGATTTTTTATTACCAAACCGAGCTCGGCCGATCTATTTTCAAGGGTGGTCTAAAGAAACCGAGCTGTTTGTGTTTCACTCTTTTTACAAGTAGTTGTTCATTTTTTACAATTTTTGCTATCCGCCGTCAATAAGATTCACTTCCCTTTATATACTAAGAGAAAAAATAAAACTATTCCCATTTCTCCGTGACGTCATCCACGTGAATCTCCGGCTGATTGACGGGCTCTCTGCCCCAAGACTTCCTCGCCGAAAGCAAACCTGCCCTCTGCCTGTCTGTCACATCACTCTGCTTTATACACTGCCACACTTAATAATAATGATGCCAGCCTGTAAAGAGCTCTCAACCGGTGGTACATGTCAGAGGCAAAAGTCCAAAATACCCATGATCTCACGTCGAGCCTCATGAGCGCGGCCAGACCATGAGCTGAACTACCCAGACTGCTTCCGACCTAACCCAAAATATCCGAGCTCATCATCCCGATCCAGGAGGATGGAGGGTACCGGACCGAGCTACCGCGCCAAAGTGGTCGGTCTCGGCTCTAGTGTTGTCGGTCTCTGAGACTCGAATCATACTATGTCCTCTGGTCGGTAGGATCCAGGAAATCGGGTCCGAACACTCTGCTTGGCCGAGGAGTAACCGATACATTCTGAACATCCGTCCTTTCAAAAGAGGAAAATCCATTTTTGCCCTTGCCGCACTATTCAGATACTTTATCACAAAAAACACCATCAATATATGTCCCATAGTTCTCAGTTTCAATAAGTGTACGAGGTACCGGGAACTACAAAATTGGAAGTGTGCTGATCAACCAGTTGGTGGTCGGCTCCAAAAGCCATAGAGAAAACTACATCGGCTACCAATCAGGTCGTTTCTTGTCATCTCGTCATCCTCATGTACTCTATCACCGAATAATTTGACACCTATTCATGGGGAAGATGCTCCAACCCCGTGCTGATGATGATCCATTCGGATGGATGTAACTTGACCCCAAGCTAGCAGTACACATGGCCTCGGCGGGACAAACCCAGCCCCGAGATGGCGTAACAAGAAGCCTCGGTGGAACGAATCCAGCCCCGAGTTGGTGGAACAAATAGCCTCGGCGGAACGAATCCAGCCCCCGAGCTGGTAGACAAATAGTCTTGGCGGAACGAATCCAGCCCCGAGCTGGTGGAACAAATAGCCTCGGCGGAACGAATCCAGCCCCGAGCTGGTAGAGCTCGGGGAACAAATAGCCTCGGTGGAACGAATCCGGCCCCGAGCTGGTGGAACAAATAGCCTCAGCGGAACGAATCCAGCCCCGAGCTGGTGGAACAAATAGCCTCGGCGGAACGAATCCAGCCCCCAGCTGGTGGAACGAATGAGACTTAATCACGAGGGAAGAGATTTCAGCCTCCGAGGCTCGGCTGATCCCGGTGCATGCGTTCTTTTACCAGGCATCAGCAAAAACGAAAGATGGAAACATGACAAGGTTAGCACTTTGGAGGTGACTTAGCACATACTCTACACAGACCCAGAAAGATAACAACTCGGGTGCCCCGAGGCAGCGTCTTACCTGATGCCTCCCAAAACACAATTCTGAATCTTATAATTCAGCGTCCCGGCTAGCCGAGCTACGGATCGGTGAGCGGCCAAAGCCATGAGGGCAGAAACCTCCTCATGTTGGGCGGCTCTGGAGTCTGAAAATGCTATGAGGGAAGAAACCTCCCCATGCTATGCTTCTCCTGATTCGACGCGGTTAGACAGATAACTCACGGGGGAAGAAATCTCCCCGTGTTCGCCATCCCTGAGTGGTACATTCATGGTTAGGCAGATAACTCACGAGGGAAGAAACCTCCCTATGTTCGCCATCCCAGAGGTGGTACAGGAGCTCGGTTAGACAGATAACTCACGGAGGAAATAACCTCCCCGTGTTTGCCATCCCGAGGTAGTTCCTCAAAAATGCGAGTCATGGGGTAGTAACGCTCCGGCCTCGGGGGTTTGATAATGACACCCGGGGTTGGCGTGCCACGCGGGGTTCACGCTTTTCCCACATGCACTCCATCCTTCAATGCGTTTTGGATCCTCAAAGGTGAAAGGAGTCAGGTTGGAACACTTCCACCCAGGGGTTTGATAATGACACCCGGGATTGGCATGCCGCGGGCTTGGTGCCCTTCCCAACTACCGATCACCCCTTCGCATCGAGCACATCCCATAAATATTGAACATGACTTTCACATTCAATTAATAAACAAGCAAAATGGACAAGTTTTTAATTCAAAAGAGAAAGTCTTATTCATATTCGAGGGACCTACTGCCCTCCTTACAACTCTTTGCAGGTCATTTCAAGAGAGGCTTTTACAAATAATTTTCTAGTTATTGTCTTGTAGTCGGACACATCTTCTAGTCTGGACTTGATTAAGAAATTCCCGATCGCGCTAACATGATTCCTTGGTGCCGAACGCTCCATAAGCATCTCTGAACAACTCTGGAGCTTGGTCAAGAACCCGCGGCTTCTTGCGTTCCCACTGAGGTCTTTCTCATTTCCTCTCATTCGGGGTGGCCACCGCCCTGATCGAAGGAGGCACTCATGGATGCCGACCTCGTGCCCTTGGCTGACTGGTTCCCTGGCCGATCCTTAAACACTACCTCAGCCGTGAATCCGAGGACTTGGCAAGCCGAACAAACGCCACGTGTTCTTTTGGAGGAACTTGTTCATTCACGACCGGTGGCGTGCAAACGTCACCCATTTTTGACGTTAGATTTCATTCTACAGCTTAGTCCTAATGGATGATCGTTGGCCATCCTTTTTACATTCCATTCTACAGCTCAATGAGGAGAACTATTGCTACCCAAACTCATTGGGCGTTCATTCCCCTCATCTTTCCCACTATCATAAACCTTCATTCTTCTTGCGAACCCTTTCCTCTTTCCTCTAGGTTTTCCTTTGTTTTCCCAAACCACTTTGCTGCTAAACTCTCCAACGACCCATGGCTTCCGCCTTCTGCCATCGCCTTACCACGCAAGTTGTCTTTTTTTCTCTCCCCACAGAAGACACCAACTGTTGACGAGTGATTTCCGTTCCAGGGGCAGTATCGGGATAACACCCACAAGAAAATCCTCATCCGACCGTGAATTTGTTTGGTTATGGGGGACCAAAAGCAAACTTGGCAAAAGACAAAAATGAACACAAAATCGACAAGAGGGTTTTACGTGGTTCGGCGGAGTGAATCCAACCTACGTCTGTAAGAGCCAAATTTGGTCTAAGGGTAAAACTGTCTTTCACCTTAAGCCCATATAGGCCCGAAACCAAAGCCCAAAGAATTATGTATTTGATTACAATTAAAATCATAAAGCATGGCACTCCACTTAACCTAAACTCTAGCACTAATCCCCACCACTCCACTCAACCTAACTCTAGCACTAATCCCCACCACTCCACTTAACCTAACTCTAGCACTAATCCTCACTTACTCCAAAAACATTACCACCAAACCTCAGATCATGTTTTATCTATAAATATGAAAAGAATACGGGAAGTAAGCATTCAAGTCTCATTTCTCTCACCCTAACACTTCATGCTCTTAATCCTTGATCTCCTCATATATTACACAGCCCTCACGGCCAAACAAAGGAAGTATAGGTAATATTCAACCTTGCTTTCCCACTTTACAAATTTATTTCATGCCACTGACTTGGGCGTCGGAGTATACCCGGTATCCACCACACCGGTGGTAGCCTACTCTCGTCTACTCTACTTTGTTTTTTGCAGGATTGCTAGTGCCCAACTTACAAATTCTGATTGAGGACCCTTGGCGAATTCCGGAGTCCACAACGTCCACGGGCACAAAGTGGGGTATGATTTTTTATTACCAAACCGAGCTCGGCTGACCTATTTTCAAGGGTGGTCTAAAGAAATCGAGCTGTTTGTGTTTCACTCTTTTTACAAGTAGTCGTTCATTTTTTACAATTTTCGCTATCCCCCGTCAATAAGACTCACTTCCCTTTATATACTAAGAGAAAAAATAACACTATTCTCATATCTTCGTGACGTCATCCACGTGAATCTCCTGCTGATTGACGGGCTCTCTGCCCCAAGACTGACTTGCCGAAAGTAAACATGCCATCTGCCTGCCTGTCACATCATTCTTCTTTATACACTGCCACACTTAATAATAATGATACCAGCCTGTAAAGAGCTCTCAACCGGTGGTACATGTCAGAGGGAAAAGTCCAAAATACATATGATCTCACGTTGAGCCTCATGAGCGCGGCCAGACCATGAGCTGAACTACCCAGACTGCTTCCGACCTGACCTAAAATATCCGAGCTCATCATCCCGATCCGGGAGGATGGAGGGTACCGGACCAAGCTACCGCGTCAAAGTAGTCGGTCTCGGCTCTGATGTTGTCGGACTTTGAGACTTGAATCATACTATGTCCTCTGGTCGGTAGGATCAGGGAAATCAGGTCCGAACACTCTGTCTGGCCGAGGAGTAACCGATACCTTCTGAACATCCGTCCTTTCAAAAAGAGAAAATACATTTCTGCCCTTGCTGCAATGTTCAGATACTTTGTCACAAAAAACACCATCAACACTAGCAATTTCTCTCATTTAGAGTTCACTTAGCGAAGGTTTTGATTTGAGGCCAATACTTAATGTGGATGCTGGATTTCGTCTGAGGTCCACAATCGAGATTTGTATGATGGGGTCTTAGCGATCCTGCAAAACAAAGGTAGAGTGAGTGTGAAGAGTCTACCCACCGATGTGGTGGATGCCGTAGGCACTCCGACGCTCAAGTCAGTAACGAAGATGAGCTGAAAATGAAGGAATAACAAGTATGGGGTTACCTTGACCTCTGTGGACTGCCGAGAGGGTGGTGGGCCGATGTTTAGAGGCTTATGAGAGCTCAAATACGAGAGCTAAAACTTGAATGAATCATATTCTAAGTTCTGCTTCAATTTATAGGTTGAGAATTATAATTTTTTTTAGTTGGCGTAGTAATTGTGTTTATGAAGGTGGGACCCACAACATGTTTAGGATTTAAGCTTTCGGTGAAGAAGAATATTTGCATATGGAGTTAGTATTTTTTTTGGGAAAAAAGGATATGGCAGTTGAAGTATTAATTGAGTGTCTTTTGAGTTGTCTGTTGATTCGGGTTTGGAAGATAATGGTTTAAGTCTTTTGGGCCGGATACTATTAGGGATTCGGGCTCTGTTTTGTATTGGGTTTGAAGTGAAAAGATGATTTTTCCCTTGGCCCAAGTTTGGCCCATACAGTTTGTCCCATACTCTCTAAGTCAAAGAGTCTTTGACTTGGAGAGTACTTGACGAGCATGTCGTATGAAATAGGTAAGTGTATATGGACTTTAATGTCGTTTGGATTTGTCAAAGGTCAAACAATGTTGATGAAGTTTATTACATATCTGAGATGATCCTCAGTCGATCTGGCCTGCCGAGGGTATGAGGGAGTATGGATCAAATGAGGTCTGGGTCCTGATATTGATTCGACATGGGTCATGATGATGCCCTTGTCGACTGGATCATAAGAAGATACATGATAGTTTCTTATTAGTTGTCCAGATGTCTCTGCAAGGAATAATATGTGAGTGTACTGCAGGGCATCATCAATGTCGTCGGGACCAAATGAAGGTCCATGCCTTGAACTTGACTCGACATGAGCTATGGGGCATGTTCCCAATCGACTGAACCATATGAAAGTTTAAGATGATCTCTATTTAACTGGTCAGAGGACCAGGGGAGTATTCAGTGTCGCCTGGACCAGATGAAGGTCGAGGTCTTGAATTTGACTCGACTTGAGCCATGGGAAATGCTCCCAGTCGACTGAACCATATGAAGGTTCAATATGATCTCCATTCGACTGGTTAGAGGACCATGGGAGTTTTCAGTATCGCCTGGACCAGATGAAAGTCCATGTCTTGAACTTGACTCAACATGAGCCATGGGGAATGTTCCCAGTCGATTTAACCAGATGAAGGTTTAAGATGATCTTCATTCAACTGGTCAGAGGACCAGAGGAGTATTCAGTGTCGCTTGGACCAGATGAAGGTCGAGGTATTGAACTTGACTCGACTTGAACCATGAGGAATACTTCCAGTCGACTGAACCAGATGAAGGTTCAATATGATCTCCATTCGACTGGTCAGAGGACCATGAGAGTCTTCAGTGTTGCCTGGACCAGATGAAGGTCCAGGTCTTTAACTTGACTCGATATGAGCCATGGGGAATGTTCGTAGTCGACTGAACCAGATGAAGGTTCATGATGATCTCCATTCAATTGGTCAAAGGACCAGAGGAGTCTTCAGTGTCGTTTGGACCAGATGAAGGTTCGGGTCTTCAACTTGACTCGACATGAGCCATGAGGAATGTTCCCAGACGTCTAAACCATATGAAGGTTTATGATGATCTCCATTCGACTGATCAGAGGACCAGTGGTGTCTTTAGTGTCGTCTGGACTAGATGAAGGTCCAGTTCTTGAAATTTACTCGACATGAGCCATGGGGAATGTTCTCAGTCGACTGAACCAGATGAAGGTTCATGATGATTTCCATTCGACTCGTCAGAGGACCAAGGGATGGGTTTACACAGTTGTGTCAAATGGGGGTAGTATTTATACCTGTGATTATGAACATTGTCAGTACATATAACTGAATATTTATACCTGTCGTTTGGTGGCTTTGTTCAGTGGGCCAATTGGTGGTTCTTTAGAATAAGGTCTTATCATTGTCGAATGGAATAAAGTAATATGACATTGTGTTTGCATGTGTCGTCTGGGATAGAGTTGTCCAGAGAATTTGCTGGTTGTTTTAGAATAAGGTCTTGTCATGTCGAACAAGACCGCTGCATGGTTAGTAGTTAAAGGAAGAATCCTTATACCTGTCGTCTGAAGAAAGCCGTTGATGAACTTCTTTAGTAATTAGATGATATGTTACTTCTCCGTCGCTTAGTATGAGTAGTGCGCAACAGATGCAGTTTCACTAAAAAAAGTGTCTTTTAACCCAAACAAATATAATTTTTCTCAGCTGATAATTATGCTTATCTCTCTTCAATGATTGGGCTTTAGTTGGATCAAACGAGCCTTTGAAATTTTTTAGGCTTTCAATTAATTCTATAGCCCTAATGGGAGCCCTGAGGTGTCTCTTAAGCGGGAAACCGAAGCGCCAAAATGAGAGGGTATAAGTGAGCTTTGAAGGCTCATTTTCCTTCATTCACAAAATTTCTCTCGCTTCGCAAGTTGGAAGATTTCTCTTGATTTTCAAGGTACTCCTCATACCCTTAATTGTGTTCTTCAGTATCTTCAATTATTCATAGCGTAGATTCAAGTTGTTCTTGCTGAAAATAGGTGATTTGATCTTTAGGGTTTTAGTGAGACTATTGGAATTGTGTTTGAGGATTAGGTTAGTTTGATCTATAGGAAGTAGAAAATTCAAGGCTTAACTGTTTTATCATTTGGAAAAATATCGAGTGAAGATTCGCAGGATAATATTGATGTGCAAATAGATAGGTATTCAGAATCACATGTGGGAATATCTTCGAGTGAGTCGAGTGGGGAAGAGGCTTATGTTGATTGGTCGTATTAGGATCTTCGTGAGATTGGAATTGTAACAGTAGCTAAACCACCACTAAGAATACCCACCGATGCGAACCCACTTAGGACACTACCAGCCATTGGGGAGTCGAGTGGGACCCCAAGCACAAGTGAACTGACTGATATCCTGCCAGAAATCCAGCTAGTCGTGTGACTGAAAAATCAATGATGGAGATGAAGTTGGGATATAGGTTTCCTCAGTCTATAGAAGTTAGGTTAGCTACGTCGACTCAGAGGATAGATTATAAAGTTCTTGGGTGGATTGGATTTTATGAGCGTCCTTTTACTGATAGGTTTAGGTTCCTAATACCCAAGTTAGTTTGGGAGGTACTGAACCACTATGAGTTAGCCCCGACCCAATTGATGCCAAACACATGGAGAATTCTGTTATCGATTGAGTGCATTGTGTTTGATTTGGGGATTGAGTTTGGGGTAAGGGACCTGTTGTATACAAATTACATGAATGAGCATCTGAGAGAGAATGAGAGATACCACTTGTATCTTCGTCAGAAGAATGAGCCTTTGGTCTTGGGGCTTACAATGAATGATAGAGAGGATTGACAAAAATTTATTTTTTTATAAGAGGAGGGAGTGTATTTTGGTCGATTGGGGTTGGCCGTATTTCTGAACATTGGAATTCGTCGAGTGAGTGTTTTACCTTGCTTTTTCATAGTTATATTTTTTAGTTGTATAACTGAGGTCTTTGTCTTTCCATTTGTAGGTCTTCAACGAAACAAAACTTTTGACACCATCAGTCGAGTCGTTTCGATTACGAAATTCATCCTTAGTTTGCCTGTCCCGAGAGAAATTAGAGAGTCATTCTTGAAGAAAGGAGACTGAGACTGACCCCGTTGTGGAAGGAAATTTTCGATCCAGAAGGTATCACTTTGGCCCCTTGTAAACAAATTTTGGTTGTGATATTGGCTACTTGGTTGTGTGGATTGACTTTTGGGGAGTCGCTATTTGTAAAGCCACTAACACCCAAACAGCTTTTGTGCGCAGCTGAAATCATGTCGGGTCCATTCAAAGTGTCTTCACTCAATAAAATGAAAAGTAGAAGGAAAAACAATAGAGCCAAAGGGAAGAAACCAGAAGCTACTGAGATTGAGGTCTCAATGCCAAAAGAAGTTGCTTCGACTGAGGCTCCTGTTGTGACAAGGTAGTTGACTGAAATGGTTGTAGCATCCAAGAAGAGAAAAACAGTGATTGAAGTGGAGGAAGGCCTTGAGAATATTATAGTGAAGATTCCTCACGGGGTCGATTTCGATTTGAGATCCTTCCAGCCTCTCAAAATTCATCAAATGGCTCATCCTTGAAGAAGATGAAAATAGGCTGGCTGAATTGGGTCTGACAGAAACAAGCAAAAAGATCGCGACGTAGAGCTATTGGGTAAAGTTACAAATGAATTCTCTTCTTTTAGTCTAATGGAGAATAACACCATGTTTTTCCAAGTTATGAAATGTAGCATCTTCATGTAAGAATATGCTGAGTCGAGTCAAAGGCGAATGAAAGAGTTGGAGAAGTTCAATGCGGTAGTTAGAAAAGAGGTTATCGAGCTGAAGGCACTATTAGAAGCCTCTAAAATGAAGGCCAGAAGGGTTGAGAAGGTGGAGAAGGAATTGAAGGCCATTCAAGTGACATTGAAAGTGGAGAGGGAAGTGTTTGGAGCCACAATCAAAGCATACAAGTAAAGCTTGGATAGTTTGAGGAAAGAGAATTCCCAGTTGGTTGAGTAGTTCGAGGTGATTACTTTAGAATCGATGATGAAAGAGAGGAGCAATCTTATGAAAGAGTATCTTGCCAAAGAGCATGTCGCCTGGAAACCAAACAGATGGATAAAATAATATGACAGATTGGTGGCTGGACTCTCTCTTTCGAATGAGGGCGAAGAAGAAGAGAAATGAGATGGAGCTCACTCTAAGGAGGCGGGTTCTGATGTTGGAGAGGAAGTTCACTCGAAAGAGGTGGGTTCTGATATTTTAATTGGTGATGCTGCTGACGGGGGAATGGCTACCGAGGAATATGCAGAGGCGGAACTGGTTCGCTTGAAGTCACCCCAATTATTCAACATGTTGCTTAGGATATACTCCGACGCTCAAGTCAGTAGCGAAGATGATCTGAAATTAATGGAAGAACAAGATATGAGGTTACCTTGACCTCCGTGGATTGCCGAGAGGGTGGTGAGCCGATGTTTCGAGGCTTATGAGAGCTTAAATATGAGAACTAAAACTAGAATGAATCCTATTCTGAGTTCTGCTTCTATTTATAGGTTGAGAATTATAATTTTTTTTAGTTGGCACAGTAATTGTATTTATGAAGGTGGGACCCACAACGTGTTTAAGATTTAAGCTTTCAATGAATAAGAATATTTGCATATGGAGTTGGTATTTTTTAGGGGAAATGGGATATGGCAGTTGAAGTATTGTAGGCATTGCATTTTTGCATGTGAAACCCGATGATGAGTCTCAGTTGGAGGCACTACCTTTTAAGTCGCGGAAGCCGCGGGAAACGGACGTCGAAATGGAGGAGTCAAGAATTGACTCATGTTCGGGTTAAGTTCGCTGGTTTAACTTCGGGTTACTTGTTGGTTTTCCGTTTTAAAAATTGTTCCCGGCCCAAAAGACTCACAACCACCCAACCTCGGCCCAAAATCCTCGCAAGCCCCTTGGCCTTGACTTAAAACCCCCGCAAGGCCCACACGCCCAAAGCCTTTAATACACACCCCAAATTAAATAATTATTAATTAAATTAAAACATTAACTAAATAAAATATTAATTAAATTAAATAAATAAATAAATAAAATATTTACCAAACATAAAATAAGTATATGCCTAATTTAAACAAATCAAATATAATCATTCCTAACTAAATAATATATTTACCAATCTAAAATATTTGACTTCCTAATCAACACCAATCTAATCTTGTAACTTCCTAATTTAAAATAATTTGTCCCCCCTCAATCTTGTGTATACCATTCTTGAAAAGCCTAAATTAGAAACCAAGATCCCTTCCTTGTGAGACAAGGACAAACCCTAGCCATCTTCTATATAAACATGCACTAACCTAGCCACCCCTCTCGGGAACTCCTCTCTAACATACACGGCAATTACAAACAAAAAAGACAAAAACAAAAGCCAACAAAAAACCCTAATTCATCCGACACCTAGACGCCACACAGTCCTTCAACGCCAATCACACCTGCCACCCCTCATCACTCAAGCGCACCCTAGCCTTCACTCCCCCTCATGCTTCTCTCGGCAAAGCCACACATCAAACTGCCACATGCCCTAAGCCTTAGCACTCACGCATCAGCCTGAACCACCCACGCCACTCTCATAATTGTCACGCTTAAATGCCTTTTGTCACACAACTTGTCCACTCATAGCCTGCACACATCTCCCTCACAAACGCTAACCCTCGGCATTCACTCTCACCTCCACGCCAATTCCCCTCCATGCAGTTTCATGCGCCATGCACTAATGTCCCTCCATGTTCTGCACTCAAGCACGCACTGACCATAATAATATAAACCAAAGCCACGCCTATAACCTCCACAAACTGCACAGAATCTTGCCCAAAACAGTCGCATAACTGCCCCTGGAACTCTTCCAAAACAGCAGCCCCTAGCCTCCAAAAATCGCCAAAACAGTGAACAAATACAACCAAAATAGTGAGCAGCAAAACGGAGATAAAATAGCGAAACGGCGAGTTAAGACGTTAAACAAGTGAACCGGAAAAGTTGCGGAGTGATAGCCATTCCGACGGTTGTAAACGCGAGTCCGGAAGACGACTTAAAAGGATGGAAACCCAGACGTAAATTCCGTAGCCGATTCCGAATGGACGGTAGTGCGGTCTGTACTTGGGATACAACTCCACGTACCACTTGAGTAAACGGCGCGGATTTCGCTTTATGTTATTTTGATTATTCGCACTTTATTATTCCGTCTTTTAATTTCCACATGTTATTTGTTTATGTCATGATGCAATCGAGCGCATGGGCTTAGTAAGTCGGATTAAAGGTCCCCTATTTGGAGGGGTTAAAATCCTTTACCACGATGCTTTGCCGCGCCGGTTGATGTGTGTTCGGTTGAATGTGAGATATGTTCAATCGGGCATACTAAGTTTGATGTGATTGTCTTTATTTTTGTATGCATGATGTGATCGAGCGCATGGGCTTAGTAAGTCAGATTAAAGGTCCCCTATTTGGAGGGGTTAAAATCATTTTACCACGATGCTTTGTCGCACCGATTGATGTGTGTTCGGTTGAAAGTAAGATATGTTCAATCGGGCACACTAATTTTGATATTATTGTCTTTATTCTTTGTATGCATGATGCAATCGAGCGCATGGGCTTAGTAAGTCGGATTAAAGGTCCCCTATTTGGAGGGGTTAAAATCCTTTACCACGATACTTTGCCGCGCCGGTTGATATATATTCGGTTGAATATAAGATGTGTTCAATCGGGTATACGAAGTCTCATATAGTTTTCTTTATCTTTGTACGCATTGTAATGGAAAGCGCATGGGCTTATTGTGTTGGACTTAAAAGGTTCTCCATTTGGGGGAAGAAAAAGCCTAAAAGGCTACCTTTACCACGATATTCACCGCGTCTTTCATATATTGGATGCATCATTTACCTTAGTCTTGGCTTAATGTGTTATAATTCATATATCCATGTCATGATAGCATTTGAGTATTATTTCTTGTGGTATATCGGATGGAAACCCAGACATAAATTCCGTAGCCGATTCCGAATGGACGGTAATGCGGTCTGTACTTGGGATATAATTCCACGTACCACTTGGAAAAGTACTCACATGTATGTTTGTGTCCACATTAGTTATCTTCTTTTGCACCACGTCATAGTATGCTTACTTTAATGCCTAATTACATCCTTAAGTGTCTTTTTGCATTATGTACTAAGTTGGCTCTTTTATTTGTGCATGGACATGTAATGGCTATTTGTTTATGATATGTCTATGAAATCACATGTTCACTATTATTTGATTCACCTTTATGTGTGCTTGTGTGGTTGGTGTGTGCTTGTGTTTCCATGAATACAATATGCCAATGAAGTTGTATGTTCGTTGCTACTTTGATGTACTTTCAAGCATGAAATCTTAGATGTGAAATATATGCAAATTTAGGTGTAAGTTTTATTTTAGTGCATATGGATTTAGAAACATGATACTCTTGGAAATAAGTGTTACTTAAGCTTGATTAAATTATTACACAAATCCTTTCATTACAAGTGACATAAGTAAGGGACCATTCCGAACCCAACGGTTTGAGGTCTTCCCTTGCGAGGGGTGAGTGCGGCCTTAAATCTCATTTTCCCGGTTCACACCGGGTGGGGACTCCATTATTCTCCGGTTTAGTCCCTTGTGGCTACTCCGTACTCCCGACCGGGCCGCGAGCCTGGAACAGCATGCGTCACCCAGTTCCTGTGTTCCCACAAGTATTAATTTAGTGTCTTTTGGGCTGTCTGTTGATTCGGGTTTGGATGAGAATGGTTTATGTCTTTTGGGTCGGATACTGTTAGGGATTCGGGCTCTGTTTAGCATTGGATCTGAAGTGAAAAGATGATTTTGCCCTTGGCCCGTACATTTAATATTAATCTAACATGCATATATCTATAACAAGTAAAAAATAATAATCAAAGATAATTATGAAATTATTAAAAATATATCTCTAGAATTCTACATGAACAATCTATTCACGTGCATTGCTCATGCATGACTCTGTCTTTTCATTAATTACTCGTAAAAACTCCTTCCCCCTAAAAAAAACCTGGTCCTCAAGATTGAATTAAGGAAATTTAATTTGAAATCTGTGGCATCCTCCTTTTGGCCTCCACCAGAATGTGCTCCTGCCATGGGAAAATGTATCAAAAGTAGTTGTGTGACTTGA
The DNA here is from genome assembly GCA_019454045.1 of Zanthoxylum bungeanum. NCBI lineage: Eukaryota > Viridiplantae > Streptophyta > Magnoliopsida > Sapindales > Rutaceae > Zanthoxylum > Zanthoxylum bungeanum. The sequence continues at coordinate 1,426,992 of SKCR01024900.1, read as the reverse complement.
AGAACTCTCATCTCCCAAACTTTCTTCTTCCTCTTCCAGGCCGAATCCCGTCTATTTAAATGATACTTCAAAATGACCTTTGCCACAACAACCACACACCAATTTTTGGCATTGATTGTTGGAGTTGGTGCTCAGCGCGCCAAATTTTGTTGTATTTATTATAAATACGATGTACATTATATATTATTATGAATAAAATTAAATAATTTTTCATCAATATAATCATATATATGGTAAAGGCGTAAATGACCGTAGAATGAATAGTTGTGACATAATTACAAAAGCGCCGCAATTGTTACTGAGAAATGTCACAATATGATTCATTCTTAAAATTGTTCATAGTCAAGGTTTACATACTTGGTCGGTTAGTAAACCCGTGAGACCGGTACGTGTCATATATTAGAATTGTTCTAATGGTTTACCTCAGTAAACCATGAGTATTGGGAGACTCTTGTAGACACGTAGGTATTTATTGGATAAATACTGAACGACTCATTTAAAGATTCCAGATAGATGGTACACCAACGTCAATAGGAATCTTTACGAGTCGAATAACATATTAGCTCCTTTTACTTGTGATACCATTGTGGATATGTGAGATATCCTCCGTACTTTGATGACAGTCACGTCAACAATCTTTTAAGATCAGACCTCCGCCTGTTCGTTGGGTATGGACTGATACTCACAATATCCTGTGATGTATCCAGAGAGGATCTGTCAGCCTCGTGTACGGAATTTAGGTGTCCAATTTGTGATTCTTTGAAATCCTTGACCGAGGTATGATTCGGAAACGAGTTCCGAATATTTGTTAAGAATCATAATTATGTCGCGACACATGAATTGGTCATAGCGGAGATTTGACGTTTAATCTATATCTCCGGAACAATTCGAATAACTTATGAAAGAGAGATTATATATGTGATGACTTCGACTTGGATGGTTCAACTTGATTATTTGTGGTCCTCGTAATTTATGAGTGGATGAATTACGGACATGGAAATAGTTCCATGACAAATAAACTTGAACCTAGAGAGTCCCACAATATAAAGTGTACTCATTGAGCACTTGGGTAATTAATTATGGATAATTCAGATTATTCATAATTTACACATGCGTATTAAATCATGTGTATTTGTATACGATACATAATTTAGATTAGATACACATTATTGACCTATTGGATTTTGACACTTATTTATTATTATTATTAATTATTATTATTATTATTAAAATTTGAAGAATATTCTTGAAATATTTTTCCATGTATTTATTTTGTCATTTTGTTAATAATTAAATTAATTAATTAATTTGTTAATTGATTTATTTTAATTAAAGAATATTACATGAATATTCTTTAATTTGACAAATTTTGATTTGCCAAACCATGTGTATTTGACACATAGATTTTTAATTAACAAAAATCAAAATAAAATCAATTTTGGATAAGATCAAATTGATGTCAAATTCTTCGCCACAAAAATTGTTAATTTTTTGTTGAAAAATTGCCAACAATTTCGGCCACTTTAAAAGATTATATAAATTGAAATTGTTTCAATTTTGCAAGCTTTTACTACTTTCTCATGTGTTGAGAAACTAAAGAAAAAAAGGGGTTAGGGTTTGTAAACCAATTGATTAACACCAAGGAAGAAGAAATTGGAAATTTGGTGCTTGGAATTAAGGTAATTAAAAGTTTCCAATTTCCAATTTCTTAATTTTTGTTTCTTAAGCATGAAAATATATATTAGATATGTATTTTACATGTCTTAAAATAATATGTATCTTGGATATATATATGAATCAAAATTTTGGTGTTGACTGTTTAATAAACCTTAATTGTTTTCTTTATTTTGCATGTGTAATAAGATTAATTAGTGAATTAATCTCAAAAATTAAAATTGTCATTCTAGAGTGATTTTACCACTCTAAGGTTGCCTAGAATTTTTCTTGGGACTTTGTATTGTGGTGATTAAATTTGGTGTAAATTAATTGGATTAATTTAGTGATTAAATTGAATTTTGGCATGAAAAATGGATAAATAATTTTCTGGATCAGATCTGAAATTGGGTATTAAAACAGAATAATTTTAATGTAAAAATATATTGTTTGGATGATTTTGGATGTGTATTGGGTAGTGGATAAATTCCGAAAATTGTTCCGGGGTGAAAACGCGAGAAAACGGTAAAATTCGCGTCAAAACGGGTTCGTTGCGTGCCGGCTGTGATCCCAGCGAACTGGGCACTGTTCAGGCAGCCCAAGGGCTGACCGAACACTGCCCAAATGTCCGGGATGACCCGGCTCGGTGGTTGGTCAACCGGTTTGACCGTTTGCCCGTTACGCGTAGATTTGTCGAAAAATATTTTCGTTAAATAATTCATCGTGTAACCAAATATATTATGTTATTAAATGTTAATAAATAATATATTTAAACTTATTTGAGTGAATTATAAATATTTGATATTAATTAATTCGCTCGGGAAATTTTAAAATGTTTAAAAATAATTTCCGCCCTCCGCTGCACCCTTCTGCTGCGCTTACCCCAACAAAATGGTATCAGAGCATCTGATCCCACATCCAAAATAATTTTTCATGCCTTAAATATTTGATATTTAATTCAATTTATTTTACACATGCTTGAGAATTAATTGATTGGATCAATTATTTAACTGTTCGACAGTTTTTGTAAAATCCATTTAATAAGGTTTTTTTGTATTTGTGAGTGTATTGTACACTAATAGGTCCGTCTCGTCAATACAGATATAAATACTTTTCCTGATACTGTAGTTGTGTCTGCCAAAGCAGTGCGGCTATGGTTAACGGAAATTTATTTATAACGGTAAAACTTATTTGATAAGAAACAAATTCGAGAGAACGTGCATACCAATAGATGCCAAAGCAGTGAGGTGATGCATTAGTACCTTGGATATGTACATTGACGAGTATTGCCTTGAATACGCCCCATCCAATAGATGCCAAAGCAGTGAGGATCGGAAACGGTTCAGGACCTATTTTAAAGAGTCACATTGGATGTGATTTGTAATTGTTACCTACTTTCAAATATATTTGGGCACAATGTGCCAAAGCTGTGTGTCCAAATATATTTGTGAGGTCTACTTCCTGCTATAGAATTTAATTTAATTATTGAATTCTCGTATTTTGTTTGGGGATTATCAATTTACGTAAATTAGTGGGAGGGCATCTTTATATTAAAAATCCATGATATGTTGGATGTTTTCTGATATTGATGAAATTACTTTTATCTGCTAACTCCTGTTTCTTTTGTAAAGTTTGTGATGGCAGCTACTACTTCCGCAAATCTGTTTGCTCGTGTCCTGGACGCGAACAAATTGACTGGTCCTGAGAACTTTAGTGAATGGGAATTGGATCTTAAGATTGTCTTAAGGTCCGAGAAGTTGGGTTATGTGCTGGATAATCCAGTGCCGCTGTATATTGCACAAGAGTCATTACCTGAAGAGAGGGAGGTATTTGAGAAATAGAAGGATGATGATTTGAGAGTCAAGTCACTCATTCTCTGTTCTATGTCTCCTGATCTAAAGAGGCAATATGCAGATATGCCTGACTCTTATAGCATTATAACTCAACTTCGGTAGCTATTTCTAAACCAGGAGCAGACCCTGGAATATAGAATCTCTGTGGAATTGTTCCACGCTCGTTTGGCTGATGGCAAGCCTGTGAGTCCACATGTCTTGCACATGATAGATCTTATGGAGCAGCTTCAAAAATATGACTTTCAGCTGAATGAACTTTGGGCAGGAATTTGATTCTTGGCTCACTCCCACTGGCATATTCCCAGTTCATTATGAACTTCAACATGCATGGAATTCGCTGTTCCCACAGTCAGTTGCATAGGATGCTTCAGACTGCTGAGGAGGACATCAAGAAGGGTGTGCCGACACTCATCTCAAAGTCCTATTTGCCTAGTTCTTCTTCTTCTTCTTCTCAATCTGGGAGATCGAGCAAGAAGAAGAAGAAAAAGGCAAAGAAGACTGGCTCTGGTGTTCCTCCGAAAGGAAAGGTTGAAAAGCCAGGTAAGTCGAAGAAGAAGAAAACAGCTGAGGACAAGTGCCACCACTGTGGCAAGATTGGACATTGGAGGTGTAATTGTCTAGACTACATAGCTTCCGTCGGGAGATAGCCTCCACATCAGGTATGTTTATTTTCCCTATCATTGATATCTCTTTGGCTTGTGAAGCCATTTGTTCTGGATGGGTTTTAGATTCTGCTAGTCCGACTCACATCTGCAATTCGTTACAGGGGCTGAGGGTCAGTAGGATACTGAATCCATGTGAGATGCAGCTGCGTTTGGGGAATGAAGATTCTTTATCTGCAGCAGCCGTTGGCGAATAAGAGATTCTTTTATCCAGAGGCAGCATCATTTTGACAGATTGTGTTTTTGTGCCTGGTTGTGTAGCTAATATTATCTTTTTTTTTGTATTAGATACAAAAGGATATCATGTATATATTAAGAATCGTTCTATATATATATATATGATATGAATGATGTTTTGTTACACAAATGTTCAAATTCGCAAGGTCATTATATTTTGCATGGCATTAGAGATGTTTATGAAATTGGGCATAATAAACGTAAAAGATCTGAAATAACTGATACTGAGTTGTGGCATATGCGGTTAGGTCATATAGGTGTACAACGCCTAACCTAGTTGGTTAAGAATGGTTTGATTGAGAATTTAACCATACAATCTTTTCCAACTTGCGAATCTTGTATTCAGGGTAAAATGACCAAAGTCTCATTTGCTGGTGTTGGACATCGAGCCACTGACTTATTGGAGCTCGTACATAGTGATGTATGTGGTCCCATAAGTCACACTGCTCATAGTGTTTTTTCTTATTTTGTAACATTTACCGATGATTTGTCACGGTATGGTTATGTTTATTTGATGAAACATAAATCAGAAACCTTTGAAAAGTTTAAAGAATTTCAAAACGAAGTAGAAAAACAAAATGGTAAATTCGTCAAATGCCTTCGATCCGATCGAGGTGGTGAATATATGAGTAGTGAATTCACCGAGTATCTTAAAGAGAATGAGATTCCCGCTCAATATAGTCCTCCAGGTACTCCACAACACAATGAAGTATCTGAAAGGAGAAATCAGACTTTATTGGATATGGTTCAATCCATGTTGAGTTTTACAGATTTACCTTACTTTTTGTGGAGGTATGCTCTTCTAACTGCTGCACATCTGCTGAATAGGGTTCCTTCTAAAGTTGTTCCCACTACTCCATATGAGATATGGGTTGGCAGGAAACCGAACCTTAATTATATCAGGGTTTGGGGCTGTCATGCATACGTCAAAGTGATTCAGCATGATAAACTTTTACCTCGAGGGCGAAATGTTAGGTTTGTTGGATATCCTTCGAACTCCAAAGGATATCAATTCTATGAACCTGAGCATTGAAATATGTTCGTAGCCGTTTTGCCATATTTCTTGAAGAAGAATTCTTGGCAGAAGGTGGTAATCATAGAAGGGTTGAACTTGATGAAGTCCAACCTATAGATGACAGAACGATAGAGGAATCACAAGTTCAGACAAAAGCATAACCTTCTAGTTCCACTCTCCGTAGGTCTACTAGGATATCGAGGCCTTCTAAGCGCTTGTATTTGATACAGGACAAGAGTCTCGTGGTGCTCCTTATTGAGGAGACTGATCCATATACCTACAGAGAAGCAATGTTAGACATTGATTCCGCTAAATGGCAGGAAACCATGAATTCCGAAATGGACTCTATGCATCATAATCAAGTTTGGGACTTGGTTCCGCTTCCCGAGGGAATTATTCCCGTAGGTTGTAAATGGGTTTACAAAAGGAAGCGCGGGCCTGATGGAAGGTTGAAACCTTCAAAGCCCGACTGGTTGCTAAAGGTTACACTCAAAGGCCAGATGTGAACTATGATGAAAACTTTTCACCAGTAGCGATGCTAAAGTCTATTAGGATTTTGTTGGCTATCGCTGCTTACCATGATTATGATATTTGGTAAATGGATGTCAAAATGATTTTTCTTAATGGATTTCTTGATGAAGAAATTTATATGGAACAGTCGAAGGGTTTTGTCTACAGCCAAAATTCTGGCATTGTATGTAAGCTTAAGAAGTCCATTTATGGGCTTAAACAAGCTTCGCTGAGTTGGAATCTTCGTTTTGATGAGGTAATCAGATTGTCTGTTTTCTCAAAAATGAAGAAGAACCTTGTGTTTATAAGAAGGTTAGTGGGAGTATGATTGTGTTCTTAGTGCTTTATGTTGACGACATACTGATCATTGGAAATGATCTTGGAATGATGCAGGATGTTAAAGCATACCTCAATAAAAACTTCTCCATGAAAGACTTGGGTGAAACTTCCTATATACTTGGTATAAAACTCTATAGGGATAGAAAGGAAGCTAATTGGGTTATCCCAATCTTCATACATAGATAAGATCCTAGAAAGGTACAACTTTAGCAATTGTAAAGTTGCTAATATACCATTTCGACATGACATTCATCTTTCGAAGAAGATGTGTCCTCAGACGGAAGATGAAAAGGCTAGAATGTCTAGTCAACCTTATGCATCATGCTTGGGAAGCATTATGTATGCCATGTTATGTACGAGACCTGATATTAGCCACGCAGTAAGTGTTACTAGCAGATATCAGTCAAATACAGGTAACGACCATTGGATGACCGTTAAACATATCCTAAAGTATCTAAAAGGTACTAAGGATAAGTTTCTTATTTATGGAGAAGGTGATTTACAGATAAGAGGATATACAGATTCTGACTTTCAGTCAGATCATGATGATAGAAAATCTATCTCAGGCTTTGTATTCAATCTTAATAATGCTGCAATCAGTTGGAAATGTTCCAAACATGGATCGACAGTTGATTCCACCACTGAGGCAGAATATATTGCGGCTTCAGATGCTGCAAAAGAAGCTGTATAGATTAGAAAATTTATCACAGAATTGGGAGTTGTACCAAGCATCGAGGATTCAATCCCGTTGTTCTTTGATAATAGTGGTGCCGTTGCACAAACAAAAGAACCCAGAGCGCATCGGAAATCGAAACATATGGAACGAATGTACCACATTATTCGTGAGATCATCGCTCGAGGAGATGTTTCCATATGTAAGATATCTGGAGAGGACAACATAGCAGAACCGCTTACGAAGGCCTTGCCTCCGAGACTATATGATAGACATGTAGAGGCGATGGGTATTAGATACAATCAAATTTGGCACTAGAGCAAGTGGGAGAAAATATTGGAGTTGGTGCTCGGCGCGCCAAATTTTGTTGTATTTATTGTAAATACGATGTACATTATATTTTATTATGAATAAAATTAAGTAATTTTTCATCAATATAATCTTATATATGGTAAAGGCGTAAATGACCGTAGAATGAATAGTTGTGACATAATTGTAAAAACGCCGCAATTGTTACTGAGAAATGTCACAATATGATTCATTCTTAAAATTGTTCCTAGTCAAGGTTTACATACTTGGTCGGTTAGTAAACCCATGAGACCGGTACGTGTCGTATATTAGAATTGTTCTAATGGTTTATCTCAGTAAACCATGAGTATTGGAGACTCGTGTAGACACGTAGGTATTTATTGGATAAATACTGAACGACTCATTTAAAGATTCTTGATAGATGGTACACTAACGTCAATATGAATCTTTACGAGTCGAATAACATATTAGCTCATTTGACTTGATGAAAGTCACGTCAACGATCTTTTAATATCAGACCTTCGCCTGTTCGTTGGGTATGGACTGATACTCACGATATCCTGTGACGTATTGATGAGTGATAAATCTATCACTATTTCCCACTCATTTAAACTAATATTTTGTATAGTTTCTTGAGTTTTGTGAATATTTTGATGTGTTTTGTGTAATTTTGTAGATAAATAAAGTTTCAGGACATTCTGGTGGTGATTTGGACCAAAACAATGAAAATTGGAAAAAGGGCATTATGGTAAATTGGGCGCGTCGCGACGCGCAAGCCTTTGGCATCGCGACGCCTAACGTGCACCGGGTCCATGCTAACGTGCGCCGGGTCCACATGTCAGAATCTGAAAAGTTTGACTTTGCTAACGTGCGCTGTGCCACGTGTCACCATCACATCTGATTTGCTAACGTGCGCCGTGCCACGTGTCATCATCCTACGGTGCCGACAATCACCATTGCCACATGTCACTCCACGTCACCGCCACGTCATCATCCACATCACCAGTTGACCGAGTCAAAGTGCCACGTCATCATCAACCAATCACAGCGTGCCACGTGTCGCAATCCTACGGTGCCGACACTCCCTTTCGCCACGTGTCGCCACGTCAGTGCCACGTCAGCATAATAATTGAGCTCTCAGCCGCCTTGCCACGTGTCGCCTTATCTCCTTATCCAGAATCGCTAGTTCGCTACGTGTCAAGCCCTCAGCATGCCACGCCAAAAGAGACCGGCGTCGCGATGCTATAACCTTTGGCGTCGCGACGCCCAGAGCCTATCCGCGCCTATAAATTGAGCTCGAGGTTTCAGTTTCAGATGTACCATTCTCTCTGATTTCTTTGATGTAAATAGGGAGTTTTCTTCTTAGTTTGCTTTAATTTCAGTTTTGTAATTAATTTTAATTACGTTCTATAATAATAATAATTTACTTTATTTACTTTTACAGTTTTTACTATTCAACCATGAGGAGGTAACTTCCCCCTGCTAGGGTGAAAGGTAATTCTTTTACTATTGCTATTTAGATTAATCTCCCTTAAATATAATATATTCACTATTTAAAATTTGACTTAAAAAGGATACCACTATATTGGCCGGTTGGTAATTTATTTTAAATTGGTTTAAACCTGACTAAGCAAGGATACCGCCAGATTGGTCGGTTGGTAATTAAACTTTCTTACCGCCTATATGGCAGGTTCATGTACAAATCTTTTTACCGCTTTAATGGCTGGTTGGACTTAATTTGACTTAATCAGGTTACCGCCTATATGGCTGGTTGGTAATGTTATCACAAGTTTATATATTATATTATGGGAGATATCTAAATTAGTAGTAATAAAAATAATTCATTTTACCTTAGCATTTTATTTTATTTTACTTTTCAGCTTTTACTTTACCGCAATTACTTTTCAGCATTTTTACTTTATGTCTTTTAGTTTACTAGCCCTAGTTATGTGTTGTAACTAAATTAGTTATCTAGGGTTGTGATGAAATCTAATATCACCGGTTTATAAGGGGTTAGATTATAGTTTGGGTAATATAAAGATTTATTTATTGAGTCTTAATCTTAATGCGTTTTCATTAACTGACCATTAATAAAATTGAATTGGTAAACTTAAAATGAACTTGGAAAATGGATTTTAGGTTTAAGACCTTAGACTCAATAGCCCACAATCTTCCTTGAGAATAGATAACCCTTTAATAGATTTCCTTACAGGATAGGAATATACCTGTCGGGCGGGGGTAGCCTTAATTGGAACTTAATCTTAATGAATCCAGGTAATTTGGTAGACATAGACATATGGTTCAATTGAGTTATACTGGGTATTTTTAGTTGACCATCGGAAGAGGCTTTTACATAATTTAGTGTTCCAGGTTAATAAATCAATATTTTACCCAACTATAAGATAACCACTTCATCTTTAAATAATATTGGACAGATTCACAACCCTAGATAGTTTTTAATATTGAATTCTCTTAAACCTACTTTCAAGCAATTTTATTTACTTGTTTTTAAATTCAAAACCTTCACCATTTCAAATCAATCAATCAACCTGTTAGATACTAGTAATCATTTGACCTCATAAAATTAATAGATTAGGTATTAAGTCCTCGAAGGATCGATACTTTTTATACTACTTGAACGATACGTGCGCTTGCGTTATACGCGTGTGTAAGCACCGGTCACGTATCCATAGAGGATCTGTCAGTCTCGTGTACGGGATTTAGGTGTCCAATTTGTGATTCTTTGAAATCCTTGGCTGAGGTATGATTCGGAAACGAGTTCCGAATATTTGTTAAGAATCATAATTATGTCGCGACACATGAATTGTTCATAGCGGAGATTTGACGTTTAATCTATATCTCCGGAACAATTCGGATAACCTATGACAAAAGGATTATATATGTGATGATTTCGACTTGGATGGTTCAACTTGATTATCTGTGGTCCTCGTAATTTATGAGTGGATGAATTACGTACATGGAAATAGTTTCCATGACAGATAAACTTGAACCTAGAGAGTCCCACAATATAAAGTGTACTCGTTGAGCACTTGGGCGATTAATTATGGATAATTCGGATTATTCATAATATACATATGCGTATTAAATAATGTGTATTTGTATACGATACATAATTTAGATTAGATACACATTATTGACCTATTGGATTTTGACACTTGTTTATTATTATCATTTATTAATTAATTATTAAAAATAATAAAATTGGAAGAATATTATTGGAATATTTTTCCATGTATTTATTTTGTCATTTTGTTAATAATTAAATAAATAAATTAATTTGTTAATTGATTTATTTTAATTAAAGAATATTACATGAATATTCTTTAATTTGGCAAATTTTGATTTGCCAAACCATGTGTATTTGACACATAGATTTTTAATTAAAAAAAATCAAAATAAAATAAATTTTGGATAAGATCAAATTGATATCAAATTCTTGGCCACAAAAATTGTTAATTTTTTGTTAAAAAATTGCCAACAATTTCGCCCACTTTGAAAGATTATATAAATTGAAATTGTTTCAATTTTGCAAGCTTTTGCTACTTTCTCACGAGTTGAGAAACTAAAGAAAAAAGGGGTTAGGGTTTGTAAACAATTGATTAACACCAAAGAAGAAGGAATTGGAAATTTGGTGCATGGAATTAAGGTAATTAAAAGTTTCCAATTTCTAATTTCTTAATTTTTTTTCTTAAGCATGAAAATATATATTAGATATGTATTTTACATGTCTTAAAATAATATGTATCTTAGATATATATATATGAATCAAATTTTGGTGTTGATTGTTTAATAAACCTTAATTGTTTTCTTTATTTTGCATTTGTAATAAGATTAATTAGTGAATTAATCTCAAAAATTAAAATTGCCATTCTAGAGTGATTTTAACACTCTAAGGTTGCATAAAATTGTTCTTGGGACTTTGTATTGTGGTGATTAAATTTGGTGTAAATTAATTGGATTAATTTAGTGATTAAATTGAATTTTGGCATGAAAAATGGATAAATAATTTTCTGGATCAGATATGAAATTGGGTATTAAACCAAAATATTTTTCATATAAAAATTTATTGTTTGGATGATTTTGGATGTGTATTGGGTGGTGGATAAATTCCGTAAATTGTTCCGGGGGGAAAACGCGAGAAAACGGTGAAATTTGCGTCAAAACGGGTTTGTTGCGTGCCCAAGGGCTGACCGAACACTACCCAAATATCCGGGATGACCTGGCTCGGCGGTTGGTCAACTGGTCTGACCGTTTGCCCGTTACGCGTAGATTTGTCGAAAAATATTTTCGTAAAATAATTCGTCGTGTAACTAAATATATTATGTTATTAAATGTTAATAAATAATATATTTAAATTTATTTGAGTGAATTATAAATATTTGATATTAATTAATTCGCTCGGGAAATTTTAAAATGTTTAAAAATAATTTTCACTCTCCGCCGCGCCCTTCCGCTGCGCTTACCCTAACATTGATTTCAATGTTGTCTTTTGTATCTTTTTTGACAGCCCACAACAAACAGGCAGCATCTTATATCTGTGAAATTGTGTCCGGAATTGGATGGGTCACTTTGTTTGGTATTAGTGATAGGGATGGAGTGTTGTTTTGTTGATTTTGAAATCAATGGAGGGATTTTTGTTACTCATTTGAACCTCCGTAAGAGCAGGCCATCTTTTTGCTGCATCCTTGTCTGATTTCCCATGGGCCGTTTGTGCCAAAGACATGTGCACTTCAGTTACACCGTCTATGGGTGCTGGTGCCATTTCCTTTCCCTTAATGTAACTGTCTTTTGTAATATAAATTCACTTAATTTTAGAACTCATTAACATGGACATCGTACGTGGCTTCGTGTATAATATTCTTGAGATGCTAAATTATACACTACCTCATTTGTTCTTGTTAATTAACACAAGTTTCAAATCTATTTGTTAACGGCTGTTTTTCGTTTCATGGGTAATTCGGGAAAATCACTCCTCGAACAAACCTCTCTCAACTGTGAATTTGTTTAATTTATTGGGAACCAAATGCAAACTTAGCAGGAAAATAGGAAATCACACAGACAAAACGAAGGACTTAACGTGGTTCAGCGGAATGGATCCAACATACGTCCACGGGCACAAGAAAATTGAAATCTTTATTAGCTCCTCCAATCTGACCAACCACTTTTTCTCTCACTAACTTTGAACACTTTTCTCTCTTTTACAAATGAAGAAATAAATCTCTTGCTAGAAAATAATTTACCAACCTTTTATAATGAACTCTCAACCCCTTTATATACTAGGTCCAATTCCACTGTAACACCAACTCTTGACGTCAGCCACGTGAACCTGTCATCGCTGTGTAGGCTCTCTTCCCTAACCACTGTGCAAAAAGTAACTTTGTCATCTGACACCTCATTACACTATGACATTTTTGGTAACTGCTACACGTTATCCCATAGTGCCAGTTTGTATTCTAACTACTCCCACATAATTGCATGTGTTAGTCAATAAGCTCACAACTGTGCTACGTCTCATCAGTCGTTGGCCTACTTCTATCCCATCAATCCTTGGTAAACCTAAACTTCCGTTTAAGGCTTACGTCGTCCATCTAAGGACACAATGTTACAACCCCGACTCACATCATCGGGTCGAGAAATCGAGATAATCGACTGTAAATTGAAATGATCGACCAATACCACCAGGTCGGGTCGGTGCTGAGACCTTCACTCCCCTCATCTTCCTTGAACATCTCTTAAAAACGAGTCAGGCATCAAATGCAAACTAATTCTGATCTTCTTATCGGGCCAGATGCTTATGCCTCATGGGCCTGGGCCTCTTGTTCGGGAAGTGGAAATATATTTTATACCCTTCTTCATACTTTGGCTCTTCTCGGGTTAGAAAATCACCATCAACATCTATCCCATAGTTCTCGTTATCAACGATTTGGTGAGTTGATGCTGAAAACTATAAAAAAGATGGTGGTGCAAAAATTCGAAGATCGATCTGATGTCCTCGGGTTGATACTCTCATGGGCACCTCATATTGCTTCAACTTGATGTCTCGGGGTATATTTTTGGCACTTGGAATGTTTTTGAAGAAAAAACTTCCCTCTCATACTGATGCTCAATCTTGATCAAGTCCAGAATCTCAAGTCTGCCCCACCTCATAAGAGGTACAATAATCTGCAAGCTTAAGTGCTTCTTGTGAAAATCCATGTCGGATTCATAACCCTGATCTATCACATCTGCTTCTGATTCACATCTTGGACATCTCTTCCAATAGGCCATTTCTGATAGAAAATATTGATCCGAGCTATTTCTAGCCGGTCCGTTCGCTGATTTCTCTGCTTAAAGAAACTCATCTTGTGCCACCTTGGGTTTAGGCACGCTTTTGACATGTTGTGATCCTGGAAGAGGATGATCTGCAAAAACCTGCAAATAAAACATAGGTTACGAAGGAAAGCTCACCTCGGGCTGTCACATAACAATAGGACCTCGGCGAGACTTAACCCAGCCCCGAGCCGATCTGAAAAACTATCCACAAGGGAATGTACCCTTTTTTTGTACCACCAATATTTGGCCATGCGGGAAAACTTTAACCTCATTCTAACAAGTACAATAAGGCATCGGTGGGACATAACCCGACCCCGAGCCATCAATTCACACTATGGCCTCGATGGAACGAATGCAGTCCCGAGCCATCAAACAAACTGGCCACAAGGGAACATACCTTCTTTGTGCCATCAACATTTGGCCATGGGGAGAAACTCTAACCTCATGCCAATAAGCACAATAAGGCATCGGTGGGACATAACCAGACCCCGAGCCATCAATTCACATTATAGCCTCAGTGGAACGAATGCAGTCTCGAGCCATCAAACAAACTAGCCACAAGGGAATGCACCGTCCTTATGCCATCAACATTTGGCCATGGGGGAAAACTCCAACCGCATGCCAACTAGTACAATAAGGCCTAAAAGGGACATAAACCGACCTCGAGCCATCAATTCACACTATGGCCTCAGCGGAACAAATGGAGAACCGAGCCATCAATTGTTTTTTCACGACTTAACCGTAATGGAAGATTTTCAACCTCCAGAAATTACCATGGATACTGGAAATGACGTCCCACTTCAAGTCACCCACCAAAAACAAAAATTAAGATAAAAACAAGATAAAACAAAACGATGATGATATATCACATACCCCGTACAGACCCAAAATAATTAACAAGGAAACCCGAGACATAGTCGAGCCCCATGCCACCCAAAATAAAAAATTTAAACCTTACAGTTCAACGTCCCAGAGAACCGAGCTACGGATCGAGGGGGCGGCCAACACCATGAGATTTTTCTAATACTAGATAGGTCCTGAGTCTATAAACGCCACAAAAACCCTCAGGCATTCCCCGTACTATGCATCTACGGATCCGAAATGGGATGGCCAACGTCACGGGAGCATTCTCCTCTCCGTGGTAGGCATATCATGAGGATACAAATGCCACAGAGGCTCTCTGGCCTTCCTCGTGCTATGTACCTCTCAATGCTACAAATACCACGGAGGCCTGTGGGCATTCTGTTAGACAATTATGACCCATAGCGTCACTATTTGTAAAAGATATTGTGGTTTTTGTACAAATTAACTATGTGACAATGGAAATTGCATTTTATCATTTTGTAATTTTATTACTTGGATATAAAAATGATAAAAGTCCTTATGATTAGTTCTGGATTAATAAGATATGAGACAGTATCAATCCACAACGGTTTAATCGTTAAATATCCATAGTCGTAGTATTATCAAGACTGGACATCGATAATGCGGAATAGACTAGTATTGCACTTATGCGTGTTATGGAAGCGTAACAGCATAGTTCTCATATATTTAAGTATTGGATACTTATACAAGTGTGATAGAAGGTTGTGTTTACCGATGGTACGAAAACATCTTCGCTCTGGATAGACCCATCAGAATCCCATTGGTAGTATGACTATGTGTCTATGGGAATCCAAATCAGAGTAGGTGTATTTGGTATTAACCTGAGACTTGCATCGCTAATACTTGCGACAATCAATACGCTTTGGTTTTGGTCGTCCAGGACTTTAACAGGTTCTGTGTACGCCTCTTCTAGGTTTATTGAGAATCGTAGTGTATTGGGTGTGATGTCAAGATGGAAGTATCACTTCAGACATATGAAGATGATGATCACGTAGGGATACAGAACTGGTACTCTAATGTGTTGCAACCATCGGGATAATATGACAAGGTCATGATTATCTGATTAAAGAGACTAGTTGCTTGTGATCTGATATATGCTTCGTACGGGGCATACATTCCAGGCCTTGCATGTGACATCCGATACTAGATCGCTATACGCAATACTACGTATACTACGCCTGACAGTTGACTCGATTGTAAATCGGTAGGCACGTGGTACGAGGTACGCACTTGTTTGGATAGTCCGACAACCGGATTTACTGCCAACATATCCAGGGGTCTCTTGGGTCGCTTCCCAAAGATTCACCAATGACAGTTGACTCGATTAGAATTAATCTGGGATTAATTAAGAGAAAGAGAGAGAGAAAATTTAATCTGGGATTAAATGGGTTCGGAAGAGAGAGAACGCGATTAATTTGGAATTAATCGGTAAAATAAATTTAATAGTTAATAGATTTTTCTATTTAATTTATTTATATTGGCTAAAATTAATATATCGGATATATTAATTGGAATTAGATTTCAATACGAAATTAAAGTCAGACTTTAATACGAGCGAACGAATTAATTTAGAATTAATTCATAAATGGCATTCGTAATATATATTTGCGAGGCATCGTTATTTAATTAAATTAGATTTAATTATTTAGCGACGAAAATTTGTTTAGTCGGATTAAACGGATCCGAGCCTCGATAAATATTCGTAGAGACCTTTTTGAATTTTGAATTCAAAAGGTGGGGCCCACTTCACTTGTGTGAAGTGGTGGTTGGGAGAGTAGTATGCATTTATGCCAAAATCACTTACTTTCCAACCACTTGGTTTTGGTTTAAGTGAAACCAAAACCCCAACTACTTGGTATTGGGTGAAAAGGGTAAAAACCCTTTACCAAATACAAGTCTCTCTCTTCCAACACAAAACACACAAGCAAAACACACTCAAAAAACCTAGAATGGGCGTGAGCTTCTCTCCACTCTCTCTTTGATTTTGTTACAAAATCAATCAAGCTAGCACTTCAAGGAGTTAACAAAGGTGATAGGGAAACTCACTCAAGGGTTGAAATCAACATACAAAGCTTGGAGCTTCAATATCACAACACAAATTTTTGAAATTCAAATCTGATCATTGTAAGTCATTCCGCACCTTTTAATGATCTTATTCACACATAATCATGCTTAATAGATCCTTGGCATGTTCTAGGAACACTAACACCTTCCCCGTGCTATGTACCTCCAACACTATATGGCAAATGTCATGGGGGAATTGTTCTTCCCCATGCTATACAAACCTAGAGGTGTCGTAGTATCGAAGTCACTAGCCATTCATACGTGCTATGATTACCTTGAGGCACCAAACTCCACACTGACTCGCTCACCGAGCGTGCTATGGATACCCGAAATGTCAAACGCCACACATGTCTTCTTTCTGTAATTGTTCCTCAAAGATGCAAGTCTTTGGGTGCTAACGTTCCAGCCCAGGGGTTTGATAATGACATCAGAGACTGGTGTGCCGCGGGGTAGCATGCTTTTCCCACATGCCTTGTATACATTCATGGATTCTGATCATGAGTATTTCACAAGAATATTAAATATGTCTTTCCCACTTAAAAAATAAACAAACATAGATAAACAAGTTTTTATCTATGAAATGGAAAGTCTTATTCATGTTCAGGAGATCTACGGCTCATCTTACAACTCTATGAGGGTCATTCTAAGAGAGGCTCTATTGTAAAATATTTTCATCAATATCTTTGAACAATTCTTAACAATGTCCTTCTGAACAGAGATCTTTGGAGAAACTGGAGACTGATAGGTCGAACAACAACCGCAATTTCTCTAGGAGAAACTTGTTTAGCATCAGCGTCAAAGGTTAGGAGAAACTCGTCAACCTCCAACTCCTGACATTGCATTTCATTCAACAATTCAACCCTAGGTGCTTCACCCTCTATATAATAACTGGCCCAGAAAGCTACTAAATGAACATAATAAGCATGAGGCACTATAGAAACTGATCGAGTACACTTGGCATATTGCCTTTTCCCATTATTTCCTGACAATTTTCGCTATCAGCGTTGTTCGGACTTCATAACTTCTTGGTCTATGCACCCATTCAGGTAGATGTTCCTTCCAAGTCTTCTACCTGCTCTTGCAGGTCTCTACATCTTTATGTGGTGTGTCCCCTTACATTATGGTGCATACAATAAGCCCTGTTGTCTCTCTTCTTAATCAAAAACCTTTTCGGATCAGGCTCAGTGAATAGACCTTTATCCTGGATTTCCCGAACTACCTGGGCCAGAGGTCTGTTCATGGGGATGTATATTATCCATTTGGTGACATGGTTGACCTGGATAGATGGCCTTCTCTCTTGCATTAGATTATTTTGAGGTATCGGCCTAAACTCTTTCTGTCTCGGGACCGATCTCCTTAAGTCTTTGCCCAAATCCCGCTAATTTTCCGACCGGGGTGCTCTCATCTTCTAAACAATCCCCTATTCGGGCGATCTTCTCTTTCACTTCGCATGATTTCTTCTATTTTCCCCCATCTACTTCGTTGTCGAAGCCTCTGAAGATTTATGGTTCCCACCTCCTGCCAGCGCCTTAGCGTGTTTGCTGTTTCTTGTACTGTTCCCCACAGACGGCACCAACTGTTAACGGATGTTTTTCATTCTAGTGGTAATTCGGGAAAATCACTCCTCGAACAAACATCTTTCAACTGTAAATTTGTTTGATTTATTAGGAACTAAAGGCAAACTTAGCAGACAAATAGGAAATCACACAGAAAAAATAAAGGACTTAACGTGGTTCGGTGAAATTGATCTAACCTACGTCAACGGGTACAAGAAAAATGAAATCTTCATTACCTCATTGAGTCTGACCGACTTATTTTTCTCT
This sequence comes from Zanthoxylum bungeanum, assembly GCA_019454045.1. Classification (NCBI taxonomy): domain Eukaryota; kingdom Viridiplantae; phylum Streptophyta; class Magnoliopsida; order Sapindales; family Rutaceae; genus Zanthoxylum; species Zanthoxylum bungeanum. Next base: position 1,408,636 of record SKCR01024900.1, on the reverse strand, counting down.
CTCTAACTTAGAACTCTTTTGTATCTTTTACAAGTGAAGAAACGACTATCTTTTGCAAGAAAATAATTGATCAACCCTTTACAATGAACTCTCAACCCCTTTATATACTAGGTCAAATTCCACTGTTACACCAACTCGTGACGTCAGCCACATGAACCTGCCATGTGAACCTTCCACTGTTATGTTAGCTTGGAGGATTTGGTCGTGATTTTTCAATTGGTGGAGACTTAGCTGGGTTTGTTCTAGTAACCCATCAGACTTCATTCACTTTTTTGAGTTCAAATGCATGAATAATAAGTTGTGTGATTTTTTTGAATCCTCTTTCATGGCAGTTTGTTGGTCCATTTGGATAGAAAGAAATCATCGGATTTTTAATAAAGTATTAAGCAAAGCTCTCTCTCTATTCACTTTAAAATTCTTAAGCTCATCTCCAAATGGTTAACCTATAAGCATGAAGACTTTGAGCTCTATGATGCAAATTTAGTTCATTTCCTCTCATCTGTTAATTCTTGGCTTATCTTTTGTTTTTCTCTAGTTTTTATCTAGATACCTCTTGTACTTGTTTTGTAATGTTATTTGACTAAACTGTTTTACGCTCATATTTTATGAGTAATTGATATGATTAATATTAGCATCCCCTCTTTTATAAAAAAAAAATAAAATAAAATAAAATAAGCACCCAATAGCCATCATACAACAACCATGTGACCAAATTTGGTCATGTTTATGTTCATTAAATATATTTTTTTTTTAAAATACTAAAAATATTAAAATTCTCAATTTTTTTATTTTTAAATATTAAAAATTAAAAAAAAATAATATTTTTTCAAAAAATATAAATTCATTTTCTAAAAAATCCAACTTAACTAGACATAAAATAGATCCAAATTCGACTAGATAAAGTCCGGACATAGTCCGCTGTTTGGCACTCCAGGCCGCTATCTAAAAGATAGAGACCATTATAGTACCGTTTCACGCGAGCTCAGTCACTCTCACACACCAAGAATCTATCAACTTTAATATCTAAATAAAGTTGGTCATCTAATTTAGACAGCAATTGCGTAACCTAATCCTTACCTAATTTGTCTTGCTCTGTGATAATCTTTGAATTTTGAAAGCACATCTTCTCGTTTGTCTTGCTCTGTGATAAACTTTTAATTTGTTATTTTGTGATCACAATCGAACCTCCCCGAAAGCACCATCTAACTCGTGATTATTGTGCACCCAATGCCTGTCTTGCAACAAGTGACGCACCATAATTGTCTTCCAGAGGAGCTGCCTGTAATAAATTTGGATACGTCTTTAATCGAAATGTCTCAAGTTTTCATAACTGTATTTTTATTAATTATAATTCAATTATATTTAAATTATTATCCAATAAATACCATAATAATAATAACTCAGTACAAATCTGAGTTCAATATCTGCCAAAATTTAATTAGAGTCAACTTAATAAAATTAATATATCCAAAAGATTAAGGAAATAACATAAACAGTTTTAAAGTGGTATAGAAAATTGCTATATCCCACGGGCCACTCTCAACTACTGAGCAATTTATTAAATAATCAAATTATTAAAAAAAAAAATCATTTTGTGGTCACCTATTCGGAAAAAATCATTTTATTTACCTTCAATATTTTTTAAAAGAGAGTATTTACACTCTCTCGGAGAGTGGAGAGAAGCATCACACTCTATGCTTATGACTGAGATTATGTTTACGACTATGACTTTGAATATAATTGCGTTTTATGTGACTTAATTAAAACATGATTTATCTAAAGGAAATTATGTATATTTAATATTTGATACATTTTGTTTATCGGTGCACCCAAAGATTGCAAAGTACATCAAAAATATAGAAAACGTACACATATTTTGTATTATATGTATACCCAATATTTAACAAATGTTTCAATTGTATACCCAAATTTAGTATATATTTGATAAACTTTACAATTTTGGATGAACCGGTAAATAAAGTTTCAAAATTTGTGTATTTTTTATAACAAGTTAATCTTTGAGTATACGTTGATAATTTCCCTTTATTTAAAGTGTGATTTAGCACAAATGTGGTTGTAACTGAACTCAATATGACTGTGAATGATGGTCAATATGACCGCAATTAATGAGATTATGATTGAGTTATATATTACTTATTATGTGATTGTAACTGCCCGTGAAGACAATCACATTTTCAGGCTATTTATGATATTCAACACAATAATTTTGGAGTTAATTTCGACATTCTAGATGTCTGAATTTGAGAGACGTTTCTTAATGAAAGGTATAGATAAAATTATTAATTGTATGTAAAATTTTATAGATTATAATTTAAAATTAGAATGAAAAAGATAAGAGTGTTTGAAAATGACTAGATGGAAATTATTATTTATTAAAATATAAGTCATTTTGACCTATTTTTTATTCGTCGGAACATATCACAATGATACTAGTTTTATAGTTTATGATTTAAAGATCGATAATATTTTTTTTATGAAACATTATATTTTGAGAGATATTTATTTTTGAAATTTAAAACTATAAACAAAAAAAAAACAAAAAAAAAAACAATTTGCATTAATCAATATCCAAATGCCTTTTGTTTTTCAATTTTGGTGAAATCAAATTCACACCCACATTGTGCCTACCATCTAATTGAGTTGATAAGATCTATTATCTTAAAAACAAAAGATCTGGAATTTGAATCCGGTTCACTTTGATGAGGAGGGAATTAGATTATCATTAGGTTAAACTATAAAATAAAAAATAAAAAATTCTCAACCATGCAGATTTTTTCATTTTACTTAAGGTGAATTAAATCTAAATTTTTTTCAATGGAGGCTATATGTAAATGGAGATTGTTTTTTCTTTTTTTCTTTTTAATAAATCCTAATAAAATATTACAAACCGGATTTGTAATATTTGTTGACATCAAACATCTTTTTCTCCCTTTGTTGGCCATATTTGATAAAGTATACAAGCGTGTGAGAGAATTTAATCCTCAAAATGAATTAAATACATCTATTGACTTTTAATAAAACATTTTAATTCATTATCTACTTACTTAAAAGGAAGAAATAATTAAAACTAAATAAGATGTTAAATAAATTGAGAATTTAAAACAATAAGGGCTGGAATTTAGAAATAAGGAAATTGTATTTAGTAAATTGAAACCGAAGTTCTAAATTATACTTCAACTCCAACGATGACTCTGATTTCTCCACCGTCAATAGCGCCAACTCAAGTCTTATAATTTTGAGCAGAACATCGGTGTTCCTTATGTATACAAGCACGTCATTAACAATAAGTTGATTTTTCTCGTATTATACGTCGATGATACTTTATTCATTGGAATAATTAAAAATATTATCGGACGTAAAATCCTAACTAGCTAACTAATTTTCAAATGAAAGATTCAGAAGAGGCGAATTATGTCTCAGGCATCCTATATCGACAAGATTCTTGTGCGATTCCAGATGCAGAATTTCAAGAAATGCAACTTATCTTTTCAACATGGAATTCACTTGTCGAAGGAAAAATCTCCAAAGAAATCTCAAGCAGTTGAGGAGATGAGACATATCTCATATGTCTCTCCAGTTAGAAGTCTCATGTATGTTATACTATATACGAGACCAGACATCTATTATGCTATGGGAGTAGTCAGTGGATTTCAGTCTAACCCAATATTAGATCATTGGGTGGCTAAGAAGCATATTCTCAAGTATCTTACGAGAACGAGAAACTATATGCTTGTATATTCTTCAAATGATATGATTCTCATAGGATATAGTGATTCTGAGTTTCAAACGGATGTAGATTTTAGGAAATCTATCTGGATCAGTATTCACCCTAGGTGGTGAAGCCATAATACGGAAGAATATAACTCAATCTTGCATTACTGACTCCACCATGGAGGCTGAGTATGTAGAAGTTTGAGAATCGGCTAAATAAGCGATACGACTCTAGAAATTCTTGGGAGATTTGTGAAAGTTGTTTCAGATACAAATAAACCACACACACTTTATTACAATAATAGTGGTGCAATGGCGAACTCCAAAGAACCATAAGGGAGATAGTGCATAGGGGAGACATAATTGTAAGGAAGATAACATCTGCAGAAAATTTGATTGATCCGTTTACAAAGACCTTGATGGCTAAAGTGTTTGAAGGTCATGTACAGGGTCTAGGATTATACGACATGTCTCATTTACTCTAGTGCAAGTGGTAGATTTTTAGGATGTATGCCACACAGTATAAATGTAATATGTAAACGAAATTAATTTAAATTAATGAACGATGCAATTTTCTTTTATCAAAAGTATTATTTTAAATTGGCATATTATAAATTGTCATGAATGTCTTTGGTTACTAATGTACTTTCAGTTAATGTATAAATATTATACACTAGAGGATTTAAGTATGAAATTAGTAATCCTAAATAGTCCATATAGAGTAAACAAAGACGAACATTTTATTTGTGGTTTATCTACAACTTCATTCCATAATTGTATGACGACTTTGATATGGGATCGTTCATGTAGTGATATGACAATAGAGGCATTTTATATGATGTGATCATATGTGATTGGATTAAGATAGAAATGAATTTCTTTCAATATCCATTAAATAAAGAAATTCATATCGGTCTAATAAATTATCATGCTTCAGCAGCACTAATCACCACGACAAATATATATATATATATATATATATATAGAATAATTAAATTAATTAACAACCACTCTTAAGTCTAACAGTTCATAAATCCAAGCAAACCAAATTAATGCAATAAATAAATTCAATCACACAAATCAATATAATAATTTGTTGACGAAGTGGAAAACTCGAGCGAGTAAAAAAAATCACTTTAGGTATCTCAGCTATCAGCCCAAATCCACTATAAAGAGAAATGCTTACAGTGATGGTAAAAGACCTATGGTAGCAACTTCATCGACTCTAGTACCTCTAGACTGCAAGAACTCGAAGAACTCCACGAGCCCGTACCCCATGGTTTACTTCAGAACCTCTGAAGTCTTTGAGTGAATCAACTCTGCAATTCTGAACGTAGGAACTCCGACTACTAATCTTCCTTCTTGAAAACTCTAAAGGTTTAGGAAATTAGGTTTGTTGTGATGACGGCTTAACAATGATTTATTTCACCAAAACAGCAAAGACAAAAGAATCAAAAAAATTCAAGGTGAAATTGTGGATGCTGGTTTTCGCCCGAGGTCCACAATTGAGAATTTGTAGTATTGGGGCACTAGCAATCCTGCAAAACAAAGGTAGAATGAGCGGGGAGTACTGTCCACCGGTGTAGTGGGTGCCGTAGGCACTCCGACACTCAAGTCAGTAGTAAAGACGAGCTGTAAATAATGGAAGAACAGGGCTTGATGTTACCTTGACTTCTGTTGACAGCCGTGAGGGCGGTGGCCGGTGTTTAGAAAGTAAGAAGCTTAGAGAGCTCAAGTATGAGAGCACAGACCTACTTGTGAACAGTGAATCATCTCTTCCTTTTATAGACTCATTCGAGGTCAGCTTTAATTCATCCATTAATTGCTTGTCAGTTGGTGTCTAAAACGGCTAACTACGTGGGGGAGTTACTAACCTTGATTTAGGCGTTTTAGGTTAGGGTAATTGATAAGTCAAAGGTTTGCTTGGTAGGCTTCTCTTTGTGTGTGGGCCTGAGAAGGTAATTGGGTCATTGGCCTAAGTATATTCTGGGTACTGTTTGGTGGGATTGGGCTATTACTGATATAGGGCCTAAAGCGAAAAGTCAAAAATGTCATTAGCCCAAATTTGGCCCGTACAGAAATCACTAAGGTTGAAAAGTTAGGAAGGTGTTTAGGCTCAAGATAATATGTTTTCAACACTTGGGGAATGTGGATATTGTAGGAGCGAAGCGGGGTTTATCGTTATGCCTATGATGTTCAGCGACCACGACACTGTTGGGCTCGCAGTCCGTAGAGAGTACGGAGTAGCCCGCGGGGGACTAAACCGGAGAATAAAGGAGTCGCCACCCAGTGTGAACTGGGAAATGATTTAAGGCCGCACTCACCCCTCGTAAGGGAAGACCTCAAATCGTTGGGTTCAAAATGGTCTCTTACTTATGCCAGTATAATAGATGGGTTCACAGAATGGAATAATCAAGTCTTATGCAGCACATGCAAGATAATTCAAATAAACACACAAATTTACACACCCATAAACATGAATATAAATAAAAGAAAAATACATAGTTCCAAAAGCATATTAAATAAAGAAGTACGATAATGTAAATTATAAGAACAATAAAAAACGTTAATGATAAATGTAAATAATTAAGCGCATAATGCAAAATAAATAATTAAAGAGACGAAAATGCATAAAATATAAAGAAAGAGGTTGTCCAGTGTGTGCGTTCGTGTAGGGTTCGTAAATGCGTTCGAATAAAGTGTCCCAGAGAGTTCACGTTCGTGTAGCGTTCGAGAACGCGTTCGAACGGAGTGAGGCAGAATGCTTGCGTTCGAGTTGCGTTCGAAAACGTGTTCGAACATTCTTACAAAAATAGCATCAATAATGACATAAACACGCATATATGAATATTTCCCGAACAGTACGTGGAGTTGTATCCCAAGTACAGACCGTACTACCGTCCATTCGGATTCGGCTACGAAATTTATGTCTAGATTTCCATCCAATATACCGCAAGGGATAACACACACAATCATTAACACAATATAAACGGACATGAAAGTAAATGTGAAATAATATAGCAAAACATAAACAAAAGTAAAAGCGAAACGATAAAATAAAGATAAATAGACAAAAAGATAAATAACGAAACTAAATGCGAAATAATAAATAAAGATAAACAATAAAATAAATGCGAAATAATAAATAAAGATAAAGAATGAAACTAAGTGTGGAATAATAAATAACAGTAAATAGACAAGAAAGATAAATAACAAAAATAAAAGAAAGAAAATGTGACCAAAAATTTGGTCATTTTTAATGTAGGACCTCGCATACCCGGTTGGACGTATTTCACGTCCAACCAAGCATGCCGCGTCCAGAACAGCAAAATAAATAAAGTAAAGGGTGCCATCAGGTCTTACCTTTTGAGTTGCTTATCGGAAGCGCGTTAGGCCGTCGCCGGAAGGATTAAAGCTTGTTATTTTTCTGGTTTGCTGGTTCGTTGTTTTTGTTCGCTGTTTTACTGTTTCTGCTTACTATTTTTGCTGTTTTTAGGCTACTATTTTTGCTGTTTTTTGGGATACTACTTTTGGTGTTTCAAGGACTGTTTTTGGGGACTGTTTTTACGTTTTTTAGGGGGCTGTTTTTGGTGTTTAATGGATTATTTTTGGGCGATTTTTGGGACTATTTTTGGATGATTTTTGGGACTGTTTGGGGCTGCTGGTTTCACGTGGATTTGGCTAGTCTTAGGGGCTGGTTTTGTGCGTTGATGAGCTGCTTTTGTTGTTTTGTTTTGGTCGATAGAGGGGTTTGTTTCTTTGTTGTTTGTTTATTCGGTCAGTTTGGTTGTAGGGTTTAAGAGTTGCTTGGTTGAAGTCGATGATGGCTGTGTGTGTGTGTTGATCGTGTGTGTGTGGTCTTTGTGTTTTGCCCCGTGTGTGTGTGGCCTGTGTGTTTTACCGTGAGTCTCTTATTTGGTTGATGTCGTGTGAGTGTGTCTTAGAAAGAGTGTTACTGCCGTGTGAGGTTGAGAGAGAGAGCCTTCTTTAGGGTTTGGTAATGGCCTCTTTTTATAATGACAAGGGTCTCATAAGCAAGGAAATAAATCATGCAAATATGAGATATATTTTCTTAATTTATTTAGGGAACAAAATCTCTAAATTTGGTGAGGATGAGATTTCATATCTTGTTAAATTGGAAGGTGATTTGAGGGGATTTTAACATGTGTTTTGCATGAGTTTTCAAATCTTTGTTAAATTGGAAAGTGATTTAAGGGGATTTTAGCATGTCTTTTGCATGGGATTTTATTTATTTGGGAAGGCTTGGGCGTGTGGGCTTTGTGGATGGGTTGTATGGGCTTTGTGTGGTGTGGGCGTGTATGGCAAGGATTGTAGGGGTTTCGGGCCGAGGCTAAGGTTTAAAACAGCGGCTGAGCGAATTCGCGGCGAGTTAGTGAGTATAAATCCAGTGAGGTGCTAATTTTGGAGTTTTTCCTTCCGGCATTCGTTTCCTGCGACTTCCGTAACTTTTCAGGTAATGCCTCCATACGAGGCTCATCATTGGGCTTATACAAAAATACAGTGTCTACATTCACCCCCACTTTGATGGGGTTTGCGCAGTGTATGACAGTGACAACCCTATCAAAGTCATGCATGCATTTTTGGCTTACCTGGTTTGTCGGCCATTGCCGGACTTACCTGGTGTTTCGCTGCTGGTGTGAGATGGTTCATTCCCGAACCGTTTCTGGTGTGAGATGGTTCATTCCCGAACCGTTCCTGGTGTGAGATGGTTCATTCCCGGTTCCTGGTGTGAGATGGTTCATTCTCAAACCGTTCCTGGTGTGAGATGGTTCATTCTCGAACCGTTCATAGTTGAGTTGATGGCGAGGTGCTTTAACCCCTGGGTTTTGTTCCCGAACCACCGAGTGAGTTTTGCTCCCGAATTGAGTTGAGTTGATGGCGAGGCGTTTTTGTTGGGGTTTTATTGGGAATTACAAGGTTAGCGCAGCGGAACGCGGAAAAATGATTTCTCCGATTTCAAAAAAATTTCTTGGAACAATTAAATAAACTTATTTATTTAATTAACCAATACTTTCTTTTAATTATAAAATTACCCCAAACTTTTACAAATTAATTATTTTAGTTTTAAATATGTCAATTACATATTTAATTAATTCCAAATTAATCCCAAAATATTTTTTACAAGTTTGCTACAAACCAGAAATATTTTCCAGATTTGCGCCACTGCCCAGATTTTTCTGGAATTTACAAAACAGCCCGGAATTTTAATTAATTGTAATTTGGCCCAATTTGTTCAAAACACATAAAGATCAAATCCAATTAATCCCAAATTTTACATGCATCAAATATACATCAAATTAAAGCCTATATATGAAAAGCCCCAAAATTTGAGTGGGTTAAGAACCCTAATTTCACAAATCACTCAAATTGGGCAATTTACACTAAATTAATAAAATTCAATACTTTAATCTTCAAATTACTACACCAATTAATTCTCACCATCATGAAATTAATCAAGAACAATTCTAGGCTAATTATGAATGGCTAATTAACTCTAGAATAACAACTTTAATTTTCTAATTAATTTATTAAGCTTAATTACATTAATAAGCAAATAAATTAATTCTACATGCTTAAATACATCCAACAAGCATCCAACAAATTTAATTACAAACTAAAAGAGTAGAGGCATGATCTTAACATCACCATTGAATCTAAGAAATATTGAAATAATTTTCATGAAGAAGAAGAAGTAGGGGTGTGCATTAATCGGTTTTAACCGATTAACCGAACCGTTCCGACCCATTTTTTATTACGGTTCGGTTAATTCGGTTATTGCGGTTAAAATTTTTAACTTTTTCGATTATTTGGTTCGGTTACGGTTATGAGATTCATATAACCGAACCGACCGATTAACCGAAATTAAACCATATATATATATATATATATATTAGCGCGTGCGAATCCTTTAATTTTTTAGAGTTAAGATAGTCTGCATGTAAAATCTCAATTGGTTGTAGTTATATTGATTTGATAATACTACTCGAAAAAAAAATTGATAAAATTCAAATGACAAGTTGCATTAAAAGCTTGGTTTTGACTCTTTTTAATTTCTCTCAAGAATTTAAAGGTAAAAATAAATAAAAATTCAAAAGTGTAGATTTTGCATCGTGGTGGATTCGTGACCCTTAAAATTTCTAGCATGACAGGTTTGGAAGGAAATCTGAGGTCGTGACAATCATCGATGGTTTAAAAAATATTTTTCTCGCATGTAATTAAATATAGATATATTTAATCAAATGTTAGTTAGAATCGGTATTTTTAGAATCGGATATGTGATCAAATTAGTGATCCAAAAAATTTAATGCGTATGTGGTTCGATCGGTTGAAACTTTCCGAAAAAATCGGTAGAACCGACCTACATCATATATAATTTTACTAATTAAAAATTATAAAAAATATTAAATTTTAATTTATTGGATTGGTTAATAACCGAATTAACCATAACCGACCGAAATATAATTGTTAATTGGTTAATGGTTATGTGTCATAAATTGGTTAAATCGGTCACACTTTTATTTAATCGAAAATTTCGGTTACGGTTAAAAAATCAAGGATTAACCGACCGATGCACACCCCTAAGAAGAAGTGAAATAACTTATAAAATCCAAGTTTTGCTTTGATTTCTTTTCTTTTTCAACCAAATGCTCTCCACTCTCTTTTGTAATTTTTGTTATAACTTGTGTAAGTGTGTGTAGGCATTGCATTTTCGCATGTGAAACCCGATGATGAGCCTCATTTGGAGGCACTACCTTTTGAGTCACGAAAGCCGCGGGAAACGGATATCGGAAGGGGAAATTCAGAATAAACAAGCTCACTGTCTTCGTTGGTGCTGCGTTCGTTACTTCGTTCGAACGGGAAACAGATTGCGGGTGTTCGTGTCGCGTTCGAGGAAGCGTTCGAACGGTGTCGGTAATTCTGGTTTTGCTGCTAGCCTCACACCCAGCCCATTTAGCTCCCCAAGCCCATAAAACACATCCCAAATTAAATAAATGAATATAATTTAGACATTAAACATTAAATAAAATATTTAAAACCATTTACCAATTAAATAAAATATTTACCAAAACTAAAAAGAAGATATGCCTAATTAAAATCAATCTTAACCAATTAAAGCCAATCATATATTTGACTTCCTAATCTAATAAGATAATTACCAATATAAAATATTTGTATTCCTAAACCAACACAAATTAAATATTGCAACTTCCTAAAATAAAATATTTTGTCCCCCCCTCAATCCTTTGATTTCCTTGTTTAAAACTAAATCATATCCTAATTAAATGCACAAAATCCCTTCCCTTGTCAACCCTAACCCTTCTCTATATAAACAACCCCTAACCAAAGCTATCCGGTCCTTGACACATATAATTCACACCCAAAACTCTCTCGAAATCTCTCTAGACTCTCTCTACACACCCAAGACTAAACAAAAGAGAAAACACTTCACACATACACAAGAAAGAAAACAAAGAAACCACCACAAGTCACCACCCTCCATAGTCGAATCCAAAGCACCTACAACCACCCTCCATAGCCGAATCTAAAGCACCAAACTCACCCTTAGCCGAATCCTAAAACACGCCTAAACAACCTCCTAGATTACCTTAAAACAGTAGCCCAAATCCTTAAAAAATAGTAACATAAAAACTGCATAGATAATCTTAAAAATAATCACATATAATTGCACTAAGAACCCACACAAACTTGGAATAGTTTATTGAAAACGTTAAAACAGGTGGCCCGCAGTGAGCAGCAAGACAGAAGCCGAATAGGAGCAGAACGGAGTTCGAACCGTAAGCAAAACAGCGAAGCAGTGAGCTAGGACGTTGAACCAGTGGACCATAAAGTTGCGGAGCTTTACCCCCTTTCGATTTCCGTGGAACGCGAGTCCGAGAGACGGCTTAAAAGGTTAGACCTGAGGGTATCTTTCACACTTATTCTCATTTTATTTTCTGGTCATTTATTTTGATTATATTTTCTGTATTTGTGGTATCCGTTGTGTGTATGATGTATGTGTGGGTATTGGATGAATGAGAGATGTGTCAACTCTCGCGGTATATCGGATGGAAACCCGGACATAAATTTCATAGCCGATTCCGAATGGACGGTAATATGATCTGTACTCGGGCCACAACTCCACGTACCGCTTGGGTAAACGGCACCATCTTTCTTTTGTTGTGTTGCTTTTGTTTATTTAGTTTTCTTTACTTGAATTCAATATGTTGTTTAGTTATGCATGATTCAACCAAGTGCATGGGCTTAGTGAGTTAGTTCAAAGGTCCTCTTTGAGAGATCAAGAGCCCCAAAAGGCCACCTTTGTGACACTACTTCGCCGCGCCGTTGATGTGTGTTCGGTTGGATGCGAGATACGTTCAATCGGGCATACTTAGTTTGATGTTATTGAGTTTACCTTTTATGTATGGTTCAATCAAGCGCATGGGCTTAGTAAGTGGAATGAAAGATCCCTTATGGGGAGGGGTTAAAACCCGTTACCACGATGCTTTGTCGCGCCGGTTGATGTGTGTTCAGATTGGATGTCAGATATGTTCAATCGGGCACACTTGGTTGATATGATTGGTTCTATTCTTGTATGTGTAATGTGACGCGCATGGGCTTAGTATGTTGGTCTAAAGGTCCTCTCTTTGAGAGATCAAGAGCCCCAAAAGGTCACATTTATGGCAGTATTTCGCCGCGCCCTTTTATTTTGTGTTTATGTATTGCGTCCCATTTCATGCATCAGGTCTGTTCCCGTTCGAACGCGTTTACGAACGCAACTCGAACGCGCATGTGTTTTTGCCTTATCATGTGTCAGGTCTCATTTCCGTTCGAACGCGTTAACAAACGCCATACGAACGTGAGCATTCTGCCTCATATCCGTTCGAACGCGTTAACAAACGCCATACGAACGTGAGCATTCTGTCTCATTTCCGTTCGAACGCGTTTACGAACGCTACTCGAACGTGAGCATTCTGTTTCATTTCCGTTCGAACGCATTTACGAACGCTACTCGAACGTGAGCATTCTGTTTCATTTCCGTTCGAACGCGTTTACGAACGCTACACGAACGCGAACACACTGAACTGCGTCTTTTTCATTAGATTTCATGCATAGTTTTCCTAGTAGCTATCTCCACATGTATAAATGCAAATATGTTGATGTATTACCATTCATATGCTTGTGTCATGATAACATTTGAGTATTATTTCTTGCGGTATATCGGATGGAAACCCAGACGTAAATTCCGTAGCCGATTCCGAATGGACGGTAGTGCGGTCTGTACTTGGGCTACAATTCCACGTACCACTTGGAAAAGTGCCCATATGTGTGCTTGTATGGTTAACATGTGTGCTTGTATGGCTAATATGTGTGCTTGTGTTTTCCTGAATGTGATATGCAAGTAAAGTTGTATGTTAGTTGCTATCTTGATATATGTTAAGTATGCAAATTTAAATGTAAGATATATGCGAAATGCGTACATAAGTTTTATTTTACACATGAGAATTTAGAAGCATGATACTCTTGGAAATAAGTGTTACTTAAGCTTGATTAAATTATTACATAAATCCTTTCATTACAAGTGACATGAGGAAGGGACCATTCCGAACCCAACGGTTTGAGGTCTTCCCTTGCGAGGGGTGAGTGCGGCCTTAAATCTTGTCCCGGTTCACACCGGGTGGCGACTCCATGTTATTCAGTACTTCCCAAACTAGGCCGCGAGCCTAGGAACGGCGTCGCCCAGGTCCTGTGTCCTACAGTGTGTAAAATGAATCAAAACAATTTTGATATACACAAACCCTCATGGCCGAAATTTTCAAACAAAAATTAAATATATAATACAAAAATTTGTTTGATTTTAATTGGTCCAAATTTTACTAAATTAAAGTAACATTTTAACTTTAATAAAGTTATCACAAAAGTGTTCCAATTAAAACTTGCCATTTCCAAATTAATCATGACTTAAAGATATTTATTTTATAAATTAATTTAATTATTTAACAATTAAATAATTAATTAATTAATATAAATATCTTAAATATATGTATTATATTTACATTAAATATCTCAAATACATATATTCATGATATAATTATAAATATCACAAATTGATATTTATTTAATGTGTATTTAATAATATCAAATATTAAATACAAATACACATTAATTCGGAAATGACCGCTAGGTCCCGATTGCATGTATTTTCCGTTTAACCATTAAACGAGTTATAAATAATCAGTATTATTCATAACAGTTGCCCTAGTGCTCTACGAGTAAATTTCATTAGTGAGACTCTCTAGATTCAGGCATATCAGTCACGAAATCAAATTTCGTGTCCATAATTCACCCACCCGTAAATTATAACGAACACGGATAAACTCACAGAATCATACAGGTCGAGGTCACTGCATACGTATAATCTCTCTGTCACATGTATCCAGATTAATCCAGAGATATAGATACAAACGTCAAATCTCTATAGATATAATCACGTCGACGTTTCTATTAGCAATCCTTCAAATAACACTTAGAACTAATTTCTAAAGTGTACCACAGGCCCATGGATTTAACAGATTGCTAATACCATATTGAATACATATACTCTGTACACAGAGCTGACGGATCCTATCTTGATACACACAAGATATCCTGAGCATCAGTCCACACCCAACGAACAAGAGAAGGTCTGATCTAAATAGATCGGTGACGTGACTGCCATCTAAGTGTGGAAGATAACTCAGATATCCACAGTGGTATCTCAAGTCAAAGAATCACTATGCTCACTCAACCCGAGAAGATTCTTATAGACGTTGTTGTATCATCCAATAAGAATCTTTGGTGAGTCGTTCAATGTTTATCCGCTATAAACACCTACACGTCTATACGAGTCTCCAAGACTCATGGTTCACTGAGAAACCATCGGAATCCAAGATTCCAATATACGACACGTACCAGTCTCTACGGGTTTACTTTACTGACCAAGTAGTGTAAACCTTGACCGGGAACTTTCTAAGAATGACAACGTCATGATACAACTCAATGTCAGTTGCGACGCTTTTGCAACAGTATCATAACTAATCATTCTAAGGTCGGTTACGTCTTTACCATATTAAAGAAGAAGTTATATAAAAGAAACTATTCATTTTATTCATAATAAAACGTTACATTAGTATTTACATAGAAATACAGAATAAAATTGGCGCTCGGAGCACCAACCCTAACAGTTTTGACCCATGGGCTTTTTTCCCGAACCATCTCTGGGTGATAGCGATTTGGTTCTCTTGTGTGACTCTTCGATCCGCTAAGGAGTTTTTCTATGATGATGATGTGCTTCGACCTCTGAGATTCATTCCCAAACAGTTGATAATGTGGGCCTCGACCTTAGGATTCTTTCCTGAACTATCGAACTGATGGTGGTGAGGCGCTCTGCCCCCTGATTCGTACTTATTCTCGAGGCTCTTTGCTCGTCCTCATTTCTTTTTCTTTTTCTTCAAATCCTGCGAACACAAAACAAAAATAGTGTGTATGTGACGTGTATGCATGTATGCATGGATGTATTTCCTATTCCGATGGGTTTTATTTATCCTATTGGCTTGATTTCATCCTTGGTTAGGCCTTCCTTGCGCTCTTTAGTGCCCTTTACCTGTAGAAGTCTTTGGTCGCCCCATTGGCCTACTTACAGTTTCCTTCTGCAAGTTCTCTTCTAGTGATTGCTCAGTTCTCTTTGGTCCCATGGCTCGAGATCCCGTCGTGTCCCTTATTCGTAGGGTGGTAGATTGGTCGCCCCCATATTTGGTTTAGCTTCCTGCTCTTCGCTGCCTGCACTGGGTCATGGTGAATTACGTCTTTTTTGAAAGCGGCCTCATCCTTTTGGGATACTGAAAGTCATGTATTCCAATTCCCAAAATATGCCCTCTCTCGGAGGAGTTTGTTGCAATACTTGGCTTGGATTTTTCTCCTACTACCCTTCCGGCGATGTTGCGTTTCCAATGTCTATACCTTCAGAAGGCCTTCGAAGTTTTCCTTATTTTGCAGGTTCGTACTATCTTTTGCTTAAGTTGTCCTCCCAATAGTTACACATATTATTATCCTCAAAGAATGCCCAGTAATGAAACCAGAGAACCTTCAAAGCACTCAATGCAACTCAAATCCGAGTTTTTTGAATAAATGATCTAAGCCAGACTCACAGTGTGTGTGCGCAAATGTTTATTTACAGCTTGATTCCTAGGTAAGCTGACTCAATGATTTCGTTTCAAAAATTGGGATCGATTGGTCAAACCAACTTAGATATCTCAATTATGTTATGCAATTATTTTTTATGTGCTCAATATGGTATGATTTTCTTTTTTCTTTTCTTTTGTCTCTTTTTTTTTCAACACACCTACCCTTTAAGGTAGCATTTCTCCTCATTGTGGTCCTAATACTCGCTCATGGGTATCTTCACGCTTATCGGTTATAGGTGGTTTAATTTTTTTCTTTATAGACTTTTCTTTTATTGTCAACTATACCACACACCATAACACAAGTAAATCAGGATGTACATATAAGCAAATAGCCATTCATCGACCTGTAATTTCTTCAACTAGTCACCTTGCCAACTACTCAGGTTTTCACTACTAAAAAACTATGATTAAGTGCTTACGAGTCTAACATATATCAACTACTCAAAGTATCAGATAAAAGTACATCAAGAACTTATCATTTTTAAGATTTCACCCTAAAGTAAATAATTTCATCATTGGACTTATGCTTAACTATTACGGACTAAAAACAAACAATATAGTTTTTGATGGTCGAAAGCTTTCGGGTAGGCCGAAGTTGATCAAATAAGTGGGTAGAGGGTTTCTGTGTGTGTTGGATTGTTCTTTTTCTGGGTCAGGTATTTAATGGGTGTCGATAAGGTATTGGATCTCATGCCTAAGGCGGGTGTAGTTGTCAGTTTCGTGGCCTTTTGCTGATGGAAGTAACAATATAGGTTTAGGTTGAGGTAGTGTGGCACATGGTTTGGAAATGGTTTAGGTTCTAAGGGATTTAGGAGTCATTGCCTCTTCAGCTCTTCAAACACCTTTGACAAAGGTCTACCAAAATTGGAAATCGCCTGTTTCTGATAACGACGACCTCAGAAGGGGCGGGCTTGGTCCCTGAAGGCCCCCCAACGGTCTTCTTATTGTGGTCGTAAAACTTTGTATTCTTGGTTGTACGGGGTACTGTTAGACTGGCCATAGCATTGGTCAAAGCTTCTAGTTGCTCGATAATTTTGGTGATGTTGGTCTCCAATTGATCTATGCGGGAACCTTCACTACCTGACGCATCCATGGTCGTCAATATTTTCTTGACAAGTCTTCCTTCTTCTTTAACCCAACGGATATCTATGATGGCTTTTAAAACAATGGGGTTAGCATGATGCGTGTATGCATGCGATGCATGTGGTTATCAAAACAACATATATCCTTATGACCTTATTCCTCTCACACTCATGGTAAGTCCATTTCTATCCTAGGTATGGCTTATTTTATGCACCAATGTGGGGTACATAAAATCGTTCTCTCCTACGCTACAGGGGTGAACCTTGGCTACCTCAATCCATTTCCATTGATAAAAGACAAAGACCGCCCATTTACAAAATTGATTAAGCCTATTATAGGGATCGTGTCATTGTCTAGAAATGACGAATTGGGCCCTCAGTAATCACGGTTGTGGTGGGGATGTACTTGGAGATATCCAAAAGTATTCAAATATGTCATAACAAGGCGTACCCTTCCTAGATGAAAGCCAGTGCGGATATCAGACTCATGCATTTGGCATATTCGGATCATGTTTTGACCTTCTAAGCCCATCAAGGTTTTCATACAAGTTGGCCTGTTATCATTTTAAAGCATTCAATCAAATTATCGCAAGGTGTAAACTTGTCCCAGTTGAAAAGGCCCAACAGGTTTACACTTTTGTGATAAAGTGACTAAATAACTTCAAATGATATGGGGGCCAAACACAATATGGCCCATTGTCATTTGGAAAACTTTTGGCACAATCATCATAA
The DNA here is from genome assembly GCA_019454045.1 of Zanthoxylum bungeanum. Lineage (NCBI taxonomy): Eukaryota > Viridiplantae > Streptophyta > Magnoliopsida > Sapindales > Rutaceae > Zanthoxylum > Zanthoxylum bungeanum. The sequence goes on along the minus strand of SKCR01024900.1, from coordinate 1,390,848 downwards.
GATACAAACTCGTCCCAGTTTAAATGGCCCAACAAGTTCATGTCCTATGACGAGAAGTCCAAATGGATTCAAATGATAATGGTCACAAACACAAGCATAATGGTGGCTTCTAGAGGACATATAACTATGGTTCATATATGGGCTTTTACGGGTATGGATACAGGCTCCCGTCGGCGAAGAGTTGCTCACAACTAGGTCTCCCCACTTAAGGGTTCGACCGACCAAGTGAGCGCACGCCTTTTTTATGCCTTATGGTACGTGCCAACGAGTGATGACGCCATATAACGATCCACCGCCTTGAGTGAAAGCGACTTCATGATACATAACGCCATCGGGGTAAGAAGGGTATGCAAAATATACGAGACTTTGGTAACGAAAGCCAAAGCCACAGACACTACAAGGCATTATTTCGGGGCCGATTCTCTGTCCCCAGTGGAGTCGCCATCTGTAGGAGCGAAGCAGGGTTTACCGCTATGCCTATGATGTTTGGCGACCACGACATTGTTGGGCTCGCAGCCCGTAGAGAGTACGCAGTAGCCCGCGGGGGACTAAACCGGAAAATAAAAGAGTGGCCACCCAGTGTGAACTGAGAAATGATTTAAGGCCGCACTCACCCCTCGCAAGGGAAGACCTCAAATCGTTGGGTTCGGAATGGCCCCTTACTTATGCCAGTATAATGGACGGGTTCACACAATGGTATAACCAAGTCTTATGCAGTACATGCAAGATACTTTAAATAAACACACAAATTTGCACACCCATAAACATGAAAATAAATAAAAGCAAATGCATAGTTCCAAAAGCATATTAAATAAATAAGTACGATAATGTAAATTATAATAACATTAAAAAACGTTAATGATAAATGCAAATAATTAAGCGCATAATGCAAAATAAATAATTAAAGAGACGAAAATACATAAAATATAAAGAAAGAGGTTGTCCAGTGTGTGCGCGTTCGTGTAGCATTCGTAAACGCGTTCGAACGAAGTGTCCCAGAGAGTTCACGTTCGTGTAGCGTTCGAGAACACGTTCGAACGGAATGAGGCAGAATGCTTGCGTTCGAAAACGTGTTCGAACATTCTTACAAAAATAGCATCAATAATGACATAAACACGCATATATGAATATTTCCCGAGCAATACGTGGAGTTGTATCCCAAGTACAGACCGCACTACCGTCCATTCGGATTCGGCTACAGAATTTATGTCTGAGTTTTCATCCAATATACCGCAAGGGATAACACACACAATCATTAACACAATATAAACGGACATTAAAATAAATGTGAAATAATATAGCAAAACATAAACAAAAGTAAAAGAGAAACGATAAAATAAAGATAAATAGACAAAAAGATAAATAACGAAACTAAATACGGAATAATAAATAAAGATAAACAATAAAATAAATGCAAAATAATAAATAAAGATAAACAATAAAGTAAATGCGAAATAATAAATAAAGATGAACAATAAAGTAAATGCAAAATAATAAAATAAAGATAAATAACGAAACTAAGTGCGGAATAATAAATAACAGTAAATAGACAAGAAAGATAAATAACAAAAATAAAAGAAAGAAAATGTGACCAAAAATTTGGTCGTCTTTAATGTAGGTCCTCGCATGCCTGGTTGGACATATTTCACATCCAACCAAGCATGTCGCGTCCAGAACAACAAAATAAATAAAGTAAAGGATGCCTTCAGGTCTTACCTTTTGAGTTGCTTATCGGAAGTGCGTTAGGCAGTCGCCGGAAGGATTAAAGCTTGCTATTTTTCTGGCTTGCTGGTTCGTTGTTTTGTTCATTGTTTTACTATTTCTGCTCACTGTTTTTGCTGTTTTTGGGCTACTATTTTTGCTATTTTTTAGGCTACTGCTTTTGGTGTTTCGGGGACTGTTTTTGCATTTTTTAGGGGGCTGTTTTTGGTGTTTAAGGGATTATTTTTGGGCGATTTTTGGGACTATTTTTGGTGTTTCGGGGACTGTTTTTGGGGATTGTTTTTGCATTTTTTAGGGGGCTGTTTTTGGTGTTTAAGGGATTATTTTTGGGCGATTTTTGGGACTATTTTTGGAACTATTTTTGGTGTTTCGGGGACTGTTTTTAGGCGGTTTTTGGGACTGTTTGGGGCTGCTGGTTTCACGTGGATTTGGCTAGTCTTAGGGGCTGGTTTTGTGCCTTGATGAGCTGCTTTTGTTGCTTTGTTTTGGTCGGTGGAGGGGTTTGTTTCTTTGTTGTTTGTTTATTCGGTCAGTTTGGTTGTAGGGTTGAAGAGTTGCTTGGTTGAAGTCGATGAGGGCTGTGTGTGTTGACCGTGTGTGTGTGTGGTCTGTGTGTTTTGTCGTGTGTGTGTGGTCTGTGTGTTTTACCGTGAGTCTATTGTTTGGTTGATGTCGTGCGAGTGTGTCTTAGAAAGAGTGTTACTGCCGTGTGAGGTTGAGAGAGAGAGAGCCTCCTTTAGGGTTTGGTAATGGCCTCTTTTTATAATGACAAGGGTCTCATAAGCATGTGTTTTGCATGAGATTTTATTTATTTGGGAAGGCTTGGGTGTGTGGGCTTTATGGATGGGTTGTATGGGCTTTGTGTGGTGTGGGCGTGTATGGCATGGATTGTAGGGGTTTTGGGCCGAGGCTAAGGTTTAAAACAGCAGCTGAGCGAATATGCGGTGGTTTAGTGAGTCTGAATCCAGTGAGGTGCTAATTTTGGAGTTTTTGCTTCCGGCATTCGTTTCCCGCGACTTCCGTAACTTTTCAGGTAGTGCCTCCATACGAGGCTCATCATTGGGCTTATGCAAAAATACAGTGTCTACAGTCGCCCCCACATTGATGGGGCTTGTGCAGTGTGTGACAGTGACAACCCTATTATAGTCATGCATGCATTTTTGGCTTACCTGATTCGTCGGCCATTACCAAAAATGCATGCATGACTTTGCCAAATACCACTCTAATTGCTCCAAGTTCTTCAAGACTTAATACAACTTAATTAAACTTGTTTTGTTACGGACTTCTCCTGGAAGCCAAATTTCTGAAGAACATGTAGTAAAACATCCGAACTAATTGTATCTTAAGTCTTGGTAATTTTAAGTTTTAAATAAATGCTCCCAAAAAAAGACTTACGGTCAAACATGTTTACACCCTTAGAAACCAAAGCTATGTAGTCATGAATCCGACGAACCTCAATGAAAACAGCCTGTTTAGGCAAAATGATTCATATTCGACAGCAAATAACTATCAATAAAAAATTGAGGCTTACTTTGAACAACTTTGTTTCCAACAATAGACTAAAAATTATGGTCGGAAAAATCATCACGCCCAGGCGCACTCATATTATATATATTTTTTTAATTTTCTCATATTCTTTATGCAAGTCAACTTATTATTTTCATTATCGATGACCAGAGAAGGGACCTCATCATTGATAGAATGAATTAATCCTGAATTACTGTCTCTAGCTGAATATAATAAGTCACGGCATGAGAAGCAATTGCAGAGATATATTTACACTAATCCTCCCTGATATAAATATATAAATATATATATTGTTGTGATTCTCTGATCACTTTAGAGTGTATTTGAGGAAAAACCGAATTGATCTATTACTACCAAGAATAGATTTACAAGTTTACAACTAGAAACTTAACAAAAAACCTCACACACTCTCAAGCTCTCTACTTGGAGCTTACACACACTTTGGGATGAAGAAACAATGGACTCAAGGCTCCATTTTATACTGTCAAAAACGCGAGCACTGTAGCACACGTTTTTGACAGTTTGCAAACAGCAAAGCATTTGCCACATTTTCAAAATCTCTTTCGGTGGCCTTTGTTTCTGCATGCAAGTTGCATGCACAGCTCTGTGAGCTGTCTTCAACAAATCTCCCCATCGGTGAAGATTTGCTCAAAATCTGAGCCGACCATCAATCATCCAAATCGGATCCTCCAAAGGATCCTCCCTTGGCTGCATATGTATGACTGCCTACGTACCTTGAGTTGGGATCAAGCCAATCGTAGTTCTCTGTATCTGAAAAATAATCGTCATCTGACAGCTATCCCGGTTATGTCTCTGCACAACTCTAGCTTGTCCCGATCATCGTTCCTTTATTGACATGTCAACTGTGTCTCTGCACAGCACACTTCACTGCATCTCTGTACAGTATTTTCCTGCTATGACTCTGCATAGTACAATCCACAGTGTCTCTGCACAGTAATCTTCTGTTGTGTCTCTGCACAGTTTTGTTGCCATGTTTCTTCACCCGTTTATTCTTCAGTGCTTTCTTGCCTTTTGGGAAACTCTCTGGCTCCCCCTTATCAGTAACCAGAATATATTCGGATCCCGGATATCTGGTCGATGGAATCCTGCCTCGCTCAGATCTTATTGTCTGAGGTCCACTGGTTTCAAGAGGTCTGTCATCATCCATCTCTGTGAATGATCTTGTAGCTTCTAGTGGAGTAGGTTGCGGCTCCCCCTGCTCAACACTCTCTTCTGTAATCTCTGATGGAACAGGCTTTGTCTCCCCCTGCTCAACATCCTTATTTGCCTCCTCTGGTTCTGCTTCTGGAATTTCCTCGTGCACCCTATCTGTGGCCAATTGTGTTGGTGCTGAGTCTGGATTTCTGTCGGCACTGGAATTGGAAGACATTCTGGGCATTTCAATGTCTTCAATTGTTCGGTCTTCAAGAAACTCTACTTCATGGCTTCGGATGACCATCTTTTCCTTCGGATCCCATAGTCTGTATCCAAAATCTTCATCTACATGGCCTAGGAATGACATGGAGTTATCCTTGCATCGAGCTTCTGCCTGAGCTCATTGGATACATATATAACGGCTAAACAACCGAATACTCTAGGGTGAGTGTAGGAGGGATTCTTACCAGACCACACTTTCTTCGGAATCTCCATGTTCAACGGTTCAGATGGTGATCTGTTGATCAAGTAACAGGTAGCACGAACAGCTTCTCCCCAAAATGGCTTTGGCAGCTTAGCCATACTGATCATTCCTCTGACTTTCTCCATAATGGTGCGGTTCATTCTCGCAGCGACACCATTATGTTGTGGTGTGTATGGAACATTTCTCTCATGTCGAATCCTATGTCTCATGCAGTAGGCTTCGAACCCTCTGGAACTGTACTCGCCTCCATCGTCTGTGCGAAGGCACTTCAACTTCTTCCATGTTTCATGCTCTACCATGGCGTGGAACAGCTTGAACTGATCTAGGACCTGATCCTTTGTCTTGAGGAAATACACCCAGATTTTCCGTGAAGCATCATCGATGAAAGTCAGAAAATATTTGTTACCGCCCAATGAATCAACCTCCAAGGGACCACAAACATCAGAGTGCACCAGACTGAGCAACTCTGATCTTCTCTCTGAAGAGAAATCAAATGAGACTCTGCGTTGCTTGCCAATCAAGTAGTGGTTGCAAGGACCTCGTGCAGCATCCTTGGTAAGCTCCTTCTTGTTCAGGGTAGACAACCATCTCTCACTCATGTGTCCGAGTCTCCGGTTCCACAGATTTTGATAAGCCTCTTTTTCAGCTACATTGAGGCTGTCTGCACAAATTTTCACATGAGTCTTGTATAGTGTGCCGCAAGCATGTCCTCGGGCGACAACCATGACACCTTTTGTCATTCTCAATGTGCCATTTCTGAAGTGATTGTCATAGCCCTGTTTGTCAAGAGCTATCCCCGAGAGTACATTCAGCCGAAGTTCTGGAACATGCAAGACATCCTTCAAGGTCAATGTACACCCGACATTTTTCCGCAACTGAATATCACCCATTCCTACTATCCCAGAGGAACTGATATTTCCCATCTTCATTGCTCCAAAGTCTCATGTTTTGTATGTTGTGAAGAAATCCATGTCAGGAGTGACGTGGTAGGATGCTTCAGTATCTACCACCCACTCAACATCTTGGGTTACGTTGTGAAGGCATGTCTCTTCCTGTATGGAGCATATTGTTACATCTGCTTGCACAACGACCAGTGTCTCTCCTTCGTCATTCTTCGGCTGGTGATTGCCTTCTATCTGCTCTCATTGCAGTTTTCGACAATTCTTCTTTAGGTGGCCTACAATGCCACAATGGTATCACTTATAGGTAGGCTTCCTTCCATCTGAGGATCTACCCCTGGTTGTGCTTCTGCCTCTCTCTCCGTCTCTTCCTTGATGTCTTCCTCGAGTCTCTGTGACGAAGGCTTCTGTCTGTTGTGAGCCAACATCTTTTCTCTTGGACTCCTCATTCGACAGGGCATCTTTTACCATAGACATGGTAACTTTACCTCCTGGAGCGGAATTGCTGAGAGTAACCACCAATGTCTCCCAGCTATCAGGAAGGGAACTGAGTAGTAAGAGGGCTTGTACTTCATCTCCAAGCTGCATGTCTACTGCAGACAACTGGTTCACCAGGCTCTGGAACTCGTTGGTGTGTTCCGCAACGGAAGTTCCACTCCGTAGCTTCAGGTTCACCAAACGCCTCATTAACAGGGCTTTATTTCGAGCTGTCTTGGCCTGGAACATGTCTTCCAGTTTTATCCACATTTCGTAAGCATCTGAATCATGTGCTACGTGGTGGAAGACACTGTGACCGATCCACTGTCTAATCTGACCCAAAGTTATGTTGTTGAGTTTATTCCAGTCATACTCCTTAACAAACTCTGGTTTCACTCCCTTCAACTCGATGACATCAAACAAATCTTTGCAATGCAAAAAATCTATCATCCGAGGTCTCCAGAGGGAGTAATTAGTTGCAGCCAGTTTAATCATTGCACCAGAAGACGAATCTCCAATTTCCATTTTAAGTTTTAAAGTTTAAAATGTAAATACAATAAAATTGGGGCTGAATTTCACAAATCTGAGGTCACTGTTGCGTCCGGAACGGTCGAAAATGGTGGAATAGACACTTCGTTGGTCTAAATCCGACACAGAGGCTGATTTGTAAATTCCTAAAAATTCTGGGGCAAAAATTGTAAATTTCAAAACTTCAGGGGGCTTAATGAAATTTACCACGCTGCTAACATGGCAGTACTGACGTGGCAGTGTGGGATCGGTTGCTGACATGGCGCTGACATGGCGGACATGTGGCGCTGACATGGCAGACTCCTTGCTGACATGTGCACTGTAGCACCCGTTTTTGACAATTTGCAAACAGCAAAGCATTTGCCACATTTTCAAACTCTCTTTCGGTGGCCTTTGTTTCTGCATGCAAGTTGCATGCACAGCTCTGTGAGCTGTCTTCAATATATATATATATATATATAGTCAGGCATAAGTAACATAACATATTGAATAGCATCGATAATACTTCTATACTATGATGGCTCAGCATATCTTAGCTTCCATGTGATGGCTGTGGTCCAATTAATCATACCTACTCCTTTAAGCTTGTTTGAGTCTATAAAGAATTTTATCGAGTTTGCATATGTGTGGCGGATAAATAAATGGTGCTTTGAAAATCTTATGGTTGCTTCATAAACATAAATTATATAAGATCTCCATTGAGAAAGGTATCCGTATGTTGATATCCACTTAACTCATGAAAATTTTTCAGGAGTGCAAGTGTTATATGTGTGTGTATATATATATATATATTAGTGTGTGTCTATGTGTTACAGAATTTACAGAGAGATTGAGATTATGTTATTTAATTTATTTATAATGAAATGATTTTATTCATTAATAAATGATTTTATTTTTTAATTTATTTGGTAGTTTTCATTTTCCATTTTTATAGAGATTCTATAATAAAATGATTCTTTATCAGTAATTAGATTATAATGAAATGATTTGAGCCGCCAATTAAGTCACATAAAGATAACATTTGGATACATTATCTCTCTTAATCATAACCATCCGTTACACTTTTTTTCCTCCTATATCATTGTGCTTTATAATATAGATATTTAAATTAAATAGGAGTAGTCAATGCTTTACTATTTTTATGCCATATGTAAATACAGAAATTACCAATACGTGTAATTAACAAACTTTGTCCATTACTAATAATAGAGTTTATCATTACCTCTGTATTCAGACCTGATGCTTAAGCTTGTTACATTATTTGTCGAGTGATTCCTCTCTACTATTTTAAGCAAGATATATTACCCTGACAAGTGTTAGAAGTACCAGACCCTCGATTGTTTTATATCTACCATTCGGCACAAACTTTTGATTAAAAGATGTTATCCTATCGAACTCTTGATTAATGTGCACCCATTAGCTGTCTTACAACAACCCTGTGACCAAATTGAGTCCTGTTCCTGTCTATGTCCATCAAACAATCAATCAAAAAGAAAGAGACCCTTTTAGTACCGTTTCACGTGAGCTCTATAAAAAATATATAAACTTTATGCGCTAGAAAAATTTATGATTGTAATTTCATCTTAATATGTAAGTAATATATCTAAGTATTTTCCATTATTGAGCTCTAAGGATTTAACAAGATTATTTTATTATTTGTCAACAAAGGCACATAGAATACTAAATAATCAATAATAAACAAAAAGAACAAAAAAAAAAAAACAAATTAATTAATTAAACATGTTTGGATCTAATACAACTCTAGATTTAATGAATCAGCTACACATACTAAACAATAAACACACGCTAATCATTATTACAAAGCAAGAACTCATAAAAGATAAAGGTATAGAGAAAATGTAAGAAAGAAACTTTCGTTTGCAGTCTTCAAACTTCACCGCCCGTTAAGCACTCATTATTGTCTTGCTCTAATCGTTCTTTGGGATGAGTCTTTGGGGTGTTTCCTTCTTAAGGACAATTCTGAATACGCACTCAGCGTCGCGAAGCAGATGAATTCGCGTCGCGACACTCGTCTTTCTTTTAATTGGCGTGCGACGCGTCATGGCCGGCGTCGCGACGCGACACTTGCTCTACCTTCTAATAAGTTTCTCTTCATACGCGCGTCTCAACGCGCAATCCAGATTCGGGACGCGCATTTTGACTTCGAATTTGCCCCAATTTACTCTATATTTTTCCGGTTTCATTCCTCGTTAATTTCATTGAGTCTCGATATTATTTTTACCTATAAAATGAACTCAAAACACATCAAAACTCTCATAAAATTCGAGATAACTCATAAAACATCAAGCTAGAAAGACGGAGGCAGACAAATACATGGATATTGATCACTCATCACTCTGTCACTCACTCACTCCTAGAATATATTTACCAACTTTGATGTCTAAACAATATTTGTCACCTAATTAGACAGCAATTGCATAACCAAAACCTTTGATTTTACAGTAAAAGCTAAAAAATATTATATTAAAATACATTTTTTAATATTTTTAATCGCGATCATATACATTTGATAATCCTAATCACAGAGACACATGATAGGTGTCTCATGCGAACTCCCAAATATTACTGATATCCGGATCCCTTACGATATTCACAGTGGGATTAATCCGACGTTCAAGAGTTTTATAGCTGTATTGTATTAAAAAAATAAAAAAACAAAAACAAAAACAAAACAAAACTCGGGTAGCTTAATGCACCCGGGGTTTTATCTTAACAATTTAAAATGTGATATTTCTTAACATAATTTTTCTTCTCTTTTATGGATAGTTTTCTTTAGATTTCGAATTCTCTGTCACAAATCTTCTCTCCTTTTTGTTTTTTTGATCAATTGAGAAAATTTAAAGAAATCACATGTTGGTCATAGGTAACATTTGTTTTGTTTTTATTTGGTCTGAATATTTGATTAGGTATAAATTCAATTGAATTTTGAGTATATATATTTTTTCTTTTTTTAAAAGAAATAAATAAATGAAGAATAGATAAGCATAAATGTATTTTTAACTCCTCATTTTTCCCAAAATTACAAATTTTATTAAGATGGTTGAAGGATTTTGAGTGTATCTCTCAATGCATATACAATATGTTTATTTTTTAATTTTCAATAATTAATTATAAAGTACGATTAAGTAAATTTTTTTTTTTTTTACAAAGGAAAATAAAGTGCTGATTCAAATGGTAAAATCGGGTAAGTAAGTTAAAGAGCTGATTCATAGTTGTGAAGCAGGATTTGTTAATCACTCATCACTCATAAAACATCGAGGCGGACAAATATATGGACATTAATCACTCATCACTCTGTCACTCACTCACGCCTAGAATATATTTTCCAACTTTAATGTCTAAACAATAATTGTCGCCTAATTAGACAGCAACTGCATAACCAAAACCTTTGCTTTTACAGTAAAAGCTAAAATATATTATATTAAAATACATTTTTTTAATAATTTTAATTGCGGACATAAACATTTGATAATTCTAATGACAGATACACATGATAGGTGTCCCATGCGAACTCCCAAATATTACTGATATCCGGATCCCTTACGATATTCACAGTGGGATTAATCCGACGTTCAAGAGTTTTATAGCTGTATTGTATTAAAAAAATAAAAAAACAAAACAAAACAAAACAAAACTCGGGTAGCTTAATGCACCCGGGGTTTTATCTTAACAATTTAACATGTGATATTTCTTAACATAAATTTTCTTCTCTTTTATGGATAGTTTTCTTTAGATTTCGAATTCTCAGTCAAAATCTTCTCTCCTTTTTGTTTTTTTGGATCAATTGAGGAAATTTAAAGAAATCACATGTTTATCATAGGTAACATTTGTTTTTTTTTTTTTATTTGGTCTGAATATTTGATTAGGTATAAATTCAATTGAATTTTGAGTATATATATTTTTTCTTTTTTTAAAAGAAATAAATAAATGAAGAATAGATATGCATTGAGAGATACACTCAAAATCCTTCAACAATATGTTTATTTTTTAATTTTCAATATTTAATTATAAAGTACGGTTAAGTAATTTATTTTTTTTTATTTTTTTTTTACAAAGGAAAATAAAGTGCTGATTCAAATGGTAAAATCGGGTAAGTAAGTTAAAGAGCTGATTCATAGTTGTGAAGCAGGATTTGTTATATAAATGCACCCTTAGAAAACGCAAAATTAACCAAAAAAGAAAAGGCAAATTATAACAGGATCGGAGTAAGAAAGAAGCAAATTAATGGCGACGAAGCAACCAAAACCGAGCAATCAAGAGGAAGAGGAAGAGGAAACATATTCATATGCCATGGAACTGGCAAGTGCAATTGTTTTTCCTGCGGTTTTTCAAGCAGTAATAGAGCTTGATGTTTTCGAGATCATAAACAAAGCTGGTCCTGGTGCAAATCTTTCCGCTTCAGAGATTGTTTCTCAAATTCCCACAAAAAATCCAGAAGCAGCCATGATGTTGGATCGGGTCCTCAGGCTTCTTGTCAGCTACAATGTGCTTTATTGCTCTCTTGTTGCTGGAGTAAGGCTCTACAGTTTTGCTCCTGTCTCCAAATACTATGTCCGCAATCAAAACGGCGTGTCGTTAACCCCCTTCATGAACTTTCATCTGGACAAGGCTTTGATGCCTTGCTGGTATGTACCTGTTCTTTTTTTTTCTTTTGCTTCTTGTATCCAATTCTGTTTCTAAAAGAATTGTATATATTTTTGGACAATGAAGGTTTCGATTGAAAGAACATATTCTTCAAGGAGAGAGTGCGTTTGAAAAAGTCCACGGAATAAGTTTCTATGAATACCTTGGCACTGACTCCAGGTTGAATGAAGCTTTCAACATTGCAATGTTTAGCCAAAGTTCTATCGTAATGTATAAGATCATTGAGTCATACAAAGGCTTTGATCATGTTAAGCAACTTGTTGAGATTGGTGGTGGTTTAGGAATCACTCTTAACATGATTATTTCCAAATATCCTCATATTAAGGGTATTAATTTAGAACTGCCTCATGTTGTACAAGATGCCCCATCTTATCCCGGTATTTTTCTTATATTTTTTTAATTGTTCCTATGATTAATGCTTAATTAGCCAACATTTCTGACCTAATTGAAATAAACTATATATTTATTTAAATTTCAGGCATCACGCATGTAGGTGGAGATATGTTCAAAAGAATTCCTGAAGGGGATACAATGTTAATGAAGGTTTTATACTCTATATATATATATATATTAATTAATTTCATATATGCATTGCTCATTTGTTGGAAAACAGATTACTCAATTACTAATATGCCTCAATTACTAACATAACTCACAACACATTGCCTTTCCTAAGTATAGTTAATGAATTGAAACTTTTTTGCAGTGGGTTTTCATAGGTTTTGATGACGATCAATGCTTGAGGTTGTTGAGGAATTGTTACAATGCTCTTCCAATAGATGGAAAAGTACTTGTGATTGATACACTTCTGCAAGAAGTGCCTGATAATAGCTCGGCTTCAAGGGAATCCTCCATTATGGAAGCAATTGGCTTAACCCTAGTTGTTGAAGGAAAGCTGCGGACTAAACAAGAACTCAAGGCATTGGCCATGGAAGCTGGATTTAAGAGTGTCAACTTTGAATATTGTGCTTGTAATTTGTATGTTACCGAATTCTACAAATAATTTGCTTATATTTTTGCTATCTTTGGTTCGTTTATAATCATGATGTCATGTACCATGATTTTGAGACTATTTCCAGCAGCGTGTTTGGATGTAATCTTACTAGCTTTTCTAAAGCATGAATAAAATTCATCTAGTATTGTAAATTTTTTTTTTTTACAAATGACCTCAATAAAGTGCATCATGATAACAAAACCTTATATCTCAGTTACATTGATATCTAAGAATAAGAACGAGGGATTCATTAACATTAAGCGGGCAGGTAAAATCCCGGTTGTCTCAAACTCTTACATGAAATATACATTTTAGACTCGAACTCAAGACCTGATAATCAAATTTTAAATCATTTGTCACCAAACCACATCCCTATAGGGCCACACATTTTAATATATTAAAAGATAAATAATATTAAATTAAAATCCGAATTTTTTCTATATTTTAATATGTTTACTAACTTTATATTATAAAGGATATGCCTCCAAATTGCTCAAGTGGCAGGTGTCCTCGAATAGCCGATGGATCCAACGGCCAAAACACTTACAACCCAAAAAAATAAAATAAAAATATGTTCGGGGCCATAGGAATTATTTAATTCAAAAGCAAACCTAAACTACTCAATTCCCAATTCCACTAATGTTACCTAAGTTTTTTCCTCACCAATACGAACCACATCCTGAAAATCTTAATTCCCAAAGTCTTTTTTTTTTTTTTTAATCTTACGAAATCTTGTCGCTAAACCTTCTTTTTCGGGAATCTTCGAATTCGAACTGAGGACCTCAAAATGAGATATTGAATCTTATATCGATATCACCAAGTCACGCCTCTTAGGAACAAATTCGCAAAGTCTTGCTACAATGTTATCCAGCCAACGCTCAAAATCCAAATTGTGAGTCAATAATTCTTTGATGCTACGGATGTATGAGTGACGTGATATCACCAATAAATTAGTAAATAAATTTAATATCGATCCATCTTTTTAGTTGTTTTTTAGTAATTTAGCACGCGTGATAATAAATTATTGGATTGTTGTACGGATAACGTGATATCTCTGTTGTATTATAGATATTCTAGTATGTGGGATATTTGGGTGAAAAACCAGACATATAATAATGGATATTTACTGTTTAGGTGTTGAGTTTCACCTGTTATGGGTTTTGAATTTGGATCGGCTCTCTTTCCTCTCCTGGCAGTTCCCTCTTAAATTTGCCATTCCTCTTCTGGTTTCATCTCAGCTTCTAAATTGCTTCTCCAACTAGACCCGGCCGGCGGTTCGGTTCCGGTTCGGTTCCGGTTCGGAACCGAACCGAACCGGCCGGTTCCCGGTTCCACAAGTGTGGAACCGGAACCGTAAACCGGACCGGAACCGAACCGGTCGGTTCCGGTTCCCCTTTTGGTTTTTTTTTTTTATAATAAATTTAAAAAAAAAAAAAAATTATATAATCGTAATGTTTTTTCAAACTATCACATCATTTTTATATAATTATTTTTTATAAAATTCTTTTAACATATAATCCTTTTTATAGCCAACTCTTGGCTAATGTTTTCTTCATATAAGCGATGTGAGATATTTGTTATTTGGCTATTGTGTCCCACATCGCTTATATAAAGAAGTCAATAACCAAAAGTTGGTTATAAAAAGAAGATTTTTAAACCTCCTTAAAAATTGACTATTATGCTCAAGGTTGCAATTTTAAACCTCATTATTATTAATAAAAAAAATTGAGATTTATTTGTGGAACCTTACGGTTCCAAGTAAATATATATATATATTTTTTTTTACTTTCGGTTCCAACCGGAATCGTACGGTTTCGTCCGGTTCCAACCGGAACCTTGGCCGGGTCTATCTCCAACTCTGCCATTAAACTGACCCTATGGTCACTATCCCTTTCATCTCCTTGTAGTTCCCTCTGCCCGTCCGCCTCCGAAAGATAAGTTACGATGTTGACGGAGACGACGAACTCGGCAAGATGAAATCGAATTTCCACACTGCGTTTGTTCAATTTTGGAGAATTTGTTGCTCTGCATTTGACATTTGTTTGAGAGACAAAAAAAAGGTGGATGTTGAATTCAATTTGGGATAACGGAGAAGGAAAAAAAGAGCAATGATACACTCACATATACTTTCACTTAAAATTTTATTAACTCTCTCACTGTAACTACTAACTACAGTGATTTACAGTGAATCATTGTAGTTACAGTGAGAGGATTGATAAAATTTTAAGTGAAAATATGTGTGAATGTATCATTTTTGGGAAAAAAAAGGGGTGATATTTGAAATTCAATTTGCGAGAAATTGTTATTATATAATTTATTTATCTGGCCCTCCTTGTTTTTTAATATTAGCTGATTTGCATTAAGTGGCTGTTGGATTCACCATTTTCCAACGGCTGCAATTTGACGTCTGCGACTTAACTAAGTCACGGACGTACTTAAATCGAACGTGATTGTGACTATTTACATATAAACATCCACATGTTATTTTCACACGAAAAATTCATACGGATACCTGTATTATAAAAAGATTATATATACATAATATTTAAATAAAGTTTTAGATATAATTAATTATACTTACTAGCTCCGCTCTTGTAATTTGATTGTTGTGATTGCGGGTTGAATGTCTAATTGTCCCGACAATGATGATAATATCTTGTATAGCGAACTTTCCGAAAGAGTCTTCGGGATCTCTTGTAAACCCTCATGGATGTGGTGAAGAGATGATATTAGGGGAAACAATGAGGTGTGTGTATATGCACACGTTGTTTGTGAATTGTTTGAACTACAGCAGTCAGCATAGAGACTAAGGTATGTTTCATTGCTTTAGACTCTCAAATAAATTCTTTTAGATTGGATTTTGAGAATCTAATTGTCGTGAGGATGGTTTGATGGGGGTGGTGACACGAGAAGTGCCATGGAAAGATGATTTAGGGCGTGAATAGAGAGAGATCAGGTTGTTGCCGTTAATTTTATGTTTGTCCTTTGAGAGTGGGAAATGTGCAGGCGGTGAGAGTGATGGAAATATCTGATGAAAAAAATGTAGAAAAGTGGAGTTGGAGATGAGAGGGAGATAGTATTTGAACGTTTTGTGTGAAGATATATATAAGTTTCAATTTTTTTTTTTTTTTTTGTGGAAAAGGAAACAATCAAAGACGTTCTGTACTGTCATTTTCATTTTGCCTTTGTAATTTATATGCCTAATAAAATATTCTCCAATTGCCAATTTATCACGGCTCAATTATTATATTTTCTTTTTTACGAAATCAAGAAAGTAGAGTTGGAATGAGAGTGTTGACAATGGTTTATCAATCCGAGGAATGTTTAAATACCGAAGAGAGATAAAATGAGTATTGTATTTAGCCAAAAATGAATTATATATGCTCAAGGGCTCGGAGAGACGGAATGGATTTGACAGATGAGTTCGACCGCATGATCTAGAGAGATTCTTTCAAGGATAGAATCTATTGAAAACATGACAATCATTGATGTCGACCTAATCTCATAAAGAAGTGATATATTTAGGGTTCTCTTATGATTTGTTGAAACCGACCCGATGAAGTCCTTATATGTCAACCCGACCTAGTTGAGAGAGAAATAAAGGGAGCTTTGATTAGTATCTTCTGTCTTGGTATGTCGACTCAAAAATGAAGAAGGGATCACATGCCGACCTATATTGAAGTCATGTGACGTATGTCCTAGGTGAAAAGATAAACTTCTATAAGGCTAATGATGACTGTGGAAAAACAACGATTCTCATTGGAAATAGCCCCTATCAGCCACCATAGGCCGGTGCAGTGGCAAGGAGGTGGTAAAGCAGAGCCGCCAGAGGCCGATGTAGTAATAGTGAAATGAGTTGATTTGATTGGCCTAATTAAGGAGAGTTGTGATGACAATGATGGCAATGTGACATGGGATGACGTCAGTGGCAGTGAAATAGTGAATTTAGAAGCCTATATAAAGGGGTTGAAGTCTCAGATTCAAGGGTTAATATTTTTTACATCTAACAACTTGTAAAAAGCTAAGAACTTAAGAACTAGTGATAGAGAGAGAAAGTTGGTCAGTCACTCGAACCCTTGAGAGAATTATATCGGGCTTGTGTAAAACCCGATGTGTTTTATCACTTTGTGAGTTCATTTCCCATTGTAGTTCAGGTCGGTCTTGACCTCAAATAGTAATAAAATACCTCGTTTCTCTCGTGGACGTAGGTCGGAGCTACTCTTTGTCGAACCACGTAAACTCTATGTTTATCTTGTCTTTATTCTAAGTTTATAATTTGGTTCCCTATTAATCAGATAAATTTACTATTCGATGGGGTTTATTCGAGGGATGAATTTCCTATTTTACCATTTGAATGAAAAACAGCCGTCAACAGAGAGGAAAATAGAATTTGAGCGATTCATATCTAGTATTAAAAAAATTCGGAATCTAGCACTACAAGAAAAAAGGCCTTTACTGACACTAAGGTTAGTGACACTAGGCTAAAAGTGTCAGAAACGACATGTAAATGGGCCTATTTCCGTGTTTTTCACTTAAATATCAATAATTACTGACACTATGGTATCAGCGATTTTAGTGTCAGTAATTACTATTACAATAGTATCAGTAAGAAATAAAAAAAAAAAAAAAACGCGTAGTCGTCTGGAGTCGAACCAACACCTCGCGGAAGTGACGTTTTTCGCATATATTACTGACACTAGAGTATCAGTAAATTTAGTGTCAGTAATTAATGATACCTTAGTATCAGTAAAAAAATTAAAAAAAAAAATTATTTCCTTAAGTCTGCTGGGACTCGAAATTGTAACCATTGATATAAATTTTTTTTATTGTAAGGCTTTACCACTGGGCCAAATCGTGACTTTTGTTCCTTAAACCGCGGTTTATAAAAATATATATGTATTTGTCGGGTCAAAACCTGAACCGTAGTTACCAAATCAATCTTAGTAATTTAGGGTTCCTCTCAAAATTGTACCCAAGAGGGCTTCTAAAGACAGATGCCACCTGTAGGCACTGCATTTTTACATATAAGTCCCGATGATGAGTCTCGTATGGAGACACTACCTCTTTGATTGTGAAAGCCGCGGGAAACGGACGTTGGAAGGGTAAAGTTGGAAATTAGCATTTTGTCGGATTTAACTCGCTTGTTTCGCTTCGGGTTCGCTTGTTGGACCTCCGCTTTAAAATACATCACTGACCCAAACCTATTAAAACACATCCAAATTAAATAATTAAAACATTTAAAACACATCTCACAAATTAAATAATTAAAACATTTAAAATATATGTCTCAAATTAAACTTAAATTAAAATTAAATTAAAACACATTCACAAATTAAACCTAATTAAATTAAATCAAAACCAATTAAATAACTAAATTGAAATTTAATTAAAACTAAATCTAATAATCAAACCAAATTTAATTAAAACAAATTAAAATTAAATTAAATTAAAGCTAATTAAAATTAATCTAAAATACAATTGAATTAAATTAAAGCTAATTAAACTAAAATTAAAATCAAAATAAATCACTTCCAAATTAAAATCAAATTAAATAATTCACCACCTAAATTACATATTTCTTACCTAAAATAATACACCCAATTAATTGATATTATTTCCTAATTAAACCATGAAAACCCTAATTCCCTCAATATAAACATAACATAAAAAACCATAAGGCTCTCCTCTACACACTCTAATCTCCACGGCAGTGACCAAAAAAATATACAACAAATGAAACCCTAAAAGACACCGTAGATCTTCTCTCCTCCATATTTTCTCTCCTCTCTGACGGCCATAACAAGCAGCCTCACAGCTTTCCAACGCCCAAAGCAACCCTCTTCATCGCCAATAATTCATCTTCACGCCACATTTGCACTGCCCCTTCATCAAATCAGTCACGAACCAGCCCACTTCCTACCCTTAAACAGACCTCACCCTCACAGCCACGACACCTGCTTCTTGACTCTCACTCACATACGGCATCAACACTTTCGAAGCTCCTGCACGGCAGAGGAACACTCAAACAAACGCAGACACAAACCCTAGGAGACACTCTCCCTCTCGGCAAACAATGAAAGAACCCTAATCACGCCTCCAGCGCACACTGCTCACAAGATCCACACATGGCGATTCACCATATTGAAGGTAACACATATCAAAGAACCCTAAATCTCTCTTGGATCTTGGATTCTCTGTTGCGCTCTCTCAACCCACTCATGGCCTGACCAAAAATCAACAACACACACATACTAACTGAATAAAACAAGATCTCACTGAGCCAAACACTCAACCTTAAGCCACACATACATGCAGCCCATCACGTAAGGTGATATTACTTAATTGCATAACCCATCTGCAGAGCTTTCTGGACAAGAATTTTGGTGGGGTTTATAATCTAATTCAGCTGCTCACTTGCTGTGATAAGGTGATTGTATAAATTCTCTTAGGTTTGAAGCTCTGTTTTCATCGTTTGCATTCTCCTCTGGTTCGAAAATATTCTGGGTCAATACACGTTTGCGTTCTTCGCCTCTGGTTCGATGCTTTCTCTCCCTGGTTTGAAGCCTTGAAGGTAAGCTCTCTGGTTTCTAGCTCTGTTTTCTGTGATGCGCGTCTCTCTCTCTGGTTTCATTTTTTTTCCTCTCATGCGCGTCTCTCTCTCTGGAAATTGACTTCAATCAATTAGGTTTTGGATTGGGTTTTGGTAGTAGAGAAGTAGAGAAGTGAAGAAGCAGTCAAGGATGCAATCAATTAGGTTTTGGATTGGGTTTTCGTAGTAGAGAAGTAGGAAATTGGCTGGAAACTGGCTGAATAACTTAACAGGCTCGAAGTAGTGAAGTAGAGAAGTAGTGAAGTAGGGAAGAAGAGAAATAATGAATCGGGCTGTTTATATTAAAAATAATATAAGGGCTGTTTATAGCAGGCTGATTTGTCTAAGTAGAGAAGTTATGAAGTAGGCTGATATGTCGAAGTAGAGAATTTTGAAATTGAAAATAATTTTTAATTTCTGCTTATATATATTTTTTAAATTAAGAAGTTGTGATGAATGATGGATAAATGAATGTATTTTAGATTGTTGATGTTTTTATTATGCTGATATTATGATTTTAATTTTTGTTTTGATTTTCGGAATGAGGCGTCCGCCTCGCCTCCTCAAGGCGGTCCGCCTCAGGCCTCACGCCTCAACGGCTGACCGCCTCGAGGCGTTATTCGTATTTTTAAACATTGATTGTATGATGAGTACTCCGAGGAAGTGATGGTCATGTGTATATGCTTTAGAACTTTGTAGTTTAAAGAGAAGATATTAGAAGAGTTTTGTAGTTTCACTTGAGAGTTGAGACGTCATCTTTTTTTCCTTTGCATGTTTTTAGAATTCTCTAACTTTACTGGACTATCAGTTTGCTTTTGGTTGGTTGCAAATTGTGAGGTGTGCCAAAAATTAGCTTGCGGTCTATGGATTTCTTTTGCTGAAGAGCTAGCTAATGACTATTTCTTTTCCTCATTTTCTTTTGTTTTTGGTGTTGCTAGATGCTTTGATGCAAACTTGATAGAGATTCCAGTCGAAATCGAGACTCCGGAGCACCACTATTATCATGTAAAAAAATCCTGAAAATCTTCTCTACATGTTATATTGCCATTTACTGCTGATACTTGGTTCAGTGTGTACAAAGCAACTCTACTTGGTTCAGTGTGTACAAAGCAACTCTAATCGAGTATTTGCACCATGCAGGTTGCATTATTTACTACAAGAGAAGTAGATGCATTTGAAGAGCTAACCTGGGTCGGTAGTTATTTTGGGTTATATTTTAGATTATACTTTTTTTAGTTCAGAATTTAAATAGCTGGAGAAGATAGTTGCATGAATTATCGCTACTACAATTTCTACCCATCAGGCACACAATGTATTATAAATGTACGGTACATGTGGTTTCTTCACCAGTGACCAATCTTCTTTTAAATAAGTTCATTTGACTTCCCATAACTTGAGACAAAAATTTTGGTTATAAAACCCATAAATTGCGTCTAATTTCGGGGTTGTGGCAGTGGCTGCATGAAATATCAATTACTCTCAATAATTGCAATAATTTGCTACTTGTGCTGGCTTGCATGCATGATCATACATGTATAGATTATTGCTGACTTCCTTCCTTTTTAAATGTCTCACATCTCAATTTATACAATGTTTTACCATCTTATATTTTGTTCATCGTCGGAGATCTTAATTTGTCTATATTGAGACACTGTCTGGTACATCTTCGCAGGATTATGGTATTGACTTTGATGACCATGATCATCTGGTGAGATTCCAATGTCGATGTGGCAGTAAGTTTTGCAGGAACATGAAACGTTCAAGCAGTAAGCACATTTACTTGTGTTTTTGTGGCTGCGATTTTTGTTTATTATATGCACTTTTAGTTTTTTTGGCATGATTGTGAACTGGTTAGTTTGCATGTGCGTTTGCATTCCCAAGTTCTGGAAGGTTGCTACATTTCTTGAGATTCAAAGTTATAGTGTAATTAACTTGCTACTTACTAGGTCGTTGTGCTTATACCAAATTTGTTTGAAGTAAGCTTATATTTGGTTACAGTGAGTAGTCCCACTTTAATGACTTTTTTCCTTTAACTTGAAGGGGCAGTCACTGAAATGTAAGATGAAGGAATTCATGTGGGATTTATTGTACTCATCGAAGTGGAAAGATGAAAAGTCTGTCCACTATGTTAGGGATGCCTTGTCATCTATTGTCATTCTCTCTCATCTTTGCTGCAATATCTGTTGCTTTTGAACTTGATAAGTTTCAGCATGTACTTATGGACTTTCAGAATTACCTTATGATCGGAGAACATACGTGTGGGTTAGCCAGTTAGACCTTGCATATTACTGTTGGTGAATTTTGTCCTGGGAGATTTGCTGCAATTTATACATGTTTTTCTTTTAATGTATCTTGTCATCTTGATTTGCTTCCTGCATTTGGAAACAGTATTAGATCATGTCATCTGATAAACTTCATCTGGTTCATGAGATCCTTTTATTTCAGTTTTATGTCCGTCTATATATATATATATGTGTGTGTGTGTGGTGTGTGTGTGTGTGTTATTGATTTGTTTGTTTTGGTGATTATGTAGCGGTATGAAAGATACAACTTGTTATTATGGATGCCATTTGGTTTTTTATATGCATGCTCTTAGGTTGTTGGTATGGTTATTGTCAATAAGTGCTTTATGTGACAAAAATTAGATTAGGGTTATATTTTGTATTTTTATTTGGATGTATTTAATGTTTTTATTTATGAAGATATCGATTTTTTTTGGAAGTCCATCTAATTCTTAACATTTGGTTTATAATTTCAGATTTTGTGCCAGATATCATA
This sequence comes from Zanthoxylum bungeanum, assembly GCA_019454045.1. Lineage (NCBI taxonomy): Eukaryota > Viridiplantae > Streptophyta > Magnoliopsida > Sapindales > Rutaceae > Zanthoxylum > Zanthoxylum bungeanum. Next base: position 1,369,030 of record SKCR01024900.1, on the reverse strand, counting down.
TTGTTGGGGGATTGTTGCATGCTTCTCAACAAGTATCATGAATTTTGGTGGGGGCATGACATTTTGATGGGACTTTAAGAGTAGTTTTTGAAATATATATATGTTAATTTAAAGATTGTCTATGGAGTTTTTGTATTCATCATGTGATACTGTTGAATTGATTAATACGATTAATCTATTATATTGCGAATTTTATATAAATGTAATTTTTTAGTTTTTTATTTCATTGAGTTGGTATATATATATATATATATATATATATATATATATATATATAATATATATATATATATATATAATATATATATATATATATATTTTATGATTAATTTAATTACAAAAAATAAGAAATATAATTGTGAAATAATACGATTTTTAATTTTAAAAGATATTGACGGATATTGATACTATAGTAACAATAATTACTGACACTAAAAATCAAATATATGCGATATACTGATACTGCAGTAACAAAATTTATTGACACTATAGTATCACTAAATACTGATGATATAGTGTCAATAATTTACTGACACTAAAATAGTGTGAGAGATTACTGATACCATATTGTCAATAATTTTCTGATACTACAGTATTAACGTTTACTGACACTAAGAATCACTGACACTAGAAACTAGTGTCAGTGATTTCTGGCTGCGGCAACACTGACACATTTATATAGTGTCAGTAAAACCCTTTACTGACACTAATTTAGTATCAGTAAAAGCCTTTTTTCTTGTAGTGTAGTTTGATTTTTGATATTTTTCTGAAGATATAATTACAGTTTCTTGTGGAAAATTGAAAGTTCGTATTTATCTAAGGTTCCAACCCTATGTAGAATTAACACAATAAATCAAGACAAGTTTTAACTATTGTTTTTATGGATTTCTAACAAACAACCTTCAATCTATGCAATTATAATATAATGCCAAATATTAAATCAATAACACAAAACAAAGTGGGAAATCAAATCAACACCATAAATCAACACAATAATTTTGATGGCGAAGTGGAAAACTCCTACGAGTAAACAACCATTTCGGGTATCTCGACTACCAGCCCAAGATCCACTATAATAGAGAAATACTTACAGCGATGGTAAAAGACCTATGGTGACAACTCCACCGACTCTAGTATCTTTAGATTGTAAGAACTCGAAGAACTCATCGAGCCCGTACCCCCACGATTTCTTCAGAACCCTTGAAGTATTTGAGCGGATAAACTCTGCAAACTCTGAACGCCAAAACTTCGACTGCCAATCTCCCTCCTAGAGAAACTATGAAGGCTTAGGAAGTTGAGTTTAGTTGTGTTGAAGGTTTAACAAAGAACGGTTTCACCAAACATAAAGAAAACGAGAGTGTATGCACTGCATTTTTGCATATAAGTTTCGAAGCGTTCGTTACTTCGTTCGAACGTCAGACAGATTGCGGGCGTTCGTGTAGCGTTCGGATAGGCGTTCGAACGGCGTCGGTATTTCTGGTTTTGCTGCTAGCCTCACGCCCAGCCCAATTAGCCCACCAAAGCCCATAAAACACATCCCAATTAATAAAATACATATTTAACACATGGTGAAATTAAAAAAAATCTAAAAATCACATACCAAATTAAAATAAATATCAAATAAAATCATGCCTAATTAAAATCAATCAAGATTATTTTATACCAAACTAAACAAATATTATGCCTAAACCAAACAAATTAAATATTTTAATTTCCTAATTGGCCAAATATTGTCCCCAATTAAAATATATGTTTTCCTTGTTTGACACCAAATCATATCTCACCTTTAATGCCAAATCATTTCATTGTCAAGCAAGATTTAACCCTAGCCATTTGCCTATAAAAAGAACCCAATTCCAACCCTTGAACGCTCCTAGTTCATCCACACATCAAAACCCCTAGCTCATTCATACAAGAAACAACCTTACTCACACTCACAAAAAAAAACACATAAAAACCCCTAAACACTCGGCTCTCTCTCCCTCTCAACCTCACTCACGTAACCCTTCATAACAGCTGCATAATACCCGTCCACCAAACTGCCAAAACTGCCCAAAACAGTCCCCAAAACCGCACCCGAAATACACCCCAAAAACATCCCCTAATCACCAACAAAACACCAAAAATAGTAACCTCATACAGCCCTTAACATCATCTAAACAGCAGCCCTTTAACCGCAAAAACAGAGCCAAAATCGAGACCAAAACAGTGACCAGAAAACGTCACCGAAAGAGCAGCGAGAAACAGCAGCGAATCGGAGTCAAAACAGTAGCTTGAGCAGTGGAACAGCGAGGAAAGGCGTGAACCTGTGAACCGGAGGAATTGCGGAGCATCCCCCTTTTCCGACGATCGTGCACCGTACTTCCGAGAGTCGACATAAAATGTTAGACTTGAGGGCACCTTTTTATTAGTTTATATTCGTCTTTTAATTGTTTATTGAATTCTATTCGCATGAGAGTCATTTGTGGATGCATGTTGTGGCTTTGAATAAAATGGAAAATGTGTCGCCTCTTGTGGTATATAGGATGGAAACCCGGACATAAATTTCATAGCCGATTCCGAATGGACGGTAGTATGATCTGTACTCGGGATACAACTCCACGTACCATTTGAGTAAACGGTGCATATTTCGCTTTCTGTTGTTTTGATGTGTTTATTATTCGTTATTTAATTTTTGCATGTTATTTGTTTGCGTAATGATGTGATCGAGCGTATGGGCTTAGTAAGTCGGATTAAAGGTCCCCTATTTTGAGGGGTTAAAACCCTTTACCACGATGCTTTGCCGCGCCGGTGGATGTATATTCGGTTGAATATAAGATGTGTTCAATCAGGTATACGAAGTCAGATATTATTTCTTTTATTTCTTATATGCATTGTGAGATAAAGCGCATGGGCTTAGTAAGTGCGATTAAAGGTCCTCTATTTTGAGAGGTTAAAATCATTTACCACGATGCTTTGCCGCGCCGGATAATGTATATTCAATTGGATGTGAGATATGTTCAATCGGATACACGAAGTCCGATATCGTTGTCTTCACTTCTTTATATATGTATTGTGTTGTTTGCGCATGGGCTTAGTAAGTGCGATTAAAGGTCCTCTATTTTGAGAGGTTAAAATCCTTTACCACGATGCTTTGCCGCGCCAGATAGTGTATGTTTGATTGGATGCGAGATGAGTTCAATTGGATACGTGAGGTCCTACATTGTGGATTTATTTCTTTATGTATGTGTTGTATGCATCAGGTCTGGTTCCGTTCGAACGCGTTCTCGAACGCTATATGAACGTGAACCTTCTGTTTACCGTTCGAACGCGTTCTCGAACGCTATACGAACGCACACGTATTTTCTTGGTTTCATCATGCATCAGGTTTGGTTCCGTTCGAACGCGTTCTCGAACGCTATACGAACGTGAACCTTCTGTTTATCGTTCGAATGCGTTCTCGAACGCGCACGCACTTTCTTTGTTTTATCATGCATCAGGTTTGGTTCCGTTCGAACGCGTTCTCGAACGCTTCATGAACGCGAACCTTCTGTTTACCGTTCGAACGTGTTTACGAACGCTACACGAACGCGCACCCACTGCACTGAGTCTTTTTCATCACATCACGACATGTCTATTTTAGCATATAGTTGTCTCTTTTTTACCTTATGCATTTGTAGTACCGCTTTATGTATCTATTTCTGTCATGTGCTTAATTGTCTTTCCTTAATATGCATGCTTGTATGAATGTTATTTGTTCGCGCTTCTGTGTCTACCAATGTGAAATTGTATGCTTTCCGTATGTCAATTTATCTGTATGCAAATTGAGACATAGATTACATGCAAATAGGCTGTATGCAAATTCGGATATGTGTAACATGTAAATTTAGATGAATTTGTTGATGTATGCATGCGAACTTAGGGATAAATCATCCTTGGAAATATGTTGCTTAGGCTTGGTTAGATTATTGCACAAATCATTTTATTACAAGTGGCATAAGTAAGGGACCATTCCGAACCCAACGGTTTGAGGTCTTCCCTTGCGAGGGGTGAGTGCGGCCTTAAATCTCATTTTCCCGGTTCACACCGGGTGGCGACTCCATCATTCTCCGGTTTAGTCCTCTGCGGGCTACTCCGTACTCCCAACTAGGCCGCGAGCCTAGAACAGCATGCGTCGCCCAGTTTCTGTGTCCCACAGAGAGAAACAAGAAATCTTCAAGGTGAAATCAAGAAGGTTGAAAGCTATGAATGTTTTTGGCTAAAGATAATGTGTTTTCAACCATTGTGAATGTGGTTATGTGTTTCTTTATATAGGTAAGGCAAGAGCTAGGTTACGCATGAGCCTTCGAACGCCACTCGAACGTATGTTGAACGCGTGCTTACTGAAATGTTTCGTTTGAATGCATATTGTAACACACCTCGAACGTTTTCTCTCTGGAATATTTCGTTCGAACCCAACAATGAATGTGACACTAGCGCCACACGTTCGAACGCTTCAACGAACGCAGCACTAACCCATGTCTGATCTTCATGCACAGCTTTGCCAAATATCAGTCCAATTGCTCCGAGTTCTTCAAGACTTATTACAACTCAATTGAACTTGTTTTGTTACAGACATTACTAATAAAAATGAAACTAACAAAAAAGAAACAACCAAGACGTTCTAACTGTTACTTTCATTTTCTCTTTGTAATTTACAAGCCTAACAAAATATTCTCCAATTGCCAATTTATCAAGGCTCAATTGTTTGAACTAGTGCATATTCTCAAATGATTTCTTTTAGATTAGATTTCGAGGAAAAAATCAATTTAAAAATAATTTCCTAAGATAATTGATAAATTTAGATTAGGAGTGGAGAAAATAATCGAAAACAAATTGAACAGATAAATTTGATTCTGTTCGGTTTCTTGTTTTATATAATTCTATTGGTTTCATTCGATTCAGTTTCTACTAGAACTGAATTATTGAAACTGATCGGCTTCCATTAAAACTTCTAATCCTAAGTCTAAATCAACTAAAAGTGTAAAAAGTAAAAGAGTAAAAAATTAAAAACACACGATGGACTATGGACCCATTTCAGTTGAAAACCTAGAAATAACTCCATCCTCTCACAAATCTCATCTCTGTTGAAAGCCCACAAATTTTTTTAAATACTCGTTATATCAAATAGATATACAATATTTTTAGCATTAACTATGAAACATTCCAAGTTGGAACTTCAATGGTTAAGAAAATTCAAGTTCAATGCCTATGTTTGAAGGTTAATGATTTGAATTTCAACTTCAATGTATCCTATATCAAGGATATATTAGCACAAACCCATTTTTAAATTGATATTTGCTTATATTTTACGAATCTTACAGAAGGAATCTGATATATTTATTATTCGAACACGCATATATAGTAATATAAATACAAGATTAGATTTTTATGTTATTACAGTTCATCTTCACTTGCACGTAAAAACTCATTTAAGCATCAGCATTTCATCAGTTGAATTCATAATCCTTGTTTGGTGTTGGGACAAGCATCAAAGCAAATTTTTTCTTTGTAGCAATTCCAAAACTCTCTTGAAGATCCATATCATGAGGGCCGAGTCCCGGCGGCAATGCCCAGTCAAAATGATAAAGAAGTCGAGCCAGTGCCACTTCTATAGTTGCCAATGCAAACATATAGCCAGGGCAAACTCTCCTTCCTCCTCCAAAAGGGAAAAAATTGAAATTTTGATCCATAAAATCTGTATTATTGTCGATAAATCTCTCAGGAATAAATTGGAGGGAATTTTCCCAAGAATTGGGATGTCTGGTGATGGCATAGCTGTTGATTATGATCCGAGTTTTGGCGGGTATCTCATATCCTTTAAGCATGCATTTCTCCATGGACTCTCTGTCAACCAAAAAAAGGAGTCGGTGGGTGTAATCTCATTCCTTCCTTAATCACAGCTTTCAAATAGTATAGCTGTTGGATATGACTCTCTTCAACTCTTTTACTGCCGGAAGCAACTCTTCGAACTTCTTCTTGTACTTTTTTCATTACTTTTAGGTGTCTACTGAGCTCTGTCATTATCCATTCTATCGTCGTTGCCGTGGACACGGTTCCCGCTGTGAAAACGTCCTGCATGTTAGTGGAGACTTTTTCTTACTTTTACTTAAAATTTTACAAACTCTCTCACTGTGTCTACAGTGATTTATAGTAAATTACTGTAGCTACAGTTATAAAATTAGTAAAACTTTAAGTAAAAGTGTGTGTGAGTATCATTACTCTTTTCTTAATTAGTGATTTGGCAAAGCAGTAATGAATTAAAATTAATAAAAAAAAATACATACCAAAACCAGAGCCATAACATCATTGTGAGTAATGGGCACCTCCAGGTCGTGTTGTTGTTGCACTCTAAGCAAAACATCAATAAAATCTTCAGTTGCTGTCTTCTTTTTCTTCAAATGCTCATCGATAATCTCATCAAAAGCAATTTTTAAAACTTGCGAACTCTTTTTCAACCTTCGTCCGTAGCCACTTATCAAATTTAGCCAACCCCACTCTGGGTAAAATTCCGCCAAATTGAACCCAGATAGCAACTTATTTCCCTCTTTAAGAATATCCATCAAATTACTCTTTTGTCCTTCCTCTTCCTTTTCCTCTGAGCCTTCCAAGTACTTCTTCCCAAAAGCTGCAAGGCATAAAATATCATTAGATAACGTAAAAGACAGCTTGCTCATGTCTGTTTCTTTCCCACACTGGTTTTTCACGGACGTCAACAAACGGTTCACTTCGTTATCTCGGATGACTTGGAAAGAGCTGACTCGTTTTGAGCTCAGTAACTCGTTGACGATTATTTTACGAGCTTGGCGCCAGAAAGGGCCGTAAGGGGACGTGGAGACGTCTCTGCCGCCGAAAGAGAAGGACTGAGCACCGATGGTTTGTAGATAACAATTATTACAATTATTACACGGTAATTGGGAAATCCGAATATGACAAAATTACAATTATAATTATTATCCTCGGAGCAGACCCTAACGGCAGACCCTGAAAGCGGAGGCAGGGACTGATGAGCAGAGGCAGAGGCAGATGGCAGAGGCTGAAGGCAGAGGCTGACAGCAGAGGCTGAGGCTGAAAGCAGAGGCAGAGGCTGAAGCTGAGGCAGAGGCTGTTGGCAGATGCTGATGCTGAGACAGAGGCTGTTGGCAGATGCTGAGTCAGGCAGAGGCAGAAGATGAAGTTGAGGCTGAAGCTGAAGCTGAGGCGGAGGCTGTTGGCAGATACTGATGCTGAGGCAGAGGATGAAGCTGAGGCAGAGGCTGAAGCTGAGGCAGAGGCTGTTGGCAGATGCTGATGCTGAGGCAAATCAGAACTTTCCCGAGGCTTGTTGTAAAACAACAATATCCTTAAAACAAATTCGTCCCCTACCGTAGGTGCAGTAGAACGTGAGACGATTGTTTCCCAGGATACAACGGAAACGTACGAGAAAGGGCACCACCAGACTCGTATCCAACGAACCACAAAGTGTTTGAACTCTCATTTTAACAAAACAAAGAAAATGATCTTTTGTGTGTGTGCTATGTCTTTCTCTATTTTCTATTTCATATCTTGAAAACAAGAACTGATGTTGTTTATATAGGAAAAGAAAAACACATCTCAATTAATAGAAATTAACTTGCCAATTAAATTTCATAATGGGAGATGTTACACATTGTTGTAACCACTAAGCTAATTAAATTAGCACTAATGGAAATTAAACTATATACCACCAGGCTAATTAGATTAGCACTTATGGAGATTAAACTTTGTAACCACCAGGCTAATTAAATTAGCTGTTATGGAATTACAAAAGGCTTGAAAATTGTGAACTTTGAGCAACAATTTCTCATTCACCCAAGCACCATTTTAAGCATATGAATATATCATTTCGAAGTACTCACGGATTAGTATCCGAATCATTTAATAACAATCACTAACACGAAGTGGACCATGCTTAAAATTGAGCCTCAAAATGCTTATAAATAAGCATTTTTCCAACATGGTTTGTGGGCGGCCGGCGAAGACTTGGTCGTGAGTTTTCATAACGAGTTTAGCGAGTTCAGATGAGGAGATTACAACTGTTGGGATTCGGCCGAGTTGGAGATAAAATATGGGACCGAGTTTGTCAGCGAGTTTAGCAAAGTCGTGATGGGGCATGTCTGTGAGAAGGTGAAGGTGACCGATTATGGGAAGTTTTGGTGGTGACGGTGGGCTGTTGTTTGACCTTGACTTTACTGTCCAGTAGAGGAGAGTGATTGAGACTAGGAATGCGAGGAAGAGGAAGAGAATTTGAGGGATTAAATTTTCCATTTGATGCTGGTGTTAGTGTCACTGAGAAATCATAGAATGGATCATATGCATGTTTATACAAAAATGATATATGACCTTGACCACGTTATCATGCATAAAAAAAGTTAAAATAAAAAATAATTTTATCTTCTAATAAATTTTTTATTTTTATTTTTTAATCTTTATATATTCAATTATATAAACACATCATATCCTTGATGTTTATATATAAAAATGAACAAATGACTATGGTTAGTAGCTTGATATATAGTCTCAATATATGCCTCAAAAGTAAATTTAAGATTAAGTTTTATGATAATTTATGAGTGTGAATTAAAAAATAAAAAATAAAATAAGGAATAATAAATGAGTTTGAGTTCAGGGGTGTATTTTTTTATAAGAGTTTAGTGTATTCGGAAATTTTATTTATTTCGTTTAATTTCGGATCAGGTGATTTGACGACGGGATTTCCAACATTTCTAACAAATTGAGTTGTTATTATGACTGAAATGCCCTTGCATTTACGGACCATTCAAACTTCTTCTGTACTTATTAATGAAACAAAAATGATATACTTACACACACTTATCCCTAAAATTTTCCCAACTCTCCTCACTGTAGCTACAGTAATTTACTGTAATTCACTGTAGCTACAATGAGGGAATTGAGAAAACTTTACGGATAAATATATGTAAGTATATCATTGTTCATAATGAAAAAGCGGCTCCATTATTGTTTAATCTATCTAGTACTGTTGCTTTGGTGTCCTTGGGTCAGTGTTCTGTCTTAGTATAATTGTTTACTTCACCACATTTCATTTCTTTCCAAATTAACATCTAAATCTGCTCTTCAATAAAACACTCCATCCATACAAACAAGCATGTGCTGGCAGAATAACACAATTACTTTATCTCAACTTTTTTATATGTAGTGGTTAGGATGCCGACGGTTTGTGTCAAACTCAATGAAACATGACATCCACCGAAAGTGAAAAATAAATAAATTAAATATGTGTTTGGGTTTCACCTGTATAGAACAAAAATATTTAAAAATTAAAATTCTCTATTTACACGGTAAATCTTATACCTATAAATAGATGATTCATTTCATTATTTTCTTCATTTCATTCTCAAGTAAATTTTATGTATTCTAAGAGAGAAATATTATTTTTCTTTAAGAGTTGGTGAGAGAATTGTAGTTCTTCTATTCTAAAAGAGAGTGTGAGATTGTTTACTCCTTATGTTTAGAGAGAAGTTGTAAAATTCTTTTCACTATAATGAAATCTTTCTACATTTGTCTGTGGATGTTTCCTCTCACATTGGAGGGTTTTACCACGTTAAATCTGTGTCTCGTTGTTTTATTTAATTGTTAAGATTTATGGTAGGCTAAGCCTCATAATTATTTGTTGGGGTTCGTACTCAGAGCGCCAATTCCCATTTGTATTTCCTTGAAAATACTTATGTAAAACGTTTTATTATGAATAAAATAAGCAGTTTCTGTAATATAATATATCTTTTAATATGGTAAAGACGTATTTGACCTTAGGATGACTAGTCATGATACTGTTGCAAAAGCGTCGCAACTGACATTGAGTTGTATCATGACGTTGTCATTCTTAGACAGTTCCTGGTCAAGGTTTACACTACTTGGTTAGTAAAGTAAACCTGTTGAGACCGGTACATGTCGTATACTGGAATATATGATTCCAATGGTTTCTCAATGAACCATGAGTCTTGGAGACTCGTATAGACGTGTAGGTGTTTATGGCGGATAAACATTGAACGACTCACCGAAAATTCTTAATGGATGGTACACCAACGTCAATAAGAATCTTCTCGGGTTGAGTAGCATTTGTGATTCTTCGACTTGAGATGCCACTGTGGGCACATGAGACATCATTCACACTTAGATGGTTGTCACGTCACTGATCTATTAATTAGATCAGACCTCCGCATGTTCGTTGAGTGTGGATAGATCTTCAGGGTGTCCTGTGTGTATCGAGATAGATCCGTCAGTTCTGTGTACAGAGCATAGGTAGTTCATTTATGATTAGCAATCAGATAAAAACCATGGGCATGTGGTACACTTTAGAAGTCAGTTCTAAGTGTTCTTTTAGAGTTTGCTAATAGAGACGTCGTCGGGATTGTCCCTATAGAGATTTGATGTTTACATCTATATCTCTGGGATATATCCGGATACCTGTGACAGAGGAATTATACATATGTCATGACTTCGACCTGTATGATTCAGCGAGTTTATCTGTGGTCGTCATAATTTACAGGTGGGTAAATTATGGACACGAAATTGGATTTCGTGACGGATATGCCTGAATCTAGAGAGTCTCACTAATGAAATATACTCGTAGAGTACTAGGGCAACATTTATGAATAATATTGATTATTTATAAGCCGTTTAAAGGTTAAACGCAAAATACATGTGAAGGGACCCAATAGTCATTTCCTAATTTTTGTGTATTTGCATTTAATGATAGATTTTATCAAATACACATTAATTAATTGTCAAATTGAGATATTTGACTAATATCATAAATATATATATGTATTTGATATTTAATGTAAATATAATACATATATTTAATATATTTGTATTTAAATAATTATTTAATTATTAAATGATTAAATTAATTAAAATATAAATATCTTAAAGTTGTGATATTTATTTAAATGACTTTAGTTGGAATTGTTGACTTGTTTTAATTCATTAAAGTGTTGATGATTACAAATGCAAGTTGACAAGTTGCAAATTAAATGAAACAATTGAAATACCTATATATTTCTTTTTATCACATTTTCGGCCAAGCTAAATGTTGTAGGTATATATTGTTTTGTTTAATTTTAGGGTTTCATAAGTTCCATATACACTAAAACAAAACACAAAAGAAGTAGAGAGCAAAGGTCGAAGGAAAAAAGAAAAGACTTGGAAAAACGTGATTTTTGTAAGTATTTCTTCAAAACCTTCAACATGAAAATTATTTCTAACAAGCTTAGCATCATTTTGTGTTGCTTTGATGTTCTTTCTACTCTTATAGTTTGTGTTTATTTGGTTGAGAACTTGTATGAAAGATTGATGCATCTAAGTAAGCTTTGAATGGTTTAAAAGGCTTACTTTTGATTTTTGGAAAATCAAGTTATCATTCTAGAGTTGTTAAGCCACTCCTTGGTGACCTAGAATTATTCTAGTGTTATTTCAAAGTGGTAAGGCTTGTTTGGTGAAGTATTGAATGGATAAAAGTGTTGGATTTTAAAGATTTGGTGAAATTGGACAATTTGGTAAAATTGAAAAATTAGGTTTCTTAACCCACTCCAAATTTGAGGCTTTTCATATATGTGATGCATTATGGTATGTATATGATGCATGTAAAATTTTGGGTTGATTAGAGTTGATCTTGGTTTGTTTTTGAACAAAAGGGACTAAAATGCAATAAACCGAAAAGGGGGGGCTCTCGGCAATTTCAGAAAAGTTTGGGGATTTGTTGCAAATCTGATTTTGATGTATTGGATGTGTTGAAAACATTTTAGAAATGATTTAGAATCATCCAAAATTGTATTTGACAATTTTTGGACTAAAATGATCAATTTATAAAGTTTTGGGGCAATTAAGTAATTACCAAGAAATTTGATCTCTTGTGTAATTTTTCAGAATTTGATAATTGGATAATTAAATAAATAAGTTTATTTATTTGATCCGAGAAAAAAATTTGAAATCGAAAAATTTTGATTTTCACTATTCCGCTGCATTATCGGATTTCCGTCATAAAACCCTCTCATTATTATTGTTATGGTAGGCAAAGCCTCATAGACTAATAATTATTCTCAATTTCACTTTAATTGCGTGCCAGATTCATCTAACGATGTCCTAACAGTTTGTGATATCTAATATCTTTTTTTATTCACGACGATCATAAGCAGTTTCAAACAAAGAAATATATGCTTAGGCTTGAAAATAAAAAACCATAGAACAACATTTGGTCAGATCAAGGAAAATAACAAGTTGACTTTCGTATTTAGCAAATTGTTGGATTAAGAATATAGAAGTCGGAATAGAGTTTATCAAACAATTTAAGATAATAAACATGTAAGGTAAGCCTTGCTATATTGCCTTTATCAACACAGGAGATTCTTCCCCCGGTTCCAAGAGTTATTATGCTTCTCCGTACATACGAGAAATTTTTATATAGTATCGGTACACCACGTAATTAATGTATCATTCAATCTTCATCTAACATGTGGTAATATTTTATAATATTTTATTTAATTAAAAAAAAAAACAGTGTAGCAAATGTCAGATTTATTACCACTTGTCAGATGAAGATTAAATGATATATTTATTACGTGGTGTACTGATTTCATAAAAAAAAAATTCTCCACACACATCCGCCTTGTTTGTATGGGTGAAGGTCTCTGAATGGAAATCAAGAAAAAAAAAAACGCATCTTATTCGTATTTCGTATAGTTTAAATTAGAAAGTATTGTAACATTAATGCAGTGTTAAGAATTAATTTTTGGTTTTGATCAAACTCATGAAAAATGTGCACCCAGTAGCTGTCTTACTTACAACCACCCCAGTGACCAAATTGGGTCCTGCATGTCTATGTCCATAAAATAATAAATAATCTTCATACCACTGGAGTAGATAGAGACCTCAGAGTAATCTTTAATCAGAGCTCACTCAATTTGTAATCTTTAATTTGTTTATTTTGTGATTGTTTGCGCAGGTTTTACGCGTGCAGGAAAAAAGAGCGTGTAAGGTTCAAACCTCCTGAGATAAAGTCCCAGCAAGGGGTGTATTGAATCAAGTGAATAAGCCTCCAAGGGGCACAAGCACACAAGTTACAGTCTTAGGTTACAAGCTAAGAAATAAAAAGATAAAATATGCTCGATTGAGTCTTCATTTTTCCTTTCTTCTTTCTCTTGGGATAGGCTAGCTTTTATAGTGCCGCTTGGTAACTGACTTGGGCAGTTCTACCATTCCTTTGCAGTTATGAATCATGCTTGTAACTGCTGGGTTGTGCGTCCTAACTGCCTGATCGTGGAGGAACAACCGCCTAACTGCTTCGGTAGGGAAGGTAACTGCATCGCACTTTTCGCCCTGACCATTGGCTCGATCGTCCCAAGTCCTTTTATCGTTCTTCACTCCATCGCCCTTCTTTTCTTCGCACCTCTTCTCGTTCTAGGACGAATTCGCCCTGCGGGGATTTTATCGGCCAACAGTGATCACAATCAATTTCTACAGGACCTACCCGCAAGCACCATGCCACCATCTAATTACTCGTGATTATTGTGCACCCTATGCCGTTCAGAACAGAAGAGCTACTTTTAATAACTCTAATAATATATAAGATATAAATTTTAATATATTTGTTGACTTTTGTTTTTCGTTCCAATGGTAATTTAGAAAATCAGCCCCTCTAATAAATCTCCATCAGCAGTGAATTTGTTTGGTTAATCGGAAACCAAATTAAACTTAGCAAGCCGACAAATAATCACAAGGATAAGGATTTCAGCGGAGAGCGGCTTCAACTTACGTCCACGGGAGTAAAGGATGGAGGTATTTTATTACCCGTTCGGGGTCAAAATTGACCCGAGCTCCAAATGGGTTGGTGAGCTTACAGTGAGTTTATAACACTTCAGATCTTATACGAGTCCGTTACAACTCTACCAGATGATCGGGTACCGACCGACTTTCTCTCTCTATAGCTAGGTTTTAGAGTTCTTTTACAAGTAGTGAGATGCGAAAATTGCTCTCCCCAGAATCTGTGGCTTAAATTCACTATTTCATCGCTCATGATGTCAGATCATGTCATGGCCATCATTATAGTAACAACTTCATGTTGGACAATTATGACCCATAGCGTCACTATTTGTACAGATCATGTGTTGTTGTACAAATTAACTATGTGACAAGGAGATTGCACTCTTATCATTTGTGATTAGATCACCTAGATGTATAAATGATAGGAGGTCCCTATGATTAGTTCCTAGATTGAGATGATATGAGACAGTATCAGTCCACGAAGGATTAATCATTAGATAATCCATAGTCGTAGTATTATCGAGATTGGACATCGATAATGCGGAATAGACTAGTATTACACTTGTGCGCGTTGTGGGAGCACAACGGCATAGTTCTCATATATTTAAGTATTGGATACTTATGCAAGTGTGATAGGAGGTTGTGTTTACCGATGGTACGGAAAACAGCTTCGCTCTGGATAGACCCCTCGGAATTCCATTGGTAGTATGACTATGTGTCTATGGAAGTCCGAAATCAGGGTAGGTGTATTTGGTCTTAACCTGAGACTTGCACCGCTAATACTTGCGACAATCAATATGCTTTGGTTTTGGTCGTCCAGGGCTTTAACCGGTTCTGTGTACGCCTCTGCTGGGTATATTGAGAATCGTAGTGTATTGGGTGTGATGTCAAGACGGAAGTATCACTCCAGTCATAGTGGAGATGATGTCACGTAGGATATGGTACTAGTGCTCTTAAGTACTGCAGTCATCGGGATATTATGACTAGGTCATGTATATCCGATAATAGAGACTAGTTACCAGACATCCGACATGTGTTCGTACGGGGCAGACACAGTTCCAGCCTCAGGACTAGCACGTGACATTCGATACTGGATCGACATACGCAATACTACGTATACTACGCCTGACATAGATTATATATTCCAGTAAGAATATTTCTGGAGAATTGGGTAGGCACGGTGCTTTGCTAGAAGCCAACCATGTCTTGTAAATCGGTAAGCACGTGGTACTAGGTACGCACGTATTCGGATAATCCGATGACCGTATTTACTGCCAACATATCCAGGGATCTTTTGGGTCGCTTCCCAAAGATTCACCGATGACAGTTGACTCGAATTAGAATTAATCTGGGATTAATTAGGATGGAGAAAATTAATCTTGGATTAATTGAGGTATTATTTAATCTGGGATTAAATGTGTTCGGAAGAGAGAGAACGCGATTAATTGGAATTAATCGGTAGAATAAATTTAATAGTTAAATTTGATTTTTCTATTTAATTTATTCGTATGGACTAAAATTAATATATCGGATATATTAATATGATGGATTTCATTACGAAATTAAAGTTGGACTTTAATATGAGCGAACAAATTAATTTAGATTAATTCGTAAACGGCATTCGTAATATATTTACGAGGCGTCGTCATTTAATTAAATTAGATTTAATTATTTAGCGACGGAAATTCGTTTAATCGGATTAAACGAATCCGAGCCGCGGCAAACATTCGTATGATCCATTTGAATTTTGAATTCAAATGTGGGGCTCACTTTACATGTGGTAGTTGGGAGGGTAGTTGGCATTTATGCCAAGCCACCAACCATCCAACCACCTTGTAATGGTTTTGGTAAAACCATTTACCCACCACCTAGTTTAGGTGAAAAGGGTAAAATGGATTTTACCAAAAGCCTTCTCTCTCTCTCTTCACTTCCTACACAACACTTGAAACAAAATGAAACCCTAATATCTCTCCTCAATGGGCGTGAATGTCCTCCTCCCTCTCTTTGATTTTGTTGCAAAATCAACAAAGCTAGCACTTCATGGAATCAACTAAGGTGATAGGGAAACCAACTCAAAGCTTGGAATCATCAAAGGAAGGATCTTGGAAATCTTCATTCAAATAACTCAAAGCTTGAAATCATCAAAGGAAGGATCTTGGAAACCAACTCAAAGCTTGGAATCAACCAATGAAGGATCTTGGAGATCTTCTTCTCAAAATTTTAAAAGCTCAAATCCATTCAATGTAAGTAATTCCGCAACTTATAATGAATTTATGAACACTTTTTCTTGCTTATTAGATCCTTGACATGTTCTAGGAACACTAACAATGGTATCAAGAGCCAATTTTAAGCATGAAAATTTTAGGGTTCATGAGAATAAAATTTGGGGCTTTTATATTTTGAACATGATTCTTTCAAATTGATGCTTTGAGCATGTTTAGATTATGTTAACTTAGAGTTGTGCATGATTAGATTTGAGAAAAATTGATTGGATCAAATTTTAATTCTCTTAGCATGACCGAAAATTACAGCCACTGCAGTTTTTTAATTTTTTTGTAACATGAAATGATGTGTTTAAATGCATGTTTAGATGTTGATTGTTGGTTTGATTGGATTAGAATCAAAGTCAATAAAGTTCATGTTAAAATCAAAGAGCATGTTGAGCATGAAATGATGAATTTTGGATTCAATTTGTGTTGAGTATGAAATGATGAATTTTGGCTTCAATTTGTGTTGAGCATGCATTGATGGGGTAAGCATGATTAATTAAGTTAATTGGTATTTTGGAAATATTAGTTTAATTAATTAATCATGGCTAATACACTTTAATTAAAGTAATTGTGATATTGGGAATATTATAATTATGTTAATAAGCCTTAATTTGTAATTGGGCTAAAAGTGTGTATTTGGGCTTAATGGGCTTGTTTGACAAATTTGGTTTTGAACTTTTTGATTGGATCCAATTGGGCCCAAAACAATTCCATAAAGTCCAAATACATCACTTGGCCTTTAAAGAATGTAATTGGGCCTAATGGGCCTAAATTGATTTGTTGGCAATATGGTGATTCCTATTGGGCCTTGGCATTTTGGGTTTGATCCATTATGGCCAAAGCTCATGCCTTAAGAATTAATTAAAACAATAAATGGACTTTAATTAAAATAACATTGGATGTTATTGGGCTTTGAGACCCATTAAGATTGGATTAGAATCCAAGTCTTTAAGGCTTATAAGTAAGTGTAAATATTTAATTTGGAATTAGTATTGAATACAAATAAATTGGATTTAAAGTCGTAGTTCAATATAATTCAAGAATACTTACTTTGAGTATTTATTCTTAAACGAGTTTGACTCACGCAAATCAAATCGTTGTTTGAACATTGGATGGTCATTAATTCAAAGATTAATTAATTGGATTAGATTGATTGAATAACATGATAAATATGATTACATGAATGTGTTGTATGAATAATGTATATCGGATGGATATTAGAAGGGCGAGGCCAATTTTGGAAATTGTAATAAATTTAGAATTTATTAAATTGGACCTGCGTGTCCAGCCTTTTATCTCATTTCTCATTGTATTTCTCTTCTCACCTATTCCCCTCAATGTAAATGAGGTTTCTTTATTGTATTTTGTAATTGGGTAGAAGTTAGAATAGTTCTAGCCGGGGAGAGGAAAGTGAGTGATTTGTTCTAGGAATAATTTGTGATATATCCATCCGCATATCATTATTAATTTATTTATCGCGCCTTATTATGCTTTTAGAATGCATGCTTAAGGGTCTATGATGAGACCTAATCAAAGATAATAAATTGGTTGCCAATTTACGCGAAAAACACTCAAAACATATTAAGCGTTTTTCCTGCCGTTGAGTGATTCTTACTCAAGATCCAAAGTTGGCATTGGTTTGTTGGCCAAAGTCAAGACCTTTGAATCATGAGAGTTTTTTGTCCATATCGGTGTCTTGTCCAAGTCGTGATTTGTTGGCCAAAGTCAAGATCACTTCTTGTCCATCGACATTGATTACGAAGCTTTCCATGTCAATGGGTTCCGCTTAACTGGGATCATTAAGTTTGTTGTGCCAAAGCCAAGGCTTAGTTGATTCAGAGGAAAAATGTTAGGTAATATATTCGATATATTGGCATATATAAGATATATGTTTCGGACTTGGATGTCCACCTACTGGATCTAAGAATTGGATGGGATCCAATTGATCTTAGAGATCTACCTAGTTAAGTATCATACAATTTGTTGGTCAAAGTCAAGATTGTGTGTTATTTAACGGGATCCTAGCCCACTAGGAAACTAGGTTTCCCGAGTACTCCACAGAGGGTTAGAGGCTCGCCGAAAAATAGTGGGAGGCGTGTATTAAATTTGCAATATTCGTTTAATTACTTGTCATACGCGCTCAATCAAATATCATTCGTCAAATAAATTAAATGTTAGTTGGACTAATATTTATAGTTGTTTTAATTAAACAGTTGGACTGTATTCAAACTACTTCATTTATAGTTGATTATATAATTGGATTATAGTAATAAATATATTTGAACTTTACCCTTCATTTATAGTTGCTTATATAATTGGATTATAGTAATCAATATATATTTGATTTTAACCAATAAAATTGTAATTAGTTATATAGTTAGACTATAGTAATCATTACATTATATTGTACCCGAAATCGTTGATTTAATAGTTTGACTATTAGAATCAAGATTAAACTGAAAGATTAATGTTTAAAACATAATCCTAGGAAAATGTGTTTAAACGACTTTAATTTTCAAATTGGGAATAAAATTTCAGGATGGTCCTGGAAACTAATAAGTTACTTTATTTGATAAAATAACATATTAAGCCTAAGCCCAGAGTTAAGCAAATAGTAGAGCATGATCTTTAGAAGATTCATGTGATGATAACTTTAATGCTTAATCCATTATACTTGTCAAAATGACTCCTTATTTTCTTAATCAGAACTAAGGATTAGATCCTTAAAGTATGATGAAGAAATTGAAGGATCTTCATAGATCTATTCTTAGATCTTAGAAGTATTAAATTGCAATAATTAACTCTTGGAGAGTTAATGGCTATGCTCAATGAGCCAAAGCCAAAGTTTGCAATAGGGTAAGAAGCGCAAGGCGCATCTTACTTCGATATTCTAGAAACCCAAGGCTTGGCCAAAGGCTTCTGGAATGTTGAAATGGGCAAGGCAAAATCATTATATATTCTAGGAAGATAAAGGACATATCCCCAAAATGTCTGTCTAAATTGTGGCAAACGGAGTCATTGAAGCGTGATTGCCGTATGGACAAAGCAGACATAAGGAATTGAAGACGAGTAGCTCTAACTTCAAATATGTTTGTCATAAAAGTGTACACTACTAGTATTGAAATTGGATTTTAAATACTAAGTGTGATACATAAATATGCATTGATGTGCAGAATCTGCTATGAGCAGGATACTGACTTCAATTGAGATTAATCTGAGAATTGGAAACGGGACGAAAGTCGCTGTTTTAACCGTAGATACCTAAGTTTAGGAACTACCCTTCGGGTGTGTACTTAAATTAGGAAAATGTTATAATGTAACTAGTTTGACTAGAAATATTATCTCTATATCGAGTACAACTCGTTGCGAGAATACATTTATATTCTAGAACACTAAAATGTTTTTTATTTTATAAGATGATATTGAGATAAACACATTATATGTGAATAACAATATTATATTTTGAATATAAATAAATCTCAAACATATAACATGACAAACAAATAGCTCAAACTGATTTGATCAGAAGAGACTTATTTGTGGCAGTGTTGTCTGGGACACAATTAAACAAGACTCGTATATCCACACTTTTGAAGAGTGGATACTAGGACGGATTTGATTCCATTCAAATGCAGTCTACGAATCTAGTTTATTGGGCAAAATGCCTAAAACACCTTACTTGGTAAAAGTGTAAGTGCCACCGATCTATTAACCTTGTTCATAGTGACGTAAGTGGGCCCATGTCTAGCTAGGCTAGAGGTGGATATGAATATTTCGTGACCTTTACGGATGTGGCATCGCGTTATGGTTGTGTTTCTTTTGAAGAACACAAATCGGAAACTTTTAGAGTTTCGACACGAAATAGACGAACAGATCGGCTAAAGTATTAAAACAAAAGGTTTAACCATGATGAAAATACTTAAGCAATAAGTTTCTCATATACTTGAAAGAGTCTAGTATTCTTTCAATGAGGACTCCTCCCGGAACACGTCAATTTGACGGTGTTGTCCAAACGAGAAATCGAATTTTGTTAGACATGATAAGGTTAATCATGAGTCGCTCTAAAAAACCATTTTCCTTCAAAGGGATAAGCATTAACAGTGCAATACTTATTTTGAATAAGGTTCCATGAAAATCTGTTAGATAGATTTCATATTAGATATGAACAGGAAAGAAACTGGGTTTTCTCATTCCTGTTGATTTGGGAATGCTAAGCATATGTTTGGATGATACCAAACAAGAACCCAAATTGGATAAGTGCCAATTGTAGGTTATCCTAGAGAAACCAAAGTATAGTACTTATACAACTCACTTGAGAACAATGTAATTGTTGCTCACCATGCGGTTTTCCTAAGAGGAATACCGATATGCAGTGGTAAGTGGGAGGATAGTAAAACTCGATGAAAATCGGAGTTATACTGTTCAAGGCACCAAGTCCTTAATGGAACACAAACAGTTCATCATGGATGAAATTGTACCAGTAATCTTCGAATACACAAGAACACGTAGATCGGAGAGAGTCAGAAAACAACCTAGGGTATGGGTTTCTGATCTCACCTCATAAAAATGTCAATCTTATTGAGGAATACGAACTGACTACGTATGAGGAAGAGATACAAGGTATCGACTCCCTATTATGGCAAAGTGCCATGAGTCCGAAATGAATTCCATGTATAACAACTATGTTTGGACACTAGTTGTTGTACCGCAAGGTATTGTGCCTATTGGTACTATATAAGTCTTCAAGGAAGACATACATGGAAGGCAACATACCAACGTACTAAGCTAGGCTTGTAGCGGAAAGGTATCGTTATCAACATTGTGTTGATTACAACGAAATCTTTTACCTGTTGCCACGTTAAATCCATTTGGATAATGCTTGCTGATGCTGCATGTTTCATTCATGAAATATGGCTGCTGAACGTCAAAATCGCTTTCCTTAAACGGAAACCTCTTTGGAGGATGTTTATAACATCTTGACGGTTTTGTCGTACCAAAACTAGCAAACAAGGTTTGCATGTTATTCGATTCGTGTATGGATTGAAGTAAGCATTGGGTTCTTGGAACTGTTGTTTTGATGTAATCATAATGGTGTATGATTTGATTCAAAACGCATATGATTCTTGTGTATATAAGGAGGTTAGTGGGAGCGCACTGACAATGATGTCCTAAATAATGATGATATGTCATTTCTTGGAAATGATATTCCCATATTACGATCGGTGAAAGCTTGGCTTTCATTAAAATTCTCCGTAGAATTCTTGGGAGTAACAACCTTTATTCTAGGAATAAAGATATACTGAGTTAGATCTAAAGGTTGTTGACACTCTGCAAGAACTCGTACATTGAAAAATGTACGTGACCTGGTGTCTCATATGCTTTGAGCATATGGATTCATAAATAGGTCAATCCAAGTGATAGTCACTGGATTGATATTAAGAACATCTGTTAGTATCTTAGAGAACTAATGATGATGTCTTAAACTATGGAGAATGAGAACTTGAAGTGACTGGGATCACTGCTGCAAGTTTCCTAACCGATAAAAACAACGGTACTATACAGTTTGAATAACGGAACAATGAACTAGAAATATTCCAAGCAATATACTATTACCGAATAAACAACAAATGCAGGTTATTGCTGCAGCTGAGGCAGCAATAGAAGCCATTTGGGTCGATAACAAATCTAATTAGATTAGATATAGTTCTGTTAGCAGCTGAGCTAGGCTACATCGCAGGCTAAAGAATTAATGGTCTCATCAACGATCCAGATATATACTTCGACTATTCATCTGATTCGTTCGGATCATACATCGTGACGATATGATGATCGTAATAAATGGCATCAGACGATAATTATGCAAATCCGCTGACGAAAGTCTTTCCTCAGCAGTTTGAGCGAACCGTACATAGTTCGGGTGTATGGCACTCGAGTGACTGACTATAGGCCAAGTGGGAGATTGTTGGACAATTATGACCCATAGCGTCACTATTTGTACAGATCATGGTGTTGTTGTACAAATTAACTATGTGACAAGGAGATTGCACTCTTATCATTTGTGATTAGATCACCTAGATGTATAAATGATAGGAGGTCCCTATGATTAGTTCCTAGATTGAGATGATATGAGACAGTATCAGTCCACGAAGGATTAATCATTAGATAATCCATAGTCGTAGTATTATCGAGATTGGACATCGATAATGCGGAATAGACTAGTATTACACTTGTGCGCGTTGTGGGAGCACAACGGCATAGTTCTCATATATTTAAGTATTGGATACTTATGCAAGTGTGATAGGAGGTTGTGTTTACCGATGGTACGGAAAACAGCTTCGCTCTGGATAAACCCCTCGGAATTCCATTGGTAGTATGACTATGTGTCTATGGAAGTCCGAAATCAGGGTAGGTGTATTTGGTCTTAACCTGAGACTTGCACCGCTAATACTTGCGACAATCAATATGCTTTGTTTTGGTCGTCCAGGGCTTTAACCGGTTCTGTGTACGCCTCTGCTGGGTATATTGAGAATCGTAGTGTATTGGGTGTGATGTCAAGACGGAAGTATCACTCCAGTCATAGTGGAGATGATGTCACGTAGGATACGGTACTAGTGCTCTTAAGTACTGCAGTCATCGGGATATTATGACTAGGTCATGTATATCCGATAATAGAGACTAGTTACCAGACATCCGACATGTGCTTCGTACGGGGCAGACACAGTTCCAGCCCCAGGACTAGCACGTGACATCGATACTGGATCGCATACGCAATACTACGTATACTACGTCTGACATAGATTATATATTCCAGTAAGAATATTTCTGGAGAATTGGGTAGGCACGGTGCTTTGCTAGAAGCCAACCATGTCTTGTAAATCGGTAAGCACGTGGTACGAGGTACGCACGTATTCGGATAATCCGATGACCGTATTTACTGCCAACATATCCAGGGATCTTTTGGGTCGCTTCCCAAAGATTCACCGATGACAGTTGACTCGAATTAGAATTAATCTGGGATTAATTAGGATGAGAAAATTAATCTTGGATTAATTGAGGTATTATTAATCTGGGATTAAATGTGTTCGGAAGAGAGAGAACGCGATTAATTTGGAATTAATCGGTAGAATAAATTTAATAGTTAAATTTGATTTTTCTATTTAATTTATTCGTATGGACTAAAATTAATATATCGGATATATTAATATGATTTGGATTTCATTACGAAATTAAAGTTGGACTTTAATACGAGCGAACAAATTAATTTAGAATTAATTCGTAAACGGCATTCGTAATATATTTACGAGGCGTCGTCATTTAATTAAATTAGATTTAATTATTTAGCGACGGAAATTCGTTTAATCGGATTAAACGAATCCGAGCCGCGGCAAACATTCGTATGATCCATTTGAATTTTGAATTCAAATGTGGGGCTCACTTTACATGTGGTAGTTGGGATGGTAGTTGGCATTTATGCCAAGCCACCAACCATCCAACCACCTTGTAATGGTTTTGGTAAAATCATTTACCCAACCACCTAGTTTAGGTGAAAAGGGTAAAATGGATTTTACCAAAAGCCTTCTCTCTCTCTTCACTTCCTACACAACACTTGAAACAAAATGAAACCCTAATATCTTCTCCTCAATGGGCGTGAATGTCCTCCTCCCTCTCTTTGATTTTGTTGCAAAATCAACAAAGCTAGCACTTCATGGAATCAACTAAGGTGATATGGAAACCAACTCAAAGCTTGGAATCATCAAAGGAAGGATCTTGGAAATCTTCATTCAAATAACTCAAAGCTTGAAATCATCAAAGGAATGATCTTGGAAACCAACTCAAAGCTTGGAATCAACCAATGAAGGATCTTGGAGATCTTCTTCTCAAATTTTAAAAGCGCAAATCCATTCAATGTAAGTAATTCCGCAACTTATAATGAATTTATGAACACCTTTTTTGCTTATTAGATCCTTGGCATGTTCTAGGAACACTAACACTTCTCAACACCCTCAATTTTGGCCAACCAGAATACTCTATTTTTACCATCATCATTGTAGTAACTACCATTTTTGGCTCATTTCTCAACAATCGAAGGTCCGATTTGGGCAAAAGAAGTGTCCAACTTGCATATCTCGATGATGGAAAAATTCAGGTCTGGGAGGTGTCGTACACGCGCG
Source organism: Zanthoxylum bungeanum (assembly GCA_019454045.1). NCBI lineage: Eukaryota > Viridiplantae > Streptophyta > Magnoliopsida > Sapindales > Rutaceae > Zanthoxylum > Zanthoxylum bungeanum. The sequence continues at coordinate 1,344,753 of SKCR01024900.1, read as the reverse complement.
CGGCGCGTGTACTAATAACGAGGCGGCAGGTGGGGCTCGCGTGAGGGCGCGTGAGAAGGAATCTCGGCGGCGGTCAGACGGCGTTGGCTTCATCTCGTCGAGGGGATTCTCCATATGTGGTCACTCATCGGAAACGGAGATCGGACGACGTCGAACGAAGCATTTTTCTCTCTGGATAGACTTTCTCTCTCTCTCTAGCCAAATCTCTCTCTACTGGTTTCAGTTTCTCTCTTTAAAACTCCATGGAATTGCTCTCAAAACTCTCTCGAATTGCTCTCAAAACTCTCTGGAATTGTCTTCAACACTCTCTCTTCACTCCCCTCTTGAATCTCAACAAAAAATAAAACAATGGCTAAGGTGTTATATTAAAAGAAATGGTGGTTGTTAGTAGGTTAATGTTGGGGTGGATAATTTTGTTTGGTTTTAATAATTTATAGAAATAAAAACATGTTTTAGGTAATGATATATAATTGTGGGGTTTGGTTATCTTTGAATATAATGGAGATAATAATTTGATAAAAATAAAAATGAAGTATTACAATCGAGGTCCTTTTTTTCGCTTTTGGTGGACCTAGTTATCCGGCCTATATCTCAAAGTATATGGATTCGAATTGTACAACAAATAAGGAGGTCTCCTATTTTGAAATTAGGGAACAAAACGTTTAGATCGAAATAGACCAAATAACTGATCTCAAAACCCACCAGAATCGAAAACGGATTAAAAGAATCTTGAAAGATACGTAGAATTACGTACCGTCAAAATCGAAGATTACTAAATCAATTAAATAAATAAAAACCCGTAAACATTATATACTATAAATTAATTAAACCTATGATTTTTTGTGATTTTCTCTTGATTTGAAGCATAGTCAAATATGTAAAACATTCTATACCATACCATAAAAACATATTTATCAGAGAAATCACTTGATCCGTAAACTTAAACTATTTACTAATTGTTTGAATAAGTCAAAATAAAACCTCTATATAACATAAAATATAGATCCAATTTTAAGGTCTCGTGACTTTTAAGAGACAGAGACAAGCTAAAAAATGAATTAAGATGAAATAAAATTGATCAGGATAAATTATATTTTTCTAAGACAAGTATTTAGAACATCACGTCTTTCCACTTCAAAATCCTCCCATTTTAATAATTCTAGTATAAATATGACACCTCCGAAACTTTTACTTAAATAGTCGCAAAAGCTCCCGAAATAGAGATGCACTTTATACCTCTTTTTTACTATTATATTCTTTAATATTATATTTATTTTTATCGAAGTTTAAAGTCAAATTTTATATTGTTTTATTTAAAAAGGAAATATGAGGCCATTTTTTGAAATTAAAGGGGACTTTGTGACAATTTAAGCAAACTTTAAGAGATTGTGTGTTTTTTTCCCCATAAATCATAATCTATCATAAATTATTGGATATTTCTAAGAGGATATTTTTTTAGTGATATTCTAATGACATTCATGTTTTCAAACAATTGTATATTTTGGAAAAAAAATGTTAGAATGTACAACTGTTTGAACAGGAATATCAATATAATGTCACAAAAAAAATCCCATAAAATTATTATAAATTGTTTTTAACATAAAAAAAATTACTACCTAACTGAACTGGATCAAATTGATTGACATTATCATTAATTAGGATATTAAATTCAGGTATTGGGGTGGCTGGATTAGATCATATTGTTGATCTAGTCATTACAATACTGATTAAAAAAAAATTAACCGGTAAAGAAGTAGACAAATCCAAATATATTTTTAATCTCTTATCTCCTAAAGACTCGAACGTAGACTCTGTATTTTGAAAGCATTTATTTTTTGTTGAAGACAGCTGCAGGAAACCTCCAACTCCACCGAAAGAGAGTTGAAAAATGTTGTTGCTCAGCTGTTGCAAGCTGTGTGCAAATTGGCCAAAACTTTGCAAGCTGGAGAAAGAAAAGAAAACGTGTGTAGCTGGCAACCAAGTAAAACAGTGCACACGTTTTCTAACTCTATAAAATGAGCCCTTCACCCATTGTAAATATATCTCAAAGTGTGTGTAAGCTCAAAGTAGAGAGCTTGAGAGTGTGAAGTTTTTTGTTAAGTTTCTAGTTGTAAACTTGTGTAATCTATTCTTGTAGTAATAGAAATACAATTCGATTTTTCCTCAAATACACTCTAAAGTGATCGGTGAATCACAACAAGTGGTATCAGAGCTTTGGTTCTTCTTTGGGGTCGAAAAACCGAAGAACGGAGCTCGGTTCGGAAAATTTGAGTTCCGGCAAAGTTGTCAAAAATCAACTTTAAGCATACCATCAGCTAGTTCACGTCGAGACGAGCACGGTGGTATTTTCCGGCGATCAAACGGAGGTCCAGGGATCCCGCACGCGCCAGGCAGAGAACTCCCACGCGCCGCCACTCGCAGACACGCGCCTCACGCGCGCTGAAGGTTGAAGACGATCCGCGTGGCCGCCACGTCAGCGCCACGTCATGCCCAGTCAGCAGACACGTCAGCCACCACGTCAGCACCACGTCATCCGCCACGTGTCTTCCACGTAAGCAAAACCGGTCCCACTTACCACGTCAGCAGCCTGTTAAATTTCATTTAGCCCCCTGAAGTTTTGAAATTTACAGTTTTGCCCCAGAACTTTTTAGGAATTTACAAATCAGCCCCTGTGTCGGATTTAGACCAACGAAGTGTCTATTCCACCATTTTTGACCGTTCCGGACGCAACGGTGACCTCGGATTTGTGAAATTCAGCCCCAATTTTATTGTATTTACATTTTAAACTTTAAAATTTAAAATGGAAATTGGAGATTTGTCTTCTGGTGCAATGATTAAACTGGCTGCAACTAATTACTCCCTCTGGAGACCTCGGATGATAGATTTTTTGCATTGCAAAGATTTGTTTGATGTCATCGAAGAATGACGAAGGAGAGACACTGGTCGTTGTCCAAGCAGATGTAGCAATATGCTCCATATAGGAAGAGACATGCCTTCACAACGCAACTCAAGATGTTGAGTGGGTGGTAGATACTGCAGCATCCTACCACGTCACTCCTCACATGGATTTCTTCACAACATACAAAGCAGGAGACTTTGGAGCAGTGAAGATGAGAAATATCAGTTCCTCTGGGATAGTAGGAATTGGTGATATTCAATTGCGGACAAATGTCGGGTGTATATTGACCTTGAAGGATGTCCTGCATGTTCCAGAACTTCGGCTGAATGTACTCTCGGGGATAGCTCTTGACAAACAGGGCTATGACAATCACTTCAGAATGGCACATGGAGAATGACAAAAGGTGTCATGGTTGTCCCCCGATGACATGCTTGCGGGCGCACTATACAAGACTCATGTGAAGATTTGTGCAGACAGCCTCAAAGTAGCTGAAAAAGAGGCTTCTCAAAATCTGTGGAACCAGAGACTCGGACACATGAGTGGAAGAGGGTTGTATACCCTGAACAAGAAGGAGCTTACCAAGGATGTTGCACGAGGTCCTTGCAACCACTACTCGATTGGTAAGCAACGTAGAGTCTCATTTGATTTCTCTTCAGAGAGAAGATCAGAGTTGCTCAGTCTGGTGCACTCTGATGTTTGTGGTCCCTTGGAGGTTGATTCATTGGGCGGTAACAAGTATTTTCTGACTTTCATTGATGATGCTTCTCGGAAAATCTGGGTGTATTTCCTCAAGACGAAGGATCAGGTCCTAGATCAGTTCAAGCTGTTCCACGCCATGGTAGAGCATGAAACATGGAAGAAGCTGAAGTGCCTTCGCACAGACGATGGAGGCAAGTACAGTTCTAGAGAGTTCGAAGCCTACTGCTGGAGACACGAGATTCGACATGAGAGAACTGTTACACACACACCACAACATAATGGTGTCGCTGCGAGAACGAACTGCACCATTATGGAGAAAGTCAGAGGAATTATCAGTATGGCTAAGCTGCCAAAGCCATTCTGGGGAGAAGCTGTTCGTGCTGCATGTTACCTGATCAACAGATCACCAACTGAACCGTTGAACTTGGAGATTCCGGGGAAAGTGTGGTCTGGTAAGAATCCCTCCTACACTCACCCTAGAGTATTCGATTGTTTAGCTGTTGTATATGTATCCAATGAGCTCAATGAGAAGCTCGATGCAAGGACAACTCCATGTATATTCCTAGGCCATGGAGATGAAGAATTTGGATACATACTATGGGATCCGAAGGAAAAAATGGTCATCAGAAGCCAGAAAGTAGAGTTTCTTGAAGACCGAACAATTGAAGACATTGAAATGCCCAGAATGTCTTCCAATTCCAGTGCCGACAGAAATCCAGACTCAGCACCAGCACGATTGGCCACAGATATGGTGCACGAGGAAATTCCAGAAGCAGAACCAGATGAGGCAGATATAGATGTTGAGTAGGGGGAGACACAGCCTGTTCCATCGGAGATTACAGAAGAAAGTGTTGAGCAGGGGGAGTCGCAACCCACTCCACTAGAAGCTACAAGATCATTCACAGAGATGGATGATGACAGACCTCCTGAAACCAGTGGACCTCAGACAAGAAGATCTGAACGTGGTAGGATTTCATCAACCAGATATCGGGATCCGAATATATTCTGCTTACTGATGTGGGGGAGCCAGAGAGTTTCCCAAAGGCAAGAAGGCACTGAGGAACAAATGGGTAAAGAAACATGGCAGCAAAACTGTGCAGAGACACAACAGAGGATTGTACTATGCAGAGACATAGCAGAAGCACACTGTACAGAGATGCAGTGAAGAGAGCTGTGCAGAGACACAACTTACATGACAACAAAGGAACGATGATCGGGACAAGCTAGAGTTGTGCAGAGACATAACCGGGATAGCTGTCAGATGATACAGAGAACTACGATTGGCTTGATCCCAACTCAGGGTACGTAGGAAGTCATACAGATGCAGCCAGGGGAGGATCCTTTGAAGGATCCGGATTTGGGTGATTGATGTTCGGCTCAGATTTTGGGAAATCTTCACCGAGGGGGAGATTTGTTGAAAACAGCTGCAGGAAACCTCCAACTCCACCGAAAGAGAGTTGAAAAATGTTGTTGCTCAGCTGTTGCAAGCTGTGTGCAAATTGGCCAAAACTTTGCAAGCTGGAGAAAGAAAAGAAAACGTGTGTAGTTGGCAACCAAGTAAAACAGTGCACACGTTTTCTAACTCTATAAAATGAGCCCTTCACCCATTATAAATATATCTCAAAGTGTGTGTAAGCTCCAAGTAGAGAGCTTGAGAGTGTGTGAGGTTTTTTGTTAAGTTTCTAGTTGTAAACTTGTGTAATCTATTTTTGTAGTAATAGAAATATAATTCGGTTTTTCCTCAAATACACTCTAAAGTGATCGGTGAATCACAACATTTTTATCAACCTAACTACACATTTGAGGGCACCCTGATAAAATTTATTATTTTGCTTGCTTCTGTGAGTGATATCCATTATCAATTATATATATAAATGCAGTAACTAATTTGATAACACTGTTTTCAAATAAAGAGCACAAATATAAGCTACTTAGGTCAAATTTAATTTGAAAATATAAAATTTTGTAAAAAATAAATGATCTCAAGAATAGATAAAGTATCAAATAAAATCTTACATTTCAATTAGGTTGACATCCAAAATCTTACCAAATCATATGTTGTCAAAACCCGTCAAGAGTGTTATTTTAAATAAAAAAATAAAGTTTAATACATAGCAAATAGAAAAAATACAGAGAAACCTAGGCTGAAGAAAGGAAGGTATCGGCTCTGTTGAAACATTTTCATGTAAATCTAGAGGAAAAACCTAAGAAAAGAAAGAGTACAAGCCTCTAATAAAAAAAACTTCACTAAATAAGAGTAATTTCCTATGAAAAAACAATTAAGAGAATTTATAGTTAGAAAATATTTTAATATCATGAAAAAGAAGATTCAATTATTGAGAAATAACTTTATCCCACCAAGTAAACTTATCACATGCATAAGTAATATTAACTAAGCAATCAACAACTGAATTGACATCACAGTAGATATGACAATTAAAAAAATTCATTTTTTTTTCTATTTTTAAACAAATAAAACTACCAAAATCATATCAATTATTATTTTATTATTTTACTCTTTTTTTAACATTTCAACTAAGGTACTTACGAAACCTTTTACTAAAAAATATAACATATTATTACATTTGTGAAAATTCTGGGTTATCCTAAGTTCTGACCCTATGCGGAATTACAGACAATAAGCAGGACAAGTCCTGTTACTGCTACTATGGAATTGCAACAGGCAATATTAACAAATCAACCAACTAAAATAATAAGCTGCAAATGTAAAAACAATAACAATAATTAAAGCAGCAAATATAATCAAACCACACAAAATCAACACAAGTAATTTTGGTGACGAAGTGGAAAACTCTTCCGAGTAAAAAACCACTCCGGGTATATCGGCTACCAGCCCAATCACTATATCGAGAAAAACTTACAGCGATGGTCAAGACCTATGGTGGCAACTCCACCGACTCAAGTACCTCAATACTGCAAGAACTCAAGGCAACTCCTCAAGCCCGCGACCCACGGTTTTCTTCAGAATCTCTGAAGTCTCTGAGTAGATTATATCACCAATGAACGCCGGAACTCCGACTACCAAAACTCCTCCTATAGAACTCTAAAGGATTAGGGATTTTGGGTTATATTGTGTTGAAGGTTTATCAAAGAAGGATTCTCACCATTAATAGAGAAGACAAGAAAATGATGAAGTCTTCAATGGTGGAATCAAAGAGTTGAAAGCTTTGAGAGTATTTGGCTCAAGAGAAATATGCTTCAACTAATGAGAATGGCGGCTAAGTGTTATATTTATAGGTAGGGTGAAAACTAGGGTTTTGCAGGCCAAAAACGCGTTCAGATCGCAGTCGCGTTCGAACGCTTACTAGAACGCTACACGAACGCGCCCTTCTGTGAAGACTCGTTCGAACGTCAATCGAACGCACAACGAACGTGAACTCTCTGGAATGATCTCGTTCGAACCCAACAAGAACGAGACTCGAACATTTGCTCTCTGGAATTCCCGTTCGAACCCAATAAAGAACGTGCCACTAACTCCACACGTTCGAACCCAATTACGAACGCACACCAACGCCACTCGTTCGAACACTGACGAACGCACCACGAACGCATGTCTGATGCACAGCAGCCAAAACCCAGTCCAATTGCACAAAGATCTTCACGACTTATTACAACTCAATTGAACTTATTTTGTCACGGACACATGCCAATAAAAATGGAACTCACAATCTCCCCCTTTGGCATTCCGTGACAAAATACTACCTAATATAAAGACTACGGTAATAGACCCAAAAAGCAAATAGTCAACTGTCAACCATCAAAACAGTGACTTATTACAAATGGACTCGATCTAACACCTAACAAAGTAGTCTTGAAAGTAATGCCACCGCAGCAACATACATGCTACCTGAAACATCCAAAACACAACAATATACCGTGTGAAAAGCATTGGGATAATCAAGTAAAACATAAAGCAGGTAAAAATCTCATGCATGTACAAGTAGAAATCCTTCTCCCCCTTAATCTTAACTCCCCTTAAAACGGAGATATCTAAAGGATATTCTATGGCTCTCTCCTATATATTAAGGCTCTCCCCCTTAATATATTACTCTCCCCCTTTTGTCACGAAATGACAAAGGGTAAACGAAACAGGAAAAATAACAGGAGAACAGGAGAAAACACATGCAAGAGCATAAACAGACAGGAATTACTCCCCCTCACTAACAGGCACATAACAGTTAGCAAAATAACTCACGGGAAGTAAATCAAAACTCAGAAAAGTGCACAGGAAAGAAAAAGAAATTGGTATGCAAAAACATGAAGCACACAAAGCACATACTGAGATAGATAAAAATCCTGTCAAAAATGATTGAAACAGCATTTCAAGCTGAGACAAGATACCCAGTCAGTATTCAGCTGTTTATGACATGAAACAATATGCATTATTTTAAAAGAGGCTAAATACAACACTTATGCATATGACATAAACACCAAAGCATATAAAGCACTTGCGTGGAAAAATAAAGTGCATAACAAATCAAGGCTTAAGACCTTATTTTATGAGCTGGACACAGCCAAAGAAATCCATCTCTAAACAAACCAAGTCCACAAAATAGGTGTTCAAACCCAGCACCACTAGGACCTGAAAATAAGCAACATTGGTTGCATGCTATATTTTTACCCCATAAATATCATGAGCTCATATTTAATAACTCTTTCGAGTGAAGGGTTTTTGCCCTTATCTTTTGAATTTGGCCATTTTGGCTCTTTTGCACTTGAGTCTCATTTTTTTTTTTTTTTAAAATATTTCTTTTTACTTTTACAAGGGGATAGCAAGGTCAACTAGTCAAAGGTCACACTATTGAGCAAACAAAACATGGAAGAGATTAGATTGCCATTCCAAAAACTCATACATGCGACCAAGCCTTGATAAAATAAAAACGTGTATGTGAAGGTGCAAGCACAGGATATACCAAAGGTTTTTATCACACACACTCATGTATATAGAGCATCAAGAAAAATAAAAAAAAATCATAGCATATCATACATGCATATATCCTACATACCAGGATCACATGCACATGCTATTCATGCTCTAACAAGCCATAAAAATATTTTGGTCTTTTTCAAAATATATAATTTTTTTTTTGATTTTTCAGTTTTAAGGCTCAATAAAAATAAAGACACAAACAGGCTTGTAAAATATCCAATGATACGTGGAGTTGTATCCCGAGTGCAGATCATACTACCGTCCATTCGGAATCGGCTATGAAATTTATGTCCGGGTTTCCATCCTATATACCAAGGGATATATAACAAAAACAAGACACACACACACCCATATGCTGTGAAAACAAAATAAACGTGCAAAAACATAAAACACACACACACACATGCAATGGGAAAATAAAAATGCATCTTTCAAGCAGAGTTACACCGAAGTGTACTCTCTCAAAATGTCCATCAGGACACGCAGAAGAAGATGGAAATTCATCTTGCTTCCTCACCCAAACCTTTCTAGGAGCCTCTTCCACATGAGAGTTCCCAGACAACAAAGCAAGTTTCTCACTCAAGAATTGAGCTTGTTTGGTTAGTGCAGAAACTTGAGAAGCTAGATTTGAAGAGTCAAATCTAGGTGACACCTTTTAGGCCTCTTCTTTTGCTTGTGAAGCATGAAGCACTTAGGCCTAATGTGTCCCGCCTTGCCACAATGGTGGCACACAGGCACAAACCTCGGATGAGAGCGAGGTTTACCCACAATACCTCTAGATCGAGGTTGGGTCACAGGACGAGGAATAAATGGAGGAATAACATGACTACACTCAACATGTTTCTTGCCTAAGTCATGTTTAGCTGCTACAGGCACAACTTTGGAAGTAGAAGCCTTCTCACAGTTAGGCTCAGAAATAATTCCTAACATACGGTCCACATTTTTATTCTCACTAGAAAATACAGACAATTGGGTTCTAGTATCTTCAAGTTCAGTTTCTAATATTTGGACCCTATTAATTAGACCTCTATTTCTCTCCTCCAGGTCATCTATTATCAAAAGGCTTTGCTCAAATTTGGCTTGAGCTTCATTCTTTTCTAGCTCAACAGCTTTCAGCCTTTTATTGACCTCTATGTTAGTCTTCTTAGTAGCTAAACTCTCATTGAAAAGTTCAACATAAGCTACCTGAAGACTTTCCTCATCTACAGACTCATCAAGAGAGACTTCTGAATCATCATCATTAACCACAATCTCTCTCTCACCAGTCACACTAGCAGTAAAGGCAATAAAATTTTTCTTGCCTTTAGGAGACTCATCAGAAGAATAACCACCTTCTGAATCACTAAGAGATGCTGCCATGGCTTTCTTGCCTTTAGCCCTAAGGTATGTAGGGCACTCTGGTCGAATATGCCCATAGCCTTCACACTCATGGCATTGGACATCATGGGATCTACTACCCATATCCTCTCTAGACTCTTTTCTGCTATGCCTACTCTCTCTAGGCATACCCTCCCTATCTCTATTACTGCTATGGCCACTTTTCTTAAGTTTAAGAAATTTCTTAAACTTCTTTGCAAACAAGGCCAAATCACGATCCGTGATGGTATCACCATCACCAGACGTATCATTCACAACTTCCTTAGCGATTTTCATCGCAAACGTTTTTGGCTCTCTATAACCAGGAAGCTTTTTCTCATAAACCTGCAGCTTTCCTACGAGTTCATCTAAATTAAGCTGATCGAGGTCATTGCTTTCCTCGATGGCGGTGATTTTGGGTAGGAACTTATCAGGTAGGGATCTCAGGATTTTCCTAACTATCCTATTGGTAGGAATAGTCTCACCTAGGTTAAAACTTGAGTTAACGATATCGTTAATCTCAGCATAAAATTGATCAAAGGTCTCATCATCTTTCATTTTGGCGACCTCAAACCTAGTGGCTAAATCCTGGAGTCTATTATTTTTAACAGACAATGTGCCCTCATGCACAGTCTGCAGGATGTCCCAAGCATCCTTGGCTATCTCACACATTGAGATTCTCCTAAACTCAGCAGAACAGACAGCACCATGTATGGCATTAACAGCTTTGCTGTTCCTATTGCTAGCATCAAATTCGTCCTTGGTCCAGGTCAATTTATCTTTAGGGGAAGATACCCCATCAACAACAACAACGGGAGGTTTCCACCCGTATTCAACAGTCATCCAGACCCTCTCATCTAAGGACTTAAGGAACGCTCTCATGCGAACTTTCCAATGCAAATATTCTGTGCCATCAAAGAATGGCGGACAATTTAAGGGTTGACTACGCTCCATAGCTAATGGGTCAAGGATCGAGTTCAGGCTCTGATACCAATTGAAAATTCTGGGTTATCCTAAGTTCTGACCCTATGCGGAATTACAGACAATAAGCAGGACAAGTCCTGTTACTGCTACTATGGAATTGCAACAGGCAATTTAACAAATCAACCAACTAAATAATAAGCTGCAAATGTAAAAACAATAACAATAATTAAAGCAGCAAATATAATCAAACCACACAAAATCAACACAAGTAATTTTGGTGACGAAGTGGAAAACTCTTCCGAGTAAAAAACCACTCCGGGTATATCGGCTACCAGCCCAATCCACTATATCGAGAAAAACTTACAGCGATGGTCAAGACCTATGGTGGCAACTCCACCGACTCAAGTACCTCAATACTGCAAGAACTCAAGGCAACTCCTCAAGCCCGCGACCCACGGTTTTCTTCAGAACCTCTGAAGTCTCTGAGTAGATTTATCACCAATGAACGCCGGAACTCCGACTACCAAACTCCTCCTATAGAACTCTAAAGGATTAGGGATTTTGGGTTATATGTTGTGTTGAAGGTTTATCAAAGAAGGATTTCACCATTAATAGAGAAGACAAGAAAATGATGAAGTCTTCAATGGTGGAATCAAAGAGTTGAAAGCTTTGAGAGTATTTGGCTCAAGAGAAATATGCTTCAACTAATGAGAATGGCGGCTAAGTGTTATATTTATAGGTAGGGTGAAAACCTAGGGTTTTGCAGGCCAAAAACGCGTTCAGATCGCAGTCGCGTTCGAACGCTTACTAGAACGCTACACGAACGCGCCCTTTCTGTGAAGACTCGTTCGAACGTCAATCGAACGCACAACGAACGTGAACTCTCTGGAATGATCTCGTTCGAACCCAACAAGAACGAGACTCGAACATTTGCTCTCTGGAATTCCCGTTCGAACCCAATAAAGAACGTGCCACTAACTCCACACGTTCGAACCCAATTACGAACGCAGCACCAACGCCACTCGTTCGAACACTGCAACGAACGCACCACGAACGCATGTCTGATGCACAGCAGCCAAAACCCAGTCCAATTGCACAAAGATCTTCACGACTTATTACAACTCAATTGAACTTATTTTGTCACGGACACATGCCAATAAAAATGGAACTCACAATTTGTAAAACCTAGATATTGTGCTAGTGATTGATAAAAGTCAATACGTGTGTAGTAGTTTATAATTATATCAAAATTAAGTAGTTATTTGAAATATTCAAGAGATTCATACACAATCATACTTACAGCATTAATGGATTCATACCTTATTCCCAGATCACGCAATATTTTCTTTACCTCGTAATACGATTTAGGCAATTTGTTGCCGACTGGTAACATTTGACCAATTTAGTCTAGCATCATATCAAAAAAAAATCATATCAATACTTTTGTTGGTCATTCTGTTCATCACTTTAATGTGCAATAGTTTCACAACGAAATTCAAGATCGACATCTCAACACCTTCAAATGGTATTTTTTGTGCCTCCTCAAGTAGTTGGCTAAACAAATTTTGATCATTTTCATCTAACACTGGTATGTCACCGTCAATATTATGACCGACTTATGGACATTGTAAGTCGCGCAAAGCATCATTTATCTCCTCGTTTGCAGGTTGATTGTAACTGATATTCCCTTCAACGGAATCAATAAACTGTGATTGAAAATTATAATGCTCACCATGATAAATCCATGTACGGTAAGTTGATAATATTCCCGGCACGTATAAATGATTGAAAACTTCATCTAACTGTTTCATTTTCCTATTCAAACAAATTATACATGGACACCGAACACGACCTTCTACATCAACGTGTTGTTTTGCCGATTCCGTAAACTCATAAACTCTATTACGCTATTCAACACTCAATGTATCTACCGAACTCATCCAATTTATATCCATTTCAACCAAATATCTACATATAAAAATATAATTATTAGACATTATATTAAACTTATCAACATCACCCATTAATTAATTAATTAATTTAAACACACACATAATTAATTAATTAATTACAAAATAAACTAATCTCACATATATTCATCATAATCAACTAACAACAAATTAACTAACTAACACAATGTATATAATAAAGATAATTACAAAAAATTATAACCCTAATTTTTGAGAGAGATTAAACTTAAATTAAGTAAGAGTAATTCAAATATAAAGAAAAATAAAGAGTTATGGTTTAATAAAAGTGGGACTAAAAATTATCTTGTGAAAAATGCGAGTTTTGTTTGATGATTTGTAGGAACCCTTAGAGAAAAAAATGTAGAGAAGGAAAATAAGAGAGATGAGGAGAAACAAGAATGGGGAGTGTCGGTGGTTTTAAGGTTATAACAATCATTTAGTGTCGAATTAGACATTTTCGACTCCAAATGTTACGCCTTTAGCGTCGAACACTTTATTCGACGCCAAAGGATCACCGATACTAGTATCAGTAGTTTTGTATTGTAACAATACTTTAGCGTAGAATTCAATAGTTCGATGCTAATATTACGCCTTTAGCGTCAAAATTTTTATTTCGACGCTAAACGGTAATGAGAGTGTCGGTGGGTTTGGGGTTGTAAGAATTATTTAGCATCAAAAAAAATATCGATACAAAATGTATGACTTTTACTGTTGAAATATTATTTTCGACGCTAAAGGATAAAGTCACTAACATCGAAATAACTCTTTAATTTTAAAGATAGTTATGTCATTTTAGGTTTTAATAAAAGTTAAAAAAAAGAAGACAAATGTTTTAATGTTATTTTTCAAAATGCAAATTCGTCTTCACTGATAATGTTATTTTTTAAAGTTAATTTACATCCCTAATTCTTTGATTTGGGCGGTTGGGTTTCAATAGCGCAATACCTAGTTTTGTTACATTCCTTCCACTCCCTTCCATCCATTTTCATCAATCCAACAACATTCTTTATATATTTTAAGTTACATTTCACTTTATTTCATCATTTCCCATCAATCCAAACATAGATTGGGTTGTGTTTCAATGTTACCTGACTCTAAGGGTGTAATTTAGTTGAGTCGAGCTAATTAGTCGTTATTTAAACTCAGTTCGATTAGCACTTATATAAGAACTCGGCTCAAGCTTGAATTGAGAGTTAAATGTGTTATTCCAGCTCGACTCAATAAGAAAATACTGGGATTGAGCTCGACTTGAAATCAATTACTATAGTCGAACTCGACTTGAGCTCGAATTTAAAAAATTCAATTTTTGAACTTATTTATTTACTTCTTCAAATTTTAAATGAATTCCCTACAAAATTCGAATGTTTATTACACACACATATATTATGATATTGAGTTGAGTTGTGTCTATAAGATCTGAGTCGAGTCTATTTCAAATAGTATTCGCGAGTAATAAACGAGCAAAGTAGGCTCAATTCATTCAAGTTATGTTTAAATTGATGAAAGAGGGTGGAAGAGAGTGAAAGATAGTGTAATGTAACTTAAAATATTTAAAATTTGTTAGTTGGATTGATGGAAGGCGATGGAAAGAGATATAATAAAATAGGATATTGATCCATTGAAAATGAGCCGCCCAAATATGGAGGTTGGGGATGGAATGTAACTTAAAAAAATAACATTATTTGTGAAGATAAATTTATCCATTGAAAAAATAATATTAAATTCATTATCTTTTTTAGTTTTAGAATTTAGAATGGTATAATTGTCTTTAAAATGTATATCTAATTACATATTATTCCATTAATTTTTATTTATTAATCACAATATTTTAAAACATAATATTATAAACCTCTTATTTTTTTCCGAACAAAATTATAATAAATTACTTTTAATTCCATACTATTCCATTGCAAACCATCAATATTCATCCATCCAAACATAACAGTTCCTCATTATTATCATTACTACAAAATCTAGCGTAGTCTACAATCCAACGGCAGAAGAGTTGCCACGTGTATGACCCACATGATCTCTCCTAAAACCCTAATTCCCCTTCATGTACAGAACTAAAACAGAGCTAACAGAGAGACCCAAAAGCCAAAAGCGAAATCGAAATCGAAAATGGAGGTTGACACAGAGTCGACGAACAACGTGATGTGTCTATTAATCGATCCCGAAGGGAATCCCTTAGGAGCTCCCATGTATTTCCCTCAAAACGCCGGCCCGCAACAGCTTTCACAAATCGTTAACAAGCTTCTCAATAATGTATGCTCACCGCTGCGCTTTTCAATTAAAAATTTTATAATTTTGATGTAATTGTAATTACTGAGCAAAAAAGTTGCAATTTTGATGGCGTAGTTTGATCGATTTATAGTAACTGTTTCAAAGTTGCATTTTGATTTAGCTAAAAAGTGATTTTTATCAAGTTTCTGTTTCTGGGTTTTTGTTTAGGAGGAAAAGTTACCGTATGCTTTTTATATATCAGACCAAGAGCTTCTGGTGGCACTTGGAAGTTACTTAGAGAAACATAAGGGTTTGTTTTTTACTAGTTGTTGCATTTTGGCTTCAATTATCTGATAATTTTTAGGTATTTATTATTATTATTATTATTTTTTTGTATCTACAAATTTTCAGTTTCTGTGGAGAAGGTGTTGTCGATAGTATATCAACCACAAGCTGTTTTCAGAATTCGTCCAGTTAATCGTTGTTCAGCTACGATCGCTGGTGAGTGAATGATTTGACAAATTAGTCTTTATTAAGGCTCGTTGGATAGAGTTATCTTTACTAGGTGTTCTTAACACTATTTCCTTTGAAATTTCAGGTCATACAGAGGCCGTACTTTCAGTTGCCTTTAGTCCTGATGGGCGACAGTTGGCGAGTGGTTCTGGTGATACCACTGTCCGAATATGGGACCTTAATACCCAGACGCCAATGTACACGTGTACAGGACACAAGAACTGGGTTCTGTGTATAGCATGGTCTCCTGATGGTAAGCATCTAGTGAGTGGGAGCAAGGCTGGAGAACTTCAATGTTGGGATCCACAGACAGGAAAGCCATCAGGAAATCCACTCATTGTATTGCCTTTGAACTTGAAAATCTCAATTCTGTTTTAACCTGCCAAATTCAATTAGTCTTATGTCATTATAGTACTGGTTTCTGGCAAGTATAATCATTATTACTAGATTGTCTGTTTCGGTGGACTCTGGAAAGGCGGAAGGTCTTCCCTCTGTATTTGACTTTATTGATTGACAATATAGCAATATATGCTCACAACATTCGAACTTGCTTCACCTCTTAAATTTTCTCTCTTTTTTTCCTTTTTTCTTTTTTCTTTTTTCTTTTTTCTCTTAAGCTCACTGTCTGAAGTTTCAAGGTGAAAAGTTTATTCGGTATTCTGGTCGTGCACTATATGAATTTTTGTAAGACACTAAGACTTGGAATTTTCTATGTTTTAGGGCCACAAGAAATGGATTACGGGTATTTCTTGGGAACCAGTCCATCTGAATGCTCCTTGCCGTCGCTTTGTAAGTGCTAGCAAAGATGGTGATGCACGCATTTGGGATATTTCGTTGCGGAAATGTGTTATTTGTCTTAGTGGCCACACACTTGCAGTCACTTGTGTGAAATGGGGTGGTGATGGAGTGATATACACAGGGTAGATCTTTTCTTATATTCTCCATTTTTACATTTTCTTTTGAAGTTGAAAATCTGTGAAGATGTTTTTAACCTAATTTGTAACAGAAACTCTCCGGTTTACTTTAAAACTGTGTATACATCACTATTCACTAGGCTATTGACTGTTGCCAACCAGTATAAATGAACTTTGCGGTGTAACAGCTACAGTTCAAGCCTTTTTTCCCCATACTTTTTTCTAATATTCATCAACTGTTGCAGCTCGCAGGATTGTACTATAAAAGTCTGGGAAACTACACAAGGGAAGTTGATTCGTGAATTGAAGGTAATGGAGTGCACTTCTCATGTTCAGCTCTCAACCTGTCCAGATCAATAGCTGCTGTATATATGTTTCAGTTTTATTATTATTAGTTTTCATGACCTTCTCATATATATGATTTCATTTTAGGGTCATGGACATTGGGTCAATTCCCTAGCATTGAGCACTGAGTATGCTCTTCGCACTGGAGCTTTTGATCACACAGGAAAACAGTATTCATCTCCTGAGGAAATGAAAAGGGTATATATTTTTGGTGCTTCTGCCATAGGTGTCATGTGGTGGGTGGTTTTCTATTTCATGGAACTATTATACATTTGATTGTATCAATATATGTAGGCCGCTCTTGAGAGGTATAACAAAATGAAAAGCAATGCTCCTGAAAGATTGGTGTCGGGATCTGATGATTTTACAATGTTCCTCTGGGAACCTGCGGTCAGCAAACATCCTAAAACTCGAATGACAGGTCATCAACAGGTACATGTACAATGATGTGCAATGATTACTGTTTAGTGGAGTGCAATGATCTTTCTTCTTTTTTAGATTAACGGTTGGAACTCCTAAACTTATGATTAGGATCTCAATTTTAAGAAGATTATAAACTGAACATGTGTGGGTGTGGCTGATTGGATGTTTCTTTGAGCAAAAAAGTAGTTTTTAAAAATTGAGTTGGTGGTTGCAGCTTGTGAACCATGTTTATTTTTCACCTGATGGGCAATGGGTGGCAAGTGCCTCGTTTGATAAGTCTATAAAGTTATGGAATGGAGCGACAGGGAAATTTGTTGCTGCTTTCCGGGGACATGTTGGGCCTGTTTATCAGATCAGGTTTGACTGCTTGAGTTAATCCATTGTTTTGTATCTCCGTCAACTTTTACTGTGTTTATAATACATAATGTTGTTTGCCTCTATACAGCTGGTCTGCAGATAGTAGACTTCTTTTAAGTGGGAGCAAAGATTCCACACTAAAGGTAACACTACACAGTTGTTTCCAAAATTTTGATTGAGATTTGTTTGAGTTTATAGAGCATTTGAAACACATTAATTTTCCTTAGAAAGATTACACATCGGCAATGAACTTAGGCTCCCATTTCTTAACTGGTGCATTTACTATGAAATATCAATAAATAGCAACCCATATGGGCTGATTTGATCATCGTAGGCCATGTCGATTGTGTTTTGGTTAATGGTTAATTTTAAGAATTTTAAGTGGTTTTAAGGTCTTTGTAATTGGAATCCATGGTTTCCTGTTGACGCTATTCATGCATAATGAATTTCTAGGTTTGGGATATACGGACCCAGAAGCTGAAACAAGATCTCCCAGGTCATGCAGATGAGGTATTTTGCACTCTGAAATTAGTGTTCCCTCCCTTACATTTACTCCCAATAATTGAAGTTGTGATTATTTGCTTAGTTGAACATGATGGTAAATTATTCATGATTTTGTTTGCAAAGGTCTATGCAGTCGATTGGAGTCCAGATGGTGAGAAGGTAGCTTCTGGTGGTAAAGATAGAGTATTGAAATTGTGGATGGGTTAATTAAACTAATGAAATTAGAGAAAGGTGTATGTGAACACGTGCTTCAAACTTCATTCGAAGTAAGAGTTTTGGGTGTATCCATGAACCGCAATCAATTTGGTTTGATCTTCTCATATATGTACACTCCCAACTACAAGCTAAATTGGGCAAGGAGGTAACTATCAGCTTGTTGGGTATTTGGTGGAAAAAGTTCCGTCACAACAGAAGGCACAGGGCATGTTGATTAGCTTATTCTGCAGAATTGAAAGCTTGCATTCGTTTCTTTCTTTGTTCAGGTATACCGGTCTTTCCTAGGTTAAATGATTTTGAATTTATTATGATGCGTCTATATCAGCATACTCGTGACAGATCTTACAATGAGTTTGTAAGCAAATTGTTTGCGTGTAAATGTACCAAACTTTGCAACAATAGTGTTTGTCGTGAAATTTTTTGGGTATTCTGAACCGTTTGATGAACACCTGATTACTGTCTTGCAAGCATGATTTTGCAGTGATAGCTGAACTGTTGGGTTATTGGGTTCAGTCGTTTAAATACAGCTGAGAAGTTAATTGATGTTCAAAACATGCAGTGATAGAGCTAAGGTTGGACTTAGAGTCTATATATGGACTTTAAAGATCTTAGGTTCGCTCTGAGTGTTATCATTCGCATGTGGGTGAGGTTTCCTACGAGAATAAAATCAGGGATCGGACGGTTGGTACACCCTCTCTTAAATGGACAAAAGGTCTCGTATAAGAGAGGGGTCGTAAAAAAACACACCTTGAATCATCTCCATTTGCATAGTGTTTTTGTAACATAGTGACAATAAATCTTTGTTTTCTTTTTCATATGATATAGGGGATTCATCAGGCGTAACAATTTAATTTGAAACTTGTTAAAAATTCTATATCATCCTCAAAAATGCACAAGAAATTTTGAGTTTTGACACAATTTATTAAATAAGTCCACGTTATTTATCTATTTTTAATGATAAAAGTTTAGAAATAAAAATAGAAATTTACTCCTACAACGCAATACAAAAAAAAAAAGACTAAATTTTATACATGACAGGAAAAAAATAAAAATAAAATTATGGACTTATTAAGTGAAGTATGTGAAACTATGTCTATTTAATAAAGTTAAAAACTATTAGGGATCTTAATGAAAAGTTCCCAAATTAGATCATTTTCTGGAGAAGCGCACACATTGAAACAAAGAAAGAAAATTCTGAAGAAGATCGATTCTCTCTCAGAAATAGAACAATGAAAGCTACCGAGATACCCATGAAGTCAGACACCAATAAAAATCAAAGCCATATGAAAATGGAAAAAACCCAGAAGCCTCCTTTTAGGCCAGCTCAAGATGACACCAAACCACCACTCCATGACCCTGTAACTCTCTTTTCGCTCTCACCTTCTTTATGTTTTTTTTTTTTTTATTATTCTTATTTTGTTGGGCTTTGTTGTTTTTATGTTTATTTTCTGAAACTGTTTTTGTTTTTGTTTTTGTTTTTGGTTTTGGTTTTGGTTTTGGTTTGTGGCAGATTCTGAGATCAGACCCCATTGAAACAGAGGAAGCAGTACTGCGGTTGCCTCCTTTTTCTATTAACAAATCATAATTTATGAGTTAATGGGTATTCTTCATTTCTAATTTTTGTTTTTTTATTTCGTGGATTTTTGCTTTATTTTGTAGCTTTGATTTTCATGGAATTATGCACCGATTTTAACTTATGGGATTTTGTTGAATTATTTGTGATATCTTCTATGTTATATAATGTTATGGAATTGCTTCATATGACACTTTATTTTGACTGAATTTATTTGGGCAAATAAGGGATATTTTAGTTTTATGTCTAATTCCTGGAGTTTTAAAATTCTGAAACATGAAGTAACTACTTCAAAAACAACACTGCTAAATTTGAAAGTGATTTTATGTCTGGATTGTGCTTTGCTTTCTGCCTTACAAGTTACATCACTCTTGAGAGGGAGACAAGCATCAGCACAATTGGTAATAACATTCCTTTTTCATCTATGAGAACGGGTTTGAATCTCAAATTTCTTATTTCCATTCAAAAGATTTTACCGACTGAGCTAACAGATAGCAACCGTCACATTGAGTAACATTCTTTAATTACATCATATCCCAGTTAAGGAATTAACCACCCTGCAGTTCTTCCTAATCTCACCATTAGTCCCAGTAAGTGGACTTATATTCCCCATTTTGATCATAGAATTTACAAAATCAGCCAAGAAAAGATTAGTGTTCCTGCTATAGCTTTCAACAAGACTTTTTGTATCAGTTGATTTGGCCTCATCACTAGAATATAGAATTTGGTCCGAACTAAGAAGCCCCTTATTGTTGATCAAGTTCTGGAAGTAATGGTTGTCAAATAGATCAATCGAGTTCCGATCAAGCGGCGCCGTCTTGTTTCCGTCGCCGTTAATCGGGCATAGGTTCTGCAAATCGGACACCATGCTTGTGTCCATTGTACTGTCTGGAGCACCTGTTCCTGAGAAGTTGAGTAGTCTATTGCTGAAGAAGGCACACTTTGCTAATCCAATTGTATGAGAACCTACATAAAATAAAATTATCATGATTTGTGGACTTTGTATATATTTTTTGAATTAATTATATTTTAATTAATTATTTGTGCTTTTATACTAGTTCATGTGTTGATTCATTGAAAAATAAATTAGATGTGGTCAATTTTTAATGATTTAGTCCTTTCTGTTGTTTACCATCGAGATCTAAAAGATTTTTTTTTAATAATTTAGTCCTAGTCCGTTAAGCCACTTCAACGGCTTCCGTTATAGTTAAGGGACTATGACTAACGGAATAATACTTGCTCACTTATAAAATTAAATTATAAACAAAAATTCTTTTAGAATTGAAGCAATTTATAAAATTCTTGAAGTCATTATCCCTTGATTTTTCATTTTTTGAAATAAATATACTTGTAGTGTTGTCCAAACATTTATCGACATAATATTGGAAGTCTAATCTATCTAATATATGAGAACTTTGAAAAGACTCGAATTTAATATTGAGTTTCACAACACAACATAAGATCGAAAACTCAAAACGAATTTTTAAATATTGAGCTAGACACGAACACAACATGAAACACAAAATTGAAAATAACTCAAACCATATGGGATCCAAATTTATAGAGAATGTTGTTATCCTACAATTTAAAGCGAATTTTACGTTTATCATGAACTTAAATAGTTATGAATTGTATCTAAGAGTGAGAGATGAAAGAGAGTCACAAAAATTACCAGACAAGGACACTACATCTGTG
This sequence comes from Zanthoxylum bungeanum, assembly GCA_019454045.1. Taxonomy (NCBI): domain Eukaryota; kingdom Viridiplantae; phylum Streptophyta; class Magnoliopsida; order Sapindales; family Rutaceae; genus Zanthoxylum; species Zanthoxylum bungeanum. The sequence continues at coordinate 1,323,191 of SKCR01024900.1, read as the reverse complement.
ATATTTAGACCTACAGCTACAAACTTCGCAATGATTACATTTAGCCCCTCAAATGGAGAAGGAAGTGCATTTGATCCCGTCAGGTTTGCCACCAATCCATCCCTTCTTCCCAATGGAACTTTCCATGTGGGTCCTCCACTCTGCAAAATATTAATGCCATAATCATTTTGTAGAAGTACAATATATAATTCATGACCAAGTTTTTAACGTGAATTAAAATTTTCTAATACCATCAAAACGTGAAAAAGAAAATTCCAACTTAACATGATAGCTCAGAATTCTTTTTTTTTTTTTTTAAAAAAGAAGCTAAATACCATTGTATAGCATCAATTTATATTATATCTGAACTGATAACACTACAAGAAAACGGCCAAATAGCGACGGAAAAATCTGTAACTAATCCGTCGCTAACTGACCACTAGTGATGTAATAACGACAGAAAATTTTCGTCTCTATTTTGTTGGTCACAAAAAAAAAGCGACGGAAATATTACATTCGTCGCTAAAATTAGCGACAGAATAAAATTTCTTTCTATATAACGACGGAAATTACGTCTCTAATTAACGATGAAAATTATTTCGTCACTAAATAGTGACGGAAAATTCCGTCAGAAAATTTATAACCCGTTTATAATTCTTGAAATATTTAGCTAATTAAAATTTATTATTAGCTAGCTAACACCTCTTTTCTCTTTGGTTCCACATAAAATTTATCAGAAGAAAAAATTAGTAATCAACTTACCAAGAGCACAGAATCTCTTGCAGCTATGGCTAATATATCAGCACATGATACAACTTTACTGCATTGACTTTCCACAGCAGTTTTGATTGCATCAATAACTTCAAATCCTCTTGCTGAGTTCAAATTAGGTATGGAAAGCTTCTCACTGTCACTTCCATCCAATAGCACAGATGCATCACAACCCTAAACAAAATATTAAATAAAATTTAACATTTTTTATATATACCTAATCACCTCACTCACTCATATGTTTAAATCTGAGTGTTACTGATGGTACAAGCTATAATAAGCATATGATAATGATACTATCTATAATAAGCATATATGAAACCCTAAACTCACATTAACGAAGCAATCGTGGAAAAGGAGCCTGATCAGAGAAGCTGCCATTCTCATTTCAGCTTTAATTGCTTTCTGAACTTCACTCCTCACAATTTTAAGAACATTGGGGCACGTTTTTGAATAAAAATCAGTACTTAATTGAGATTTAACACCTAAAAACATCAAAAAGATAATCACTAAGAGAAAGTGACCACCAAAATTTCTAATTGACCTATGCATTGTTTCTACAATGACACACGTAGCTCTTTATCACACAAGAGAATTGTTATAGAGATGAGATTGATATGCTTGGAGAAAACTCTTCAAGTTCTATATATTTATAGCAAAATTTTTGGTCATTAGTAATGATTTTATATTTCATTATCATATGCTGAGCATACACTTGTTGATACTTAATTCATAGCTAATAAGCTCATTAGTGCTGATGAAGTGATGTATATGGCGGCTCCTGGCCACCGGTCCGGTTCGGTTCCCGGTTCCACAAGAATATGGAACCGAGAACCAAAATCGAACCGAACCGAACGGTTCTGGTTCGGTTTCAGTTCCAATTTTTTTTAAATAGAAATTAAATTTTTAAGAAATTTATAATTGGATATTATTGTAAAATAAATATGATAATTTTTTTTATTTATTTGAATTTTATTAAATTAAATTAAAAACTTAAATTAAAAATAAAATAAATACTTAAATTTTAGTTGGAACCAAACAGTTCCAACGGTTCGGCTATGGTGGATATCATAACCGAACCATAAGGAATCGATTCTAATTCCGGTTCCCGAACCGAAACCGAAAGGAACCGGAACCGTTCGATTCCTTCTGATTTGGTTTCATTTCCAAGCCAGAACCGTGGCCGGGTCTAACTGTAGCATTTATCAGCTTGATAATAGGTAGAATAACAGTTTAGTCCCTCATAAAAATATTTTACCACCTAATCCATTATAAATTTTTAATATTCTATTTTGTCCTTGTCACTACAAAGATACCACTAATTTTTTTTTTTTTTTTGGCTCTCTTACATTCTTATCCTTGGAGACTATGGCTGACATATGGTATGTGTGTTGCCATTTTAAATCACTTAAAATGTCGTATTTACCTTTCATTTTTTTTTTTTTAAAAAAAAAACGATTTGACGTCAAGAAAAAATTGAGTGGGAAATTTTGTGAGAGACCGTTATCGCGATTTTATAAATATAGCACGTAAACGAACGTATCATTCAAGTAATACAGTGATAAAAGTCGGATATCGTACCCATATGAACTTATTATTTCTCTTATTAATTTTAAGACTAATTTAAACTAAACTATTGGGAAGGAAAGTTAACTTATTGAATTCAATTGAAATTAAATAAAATGCAAATTACAGACTTTGAAAACCTTATAGATAGAAGAACCTATGGTTGCTACTTCACCCAAGCATGTACGCAATGAGTCCAGATATTTTCATTTCAGTTGGATTTTTGTTACTAATTATTAAGCTCTAACACTAAATTATTCACAAGTCTCTTTCGATGGTAATGTAAATATATTCAGAATAAATTAATTAACTATACTTATATGTTAATTAAATTAAACCGAATTCACTAAGGTCAAGTTCTAATCATGTCTACGTATACCCTTTAGGTATATGTCTATCCTGCAGAGGAATCTATTCAACGAATATAATATCACACGCTATTATTCTCACGGCTAACTCAAATTCCCTCCGTCGAGTTCCTAAGGATTTACCAAGACTATTTTATTATTGGCCAAACAAATAAAATATGCGTTCAAGCACATAAAATAATAAATAATCAATAACAATCTCAAAAGAATAAAAATAAGCAAATAATTAATTAAACATGTTTGGGATCCATTACAATCCTAAATTTTGATGAATAAACTACTCATAATATTCAATAAATACAAGTTAATCATTGTAACAAGTCAAAAACTCATAAAAGATAAAGCTAAAAAAAAGGAAGAAATAACTCTTGTTTGGAGTCTTCGTCTTCAAACTCCATCATCAGTTAAAGGACTCATCATTGCCTTGCTTTAGGTGTTCTTTTATGCTATGTGACTCCAAAATTGTGTTATAAGGTTTTTTTAGGTCTTGGACGAACTTGTGTTTATATATGAGGTATGAGGGTATTTCCTTGTTAAAAATCAGATTCATGACGAATTATGGACGAAATTACTGTGTCGTGACGCGCATGCGTCAGACATAATTAATTGACCATGTGCGTTGACTCCATTATCGAACATTCTAGTCATTATTTATTAACTGCCATGTTGAAACACTACAAAAAATAAAGTCTTTAGCGTCGAAAAATATGGGCGCTAAAGTATAAAATTTTGACGCTAAGGTTATTAGCGTCGAAAATTTTCGACGCTAAAACGTGGACGAGAAAGACAATTAGCGTCGAAATAAAATATTTTGATGCTAAAGTACAACATTTTGCGTCAAAAATATTTCAACGATAAATTATAATTTTCGACGCTAAAGCACGTATTTGGCGACGAATATTTTCGACGCCAAAGGATTGACCTTTAGCGTCGAATATTTCGACGCTAAAGGTGATATAATATTAAAAAATATATATTATTTTATTATTTTTAGCGTCGAATATTTCGACGCTAAAAGGTATAAGAAATTTATTATTACAAATTAATTTCAAACTAATTTCATTACAAAAGTAATTAAATTTGTTATAAAAATTTATTACGAATTTGTTATTAAAAAATTATAATAATGATATTTTTATTGATATAAAAATAAAATTATAAAATTTATCACAAAAAAATATAAAATAATAAACAAAATGATAAAATATATTTTTATATATATTCTCTCCATCTTCACTTTCATATTTTTCATCTTCACTTTCATTTCATTTTCTTTACTATCTTCATTTTCACCATTTCTTCATCTTCATATTCCCAAAAAAAAAAAAATAGATGTTAATATAAAATATAAGAAATCCAACACACTTAAGGAAAAATGAAGTTTAGAGAGGAAATAAGAGTATGAGAGAAAGAAAGTGAGAAGAGGAGAAATGAAATAGCAAATGAATTTATAGGAAAAAAATAACATTTAGTGACAAAATAGGCTTTCGTCGCTAAATATCCTCAAATATCAAGAATTATTTCCGCCAAAATTTTGATCTTTAGCATTGAAATTTTTGACTTTTAAGTCGAAAATTCTTCGCTAAATGTCAAAAATGTAAATCTAATTGTATTAGGGGATAAATTCAAAATTTAGAAAGCGGAAATTCGAAAAATTTAAATTTACCATTTAGCGTCGAAATATTTGACTTTTAGGGTCGAAAATTCGTCGCAAAATGTCAAAAATTTAAATATAATTTTATTAGGTGATAAATTCAAATTTTAGAATGGGGAATTCAAAAATTTTAAAATTAACTTTTAGCGTCGAAAATTAAATTCAACGTGAAAGGGTGGACCTTTTAGCGTCCAAAAAAAGTTTCGACGCTAAAAGATCCACCATTTTAGCGTCAAAATTGAAATAGAAATTCGACGCTAAATGGTTGATTTTGAATGCTAAAAGATCCACCCTTTTAGCGTCAAAATAGAAATTCAACGCTAAAGCGTTAACCCTTTAGCGTCAAATAGTTATTGCGACGCTAAAAGGTCCACCATTTAATGTCAAATTTTTTTTTTTGAAATTTAAATTCGACGCTAAAAGGCTTATTAGCGTCGAAAACATACTTGGACGCTAAATATATTTTTTTGTTGTAGTGAAACTTCTTCTTGCATGCATCCCCTTTTTCAATGCTATTTGGCGCGTCGCGATATCATGCTTGGGAGTTGCCACGCGCTAAATATATAGTTATCTGTCTAAGATTTCTTCAGTAGTGTGTCTCGACGCGCTGATGACTCCAAAATTTATCCCATAAGTGCTCCAAAATTGTTGATTTATCCCTCATTACATCCAACTGAGTCTCGATATTATTTTAACCAGCGAAATGCACTCAAAACACATCAATTTGCTCATAAAACTTAAGATAATATACAAAATATTAAGATAAATGGCGGAAAATATATGATTATTTAACCGCTCATCAGACCCAAATGATAAAAAGATCTCTAAAAAAAACATAACAAATTATTTAGATTTCCGGCAATGTAATGAATCGATGGAATTGTGGGATAATAGTTATCACATTGCATATAAAATAGATTTGTAATGCAAGTTCATGCATCATTACACCCTTAAAAAGCACTAAAGATTAAATAAGTAGAAGAAACCAAAACAATTTTGACACCACTTTCGGTCATTTTGCACATTAAGAAGGTATAAAGTTATGAATTATGCAAAGCATGAACAGCACTTAAACAAGTAAGAGGGTAAGACACAATGCTAGAGATATAATAATTTATAAATATATTGTTTCCTAAAAGTAGCTTGAGTTTATACTTCTTAATAGCCCATTAGATTAAGCTTGGCTAATTGCTTAGAAAGTTGACCTAATTAATGAGTGATAAATAATAGATTGCTGCTCACAGTGAATGCTGAGTTGGACGCATTACGTTTATGCTGTTATTATTATTATTATTATTATTATTATTTTATCTCAAGTACTTACTTCTTGATTTACTTTTCTATTGAGCTATAATGAAAAAAAGTTTTAATATATATATATTTTAGTAATCCACTGCAAAGATGTCTAATTATTACTTAGGCCACGTGTCACACCATAAGCGAAATTTTCTTCTTGTTAGCGAAATTGCGGTTACTGTAAAATGTCCAATAAACCCAAGATATGATGGTATCATGTGTGCACTCAGAATTATGATATGGATTTAAAAAAATAATGATTCAAATGACACCATCAACCTTATTTCTTTAAATAATATTAATTATAATCACTCCCACGTGAATGAAGTTTCATTTGAAGATAAAATCATATGAGGTTAAATAGTTGATACACCTCTTCAAAATGAACAAATAAATCTCATATAAACTGAGAAAAAGCATACTTTCATATGTTATATCAATTCTATTGGACTTAGTTACTAAGCCTTGATTACTAAGAGGATCCGATCCAATTTGCTCAATCAACTCAAATTTTTTTTTTTTTTTTTTTTTTGATAAGGTAAGTAGATTAAACAAAGAAAACTACAACAAAAGCACAAGGCATGCCCCAGAGAGAACAATTTAAAGAGGATAGACCCTTCAAACTAAACAACTAGAGCAAAACTGACAAACAACAAAACAAACAAAGGAAACTCAGAAAATGTCATCGGACAAATACCAAGAACGGTAAGCCATCTATTTTCATAAGATGATTTCACGTTCTTTAATAAATTAGCAAGAGTTCGCACAGTAAAAATAATATCATTCTGAAGCACACCGGAGGGCCGATGAGGCTCACCATGAAGTTTAGCATTCCTCTCTCTCCAAATAAAATAGATAACAACTGCAAAAGAGATCCGAACAATCAAGTGATATAACGAACACCTACAATACTGCTTCATCCAAGAGAATGTATGAGGCCAACGAACCCCTCAATTTGTAACAATAAGATTGGTATTATTCAATTATATATATGAGTGGATTCAGATTGGATTAATAGTTTTGAAGTTCTCAAATCCATGGACAAATCTAGAATTATTTTTCCATATCAGCAAAAATGATATAATTATATTTTAAATATATATAAAATTAAATTTTAAAAAACTAATATATTTTTTTTAAGTTTAATTACCCTTTTTAAGTTCAGTAAAAACCGCTTACCTTAAATCAAACTAGTTGCAAATATTTAGAACTTAAATAAAAGGGTTTTTCAATTACCCTAAAAGCAGACAATAATAAGCTATTAATTCTAATTAGGAAAAGTGATCTTTACTATTAAAATATTTTATTTTTGAAAAAAAAAAAACTATATAATAATTTGCCCTAATATTCATGAGAAATTCCCCATGGTCAAAACGCACCGTTTAAAAGGTGTAAAGACCAAAAACTAAATAAATCCGGCCCATTCTCTTAAGGTGACACGCATTCTTATAAGCCACGTGTCACAAACCTAAGGACTCGTCCTCTGGATTCTCATTATTTGAAAACCACTCGCAAAAGATTTGCGTCTGTTTCCTGTTATTTTTATTATTTATACAACTACCAAAACCTCTAAAACTGAGAAAATATTTACTGAAAGCTCGTGGAAAAAAATGGCTCTTAAATTTCAAATAACAAATGCTAACTTCCATTTGAGCGCATGACCATCACGAGCGGTCCTTAGATTTGGCTTTGGGGATTCAATTACCCTATCCTTAATTGCTGACAGGGACCACATTCTCTGTCCTCATATTTCCCTTCCGAAAATATACACGTATACACTGGTACCAGGCTACCAGCAGCTGTCACTCCAGGTGTGCTCTTGTCCTTTGCTCCGGCAACTGTCTTTCTGCCAGCTTCATTCTCCATAGTATGACCCTTCATCAATTTCTGGAATTTGGGTTCTATCAAAATGCATTTGCTTTCATTTTGAATTTAATTTGTGGGATTGTCTTGAATCGAATTGGAAGTTTTGCAGAATGTTGAAAGTGCAGTTAATGCCTGATCCAGTATATATATGATCAGTTTTTGATTTTTTTTTTTTTTTTTTTTAAAAATTATTTTTTAATATGGGATTAATCTATCTACTTTGATTCAAATCATATGATAAAGTAAAGAAGACTTTCAGTGATTGTTGTATTAATAGCAATGCTGATCAGCTGATGCTATAATAATTTTGTAATCGTTGCTACTTCATTGCTGCTTGGTTGAGAAGATTTTGCAAGTTATGGGATAAGCAAGGGTCTGGTTCATGGAAGCCATTGCTTGTATGGAATTTCTGCGGACAGGATCGAGTTTAATCGAATGTCGTTGGCAACTAATGTTTACAAAAAGACATTGGAAAATCACACGTGGTATATTCATATAATCTCTCATTTTCAAAAGCCAAAAAAAAAAAAAAAATTGTCTCCTCATTTTCCAGAGATCACAAGCAAAAATGGACTTGGCAGTTTGCGTTGAAATCAAATTCACAGATTACTTTGCGCAGCCAACAACCAAACACGCTTGTCACTGACCATTCCAAGAAGCTACAGATTTATGCTTCACACTCGTGCCAGGAAAAAACTCGCGTCGCCGAGAAACCATTGCTGATAATGGAATTGAAAAGTGTAGCTTCATATTTACTGTTATGAGAACAGAGAGAGTTTCAATCATATTGCTGTAAATGAAAGTGACATGCAATTCCATTCCTAGAACCATGTGTTATATGCAGCAAAAGAATAAGGCACTTGGATGGCCGCAGCAGAAGGAAGACGTTACTGTCATTAAATATGAATGGCATTCTAAATACACATCAAAGCATGCACCAGGATAATAGCTTCATGAAATGTTGTTAAGACATTAACTGTCTACCTTAATCTTGTAGGATCAAGCTGAAAAGTGTTCATCTTTGCCTACATATAGCTTGTAAGGTTACTGATGTGTGAGACCTTCAGTTGATGCTTGAACTTTCATTTCATGTTTTGCCAAACTCCCACCTCGGGAAATAACTGTACCATCAGCTTCAATCAAGCAGAATGTCTTTCACATCCATCAGCAACTGGGCTCAGGTTTTACAACAACACAAAAATTATTATAGCGACCAGAGGTTTCAGTTTCAACCACCATCAGAGAAAGATGAGATTCAGACATAATAGTAATCACAGGCTTTTAAAACCATGCTATTTGAGACCGGACACACAGAGAAGAGAATGACACACACAAACAAGTGAATACAGTCAAAGACAAGAAAAATTAAGCATTGCAGGTAAACTGGCATAAGAATTAGATGTTTACCAACCAGTAAAGTGGCAGAACAACCAATCAACTAAAAATTTGAAAGATTTGTGATGATTTACCACGTACCAACTTCTTTCAAGTACAGAATTACAAGTAGAACCAAAATCAGGAAAACCACCCACACTGTATAGCATAATAAGAGTAGTACATTTGAAATGAATAAAACTTACTGGTGATAGAATTTCTTCATGCTCACAACTTGAGATATCAGAATAAACTACCACAAATAAAATTAAGGGACATAAATTAATAGACAGCAAGCAAATAAATTGTAGTACAGAATCATTAAATGTTATCAGAAACATAGAGGAATATAAGGTAGTAGATAGAGGAGACACTAGCTGGGAAAAAAAAAAACTATAATGTGCCAGAAAACTCTTCAAAACTGAAGTAAATAACAACAACAATCATATAGAAAATGTTTTTACGACATTAAGCAAAAGAAATATCCAGTACATAATAGTCATTGTATTATGTTGTACATTCAAATCGCTTCATTCAGATGCAAGCATACTGATATATGTTTTCAAAAGAAATTTGACTACCCTGATAGAAAAAAGAAGATAATAAGCCCGGAAAAAGAAAAAGAAACAAAGAAATTAGAGAATACTCTCTACCTAAGTCATACACGGGCAAAGAAGGGAGAATCAATCCTATTCTTCCTCCTCTCTTTCCCTGTAAGACAGAACAGAATCAAAAGAAAATACAGTCAGACGACTAATCACATTTACATAGAAGAGACATACATTAAGGGAGGACATCCACATTAGTCCCTACCATCAATGCTCTTCTCTATGCTCACTCATTTCTCCTCACACTCTTTCTTCTCTACAGCCACATTGACTTTGTCTTCTTCAAAATCTCTCACTGTTTGTTTCTGTTCATCCATGGAAACATCTTCCACACCCATTTCATTATCCATAACTTCAATCTTCCTCAGGCGGTCCACCTTCCTAATCACACTATCATTAACAAGCTCATTCCTAGCAACTTCTTCCATCTTTGCATCTTTAGGTAGGGTATCCTCAATGCAAACATCTTCACTATTATTCTCTTCCTTATTTTCTGGAACATCAGTAGACCCATTCTCACTCTCATTCTCAGAACCACTTTCTACAATCCCCTCATTAGCATCCTCCACGCCTACACAACTCTGATATTGATGATGATCATTTTGTCTCTCAAGGAACTGCATCCTTCTTCTCAAATCAGCCAACTCCCTCTCCATAAAAAACAACCTCTCTTTAAGAGTCAAATTTTCTTCCTCCAATTTAGCTATATGACTATCCTGATCATCCACCCTATTCTCCAAAACATTGTTATAGTCCCCACCAATTCCACCACTATTATAGTTGGGATAAATCATCTCAAACCGGCTCAAATCATGATCCAATCTCCTCTCAACTTCAACATGCTCCTCCACATCACTCTCACTCGACCCATTTGCCTCATCATCTTCCTCATCCTCATGTTCATTTCCTGATCTCAACCTAATCAACCCCTTCATCGAACCGTACCCATCAACACCCCACTCCTCTTTTGCCATATCCCCCAACACCTCCCTTGAAGGTGAAAATATAGGAGTGGGCAAAATTGCCGGAGTTACCGGACATGGAGAAACCAACGATGCAATACCGCCAGACTTTTTCGCCCTAATAATAAACGATGTAGTGTTACGAGGGGCATAAGGTGCGAACCGATTATTATTATTGTTGTTAAACTTTTTCTTATTAGGGTAAAATTTCCTGCTCTGTTGTCTACTTTGGGATTGCAATTCATGCAAAGCCGGAGGGTTGTACCCTTGACCACTACCCTGACCAACACTCATTCCAATTTGTTTATTCCTTTTATCACAAATCTTTTTCCCCTTCCAATTATTATTATTATTATTTTACTAGTTCTTGGTTTTGAAGCGCCAAAGTTACCAATTTTACTATGCTTTTGCTGCAAAAGAGGCCATGGTGGTGGTTGTTTGTAGCCGCGATTCAACATCAACGGTTGAGATTGAACCGCCAAATGAGGATGTTGACTCATCACCTGAAAATTTTGACCAACTTTTAAGATTTATTATAATAAATATTTTCATCAAGAATATAAAGTAAATTAATTATTCGCTAACCATTGATACGTTACCTGCGGGGGCGGAGCAAGCGGCGGAGGCGGATGGTTCATGATCGGAGCTTGATTGATAATCATCTGCGTTTGTTGATCGTTCATAATTTTTTTCCCAAAATCCTAGCCCTATTTCTTCAATTTTGACTTGATTTTGATTTTTGATGATTCAATTTTTTTTTTTATTTGAGGCCTGAAATTCCCTGAATTTTTATTTTCTCGTTTGTTTGTTTGCGAAGCGATGGCTCATTCGACTTTGTATATGTGATTGACGGCTGGATGATATGGAGCGGGAATCGACGAATGAGATTTGAAATACGTGTTGGAGGAGCAGTAAAACAAAGTGTACACGTGGAAAGCTAGAGGGCTCACAAGGAGGTGGGTTTCGTTGTTGCGTTAACGTGTTGCAAGAGTCTGGGAGATTCATGTCTTGTTTTCGAATTTAGAGAGTATGATTTTTGTAATAATTTAAGAAAATCAGAGTTTTATTAGCTTTACTTAAACATAAAATGAATGATTTAATAGTGGAATTTCCAACGATTCAAAAAAAAAAAATTAACCGATTATTGTTGTTGTTAAACTTTTTCTTATTAAGGCAAAATTTCCTAATCTGTTGTCTACTTTGGGATTGCATCGACCACTCTCCAATAATAATTAAAAAATGACATGTCATGTTGTATAAAACACCGCACTTCAATTAATGCCTTATATAAAAAAAAAGGCAAAAATGCAAAACTTACCCTCTAATTTTCACGTTTTTTCATTTTAGTCATCTAACTTTCAGTTTTGTCAATTCAGTCCTCTAACTTTCAATTTTTGTCAATTCAGTCCTCCGTTACAAATCCGTTACTGCTGCCAAACGACGCCGTTTAACGGAGGACTGAATTGACAAAAATTGAAAGTTAAAGGACTGAATTGACAAAACTGAAAGTTAGAGGACTAAAATGAAAAAACGTGAAAGTTAGATGAATGATTGACCAAACTAATTTAATATTGTACTACTACTAATAATAATATAAATTGAAAACAAATTCCAACATTAGACAAGTAATTAGTGAGCTAAGTAACAACCTATTCATTTTTTTTAAAAAAAATTCGTATTCATTCAAGAAATAATGATCTGATGAAGGTCGATCCTGAACAAGCATTATCTTCAACATTTTCGTGAGACATTAGAGATTACTGTTCAATTACATAAAATTATATTTATAATTACATTGTCAAATCAAATATTAAAAATTAAAAATACATCACTTATCTTTGAAATGTAATCTCTAAAATTACATTTTGAAATGTAATTGTTGGAATATAATTTTTTTCTTGTTATCATTAAAATTATATTTATTAATTTTCTTAACAGTTGTAGCCTATTTTCTTTTTCTTTTACTATTTAAAAAAATAAGAAAAATAAAAATAATTTAATATGACCTAAATTAAAGTATAAAAAATGCAAAACTGACCCTCTAGTTTTCACGTTTTTTTCATTTCAGTCCTCTAACTTTCACGTTTTTTCATTTCAGTCATCTAACTTTCAGTTTTGTCAATTCAGTTCTCTAACTTTCAATTTTTGTCAATTCAGTCCTCCGTTAAACGGCGTCGTTTTGGCAGCAGTAACGGCAGCAGTAACAGATTTGTAACGGATGACTGAATTGACAAAAATTGAAAGTTAGAGGACTGAATTGACAAAACTGAAAGTTAGAGGACTGAAATGAAAAAACGTGAAAGTTAGAGGGTGAGTTTTGCATTTTTGCCTATAAAAAATATCAGAAAAAAAAGTATTAGATAAAAATTAATATACTTAACGTGCTGCAAAACGATTATTGTTGTTGTTAAACTTTTTCTTATTAGGGCAAAATTTCCTAGTCTGTTGTCTACTTTGGGATTGCATCGACCACTCTCCAATAATAATTAAAAAATGACATATCATGTTTGTATAAAACACCGCAACTTCAATTAATGCCTTATATAAAAAATTTCAGAAAAAATAGTATTAAATAAAAATTAATATACTTAAACACGTATGGTGATTCTCCACGCTAAAAAAACTCAAAAACTCTCACTCTATTTTCCTCAAATATATTATTTTTATTTTCGTTTTCAATAAACTCTATTCAAATTAGTCTATTCTTACGGTGCCAATATGACCATGTATAATAAGCCTAATATTTTGCTCATATCTATAATGAGAATTTACTTAATCACCGAGTTTAATGTGTAATTGTTTAGTAAATGTATTGAAACCAACCATACAAAACATATCAACATACAATGAGTTGAGGGTTATGCTAATACATTGAACATAGGGTACAAAACATTTAAAAAAAATAAATAATCACAATTCTTCATAATGTAGCTAGTGTATCAAGATAAATGAACTTCCAAAAAAATTTAATTTGGTCCCCTATCTTATGCAGTATTACGTGGCAGCACCATACAATAGTGGACAAAAATACATGTAATTATGATATGATTTGTATTAGTAATTTTGATGACTATATTATGTACATTGGTCTTATAACAATTGTATGTAGAACACACTTTAAAAACAAAAATTTGTAAATTTTCATTTGGCAATTCTTGTTCAACCTTCTGTCATGTTGCCTCTTGTAACACTCTCCATCTACATTCCCACTTATCTGTTTGTTTTTTCCTTTGTTTTTGCAGTCCCATTTTATAAAAACTAAAAATAAAATAATTTAACCTCCCCAATGATGGCTTTTCTTCAATCATATTCATCATTATTATTGATATTGGTGGTGTAGGGTTCAAGATCTCTTCTTGAGGTCATGAGTTCGAATTCAGAGAATACGTTTCTTGTAAGAGTCTGGGACAACCGAAAATTTTACTTACTCCGCTTAAGCTCGGAAGGGTGGTTTTGCGGTGAGTTATCCAACGATTTCAAAAAAAATAAAAAATTATTCATCATTATTATTCCCAAGATTCTTGTTTAATATTCCTACATTCTTCTTTTGTCCCAGTTTTTATCGTCAATGGTTGAAAAAATCAAGTAAATTTAAACCCATTTATTGCCATGTGTTTTTTTCTTGTATGTACACGCTTTTGTGTTTCATAATTACTCTGTATATTTGTATTTTCGCATAATAAGCACTCGAGATAATTTTGAAAATAAAACTGGAAGAAATGGTTTCATTTTTTCACTTAATTTTGATAATTATTCCAAATGGTTTCATTTCAAGGGCCTAAAATTTGGCAGAAATGGCATCATTGGAGGAGCTTCTTGCAGAGGATGGATTCAAGGGGAGAAGATCATCGGAGACAAGCTCGAGATCATCCTTTCGTGAAGAAGCTGTGAGTATGCCTACTTACCCTTTTCGGGACAAAAAGAAAGCAGCTTCTTCACCTAATACCAGAATGAAAACTGAGAGGTCAAGGTCTGATCTTTCGCGGTATGCTTTGAAAAATGATTCGCCAAGGATCAGTAATCTTAGTGGTAGAAGACCGAGAGATAGTCTTGTTAAAAGAGAGGAAGTAGATCAAAGGGGGAGTCTTGGAGGAAGATGTTCTGTTGATGTGCAAGAAAGGAGAAGATCAAACGTCAAGTCCTCGGAAATTTCTCAGGAAAATGAGATTGGCGCAGAAGAAAGCCTGAGAGTGAATATAAAAAAGTTGGATAAGAGGCATAGGAATAGTGTTAAAGACAAGAATCAAAAGCACGAGAGTATTGTGGCTCCAGCTTCTGAGCCTGCTCTTGATGAAGTTGCCGTGCAAGCTACGGTGTCTATCCTTGCTGGTTATGTCAAAAGTTTTCTCAAAGATGAGGATTTTCGGGCCATCCTTCGTCATAAGTGTTTCTCTTCCCTTAACTTTGTCGAAATTGAGGAAGAGGGTAACCGAGGTGAAAGCAAGGTCATAGCTACTCTTGAACAAGCAATTGAAACTGTAGAGAGAGCAGCTGAGGAAGCTGCAAGTTCGAAAGAACTGAAAAGGGCTTCACTTCAGCTTAGAGTGATCACTGGGTTGAATGCAAATGATTTGAAGGATGGTTTCACTTCTGGGGTTCCCAATTCTAAGCTTTCAGCTTGTGCTCATCTTTACCTCAGTGTGATATATAAGATGCAAAAGAAGGACCGCGTGTCAGCAAAACATCTTTTGCAAGTGTTCTGTGATTCCCCTTTTCTGGCACGAACAACTTTGTTACCTGAACTTTGGGATTATTTGATTTATCCACATCTTGCACATTTGAAGGTGTGGTATAAGCAGGAAGCTGATTCTTTAGCAGACGTGGCAAACAAGTCAAGGAAACTGAAGCTGCTTGGAAAGTATATAATGAAATTCTGGACTCGGGGACTTATCAGTTAGCAGTTTACTACAAGGATTGGCTCACTGAAGGGGTTGAAGCTCCTCCAGTACCTTCAATCCAAATTCCATCGACATCTGTTCAAAGATTTCAGCGAAAAGACTCATTTGATTATTCTTCAGAGATAGCTAGTCCCGCTGCTGCCTTCTCACCGCAGCCAATGGTCAGTAAGAAGCTATACGATGCTGTATTTGCGCGAGTAAGTAAACCCAGAGCTGATGAGGCCGAAGATGATGGGGAAATGGAGAACTTTGATAATTACACGAGAAGCTCTGGTGGTTCTACCGTTGAGAAACAAACATTAACATACTCATCTGAAATTGTTAAATGTACATATCAAGATATGGAAGGAGATTCAGCTAAGCCTGTGCATGGTGATATTTTCCAACCGGTATGCAGTTTCACATACTTCATGCTTCTTTTTTTTTTAATATTTTATGCTTTTGATTTTCAGTTTGTTAGCTGTTTTATTCATATGAATGGATTGCTTGCCGAGTACATAAAGCTGAAGTAGGGAACTGATATTAATCATGGAAAATTTTCTATTTGAAATGTGGCAATTTTTCGAAATTGTTTCCTTAATACTTGAAGCTTTGCGAAATGTTTAACTACCTGCCATGAGTCCAAATATCAAACGTGTTTAGCTAATCTTAGCAATTTTAGGAACTTTGTTTATTTTGAGTATCCGAAATTGTCATATGTTTAAACTGTAATCTGCTTGGCACATAATCATATCTGCAGGAAGATGGACTCTTATTGACAGCTGAGGAACAATGGAAATTGCCGGGAGTGAATGATACAGCTGAAAGAGATATTGGTGGTAACCATAGCATCTGTTATACTAGTCAAAAAATTGAAACTATTAAGCTATATACACCTCCAGATACAAAAGCAAATGAGCTTACCCCCAAGAGGCTAGCAAAATCTGTTCTTGATCAGCAGCAAACTGAAGGTTCCACTGATCTCGCCATTTCTAGGCTTCCAAGTACTAGTGAGGCACCGATCAACTTGAGACCCTCCTTTGAAGGTGAGAGAGAGGAAACATGTTGAGTATTTATTTTTATTCCATTGCTCATACTTATTTTTAGTAGCACAGAATTACATGAAGGTGATGAATATTTCGATGAAGGATCCTTCTTCGCAGGCATTCCTCAGGACTTCACTTGTCCCTTGACTGGAAGGCTATTTGAAGAACCAGTGACTTTGGAAACTGGACAGACATTTGAACGCGAGGCCATCAAGGATTGGTTTGATCAAGGAAACAGAACATGTCCTGTAACAGGAAAATACTTGGAATGTCCACTGGTGCCATTCACCAACTTTATTTTGAAGCGCGTAATTGATGGATGGAAATCAGAGAACTGCAGGCAACTTTTGGATTCTGCCTCTAAAATATTGGAGAATTCGGGGGAGCATGAGTCCATAAATGATGATGAAATGGCTATATTCATGTTAGAGCAACTTCTTACTGTTTTCAGCAGTGAAGAAAGAATAACAAATGCCAAGCACCTTATTTCTCTTGGAGGCTTGCAATTTCTTATTCGCAGGTTTGAGTCCAGGAAGTTAGAAGAGAAGGCTTGTGTGGCAGCTCTCATGTGCTCTTGTATTGAAGCAGATGCAGGTTGCAGAAACCAGATATCAAGAAATATTAATATACACTCTCTCCTTGAGTTGCTTCACAGCAAGCAAGTTAAGCTGAGAACAAATGCTGTGCTGTTGCTTACTGAATTGATTTGCTTGAGCAGGTGTGTTGCATTTTCTCTTATTTTGAGTGTTGCAAAAATGTCGTTGGTCGCTTCCTTGACCATTTAGCGCAGCAGTTGATTTAATGTTTACAATTTTTTATTTTATTACAGGCGGAGAGATATTTCAAAACTTTTAAGCAATGTGAAAAATGAAGAGTTAGTGAATGCAATGCATGTTCTGATTTTGTATCTACAGAGCTCACCGCCTGAACAAAGACCCTTGGTTTCAATACTTCTGTTGCACTTAGATCTTCTGGTATGCTCGTTGAACATAAAAATTAATAGCTCACATTTATGTTCATCAATTTTGATTCATGTCATAATTTTTGGCTATTTAGATGCTTGTGGATACCAAAATTTAGCTGAGACAAATTATGATGCAGGCAGAACCTCGGAAGAACAGCATATATAGAGAGGCAGCTGTAAATGCCATTACAGTGTCCCTGGAAGAAAGCCTAACGAATGAAAAGATTCAAGAAAAGTGTTGTCGAGCACTCCTTATCCTGGGTGGGCGGGTTTCTTTCTCTGGAGGATTGGTGACAGCCGGTTGGATAACAAAGCAAGCCAGGGTTAATGATGGCTGTGAAGTGAAATCTCTGGACAATGATGAAAGTGATTTGCCGATTGATGATTCTATTCCATTGGTATATTTAATATCTGTGATCCTTGGACCTCTTTCTATCATTGCAATGTTTGTTTCTGTTAGCTTCTAATAAAAAGAATATGACGTTTTGGTACATCTCATTTTCTCTATAAACAATGGCACATGCCTTGTGCTGCAAGTAATTAAACAGACAATTACCTAGCATGGTGAAGATTTTCACAGTTAATTTTTCTCTAATTTTAGTTGCTTTTGTCCACTGAAATCTGATTATGTATTTAGGATAGTGAAGAACAAGCCAGTGAAGAGTGGTTGTGTAGACTGTCCGCATCACTGCTTGGTAACAGGAAAAGTTCATTTCTAGAGACTATCTCCAAGGTTTTAGGCTCCGGAAACTTGGATTTGGTAAGGTTGTGCCTTACTACAGTGGCATGGTTGAGCCGTGCACTTTCTGCACAACCTGATGCAGAATTCCAACTCTCCTCGATCTCACCTCTCATCCCTCGGCTCAAAGAAATAATTGAAAATGGTGAACAGCATGAGCACAAAGTTCTTGCCTCAATGTCTTTGCTCAATTTCAGCAAAATCCCAGGTTAGCAACTTTATCTTAGAAAAAGTACTTTTGGTGTCAAGCAGCAGCAGGTATTGAATGTGTTCAAATTTCCCAGTATGATTGTATCGCAGATGCAGGGTCGTGTTGAAGACAATTGCGGAGGAGATTAGGGTTCCCATATGAAGCCTAGCTGAAGCAAAATTAAGAAACTCTACTCAAACATTTTACATATATGCAGTAAATGACCTTACCCTTTCTCCCTCCTGAGGTGACAATATCAGCATTGTATTGCTTCAGACATTTCCTTGTACATTGGAATTGACATTGCATAATCCCAGGAGAAGCTAGGGTTTATATTTGCCCTAAGCCTTCATTCAAAGGTTGGTTTGATTAGAAATGTTCAAGCCAATTTTGACTGTGATGGCTAAGTTGCATTGTAGTGGTGAGCAGAAATCTGTACATAAATTAAGGGACCATTTTGAGCCTTTATAGTTCTTCAATGTGTTCAAAACAAAACCAAAAACACTAAGTTCAAGTCTCTCTTGTATGATCGTGTATTAAATCATCTTTTATAATTAGGGTTGGGGACTCACTTAGGGTTTTGGTCATGAATAGGGTGTTTAGCCTTGGCTATGAGAGATGCATATGCATTCAGTTGCTTAGGATCGTCAAGAACTTCACCAGCATTGGCCAGCACGATCATCAAGGTCTATGATATGGGGATTATAGAGCGATTTTGATGGTGAGGGTTTGGTTTCTGACATTGGGATATTGGCCTTGAAGGAGATTTTGGGAGGGGAGATTATAATTTGGAGCAAGCAAACGCTCAAAAGTTGAGGTTGGAGCAAGAAATCGAGTCGTTTTCATGAGCTCAGAGATGCCTACAACCTCATTTGGAGGAAAGGCCAGTTAATTTCGCATTGGTGAATAGTCAATGAAGCTATGAAACTTGAACCCTATTTGGTGTAACATAAGTCCTTTTCACTTCAGTCACTATTTGGCCTTAACCTAGTCGGCCCCTAAGACCAATAATTGATGGCTGATAGTTTCTTTGAGGAATAATCAGAGGTGGCGAGGGGTGAACATACATGGTCGGTTGGGTCTTAAAATTTGACTCAAATTAAATTAGGGTTCTCGAATCTTAAAAAAAAAAAACTCAAATTTTAATATATAATATAATTTGTATATATTTTTTAATCATTTATCAGTAGAGATCTCATTTTAAGAAATCTTTTATAATCTCATAGAATTTAAGGTAACTCAGAGTACTGTGAGAATAATATTGAGATGATCATTTTGCTGAAGTAGCTAGCTGTTGATTCAGCTGATGAGAGCTGATTAGGCCACTGTCAAGGAGTTTTGGCATAAATTTGAGTTGTCTTGCGAAAGGAAAAGACGACTATCAAAGGTTTCTTCTCTATGCCCTAAATCAGAAAGAGTGTCAAAATTCATTGCCATTAGGAGAAATTGGGTGAAAAATTGAAGAGAATAATGTTGAAGAAGAATAAGCTTGTGATGCAAATTCGAGGTTCTTGTGCAACAAGAACAAGGCTTCCTCATTTGCAAATTTTACTATTTTTATGGTGCCAAAAGGAGTCACTAGTTATTACTTTGGATGAGATCAAATCTGCTTAATTTCTAATAAAATGGAAAGTGGTAATTATATGCAATGCGTTATTAATGTTTTCTATTTAACATGATTTATTGAATTGTCCATTTTAGCTTAAATTTAACATTTTAAAGTTTTAATAATTAGTTTTATATATATATTTACGGGGCTAATTCGATATTTTTATTTGGTTTTTGAAATATATTTTGTTTACTTGAAAGAAAAATCTTTAATTTTATTTGATTTTAATAGAACTTGTAGAAATTAAGGATAAGGGCATCAAACATTTTATGACGAGGATGATAAGATTACACAATCAAGATGAGTAATTAAAGGGATAAAATCAAGGGATCTCAAATCTTTAAATTTGTAACATTTATCTAGTAATTAATCCTTTCCTTTTATTGTAATCTCTTTTGTATTTCAAATTTCAAACATTGTGTATATATAATGCTTAATGGCATTATGAATAGTAAGAGAAAAATATTATTCAAACTTGTCTTCTCTTCATGGTATCAGAGCTGAGATCCATTATCTAAATTTTTTTTTTCCGACCACATTCTCCCCTTCTCTGTTCAATGGCCACCGATGGTACCCAAAATGTCATCACCAATGCCCAAGACCCAACAAAACCTCTAATCATTGTTACTATCCACAACTCAATCAAACTCACATCAACAAATTACCTCTCCTGGAAAACACAAATTGAAGCCACTCTCATCGGCTATGACTTACATGATTACATTGATGGAAATCAACCCACCCCACCACGTTCAATCAACACAAACAACGTAACTACTCCCAATCCCGCATATCGCACCTGGCTACGCCAAGACAAACTAATCTTTGCAGCTCTGGTGGGCACCCTCTCACCATCTCTGGTTCCTCTCACCATCTCTGGTTCCTCTCATCACCCAATCTACCACCACCTATGAAGCCTGGCAAACCCTTGCCAACACCTATGCCCGTCCCTCTCGAGGTCATATCAAACAACTAAAAGATCATCTTAAACACATCACCAAAGGCCCAAAAACAATAACCGAGTACATGCAAACTATCAAAACCACAGCCGACCAACTGGCTGCCCTTGGAAAACCTCTTGACCATGAAGATCTAATTGAAAAGGTGCTTGATGGACTTGATGATCCCTATCAGTCTATCATTGACTCTGTCAATGGCCGTGATTCCACTATTTTATTCGATGAACTCCATGAAAAACTCATCAACAAGGAGTTATCCCTCAACAACAGTTACCCAACTCTCACAGCACTTCTCTCTCAAGGATCTTGGCCAACTTGCTTATTTCCTTGGGGTGGAGGTCACTACTCACAACAATGATCTTTTCCTAAGTCAACGCAGGTACATTGCCGATCTGCTCACCAGAACCCACATGACTGACGCCAAGCCATCCCCAACTCCTCTAGCAACAAACCCGACACTCACATTACATTCTGGATCTCCTTTACCTGATCCGACCGAGTACAGAACAGTTGTCGGCAGCCTCCAGTATCTCTCCCTCACTCGACCGGACATTGCTTATACAGTGAACAAACTTTCTCAGTTTATGCATCAACCGACCACTGATCATTGGCATGCAGTCAAGCGATTACTGCGATATCTCTGTGGCACTCTGGACCATGGCATATTCCTCCGCCACAACTCCCCTCTCGCACTTCATGCCTTCTCCGATGCTGATTGGGCTGGTAACAAGGATGATTACACCTCCACTGGTGCTTACATAGTATATCTTGGTCACAATCCTATTTCCTGGAGCTCCAAGAAACAACGCACGGTTGCTCGCTCCTCCACTGAAGCTGAGTACCGATCAGTAGCCTCCACTGCTGCAGAAATTAGATGGATTTGTGCTCTTCTTACCGAACTTGGCGTCACTCTCTCTCCCCAACCAGTCATCTACTGTGACAATGTTGGTGCAACCAATTTATGCTCCAATCCTGTGTTCCACTCGCGAATGAAACACGTAGCGCTTGACTACCACTTCATCCGGGAACAAGTTCAAAGTGGTCTACTCCGGGTCTCCCACATCACTGGAGCTGATCAACTAGCAGACGCCCTTACCAAACCACTTGCTCGGTCTCCTTTCAACACACTAAAATCCAAGATCGGACTCTCTCCACGACCGTCCATCTTGCGGGGGCATGATAAGATTACACAATCAAGATGAGTAATTAAAGGGATAAAATCAAGGGATCTCAAATCTTTAATTTGTAACATTTATCTAGTAATTAATTCTTTCCTTTTATTGTAATCTCTTTTGTATTTCAAATTTCAAACATTGTGTATATATAATGCTTAATGGCATTATGAATAGTAAGAGAAAAATATTATTCAAACTTGTCTTCTCTTCAGAGGAAACCTATGAACTTTTCTTTAACTAATCTAAACTTAGCATGCAACTGCATAAAATTGGGTTTATTTATTATAAATATTGCCATCAGAAACAAACATATCTTTATTAACTTGTATTATTTAATTTTCACATAGAGAAAAACCTATTATTGATTTTTTTTCAACAAGTGGTGATTTCGACATCACTTTGGATTGCACTATGATGGTTTCATTAATTTTAACTCAAAATTAACCACACAGCTTGCAATGGGTCAAATTTGGTAAACACTAATCATTTCAATAGAATAATTTTCTAGGAGAGAATGAGCAACTCCTTATGTTTGATAAAATTAATCAAAATATTCTAATTTTTAAAAATTAAATAAAATCCCATATTTTTTTAAAAATACTCTCTCTTAGTAAAGTTATCAGGTATGGTTGGCATAAAATCCTGAATCCAATTAGGATCTCGTCCTATTCGGTCCGGAATTCGGGATGATTTTTCGTACTGAATTAAAATTATGGTATCGTCTCGAATGAAAATCGATTCGGGATTTTTGATTTTTTTGTCCCGAATCCCGAATTTAGCCTAAAAAGTCCCAAATTTCGATCTCTCTCACCATTCGGTCCGAGATTCGAGATGATTTTTTATCCCCATTCAAAATATCGATTGGGATTCGGGACGATTTCTTCCTCTCGAATAGTAATCGGGACAGGACGAGATTAGACTCAGTAAGGACGGGAAGCGTGAGTGCCATCTCTATTATCATGGGGTTTTCTTATAACAATATGAGGATTTTATTTAATTTTTAAACATTAGGGAGATTTCGATTAGATTTTTGAAACATCAGAAGAGTTATGCTCATTTTCTCATTTTTTTAATAATTAATTTATGGGAAACCAAAATGAAATAGGATCTAAGAAATAATTATTTCTTCAATTTAGCTCTAAAAATGGTTTCATATGTTAGACATACATATTGTATATGCGTCTTATGGTGGTCCACTAATCTTTCTATTTATCTTACTAAATAATTTATTTAATTAATGAAGTTAACTGCTATTTTATCTCTTATTAGTTAAATATTAAATTAAAATAACTTCCTTTCACTCCCACTTAATTTGTAACTCTCATGATCTCTCTTTTGGTTGGTTATCCAAAATTTAGAGATAATACCATCTTTTCCCTTACTATATATTGACATGTTATTTTGATACGTTCTTCAGAAAAATATTAGAGTCCTGGTCTAAACAAAACTTGTGTGTTCCATCAAATAAAACACTAATAATGATAGATTAGACAATTCAGTGATACAATTAAAACACTAATAACTCTTTCTGGCTTTTGGCTCTCTCTGAAAATATCTTGGATTGTGTTATTTGGACTTGAAGAATCTAATTATTTGGCTGGAAGTAAGTTCCCGATTTTGATAATCAGTCTACCTTTAAATCTTACATTATCCATAAATTTTTGATCTGTGCTAATATTGAAAATTAGGAAATATAATAAAGTCATTTTCCAAATACGGTATCTAAAACTGTTCAAGTAAATAAATGAGTTGTTAATTAGCGTATCTTCTTAGTAGATGCATTTGTAAAATAAATATTATCTTTCTCTAAGAAAATATATATAATTCGCACTTTATTAATTAAATTCAAACGTTTTTTTTTTCTCTGTGTAAATTAAATCTAAAATTAGTCAAACATTATCTGAGTTCTTAATTATAGCGTATATATCCAGTTGAGCTTTCCTTAATTAGAAGTATGTCTAAAATAGACTTGTTATCATATTATAAGGTAAATTTGATTAACATTTGAGAATTTCTTATTTAGTATAGACGTTATCACATTTTTCAAATTAAAATAGCAATTATATGTATAAATTGTTATTTAAATACAAAAAAATTCTCTAACTCTTTGGTCAAAGAATTGAACAAAATTTACAAAGAGTCTGCCATCCACATTATTTCAATAAATACGAAACATTATATATAGTTGGTAAAAGATTGCAACCTCGACCAGATAAACATTACAATTATATTTGATACATGGAAATTTTTACAATATATAACGTTAGGTATGGATATTTTAACTTAATTAGTGTACTTAATTAAATTTTAACACAATTTTTTATCCATTGATCATATAATTATAAACTATTTAAAAAAATTAAGTATGTAATTTGTTGTTTTTATAACATCATGATAATTTTCATTACCATTATGATAGTTTGTAATATTTAGAATAGTAAAATTCCATATATATATATATATATGTATGTATGTATGTATGTATATGTATGTATGTATGTATGTATGTGTATATATGTAGTTCCCAAGAGACGTGACTTGGTGGTGTAGTGTTCAGGATCTCACATTGAGGTCTTGAGTTCGAATCCAGTGAGTGCGTTTCTTGTAAGAGTCTGGGACAACCGGGGGTTTTACCTGCTCCGCTTAAGCCCGAAATGGGTGATTTGGCGGTAGGGTTTCCAACGATTTCAAAAAAAAAAATAAAAATGTATGTATGTAAAACTTTCTTTTACAATCAAACATAGTTAATTATAATAAAATTCTAAACCAGGCGGGTCAAAATATTATTTTTTGACGCTAGCTTATACTCTCACATTTATTCCATAATTTTTTTTTAACTAATTTATACTGCCAGCGTAATACTCTCTACCAAACGTAACATAAAACGTCTAATAGTTTTTTTTTAAAAAAAAACATAGCAGAAACTTAAAATGCTGTTATATAGCGAAAATTATATTATGTGCCGGGTGTATATGTCATCTCTCTCACAGCAGACGGGCCCCACACAGTTGTGGAGTCCGCCTGCTGTGAGAGAGATGGTATACACACCCGGCACATGATATACCAGCTCGTTATATAGGCTGTTTCCCCTTCATCTTTCGATCTGCCGGTGCCTTCCTCGATGAGGATGCAGGCATCAAGGTGAGGCCTTCACTTGTCTGAAGTTTTCTGTTCTTGTTTTTGGCAGCAAGCCTTTTTTTCCTCTCTTCAGGGGTTTCATTCTTGTAGTGAGCTGCAGACACATGAGAAGCATATGTTTGAGATTTAACGAACACAGCTTTGCATTTAGAGCATGTATAAGGACCATATTTTTGGTGGGGCAAGCTGTGAATGGAGCCATCATATTTTACTTTCTTTTTTCCTTCATTAATAGAACAAGTAATGATCATATTTTTTCTAGGGTTTTGGTTGTTTCTAGGGTTTTGATTAATATTGGGCTCAGGCACAAATTCACTCTTTGGTAAAGGGATTAAAGTTTCATAAGTTTTGGGGATGGAAAGCTCACCAAGAAACTCATTCATGATGTAACGAGGAAGTGAGACCTCTGAAACAATTTGATTGTAAATTGTTTTAAGAGACTCAAGTTCATTGAACATATCATCATCATTATTCATTTTGATGGATTGATTTTGTGGGCGGTGTATAATATCAGAAATTTGGAGTAGGGGAGGAGGGTGTAATAATGATTTTATTGCTCATCCGGTATTTTCACGTCGCAGTACGCGGGCTATTAGATTTTCGACCCGCATACTGGTAGTAATAAAAATAATTATTAAATTTTGTATTTTTTTAAAAAATTATGACAGTTGGATCGTGACCCAACGATCATGATTGTGCCACGCCAGAAATTTGACTCTCATTTAATGGCAGCTGACACTCTAGGTTGGTGTAATAAAAACCCATTCACACGGTTTTTGCCAAAATTTAAATTTGGTTATGCCAGCAAGGGAAAGCTCATAACTGTGGTGTGGATAAGCAAGAATCTGCAATTTTTCTAAGGGAAATTTACAAAAATAATTCATTTTATCTATCAAATATAAAAAAATAACCTACGATTTCCAAAATAAATTTTATAATCAAATTTAACCTAAACTACCAATTTCACCCTTTATTACGAAAATCTTATAATTTTACTCTCATCCATTTTTCACTCTCTCAAACCCTAATCCCCTAAACTCTCAATTATTCCGGCAAGAACCGAATATTCTGATGACATAGGAGGACTATGGCAAAGGGTAGTGACAACGGCGTGGTAGTGTCTCGCACGGATTTGATTTTCTTTTTTTTTTTTTTTTTTGTAAAAAGTTTCTAGTTTTAACTTGGTGAGTAATCTAATCCATTTTACAAAAATTTTAATCTCATATATATTCCAAATTGTGTGTTTGTTGTGAGTATTTTCACTAGATTTGGAATTTAAATATAAAAATTTTGAGTTAATATGGTGTTGGTAATATTCGCACACCAATTATTTGAAAAAATACATGAGTTAAGTTTGTTATGATGGTGCCCGCGCAGACGACCATTTACTTGGGCAGGCATCCGCGTGGGCTCCTGCGCGATGCGCTAGGCATCTGCGTGGACTCCCAGCGCTAGAAGTAGGGCTTTCGCGTGGACGCTCGTGCGAGAAGCTGAGCACCCACACGGACGTGACGCTCGACAAGTTATGCTTCCGCACAGGCGCTCTTGCGACAACCTGATTGATATTGATTTATTTGGATTAATGATTTATTTTTATTGTTGTTTGTAGGTATGAAGAAAAGTAGTCTCAACCTATTGGATCTAAGAATACCAGATTCTGATCGATTTCGAGGGCATGCGACCAATATTACCCGTATCAAAAGGGTTGTGGAAGCAATAAAAATAAAATTAACTACTCCACAACTAGAAAAGTTTAAGAAATCAATCTTCATACATTTCTTGGAGATTGGTATGGATTTCAAAGGAATGATAATGCACAATATTTTGCTTAAACTTGTTTTGCAAACGAAAAGTGAGATGGGGTCTCAATTATGATTTCACATCAACGGGAAATTAATAAGATTATCCATTCGGGAATGGTGCCTAGTCACGAGTCTTCGAAGTGGTTCTCTGTTCAATTGGATTGCGATACGTTTGACATACGAGATAACTATTTTGCTGATATAATGTATGGAGGACTCAGTGAGCTAGACACCAATTTTCTTCAGTCTAATTTCACAGAGATTCCATATTCCGATACCCTGAAGATATCTTTATATTATTTTGTTGATCGAGTTTTGTTTGCGTGTCCTGATGAGAGACGAGTACAAATAAAACTTATGAATACGGTGGAAGATCTGGACTTCTTCAATAGTATTTCATTGGGTACCTTGACATGTGATATTTTTTGTGACCAAGCAAATAAAATTGTAATTGGTAAAGCTAATAAACTCAAAATGGAGCGCATGAAGGACAAGACATGCATGGAGGAAAAGTATAATTTTATGTCTTCTATCTTGGATTCCAAGTAAATTAACTATGTATTTTATTTTTCAATTAAGTCAATTTGTGTTTGAATTTTCTAATGTCATTGTGTGTATATAGGCGTAGATATTTGAAGCTATTGGAATTTTGGCTTCAGAATATGCCATCAAAGGCGACCGTGTTTATCCTCCCAGTAGAAGATGGACAATCCGTAAACATATATCTATAATGGATTTACTTAATAAACCCGATGATGAGGTATTAATTTACATACGATTAGTTGGAGTTAAATAATTGTAATTGGTAAAAAAAGTCTCTTCCATCTATTTTTCAATTACATACCAAACAAGTATTGAGGCCCACAAAATATGAGATAATCCCAAAGGAATCTTGAATTGAGATTATCTCTTAGTCGCTTTGTTGTTACCGTGTTTAATTCATTATAATGATTGTCATTCATTTGCAAGACATATAATCCATTTATATTTAGTGCAATTCCAATAAATTTATTCAAATACTCATTGATAAAATGACATTCATAATTATATTTTGTCAAAATTAGAATGGAAATAATGTTCTTTATTGTACTAATGTAAAATTTTATCTAATAAAATTAAATGACTTGATGGTATAGGAAGATGACACGTCCCTAAAGTGGTTGCAGAGACAAGCTCTCCATTTTCAACTTTGAGGACCATTTCGCCTTCCTTGAGCAAACTTTTACTCTTTAAAATCTGCGAGGACATACAAATATGTTAGGTAGCAGCATAATCTAAAATCCATGAATGAGATATGAAATTTATACCAAGATTCATTATAATAACAAAGAATGAGGATGTACCTTCTTTTGGCTTTTTCAAGCTTGCAAGATATTGAGGACAGTTCCTCTTCCAATGTCATTTCTTCTTGCAGTAGAAACACTCATCTTGGGCCTTCTTTTCTTTTCCTTTCTTCGATATACCTCATGTAGGCTTATTTTTCTTGGGAGCTTGCTTCTTGTTTTTTTTTTTGCCCTTGTTAGGACCAAAGACAGCAAGAACAATCCCTTTATCATTTCCTTCAATCTTCAAGAGATTTTTGGTCTTTTCATAGGTCTTTAACGAGTTGATCTAATCAACTTGTTCATGTTGAAATTGGAAATGAAGCCCTTGAAGGCGTGAGTAAAGGATTGCAGGATCGAATCCGCATTAACTTTAAATGTTAGTCATATATCAAATGTAACTGTTTGGTCAATCAAATTGATCATTTGAAGCACTTGATCAGAGACATGAGTCCCTTCTTTCATTTGAGCTCATCGTTCTGCCACTTGTAATAGACATCAGCCTTTTCAACAGAGGTATTATTATCAATAGTATCAGGATCTATCATATCGAGAACATAGTAGAGACGTTTGTAATCTAAGACAATCTTGAGCTTACGACGATACTCCAGAAAATTTGGGCCGGTGAGTTTGTCTATTTCAAGTATTGTGGATAATGGATTCATTTTCTATCATTTATTCTGTTGAAAATAATAATTTGTTAATTATTTTGTAATTAATTTTTATCAAAGTTTAAGGTCTTTTAAACCATGTTGCTCCCACTAATTTTGTCCGAATTCCACACTCTCTTATGTGATAGACGGAAATACTGTTGGATGTATTTCTAGCGGGGTGTCGACTTCTCACTGTTAATGGCATACCTCACCTAATGAGCTTTGGCACTTCATCATCAATGAGTCAAAATTCCTTTTGTTCGGTATCTTTATACAAGACTCAGCCTTTCCACCTCCAGCAAATAATGTCTCACCTAATGAGTTTTGACATCTTTACTAGTTAAGTAGGGTCTAACATTTTTCGTCATGTAACACATGTGATATGCCCTCACCTAATAGATTTTGGGTTTACAATTATTAAGCTACATAAACGAATAAGTCAAATAATACTTAAACATATGAGGGTCCCCCACCTACTGGGGGATTTGCCAACATATATTTAGTGGGCTACTTGATCGTGTTAGAAGATTAAGGCTTAATATTTTAATCTTATGGATTAATTTATTATTCATATCTCTATATGATCTTAGGTCTTTTATTTTAGTACGTCTTGATGTTTTGTATCTTATACTTTCATCGTGCACATGCACATTTACCGCGTAACTTTTATGTTTGGCTCTAGACGATGGGATCCTATTCTTTTATTAAAATTTAATAAAACTATTTCATTTGGTTTAAGACAATCCTTCACAATTTGATGACTAGAGAAAAACTCCCAGGGGATTGGGGGGGTCTGACGTGACCACTTAAGTCCCTATCTTCTTATACTCTTATTGCCTTGGTGACAGAATTTTCTTTAATACCTCTTTGTTTGAGAAAGTCTTAGGCTTTCAGGACTTGTATAATCATATACTAATCTTGAAACTTTTAAAAGATTACTCTGATTATTAATCAATTAATATTTTAATCATATTAAATTATTAAGAGATTTAATCAAAGTCGTATTAGGATTCTTATGGTGATTGAGTTTTAATCCAATTAAAATTCTATTTTGGGTTTAACTTCCACTAAGGAAGTTTAAGTTCAAAAACTAGCAACAACCCAATTTATATTAGAATTCTTTTCAAAAATAAATTTTAATGAAAAGGAAATGCTAATTTTACTCAAAATTGAATTCTGAAAATTTTTACAAAATTTTATAATTTCAAAAATTATAATTTAATCCTTGAATTTTTAGGTATTTATATTAAAGTCCTAAAACTTTCAGAGTTTTCAAATTGGTCACTGCATCAGTGCGTCGCGATGCTCAGGTACGAAACCAGCTTCCTGATTTTCTAGGTTCTATCCGCGAGATTGTTTCGCACAGCATACGACCTTTTCGAATTCCGATTGAGTTGAAATTTTATAAAGTTGATAGTCTATATGTCTAGTATCTCCACAAAAAATTTAGTTGAAAATAATGATTTTATCCACATAAAATAATAATCTAATCGAACAACTCTCAATAGGACCTCAAATATATATTTTAATTTGTTTTCATCAAAAGACATAATCTCAAAGCTATTGATACCACTGTAAGGTTTTAAGATTAGCGCGGAAATATCCATGTGACTGGAATTTAAAATTTTCTTCCAAAATCGATTTAAAGATCGTGGTTATGTCGTTATTGATGTAAACAAATATACTATTAAATTAATCTCCATTAATTTTAATAAGCATGCAATAAATTTTATTTATCAACATAAATAAAACCCAACGATAAAGTAATCATACCTGAATGCGTTTATCATTTTCATGAACCATCTTGAACTTCCATCTTGAGTTTCCCCTCGTAATAGTATACTAAGCATTGCACTTTTAGTTGGCACACTAGAACTCCTCCACAAATAAATTGCTCACACTTTGAGAACAAAGAAACTTATTTTCTTTTCTATGATGTCGAAGTCCTAGATTAAATATCCAAGAAATAAATTTTTCTTGGAATTAATCTTGGAACTATTCCAAGGGGGAGGGAAAGCCTACAAAATACAGCCAATGAGGAACTTGATGCCCTTGGCCGAATTCTTGCTCATATTTATAGGTAAAGATACTCTTTACTGTATCCCAATACAATAAGGACACTTCAAGATCTTTCTAAATCAAATTATGTCTCTTAAAGATTATTTCCCAAACAATAATTATTCACTATTGAATAAGACTTCCTTATTTAATCTATATTAGGACTTTAAATTAATTTGGGTGTTAGCCCAGTAGATTATATATTATTTTGATCCAATAATTAATTAACTATTAATTAATCTTAACTAAATTTTAATTAATGATGAATCAAAATTATATTTAATTTAATTTATTTAATATAAATATCAAATATTTATTTAAATAATTAAATCTAATTTTATATTTCGAATTTATTAATCAAATTAATATTTCCGAAATATCTCGATTATCGTAATCTAATTAGGAAATCTTATTTTATCAAAATAATCATTTATTAACTTTTAATAAACATCATTGAATTTATAACGTAGATGAGAACTATATCTGTGCGGCCATCCTAGGTTCATTATCGAGTAGTAGTGGGATAATATTAACTCCTTAATATTTCATCTCCATGATATCCCACAAATCATAGGTAATAGCCTAACAGCAAGCCATGGCCCATAATCGATGAATGAAATAGGAAAACATATGAAACTATTAGAATACATTTCGAGCATATCATCTCACTCCTTCCGATATTTATATTTCTTATCGAGTCTGGAATCATGGTAATGTCAAATCATTTCTACTCGACACATCTTTAAACTCGACCTTGTGGATTTGATCTCTCTAAGATATCGACTGCTTTGGCCAAAGATTTGTATCCACAACTTTGAGTTTCCCTGAAACATCTCTACCTTTTATTATCAAAGCTATCAGATCTCATCTTGAAGCATACGTGACGACTTCATACGTTAATCGCTCAAGGTCATCTAGCATTTATTCAAAGGACGTGGATAATCGAATGAGGATATACTAGTGAACCAAGAGTACTATCGCACAAGTCATCATGTGATCTCAGGTCAGAGGATATAACGACACTAATATATTATTACGAATATCAATAACCTTAGATAATATCATCATATGATCTTATGCTTTTATGGTCTTGCTCGATATTTTATTCTACTAATGAAAATATCTATTATTTGTGTCCTTATGATACGAGACTCATCATCCATTCTATTAATATCATATGTCAATTTAGCCGACACACAATAATATTGGTCAAGTGATATATTATTGTCTTGTATAATAATCACGTTTTACCAAAAACTTAATTTGAGATTTATTCGTATAAATATTGTTGACTCTCATAATCATAAACGTCTTTTGAATTAACGATATTCATGTGACATAATACATCGGGACATACACATAAAATATGGATGTAATGATATATAGAAAACAAATGCCTTTTATTAATAAATAATAAATTGTGTTACAAAATATTTTAACTTAAATCGTAATATCCATAACTGATTTTAATACATACACTCTAACAATCACAATACCAACTCTTCGGCTCAAAAATTATTTCTTCTAATCATAATACTAACTCTTTGGCTCAAAAAATTATTTATCCTACATCATACTAATTTATGGAAAGAAATGCCTGAATTGTTAGTTGAATTGAGTTCATTGTAGGGATAGCAAAAATTCATGCAGAGATTGGGTCGTCGGGGCTTAGTTTATTAGGATCGAGTATGATTATAATTTTTTATATTTATTGGTTGGATAGATTAGATACATGTATTGATATCTTCGTATTTATTAAAAATAAAATCTCATAAGTGAATAAATGCCCGATACATTAAGATCGGATCATACCCGTTAGTTCAATATACAAAATACATGAATTGATATCCCTATATTATATCGGATATGTTGTCGTCAGTAGTTCGTAGGGTGTCTTTTAAAAGCGAAAATAATCATTTTTAATGCCAAATAAATTAAATTAAATATTACGTGAAGAAAATTTCATCCAAGTTTTAGAATATTTGACTTTGATTTTTTTTAAAAGGGCACAAATGTTCATTATCTGCTTAATCATAGAGGAGAATCTGAGGAAGGAGTAATAGATGGTAAGATATAACTTTGCAAACGAATGGTCATTTAATTTCGTTATTTTTTTTTTATTTACATATTTCAACAACACTCATAATGAATAAATGGGTATATATGCACAAGATTTTATTGTAAAGTTTCCAAATTGGGGATAAAATTACTGCCTATTTAATGCTTGTTGTTACCTACATATTACGAGCCTATCCCCTTCTGTTTTAGCATTAAATCACTTTCTTAAATAAAAATTAAAAATTAAAACTCACCAAACCTTTGAAAAAGCTACCAACATCCCAGTTGAAATCTAGCAACTCAAAAAAGTCATGCAGATTCCTTTTTTGTATCTTCAATAACACTTGTAAATTTCATTTTGTTGTCGCACACAGATTTAACATTTTAATTCATAACAACATCTATCAGATTTCAGTGTGAGAGAGAGGCTATTGTGCCTTTAAATTGATTTGTTACTTTTGTAAGCATCTTCTAAATATGGGGAAAAAAATCACATGCAAGTGTTAAATGATCGAATCTGAAAGTTTTACTAATATGTAAATTAACTAAAGATGTGGGATGTGGCTTGGTGGTGTATGGTTCAAAATCTCATTTTAAGGTCCTGGATTCGAATCCATGGAGTTCGTTTCAAGTCTGAGACATTTGGAAGTCTTATATGCTCCGCTTAAATTCGAAAAGGATGATTTGGTGGCAGGATTTATAACGATTTCAAAAAAAATTGACTAAAGATAGACAAATTTTTTTTATATATATATTTTTTCATAGACGGATTAGATAAACTTTTTCTATCCAATTAACGGGTAAAAGTTTTTTTTTTTTTTTTTTTTAGCATAGTTCAAGTCAATTATTCAATTAATTTAGATTTTGAATTAAAAGATCATCCAAAACATCAATGTCATTATTTTAACCGTTATTGAATTAACTTTTCTAAGAGCAAAATAATATCGATATTCGAATCTCACAAGATACATTTCCTTGGAGTCATGTCTCTTTGTGTAAAAAGTCAGCAACTTATCCTGATTTGTACTGGAAAACTTCTGAAGGCACAGAATACAGGTCCCGATGATTAGTCGAGGTACGCGTAAACTAGTCCGGATACCCGATTATAAAAAAAAATATTGATATGTAAATCAGATATATGATATGGACTTTTTGTGTAATTTTGAAAATTACTTAATTAATTAATTGGCTCAAATTTTAGAGACTAAACAAATATTTACCCTTTTTGATGTAAGTATAGTTTTGGTAAATTAACAAATTGTTTTCTCGAATTTCCTTATTTATCAATAATACTACACTTAAATAGTTAAATACAAACTAAATATATTTACAAATTTTATATCTCTCATGTGTTATGTTGATTGATTTTATTATTCATCATTAATGTACTAATCTACAATACTAACCTATAAATTAACCTTTACTAGATTGGGTAATAGGCCAAACTAAAAGTGGTAATATAGGTCTTGACACGATTACACCACATAGAAATTTTGATATTTGAGTCGATCAAAATTATTTATGTTGTATTCGTGTTATACCATTTCAACATATTTATTCATTTATAACATGAATAATATTCGTGTAATTATATCATATTGACAAGACTACCTGTTGACGATCAGTTTACGAAACGATTACATGTTTATATTCTTGTAATCATATCAAACTCATACGATTACTTATTTACGATCAGTGTACGATACAATTACTCGTTTACGATCCATTTATCAATTGTATAATAGTGTCTTAATCGTGTCAAACATAAAATTAACTCATTTATTAACCGTGTCAATTTATCATATCGTGTTGATAAATTTATTAATTGTGTCGTATTCATATTTGACCATATATTGATACAATTATTAAATAGATTGTATCAGTGTTTACTTAAATTTAGCATGACACTATTATAACACGGCACTGTTACACAAATTGCCACCATTAAGCGAAACTCATAGAACTTGCTCAAGACGAGATAGCTAGATTAAATTTTGAAATCTGATAAAGTTTTCCAAATGAATAGTTATTAAAAATGCAATTTATTCCATAAAAAGAAACGACTGCAATTTTATATATGGTAATAAAACTAAGTTAAATTAGGATATGCAAGGTTATCATTTTATATGACAATGAATTCATTAATTTTTTTAAAAAAAAATATAGAAAATCTTAAGTACATATCATTATAATGTAAAGCAAAAAAAAAAAAAAAATGCCTATGAACAATACGATTGAGAATGCATTTAACCTTCTTTCCTTTTGAAAAACTGTGTTATTTCAAATCAATTTTCATATATTTGAGCCACTTAATTATTAGTTATTTATGAATTGAGAGCTATAATAAAAAAATGTTTTTGAGAATTATAGGCGGACGCCTCGCCCACGTAATCTCAAAACCAGTCTTGATTATATATAGTAAAAAAATAATAATTTTCTTCTCTTTTTTGCCCCAATATTTTTCTTATAATTTTCATATACGAATTCTGAAATTTCAAGTTGGCAAGAATATGAATTCACTCGTG
This sequence comes from Zanthoxylum bungeanum, assembly GCA_019454045.1. NCBI lineage: Eukaryota > Viridiplantae > Streptophyta > Magnoliopsida > Sapindales > Rutaceae > Zanthoxylum > Zanthoxylum bungeanum. Next base: position 1,287,632 of record SKCR01024900.1, on the reverse strand, counting down.
TCGATACCAACCAATACTCCTTGTTATATATGGCATTTTTTCCTCATATAATAAAAAACATTTATGCCTTACTTTATATTTATGTGTCATCTCTTAATTAGACATGGATTCGATACTAAGTCGAGTTCTATTATGAGCTTTTTATAAAATATCATTGATAATTACGAGAAAAAAATGTAAAAGTAATTAAATTTTAACTATCTATTACTATATATACATGCATGGAAGAAGATTAAAAAATAATAATAATAACTTAGCACAATAAATATCAACACTATATTCAAATTCCTCTTAAATTCTTTATTTTGTTGACAAATGCTCATTTAGCCGTAGGAGTCGAAACAATTATCTTATTAGTCCATATATTTTCACAATTTAATTTTTATTTTATAGTTATAATTTAATGGCAACCCAATTCCCAACCTGCCCATGTGACAGGATTCGAACCCCCATACTCTTATTTTCACTTAAGAGATATTAACACCAAAAAATTCGTAAATTATCTGAAACATCGTTATTTTATATTTTTCGTTAAAATCTATTTAATTATTCTCTACTTTTTATTTGATGTACGACATATTTGTTTGAATTTTAAGTTAATTATTTCAAACAAAAAATTAATTTTTTCTTGAAAAATTAGATCTAACTAGAAGAGATGGCAATTGTTAATGACGGGGTTGAGATTTCTCAATCACGGCTGAGATGAAAAATCATCATGAATCCCGGATCGAACAATTCAGGATCTCTAGTTCTGATATAGATTTATGATTTTTAGATTAAAAAAAAAAATTGAAATTGAGACAAAAACCATCTCCAATCCCAACCTGATTTTTTTGGGATAAATCATACCAAATCGCATATCAAACAGTATGAGATCCCAAATCATAATTGGGATTCGGAATTTACTACATCTCTAGATCCAACAGCTACGGAAATAATGACAAAAATTATTTTTCTGGATAATTGGCCAAACCTTAGAGATCAAAGGGAACTTTACCCTTTCTTTATGCCTTTGGACATGTATAAATGTTAGCCCTTCCATTGATTTTTCATTCCCATGAACCATCTCTTCTCCCTTGGTTTCACTTCAAATCAAAGACTTTTTTTCCTCCATGGAAAACGACATTGATAGTGATCCCCATCGATATAGAGAAGAATGGTTTGATTTTGAAATGCCTAAAGCCAAAGAATTTGAGCTCCCAAATATTTCATACTCTTTGATGTACTATTGGCTGAGGAATAACAAATTCAAAGTAACCAAGCCAAACAATGATGTACAAAATTTCAATGTTCAAAATGCTAGCATGATTGTTATTGATCCACGATCAATAATCTCTACTTGTGATCCTTCTCCTCCAATCGACACAAAACCAAAACCATTAAAAGTTCGGAATGTTTTCAGATTGCAAAATCATAATCCTAATGAACCATTTCCTTCGAAGGTCACTAGTGTCAATTTTCCTGTGAAAAATGAACAAGCCCTTGATAAGGGCTCACTTAGCCCTAATTCTTCTGATGGTTTGATTTTGTCAAAAAATAAAGAAACCCAAGTTCCTAATGACTGTCCTATTAAGTCTATTAGGCGAATTAAACATGAAGTTGAAGATCAAGTTGAATTCAATCCATCAGAACAGATTCTTGAAGGTAGAAAAAATAGCCCATGTTGTCTTCACAAGCTGACAATGCAAGCTCATAATTCAAAATCGAAAGATTGTGAAAATGATAAGTCAGATGATTTTGAAGGAGATCACAAATGCTTTGTTTGCAACATGGCATTTTCAACAGGCAATGCTTTGGGAGGTCACATGAGCTCGCATGCAAAGAAAAGGAAAATGGAAGTGATGAAAAATGGCGGCGGCTTATCGTTTTTTAAGTCAGATGAAGAAGAGCCTCAACAAGGATCTGAAAATGGTTCGAATCAGCTACCAAATGATCAGTCCATGGCAGCAACTCATGAGGAGTCGACGGCAAGTACTGAAGAGAAAATTGAAACAAGTGAGCCGTCGAACAAGCAAAATTTACACTGATTAGGAGCATTGATAGTCACCTAATCCAACCAAATTTCTGTTTCTATGTTTTTTTTTTTTTTTTTTTTTTTTTTTGCCTTTTTAAATAAGAGTGGTTTGCGTCGAGTTTGTGGCTTGATAAATAGGATTACTTATTATTACATTAATTTAATTGGATTATTTGTGGTATTCCAGTGCTTTCGCTAGAGGCAGCGATTTAAGGTGTCGCAGTACCTGCACCAGGTGAATCTTGTGACTACGACTTTGATGGAGGTAACTCCACACCAAAACTCAAACAGCGGCAATTTTGTGTACTGGTGGTTTACGTTGTACGTGCAGTTTCTCCACTTATCTGATCAACATATTCAATATCGTCGTTGTAGCATTCCGCCTGGGCTAGGTTGCTACCGGCAGAAAATATGAATAATCTATTTTCATAAGCCTCAAATTTACAGAAAAACGAACATGACGCGCCCTAAATTTATGTAATCCGGAATATAATCCAACATCATAATATGACTTACAATGAACATCAATATATATAAAGACTTGAGGTCCGCAACTCAAAACACATCTAATGTTCATTATCAATATTTAAGGGCTATGTGCCAATAATTATACATACAAATCAAAACCCTTATACACACACACAACAACAACACATGTTCAACACGATTCAAAATATACTGATAAACAACATGATTTCTAGACTTATACGACACCTCACAAGACTTTAAAGTGGATGACTGTAACTTGGGTGATCCATCTTCTCGAGCATGACTTTCCAAAGGCTTGAAGAGTAGACCAACATGGTCGCCAACCTGCAAAACTAACAAATTATATTGGTGTGAGTTATAAAACTCAGTAAGTAACGACGCTCATACCATAAATAACAGAAGAAAAAGAGATAAAAGATATAATAACATATATTAGAAACATATAGCAGAAACTTCCAAAACATGCTTAAGCCCATCATTTACCGACCTATGCATTAGTTTCTACCTACAATATATGTACGAGATTCACTACCTATTTTAGAATAGGTATAAGATAAATGATGTTCGAACGAACTCTTTAACCAATACTGCTATGACGAGCCAGTCCTTTTGCCATGGCAGCGCGGTAGAGCACATAAGTTGCAGCAAAGATACCTGCATCAGAAATGTATATCTGCAGCCTCTCCCGGTCTGAGTATATGGGACCGTTAGGATCAAAGTGACAAGCAAAACGGTCATAGTGCCTGCCAGAAACATTGAAGGCTAAGTACAAGGGCTGAGCCAAGAGTGAGTGTGATTGCAAGAGTGAGAGCTCGGCCTGGTGGGTTGTCGAAGTACTTGAAGTAAAATGGGACTTTGGACTTGGTTTTGGGGACAAACACTTCATCCCGCTCAAGGAATGCCGGTGTTGGAATGGTGGCGGCGGTGACTGTATTTCCAGGAGAAGTAGGGAGGACAAGCAGAGGTCGTAAACGACATAGGAGAATGATCGGAGGAGGGAGCGCTCAAATTAAGCAGTGAGGCGGAATGGCTTTATTGATTTGGCTAAGGATGAATGGTGGCTTAATTTGCGTGTGGCGCATGCTGGATATGGCTTTCCTTGATCTCCTCGCCACCACCTCCCATTGTTGCTTGCCTGTCTTGCCGTCAGATGAATAACAACCATGAAGATCAGATTGCAATATTATGATAAGATGATCATCCAGCAATGGCACTTTGGTCCAACATATATAGCAACCACTTTATAAGGCGATCAAAATTTATTAGCATTCAATCAGAACTGGCAACTGCCCATAAAATTAAACACTGTACCCTGATTATATTTATAATGAGTAACAGCAGTCCCAAGGGCTGTGCCCTAATTGTTTTCAAAAATTTGAATCTTCGAGAGGTAAATAGATAAAAATAAATAAATGTGAGTCTTATCCATCTCTTATCATTTTTTAAAAAATATGTAATTAAAATGGCAGGATACAATACACACTGTAATTATATTTTATTTTTTCATAATACGTATCCATTAATTTTATAATTTTTAATGAACACTCTCATTGATAATGAAACACTTAAAAATTTAAAAATTTCTATTAATAAAAATTCTAGTTATTTGAAGAAATTTTATTTGAAAAACTTAAACGAAAGGAGCTTGATTGCTATTCGGGAATGATTCGATGGACCGAACAGACATACTGACATAAATATTCAATACTATATATATCTTTTCGATAATTTTGAAGGGGTATATTGTGAGCCGAAAACAGTCGCATGAAACTCAAATTACTGGCCTTTAAAAGTATGATTTGTTGGGCAAGCAAGGTTTTAGACTCACATAACGTGTGGGCATTGCATGATAAGCAAATGTGGACAAGCTTTCACTCATGTGAACAAGTGTACACTCATATGAACATGCTAAAAAAGGGCATCAAGTTCCTTGTTTCTATCATCAATCATCATCATGATTTCACAAAATCTCATGAGGCTTAGAAATCTAACCCACATATTACAAATTAACCTTTTTTTTTGAAAAAAAAAAAAAAAATCTTTATTATTGCCTTTTGCTATATTGGTAATCCATCGGTTTTTTTTTTTAAATCGTTGAAAACCTCACCGCCAAACCATTCTTTCCGGGCTAAACAAAGCAAGTAAAACCCCCGACTGTTCCGGACTCTTACAAGAAACGTATTCTCTTGATTCGAACTCAGAACCTCAAGATGAGATCCTGAACTACACCACCAAGTCACGCCCCTTGAGAACTGATAATCCATCACATTCATATGAAAATCGTTTATTCGAATCAAGAATCAAGACATATATAGAACAGACGTAACCATAAATTTATTTTTAAGTTGAATAATGTCGATTAAACCTATCATACTCATACTTACATATATTTTTATCCCATAACTCATATGGTGTTGTCAAGTGACACCAAAAAAAATTAGGAGACAAAATTATATTTAAGTCTCTATTATAATTAATACTTATATCAAGTCCACAATTTAATTAATATTTACAATACATTGAATTTTCATAATATATTTAAAAAATAGATAACCGAAATTTCACAATATCCGGAGAAATCTCAGAACCAACAAAAATAATCAAATTCAAATATTTATGGATATGAGTCCACGCCTAGAAAAAATACATAACAAAAAAAAAAAAGAGAGATTCATTTCTGTATTTGCACCAATAACAAAATCTAACACATGCATTTTGTAACATAAAGCCACCAAACAAAACAAAACAAAATGGTCAGAAAGCACTTACCCTAGAATCACTTCTTGCTGAGAAGAAGCACTTTCTCTCTCTCCTTTGCCTTCTGCTTCTCTCTCTCTCTCACTCTATGTGTATATATGTACGTGTCTGTGTGGCTAGTAGTTCACAAATGGGGGCTCTATATATATATATATATTATAAAGCACAAGTGAGCAAAATCATATGCATATTTGATGACAGGTGTTGGTTTATTATTGGAAGTTATTGACACGTAACATTTAATTTGGTTGTTGCATTTGATTATATTGATGATTAATCAACTACTAGTCGTAAAGGAACGATCATGCTCTTGCTTGAGTGGGGTGGGGGAGGTTTATTTACTGTGGTGATTGCAGTCGACGAGATTAATTATTGATAGCCTCAGTCAGCACAAGGCTGAACTTTTCATCATTCAAACATCTCAATTAATTATTGTAAACTAATTTAACTTAAATGCTTAATTTAAATTTAGATATCAAAATTTTTACCACTAACCTCATACCATACAAAATGTTCGCCACTGCATAAGGCTGAACTTTTCATCATTCATAAATCTCAAGTTACTACTGTAAACATAAAACATCAGATCATGCTACAACGCCATATGTATTTGAAAGATAAAACTTTTATGGTATCATATCCGTAGAACAATCCAATAATTCATTATTACGCATGTTGAAATATTAAAAAATAATTCAAAATGAATATTAAATAATATATTTTTTTGGAAACTCTATCGTTAAACTCGACATTCGTGACCGACTCATCAGCTTTGAATATTTCTTCACCATCTCAATAATATTTCTTCTCTCGGTCTCCTCGTCCACATTATCATAATTTTTATTTATTTTTAGTTATTTTTTCCTGTTCCGTTTTGTGTGGAATCAGAACTCGGAAATTGGATATGTCCATTGATGCTTTTGAATTTTTGTTCTCTCCAATTTTTGAATGAAAGAAAATGTTAAAACTCACACAGAAGATACCATGGAATAATTACACCACGTCCGTCATACATAATGACATTCAAGTCCCTAATATTTATCTTATTTACTGTTTTGGTCTATAATGTTTTTGCATTATCTATTACATCCATGATGGTTGCCATTATAAGTTTGAACATTAAGGTAGAAGGAAATTGATTTTTTGCCACTACTCCTCCTAGAATTCGAACATAATTGAATAGTAAATTCTTCAATAATTTGATATAAGTATCAGAATCGGTTTCTAAATCCAATTATTTACTTTATATCTATCTATTCTATATCATTTACTTTTGATATTATTTTCAACTCACAAATAACATAAAAAAAATCTACAAATATATACCAACACTCTCACATAAAATAAATACACTACAATTTATTAAGAAAAAATATCAATTCTTGAGCATCTCTTATTTGACTATTTTTTCATTCGAAAACCACAACTTTATAAATAAATAATTACACTCATCGAATAATTTTTGATCCGTTGGAGCTCGAATAAGGGATTAAGAGATAATATGTGATTTATTGAAAAAAATATAAAGATCTAGGGTTCTAGATGATAAAACTTCAGCTCTAAAGCAAATATAACACTCAACTGCCTTCTGCATCCGTCAGCTTTTCCATCAGTTTCTCTTGAAACAGAGAAACACAACAAAACCTCGATCTCATCGAACTCGACTCCTTCAAATCTCGAAAGCATCGTCAGTTTCCGAGCAACCCCAAAAACACATTTTTTTGTTACTCAATACCTCTCTCTTTCTCACGTTGGCGCTTTCAAACTTTCAAAGGTGCAATTTTTCTCGAATTTTAAGTTCATTTTGAGTTTTTTTGTTTTTGTTTTTTAAGATTACTGTGAAATGTAGTATTGGATTTCGTTAGTTAATAGTGTGCTTGATTGGTGCTTAATTTGTTCGATTTGATGTCAGAGCTTGAATTTTTATACAGCAAGATTGAAGTAAAGTTGGAGACTGTTTTTTTTTTTTTTTTTCTTCAAGTTTAGTTTATTTTGTATGTTCAGTTAATACCGCTCTATGTCTATTATTTCTTGAAAGTTAATTTTGTATTGAGTTTAGGATGATGGGTTTACTCCACTGCTCTTGTTGATTTTGCATAGATTGAGTTCATAATCAATGTAGTTTACGTGTTATCCAATATGGTACAGTTTTATGGGAACTTGATAGTTTTCGCTTCCTCAATTGAATTTTTTCATTTGGTCACCGAGACCGACAAGAAATAAGAATCGTTAACTTCTATTATAGGTTTTAGCTTAAGACCTGTAATGTCTTAGCCAAATAGTCAATTTAGGCTCGTTTAAATTTTACTGGAGTACTGGACATAACTCTGCTTCTCTGAAATATAGATGATAAACAATCTATGCCTAGTCTAGTGTGTAGTCTCATAATAATTTAGTGCAGATCCATTACTGGAGGTAATCCTCGTATAATTTACAGGTATTTGTTTTCCTCTGCAAGAGTTAGTGCATTGAAAATGGCAGCAACAGCAGCTTCCAGCCTTCAGATGGCGGCTGTAAGGCCGTGCATTTCCTCTTCTAGCAGAGGTATCAAGGCAGGTGTTGCAGTTGTTGGTGGCAGCTCTAAGGGGGCATCATGGACCAAGCTTTCTAGTGCTTCTCACATATCATCTATGCAACCTTTCCAGCAGAGTTTCACATCATCTTCCGTAAAATTTGATAAATTTGTAACAAAGGCAATGTCTGAATCAAGCGATAACAAGCCTGTTTCCGGATTGCCAATTGATTTGAAAGGTCAGTTATTTTCCTTCCTCCTCCGAAAATCCCCAAGATTAAAAGTTTTACTCCCCAATCACTAATGATGGGACTATTTCTGTAGGTAAGAGAGCATTTATTGCTGGTGTAGCTGATGACAATGGATATGGTTGGGCTATAGCAAAATCTCTTGCTGCTGCAGGTGCTGAAATTTTGGTTGGAACATGGGTTCCCGTAAGTGACTGAACAGTCTGAACTCTGAATTTTTTTTATGAAAGAGAACTCTGAACTTTAATTATTGTGTATTTCCCTTTTTTCATTAATAATGATCTTTTTCAAGTCTCATAAAAGAATGCTCTTTTACTGACATGGAAGCTTCTTGTGTAGGCTTTGAAAATTTTTGAAACCAACCTGCGACGCGGAAAGTTTGATGAATCCCGTGTGTAAGTTATTATACTTGGTTATTTGACATTGTAATGGGTAATTCTGGTGCATGGCCTCAGCTAAAAATGTTTTTGATGTTCCAGGTTGCCAGATGGTTCTTTGATGGAAATCACTAAAATATATCCCCTTGATGCCGTCTTTGACAAGCTTGAGGATGTGCCTGAAGATGTAATGAACTGTTTGGTTTTCATAGTATATGTGAAAATGGACTATTACATTAAAGATGAACATTTTATTCATGTCATTTTCTGCAGATAAAATCAAATAAGCGTTATGCAGGGTCCTCTAAATGGACTGTTCAGGTATAGACTATAGATCCATACTGTTTCATTCTCCCATCCTTCATTGTTGAGAATTCTTTTATCTTGATATTGGATAAGCTGTTAATCACGTGCTGACTGAAAGATTAGTTTTTCATCTCAACCTATGATCAGAACTTTTACGTCCCATATCACTAGCTTCTTTTTGGCTATCACTAGCTTCAGAAAATTAATGATGAAGTTGAGACTGTTCTTGATGCATTTTACATTAACTGAATTTTCTGATTTTCTTTTAGGATTTTGATAATTCTATACCACATTTATTTTATTAGACATTATGGTTAATGTTGAGATTGCTTTCTAAATTTGTTGCAGGAAGTTGCTGACTCCATCAAACAGGATTTTGGCAGCATTGACATTCTTGTGCACTCACTTGCCAATGGACCAGAGGTACACAAGTTCTGTAAATAAAATCACTCGGAATATCATTTCCGTGCCTGACAGTTTGATCTGTTAACAGGTTAGCAAACCGCTGTTGGAGACTTCAAGGAATGGGTATCTTGCAGCTTTATCTGCTTCAAGTTACTCCTATGTTTCACTACTCAAGCATTTCATTCCAATAATGAACCCAGGCACATACTCCATTTATGATCAGATAGTCCTTTCATTTAATCTCTCTGTGTCTTATTATATCACGTATGATTTAGTGTTGAAATGTACATTTTAAGGCTCTAAATTGAGTTGTGCTTGTGTAGGTGGTTCTTCAATTTCTCTTACATACATTGCTTCCGAGAGGATCATTCCAGGGTATGTTTGCTATGCATTGCCTTTTCCACCATTCATGTTAGTGGATTCGTTGCTTATTTGCACGTGACAAGTTTTTTTGAAATGTGTCTTGCACAGATATGGTGGAGGAATGAGTTCTGCTAAAGCCGCTCTAGAGAGTGACACACGAGTGAGTTTTCATATCTTCTCTACTCATTTTTGCTTGTTATCATGGTTTCAAAATTGCTCATTTAACCTCGATTATTATCTGTGGCTTTTACTTAATCATTCAGGTGCTTGCTTTTGAAGCCGGGAGAAAACACAGAATCAGGGTGAACACCATCTCTGCTGGTATGGTTGCCGCATTATATTATTTTACCTCATTCATAGGTCTGCATTCTGTCACCTCGCATCACATTTTCTTTTTTGACCCATAGGTCCACTAGGAAGTCGTGCTGCAAAAGCAATTGGATTCATTGATACCATGATTGAATACTCACTAGCCAATGCACCGCTCCAGAAAGAACTATCAGCAGGTGATTTTCTAGAATTTCATTTTCTAGGATTTCATTAAATAAATATTTTAGCTTTTTATTATGCATTTCTTGGTCTATTTTTTTGTTTATTGTGATGCCTGAGTTCTGTAAATCAACGAAACAGATGAGGTGGGGAACACTGCTGCCTTCTTAGCATCGCCTTTGGCTTCCGCCATCACTGGTGCTCTTATCTATGTCGACAACGGACTAAACGCAATGGGAGTCGGAGTCGACAGTCCAATATTTAAAGACCTTAACATTCCAACATACAAGCACTAGAAGTGGTACAAATGCTTGCTCTATGTGTGTGTGTAAGCCGTGCTAGTCTGCCCGGCGGGCATGCCCATTCGGGCAGACTAGTATTTTTCTATTTATATTTCAAATTTCTTACCCCATTATCGACACTACCCTAATTTGCAGGATGGATCAGCTGCACCCCTCTGTGAGAATCTTCGTGTTACCCTAATTTGGGGATTGTTTAATGTTTTCCTATCAATCTTGATTAAATGCCAATAATGTGGCTGGGATTAAGCTCGCTAATGTCAATTTCTTTCATGATTCCCTAGAAAATTATTTGAGACAATAAACGATAATTATTTTGATAAAATAACAAGAGTAATAGGTTTTCATCAGACATTATGTTTTTACAATTTTATTGTTGATGTTTTAAAAGATAGGGCTAGGTTAGAAAGTAAGTGATCATATTATTGTTGATGAAAAACTTATGATACCTTTACTAATGCAATACAAAAATCCATCTTTATGCAAAATAATTCTAATCTCTGACGTGGGTTTAGGATATGGTCTTCGGATCCTGAGTTCGAATTCAAGGGGTGTGTTTCTTGTAAGAATTTTGGGCAGTCTGAGGTTTTACCTGTTCCGTTTAAGCCCGGGTTGGGTTTAAAAAAAAATTCCAATCGCTTCTTGGTCAATGACCAAAATCACAGTATACACTGTTTAAAGAAAAAGCATTATTCGAATTGCAGTCTTATAAATTAAAGCTAAAGCAGCCAAGGATGATGCAACAGCATCGCAAAACAAGAGGATTGCCCTATAGAATCTACAAAAAATAAGCTTTACCTGCCAATGTATATGCATGAAAAGAAACCATGGATGGAAATATGCGGCCACTGTGTCTTGCTCAAATGATTTTACACTTGCATCTAAGCATCCTCATCCTGTTGGGTATTTCGGCAACATCATCTTCAGGAGAGTCTTCCACAACCTGAATCTTCTCTTATGACTAGATGCTCCATGAGTGTTGTATGTAGCTGCTTCAGTGGCGTCAGCTCCTCACCTATGGTCACTACAACCTTCATCAACTGCATAGCAACTTCAGTCAGAAACAGCAGAAAACAGAAAAATTATTTTTAACTTTCCTTCTTAAACATCTAGCCGGCAAGTGAAAGTGTCGCATTACAAAGGAAATCTTGAAAGAGTTGGTTTGACAAAATTTTGCATTAAAACTTCGATGGCATAATCAAACACACACATGATCATATTCCTACCTAATTTATATTTAGTATGGACTTATATACTGTGATCAGACATACAGCCAATTATCAGATAAACACTGAAACCAACAAGAGACCAGACGACTTAATACTTCAAAGCTGGAGCAAAATTATAGTCACGGAACACAGCAGTATCACTCATAATAATAGATTTTGTATTTTTTTTTGGAAACGTTTGAAAATTCTGCCGCCAAATTACCAGATCCGGACTTAAGCGTAGCAGATAAAACTCTCAGCTGCTCCAGGCAAGTGCACCAATGAATTCGAACATAGGACTTGGACAACCAAATCATAAATCTTATGCCACAAAGTCACACCTCTTAAGGACTCTCCTAATAATAGATACACATGCCATACCTTCCAACTCTTGAAATCATATTTTAACACAAAGTGATTATATTTGACCTTGTCTGACATAACATGTGAACCGCTGCTTTCACTCCATCATCATTAGCCTTCTGAAATCACATCTTCCCGCATGTTAGACACCGCATACACTACCATTTAATTACATACGATTATTTATATACACTTACGACTATATTTTAAAAATAAAAATTATATTATAAAGCACAATGGTGTAGGGAAGAGAGTGTAACAGATGGTTGAGATTAAGAAAGATAATGTATCCAAATGCTATCTTTATGTGGCTTAATTTTCGGTTAAAATCATTTCATTATAATCTAACGACTGATAAAAAAAATCCTTTCATTATAGTCTCTATAAAAATAGAAAATGAAAACTATCAAATAAATTAATGAATAAAATCATTTATTAATGAATAAAATCATTTCATTATAATAAATTAAATAATATAATATAATTTTAATCTCTCTATAAATTTTATAATACCGTACCGTAAGTATATAATATGATGCACATGCATCATCTGAGAGGCTGATTTTTCTTTCTTTCTTTCTTTTTTTTTTTTTTTCCCGAGGGTCATTAATAATTTAAATGCAAAAGTGGTTTATCGTTTAAGTACCTCTTGTTTTATTGAGGGCTGGCTACTTTGCCAGAAGAGGCTAAGTAGCGTTTTTCATTTTTTTTATTTGTTGTCAAAGAAGAATATAATTTGTCAGGGAAATTATCATTTTTTTTAAATATCGGGAAACCTCTCTCCATCCCATATTAGGTGTCGTTGGATCCCGATTTGAGTGGATAAAATCTGATGTTGTTTCAGACTCTTACAAATGTTGCTTTCATGAGTTGAATTCTGGTCTCTCAAATGGCTGACTAAGACTCAACCTTGGACTAAGCAATTGGGGAATGAAGATATTATTTTTCCATTTGATAAATAATATAAGTATTGTTTGTCATAAAAATTTTAAAATTGTTATATTTTCCACTTGAAGTTTAAATTGTGTTGGCTTTTTAACTTTTATAAGGTGGAAAATAGATAACTTTTCATAAATTAAATGTATAATTTATACGCTATCTATTTATCGAGAGGATAAATAAATAATTTACACACTTTGGTAGAAAATAGAATAAATTCAAAATTTTCACGATAAACGATATTTATTATTTGTATAAGGTGGAAAAATAATAATTTCCCAATAAATCTATATAATATTTATAATGATCCAGACACTATCCTAGATATTTTTTTGGAAACATCGCTGCCAAATCATCCGACCCCACTTGAGCAGAGCAGGTAAAACCTCTGACTATCTCAGGCTCTTATAAGAAGTGCTCCCAATGGATTCGAACGTATGACTTGAGCAATCAAAATCCTAAGTCTTTTGCCACCAAGCTACACCATTTGTCAACCATTATCCTCGTTACTTTTTTTGATAACCGGATGTCCGGGTCAACTTAGGCGTATCTCGACTAATCACCGACACCTATGTCCCGTACCTTCATAAATTTCACATCACATATTAGAATAAGTTATTGACTTTTTACACTAGGAGCATGACCCCAAAGAGACGTATCTAGTGAAATTCGAACTTTAAACTGAGAGTAAGCAAACAACTTAAGTTTAAGGCCTTTATTAGTGAGGCAACGAGGTTATTATACTCTTACTTGTAAAAACTAATATCACATCATTGCATAATTATCACAATACTCATACACTATTCTCATTAGTCATATTATTTTTTAAATTTTTATTTAATCAATACTTTCGTGCCATAAGAGCTTGCATACTATATGGTTTGTACAAAATATTTATATCTTTAAAATTACATTATAATATACTTACCTTATATTCCAAAATATAAATTCATATAATAATAGAATAGTTCTAAAACCTATTGAATATAGCTTGAAAATTGATGCTAAATAATAAACAGATCTATCCCACACTAAATTGGTATATATTATAACTGTTCACAAAAGGAGAAAGATGATTTAAGACTTTCCTTTTTTTTTTTTTACCAAAATTCAAATATTATATGATTAATCATTAATCTGGTCATTTCATCAGTAATTAAGGACTTATTTAATATAAATAGATTAATTATATATGTAAAATGTATCTCAATTGATGTGATATTATATCATTAGAACGTGATATCATTTATCATTCAAGTAATGAATTTATGACAATGTTTAGTATCGTAATTAGATATATGGTGAGATAATAAAAAATTTATTTCGGGTAAAATATATTTTTAACGTGTTTGATTAATAATAAAAAATTATGATTATTAATTGAGATTTTTTTTAAAATTTGAATTTTGTAAAAATTAAGATTTTTAAATTTTATTCACCAATTATTTTATTTATCATTAATTTTTCACTATATTTTTTTAATAGCAATACAAAGTAGAGTCTACAATAATTCTATATCTCAACTATATAAAAGTATAATTACTTACTCTTTAAGAAAAAATAAACACAGGGACCTAGACGATAATCTCCAATATCTCCGCACCGGTGAAATGGGAAAAAAAAATTAAGAGAACAAACCCGAACCGCAAAGCCAAAGGAAAATCGAAAAACCCTAAAACGATAACACAATAACAGAACGAAAAAAGAGAGAGAGAGAGAGAGAATAATCAAGGGATTATGATGAATCAATGACGACATGAGCGTAGTATTAGTATTACTTTATCCATTTCATGGCCAGAGAACACCACGAAACGACATCGCAGCAGCAGCAGCAGCAGCGAAAGTGGGGCACGTTAGAGTTGTTGTTGCTGGTGTGCGCCGTGAACCGCCACGGGACCGAGAGTTGGGATTCTATCGCTATGGAAGTTCAGAACCGAGGTTCGACTCTTTCGTCGCTCACTCCGCAGGACTGTAGAGATAAGTTCAATGAGACTAGACGGCGGTTCATGGCGCAAAACGACATCGAACCGACGAGTTTGGTTCCTTTGGTTGACCAGCTCAGACAGATTCGTGTCCAAGAGCTCCGCGCCGAGGTCCAACGACGCGACGTTTCGATCGTGTAAAATTGTTGTTTCTTGTTTTGAGATCTGTGTGTGGGGGATTTTGTTTCTTTTTGTTTTTGACGAGATCTGTGAAACGACGGCGTCGTTTTCTTGTTTCTTTTAGCAGGTCTTTGGAATTGAAGGTGAAGAGATTGGAAGAGGACAGGAAGAAGAGCTTGAAGTCGGAGTCAGATCTGGAGAGAGATAGAAAGGAGTCGCCGGACAACGCCGCCGCCGTCGACGGAGATGGCGACTCGAACCGATCCTTCAACGAGTCCAATTCCACGACTCAAAAGACCGAAACGACAAAGAAGAAACAAAACGATGACGTTGATGGTGAAGAAGAGAGAGAGCCGAAAATGAAACCCGAACCGGATGTTGAAAATGATCCAGTTCGAATCAAAAGCGAACCGGACGGGGAGGATCGAAACTGGTCATCCAACGGTAAAATAAACGGAAATGTTAAGGACAAGACTAATGAAGATAATGACAAAACGGCGTCGGAGGGGAAAGTGGAAAGTGTTAAGAATAAAGCGAGTGGAGTCGGTGAGTCGAACGAGTCAAAAAGGGAGGGAAAGCAGAGCAGTGATATGCAAAGCTGCTCTAGTTTATCGAAGAACAAACGTCGTCGAGGTGGCGGGGAGGCCGATGAGGAAGAGGTTTCTCCCGCCACGAAAAAGGTTTTGGCTGTGAAATCTGAGCCCTTCGTTAGGTTCCTTGGGATGATACGGTCGCATCGGCTCGGCTCTCATTTTGAGCGCCGGCTTCGGAGCCAGGTATGTTAACTATTCCAAAAACGAATATTCTTTATTTGAAAATTTTGAAATTTAATTAATCCGGGTTAAATAATTAAAGTTTAAACCTAAACTCTGTTCCCAACTCAATCTGGAGCGATTATTGCTTTCCAATGTGGGAGTTATTGGTAAATAAATAAATATTACTGTGGTATTTTGGTCTTCTTGAAAAGAATGTACGCGTTGTCGCATTAACTTTTGAAGGTGTGGATGTATCAAAATGCAGATACCATGTGATTTGGATGGAGTACGAGTAACGTTTTGAAGAATTTTTTTTTAAAAAGAAAGATAAACAAATAATAAAATCCTAAAATTATAAACAATTACATTTTTCATGACCAATTGAATCGTGTCTAAAAAAATAATAAATTTAATTTGTAAATAAAATAAAAATTTACACAGTGCTATTGGGAATTGCTTTCCCCAAATCATGAGTTATTTGAACCCTTAAAATAAATAAATTTTACATCCAAAAACAAGTAAAGAGAAGTAGACCATGCATAAATTTGAACTCATGAAGGCACACGAAGTGCAAATTTGAACTATCCTTTGATACCTTTCCTTCTGCAGATGTATTTGTCATGAGTGTTTTTGCATGCAAGACCTTTACAGGCCAAAAAGTTTAGGTATATTTTTTCCTCGGGTCTTGGTCTTTGCTCCATTTGGAACCAAATAGGAAAGACTAAAGAGGGTGGGTAGCTTCGGCTTTAAAGCGGATTGGCCACGTTCTCTTTGGAGCGGCACTCTGTTTGTTTTCTTTTTGATTGCCTATTTTGGGGTGGTGGGTAATAACATCGAGGTATCTTCGAGTTTTTCAAAACCTAAAAAGAATTTAGTTTGTTATTATTTCCACGTGGGCTATATCATAACATTCAATAAAATCCTCCCAAATTTGTGCATCGAATGTCTTATAATTTGTTCAAAATTTTCGTTTATTTATTAATTTAACAATCAAAGCCTTTTTAATGAAATCTGATGGCAGGATCCCTGTGTAATGTAAATAAATATAAACTGTTTTCTTATTTGTAGTTTCGCAAAAATTATGTGATCCAGATGTCAATACCCTTTTACTTCTTGGTGTATGGGATGTTGAGCCGACAGTTGACCCCTTTGATTTTAGTCTTGAATTCAAGAGCATCCAACGGTGAGTGGGGTCCATGGTACTATATGGTGGTCCCCACTTGGTTGTGCTACTACAGCCCCAGATCCCAGTTTTTTATTTTGCAAACGTGTAATTTTGTTTTTGTAAAAATAAAAATCTATTTTCAAGTCATAATGTCTTATGTATCGTTGCTTAAATTACCCAATTACCCTTGAACTATTTGCATTCAACTGATAAATCATCTACTTGTTTAATTTGTCAGGAATCTGAGAGGTATAAAAAGTTGGTTAGGCAACACATTGATCTTAGAACAATTCAATCCAGGCTTGAGAGAGGGTGTTACTATAATTGTTTCCAAAAATTCTTTAGAGATCTCCTACTTTTATTCAACAACTTCATAATGTTCTTCAGAAAAAGCTCTCAAGAATATGCCGCAGCTCAAGAACTCCGGGCT
Source organism: Zanthoxylum bungeanum (assembly GCA_019454045.1). Classification (NCBI taxonomy): domain Eukaryota; kingdom Viridiplantae; phylum Streptophyta; class Magnoliopsida; order Sapindales; family Rutaceae; genus Zanthoxylum; species Zanthoxylum bungeanum. The sequence continues at coordinate 1,270,411 of SKCR01024900.1, read as the reverse complement.
CTAGTCACTAAAGAAATGGTTGATGATGAGCTTCGGAAGCAAAAACCCATTGATAAACCCAACAGAGCTTCTTCAACAATGGTGGTGTGTGGGAAACGGAGCAGTATCAAAACGATATCATCTAAGAATGCTAATAGTAAGAAAGGAGATGATAAAAAGGAAAGTGAAGTTGAAGAAAAACCGAAGGTTGATAATTCATTAGCGGGTATGGAGGAGAAGGGTGTAAAGAAGAAGACGAGTCAAGAGAGGTCGGTTTCGGTGCAGAGAAAATCGACAAGCAGCAACAAGAGTAGTGAAGGGAAGCATCAGTATGGTGGCAATGAGCTTAGTTCTCATGATGCTTCGGAGAGTAAAAAAGAAACGGCTGTGAAGAAGAAGAAGAAGAAGAAGAATGAGAAAAAGAAGCAAGGGGCGGCTAGTTTCTTACAGAGAATGAAGCAGAATTCACCTAGTGAAGTATCGGATGATGAGAGCAAGGATAGTAAAGTGGCGGAGGAGAAGAGGAGGAGGACGGGAAGGAAGAGGGTTGTAAGGAGAGAGAGGGTTGAGATAAGTTCAAGGGGGAGAGGGATGAAGAGAGGAGTGGGGAGGCCGCCGATGACGACGACGACGACGGAGAAGAGAGGGGGAGACAATGGTGAGAGTGAGGGTGGTGGTGGTGGAGGCAGGAATCGGAAAAGAACAAGAAGGTGAAGGTGAAGGAAAAGGGGGCATGATTGTTGTATAATGTGTATTATTTAGAGTTTTTTTTTTTTTTTTTTTGCTTTTTGGATTTTCTTTTGATCAGTTTAGTGTTTTAGTTACTAAGAGGTCAAAAAAAGAAAGGATTCTTGATTGAGATAATGAAGTAGAAAAAAATGGAAAAAAAATATTCTAGAACACAAGTGAAATAACATAATATTTATAATACAACAATGATTTATACATCAACATATATAATCTATTAGATTCTTACTGACAAATCGAGAGTATCCATAGAACAACACTGCTTACAGCCTCCAACTCCAGTGTTCAATCTATCAATTGTAGCCTATTAGATCGGTTGATGGTGATTTTTATGACCAAATATTCTGAATAGTTTGGCAAGGGCAGAAAGAGAAGTTCTTCTTTTGGGAAGATGCATAGTCTGAGGATATTGACCGTTCTTCGATCAGACATAATATTTGGACATGGTCTCCTGATTTTGACCGACCTGAGGACAAACATGGTGCAGATATCAGAGATCGACAACGTCAGAGCAGCTCGGTTCAGTCCTATCATTCCTCCCAGATTAGAAGAATGAGCTCGGATGTTATGGGTCAGCTCGGAAGTAATTGGATTAGTTCGGCACAATAGTTTGCAGTCCTCATGAAGTCCGACGTGTAACTGAGACTGTTTAGACTTTTCCCTCTGACATGTGCCACCGCGTGAAAGATCTTTACAGGATGTCTTCGTAATTGTTGAGTGTGTCAGTGCCCAAAACAGAGTGATTTAATGAAGAGTCAGATGACAGGCTTACTTTCGGCGAGACATTTGGAGCAGAGAGCCCATCAATCGGCAGGAAATCCGTGTGGCTGACGTCATAAAGATATGGAAATAGTGTTACTTTTTCTTAGTATATAAAGGGAGGATAAATTCACTTGTAAATGTTAGTAAAATTTTACTCAAGCACTACTTGTAAGAAAAGACTAAGCAAAACAGCTCGAAATTACTTGGCCACCCTTGAGAAGAGGTCGGCCGAGCTCGATTCAGTTATAAAATCAGTATTCTACTTTGGATCCATTCCGCCGAACCACATAAATCCTTTGTTGATTCTGTGTCTGTTCTTATTTTCTGCCAAATTTGCTTTTGGTTCCCAATAAACCAAACAAATTCACAGTTTGAGGAAGATTGTTCGAGAAACGAGTTTCCAGATTTGTCCCTGTAACGAAAATCAGCCGTCAACAAAAACATTTATATGCAAATGTAAAACACCTTATTCCTACCTAAACATAAATAAACAAAACAAAACATCCAATACAAATCAAAGATCTGGTGGGATATAACAATCACCACATAGGATGGAAAAACAACTATCATATAAGGTGGAATCACAATTCAAGATCTGGGTAGTAAAAAATCAACCAAAAAACAAAAACTGAAGATTAAAGAAAAATCAATTAAAAACTATCAGATATAGGCCATAAGAGAAAAATAAGTCAGTTGAAGAAGCCCACAAATGATGGTTCGGTGACAAATGACTTACGAATTGATTGTCAGATTCTAAGTTCGAGTTCATGAGATGCATTTTTTTTAAGATTATATGACAGTCAGATATTTTATATGCTCCGTTGAAGTCCGAGTAGAGTGATTTTCAAACACAAAAAAAATTACGCGGAAGAAAAGGGAATAAATGAAAAAGAGAAATACAGAGAATTGGTAGGAAAGAAAATAGGAAGATAAATGAAAAGGGAAAAACTGAGAAAGAAAGTGCTGTATGTCGCCGACCACATGGGGTTCACTTCGGAGGCATGGCTAAATCAGATTTTTGCTTTTTCTTTATAGTGTTTTCGAAGAAGAGGGCACCAAGTGACGTGATTTGGTAGTAATTGACTTATGATTTTTTTTGTAGATCATGAATTCGAGTTTATATTGGTGCATTTCTTTGCAAGAGTCTGAGACAATCGGAGATTTTATCTGCTCCGTTTAAACCCGGATCGGGTGGCTTGGCAGTGAGGTTTCCATATTTCCAAAAAAAAAAGTTTTCGAATAAGAGCTCCTCAAGGGTATGGTTTGGTGATAAAACGCTTAGGATTTGGTTGTCAAGTCTTAGAGTCGAGTCCAAAGAATGTATTTCTTGTAAGAGTCTGGGATAGTCAGAGATTTTATTTATACCGCTTAAACCTGTATTAAGTGGTTTGGCGACAAGATTTTCAAAATTAAAAAAAATAAAAAAAGTTTTCCTAAAAGAGAAAGAATACTTGAACTTCATACAAGTTCAAATCTAAGAGAGAGAATTAAATAGGTTATTTGGTTATGATGGCTACCTAATGATTTAGATTGTTATATCCTTTACGTTATTAAAATGTTACATCTTATTACTCAATGTTTTTTTTTAATAACAAAATTAGGAGAAAATCTATGAGGTGTCACGTTATATGTGTAATAATCCAATAATCCATTATCACATGTGTTAAAATATTAAAAAACAACTAAAAAATTAGATATTAAATCATACATGTCATTTACTAATTTATTGGTGAAATAAGTGATTTGGCAGAGGATTTCTAACGATTCTAAAAAAAATTTATAATAACTAATACTGCAATTTTGGAAAAAAAGAGAGTAAAAACTAAAAGTGAGGCTGAAGTTAAAACATTCTTACAGAATCACAAAGGCTCAGCTTTTACAGTTCTGATATAAAAAGAAAAGATGGGGCCCAATATAAACAACATGAAAATTAATTATTACCAAAACTTGTAATTTTTTTTTTTTTTGATTACAATACAAATCTACAGATATATAATCTGAAATCTACTGGAATATTGAATACAAACATTGAAGTACATCCAGAATTCTACGTCTACTAGAGACGAAACATCAACTCCCACTCAAATATGGGGAGAATTCTACCACTCTCAAAGTACACATTACAATATTTTAATTTAAACTCAAAATAAGTGAGTGTATATTTTTAGAATAACTTAAATGCTTGAATTAATTACCTAGTTATGTAGTATTTCTTTTTGATGTATATGATTTGATGTATTAAAAATTCTTTATATTTTGACCATGATCTAATAAAATATAAGATTTTGTTTAGGTGGTTGAAACAATTCAAGATTTGAATATTGAATCAAGTAGTTCAAAAAAAAAAAAAAAAACTTGTTGATAATTTTACAAAATCAATCGTGTGAATGATTTTTGAGACAATGGAAGAAGCCCGAAATTATTACGAAAACTATGGTCGATTAGAAGGATTTTGGATTCGGACTCAAATTTCATCCAAGACTAGATGGAGTTTGAATGAAGTAACTAGTATGTAATTTATTTGTTCCCATCAAGGAAGGTATTTTTCAAAGAATAAAAAACTTGAGACTACAAAAGAAAATGAAGAAATAGAAGTACGTGAGAAAGGGAATATAAATAATGGTCCCCAAGATGCGTGGTTTGGTGGTGTATGGTTCAGGATCTCACCTCAAGGTATTGGATTCGAATCCAATAAGTGAGTCTGGGATAGCCGAGAGTTTTACCTGCTCCGCTTAAGTCGGAAATATGTGGTTTGGCGGTGGAGTTTACAACAATTTCAAATATATATATATATATATATATATATTGTTGATGGTGTTTTTTAGGCACTATGATATTTAAGCAGCACGTCATGGGTAAAAGGGTAAATTCCCTCCTTGGTCAAAATCAGTTCAAAGGACCATCATGACCGACCTCATGAAGACCGAGAATATGGCGGGATATGCTCCAGAAGATAAGTTATCATACTTTCATGGGGAAAACTGATGAGTCAGTGTCCAAATAGGATAAAATAAGTGAATGTAGTTTTAATTAGGAATCCTTATGGGAAAAGTGAATAGTTTCAACTAGGAAATTCTTGTACAAATAGGAATATGATTTCTTCACCATTATAAATAGGAGGGTAGATTGAGTGTAAAAAAAAGGACAAGAGAAAGAGAGAACAGCAACAAGGGAGAAGAGAGAAAACAATGGGATAGCATTAAGAATCATCATCAGAATCATTACAATCAGACTTGTAAAACACAAGAAGTAGAGCTGAGAAGCGTGTTTGAGTAATAAAAGTATCATCTTTTTTGTGCCCGTGGACGTAGGTCGGACCAAGATCCGCTGAACCACGTTAAATCTCTTTATCGATTGGCGTATTTATCTGTCTTTTGCTAAGTTTGTTTTTGGTCCCCCATAACCAAACAAATTCACTATTGAGGGAGAATTGTCTCGGGAGTAATATTCTTATATTGCCCCTGAGACCAAAATCAGCCGTCAACATATATATATATATAAATAATGGGGGTAGAAGATGTTCAACTATTAAGTGTGGGTGTGAAGCTCGTATGTGAACTATAAATGGTTAAATAAATAAATGGAGAGTTTCTTCAGTCTTTAAGGATATTCACAATGACAAAGTAGTAACTCCGACAAGAAGGATAAAGATGAAATCAAGTCAAGCTATGAGTGAAATATTACCAAAAGGAAGATTTACAAATTGAAAAAGTTTGTTCAGTCTTTTGTACGTGGTGCTAACAGTAGAACATTTGAGGGATGTAACTCGATGGAGGGGATGCTCAATCGATCTTTAGAGAAATACAAGCTGAGAATTAATCCAATATTCTTTTGTGAAATTCAATGCGATGAAAATGGGAAAGCGACTAATTTCTTATGGGCTGACTCTCGATCTCGCATGACGTACGTACTTCAAATATTTTAAACATGTAGTTACATTTGAAGCTATGGGAGAATGCCATCCTTTTTCCATCCACTGATCATCGTTTATGTCTTAATTTGGCATATCAAGAAGAAATTTGTGGAAATATTATCACATTTTGTATTAATTATAAGAAATAAAGATTCAAGACAGTGATGAAAAATGTAAATATGTTTACCTGCAGAATTAAGGAATTTCAAGCAAAATGTGGGAGACATTAATTCTTGAAAATGGATTGGAAAAAATGAATGGTTGAATCATATTTATTAATTGTCAAGGAAAAAAATGTGTTAATGATGGTGCAAAAATAAAATTTGGACGTTTGTGGTTAAGTTGAATTTGCATGACTTCAATGGTATGTGCATTTTGAGTTTGTAGGCATAGGATGGAAAAACAACAGGTGGAAACACAGATTCAAGATCTGAGTAGTAAAATATCAACAACAAAAATTGAAGATTGAAGAACAAAGGATAGGACATCAAGAGAGAAAATTAAGTGAAAATGAAAGAAAAAAACTTTCGGATAGAGGCCGGAAGAGAAAAGAAGTCGGTGGAAGAAAAGGGATTAAATGAAAAAGACAAATAAGAAAATAGGAAGATCAATAAAAGAGGGAAAAACTGAGAAAGAAGGGGGTGGATTAGGTTAATTTAATTTTGGGGGTGATAAGATAAGTGTGGGGAATATAATTAACGAAGCTTTCTTTATAAGATATTGTAAATGGGTCTTTCGCAAGCATATATTGGTTCAATTGGGGAACGATATCTATCACAACATAGTTATATTATAAGATATGAGAATTCAGAACATCTTCTGGTGTCCATACACTCCAGAGTCAACTCATTCCGGAGAGGCATCACGCATCTTTCCGAAATGAGGAATAATTCTGGAATGAAGAGGGTAACTAGGGGTGAACATATGGTCGGGTCAAACCGCGAACCGACCCGAACCGCAACAAATCGCGCGGTTTATAAGAGTATACTGTATATATGTGTATTTTAGGTCAAAATGGCCTGAACCGCAATTTGCGGTTTGGGTTATGGTTTTGAATAATAAATTTCGGATTCAACTCGACCCGGTAGTATATATACCAACGAAATTAGGTTTTCTCTCCATTCCCCCTTTTTTCTAATCTCAAGCGCCGACTTCCCCTCTTTTTTTCTCTGAAATCTGAATCTCTCCTTTGTAGTTTGTAAACTAGGTCCAGTACATCATATCAATTATCAACCTTCAAGGCTTCAATTTTTGCTCTCTCGGTCTCTCCTCTGTAAGCAGTAAGCAGTGTTAGCCTGTTAGGTATGTCATTTTTTGCTCTCTCGGTCTCTCCTCTGTACTCAATACCATATTTTTCATTTTTATTAAAAATTTTAAAATTAAAATTTAACAAAAAAAATGGTGTTTATATATTGCTTCGAGAGTTGCTGGATGATGAACAATAATACAATATTATTGACACTTGACAGATGATTAATTATTTTCACAAATGTTTTAAATAAATAGCTAATAATTTACAAAAATTAAACCGCCAAGCCGCACCTCTCAAACCGTTAAACCGCCGAATCGAACCGCCGTGGTTTTATGTAGGATATTTGCAATTTCGATTTCTAATTTCCTAAACCGCAACTCGCGCGGTTTGAACAAAAAAAAACCGCTCCAAATCGCACCGCGAACACCTCTAAGGGTAACCCTCTGAGGTATATCCACCTCGGAGAAAATGTCATTTCGAAATTCGGAGGACCATTTCAAATTTATTTCAACTTCCGATCTCCATATCAATGTTAAATTCCTCATAACATAAGAGATTTTTATGACAATACACTTATATTATTATTATCATCATCATCATCATTTAACCTTAATAAAAAAACCTCAAATCACCCCCCCAAAACCAGCCCTAATTACTTCTTTCATGATCTTTACTTGGTAAATCTTTCAATCAATCAACCCGTCCCCCTTTCTCCTCACATGCACGGAATTTAAAAAAAAAAAAAAGTTTAATCCACGCTCTCTCTGATCATTACAAGTTTCCATTTTGATAGTTCTCAGAAAAATATGTCAAGCTACACAGTTGAGTCATGTACAGTTGAAACAACTGATGGGGTGAAGCTTAACACGATAGTGTTCGAGCCCAAAGAAGAAGCAAATAACAACAACTTGGTGATTGTCCTTGTTCATCAATACTCACTTATGGGTGGCTGTCAAGAGCTTTTGAAAGGCATAGCTTCTGGGTTGGCAAGTAAGGGTTTCAAAGCTGTGACTTTTGATATGAGAGGTGTTGGAAGGTCCACTGGAAAAGCTTCTCTCACTGGGTTTTCTGAAGTTAAGGATGTTATTGCTATTTGCCAATGGGTTTCTGATAATTTGTCTACTAATAGGATCCTGTTGGTGGGTTCTTCTGCAGGTATGATTTTGTTTTTGCTTTGTCTTTTAATGGATAATGTTTGATTGCAGGTAAATTGCTTGTGCAATCTGTGTTTTTTTAGATCTATGAAATTAGGTACTAATTTGTATTGGTTGTTACCAATTTGAATGGTGGATAAAAAAGGAAGCTTTTTGCTTTTGGTGAGGAAAAAGGAGGACTTTTGAATAACACACATGCCATCTGATTTTTGTGTCTAAAAAGATTTTGTTAGATTTGGTGGATAGGGTTTATGGGATTATGTTAATTTCTTTAGAATTTGTTCAATGTTTGTCAGGTTGTGTCATATTTTAGCTTTAAAGCTTGATTTTTGAATGGGGATTTTTAACTTTCTGCTTGTTGGGTTTGTTAGTAGATGAATTATTCTCTAATTAGCTTGGTTTTCTGTGTTATAACTAGAAAGTGTTTTTGAGGGTTTAGTAAGATAATTTGTTCCGCTAATATTGATTTTAGAATTGCTGGAAGGAAGTGGAAAAGTAATTTTTCTTTTCGGAACAATCTTATTTTAGTAGAAGTCTAGAAAAATACTGACAGCAAATTCTTGAAATTAGATTGGATTTTGCAACCTTTTTGTCAGGTCTAAGAAAGATGTTTCAGGAGATTAATTTGCCATTTGCTTTAGGAATGCAAATTCCTTCCGTTAAGTATTCGATGAAATGAAATCTCAAGGATCTATATCTGTATTAATTGCATTATCAGATTCACAATCTCATAACTCAAATTCCATGCTTGCTTGTGTGGAGAATTACCATGTGAGTCTTTCCATGAGTTCTTGGCTCTAGAGTTTCCAAGCATGGCAGTAATCTCAATCGAAAACTTCAGAATAAAATTTCAGCAAATGATTGTTTTCCTGGAACCCCTTGGAAATGGAGGTTGAAATGCATTGGAGGAACAATTTGATGACCAAACTTGAGTTGCTAATTTACCTCCATCAAAACTATGCTGTAAATCTCAAGTAATTAATATTTTAGCTAGAAAATATAATTGCAAACAGGAATGAGACAATTGAGGTGAAGTTACTGTTAGCTCTCAACATAACGTCCCCAATAAATTTAAATCAAACTTTTTTGCTTTGCCACGAAGTTTATTGATTTTATAATGACTTGTTCTTATTCCAGAAACAGTTGTAGAGGAAAGAAGGTTTATAGCATTGTCAAGTCCATTTCGTCATTCATGTTTTTCATTCCTCCTCTGAGTAACAGCATTTGGGTTGTATTTGATGTAATTCTGTAGTGTCTTTGTACATTATTCTTGCAGTAAGAGTCTTCCATTGAATTTGCATGGTCATTGGATTGTGAAATCATATTCAATCTTGCAATGTCTAATATATCCTTATCACCTGTCATCAGGTGCGCCAATTGCCGGTTCTGCAGTCGATGAGATTGAGCAAGTTGTTGGCTATGTAAGTTTGGGATATCCTTTTGGTATGATAGCTTCAGTCCTGTTCGGACGACACCATAAAGCCATCCTTAAATCTCCGAAGGCAAAACTCTTCGTAATGGGAACTCGAGACGGGTTTACTAGCGTTAAACAGCTGCAGAACAAGCTGAGTTATGCCGCAGGGCGTGTTGAAATTCAACTTATTGAAGGAGCAAGCCACTTCCAAATGGAAGGCCCTGCTTTCGATGCTCGGATGGTGAACCTTATCCATGATTTTATTGCATCATTGTAGTTCTTCGGGTTCGTGCTTGTTGCAGAATTCCTGAAATTGACTGCATGTGTAACTCTCTAGTCTCTCATGTATATGCTGATTTTCACATTTTTTTGATCTGCAGGAATTCATATGCTTGGAATTTCACCTAACCTCCATGAATCAAGTTGAAATTTGTTTAATATATATATTTATAATTAAATTTATAAAATTGAATATAAAAAACACTAAAAATATAGAAATTCTTAATTTTTTTTTTCATTTCTAAGTACTAAAAAAAATTTTAAAATTATTTTTTCAAATCCCGGCTCGGTATTTTGCGATATATATTTTCAAAAAGCATTTCAAACGACGTATAAGATAAGAGAGAAGCAAAGCACTATGAAAATTAATCTTTACATTGTGACTTGCACAAAAGAAAATTTTACATCAAGCATCTACGAGCATTGAGCTAAGTTAAACTTGCAATGAGACCAGACCTAAAGCTTGGAGTACATTGGCCTATCTGGTAAATCTACAAATGACAGTAGCATTAACGGACTAACCGCCATTATTGCTTCCACCCGTCTCACTGTACTGTCTTTTTCTCCATACTCGTTCCTGGTTCATAGCTTGCCTTTGTGACAATTCATGTTCTCCATGTTCTGCTTCGAACCCAAAGAAAACAAAAACATCGGATTCCTTTTACTATCGATGACTTTCCTTGCATCAGCAAAATAATTAGCTCAAGAAGGTACCAAGACTTTATTCACAGGGAAAATCGATTCATGTAATTTGAATAAATTTCAATGCAACCATTTGGGACCCGTTGCGTTGAAACTTTTAACAGGAAAAAGAGAATCACGATAATAAATATCACAGAATTTTTACAAAAGCAGCATACACCAAAATCTGAATCTTCAAAAACTATACTTAGATGATACAACAGAAGATGGGTTCATTTTATTATGTTTCTTATACTATAGATCATGGTTATATGTAATTACTTATTACCACTTTCACCGTCAGATGCATCTTCAAGCCTTGCAATTGCATCGATTAGGGCTTGTTCTTGCTCCTGCAATCAAAATGGCCATCAGAATAGCCATAATAAAAAGAAACACGAGAACTAAGGAAAAGGATGTTAAGACTCTTACTTTTAGCACTCTCTTTGCTTTCTCAATGTCCATGGGATGAGGATAATTAACAGCAAAAACTTTTTCAACCTGTTCAAAATCCGTTGCAATTAAGCAAAAATGTTACTCATCAGCAATTATTTATATAACTTTTCATCTGCCTTCATACCTCTTTAATTAGGGTTTCTGTGTGCAATATTTCAATAACACCCAAAGCTTTCTTCCCAATTCCATTCTGGGATAAAGGGAAAGCTTTCTTCGACGGACCCTTCATAGTCCCTCTACCTCTTGCACCAGCAACACCACCGCCACGTGTCAAAGGTTTCTTAGTCCCACGACCTGGTCCTGGGCGGCCACCTTTACGAGAAATGCCAGGTTCATCACCTTCCCACCTAATATCTTCTTGTGATATCTATCATTACAAGTTGAAGATTAGTAGGAATTAGGATTTTTAACGAAAAGAACATTTTCAGGTTAGGTTATCACAAAAAATGGCACAGGGTACAGAGAGGAAAGTACATAACAAAAATTGATGAATGAAAACTAAAACTCTCCACTCCATGACAGATAGTTTGTTTGAACAGACAAGAGAGAGAGCCAAAAACCATACAAGTTTGCCTACAAGTGATTGGAAATTTCTTTAATTCGCACGAGAGCACACACATGAATACAAGTCTGCTTTTACTATCAAAATAACATGGAAAGATAAGAAAAGATAACAATAATCTATAAATTAATTTTAAAGTCATTTGAGACAACTATATAAACACCTTATCACTATCTCTAAGGCATGACAAGAGAAACAAGCATCAGAGAAGACAAAGAAATACAGTAATATCCACACAAGAAGTAGACAGATTATGCTTGTAAAAAAATTGCAAACAAGTAATAAACAAGTTCAAATAAAATGTGCAGGTAAAAATTCCTGCCATAAGTTTACCTCTTTGAGATTGACCCACTCCCATGTTTCATCAGCTGTATTAATATCATAAACCAAGGCATGCCGCCCCTATCATGGTTTCGACAAATGTAAGATTTGAGGAGGCCTATTAAGTACAAAAACACTGTGCAGTCAAAAGGATGAGAATACCTCAATGCGATTATAGTCAGTTATAACAGCCTCATAGAAGTGGTTGTCTTCGGGCCACCTTGTCCATACTTTCCTTCCAATTAAGGGATCATAAGTTGCTGCCTCAGAAAGTTTATTTGCTGCAAAAGCACCTAAAGAACCCTGATTAGCAACTTGACCCCTTCCAGTTAGACCTGTAGAAAACTGCAACAATTCCACCGGAAATGATGCATAAATATACACACGGTTAACCAGGCCGTTCAAAGAAAACAAAAAACAAAAAGCATTTACTTATCATTTTCTTTCAGAAAAACAGTTAAGACTCACTGATTTTGGTTTCTTGCCCTTAGGTCCAGGTGGTGGACTGGGTCTCAAGGCAGATGAAGATGGTTGCACAGATGGATGCAATCCAGGAGATGGTGCACCTGTTGACAATGAAGCTACCGACTGAGATGTTTTCGGTTTCTTACGTGATGCTGAAACAGTAGGACTGGGTACAGTATCATGACCAGGCTGAGGAATGCTGGGCATGCCAGGCTGGAGGTCACTTGCCTTTCTCCATTCCCTAATAGCATGATTGATTTACACTTCCCGTTAAAAGCAAGAACGGATCAGTAAATCATAATCTATATGATAAGAATTGCTGAGCAAGCATGTTGTGATATAATCAGACCTTATCCTCAAAATAATGTCATCAGCATTAACCCTGGATAGAAGCTGTCTGTGTTCCTCGTCTGTTACTCTCAACTCCTTTCTAAGTTCTGTAATTAAACTTTCCTTCTCCTGAAAATATATAACTAGAATGGCTTTCAAACCTACTAACTTTTATTTAGTAAAGATAACCAAGTGTATGCATATAAAAACTGAAGCTTACCCAAGTAATGGCATCAGATTGAGCTTTAAAGGCCCGTAGGACCGAACTGTATGCGTCTTGCTCAATGGTGTGGATCTGCATTTCCATGTCATTTTGCATCCTAGGTAATAGGGCAGAACCTACAACTGCAGATCTTCCATTCCCAGCAGGGCGCCCCCCTCTCTGAAATCTATTTTGATGTGGAAGAGGAAGGTCATCATCTGTTCCTGCAATTTTCTCATACAGAAATCATTATACGAGAGACTTTCTAACACATAGCTTCCAAAAAGAAAAAGAATTTCAAATAAAACAATTGAATTCTTCATATGGCTTCATAGGCGTATCTAAAGTAGTTAACTCATCCGAATCAACTAGAGAAGTATTTTTTTAAAAAAATTTCATGCATCTAGACTCACGAGCAAAGAAGGACTAACATATGAATCTACAGAGAAATATCTTTTCATTGCAAGATTTTATGTTCTGTTGTCCATCTCTCACACAATAACAAGCACAATTGTTGGCCACGCAATCACACATAATTATTAACTACACTAAAACAAAATCGAGCAATTGAAGAACACGTGATTCATGAACTAATTGTTAAAACTTAAGGTTAACTCTCCACTGCTATCAGAAAGCTGGTAATTCATCTCTCCTTCAAATCAAATCTTCACCTATCTGACTAATTTCTTTCGACACATAAACTACAGACAACTGAAAATAATTTAAAACGATCAGCACATGATTTTATTGAACTTAATTTCAATTGTTAAATGTTCAAACAACTCCAAAATCACAATTATTGAAGCAAAAACTTAATACACACACTAAGTTGAAATTCATCAAAACAAGATCACAATTTACCGTTTCAAGCTTGAATTCACTAAATATAAAATTAAAAAACGAAATTTTCAAGAGAAAATTTACCACTGCTGTCGAAAGCCTCAAAGTCCATCACTGTTTCTTCAACAAAGCCTTCGAATTAGCTCAAAAATGAAGAAATAGATCGATTTCTCGGGAAAAAAAGGATAAAAGCTTGAGGACTTTTAATAGCCAAAGGCCGATAATTTCACTTAGATTTTCACAAATTCAATCCAGAATCGACCAACTGAAGTGAAATCGAGGTCAATTAAACAGAAATTCGAATTAGGGTTTGTTATTGATTCTTTCCGTGATTGGGGATAAAATTAGGGATTTTGATTGATCAAGGCAAAGGAACGGGCTGCGGTGAGAGAGAGAACCGGACTTGAAATTAGGTTTAATTGTCTTTTTCTTTTTCAGTTAATAGTTGAGTTTGACGTCCGCCACATGAATTGAGATCCTTTTTTTGGAGCATGTTTCTAATTGAAAGAGAATATTTTCATTAAGATCCTTAATATTTACATTTATTACGTGTAAAGTGAGATTTTTGGAAAGATGGACATGATAATATATTAATCTCTCAAATATATCTTAGTTTTGTAATTTTTATTTATTATTTTTGCATTGTCGAACGCATATATCAAAGTTAACACAAATGGTGCTTGATCAAACTTCCTAAACATCATAAACTTTGAGTTTTGATGACATTATATTCTTTTTTTTTTTGATTCGTTGGAAATTCCACCATCAAACTATCACTTTCGGGCTTAAGCGGAATAGATAAAACGCACTCATTGGATTCGAACCCAAAACCTCAATGTGAGATCCTGAACCCTACACCACCAAGCCACGCCTCTTGGAGATTTCTATATTTTAATCTGATAATAAATTAGAATTTTTCGTCGTATAATAAATAATCATCTCATTATGAGTCACTATTTCGTATTGTATTGACATTTTGAATCTCTCACCTTATTTGTTCATTATATATAATAAAACATGATAGAAATGGTGACTTCACAAATTAGAATTGTAAATCTTAGCTGAAATTCACACTTGTCGGGGTAGCATTGTGCTCTCTTTTGGATTTGGTATCTATGGAATTGGAGTATGCAAAACGTATTTTTTAGTCTATAGCGGATAGTGAACACATGTGATCATAAGCCAATAATTTGAAATATTCCCATGTGATAATTTTTATTTTGAAACGTTGTAAATATTATCCGACCTAGACTTAAGTAGATTCAGTAAAATTCTCGACTACCTTAATTTTTTACAAAGAAATACACCCCCGGACTCAATCCTAAATACTGACCATCAAATTCTAAATTCTTTATCACGAAACCACCCATTAGGTGCGTGATAATAAAACATGACTAGGAATTTAATCATTACTTGAGTTTACCAGTTATGGAAACTGGGCACTGTCAACTACTTAGATGCACTTAAGTTGCAGGAAAAATGATCTCTGATAGAAATCAAATCAAATAAAGAAATTTCCCTATTAAGTGATGTCGGTTATATGACATTTTATCTCAAAGGGACGTGACTTGGTAGTGTAAGGTTCGGGATCTCACATTGAGGTTTTGGGTTCGAATTCAGAGAGTACGTTTCTTTTAAGAGCCTGGGACAGTCGGAGATTTTACCTGCTCCGCTTAAGCCCAAAAGGGATGGTTTGGCGGTAGGGTTTCCAACGATTTCATTAAAAAAAAAAAAGTTATATGAATCTTTTAATGTTATTATGCTTTATATGGAATCAGTGTCTTACTAAGCTAAGTTCTCTCTTTATGGTTTTGGTACATATCAACTTAAATTTTCCCCAAATTCATTTGACATATAGTAACATCATTTATTCTCATTTTCTCACCGGAATACTTAAAAATCTACCTCAATTTGTGATTAGAAAAAAAAATCAACAAATTCCTGATACCCTCGTCCCTTCAGCATCCCCACATATACCCTTGATCATAATTTATTAAATTCAGAGTTTGACGAATATTTTACTTCCTTCTGAAGATTTAAAAGCTAGCTCAAGAGTTCAGGGTTGCCTTGTGACATTTAAAGTAACGGATAGACCTGAGCAACTACGGATTTATGTTGTGGTTTGCTGTGATTCAGAATCAGTGCAATCCACATGCTTTCTTATGTCTGTATAGAATGTAGCAGAGTCTGATTTTTTGTTCAAAGTGGTAGCAAGTCAGCAACTTTGCACCTTCTATTCTTATCCTGGTGACTGCCCACATGTTTTCTTAGGTCTATGAAAATCTTCAGTACACATGAACCTTTGAATAGCCAAAAGACAACTTCATCAAAATCTCTATTAGAACCTTTGAACCAATGAAGATCATATCATGTAAATGTTCTAGTCAGACGTTTTTGACCATTTTTTTTTCTGCCAGCTAAGATGATAGCATTTCAGTTTATGTACAGAAAGAGCTTCTGTCCTGAAAGAGATTAATAGCTGACTCATCAGTGATGCAACATCTCATAGTAAGATGGAGAAGCCTGCTAAATTTAGATATTTATACTCAATTGTGCTTTTAAGAATTACAGATGCGATTTAGACATGTCCCATATTCAACTCATCCTTGAATCTTAGGAAAACAGTCATCCATGAGGGAAATATATAATTAAAATTTAAAAGTCAAAATTTCTCAAGTGTACAATTCAGTGATTATAACTTCAGAGAAACTGCTTGATGGTAGAATGTGGAAGAGTAACCAGCAATTCCTAAAAGATGATGCTATGAAAAGCAGGCTCACCCAGCTAACTTTAGCTGTGATTTGTTATACTCAAGGGTAGTATTATAAATCAAGGACAGAAAATGTGGTGATTGATTTGGTCACATGTGATTAGTCACATGAAACATGTTGTTTATTACTTGAGCATTGCAGAGAGGTCAGAGAAATATAATAGTCAATTAGGGATCACATGATCAGTGGCTTCTTAGTTCCAACCCCATTAAACAACAAAGATGGAAATCACTGAGAATATATCTTCCCAAGGGAAATGTTACTGGGACTTAACATGAATATAAGCCTCATTGACCAACATCAGTTACCTTATATTCCTGCAATTCACACCATAACTGGATTTTTTATCCTGCAATTATTTCATAGGTTGGTTGCAAATAGTTTTATGAAGTTACATCTATATATATAGCTCTATGTCACAGGCTTCATTATATGAATGAGACATATATTTCCCAGACAATCCTTTCTCTTCTTTCCATTGCTAATAAAAAAAAAACAGCATGAAAACCATTCATAGAGCTCTGGTTGCTTTCTTTATCTTGATTCTGGTTCATTTCCTCATGTTTTCACAACTGTCACTCCACCATGAGGGAAAAATGCATCAAAGGGATAGAAATCAACCAAGGAGATTGATAGTTCCTGCAATTCTAAACAAAATGGAAGCAGCTGTTAAAGATTCCCATAAAGCTGTGAAGACAAGCCTTAGGAAGGCACCATCTAGTGGTTCAAATCCTAGCCAGAACAAGTAGCTCTGTGTAGAGATCTTAGCAAGAAAGAGAAGCTGATGTCATTCTCTTTCCTCTTTTTGTGCAGAGTTAGATCTCTATTTAGCTTCCATCCTTCCTTCCTTTTTTTACTTTGCTATGTATACATTTATATATTCATCATCAGTTATTTTACTTTTTAAATTCTGTTTATGAAGTAGATTTGGCCATTTAGGAGGAAATGGGAACAAAGTCTAGTTGTATTTATAAAATTCTCTTGAATTGAATATACTAAAAGCATCATTAGATTATATACTGACGCTGTTTATTACTGTGATGCAGACATCTAAGCAAAATCAATCTATATTTGATGAATCATATATATTTTTTTTGTTTTTGGACAAAATATGAAGTTAATTTCTGTATAGCAAGCTACCAATAGGCATTAATGGCAGCATTACAGCTGGATAAGCAAACATTTTTTGGACTATATAATGTATGTATTTCAATCAAAAGAAATGAAATAGGACTTTAAATTATGTCATTCTGGATATAACCATTCTTACTAAACTTATCAACCAACAGAGGGGGAAAAAGAGGAATCAACACTGAAATAAGATTCATGATCTTAAAAAGCAAAAGCTATGCACTTGTATCTCTGCAGCAAATCACTTAAAAAGCTACACTAACAAGCAAGTATAATTTCATCACACTAGGGTTGTCGGGAGAATGGCATATTCAAGAACTAATTGTTATAAGAGGCAAGAGGCTACTGTTAAATCTGTCATCTGCAAGAAATGGTGGAAGCCGAAAACATATACAAGTGTGTGATATCAAAATCTTAAAAGGTAAAACTAGATAACACGGATAAATGCACAAACATATTACGAATTCTGCAATCCATAGGGTTGACTGAAGTTCATATTATCTTTAACAACACAGGAGACACAAACCAGCTCAAATTCGGATAAATGAATAATGATTCCAGATACACTATAGAGTTATGTTGTAAAACCACCAGTGGTTTGAAATAAGAATTTTAACATAGACATGAAAAGGCAGGCCTAATTTATAGAGACATTTTGTAAGCCTAAGGGATTCATAAATCGAGAAGAAGCAAGTTAAGAATTCTTTCCCCATATAAAAACACTCATCAGCACAATAACTTGAATATAGAGCCTAAGAATCTCCGATTTGGGCCCCTGAAACTTCAGTTGTAACTAAATCCAACTTCATAAATATCCCCAATCCTTGTTTCTCCATCTCTAAGTAGCGCTCCAGATACAGTAATAACAAGTAATTAGAATCTGCGACTATGAAAGAACTTAATAATAGATCCTCAGTTTTTGCAAAATGCATCAACCAAAATTCATATCTATGTCTCTGTCCAATACATATACAAAGTAATACCTTAGCATGTATGAATCTTCAGTTATAGAAAAATATGAAAATTCAAAATTCTCAATATGCATCTGCCAAAAACATACTACTTTGGATGCCTCCTTTGCTGCAACAAGTAAATGCGTTTAACTTAAGCTAAGAAGCTGCATTAATTGTACATTAAGTGGCAAAGAAATAAGATGCACATGCAAGATTTATTATCTATCACTAGTCCAGAGGCAATTGATGTTTTATTACATATATCATATATGAGATAGCATCAAACAGAATTCAGATGACTAGAATCCCAAGAATCCAGCTACTTATAGCGCAAGATAATTTTAAGTTTTACCAAAGAAAACATTCATCATCACTGACCAAAATCATAATCATCTAGAACGCAAATAGATTTGATTAGGCAAAAAATTCTCATGTCCTAAAGCCTTACTAGTATATAATCAAACAAGATAAAAGTGAGAGATGATGAAAAATAACTAACAGCTTATGCATGTCATTCAAAATAATATATTACAAGAACAGGTGGTGATATAAAATTATATCACTATCAAAAAATACAACCAGCAGAATCAGCTAAAAAACTCCCACATGAAGTCCAAAACAAATTAAAGGTTGGGAATTGCAAAATTAGAAAGAAACAGAACAAAAGAAAAATGGAACTAGAGATTTACTCGGCCTCACTTTTCTTTTTTTTCATTTATCGGGCAAAGGGGAAAAGATGAGACCCATTGCAATGGCCTTCCATAACCTTACTTGCATTCAACAACAGCTTCAGCAGCCCGACGAGGTTTTTTTTTCCTCCTGCTCCCATTATGCCGAAACCCATTAGACTGGTTTGAGTCATCAGTGCTTGATCTGGTTCCATTACCATTTTCCTCTTTGACTGAAACTGGCTTCTCTTTAACTTGTAAGTTACGCTTCCTCTTCTTTCCATTCTCTGATGTAGTGGGACTTTTTATGTCTTTGATTAGCGTACCGGCTTGTTCATTCTCAACATCCTCCTCTTCTATTTTTTCAGCTTCTTCATCGTCCATATCATCCTTCAGTGGTTTCTGTGGCCTTCCCCTTCTCTTCTTTGTGCAGGAATTTTCTCTTCGTCACCGCTTCCAGCATCCTCGTGATTGCTAATAGTCAACTTCTTTCCTTTCCCCTACTCTACTTCTACCCATACTCTTAGAGTTCAACTAAAAAATACTCATACAAATAAAGACTCTCTCTGCCAAACAAGAAAGTAGAGGAAAATATGTTGGTTAGTAACGGTAGCAGTTTCCACAGAAGAATATTTGAAGATTAATTCTGGAATATATGCACCCAATATTATCAATGAACATAAGTTATGTGAATTTGGGCACCCAAACCAAAATGAATCCATCATCCAAATCATACAATACATATCAATTAGCGAGAATCAAAGACACAAATACTCGGGTGCGACAAGAAACAGAACAGCAGCTCTAAGTACAATTCAGAAGCAATAATAAACCAAAGGTAACCAGAAAACCATGCACAATGCTCCAGAAACAAAAATATTTTTAGCACAAGATGACACCATAAAGCATGTCATCGCACATGCAAGAAAGAAAGGTGCATGAACAACTGAAGATTTTTAGTCTCAATAAATGACATGGAGTTATTTTTCTTCCTCTTTTATCATCAAAGACCCCAGTATATACTTTATGTGCATGCCTAAGGTGATTTCAAGAGAAGAAATCTGAATATAAATTATCCGACAAATCATCTTTACCCTCCAACAGATTGCCAGAGAAAACAAAGTTATAGAGATTAAAAGCACTTTTTTAGAGTTCAAATATGATCTATTCAATTGAATGAACTTCAAAATCATATTGGACTCGGCTGAGTGATCTTCCATTATCGAGACTCAAGTCCTAATTAATGGAAAAATTAGTTTGTGACATTTGATTCTTTACTTTTTTTCCCTGCAATTCTAAATCAAACCAGATAACAGGATAAAATAAATTATATGCTAGCACATCCAATCAATGAACAAATACCCAAAAAAAAAAAAAAAATACAAAAAGGAACCTGCAGAGGCGGAGTACTGAACTTTAGATAAGTTTAATCTTCATTGTTAAGACTTCAGCACAGCAACATCAATTTCAATCAAGACAAAAGTCAAATCCCAAGGCAAATCAACTTGCTTCACAAAAACTCCAACTAGGAGAAGCAATAAGAAGAGAAGCAATAAGTCATAAAATTCCAAAACAAAAACAAGATCCAAACTCAAGCACAAAAAACAAAATTTTCTAACAAATGAATTCAATAGAACTGACAACTTAAACTCATAAATTTTAGAATACGAAATGAATCCATAATCTAATAAACACTTAATAACAAAGGGATGACATGAAACAAGCTAACCTGATATGAAACAAAATGTATTTGCATCTTGAACAAGAAATCCACTACTTTGAATCTGTTAAAGCAAGCAAAGAAACGCAAAAAGAACCAAAACCCAGATGAGGTTTTAACTGTTAATGGATTAGTAAAGGTGAAAACTTAAGGAAAAATGAGATTTTAATAACTTAAAATATGATCTAAGCAAAAATACTTGATACCCAGATCAAAGAAACATGGAGATATAGAGAGTTTTGGGTCTGACATGCAAAGTTTTAAGAGTTATGGTCCCTTCAAAACATGGCCAAAATGAAACAAAATAGAAAGCAAATGAAAGTGTGAAGATGTGGTGAGAGATTTGAAGGGCTATGTAGCCTGCGTGTATAATGAAACCTGTGGAAGAAAATTTAAGTACAAGGTTATTTCGGTAAATTGGTAGTGCCTGCCAGTAAGTAGACACTATGTAGTTGTGGCATACATTAAGATTTTCATGTACTTGACATAACGTGTTACGTGTGATCTCCAAAGTCTTCCTTTTCTTTTAAATAGAGGCGGTCTTTCATCGCTAAATCACCCGATCAAAATTAAATAGAATAGGTAAAATTTTCGACTGTCTCAAATTCTTATAAAAAATACAGACGCTGATCTCGAATTCAAAACCTGATAACCAAGTTATAAACCCTTATTTAGATCTCACAAGTCAGTTTCAATATATATATTTCTATGCAAGTAAAATTTTCTAATACTTCAATTGTGTGGAGTTTGACATTTTAAGGGAATATACTAATGTATCAAAAATCAATTTAAAACATAATTTTGTAGAATAGTTTTTCTTTTTAATATTTTTCTATGATATTTTGGATAGACTTTAGACTGTTCACATCGTTGATAATTTTTTTGGAATATTATTAGTAAATCACTAGATCATGATAAATTTGAAAATAAAACTATGTAACTGAAATCTTCTTTTCAGTATAAATATATATCATAAATCAAAAGTAGCTAGCTTGCCATGATCTTTGTGATGGTAAATTTTGGGGTAAGGAATAAAGTGAGAAAGGAAGATTTGGTTGGTTTGGTGAGACAAATAATTTTGCTTACCAAACTACTAATTTTGCTTCTTCCAAGTCTTACTCACTTTGACTTCTTCATTAAGCTTCTCCTTTAGCATTACCCTTTTTCTTTTTCTCTTTAAATAACGGCAGCTTTATTTTAAGTGATTTCATATTTCAACTCCATTCTTCACTTTAGTTTAACAAGAAAAAAATAGGATAAGAATAATACAAAAATCCTATTGAGAATTGGGGTTGGCAAACATTTTGATTTCAATTCCAATATATAAACAAGATCAAAAATCATTACGAATATAGTATTATTTAATATAAGTTTTCAAATTATGATGAGGATTCATGAATTTTTAAAAAATAAATCAACACACTTTATAGAATGAGTTGCATTACGACTTGATAATGGAGCTATGATAAGCCTTTATAGGGTGTGATTTAGTGGCAAATGGTTAAGAACTTAATTGTTAGGTTTTGAGTTCGAGTTCAGAGAATACATTTATTATAAGAGCCTAAGATAGTCGAAAAATTAACATGTTCCATATAAATTCGGGTCGAGTAATTTGATGATGAGATTTCCAATTTTTCAAAAAAAAATAATAATTGGCTCTGATACCAAATCCTCGGGTTGCTCTCTGTTACGTTTCTGCCACCCATTAAATGGCTAAATGACACTACTTTTCTTGACGCCAATACTTCGGGTGAACAGAACTCACAGAAGAGACCGCCTAAGACTATGATCGAGGAAAGATTATCATATATTTTTTGTTACAAGGATCCTCATAAGAGACATACTCATAAAGATTGATGGAGGTGAATTGAAAACCCATGAATTAGTAGTAGTTGAGGGAAGACTCCCTCGTGTTTTGGGAAAGAACCTAAAAATTACGAAAATTGATCTCCCCCCTGACAACTGACACATTCCCCTCACCCCTCTCTCCTTTGGAATTTACAAAAAAACCCTTATCAATATTTACAATTCCTTTTTTTTTTTTTTTTTTAAATTTACACATTATAAAATTTAAATATTTTATTAATAATTAATAAAATGTTAATTATTTTTTTTTTTATTTTTTTATTTTTGTTAATAAATATTACATATTTTTTATCTATTCGTTTAATTTTTTTAATTCATTTTAATTTAATTAAAACTACTTATGTATAAAAAAAATATTTTAAACAATATAATTTTTTTTATTATTTTCAAAATTTATAAAAAAAAAAAAAAAAAACCAAAATTGGCCCCAAGGGAATCATCCCCCTTGGGCCTGGAGCCCTGGACGATGATCGTCCAGGGCGATTGTTCCCCTTTTGAGGGGAACAATCGTCCCCCCCTCCCTTTTTTTTTTTTTTTTTTTTAATTATTATATATTATTTTTTTTTAATTTCGAAAAAAAAAGTTTAATAATTTTAAAAAAATTATATATATATATATATATATATATATTAAATTTAAAGTTGTGTTGAGTTACTAGGACGTGACAATTTAATTTAAACAATATAAATTTTTTATTTTCGAAAAAAAAAGAGGAAGTAAGGATCGTCCCCAAGGGGGGACCCCCTTGGGCCTGGACGATCATATCGTCCAAGATCCCTTTGGACGATAGGATCGTCCAGGGGACGAACTTTTTTTTTATAATTATTTTATATTATTATTTTTTAATTATTTCAAATCTATGAGAAATATTTTTATAATTTTTTGATTTTTGTTAATAAAATTAATTCATAAAATAAACATAGATTAGATTAATTCATAAAATAAATTTTTTGGATTTTTTGATTTTTCTAATATACATGAAAATATTTTTATAATGTATAAGTAGTGTTAAATAAATTAAAAAGAATCACAAAATTAAATGAATAAATAAACACAAAATAAATAATAATAACATTTTTTTTATTAAATGTGTAAGGGGAGGTGGGAAGATAAGCCCTCAAAATTACTTAACAAGACATGAGAGATTGACCAATCAAATTTTTATTCAAATTTCAATGATTTCTAAACTTATCTTACAAGAGAAAAACTCTCCCCTAATATAGGAAAAGAAATAGACAACAATCATTTTTTAGCAATTCTTCCTTCTGAATCTGTTGAGGGATCTGGACGATTGTAGGTACATTATCATCAGAGGTCTGATCTGCGAAAATGGTTTCTTTGGACGACAGTCGATGAAAGGAATACGCTTTTCAATCAGATCAAATCTATCTATCTTTGAATACGATCTCATCTTTTTCTCTCTATTCTTTGAACCTCGAAGATTGAGGTTCCTTCTTTTCCACGTCTCTGTGGATGCCTGCAAGCTCATTGGCAGAATAAGCAATTAATGTTTGGCATGGTCAAGGATTAGGTAGTGTAAAGCACCAATGATATATGCTTCGATATTATTGTTTGACTTTGGTTGAAGCCTGCCCTTTCTTCCTAAAGCTACACGTACTTGTGTCAGTGTCAAAAATGAGACCTAATTTCACAATTCACATACACCAAGAAAAGAAGCTTATTAGGGAAGCAAATTGGTGATGAGATGTGCATTTCTTTCTTCAATCATCCCTTCAACCTTCCACTAAACTTTTCAAATGCATCATTTTGTAACTTTATCCTCACACCAGCAAAATTCTTTCCTTAATTAATACTCCTCATCAGACGAATGATTTGCTAACACCCATAATTTTAGTAGCTTGGAGCTGGGAATGGAAGGTAGTCAAAAGTGCAACTTCAGGTTTTTCGAGGAAGAATTTCCATTCTTTATCAGATGGATCTTCAGTGGCCATGTCGCATCTTGCAGTGGTTTAGCCTATTGGAGAAATAGCCTGCATGCATATGTGTATTGGCCAAAGTTTACAGTTGCATGCTGAAGCTGCTCTTGGACCCTGACAAATAATTCCACACATTCCCGAATATAGAAAAAATTACTCATGCTAGCTAACAATAAATATATCAAGAATAATATTGAACAACTTAATTTAATAACGTATTTAAATATATTACTGAATTCGTGATAAGGAACATAACATCATTCAATATGATGGGCATAATTTTGATATTTGTAGTATAAATTTAGTTTAAAAGTCGAAAAATGTGTATCATTTTAAAATAGATTCGTCTCTTTTATACTGGTGTTTAAGGATTTGAATGACATAGGTTTATACAACGACGATGAATAGCAAGAGAGGCAAGACTCTTGCATTCACACTACTACAATAATAGGAATAGCCAACAATTTAAAAGAAATCGGTTTACCAATTAACCGATTTGGTAAGTAAAAGATATCGGTTTTATTTTAAACCGTTTTCTTTTGCAATATAATTTAAATCACTTTTAAATACAATCAGTTTTATCAACGGTTTTAATTTATAAACGATGTCTTTATCTAATAGGAAAGAAATCACATATTTAATAACTGTTGTCTTTACCTAATATGAAAGAAATCTCATAATTAAAAACAATTGTCTTTAAATCTAATAGTAAAGAGATCACATATTAAAATATTTTCTTTTAATAAACGTGATCTCTTAAAATATACACTTTTCACATAACTACGCACTTTCCTCCCAGTTGCCCACAAAATCAGAAACCCTAGAAATGTACTCAGATCATAGAAAGCTATTCATCGGTGGGATTTCATGGGAGACAAGCGAGGAGCGGCTAAGGGATTACTTCAGCCAATACGGAGACATTTTACAGACCGCTATTATGAGAGAAAATAGATTCAATATGATGGGCATAATTTTAGTATTTGTAATATAAATTTAATTTAAAAGTCGAAATATGTGTATCATTAATTTTATACTGGTGTTTAAGGATTTGAATGACATAGGTCTATACAACGACGATGAATAACAAGAGAGGCAAGACTCTTGTATTCCTACGAACTACTTAATTAGCTTCAACTCCAACTAAGAAAAAAAATCAAGAAATATAAAAATACTATAAGAACATAAGAGAGATTTTGGAGACTAAAGAGAAAAAGAAAAAGAAAGAGCTCTCGAAACTTGATGTGTCACAAATGAGAATGAAGCCCCTTCATTTATATATAGTTCTTAATGGGGGAGACCATTAACCATTAATTGTAGATTACAATGGTTATAAATCCCACCATTAACATTTAGGGTTACTACAAAACCATTAAGTTCCATATTAAAGTGTTTTCAGCATCCTATTTGGCCTTCATTAACTGCTGAAAAAATTGAGCTTTCAAAGCAGCTTATGGTCTTTGACTTTGAGAAGCACATTAAACTGAAAATCACTTTTCTGCTTTCTCTTCCTCTCATAGCTTAATTTCTCCTAAGGATAAAAATGAAAGTATATTACCATTTTGTGAAAGAATTGATAGCAACTTTGTCCCCGTCCCCAATGAGCGTGATTTTGTGGTGTAGAGCTCAGGATCTAATCTTAAGGTCATGGATTCGAATTCAGAAAATATTTTTCTCGTAAAAATTTGATACAGTCGGGGATTTAACCTAATCTGCTTAAGACCAAAATAAGTTATTTGACGATGAGATTTCCAACGATTAAAAAAAAAAAAAAAAACTTTGTCCGATTCTCATTTCATTCTCATCTCATTGTTGATGTGGATGGTTTGAATTTTCTCTTGTAACTGTGGGATGAGAAATACTATTAGAAGTAGCTAGGCCTCTCCATTCCTTGGAGAAAATTTTCGAACTACCTAGCTGGCTAGCTAAACTTTTTTTTTTTTTTTTTTGAATGAGCCATATTTAGGCAAGTCTTAGCAGATTTTTTATTTTATTTTTAAAAAAATTAGACTTTAGATGAATTATATTAAGGCAACTCCAAACAGAGTTAACCCAATGGATCAGATTGTCAGGTTTAGGAATTGATAAATTAGGATTAAAGAAAAGAGAGATAAAATGATGAATAATGGAAATTTACAAAATTTTGAGTTTTATTACATAATAAAATTAGCACAAAATATGTCATAATGAAGACGTGTCCCACATTGCACTTCACAAGTGTTAATTTGCCTTGAGAAACTAGGCAATGAATAATTGAGGGATTAAAATACAAACACATCAAAATTAAGCCACTTCATCGTGACACGTGATGGTTTTATATAAATGTTATAAAATTAAATTAATAAATCTATTAAATAAAAATCATATTACAATAAATATATATATATTATAATAATAATTATATTATAATTAGAATACATATTAGATTATCCTATTAAAAAATATTATTAAATGCTAAAAATAAATTAATAAATATATTAAATAAGAACCTTATTATAACAAGAAAATATAATATACTATCTGATTAATTTTTAAATAATATCACTGATAATTCGGCAAAGAATATATATAAGTTAAATATTTTTAAGTTTTCTCATCACGTCACTTTACACTTAATCTTTACAATTAATTTTTTTATTACCTATTATAATAAGAAGATATGGTATAATCTTCTATTAAATATATATATGACACATAATCTCTACAATTAATATTTTTATTATTAAATTATAAAATAAAAATAAAAAAACTTATTACAATATAAAAATATAATTTTCAATTAAAATAAGAAACCTAAATAGTAACCTCCCACAAAACCTAGTTAATTTTTTGGATTTCAGGTCTATTGTTATTTGTTATTTTATTTTAAATTATTATTTTAAGTTTTTTTTTATGATTTTTTTATTATTCATTGTGCTTCATGATTCAAACTCTGACTATTAAATAATTTACAAGATCCGGAGTATTTACAAGATCAATATCTAAAATATGTGTTTAACCCACACAATGTACGAGCCATGTACTAGTTATTTTTTAATAGATAAATATAATTATATAAGCAAGATAGTTGGAAGCTATAATACTCAATAGTGGTGGAGCCGTGTATAGGTGAGAATAGGGAGTCACCACCATTGTTGAATTCGTAAAATTATTAAATTGTGGTATATAAAAGAATGAAAAATCTAATTTATTAATGAGATAATTTAACTTTATCTCACCTAAAATGAAAAATATCTACTTTTTTTAATGAGATATCTAATTTATTAATATCTAATTTATAACCCACCAATATCTAATTTATTAATATCTAATTCATTAATTTATTAATGAGATAATTTAACTTTATCTCTCCTAAAATAAAAATATCTATTTTTTTTTTTTGAAAAATCAAATTTTACCCCGATTGAATTAATTTTATAAATATGCCACCGTATCTTAATATTCCATGATATATTTGTAACCCACCTTTAGATGTATCAATTTAGATTTTGTTGGTAACTCAATGGTTCAACAACAAAAATTAACAAGTTCATGTTGTTTAGAGATTTGGTCAAACTTTAATACAATTATGCTTAATTTTTCGGCCAGTTTGTTGAGAATGTAAATTTGATGATAAATTCCATTTTTTTTAAATAAAATTTTTCCAAAGAATATGCTTTTCTTGATGGTTTAATATTTTTTAAAAATGGTTTATTTTGTAAGCAAAATTTAAGACAAAAAAACATCTCATCTCCAACCGGCTCTTCATTACCCATTTGTATAGATATGATTCGATATTGATATGACATTTTAATTGTATATAATAATGGATTAAGAATTAATTAATTTTTCTAATTTTTATCAAGAAAAATTCCTTTGAATTAGCTGGGAATTTTCCTTCAATTTATTAGGTTACGCAGACTAATCTCATCTATTGACTGATAGTATATAATCCAATAATAAAAAATAAAAACATTAAATATTACTTTTTAATTTTAAATATTTATTATTAATTAGATTGCACAGGAAATTTGATGTCAAAATTTTAATTAAAAAAATTAAATTAGAGTATCTTAACCATCGATATTTAAGATAATTATTTATTGGAAATCAATCTTTTGTAATGATGATTGGCTAAAAATCTGGCTTCCAAAAGAAGCAACTTACAAGATGACTGAAATTTGAAGCTTTGAATATGTCTATTTTAATTTAATATTCCTTCGAATTTGCCAAGTTCTTGTACTTCTGCACCGACTTTTATCTATGACCAAAATTAATAAAAATAAATGAATTAAATTTTATATATTAGGGTCACTTTCATGCTAATATTCTAGCCAAGCACATTCTTTTTCATCTCAATATTCATTTTGTAACCGTATATTGATTATTTGCTGCTTTTACAAGTAATTAATCGACTAGTTAATCAAATGATATGAGGCGGAATACGTGAGGTTTTGGAATGAATCTGTAGTATAACGGAGATATGAATATCGTAATATCATAAATTAATAATCGTATGATATGTGTAGTTGTATAAAATATAACTGTTAGGCGGATGTGCATTGTTGAATTAAATCATGCATAATTCACATACAAATTAATGAAATAAAAATCATCATGCATAAACAAAAATAAAATTATTTTAGATAAACCTAAAAAGATTATTATGTAGAAGTAAAAGAAATTAACATCAAGCCGAGTTTCACTATTTTCTTAAGAATTTATTAGTTCCGTCTCAGTGCACTATAGATCTGTGACTAACATTCTCTCATGATTCTTGGTGGTTTCTTGATTAATAAGAGTGGCAATGGGCCGGGCTCAGGCTTTGATAAGCCCGGCCCGAGCCCGGCAAGAAAAATAAAAGTCCGGGCCCGGGAAAAACCCCGGCCATTTTTAAAAAAAAAAATTAAAAACATACAAATACAAAATACATTCACACTATATATATGCAATGACAATTCACAAATAAATCAAAAGTTTCATCGATAAATTAACAATTTAAATACTACAAACAAATAGAAATGGTATAAACATATTAATATATATATATATGTTGTGAATAAACACACACACGAGAGGAGAAAATGAGAGAAAATTCTTCTTTTATATATACCCACAAAAGAATTACAAAGCTTATCACCACTTTACAAAAAACTCTCAAAACCACTCAACTCTCTCTGACCTCACACGTTTGGGATACTTAGGATGACTCCAAATGCTCATATTTATAGTGTCCAAACCGCGTGAACAGTGCCACGCGGTTTGGCACACGTTTTCAACACTCACGGCTTGCCATGAGCTGTTGCCATCTTCTTTCCTTCTTTCGGCGCATGTCTTCTCAGCAACTTGTTGTGTTGCTGTTTTCAACAAATCTCCCCCTCGGTGAAGATTTCCCAAAATCTGAGCCGACCATCAATCATCCATACCGGATCCTCCAAAGGATCCTCCCCTGGCTGCATCTGTATGACTGCCTACGTACCCTGAGTTGGGATCAAGCCAATCGTAGTTCTCTGAATCTCCCCACTCTGACTATGTGGAGAGTTTTGTCATCCCGGCTATGACACGACAGATTTCAAGCTTCTCCTTCGGTAAAACCTTCGTGAACATATCGGCACCGTTGTCGTCGGTGTGAATTTTCCTGAGTTCTAACAGCCTTGAGCTCAGGACGTCCCGTATCCAGTGATACCTCACATCGATATGTTTTGACCTCGAATGAAAGGTGGAATTTTTACCGAGATAGATAGCGCTCTGGCTATCGCAGTACAAAATGTACTTCTCCTGCTTGAAACCCAATTCCTGGACGAATGTCTTCATCCACAGCAATTCTTTGCAAGCTTCCGTCGCTGCAATGAATTCCGCCTCTGTTGTAGAAAGTGCAACACACCTCTGATGATGAGGGAGCAGCATACCCACTAGATAACCTGTCGCTTGTGTCTAGGAGAGCATTGACAGCACAGATAGTTGAGGAGGAGACCGAGCAGCAGAGAGAGAATATTTTTCATACTAGGTGTAGCGTGAATGGGAAGTCATGTAGCATGATCGTAGATGGGGGTAGTTGCACCAACGTGGCTAGTACAGCATTGGTGGCAAGATTGGGATTGTCATGTTTGGCACATCCTAAGCCATATAGGCTACAATGGCTTAATGAGTGTGGTGAGATCAGGGTGACCAAGCAGGTATTATTGACTTTTACCATTGGACCTTACACGGATGAGGTGTTGTGTGATGTGGTACCAATGCAGGCAGGTCACATACTTTTGGGGAGGCCGTGGCAGTTCGATAGGAAGGTGATACATGATGGGTTTCGAAACAAATATTCTTTCCAGCATAAAGGCAAGCCCATTACATTATACCCTTTGACACCAAAACAGGTCCATGATGATCAAGTCAAATTACAGTTGGAAAGGGAAAGAGAGAGAGAGAGAGAAGCCGCATCCTTGGGGGGTAAGAGTGATAATAGTGAGGAAATGAGATCTAAACACGAGAGTGAGGGAAACACTGGGATTAGAACTGAGAGTAAACCCAAGGGAAATGGGGCCGAGAGAGAGAGTGAGAAGAAAGGGAGAGTGAAAAAGAGTTTTTATCTTGGTGAGGGAGAAGTGAGGAGAGCCTACAAAGCTAGCAAACTCATGTTGCTGCTAGTGTATAAAGACACACCTTACTTTTCTTTACTTACTAACACTAACAATTCCCTTCCTGTTTCTATATCTTCTCTTTTGCAGGAATTTGAAGACGTACTCACAGAGGACATTCCTAATGGGCTTCCACCCATTCGAGGGATAGAACATCAGATTGATTTCGTGCCTGGATCTGTCATTCCTAATAGACCCGCGTATAGGAGTAATCCTGAGGAGACCAAGGAACTTCAAAGGCAAGTTGAGGAGCTGATGGAGAAGGGTTACGTACGAGAGAGTATGAGCCCGTGCGCAGTACCAGTGTTATTAGTGCCTAAGAAGGATGGGACGTGGCGTATGTGCGTGGATTGTCGTGCCATCAATAATATCACGGTAAAGTATCGACATCCCATTCCTAGGCTAGATGATATGTTAGATGAATTACATGGATCTAAGATTTTTAGTAAAATTGACCTTAAGAGTGGATATCACCAGATTCGTATGAGAGAAGGTGACGAGTGGAAGACCGCTTTTAAAACTAAGTATGGGTTATATGAGTGGTTAGTCATGCCTTTTGGTTTAACAAACGCCTCTAGTACTTTTATGAGACTTATGAACCATGTGTTGCGTGCATGTATAGGGAAGTTTGTAGTGGTCTATTTTGATGACATATTAGTATACAGTAAATCTTTAGATGAACATGTAGATCATTTGAAATGTGTGCTTGATATTTTAAGAAAAGAAAAATTATTTGCTAATTATAAGAAATGCACATTTTGCATGGATAGAGTCGTTTTTCTTGGTTTTGTAGTGACTGCAGATGGCATAGAGATGGACGAAGAGAAAGTCAAAGCGATTAGGGATTGGCCAACACCTACTACAGTGTCTGAAGTTCGAAGCTTTCATGGATTGGCAAGTTTCTACAGGCGTTTTGTGAAGGACTTCAGTAGTATAGCCGCACCATTCACTGAGGTAGTCAAGAAGACTGTTGGATTTCAGTGGGGTGAAGCTCAAGAGAATGCTTTTCAGACTCTCAAGGAAAGGTTATGCAGTGCATCAGTCCTCGCACTACCTAATTTTGAGAACACATTTGAGATAGAGTGTGACGCAAGCGGAATAGGTATTGGGGCGGTATTGATGCAAGAGAAAAGACCGATTGCGTACTTCAGTGAAAAGTTGAACGGGGCAGCTTTGAGGTATCCCACGTACGATAAGGAGTTGTATGCACTTGTTCGAGCACTGGAGAATTGGCAGCATTACCTATGGCCCAAAGAGTTCGTGATACACACAGATCATGAAAGTTTGAAACACCTTAAAGGACAAGGAAAACTGAACAAGAGGCATGCTAAATGGATGGAGTTTGTAGAGACATTCCCGTACGTCATTCGCTACAAACAAGGTAAGGAAAATATAGTTGCAGATGCCTTATCACGCAGGTATGTTTTACTTACTTCTTTAAGTGCTAAAATGTTAGGATTTGAATTTATTAAAGAGCTTTATGCATGTGATGTGGAGTTTTGTGATATATATGCTGCATGTATTAAATCTGCATTTAGTAAATTCTACCAGCATGAGGGATTTCTGTTTAGAGAAAATAAATTGTGCATTCCTTCTTGTAGTATGCGTGAGCTATTAGTGAGAGAGGCTCATGGAGGTGGACTAATGGGACATTTTGGAATTAGTAAGACCCTAGAAACCTTGAAGGAGCATTTTTATTGGCCTAGGATGAAGCGCGATGTAGAGCGAATTTGTGATCGGTGTCTCACTTGTAGAAAAGCCAAATCTAGGGTGAAGCCTCATGGATTATATACTCCATTACCTGTACCTAGTGAACCATGGGTAGATATTTCGATGGATTTTGTGTTGGGTTTACCTAGGACTAAACGAGGTAAGGATTCCATTTTTGTAGTGGTTGATAGATTTAGCAAAATGGCACACTTTATTGCATGCCATAAAACTGATGATGCCACTAATATATCAGACTTATTCTTTAGGGAAGTAGTACGACTACATGGGATTCCTAGGAGTATAGTTTCTGATAGAGATGTTAAATTCTTGAGTCATTTCTGGAAGGTTTTGTGGGGTAAGCTAGGGACTAAATTACTTTATTCTACTACGTGTCACCCTCAAACAGATGGACAGACAGAGGTGGTCAATAGGACTTTGACTCAATTGCTTCGCACTATAGTCACTAAAAATTTAAAATCATGGGAAGAGTGTTTGCCATTTATAGAGTTTGCATACAATAGGTGCATTCATTCTTCTACTTCATATTCACCTTTTGAAATTGTTTATGGCTTTAACCCACTAACACCATTGGATTTATTGCCTTTGCCTGTTGAGGAAAGAGTAGGTTTAGATGGGAAAAAGAAAGCAGAATTGGTGAAACAAATACATGAGAAAGCACGTGAACACATATTACGGAAAAATGACCAGTACGCTTCTCATGCGAATAAAGGCCGTAAACGCGTGGTGTTTGAGCCTGGTGATTGGGTTTGGTTACACATGCGTAAGGAAAGGTTTCCGGCTCAACGAAGATCCAAGCTTCAACCCCGAGGAGATGGTCCTTTTCAAGTCAGCGAAAGGATTAATGATAATGCATATAAGCTTGATCTGCCTGGTGAGTATAATGTTTCTGCTTCATTTAATGTTTCTGATTTATCCCCTTTTGATGCAGGTGTCGATTCGAGGTCGAATCCTTTTCAAGAGGGAGGGGATGATGTGATCCTAGCTGTATCTGATTCGGTCCAGACCACAACCGATCCAATCCATGTACCGGTTGGACCAATTACAAGATACAGAGCTAAGAGGATCAAGGACGCTATGGCAGGACTGGCCCAACATCATGTAGCTTACTTGAACAAGCAGGTTCGAGACCAATTGGACTTCAAGGAAGAGGGTTCAAGAGTTATACACTTGACCCAAGTCATCGATTCAGTTATTTAGGCATATTTATTATTTATTTGCATGTATGGAACCAACGGGGATTACCGTTTTTATTTATTTTTGGGTTAGTTTATTTTAGTTATTTATGGGTTCAAAATGGGCTAGAAATTAGGATTTATGGGCTTTTAGTTGGTAATGGGTAGTTTAGGGCTATATTAGTCTTTTAGCTCTATTAGGGTTTGAGTATGTTGCTATTTAAACTCAAAAACACCTCTTAATGAAGAACCCTAATTTTTGTGCGTGAATAGTACTTTTATTTCTTGAGATTGAGAAATTTTATCATCGTTCAGTGATTGAACAAAGACTTATCAAAGGGTTGACATCATTTGTGGCGTCCTATTTGCTGGCAAAATTCATCTGAGGCTATCTCCAAGGGTTTTCAAGGACAGGTTCTTTGGGGGTCTACGGGATCTTGGATCGGGTTTCGTCTTTTCGTATCCTGTTTCGTATCATATGGTATAATCTTCTATTAAAATTAAAAAAAAAATTATATATATATGTGACACATAATCTCTACAATTAATATTTTTATTATTAAATTATAAAATAAAAAAAAAAAAACTTATTACAATATAAAAATATAATTTTCAATTAAAATAAGAAACCTAAATAGTAACCTCCCACAAAACCTAGCTAATTTTTTGGATTTCAGGTCTATTGTTATTTGTTATTTTATTTTAAATTATTATTTTAAGTTTTTTTTATGAATTTTTTATTATTCACTGTGCTTCATAATTCAAACTCTGACTATTAAATAATTTACAAGATCCGGAGCATTTACAAGATCAATATCTAAAATATGTGTTTAACCCGCACAATGTACGAGCCATGTACTAGTTATTTTTAATAGATAAATATAATTATATAAGCAAGATAGTTGGAAGCTATAATACTCAATAGTGGTGAAGCCGTGTATAGGTGAGAATGGGGAGTCACCATTGTTGAATTCGAAAAATTATTAATTTGTGGTATATAAAAGAATGAAAAATCTAATTTATTAATGAGATAAATTATCTCACCTAAAACTAAAAATATCTACTTTTCTTAATGAGATATCTAATTTATTAATATCTAATTTATAACCCACCAATATCTAATTTATTAATATCTAATTCATTAAATATATAATTTATGAATTAGATATCTAATTTATTAATATCTAATTCATTAATTTATTAATGAGATAATTTAACTTTATCTCTCCTAAAATGAAAAATATCTACTTTTTTTTTTTGAAAAATCAAATTTTATCCCGATTGAATTAATTTTATAAATATGCCACCGTATCTTAATATTCCACGATATATTTGTAACCCACCTTTAGATGTATCTATTTAGATTTTGTTGGTAACTCAATGGTTCAACAACAAAAACATGTTCATGTTGTTTAGAGATTTGGTCAAACTTTAATACAATTATGCTTAATTTTTCGGCCAGTTTGTTGAGAATGTAAATTTGATGATAAATTCCATTTTTTTTAAATAAAGAATTTTCCAAAGAATATGATTTTCTTGATGGTTTAATATTTTTAAAAAATGGTTTATTTTGTTAGCAAAATTTAAGACAAAAAAACATATCATCTCCAACCGGCTCTTCATTACCCATTTGTATAGATATGATTCGATATTGATATGACATTTTAATTGTATATAATAATGGATTAAGAATTAATTAATTTTTCTAATTTTTATCAAGAAAAATTCCTTTGAATTAGCTGATAATTTTCCTTCAATTTATTAGGTTTTGTGTGAAATATAATTTTGACGCAGAATAATCTCATCTATTGACTGATCGTATATAATCCAATAATAAAAAATAAAAACATTAAATATTACTTTTTAATTTTAAATATTTATTATTAGATTGCACATGAGATTTGATGTCAAAAATTTAATTAAAAAATTTAAATTAGAGTATTTTAACCATCGATTTTTAAGATAATTATTTATTGGATTAAAATCAATCATTTGAAATGATGATTGGCTAAATCTGGCTTCTAAAAGAACCAACTTACAAGATGACTGAAATTTCAAGCTTTGAAGATGTCTATTTTAATTTAATATTCCTTCGAATTTTGCCAAGTTCTTGTACTTCTGCACCGACTTTATCTATGACCCAAAATTAATAAAAATAAATGAATTAAATTTTATATAATAGGGTCACTTTCATGCTAATACTCTAGCCAAGCACATTCTTTTTCATCTCAATATTCATTTTGTAACCGTATATTGATTATTTGCTGCTTTTACAAGTAATTAATCGACTAGTTAATCAAATGATATGAGGCGGAATACGTGAGGTTTTGGAATGAATCTGTAGTATAACGGAGATATAAATGTCGTAATATCATAAATTAATAATCGTATGATATGTGTAGTTGTATAAAATATAACTGTTGGGCGGATGTGCATTGTTGAATTAAATCATGCATAATTCACATACAAATTAATGAAATAAAAATCATCATGCATAAACAAAAATAAAATTATTTTAGATAAACCTAAAAAGATTATGTAGAAGTAAAAGAAATTAACATCAAGCCGAGTTTCACTATTTTCTTAAGAATTTATTAGTTCCGTCTCAGTGCACTATAGATCTGTGACTAACATTCTCTCATGATTCTTGGTGGTTTCTTGATTAATAAGAGTGGCAATGGGCCGGGCTCAGGCTTTGATAAGCCCGGCCCGAGCCCGGCAAGAAAAATAAAAGTCCGGGCCCGGGAAAAACCCCGGCCATTTTTAAAAAAAAAATTAAAAACATACAAATACAAAATACATTCACACTATATATATGCAATGACAATTCACAAATAAATCAAAAGTTTCATCGATAAATTAACAATTTAAATACTACAAACAAATAGAAATGGTATAAACATATTAATATATATATATATATATATATGTGTGTGTGTTTTTTTTTTTTACCTCGGGCCGAGCGGGTTGGTCCGAATCTCTCTATTTTACACTTCAACTCTATATGTTTTTTTTTCCTTATATTTCTCTCTATGTTTTCAACAACACAATATGAATTTTGGTTTAGCCATAAGAATTGATAACATGTGATCTCATTTTATTGAATAGATTTTCATGCATAATAGGAATATACATGAAGGGCATGCGTAACCATAATTATAACCTAATCGTAATGAGTTTGACTTGAATTAAATATCACAAGAATATAAGTAATTGAACTAATTTAGTTGTGAGTTTCTACTCGACCATCAGAAGACGCTTTTAGATTATTTCATGTTCTACGTTAATAATTCATTATAATTGTAGGGAAATTGTGATCTTAGATTCTTCTTATTTTGCTACTTTCGATTATCTAAATTTAATTTTCTTTTACTTTAGTTTATTAGTTAATAGCTCTTTCTTCATAATCATTAGTCTTAATAAGGATAAGATTGATAAAACTTTAATATTATATATTTATAACAATTCCCTATGAAATCAATATTTTTTATACTATTTGTGAGATAGATACGCGTGCGTATTATATAAAATCGTGATCACATTTCAATTGCCCACTTGGGCCTACAATAATTATTATGTCCAACACTTCAACCTCATAACTTAAAATCATAATTAAGATGATGATACTCGAATCCTGAAGCCAATCTCCTCATTTAGCAGGCTCCTTGGGTTCGTAATATTGTTTGATAAATCTGAAGTTGCGATTGGATTTCTCTTATGGAAACTTTCATTAATGAAAGGAACCTCCGTATGATTCATAATTATGCCTAAATCAACACCAAGTGTAATCAAAAGTTTGTTGTTCTAATCTCACATACATTAAAAAAAGAAAGATCAAATTTATAATTTTCAGAACCAACCAATAAAATTGTTGTAGTGAAAAGTTTGCAAAATTAATGAGGTTGAGAAATGGTAACAGATTTGCAATTGAGCACTCTAGCTCAGCTAATAATTCTTCATCACAAGAATTAGAAGCGATACAAGTACTGTCTTTTACTGTGCTTGATGAAGCAAAACTCAAAGAAATATCCCCGAAAATGTTTAATGATGTGCAAATTTCTATGCTACAACCAAACTTGCACCAGCCTCATGCGGCCTCTCAGGCGGATTCAAGCAGCAATTAATCAACAGAAGCTGCAATTGATGGAAGCAAATTCAAGCCAATTTACATGTTAAATTTTATTGCCTTATATCTCTTTCCTCTTTCCATGTTAAATTTTATTTATGGTTATGAAATTTTGATCAGATCATCAAAAGATTATTTGGGTTTAGTTCACATCTGGGTATCAATATATATATATATATATAATTCCATTACATAGGCCAACAATGGTGGTGGTGGAGAAGAAGATTCAGACAAAGAGAAATCCAACTCCATGGCTAATTATCAAATGTAATTTTTTTGACTCTCAAGTCATACATTTTTTATTTTATTTTTTGTGACCAATGATTTCATTCTTGCAAGTCATCATTTAATAATCTGATCACCTCCATTAAAAAAAAAATGTAAGAAAATAACCTGCATGTGTCTATCTGTTTTATTGAGCAAACTGTAAGCTAACATGAATTTTGAAATATTTGAAGGTGATATATATTTTCTATGATTCTATCTTAATTTAATATCTAACATGTGTTGTTTCATTATAATATTTTGGGAAGAAAACTTCTCTATTGCAAAAGTGAATCATGAGAAAGCTGCATCAGCTTTATTTCCTATTGACAAAGGTATATATTAATTTTTTCCCCTATTTATTTATTTAGTGTCGAAAATTTATGAAAAAATAACACACAATTACTCTATAGATTGTCATAATGTGACTTTTATGAAAATACAAACCATAGTCCATACTATTAGATATTTTCCATTAATTTTGAACCATTTTTCATCAAATTTGTGTTAAATAATTTAAATATCCCAGATACTGTCCAAATATAATAAAAGTTTCTTTTAAAATTAGATGAAAATTGAAAAGTGACTCAATTAATAAAAATTTCTAAAATTAATCGTCCAAAAATATATATCAATTTAAAAAATTTCAAATCGATCAGATCAAATCATTCAAATATCGACTTTCAATTAAGGAAACTAATAAGTTAATTGAATGGCTTTAAGGAAGTACTCATGGATGGATGGTAACTAATTTTCAAGTATGGCATCATAATTGATTGGATTTCAAATAAGTATATCCTTTTTGTCTTAACAAAGTGTTGCAGTCTTCTTTAATTAATATATGTCATTCAAAACTAGAATGGTGATGCAATAATATTGTTAGATAATGAAAGAAAGTCTTAAATTCACTCGATATGAATTTACAATGGTAAATGCCTTTATATAGGCTACATAGAAAACCAAAATAGTATAGGAATCATATAGTTATGAAGAATAATAATGAATATAGGAAATCTTTATCTAATAGGAAAATATAATAAAACCATGAATCCTAATGGTACTAGGAATTCTATTTTGAATATTGATTTCATATTCCTTAACACCCCCCCTCAAACTCAAGTTGGTGACGAAGGAACAAGCTTGAGGTTGCATCTTGAAATCAGAGAGTGGAGTTCTGAAACTGGAAATCTGGAAACTTAGAGGCTGGAAACCTTGATATAAATGATGAACTTTAACCTATGAAGCCCGAAGGGGGGAGCCGAAGCCCAAAAGGATGTCGAAACCGGAGAGCTTTAACCTACGAAGCTCGAAAGGGGAGCCGAAGCCCAAGAGGATGCCGAAGCCGGAGAGCTTTAACCTACGAAGCCCGAAGGGGGAGCCGAAGCCCAAAAGGGTGCCGAAGCCGAAATGGAGCGAAATTCCGAAAGAGAGCTGAAGCCGGAGAGGGAGCGAAATCCCGAAAGAGAGCCGAAGCCTGAGAGGGAGTGAAATCCCGAAAAGAGAGCCGAAGCCCGAGAGGGAGCGAAATCCCGAAAGAGAGTGGAAGCCCGAGAGAGAGTCGAAGTCCGAAAGAGAGCCGAAACCTGAGAAGTAGCAAAATTTCGAAAGGAGCTCGAAAATATGAAAGAGAGTCGAAACTCGAAAGGAGCACACTTGTGAAGAGGTGGCGCGTGACGGGAGAAGCACTTGTGAAGGGGTGGCGCATGGGAAAAGCAATGTGGTGGTTGACAACGGGGGGCGCGTGAGGGTCACGCAATTATGGTAGCCGTGATCCCCCATGCGCCGATGAGAACCGGAGAGAGTGAAACTAGAAAAGTCAGAACCTGGTCTCTGATACCATGTTAGATAATGAAAGAAAGTCTTGAATTCACTCTATATGAATTTACAATGGTAAATGCATTTATATAGGCTACGTAGAAAACCAAAATAGTATAGGAATCCTATAGTTATGAATAATAATAATGAATATAGAAAATCTTTATCTAATAAGAAAATATAATAAAACCATGAATCATAATGGTACTAGGAATTCTATTTTGGATATTGATTACATATTCCTTAACAAATGTTAATCTCACCTTAACTAATAATGGAAACATGTTCAGAAATCATCATAGGAAGTGCTGAAAAAAATGGAAGAAAGAAGAATCCACACACAATAAAGATACGAAGCATTCATCAGAATCTCTGAAATAATCAAAATCCATTGGCATTCATCATAGGATTTATGCTTATGTTCTTAATTAGGGTTTGTGTTTGTTGGTGGTTTAGTGTCATTAAACATAAAATTAACATGCTTTAAACAATCAAAACACAGAATACAAACTAGATCTACACTAACATGTAAAACCTTAAAACTTTGAAAACCAGAAAAACCTAATAAACAACGTTCAAGTCGAGATGATTATCTGTCCTTAAGAACTTATTAGCCTCTGTCACGGTGCTCTACGGATGCAATGTGGCTAACGTTCTCTCAGGATTCATTGGATTCTTCTTGTTCAAGGGGGCACTCATTAACAAGTGTTTGAACTTGGAATATGGTGGAACTCTCTCTTACAAAACAATAAAACTGTGACTCACAAAATTCGGATTTCCTTCAAATGTTGAGAATGAACATGGATCCTTTCTTATAAAGACATGTAATTGTGCTTTAAGGACACCATTTAGGTTGGTGTGCAA
Organism: Zanthoxylum bungeanum; assembly: GCA_019454045.1. NCBI lineage: Eukaryota > Viridiplantae > Streptophyta > Magnoliopsida > Sapindales > Rutaceae > Zanthoxylum > Zanthoxylum bungeanum. The sequence continues at coordinate 1,229,428 of SKCR01024900.1, read as the reverse complement.
TCATCCAAAAAATTATACCCCTTCCATGCTTCTCAATTGGAGGACATGTCCCTAAAGGGTACCATTCAAGGGACATGTCTCTCATCCATCTTAACCAACCATATTTGAATAATTTACAACAGTGTTTGTGCCATGGATCGAATCTTTGATGGGGCATTCAGCAACTCTAATTTGGGCGTGCTTGTTACACCCCAGCACTTAGGCTCTTTTTTTTTTCCCAATCCATTTAAAATAAAAAAACAAAAACTTTTTATTATATGCCATACTGATTAATAAATTAATGGAATGAAAGATCCACGGTTCAAATTCCCACCAAAGGCAACACCATTCATGTGGGAATCAAACATACTTGACAATCACTGAACATGAGGATGCTCCTTATAATTTTTTATTTGGAATTATTACGACACACCTTCATCGAATGTAAAAAATAATAGACATACTTACACTTATATATAAAATAATTATACACCTCTCTAAATAATCACTGTAACAATTACTATAACTATCGTGAAAGATATATTTATTTTATATAGAGGTGTAATCATATTCATGAATTCTCTATATTTTACTGAACAAGAGTGATTAAGCGATTTAATCAACAAAATCGGATTGGACAATAACAAAAGCTTTTTGACGAAAGCAGACGAATCAAAATGATCCATTATCCATTGCAACCTGTGACGCTGCTAAATCTCCACGCGTCCTCATGGATGATATTAAACCCACTCTCAACCAAAGAAAGTGACTCAAACATCAACTAACAGTCACTGCGCTCGTGTACTTCACGTTCCATATAGAGCGTGAGGGGAGTTGCGAAATAAATTTTTATGTTCTGCGATAATGAGAATGAACCACGTGTGCAGTATCTCGAACCTGCCTAAAGTATCTTGTGGTTGCCCTTTTTTTAACTTGATTCTGTAGGCAACGGACACGTGTTGCGACTTTCGGCAATGCCAAACACGCTCTGGCTTCTTATTGGCTGTCACGGATCCGTAAGGGAACACTACCAATCAAGTGGGACCCACGAGGGTGCAAACTCAATCAATGAAATTCACCACTGTTTCAAGTGTTACCCTAGACACGTGTTGGTTTTACATCTAATGACGTGTACTGCTACTATGATTATCGCCTGAATTCAGTGAGAGAGACTATGTTGTCCTGAAAAGAGAGCAAGAGAGAGAGAGAGATACACACAGAGAGAGAGAGAGAGAGAGAGAGACAGTTCCGGCGGTGGCGGTGGATAGGAGATGGATAGTAGTAAAGCTAAAGGAGGGTGGTTCATGCTAAGATGCGCTGGAGGTGTGCAGACTCTGCGGAGTAGTTATGAGATGATCAATCGCCCAATGTTAAGATTCCGGCCGATTGCACCGAAACCTGCCTCAAACGGCACCGTTTCAGGTAACTTGTTAGCTGATAATAAGAACTTGTTGCTTAATAGCAAAAGATCTAAGAGAAAATATGTTAGGGTACGCAAAAATAATGGGTACAAGACAGATAAAAATAATATAGAAACCGATCATCACGCAGACGGATTAAACAAAAACGTTGTGACGCTACAGTTGTTGCCTGAGAAACCTACAACAAAAGAAGAATCTCTATCTTGGTGCAACAATAATATTGATCTTGATTTGATGGTGGCTTCAAAAGTTGACGATAATCGTACTCAGGATCTAACGGCGGCTATATGGCTGAACTTCAAGGGCAAAGATATGATCAACGGTGTTGAAGGTAGAGAGTCAGAGACTGGCGTGTCAGATCAGACGGTGTTGGTAGAGTCTTGGGTGACAGTGGAGAGCGTGACAGACACATGCATGAATACAACAACAGGGTCAGGTTGTACAGACGTGGAGAGAATGAAGATCGATCTAGTGAATGACACGTGTCCGGGGTTTATATCCGACGGTTTTAACAGGGTTTCGTGGGTTAATGAGGCATATAAGAAGATGGTGATGGGAAGTAAAGAGACAGGCGACGGCAAATGGGCGAAGTCGCCGAAGATAGAGATAATGGTCTGGTTGGTAATTAAAGATAAGTTGCCGAATTTGGACTGCTCAATGTTTACGACCAAAGTGAGACTGCAATACACGTGGCAGAAGGAGAAGTACTCAAAGATGGTTCCGTGTGATGTGTTCAGAATGGACGGTGGAGGGTTTGCATGGAGACTGGACGTTGAAGCTGCCCTCAGTCTGGGCCGTTGATTTGAGAAATCAGAAGGAACAAAAATATCAAGTAAAGTTTCAAATCAACGAGTAAAATAATCCAACACACAACATCTTAAGCTAATAACTATGAACTGTCCCATTTGTTGTACTATTATTTGATTAACTGATGTGTTGTTTCGTGTTCTTTGTTGCCAGGTAAGATATACAGGGGAAGTTGGGACACGCGTCTCCTTGTCTACCGTTTGCTTTATATATGGGTGGTATCATATATATGCTTTTCTAGAACAAAGTTTGTGTTTATCTATTAGTTACTCTATAATATATGGGTATATTTAATATAATATAAAAACTTAGATAATTAAATCCCTATTCGTAATTATGGACAAAACCGGATTTCTTAATCTCCTTTCAAATATGTCATGTGTGATTGCTTATGACACAAGGTTCTTCTTCGCACATTGTCCTCAAATGTACTACTTTTCTCAAGCAGCATTCGTTTCTTAAAGCACAAGTAAAGGATAATTTCAGTAGGATATGTGCCTCCAAATAATGAACTAATATTTTGGATTGGAAATCTAAATGTATAGACCCCCAATAAATTGCAACTAAAATGTGATGATGGAACAGCTCATATCCAATCGATGCGTAGGAGACAAAGGATGGGGTGCGAGGTTTCGTCGGAGGAGAGAATTAGGGGTGTTCGTGGTGCGGTTCGGGTCAGTTGTCTGGTTTTACACCTCAAATCGTAGCGGGTTGGCAGTTTGGGAAATTAGAAATCGAAACTGTAAATTTGATAAGGAAAATCGCGGCGGTTCTGCGGTTTGTGTAGTTTGGTTATACGGTTTGGATTAGAAACTTTTTAAAGAAAATTTTATGTGTTTTCATATAATAATTGAAGAGAAAAAAAATACATAATCTTCATTTATACATTGCATATTATTATATGAATATTGAATATCTTAAATTTCATGGTTTATGCGGTTCAGGTCGCGGTTTGGGTCAAAATTGCGCACCAATCCAAATTTTACAATTCGATTCAAGCCGATCATAAATCATTTTCAATATTTTTCAAAACTGCGCTGTTCGGATCGGTACGGTTCGGATCGAGATAAAAGAAAAATATTTTGACTTATAAATATAATTGGCCCCTCCACTCAAATGACTAGCTAGTTTTTTGGATTGAATACTTAGAAATCCTAGACTCAAACCCCAACAACACTAATTATCCTTTAAATCTGCACACTTTTGTCACGCCTTATTATCTTTGATTAGACACTTTCTTGTCTCACATTAGAAATATAATTATTTTGCTTAAATTGATGATAATATCATAATCTGTTAACAAGCAAGCCGCTACACGAGCTGACTCATTTGACCCATTGTTTAATAATTATTATTATTATTTTTGTTACATTTCCTTTTAAATGTGGGATTATTTTGCTCTAAAGGGACGTGATTTGGTAATGTATGGTTCTCAAATCTTGAATTCGAATTCAGAGAGTGCGTTTCTTGTAAAAGTCTGAGACAGTAGGAAATTTTACATGCTTCGTTTAAACTCAGAAGAGATGATTTGACGGTGAAATTTCCAACGATTTCGAAAAAAATTTGTTGGATTATTTTATTAATTATTTAAAGGAAAATTATCAATGATTAAATATCAAAGCCTAGCTTCACTATTTGTTCGTACCTTTGAATCCACAAATTGATACATAACGTCAAATAAGACATTTAGGAATTAAATCCGGACTCAAATATTGAAATCATGTTTGTTGACGGCGGATTTTGGTCTCAGGGCAATATGAGAATATTACTCCCGAGACAATCCTCCATCAATAGTGAATTTGTTTGGTTATGAGGGACCAAAAGCAAACTTAGCAAAAGACAAATAATAAGCCAATCGACAAGGAGATTTAACGTGTTTCGGCGGATCTTGGTCCGACCTACGTCCACGGGCTCAAAAAGGATGATACTTTTATTACTCAAACACGCTTCTCAGCTTTACTTCTTGTTTTTTACAAGTCTGATGGCAGTGATTCTGATGATCTTCCTCTTCATTCTGATCCTCTCTACACTCACTCTACCCTCCTATTTATAATGGTGAAGAAATCAGATTCTTATTTGCACAAGAATTCCCAGTTGGAGATGGTTTCATTTTCCTATCAGGATTCCTACTTTTAAAACTACATTCACTTCTTTTACCCTATTAGAATAGGATAACTTATCCCCTTACCCCATAAGAATATGATAACTTATCTCTAGAGCATATCTCGCTATCTGGTCGGTCTTCATGAGGTCGGTCATAATGGTCCTTTGAACTGAGAATGCTTCTGCCGATCTGATAATTTCCCGGTCATCCGAACTCAAGTGCTCAGCCATTTACTCATGTGGTCGGGTCGGTATTAATGATTTCGACCGAGAAGGGAATTACCCTTTTTACCCCTACCACACTCCTAAATAACATAGGTCTTGAAAACACCATCAACATCTGTCCCCTAGTTCTCGGTAACAACGAATTTGCGAGTTGATGCCGTGAACTATAAAAAAAGATGGTGTGCTGATCGCCTTGCGGGTGGTCGTTCCAGAAATCACAGAGAAATTGTCTTCGCCATCAACTAAGTCTTCTATTTCTATCTTCATATCCTCGGTTATTGGAGATGCTGACCCTATTCAGAACGATTCTCCACCTCAAAGTAAATTGCTTACTTGGGTCATTCCATCAGGAGATGAAGTTCCTCTTGTTGTCCAAACTAAAAATGACTCCTCCTCTGTAATATATGTACCAGAGATTTAGAGGTCCTGACCCCTGACTGATCCAATCTCGATTGTGAGGAGAAAATTTTGCCTCTGAGCTAACGATGATGTGCTCGGTGGCATGTGATCCTGTCTCGAGCTGTGAGAGATGCTCGAACCTGGGGGAATGTTACGTCCCCAGTCCGAAGGACTGACTCGGTGGGACGTACCCCGACCCCGAGCTGAGAAAGGCACTTGGACCTGGGGGAATGTTACGTCCCCAGTCTAAAGAGGTAGACTCGGTGAGACGTAACCCGACCCCGAGTGAAGAGAGGCACTTGGACCTGAGGGAATGTTACGTCCCCAGTCCGAAGGGCTGACTCGGTGGGACGTACCCCGACCCCGAATGAAGAGAGGCACTTGGACCTGAGGGAATATTACGTCCCCAGTCCGAATGGCTGACTCGGTGGGACGTACCTCGACCCCGAGCTGAGAAAGACACTTGCACTTGGGGGAATGTTACGTCCCCAGTCCAAAGGGCTGACTCGGTGGGACGTACCCCGACCCCGAGCTGAGAAAGACACTTGGACCTGGGGGAATGTTACGTCCCCAGTCCGAAGGGCTGATTCGGTGGGACATAACCCGACCCCGAGCTGAGAAAGGCACTTGGACCTGGGGGAATGTTACGTCCCCAGTCATAAAAGGTAGACTCGGTGGGACGTAACCCGACCCCGAGTGAAGAGAGGCACTTGGACCTGGGGGAATGTTACGTCCCCAGTCCGAAGGGCTGACTCGGTGGGACGTACCCCGACCCCGAGCTGAGAAAGGAACTTGAACATGTGGGAATGTTACGTCCCCAGTCCGAAGGGCTGACTCGGTGGGACGTACCCTGACCCCGAGCTGAGAAAGGCACTTGAACCTGTGGGAATGTTACGTCCCCAGTCCAAAGGGCTGACTCGGTGGGACGTACCCCGACCCCGAGCTGAGAAAGGCACTTGGACCTGGGGGAATGTTACGTCCCTAGTCCAAAGAGGTAGACTCGGTGGGACGTAACCCGACCCCGAGTGAAGAGATGCACTTGGACCTGGGGGAATGTTACGTCCCCAGTCCGAAGGGCTGACTCGGTGGGACGTACCCCGACCCCGAGCTGAGAAAGACACTTGGACCTGGGGGAATGTTACGTCCCCAGTCCGAAGGGCTGACTCGGTGGGACGTACCCCGACCCCGAGCTGAGAAAGGCACTTGGACCTGGGGGAATGTTACGTCCCCAGTCCGAAGGGCTGACTCGGTGGGACGTACCCCAACCCCGAGTTGAGAAAGGCATTTGGATCTGGGGGAATGACGCATCCCCAGTCCAAAAGTGCTGACTCGGTGGGACGTAACCCGACCCCGATCCAGTGGTACACAGAGGTCTCGGCGGAATGAAATCCAGCCCCGAGCCGAGTGACCAAGCGGCATCGGCGGAACGAAATCCAGCCCCGAGCCGGACAACCGAGTGGCCTTGGCGGAATGAAACCCAGCCCCGAGCCGAGTAATCTTTGGGATTTGCATAGGAGGAAAATGAATCAACCTATGTAGTCCTACCCAATCTGGCACGGGCGTCCCCTTTGCCAGACCGACGAAAAAACAAAAACAAAACTTTGGAAAATAAGATCAAAAAGATGGGGCTGACTCAGCACTTGTCCCAAAAAAACTTTTTACAAATGTAAACAACAGCACGAATGTCTCAAAACAGCGTCCTGTCCGAGGCCTCCAAAACACAATTCTGAATCTTTCAATTCAGTGTCCCGGCGAACCAGGATTTGGTTCAGAGAGCGTTTAAAATGGTAAGGGCACATCCTCCATACGTCAGGTCACTGTGGAGCCTGTGTATTTGTGCGAGGGCTCCTCCTTACCGCGCTGGAGCAGGCAAACGCCACAGGGGCACAACGCCTCCCCGTGCTGCGTCTATCTTGGATCCAAATGATGAATGGATCAAAGAGTGTCCGGGATACTAAGGGCATATTCCTCCTTAGGTCCGATATCACTGGAGCTAGCAATCGTCACGGGGGCATCATCACTCCCCGTGCTATGCTTTCTCACGGATCCATTACATCGGGTCAGTGAGGATCAAAGAGTGTTCGACACATTAAGGGCATATTCCTCCTTATGTTCTGTAACACTGGAGCAGACAATCGCCACGGGGGTATCATCCCTCCCCGTGCTATGCTTCTCACGGATCCTATGCATCGAATATGTCCCTGAATATTTTGAGGACCCCGAGCTTGAGAGACATTTGGTTCTGGGGGAATGTTCCGTCCCCAGGCCAATAAGCATGACTCGGTGGGACGTAACCCGACCCCGAGCTGTAACAAACATCGATCTCGGCGTTACAAGAGCAGACCCGAGCCGGAAAGATACATCGGTCTCGGCGGTACAAGAGCAGACCCGAGCTGGAAAGAGATATCGATCTCGGCGGTACAAGAGCAGACCCGAGCCGAAAAAAAACATCGGTCTCGGCGGTACAAGAGCAGACCCGAGCCGGAAAGAAGCATCGGTCTCGGCGGTACAAGAGCAGACCCGAGCCAGAAAGAGACATCGATCTCGGCGGTACAAGAGCATACTCGAGCCGGAAAGAAACATCGGTCTCGGCGGTACAAGAGCAGACCCGAGCCGGAAAGAGGCATCGGTCTCGGCGGTACAAGAGCAGACCCGGGCCGGAAAGAGACATCGGTCTCGACGGTACAAAAGCAGACCCGAGCCGTAAAACAAATATCAAAACCATTGTGTGAGCCATAACAAACAAGCATAATCAAATGTCAACCTAAGTCAGAAGAGGTTTTACTCACCTTTTTGGGATCCGTTGCCTTTCTTGCAACTCTACAAGGGTCACTACAAGCAAGGCTCTTCTTAATACATCCTCTCTGTAACTCAGCATTCCACGTATCCGACCGGATGACTTCCGCTATCAACTTGGTCGACCTCAAAAACCGAATGGTCTATGTACACACTGAGATAGCCTTCTTTTACCAAGTCTTCCACCTTCTCCCGCAGGTCTCTGCACCCATTCGTGGCATGTCCCCTTACGTTATGGTAGATACATTATGCCCTACTATTTCCCTCCTCAATCGGGAACCTCCTCAAATTAGGCTCGGCCAACAGACCTTTATCCTGGATTTCCCGAACTATCTGGTGAAATCCCTGACGATCGGTGATTTCCATCTTCTGCCATCGTCTTACTACGCGAGCTGCTTTTTGTTGAGTTCCCCACAGACGGCGCCAACTGTTGACGGCGGATTTTGGTCTCAGGGCAATATGAGAATATTACTCCCGAGACAATCCTCCCTCAATAGTGAATTTGTTTGGTTATGAGGAACCAAAAGCAAACTTAGCAAAAGACAAATAATACGCCAATCGACAAGGAGATTTAACGTGGTTCGGCAGATCTTGGTCCGACCTACGTCCACGGGCTCAAAAAGGATGATACTTTTATTACTCAAACACGCTTCTCAGCTTTGCTTCTTGTTTTTTACAAGTCTGATGGCAATGATTCTGATGATCTTCCTCTTCATTCTGATCTCAACTTTTTACTTGTCCCCCTTATGCACACTCTACCCTTCTATTTATAATGGTGTAGAAATCAGATTCCTTCTCCTACAAGAATTTCCTAGTTGAAACAATCTCCTTTTCACATAAGGATTCCTAATCAAAACTATTTCATTTTCCCATAAGGATTCCTAATCAAAACTACCTTTATTTCCTTTATAATACTAGGACATTGACTTACTAGTTTACCCCATTAAAATAGGATAACTTATTATCTTATCTTGTATGGATAAAATGTCTTATCTCCCCGAACATGTCTTACCCTATGCTCGGTTTTCACGAGGTCGGTCTTCATGTGGTCGGTCATAATAGTCTTTTGTACTGAGAATGCTGCTGTCGACCTGATAATTGCCCGGTCATCTTGAACTCAAGTGCTCGGTCACTAACCGTAAAGTTCACGGCCCCTTACTGTTGACTCTTTAGTGGTCGGGTCGGCATTAATAATCTCGACTGAGAAGTGAATTACCTTTTGTACCCCTGTCGTGCTGCTTAAATAACATAGTGCCTGAAAACACCATCAACAATGTTATTAATTAAAATTAAAAAAATTACCGATCACTTGGAGATCTCGATTAACTAATAGATGAATAGTCCATTTCGTTCTATTCGCCAATAATAATACTTACCCATCGAGTTGAGACGCATAACGTGGCTATGTTCTCAAATTTGTACGAGTATTTAATCAACACTAAGTTCATTTTAGTAAATGACGCCATCAAAAGGCATTGTCCTAATGGTAGATGGTGGTGTGAAGACATTAGTTTCGAGTCCCCGTGTCCGTCCCTGCGGATTAACTTATTTTTCAAACAAACCTCATTATATTGGGTAGACTCGAATCTTGATATATAAAGTTTTTTATCGTTAGCGGGGATTATTTATACTTTATAGTACGTGAAAATTGACCTAGACACCTCTTGTCATGGACCAATTTTTTTTTTTTTTTTTAAATGAAAATGAATTTATAAATAACATTTTTGTTTAATAAAAACATCAATTGAAAATTAATACCGAACATCCTAAACTGTCTGCACTTGCATTTTCACTCTCATGTGCTTACAAAAACAACCCTCCACTCCTCCTTATTAAATCCCAAAAATACCCTCATCTCAACACGTGTCGCCACCACAAGAGGCGTGGCTTTGTGCCTCTGTTGAAGAACAAAGCGAGTCCCGAAAACTGATTAAAGCTCACAGACCAAACCCTGACCCGACCCGTTCAAAATTCATGCTTTGAATTCAAAATTCTCAATTGGGTCTTTTTTATTTTGATGGTTCTTGCTTCTTGGCCACTTTACAGGTATTTATTATTTAAGGTCTTTTAAAAATATTATTTGAGGTTTTTTTTTTTGGGGGGCAATTTTTTTTACCTTTATTAGCTACTATATAGTTAGTTAATTATGCGTTTTTGGGTTTGAATTTTCCACTATTAATACTTCAATTATGATAAAATGAGTCAAATTGCTGTTAAAGAGTAGATGTGGGGACAAAAAATATTAGAGACAATGGTGGCACTAACTTAATCATGTTGTTAGTTTAATGTTAATATGAAAATTTTGTTACTTCACTATTTTGCATCAAAATTAGAAGTGGGTAATGGTTAAAAAGCGAAAAAAATATATAAAAGAATTGATGTTCATGTATGATGTTAGTGGTATGAAAATGTGCACACTAGATGGTTGAGTTGTTGGATATGGTGAATATAAATACTATCGAAGCAATGGAGCTTAGTAAACGTTTTAGGAACTGAAAATTGAATTGCATGATAGATGTTATGAGAGTTGAAATGGGTTGATTTCAAAATCTTGAAAATTAAGGATTGTATTTGTTTTGTAGTAAACTGAATAGCACTGTGATTTTCGAGAGGAACAATCGAATTATGTTTTTTTTTTTGTTATGTTAATTTATTGCAGCTGGGTGGTTGCTACTTGAAAATGAATGTGGTATAGTCAAGGAAATGCGAATGACAAGGTTTCTTGGAGGTTGTTTCTGGTGTATAGCCATCGGGGAGTACTTTGGATAACGAAGCAATTCTTTTTTTGAAGATATCGTTTAAACTCTTATTCCCCAAATCATTTAACAGTTTCTTTGCTGCCCTGTGTGATCAATATTTCATTTTGTCTAATATTTGTAGCTAAGTTGTTTGTATAACTAACGAAATCTTTTAATGCTAATCATTTCAAACTTAAATTGGTTAAATGAGACTAATGTTTGTATTCAATCGATTAACATGATCAGCTGGTTAATCATCACCTTAATTGCATCCCTAATTTTGTTTCTTTAAGATATTAGTTTTTTTGTGCAAATGTCTGTTAAGATCACTGGAGAAAATTAAAATTCTTTTTTTATTGATTTTGGTCAGTAGCAAAAATGATTTCTTTATTTTAGGTGCCTTCATGGAGTCCCTTTGTAGAAAGAATAAAATCATCCCCACAGGAGACTTTGAAGAACTATCTATGTGATGTCTTATGAAAGACATACGACTAATGTGAGCAAATCTTGGAAAAGTGCATTCTGATTGAAACAGGATTCGAGTATACCCACTATAAGGATGGATTCCAATGACATCACTGGCAACACCATTTTGGAGCCTCGTGATGACATGGAATTCGAGTCCCATGAGGCTGCATATTCATTTTACAAAGAATATGCTAAGTCTATGGGGTTTGGTACTGCTAAATTGAGCAGTCGCCGGTCTAGGGCATCAAAGGAATTCATTGATGCAAAATTTTCGTGCATAAGATATGGGAACAAGCAACAATCTGATGAAGCCATTAATCCACGGCCATCTCCGAAAATTGGATGCAAGGCAAGCATGCATGTGAAGAGAAGGCAAAGTGGAAAGTGGTTTATTTATAGATTCGTAAAGGATCACAATCATGATCTTTTACCTGCTCAGGTACACTTCTTTCGTAGCCACAGAGATGTTGATTCCCTGAAGAATGATGTTAGGATAAGAAGACGGAAGAACGTAGCTGCAGTATCTAAGCTCTTCAGTGCTTATCAAAATGTTGATTGTTTAGAGACATATATGAAAAATCAGCATGAAAAGGGACGAAGCTTGGTTTTAGACCCTGGAGATTCTCAAGTATTGGTACAATATTTTATGCAGATGCAAGGAGAAAATCCAAAATTCTTCTATGCATTTGATTTGAATGAAGAGAATCGGTTGAGAAATGTGTTTTGGGTGGATGCCAAAGGCATGGAAGTTTACACCAACTTCAGTGACGTAGTTTCATTTGACACTACATATTTCACAAGCAAGTATAAAATTCCTTTGGTACTTTTTGTTGGAGTTAACCATCATATTCAACCCACATTGCTTGGTTGTGCATTAATTGCAGATGAAACAGTTTATACTTTTGTATGGTTATTGCAAACGTGGTTTTTAGCAATGGGAGAACGAGCTCCTCAAGTGATACTCACTGATAAAACAATGCAATTAAAGCAGCTGTTGCGGCAGTTTTCCCAGATACGCTCCATTGTTTCTGTTTGTGGCATGTATTGGAAAAGATTCCTAGGCATCTCGAGTATCTAAGCCTGTGGCACAGCAATTTTATGGAAGAATTTCATAAGTGTATATTTAAGTCATGGACTGAGGAACAATTTGAAAAGAGGTGGTGGAAATTAGTTGAAAAGTTTCATCTTCGAGAGGTACAATGGGTTCTATCATTGTACGAAGATCGCAAACATTGGGTTCCTACATTCATGAGAGGCATATCTTTTGCTGCATTATCTGCCCCTTCACGTTCTGAGAGTTTTAAACTCTTCATTTGACAAATACGTGCATAGAGAAACATTATTGAGAGAGTTTATAGAGCAATACAGAGTGATTCTTGAAGACAGGTATGAAGAGGAAGCCAAAGCAGATTTTGATGCTTGGTGTCACGGGCCAACTTTTTCCTTAACGGAAAAAGGGCACGTGCGGCACTTACTACGGAACACGTCCCGTGTAAGTCAGCCTACTCAAAGCCTCTGTCCCCAATTTCACATTTTGGGAGGGAACAGACCCGTAATTTTATAGAATACCAAAGCTCACAAGCTATCTCGAAGCATACACATGCGGGCCCGCACAATACCGGGTCCCGTCACTCGAATAGTGCAACCGGATATAATATATGGCATTTTCCCGCCAACTCAATCTCAACAATACACCATTGTCCACACGTTGTCTAAGGGCGAGAGGGTTCACGGCTAAAGCCCCAAGACCACCGAAGCCCCCTTGGCCACACCCAAGGTTCACCTAGGCTTCCCCTCCTAAAGAGGTTTTAAAGACATTGCACATGTCTCACCAGTATACACACCTAGCGCTTGAGTTGTCACACCCCCCCCTAAAATCTATCTTAAGAGGAGTTTTCAGGAACTCTTCCGGGCATTCAGTAAGCCACCATATAAGCGACTTTGGGTTAAAATCTCGTCCCTAAACGAGCTCGTCTTGGGGTTTCCACAACACCCCCACTTTAGTGAAAAGACCCAAAGTGGGCCTACTACCAAGATCTCCCGGCAAATCTCGAAATCCAACTCTGGGGCTGAACTTTTCCCAGTACAAGTGACCATAAGATTCACTTTGGAACTTGGTCCCACTCGATTCGACACCCCGGGTCGTTAGCTCCTTCACAATGCACCAAATTAGGCTAACGACTAGCGGCAAGCTAGCGTATCTCAAAATCTCCCGCCAAACTTCAGAACGGGACCCCACGGGTGAGAACTTCCCAGTACATCTACCCATAAGAGTTACTTAGGGCTTGAAGCAAGCTCAATCCGGCATTCCGAAATATAGGCTCCTTCACAACGCTGCACAACTAGGCCAGCTCCTAGCGGCAAGCGAGCACGTTTCTAAATCTCCAGGCAAACTTCTTAACGACCTTAAACTGATGTCCCGAAACATGAGCTCCTTTGTAAAGTGACTGCACGTCCTAGTATGAAACTAGGACCGTGACATTTGGCATGAAACACCTGAGTTGAAATCTCCTTCTCCTTTTGAAAAACAAATGTCACTTGTGTACACGCATGAAATCTTCAAAAAGTTCCAAGTTGAGGTTTTGGGAGCAGCTGCTTGTCATCTTAAAAAGGAAAATGAATTTGGGACGACTACAACATATGATGCTAAAGACTTTGAAGATAATCAGAATTATGTGGTGGAATGGAACGAGTCAAAATCAGACATATATTGTTCATGTCGTTCATTTGAGTATAAAGGTTATCTCTGTAGACATGCTATCATTGTTCTGCAGATGTCTGGTGTTTTCAGCATCCCATCTAAATACATATTGCAAAGTTGGACAAATGCTGCTAAGAGCAGGCACACTATTAGTGATAGATTGGATGAGGTGCAATCTAAGGTACAACGATACAATGATCTATGCCGGCGTGCCATAATATTGGGTGAATAAGGGTCTATCTCTCAAGAGAGTTACAATATCGCACTTTCTGTCATACAAGTAGCTTTGAAGCATTGTTCAAGTGTGAGTATTTCTGTTGAAAACAATGCCAGTCCTATTGCCTCAGGTCTTCTTTCCGTATGTATCACCGAGGAAGAAAATCAGTTTGGTAATACATCTAAAGACAAGGATCCCCATCCTTTACTTTGTTGGGATCAACTTCTTTTTATCCTTGATTATGGTTACTGTCATCATTCATTACCTTTATTGTTTTGTATACTTTGTGGCAGGAGCTTTCTGATACGAGGCCAACACAGATACATAACTTTGTGCAAACGCCGTTACAAGTATTGCCAACAATGTTTCATAACGTCACACCAACACAGTTTCATAATGTTCTTACAACACATTTGCAGGATAATCGGCTTCCGCAGTTTCACAATGTTCCTACAACACATTTGCAGGATAATCGGCTTCCTCAGTAGCACTAGTTTAGCTTCTTCCGTCTGTATTAACTTAAATTGCCATAAAGTAGGGCTGTAGGAATTGCAGATTACAAAATTTTCAGATGCTAACAATGGTCCAGAGTAAAGTGCTAGTTGTAAGTTTTGAGAATTAGTATTTTTTATGCCCACACAATACTAGCAATGAAGAAGGTAATGTACTTGATATATATTGTTGTTGAAGAGAGAATATACTGCAGCTTGTTAAATTGTGTGGATATATGAATTCCTCTTGTGGCATGCTTTCGAATTCTTGGATTATGTACAAGAATGAGATTTTTGTACATGGATTATGGCTTCTTTCTTGACAAATATATGTTTATTACTAAACATTATTTTTTTTGGATTATATCTTGCTGCCAAACCACCCGACCCGGGTTTAAGCAGCGCAGGTAAAACTAATGGCTGCCATACGCTCTTACAAGAAATGCACCATATGAATTTGAACTTAGTATTTGATAATCAAGTCTTAAGTCATTTGCCACTAAGTCACGACTACTAAACATTACTTATTAAATTGAAGTAAACAAATACTAAAAATTAGATTTTATACAAAAATCATTATATTTAAAAATTACCTTTGTACATGATAGGAAACATAATCTCTAATATATTTACATGTTTGTCCTCTTAGGATCTAACTATACATGTATTACTAGTCCTAGATTTATTTACATGCTAATTGAAATAAATCTATATTAACCACAACACAATTGCATACCTTTAAACTTGTAGAGACCTCTTAATCAAACTTAATTGATTGCTTAACTCAATAAGCAAATGGTCTTATTTATAGGAAGGAAAACCAAGTCACTATTAGCTCACATGCATGGATTACTATTAATCCTTGATTACTATTTAATCACATGCATTGATTACTATGTAATCACATGTATTTGGATGCATAATGACTTTCTCTAACCCTTCCAAAAATGTTACCATCATGGGTGTATCATTTGTTCCCCACTTAACATTTTACTAATTGTTGTTACTTAACAACTCTTGTTGTTACTTAATTATTTAATTAACAACTCTTATTGTTACTTAATAATTTCCAACATGAAATCATTATTAATTGTTGTTATTTAACAATACCAAATAATTAACTTAATAATTTCCAACATGAAATTATTACTAATTGTTGTTATTTAACAACACCAAATAATTAACAACAATTAATTTCCAACGGTACAAAATTAAAGAGTGTATCTGCCACGATGGCTCAAGGAGTAATGTTGAAATAAACAGTATAAGACTCATCTCTAAAGATCTGTAATGGTGCCAGAAGATAATTCATGTTTGTTCCTTTTGCCACAAAGCTGATAGGATTATAATAACTCATTCCCTTTTGCATTATAAAGCTAGCTGCCTGCTCAAATCCAGCCTCCGCTGTGTTGCAGCTGAGCTTCAGGATTGTGCCGGCTTTCAAGTTCACACCGCTATACACGAAGCAGCCCTTACGGGTTACTGACTCGAACGATACAGTATCCGCCCTACCATCCAATCCAGCATTTACACGGAAAGCAGAATTTCCGGGACCTTTTGCAATCACAAGGTTATCAACTGTCCCTTGTTGCATTAAAAGCATCCCTGGGGAATCAAACGGTTCTAGCATAACTGATTTCCCGATAACATCTTTTACTGTCGTTAGATTTAAGGGCGATGGATCAGTTGAGATGAATCTGAAAGTTGCATAAACATCATCACCAGTGCCAGGTTGAGGCAAGGGCTCCATTGTAACTTCTTGGTTTTTCATTAGGACAAAACTTGACTTGCCAGATTCTTGTGAGAAAGTAACAAGAGCAGAATTATATAGTGGAGGAATTGGAGTAATCCATTGTGTAAGAAATTTAACTGGCCCTGTTTCGATTTTAAAGTCCCCTTTCGAGTAACCGGCAAGCAGATAAGGACCGTAAAATATTGCCTGAAGAGAAGCATACCTAGGCCGATCATCTGATAAAATAACTCTGTCAATAACCACCACATTATTTTTAATAAAGAACAGAACATTTACAAGTCACATTCTAATTAAATATTACTGATGAAGATACCTTTAATACGTTCTGTCCAGAGATTAATCGGCAGCTGAATGAATAATTTGTCAGCAGAGCTCCATGCTTTAGTGATTGAAAGAAAATTGCCTGCATGAATAATGCAATTCAATTGGTGAAAATGATTAGTAGCAGCCAGTTAATGAAGAAAATTAGCAGGTATTGAACCATTTCAATACCTGGATTCGGCAGAGGCAAATTTTGATTATTTAATTTAGCCTTAGCACCATTTGGATTTGCCCAAAATGGTATCCGCAAATTTATGAAAGATGATACGCCTGCCCCCTGCATAAATGAGATTTAACATCATGAATCTTTTGTCAACACTTTGCTCTTTGATTGCTTTAAAAAAAAATCCAAAAATTATATACAAGTGAACCATCATGAATCTTTTGTCAACCTTAATGGAAGTGAATGATAGAGTCATTTGAAGGATAGGATCCCAGGAAACAACAGGATCAACATTCTGATTCAGTAAAACCTGACCAGCTTTCCAATCATAAGTGCTTGATACATACTGGATGATGTAAAGACCGGGAACTTTTCCTCCTTGTTCAAAATATATGGAATCTCCTATTTTTGCGAATGATTCAATTCCTAGAAAGCACAAGAAGAAGAAGAAAATCAATTAAATTGTTGGAGCGGATATATGTGTGTTAAAGAAAATCTCTCACATCGATTTAGATGAATGAACGAACTTAAAATACAAGTATCGAACAACCATCTACCGCTTGACCCAATTTCGGTAAGGACCCGATATTAGTATTAAAGACAAGTCTTAACATAATGACAGTTTATAACAGACCTGTGCCATAACAACACCAAAATGAATGGAATGGTGTTCCCCAAGCATGGTAGGTTCTGGCCTTGGAACTTCCAGGGGCTAGAGGAAGCATGTAGATCATAACTCCAGGTTCTGTTCCTCGTTGGATGCCAATCACACCATTTGTTAGGGCACGCTCGTAATAATCTGCATATGCTACTTGTTTTGTCCATCTAAATAGATACCTAGACACCTACAAAAGGAAAGAATTGTGCCATCAAAAAATTGCCAACACTAAGATATTATATTTATGCTTGACGATCCATGGACATAATTACCTTTAGCATGTTATAAGTCGTACATGATTCTTGGGTCTCTGAAGTTAGCTTGTTTGCTAGCTTCTTTGGAAAGGACCTGCTCACAAATCCAGGCAAGAGAATCAGAAAAAGTTGACAACAAAACCAGCTACATGTAAGCCGATAAAGTAAATGTCACTAGTAAAATCTCTTAAATTGCTTGAAACCTCAGATTGTTTCATAAGCTTATTGATTAAAACCATGCCAAATCATACGGAAGAAAGCATTTACCCTAATTCTAAGTCTAGACGAACTAGCCGGTCGCCTAAAGCCCTAAGAAGACCCATGTTTTTAAGGTATCTCTCTAATAATATTTTAATAAATAATTATCCTAATATTTCGATTTTTTAAGTTATGTATTGTATTGTAAGAAGACTTTGATTTTATTTTGAATTGAAAAAACATATTAACTAGAAAATATGCATATAAATATAACGAGGTCTCATATCCTCCAAATGTCCTTGAACCGCCATGCTTATATGAATCTTTTAACGTCATTGTAAGCTATATGAAATCATTGTTTCATTAAGCTCAAAATGGATCATAAGCGCCTGATATATATTATTACCAGAACTCGTGTTCTGATGTTCCTCCTGTTGCATAAGCGTGAGAAGAATTAACAATGTCCATGAAGAAAGTCCCCATTTCCTGTCAACCCAGGAAAAAAGAAGGTAAAAATAGTATTATAATTATTATATATATTTCCTATAAACAAATTTACTGACAATTATCTATTAATTTTAACTTAAAACATGACCCAAACAAAAGGTAAAGATTTATTCACAACTGTTATGATAATTAGAATGAATATAAGCAAATGGAATGAAGGGAAGCTCATTTGAGTATGGAAAAATCAATTTAAAAAATGAAAAATATCGAAATATTGAAATTTGATCACCTTGGATTTCTTATCACCAGTGAGTTCATATCGCCTTTGCACGCCAGAAAGAATAGGGATATGTGTATTGGAATGTAAACCAGATATGTTGTCAGCCTGCATAAGAAAGAACAAGGTGTAATTTAATTAAAAAATTTTAACATATTTTTTTCGAAAAAAATTTGAATTTACATACCCATTAGTCTCCGTAGAGACTCGAATTCACACCGTCAAGTTTATGTTGGAAACATGAGACCACCGGGCTACTAGCCCCGATGGCTAATTAAAATTCTTCAATGATATTTTTTTCACAAAAAAAAATCACCTATTTAGAATCTAAAGCTTACTGTATATTTACCTTTGCAGCAAGGATTTCCAAAAAGCATGGCTTGTCAAAAAGTTCAGCCAACTTCAAATGCTTTGGATCTTTCTGTGTACAGAAACATTAACAAGTAGAGTCAGAAAGTTATGTCGACAAATATTCAAAAAACCATGTGGCTTAAAACCTAATGAAATTGACAATTTAATGCGAGTATTAATGGGTTTAAATATTAAATCTTTCGGATAATACAAGAGGTTTATGTTTAGTATCAAAAATTGGTAGAGATAGGATATTTTGATAGTGGTGGTAAAACGAATCACATTCATGACCAATATTAAATAAATCGAATTGAATTAAAATATGATAAAGTCGTATTTGATAAACGACTTGTTTAATAAAAATTGAATTATTAAACGAATTCGGTTCCATTTGCAAACAAATGTGTATATAAATTCATATATAAAATTACTTACCGTGATTCCAAATAACCTGTAAAGGACATCATTCATGCCACCGCATTCTTCATTAAGCGTTTGATAGTGCCTTTCAACGCTGGTATTTGCTATTAAATTTTGAACACGAGTGTTAAAATAATCAACCATCCACACAGTAATGTTCAAAGCTTGACCATTGTTAGCAAGTGTGTGTTGATCCAATAAGCCTGCCAGAATCTGTGTCAAAAGCATAATTAATTTATATAAAGATTGGAAAATTATCAATTAATATCAAAATTTAGCATCCACAAAGTGAATAATTGTGACAAAATCGAATTAATTTAGTGTAATTTAATTACCTTATGAATGGTGTAGTATGGTGCCCAAACAAACACTAATCTCTCGAGACGGTCGAAAAACTCGGAGGGAAAAGCTGAAAGGTATCCTGTTCCGATTTTTTCCTGGCATTGGAAGAGAGCGGATACAAGAGTAGTCATTCTTTGTTTGATAACTTCATTGTCAGTACTTGCCCATGTTAGTGCTGTTGCACTCAAGAAGTGTCCTTCAATATGACAAAACAAAACTAAGTGAGTCATTTGAAACAAAGTTAATGGGTGGGGTCGAAACAACTTAAAACATGCTCTAGTCCCTTTCCGAATTTAATCAATGATAATCGTTCTCATTCTTTTCGGGGCCTAATCAATAGTGATTCGTCAAATGAAAATTAATCTCTATATATATCATGAGGGCATTCTAATTCTGTTTTTCTCTTTAATGACGTTATATAAGAAATAATATTTTAATACAACAAGATTGGTTATACATATGTAACATGATAAATGAACATTTACTATAACTTTCAATTCTTGGATAGACTGGTGAATAATGTTGTAGGATTTATATATTTTCGATAACGTGCAGTAAAACTGTCAAAAAAGTAACATTGACAAGCTGAACTCACCTACAAAATGTCCCCGGAGCTCCACTTTTTCACCCTCCCAGCCTCCGTAGGGAGTTCCAGGAGTTGGCAAACCTGCAGTTTTTCTAAAGTTCCAAACCAGTCTATCAACATCCAGCATCAACAAGTACTTCAAATTCGTTTCCTGTGCATTCCATTGAATTGAATTCGGAAGCAACCTGACGTTTTGCAACGAGACTTCCTTAAGAACGTCTCCAGGCTCCCCCGGAATTTCCATCTCACTCTGTATTCCTCCGGAGTCATACTTCTGTTCCCCGATACTCCTTTCCTTCGACGCCATTCGGTATTTAGAGACCATTTCTTCCTTCCAGGCTTCATTTTTTGTTGACAAAAGGTTCACTCTCAGTGTATGTGATTGAAAATCCTGAGGCAAATTGTTTAAGCACTCTTTAGCGGAAGCTAAACCGCATAAGATAAAGAAACCCAGTTTATTAAACAACACAAAGTCCTTCATTTTTTATTCCCGTGACAAAATGCTATATTGAAGCTAGCAAAATTTGTTGAAATATTTATAGAGATAAAGTTGTTAAAATATTTTGACTCAATACATTATAACATCGATAAATTAATACTTTTTTAAAATAAGACAGTGGACAAAGCTCAAATTAATTGTTTTTTTTATTATTTCCACATGATTCAAACTCGGGTAATTAATTAAAAAAATCTAATTGAAATTATCTGATCAAGCTCATGAGGGTGACCAATGTGGTAAATTAATAATTCGCTAATTTTATAAGAATATATTTTGAAAAAAACTACAAAGATCTCACTTGATATATAAATAAATAATGAGCATTTTATAAAATATGACTCCAATTTTACTCGTTTTCTCTTGAAATTGATATCTTATTGGACCTCATGTTTAAGTTTCCTTATGTAGTGTTCTTGTATTACAAGAGAAAATTAAGTTTAATATTTTGAAAAAAAAAATATTGTGATAAATTAATTCTTTTAATTAATTAATGTGTATTAGTTAATAAAATTTCACGGTTGGAAAGTATTACTTTATAGAGGTTTCACTGATGGTTGTTTTGAATTTTAGCTAAGAATATCTATAAAGGTGTGTGAACATTTGGAAGATAAAGTCCAAATAGGTGGCCGCCACAATTGAAAATTGGCTTGAAAAATTGTTAGTGGAGGCTGGAAATTAAGCCTATAAATAAGTGTGTGAGAGAGAGCTGGTAAAAAGAGTAGGGTAAGAGAAATTTACGTTGATGATTTATAGTAGTTCGATCAATAATGTATACATCTACTTCTTTAAGTCGCGTTTGAAATTTTTCATTATGTCAAGTTGAATCGATAATTTACACAGAAGTTTTTCGTGACTCACTTCAAATCAGAGTTTTGTCCCTAATTTCACCCCAAACCTTTACACCATGAGTTTTATTACCTAGACTCACTCTTTAAACCTTTATAATGAGTTTCGTTTTTAGGCTCACTCACAAACATTTACAATAATCACCCTTTTGAGTATACCCACTCAATAAGGGATTTCATTACCACAAGTGTATAAGATAAATAAGTTTAAAGCACACTTTGGGTACTCACAAATAGATAAAGAAGATTTAGGATGTGAGTTTCCAACCCAAGTATTATAAACTCACGAATATGATACGAATGTGTAGTGTGTGAGCTTTGAGAATGATGAGAGTATATGATCAAGAAGAGTATAGTGAATGTGAAAAATTATCCCAGCTCTTTGTCTGAGACCGGTATGCTGATCTACAGGAGTCGGTATGCCGATCCTGCAAATCCAAACAGCTATATTACCATTGAAGGTTAAAGCGCAATACCGAATTATTGACCGGTATAGAGATCGGTAAGCCGGTTAGCTTACCGGTATGAGGACCGGTATGATCTGTCTTGATTCCAGTAGTTATGCAAACTCCAGCTAACCGGTATGGAGTAGTCCGGTTCCAGAGAACAAGCAAAACTGCTCAAGGTAGAGCATAGACACCGATATGCCGGTCTCAGTGTAGAAAACACAAGATTTGAATATTTAAATTATTTTACACTTGACCCTAATACATCTATATGAATGTACACGAGTCCTATGAGCTTAGAGTACTTGAATTATACACTCACTTACAATGAGAGCCATAAGCTATAAGATTATAGTAGATTTCTTCGTTTGATACTTGAGTCGTCACATCTATTTTGCTATTCACAATCATTTTGATTCGACATCCTTTTGTAATGCTCGCGAATGTGTGTCGAAATTTTCTTATATTGGATCATCAAAATACATCGTTGAGAATACGTCGCTAACTGTGAGTGAGAGTGCAAAAGATGTATGTGTGTGGGAAGAGAAGCGAATAAAATAATAAGCAGTTTATTTTTGATTTGTGTAACTTGCGCGGGTTAGTGTAATAATTTTTTTTAGGAAAAAAAAGTGGAGTGCAATGTGATTGATTCATAAAATAATTGTAATGTTTATTTACCAAATCAATTCCATTAATAGCCAATCAATCAGAAACATTAAGAACAAAATAGAATAAACAAATCACATATAGTTGCTTAAATAATGCTACTTTGACCAAAAGAAACCTAAATTGTCTATTGTTTTATTATAATTTGCTTAGTTAACTTTATGTGTATTTTTTTTCACTATTTTATGGAAAAAGTAAAATTTAAATTTACTTATGTTTGTTATAAATAAAGTAAAGTGCAGTTTGATCATTTCATACATTTTGTCAAATTTTTGCAAAATATTTTTTGTCAAAATAACATTAATGATACAATTAATTACGCGTTGGGTTTCATTGCAATTATAGAATAACAGTTTAGTTGATAGTGGAAAACACATATAAATTGCTCATGGAGTTCAACCAACAATGAAATTAAAAAGAGAGGAATAAAGAAAAACTAATGATTAAAATCTTCAATCTTCTTTTTTATTTATTGCTATTATTTTGTTGTTTTTCTCTCCAAAAAGCTATATAAAATGAATTCTATCGGTCTCTATTTATGATTTTTATCATAGGATAAATTTACTTTCTTTTTTCTGGTCAGGATTCTACCGCGTTGAGTTTTTTATCATTTAATTTTGAGCTCGATTTTGACGGTACAAATATCTAAATTTTGTCTTCTTCATGATATATGAAATTGTAGATCTTTTTTCCTATTTTTGGCATTCTTTAAATCAACTTAATAGAATATCATAGGAGAAAATTATGGTTAAAATACTGAAGCTTTCTAAAATTATCCAACTCCTTGCCTTGATGCTTCCGAACAAGCATTATATGCTGTTTGGGCTCACAAGAGGTGTGATTTGGTGGCAAATGACTTATAACTTGGTTGTCAGATCTTGAGTTCAAATCCAATGGTGCATTTCTTATAAGAATATAGGATGCCGATGATTTTACCTGCTCCGCTTAAACTCGAATTGAGTGATTTGACAATGAAATTTCCATCATTTCAAAAGAAAAAAATATACACCATTTGGTATTTAGAGACCATTTCTTCCTTCCATGCTTCAGTGTATGTGATTGAAAATCCTGAGGCTGCAAATTATTTAAGTACTCAATCTAGAAAAACTTAAGTTTAAGTGAGGTTAGTACACCAGCTCAGCAGGTGGGTTTGTATGAGCTCTATAATTTTAAATTAAATTTAAAAATGATTAAGGAACCCACCTACTTTGTCATATGACAAAATATGATTGAGCTGACGTATCAACCTAATCTCTAGATATTTCTCCTTTAACAGAAGCTAAATCGCATAAGATAAAGAAACCCCATTTAATAAACAACACAAAGTCCTTCATTTTCGATGACAAAATGCTACATCAAAGCTAGCAAAATATGTTCAAATACTGATGAGAGGAAGTAAAGGGAGAGTAAAAGGGGTTTTTGATCTCTGTGTTAGTTTCAGAATGGGTCAAATAAATTGTAGTTGGCTTATGTTTCTGGCTTTGAATATGGTTTTATGTTATGGTTAAAATTGTTACATAAAAAATTAATAAAATTGGATAATTGTTACATAAAAAATTAATAAAATGGGATGTCAAATGCGTAATGATAAAAGACTGGGTTAGGTCCTTAAGGGACGTGACTTGGTGGTGTAGAGTTTAGGATCTCACATTGGTCCTGAGTTCGAATAGCATTAATTTATTTAATAATAAGATAATTTTTGATTTTATTTATTTCCTTAGAGACACTTGTTTATTTTGAATTGGATGGTATTAAAATCGAAAAATTTAATGTATATTCTCGAAATTTTGAGGGTATGCGAGAACAACATACACAACATTTTATGCATTCCTCTTTTTTACTTCAAAGACAAGGATATGTTATGATTTTTATAAACTATATATAGAGATGCAATGTGATATTGAATTTTATATATATATATATATATATATATATATATATATATTATATATATATATAATATATATTATATATATATATTTATTATTAGACACTATATATGTGTCTTTATTTTGTACATTTAATTTTCACTAACACTGCATGGCAACAGCAAATTTAAAATTCAACGCAAATTTTGGGCAAATATTTGTCGAGCAACTTCAAAGCCTTTGTGTCACTAGAACGGCGGCGGCCTGTTTTTTTTTTTAAAGAAAAAAAAAAGAAAAGAAAATGAGTAATGAATATATAATAAACTCTTCATACAAACTGATCATGTATAATATAAATAATTTGTTTTTATACATACTAATAAATACCTATATTAAAGATATATATAAAAAAATATTTCCAAAACGGTAGATTGGGCGAATGTATTCATCCAATTACATGCAAAGTATTAGCACTTTGCGTGCAATCGGATGAGAACATTCATGCAATTGACCGTATTGGAAGCTCATTATATATATATATTGATGGACTTACACTAGGCAGCAACAAGTAATTGGATTGGTGCAATGGCTGCTAATAGTTTTTTCGCCACAGAATTTTGAGCATTCTTCTTCAGTGCATGGTTGTATATGCCTGCATTGCTCTTCACCCTCCACTACTGTCCTTGTTCCTGACATAATTAAACACAATAATATTTATTATATTTACAAAACTCATATATTAATTCTTTAGTGAAAATTTTTAAACTCTATATAAAATCACGAAATTAACTTAAACATTTACATTTTATTATTCCATCATCACTCACTTAATTCAAATCCAGAACCTGAGGTCAGATCATAAACCCTATATACTATATTATTATTATTCTCATAGCAAAGGTGAAAAAAGAAGAAAAAAGAATGGATTATTTACCAGCAGTGAAAAGGAAGAGGATGAGAAGAATCGATACTAGAGAGAGCTTCGCCATTTTTTTTTTTTTTTGGGATAATAATGATTTAGTGAGACATTGTTGTAGAATTATTAATCTTATATAGATGAAAAGCAGTGAAAATATATTCTTTTTTTTTCTTAAATAAATTTTGCATGAGTTGTATTTTTATAAAACAATAATTATCTCACCATTTATAGAGAAAATAACTAGATTTGGTTCACCAACAAATTTTATTCTATTTATATAGAAATTTGTGTGTAAGAATTCAAATATTTTCCTTAACCGAAATTAATTATTTAGTATTTTACGGTTCTCTTACCGTTTATTTTTTATTTTTTAAAATCCCAAAAATCAGGTATGGCATTATGATAATTAAATCTAAATCTTGAAAATTATAGAACATAATTTGACATTTAGTATTGTCATTAAATCTAATCCCGAGATACATTATATCGTATTGATGAGAGAAAAAACAAATTTCATTAAAAAATGATTCCAAAATCTAGGGTTGTTGAAACATGGCAACAGGAGTGATGGAAAAAATCTGCATTTACTAAATAACTGAAAAAAAAATTATCATTCAAGATTCTGATTTTAAGGGCTGTTCGGTGAAGTATTAATACTAGTATTTCGACGCTTAATAAAATAGGTAAGTTAACGTAATACTCTCACAAAATTATAATCTTATGTTGTAAATATGAATTTTAATAAGGGAGTTACATGTTTTGAATTTAAAAGAGTTGTTACAAAAATAATTTAGTGTAGTGAATGGAGATGTTACAAAAACCACAATTTAATAGAAAATTATAATTTAGTTTTGGAACCTCATCCCATATTGGAATATTACAACACCAATTTTATTGTTTATAAGGTGTTGTGTAGTGAAAGCTAGGCTAATGGTGGTTCATCACACACACGCGTGCTGCCATCGGTCGGTCGGTTCGGAGTGGGTGCGGGTTATATAAGAAAACACCATTAGCCTAAAATAACCTTTTGAAACTATTATTATTCTGGTTAACTTGAGATTCCGAGCAAAATTTTATGTTGGGTGTGACCATACCAATCGTGTTTATGCTAACAGTTTGAGACAAAGTGTTTTCTGGGCTTGTTTTATCATGGGGACGTCGGGACCGAATTACTGCACATAATTTCTAGGCAGAGCCGCAAAACGTCTTAAAAGGAGCGATCTAGTTCGTGAATCAACCCAGTTTCGATTTTGTTTGTTGTTGAACGGCAATATTGTTCTAACCCTAGCAATTTGTATCTACATCTCACAACATGATATTATTTTTTGACTCTAATTTATACTATATCCATAACTTATAGATTGATATCCAAGTGATCAGTGCGATCGATGCTTGGAAACATTCTGAATTTCTATGTAGGAATTATGTGCTGAATGGGCTAAGTGATTCCTTGTACAGTGTGTACGCCGGAATGAAAACAGCAAAAGGGCTTTGAGAATCTGTAACCTGTAAAGAACTTCATTCATGCCACAGTATTGGTGGGGATCATCAAAGGAGAAGCAGACGATTCATTGGACGAACTGGGAAAAGCTATGTCACGCAAGTCTATGAGGGCCTGGGATTTAGAGACTTGACCAGCTTTAACCATGCATTGGTGGCCAAATAGGGGTGAAGTGTTCTGCAAAACCCAGAATCGTTAACGGCCAGAGTATTGAAAGCAAAGTACTTCAGAAATTCTGATTTCCTTCAAGCAAAATCAGGATCTAACCCGTCATTTTTCTGGAGAAGTATTCTATGGGGAAGGCAAGTGCTGTTACAGGGGCACGATGGAGGATCGGAAACGGAGATAAGATTAGCATTCATCGGGACAACTGGATACCAAGGCCCACCTCTTTCAAACCTATATTAACTTTTGAACTACCACAAGATGCGACCGTCTCATTGCTCTTAAACTCTTCTAACCAATGGGATGAAGAGAAGGTGAGGCAACATTTTATAGAGATGGATGTAGAAGAGATTTTGAAGATTAGGCTGCCCCAAAGACCACATAAAAATCAAATAGTCTGACACTTTGATAAAAAAAAAAAAGAGTACTCAGTCAAGAGTGGATACCAGCTTGCCCTAAAACTGAAGACCCCAGATCAACCTTGTTCGTCAGAAGGCTCGGCAAAACACTGGAATAGAATTTGGGGACTTGATATTCCGGCTAAGTTAAAGATATTTTTTTGGAGGGCAGCGAATAACTGGATACCAACGGCGGAGAATCTATGGAAGAGGAAGACTCTGCAAAACCCAAGATGCCAGATTTGTGGAAGTGAAGTTGAAACAGTTTACCATGCATTGTTTGATTGCAAACGAGTAGTTAAAGTCTGGAAACTATCGCTGTTTAAAGAAGCAATAACAGAGTTGAAAATTACAGCTAACAGAGATCCTTTAGGTATTATTGCGAATTGGAGCGAGATATTTGGGATGCAGGATATAGAATTGGCTGTAGCAATTTGTTGGGTTTGTTGGAATGCCAGAAATGAGTTTATATTTGGGAGGAAAGTAGTGGAGCCTGTCAACTTAATTGCAAAGGCAGAAACAGTGGTGGCAGAATATAGAAGGATACAATGCCCAACTATGGCTACAGCAAAAGAAGCGAAAGAGGTGAAGATAGCCACATCTACAACAGAATATTTCACGATTAACACATATGCAGCAGTGAATATCGATAATCAGATAGCTGGACTTGGGGTGGTTATAAGAAATAAGGAAGGTAATGTGATTGCTGCAACAATTAAAAAATTCAGATTTAATGGGGGAGTGGAAGCAGCAGAAGCGGATGCAGTTTTGTTTGGGATGGAAGTAGCAGAGGAGAATAGTTTTCAACCTTTCTGCATTAAGACGGACTGTCAGAATGTCGTCACATGGGTTTCTAACAGGAAGGGCAGCAAGACGGATGTTTTTTGGATCATTGAAGATATTAAGGAGAGGTTAGCATATTGTGCAGAGTCAAAAATTTGTTATACCTCTAGATCTAGTAATATTATTGCCCATGCTTTAGCTAAGGAAGCTATTAAAATTCATTCACCTGTTATCTGGAAAGATAATTTTCATTCAAATATTTCTTGTATTATTAAAAAGTTAGAGTAATACATTTCAATTTTAGTTTTCAAAAAAAAAAAAAAAAAAAAAAACAAAGTCATATTCTGCATTAATTAATTTACTTATTCGGTATGATATTGACCAAGATAGTCCATTAATTAGCACTAGGCTTTGAAAATTTAGGCAACTTTTTAACTCTCAATAACCCAACTGGCAAACAAGTTGGAATGATCTGAAATTTTCCTATTAAAACATCTTAGTTCATGTAATTTCTTTTTTGAAATAACAATAATAGAAAAGTAAAGATCTTAAAACCTATTTCATTAACAAAGGCATATTCTGCATTAATTAATTTACCTATTCGGTATGATATTGACCAAGACAGTCCATTAATTAACACTAGGCTTTGAAAATTTAGGCAACTTTTAACTTTCAATAACCCAACTGGCAAACAAGTTGGAATGATCTGAATTTTTTCCTATTAAAACATCTTCGTCCATGCTTCATTTTTGATCTCTGTGTTAGTTTCAGAATGGGCCAAATAATTTGTAGTTGGCTTATGTTTCTGGCTTTGAATATGGTTTTATGTTATGGTTAATTAAAATTGTTACAGGAAAAATTAATAAAATGGGATGTCAAATGCGTAATGATAAAAGACTGGGTTAGGTCCTTAAGGGACGTGACTTGGTGGTGTAGAGTTCAGGATCTCACTTTGATGTCCTGAATTTGAATCAAGGGGGTGCGTTTCTTGTAAGAACCTGCGACAGTCGAAAGTTTTACTTGCTCCGTTTATGCCCAGAATGAGTGGTTTGACGGTGGGATTTCCAACGATTTTTTTAAAAAAAAGTTGGGTTAGTTTGAACTTGTGGAATGTGTTTTAGCAAATTTATTATTTATTTGGTAAGTTGGAATGTTGGAAACAGTTGATTAACATTGAAACTTCCGTTCGTTGTAGAATTATAATCAAAGTTATTAGATTTAAAACTGATGGTGAGTCTGAGACGAGGATTCCAACAGTATCTAATGCAACTAAAATGTATGATAAAATAAAATAATGAAATAATAATTTTAAATAATAAAACAATACAATCCATAAACTACACCAAATAAGATAATGTATCATTCTCTTATTGATAGCATTAATTTATTTAATAATAAGATAATTTTTGTTTTTATTTATTTCCTTAGAGACACTTGTTTATTTTGAATTGGATGGTATTAAAATCGAAAAATTTAATGTATATTCTCGAAATTTTGAGGGTATGCGGAACAACACACACAAACATTTTATGCATTCCTCTTTTTACGTCAAAGACAAGGATATGTTATGATATTTTATAATCTATAGAGATGCAATGTGATATTGAATTATATATATATATATATATATAAATATATTATATTTATTTATTATTAGACACTATATATGTGTCTTTATTTTGTACATTTAATTTTCACTAATACTGCATGGCAACAGAAAATTTAAAAGTCGACGCAAATTTTGGGCAAATATTTGTCGAGCAACTTCAAAGCCTTTGTGTCACTAGAACGGCGGCGGCCTGTTTTTTTTTTTTTTTTTTTAAGAAAAAATAAGAAAACAAAATAAGTAATGAATATATACATAAACTCTTCATACAAACTGATCATGTATAATATAAAAGATATATAGAAAATTTTTTCCAAAACGGTCGATTGGGCGAATGTATTCATCCAATTACACGCAAAGTATTAGCACTTTGTATGCAATCGGACGAGAATGTATTCATCCAATTACACGTAAAGTATTAGCACTTTGCGTGCAATCGGATGAGAACATTCATGCGATTGACGGTATTGGAAGCTCATTATATATATATATATATATATATAATGATTGATGGACTTACACTAGGCAGCAACAAGTAATTGGATTGGTGCAATGGCTGCTAATAATTTTTTCGCCACAGAATTTTGAGCATTCTTCTTCAGTGCATGGTTGTATATGCCTGCATTGCTCTTCACCCTCCACTACTGTCCTTGTTCCTGACATAATTAAACACAATAATATTTATTATATTTACAAAACTCATATATTAATTCTTTAGTGAAAATTTTTAAACTCTATATAAAATAATCACGAAATTAACTTAAACATTTACTTTTTATTATTCCATCATCACTCACTTAATTCAAATCATGAACCTGAAGGTTAGATCATAAACCCTAAATACTATATTATTATTATTCTCATAGCAAAGGTGAAAAAAAAAAAGAAGAAAAAAAAAGAATGGATTATTTACCAGCAGTGAAGAGGAAGAGGATGAGAAGAATCGATACTAGAGAGAGCTTCGCCATTTTTTTTTTTGGGATAATAATGATTTAGTGAGACATTGTTGTAGAATTATTAATCTTATATAGATAAAAAGCAGTGAAAAGATATTCTTTTTTTTTTTTTAAATAAATTTTGCATGAGTTGTCTTTTTATAAAACAATAATTATCTCACCATTTATAGAGAAAATAACTAGATTTGGTTCACCAATAAATTTTATTCTATTTATCTAGAAATTTTTGTGTAAGAATTCAAATATTTTCCTTAACCGAAATTAATTATTTAGTATTTTACGGTTCTCTTACCGTTTATTTTTTAAAATCCCAAAAAATCAGGTATGGCATTATGATAATTAAATCTAAATCTTGAAAATTATAGAACATAATTTGACATATAGTATTGTCATTAAATCTAAATCCCGAGATACATTATCGTATTGATGAGAGAAAAAACAAATTTCATTAAAAATGATGCCAAAATCTAGGGTTGTTGAAACATGGCAACAGGAGTGATGGACAAAATCTGCATTTACTAAATAACTGAAAAAAAATATTATCATTCAAGATTCAGATGTTAAGGGCTGTTTGGTGGACCATTGATATTAGTATTTTGACGATTAGTTAAATATGAAAATTAACGTTAGCATTAATACTTACAAAATTATAATTTCATGTAGTAAATATGAATTTTAATAGGGGAGGACCGGGAGGTACATGTTTTGAATTTAAAAGAGTTGTTACAAAAATAATTTAATTGGGAGTTACAAGTTTTGAATGAATGAAGATGTTACAAAAACCACAATTTAATAGAGAGTTATAATTTAGTTTTGGAACCTCATCCCATGTTGGTGTAGATAACAATTATTACAATTATTACACGGTAATTGGGAAATCCGAATATGACAAAATTACAATTATAATTATTATCCTCGGAGCAGACCCTAACGGCATACCCTGAAAGCGGAGGCAGAGACTGATGAACAGAGGCAGAGGCTGTTGGCAGATGCTGATGGTGAGGCAGAGGCTGTTGGCAGATGCTGAGTCAGGCAGAGGCAGAAGCTGAAGCTGAGGCAGAGGCTGTTGGCAGATGCTGATGGCAGGCAGAGGCAGAAGCTGAAGCTGAGGCAAATCAGAACTTTCCCGAGGCTTGTTGTAAAACAACAATATCCTTAAAACAAATTCGTCCCCTACCGTAGGTGCAGTAGAACGTGAGACGATTGTTTCCCAGGATACAACGGAAACGTACGAGAAAGGGCACCACCAGACTCGTATCCAACGAACCACAAAGTGTTTGAACTCTCATTTTAACAAAACAAAGAAAATGATCTTTCGTGTGTGTGCTATGTCTTTCTCTTTTCTCTATTTTCTATTTCATATCTTGAAAACAAGAACTGATGTTGTTTATATAGGAAAAGAAAAACACATCTCAATTAATAGAAATTAACTTGCCAATTAAATTTCATAATGGGAGATGTTACACATTGTTGTAACCACTAAGCTAATTAAATTAGCACTAATGGAAATTAAACTATATAACCACCAAGCTAATTAGATTAGCACTTATGGAGATTAAACTTGTAACCACCAAGCTAATTAAATTAGCTGTTATGGAATTACAAAAGCTTGAAAATTGTGAACTTTGAGCAACAATTTCTCATTCACCCAAGCACCATTTTAAGCATATGAATATACCATTTCGAAGTACTCACGGAGGAGTATCTGAATCATTCAATAACAACCACTAACACGAAGTGGATCATGCTTAAAATTGAGCCTCAAAATGCTTATAAATAAGCATTTTTCCCAATAATCCCCCACATGAATGAAATTGGCGAAAAACGTCGAATAAAATTATTTTTTATAAAACATTTTATTTTGACCTAGAAGAGTTTCAACGGTTCAACACCTGCATAGGATAGGTAGGCCACAGCCTTTGAACCTTCCCTTGTGAAAATATATCTCATTACTGGCTGACAGTTGACGCGATGTCATTGAACTGTACTGCCGTTCATGTAATTGGAGAACACATATCACACAGATATTTTACCTACACATTTGAGTTCTCATTATTATGTTCATTTTGGCCATGAACATCTACCTGGTTCTGCAAGAGTTTCTAAAATTGTGCCCCGTACAATTCCCTTTGAAGCGGCCCCACTTCTCTCTCACATAGGTGATTTCTTATTTAAGAGTATCTCGTAATACTCTGCTCGGATTCCCGACGCATAAGAATCATTAAAAGCTTTGCTTAACCTCTATCCATACGAGCATCACTATTTCATTTCATCATAGGAATGGACTAGAGGGTAACCCCCCACAGTGATCCAATTATGTCTTTTACGAGTAGGTTGTCCCATTGAACCTAGATCTTGGGATCTCCAGTCAACAAGGTTGGTTTTCCTTCGTAATAAACATTTATCTAATGGGCTTCAGTCTCATTCCCCTCGATGATTTCACAACTAACTCTCTATTTAACCCTTTGGTTAGCGGATCCGCAATGTTATCCTTTGACTTTACATAGTCAATCGAAATAACTCCAGTAGAGAGTAATTGTCTAACGGTATTGTGTCTACGACGAATATGTCTAGACTTACCATTATACATATTGTTATGTGCCCTTCCAATTGCAGATTGACTATCGCAATGAATGCAAATTGCTGGCACTGGCTTAGGCCAACTTGGAATATCCTCTAGAAAATTTCGAAGCCATTCTGCTTCTTCAGCAACTTGTCTAATGCAATGAATTCTGATTCCATTGTAGATCTGGCTATCACAGTCTGTTTGGAGGATTTCCATGATATAGCTGCACCTGCTAGTGTAAACACATAACCACTAGTAGACTTTGAGTCTTTCATGTCAGATATCCAATTAACATCACTGTATCCTTCGACTACAGCTGGATATCTATGATAGTGCAACCATAATCACGAGTAAAACGTAAGTACCTAAGTACTCTCACTATTGCTTTCCCAGTGATCAACCCCTGGATTACTCGTATATCTGCTGAGCTTGTTTACTGTACAGGCTATATCAGGCCTTGTACAACTCGATAGATACATCAAACTCCCGATCACTCTAGAGTATTCTACTTGAGATATACCATCTCCCCTATTCTTCGATAGGTGTAACTCACATCTAAAGGAGTTCTAAGCCACAGCTGAATCATCATCGTTGAATTTACCAAGAATTTTGTCCACATAGTGCGACTGATCAAGAATAAGTCCATCTGGACTTCTCGAGATCTTTATTCCCAGAATGACATCTGCAAGACCCATGTCTTTCATGTCAAACTTGGATTTCAGCATATTCTTGGTAGATTTCACCATTTTGACATTACTCCCGACAATCAGTATGTCATCAACGTAGAGACATAAAATGACATAGCCAACTTCTGTCTCTCTGACATAAATGCATTTATCACATTCATTGATTTTGAAACCATTTGCCAACATGGTGTCATCAAACTTTTTATGCCACTGTTTCGGGGCTTGTTTCAATCCATACAAGGATTTAACTAACTTACAGACTTTCTTTTCTTGTCCTGGAGCTATAAAACCTTCAGGTTGTTCCATGTAGATTTCTTCATCTAAATCTCCATTCAGAAATGCTTTTTTCACATCCATCTGATGTACCTCAAGATTGCGCAACGCTGCAATCGCTAGTATCATCCTTATGGAATTTATTCTCGTTACAGGAGAATAAGTATCAAAGTAATCAAGACCTTCACGTTGTCTATAACCTTTAATTACAAGTCTTGCTTTGTACTTGTCATTGATCCATCTGCCTTTATTTTCCTTTTGAAAATCCACTTGGACCCTAAAGGTCTACATCCTGGAGGAAGATTCACTAACTCCCAGGTGTGATTTTGTAAGATGGATTCAATTTCACTATTGATGGCATCGTTCCACAAGGCACCATCAGCTGACCTTACAACTTCGTTATAGCTTTGAGGATCATTCTCTAGCAAAAATGTCAGAAAATCTGGACCAAATGATTTTTCCGTTCTAGCTCTTTTGCTACGTCTTAGTTCAGGTTCAACAACTTGTTGATCCTCTGGAACATTAATATGTTCTCGGTCCTGACTATCTTCAATGATAGTCTCATGTGCCCTTTTGTGCACATCTGAATTCGAATTAGTTTTTACAAGGAAAAACGTATTCGAAAAAAGATGCATTCCTCGATTCCATTATCGTATTCTTGTGAATATCTGGTACATTAGACTCATGCACAAGAAATCGATAAGCATTACTGTTATGTGCATATCCTATGAAAATGCAATCAACAGTTTTTGGTCCTATCTTCACCTTTTTAGGTGGAGGAATGACTACCTTGGCAAGACACCCCCACACTCGAAGGAATTTATAGGAAGGCACTCTTCCTTTCCACATTTCATAAGGAGTTTTCCCTGCTTCTTTCCGTGGTACCTTATTTAAAAGGTAATTAGCTGATAAGACAGCTTCTCCCCACATAGTCTGAGGTAAGCCAGAGCTGATTAACATAGCGTTCATCATCTCTTTCAAGGTACGATTCTTACGTTCCGCAATCCCATAGGATTGAGGCGAATAAGGAGCTGTGGTTTGATGTATGATTCCATTTTGTTCACAAAGTGATTCAAAAGGGAAAACATACTCACCACCACGATCACTTCTTAACTCCTTATTCTTTTATTCAGTTGGTTCTCAACTTCATTCTTATAGAGAACAAATTTCTCTATAGCTTCGTCCTTGCTTTTCATTAAATACACATAGCAAAATCTTGTGCAATCATCAATAAAGGTAATAAAATATT
Organism: Zanthoxylum bungeanum; assembly: GCA_019454045.1. NCBI lineage: Eukaryota > Viridiplantae > Streptophyta > Magnoliopsida > Sapindales > Rutaceae > Zanthoxylum > Zanthoxylum bungeanum. The sequence continues at coordinate 1,193,887 of SKCR01024900.1, read as the reverse complement.
TATTACCGCCTCTCGATTGTATTGAATTAAAATCACATACATCGGTATGAATTAGATCAAGTGGTTCAGAGTTTCTTTCAATACTATGAAAAGATGATCTTGTTAGTTTTGCCTCAACACAAGTATCACACTTATGTTTGTTATCAATTTTAAAATTGGGAATATGATTCATGTTAATTAACTTTCGCAATGAATTAAAATTAACATGTCCTAATCTACCATGCCAAGATTAGAATACTCAACAATATAAGCAGAAGAACTAGCTTTATTGATATTTTTGGGTTTAACAACCATTACATTGAGCTTAAAAAGCCCATCAGTTACATACTATTTTCCCACATACATCCCATTTTAGTCAAAACTATTTTATCAGACTCGAACACCATCCGGAATCCATGCTTGTTCAGAAGCGATCCAGACACAAGATTCTTCTGTATTTCAGGTACATACAGAACATTGTTCAGAGTCAACTCTTTCCCAGAGGTCATCTTCAGAATCACCTTTCCTTGACCTTCTATCTCAGATGTTGCTGAATTTCCCATGTATATCTTTTCCCCATTTTCAGCAGGCTCAAAGAAGAAAACATGCTCTTGTCTGAGCATACATGTCGAGTGGCACCAGTATCAATCCACCACTCTCTTGGGTTAGAACCCACCAGATTCACCTCAGAAACCACAGCAGAAAAGGTTAATGTCTGAAACATCTTGAGTCATGTTTCTAGCACATTAGCCTCTTGTTTCTTTTTCTTCTTCGGCAGTCTGCACTCAGAAGACTTGTGACCCATTTTGTCACAGTTGAAGCATTTTCCTTGAAATTTTGATTTCTTGGAAACTCCTCCTTTAGGGCCCATCTTTGACCCTTTGTTCTTGAGGTTCTTGTTCTTATGGCCATGTTCGACAACACTTGCTTTGGCCTCATGAGTCATTCCTCTCTTTTCAGAAACTCGGTTATCTTCCTCAATTCTTAGCTTAAGAACCAAGTCTTCAATGCTCATTTCTTTTCGCTTATGCTTTAAATAATTCTTGAAATCTTTCCAACCAGGTGGTAGTTTCTCAATTATCGAGGCTACTTGGAAGGTTTCACTTAAACTCATCCCCTCAGCATGAATTTATGCTAGAATAATCTGCAGTTCTTGTACTTGGCTTATCACAGTTTTGGAATCAATCATTTTAAACTCTAGGAAACGGCCTACGACAAATTTCTTAGTACCGGCATCCTCAGTTTTATATTTTCGATCTAAAGATTCCCAAAGCCCTTTAGCTGTTTTCATTCCATTCCGCGTACACACTGTACAAGGAATCACATAGCTCATTCAGCACATAATTCCGACATAGGAATTCAGAATGTTTCCAAGCTTCAATGACACTGATGACTTGGATATCAATCTCACCCTCTTGGGTACATGAGCATCTTCCTTTAGAAACCTCGCAAGGTTCAACGTGGTCAGGTAGAAGAACATTTTCTGTTGCCACCTTTTGAAATTCTGACCACTGAATTTTTCAGGTTTTTCCGCAGCAGGATTGACATGGCTCACATGTCCAACAGGTTGTCTAGCCATTGAGGCAGAAATACATTGGCCAGCCACAACGGCTGCCATATTAAGCCCAGAGGCTGATGCAAGTTGGCCAACCGAAGGGGCTGCCACTGCACTTTTGGTCAGCCACGGGGGCTGCCACAACATTCTGGCCAGCCGAAGAGGCTGTCATATTCGGATCTACTGTGTTTGGACTGATTTCCATATCCACAGAGTCTCGAATTTGTTTTAAGACTGTAGATAACAATTATTACAATTATACACATACACGGTAATTGGGAAATCGAATATGACAAAATTACAATTATAATTATTATCCTCGGAGCAGACCCTAACGGCATACCCTGAAAGCGGAGGCACGGGACTGATGAGCAGAGGCAGAGGCTGTTGGGATGCTGATGGTGAGGCAGAGGCTGTTGCACAGATGCTAAGTACAGGCGAGGCAGAAGCTGAAGCTGAGGCAGAGGCTGTTGGCAGATGCTGATGGCAGGCAGAGGCAGAAGCTGAAGCTGAGGCAAATCAGAACTTTCCCGAGGCTGTTGTAAAACAACAATATCCTTAAAACAATTCGTCCCCTACCGTAGGTGCAGTAGAACGTGAGACGATTGTTTTCCCAGGATACAACGGAAACGTACGAGAAATGGCACCCACCAGACTCGTATCCAACGAACCACAAAGTGTTTGAACTCTCATTTTAACAAAACAAAGAAAATGATCTTTCGTGTGTGTGCTATGTCTTTCTCTATTTTCTATTTCATATCTTGAAAACAAGAACTGATGTTGTTTTATATAGGAAAAGAAAAACACATCTCAATTAATAGAAATTAACTTGCCAATTAAATTTCATAATGGGAGATGTTACACATTGTTGTAACCACTAAGCTAATTAAATTAGCACTAATGGAAATTAAACTAATATAACCACCAAGCTAATTAGATTAGCACTTATGGAGATTAAACTTTGTAACCACCAAGCTAATTAAATTAGCTGTTATGGAATTACAAAAGGCTTGAAAATTGTGAACTTTGAGCAACAATTTCTCATTCACCAAGCACCATTTTAAGCATATGAATATACCATTTCGAAGTACTCACGGAGGAGTATCTGAATCATTCAATAACAACCACTAACACGAAGTGGATCATGCTTAAAATTGAGCCTCAAAATGCTTATAAATAAGCATTTTTCCCAACAGTTGGAATATTACAACATCAATTTTACTGTTTAGAAGGTGTTGTGTAGTGAATTGAATTTGGGTCCCAAAGGGTTCACCACACACATGTGCTGCCGTCGGTCGGTTCGGGGTGGGTGCAGGTTATATAAGAACACCATTAGCCTAAAATAATCTTTTGAAAACACTATATAAGAAGATGTTTTCAGTGAAAAAAATATAGATACGATTTCCAAGTATCTTCTTTCCCTGTTAGAAAAAAATCCTCCCTATGTTATTCTAATTAGCATGAGATTCCGAGCAAAATTTTGTGTTTGGTGTGAGCATACCAATCGTGTTTGTGCTAACCATTTGAGATAAAGTGTTTTCTGAGGTTGTTTTATCGGGACGTCGATACCGAATTACTGCAAGCATAATTTCTAGGTAGAGCCACGAAACGTAAGAGTGGCAATGGGCCAGGCCGAGCCCAGGCTTTGATAAGCCCCGGCTCGACTCGGGCCCGGGCTTTATCCGGCCAGATTTTTATTAATAAAAAAAATTAATTTTTTTTTAATTTATAATATAAATATAATATATATATATATAATTTATTATGTAAATAAAAATAAATAATATAAATAATATTTTTTTAAACCCGGGCCCGGGCTAAATATGCTAGGCACGGCTCGGGCCCGAGCCCGAGCTGGGCCTTTACTCTGCGGGACCGGTCCGGGATTTTCTACCCACAGGCTGGGCCAAAGCCCGAGCGGGCCGGATCGGGCCCGGGCTTTTTTGCCACCCTTAGCGAAACGTCATAAAAAGAGCGACCCAGTCCGCGACTCAACCCAATCCGCGACTCAACCCAGTTTCATACGGCAAAATTACTCTTAAACATCAGCATTGAAAATGAAACAAAGAAACTGCAGTTGAATTGTCTTGTATATTATTTGCAGCAAATCTTTCCTGTGACATGTATAAAATAAAACTAACCAGAACTGAAATAATGTCAGGAATATATTATAACAAATGAGACTAGTTCTAGGATTCTGTTACCCTATTTCTTCCTGGTATCATTTTGATTGATTCCCCCACATTATTTAGTCTTGCTTGAACATGTAAACTACAAATCTTCATACGGCAAAATTATTCAGCAATGTAGGCCAGCAACTGCCATCCAGCTTATAACAGTAAGGATGATTTATTGTCATACTGATGCATCATTGGCCTTTCTATTCAGCTACCCCAACTTTTTTAATCCTGAATATTGAAATAAACAGTATAGCTTCATCTCTAAAGCTTAGTAAGGCCTAAGAAGATGGTGCCAGAAGAAAATTCCTCCTCGCGCCCTTTGCCACAAGCTAATAGGATGATACTCGCTTATTCCTTTATTAATTACGAAACTAGCTGCTTGGTTAAACCCTGCCTCTGATGACTTGTTATTGCAGCTGAGCTTTAAGCTTGCGCCCAAATTAAAGTTGACACCACTATACACAAAGCAACCCTTTCGATCCTCTGCCTCCAAGATAATGTTCATCCCTTCCATCTAACCCGGCAACAAAATGGAAAACAGAAGAGCCTCCTTCCTTTGGAGAATCTGCGACCGCGAGTTCATCATCCATTCCTTTGTGCACTACAAGCATTCCTGGAAAAGCAAATGGTTCTAGCATGACTGATTTTCCAATGACATCTTTGATTGATTTCAATTTTGTGGAAGATGTATCCTTTAAAATGAGTCTGAAAGTGGCATGAAGAGCAGCATCAGTGCCAGATTCAGGAAACTTCTCCATTGTAATGGATTGGTTGGAGTTTGTGAAGACAAAGGTCGATTTTCCAGACTCTTGGGCAAAAGTAACCAATTGAGACTTGTACGAGGCAGGAATCGGAGTTATCCAATCTGAAAGAGATCTAGCTGACTCAGTCTTGATGTCCCAGTCCCCACTGGTATGACCTGCTAGTAGATAAGGGCCATAAAGTATCGCCTGAATAGATGCATATTCAGGCCGGTCATCTGGACAAGAAAATTTTGTCAATTGAAGATCATTTACTAGAGATAACCAAAAAAAATTCTACTGCATTGATAAATTGTTCCATGAAGATACCTTTAATAGCCTCTGTCCTTAGACTAAGGGGCAGCTGAATGATTAATTTGTCACTAGAGCTCCATGTTCTAGTGACAGACAAAAAATTACCTGCACTAGGAATGTATCCGTCGGTCAAATGTCATTTTAATAAAAATATTGTATGAAAATGAGAAAAATATGGCGATTGGCGAGACCACCCTTTCTCTTCCTATATGAAGGAAGACAAATAAATTATAATTGCATTGCACACCTGGTGCTGGAAGAGGCAAACTCTGGCCATTTAGTGCCGCCTTGGCACCATTTGAATATGTCCAAATCGGTATTCGCAAATTCAAGGAAGATGATAGGCCTGCCTCCTGCACATATCAGATCCAAGTATGAAATTCTCTGTTTTTAATTGGATTTCTTTGGTTACACCCTCACTGACATCAATTTACAGATATTTAGTGGCATGAAGAAAAATATAACAAAACAAGTCTCATTGTTCTTTTGATTCCTTCTAAAACAGAGGAATGGAAATAGAGGACAATAATTTATCGAACATGTTGAATCAACTAGTCTCAAAATCACACGTATTAATAGAGTAAGACTGCACATGGTAAATTCAAAGTTCCTCTCCTCCTCCCTTAATTATAATCTTCAGCTTGTAACGATCACTCATGTGATTAAATTACTCTCAGAAAGAGATATCAAACAAGTTATTGATCCCCATAAGTCAATTTGCACTCCTCCGTCAGCAATTTCCTACCTTTTTATTTTCTTCAAAATTTGTTTGGTATCTCTTAGTTATCTAAAGTCTTACCCTAAACCACAGCACAGTTCAGATAGTAATTGTAAAACAATATAACTGGAGATTAAATTCAGGAGTAATCTTTCTTCCACAGATAAAAAAATACAACAGCAGTGATATCTCATTGTGTTATTAAAGATAATTTAAATGCTGAAAGTACCTGCGTTGAAGAAAATGTCAGATTCATTTGAAGGTAAGGATGCCAAGAACAACAGGATCAACTTTCTGATTCAGCACGATATGTCCAGATTTCCAGTCGAGTGAACTTGATATATGGGATGATGTAAAGACCAGGAACATTTCCCTTCCTCTTCAAAGTATATGGAATCTCCTAACTTCGAGAATGATTCAACTCCTACATGGGAACAAGAAAAGAACTATCACATGGCCAAAGCAATGGAAAAGATGTAACCCCAATGGGCACCGGTAAAAAAAAATCAAGAAAGAAATGCCTAGTGACATAGCAGGTTAAATTACTTGGGCAAGACCACATAAAAACGAGGAAAACAAATCATGAGATTCAAAGAACATAAGATATGACATCAAAAGGGGAGTGATAGATAAAAACTGTTGAGTGCAGTTCACTCATCCAAAGGAAAAGTTGAATCTAGGCAATGAATCTCAAACCTGTGCCATAACAGCACCAAAAAGAGGCAAACTTTGTTCCCCATCCATGGTAGCTTCTGGCCTTGGACACTCCACGATCTAGTGGAAGCATGTAAAATCATCACTCCGGCTCTGTTCCCCGTTGGATGCCAAGCACACCATTTGTCAAAGCACGCTCATAATAATCAGCATATGCCGCTTCTTTTGTCCATCTAAAAGGGTGCCGTGAGACCTACAAAATCAAATGATCATGCTATAAAATTGCAAGAGCATTCATGCTGATCCTGTATGGAAAAATCATAAGATATGATCATCAAAAAATATGATTAAAAAGCCAGACAAATGACAGAACAAGAGAATCATCTACTACTGTGATAATGTATTCGAAAGAAAATGCACGGATGTGACAGCATTCCCAATGGTTCAGTTTTATGTATATTATGCATCAGCAATCAACTATATTCAAAATAAAAAATAGAAAATCCATAGGTTCAAGAATCACAGTAAGTGAGAATACCTTTAGCATATTATAAGTTGTGCACGATTCTTCATTTTCCGTCTGCAGACTGCTTGCCAATCGCTTTGGGTCTGACCTACTCATGGTAGAAGCAAAGGAATCAAGAAAATTACAGCAGACCACCGTTACTCAGATAAAGAATACACGTCAAGGTATAGTAAAGGAAACTCAGAATAGCCTGTAGAAATTTGGGTAGGAGCTGCAGCGAATTAGGGAATGAGGGGTACTTCAAATTCAAAGTGCAAAACATTAGTACCAAAACTCTCCGGCTGATGTTCCTCCAGTTGCATAACCATGAGAAGCATTGACAATGTCCATGAAGAATGTTCCTATCACCTGCACCGAAGTTAGATAATGAAAATTAAAATCTTTCAAAAAGAGCTTTTGCAAGGATTTTTTTTTTTTAAAAAAAAAATTCTTGAACACCAGCAAACCAAAAGATAGGGCATTATGTAGTCACAATTCCTAAAGACTTAAAACTAAACGGAAGCTAAAAATTGGAGCTTCTGAAGAATAAATAGACGAGCTCAACAAGACAGAGCAAGCCGCCCTCAATAATGAGGATATTTGATCCAATAGGCCTGCCAAGATCTGTCAAAGTATATTTCCAGCTCCGATGGAAAAGCAGAAAGATATCCCGTTCCCATTTTATTCTGACACTCGGATAAAGCAGACACAACTGCAGACATTTTTTCTTTGAGAGTAGCATTGTGAGTGCTTGCCCACATGTGTGCTGATGCACTCAAGTAATGCCCTTCAAAAATTCCAAAAGCAAGTTAGTCAATCAAAATCATATCAACTAAAATTGAACAACCAAATTAACTTGCAAAATCGAATTATACCTACAAAATGACCCCGGAGCTCACAAGTTGGATCCTCCCACCCTCCATACGCTTCCCCTGGCGTAGGCAAACCGGCTGTTTTTCTAAAGCTCCAAACCAAACTGTCCGAATCCAGCATCAATAGATACTCCAAATTGGTTTGCTGTGCCCGCCATTGCAATGAACTTGGATCCAACCTAACGTTATGCAATGACACTTCCTTAAGAAAATCTCCAGCAAATTTAAACCCGCCAGGATTTTTCATTTTCCTGTACATCATTGTCCAACTAAATTCATTTTCCTCACTCAACATCTTTCTTGGTAGCAAATTAGACCAAGCCGAATCATCAGTTGGTGTCAAATGGTAATGAGAGTACACCTCCTCTTTCCAGGTTTCATTTGTGGATGATAAGAGTTCATATCTAAGAGTATGTGATGCTAGCTGAGGGATTTGGTTTGTACACTCCTTACCTAAAGCCATCCCACAAAAGAAAAACACAACCAACACTTCAAACACAAAATTCTTCATGTTTATTGAAAATGCAGATTCAAAAATCTCTAAAGCACAATGTAAAAGTCCACACTACACCAACAGAGAGCTTTTCCAAAAAAACAGAATCAAAATACTCCAAATTATTGGAATTCCATCAATTTGAGTATAGTTCAAATAAAAATCAAAGACCAGAAGAACTCAAATTCAATACTTAAACTAAACCATAATCAGCAACAAAAACAAAGGATTGACTTATAAACAAAACTCAGAACCCAAAATTGTTAATATCCAATGAACTTGATAGAAACAAAAAACACACTTAAAGCAAAAAGAAACTTTGAAGAGTTAAAAGCACTACACACTTGAACTCTCAAAGTCTAAAAAGCTCCCATTTATATATACACAAAACCAATGGCGGATCTACTTGGGGCCCAGTGGCGGCAGTTGCCCCCACTGGCCCCACAATTTTTTTATATATATATATATTTTGTAAATTATATATATATTAGTTTTTGTCCGTGCCTACGGCACGGTGTTACAGTATTTGCTCGTGCCTACGGCACGGTGTTACAGAATTAAATGATTTTATTTTTTAATTAAATGATGCTCGTGCCTACGGCACGGTGTTACAGTATTTGGCCGTGCCTACGGCACGGTGTTACAGTATTTGCCCGTGCTTACGGCACGGTGTTACATAATTAAATGATTTTATTTTAACTTTTTATTTTTTAATTTGAAAATTTTAAAATTTTTGACCATTTCCATCAATCAATTCACTCTCTTTCCTCCAATCACCAATGAAATGATATGGGCCGTCAATTAAGCCACATAAAGAGAGCCGTTGGATACACTCTCTTTCCTCCAACACCATTCTCCTTTATTATATAGATATATATTAGAAAATAGAAACAATTAAATAACACGCATAAATATATTATTTATTAATTTTTTAAATTATATTTTTTAACATAAAATATAGGCCCAAACCCAATTTAGTTAAAAAAATACATTTTTACATCAATCATATTCTTAAACATGTCTAAATTAAATAATAACCATGAATTTATATTTGGATAATTAACTACTTTTATTTTAAATCCACTCATTTATGATTTTTTCCATTTGCAAAAGAATAACGATTCCATTCCATTTAAATAAAAATAAAAATAATCATGTTTATACTTAAGTTGAGTTATTGAACTTCTAATTTATTGGTATATTTATAGTGATTCTTTTACTAAACCACGTCGTGTATGATTGTTATGTATAAAATAATCACATATAAATATAAATATAATTATTTTATATATTTTTTATTTATATTTATTTTTCATATACATGGCAAAAAAGCTCGGGCCCGGTCCGGCCCGAAAAAAGCCATGGCCGGGCTCCACCCAAAAAGCATGGGCCTAGTCTGGCCTGGCCTGGGCTTAAAATAAAAAAATGAAATATTTTAATTTATAAAATATATATATATAATAAATTTTTTATATTTATAATTTTTTATAATAAAGAAATCGGGCCCAGACTTAAAATAAATAATTAAATATTTTTATTTATAAAATATATATATTTATAAAATATATATATTTATTTATAATTTTTTATAATTAAAAAATCGAGTCCGGCCCGAGCCTGAACCCGAGCCCGACCAGACCGGCCCGATGACTGCCCGGACCGGACTTTTCCTGGATCCGAACAAATAAGTCTGACCCGAACCCGACCTGTTGCCATGCCTAATTTTTCACAACTCCCCACTAACTTGACTGCACAAAACAAGCAATAAAGCTAAGCAAGAATCCCAAAAATGAAGCTATATCTTTGAAGCCGTCTCGTGAAAGCTAAGAATATATTTTCCTCTTAATTTTTTTTTTCTCGGATTCATCTATTTTACTTTCAACAAATTTTATCAATTAAACTAATTAATTACCACCCATAAAATATAATCTCGATTGTGTTTATATAAATGGGAGCTTTTTAAAGAGTCAGCTATTCAAGGAGTCTCTTCTAGAGTGACAACAGAAATGTACACTCAGCTTGAGCAACCTTTTATTAAAGAAGATATCTCCGAGGCTCTAGCTCAGATGTGTCCTACTAAGGCTCCAGGACCGGATGGATTATCTGCAATTTTTTTCCAGAAACACTGGGCAGCTGTGGGACAAGGAGTCACCAAAACCTGTTTACATATTCTTAATGAGATAGGTAATATCTCCGCTTTGAACCACACTTATATTGCTCTGATTCTCAAAGTAAACAAGCCTAGGAAAGTTACTGATTTCAGACCAATAAATCTCTGCAATGTTGTGTATAGAATTGTTGCCAAGGCTATTGCGAATAGACTAAAACACATGCGGGATCAGATTATCTCCCATACAGAGTGTTTTTATTCCTAATAGGCTGATTACTAATAACATCATTATAGGGTATGAGTGTCTTCATAAAATTAGACACACGAAGGGATTAGAAACGAGTTAGTGGCATTGAAGCTAGACATCAGTAAAGCATATGACAGAATAGAATGGGATTTTTTAGAAATGACTATGTATAAAATGGGATTTCCTGCTTCATTGATTAACTGATAATGAATTGCATAACCACTGTTTCTTACTCGGTGATGATTAATGGTACTGCTCGAGGGTTGTTTAGTCTTAGTAGAGGATTAAGACAAGGCTGTCCGCTAACCCCATACTTATTTATCATATGTGCAGAGGTATTTAGCAGCCTTCTCCAACAAGCAGAACTTAACAAGATGATACATGGTATACGGTTTGGCAATAATCTTAAAATCTCTCACCTTCTGTTTGCTGATGATAACCTTATATTCTCTCGAGCATCTGTGGCAGACTGCAGGAATCTAAAAGCCATTTTTGATAAGTATGCTATAGCTTCTGGGCAAGTATTTAACTATGAGAAAAGCTCCATATTTTTTTAGTAACACAGTCAGAACCGAACAAAATGATGCAATAAAAGATATATTTTAACTTCAAGTGGTTTCTCGTCATAAAAAGTATCTGGGTCTGCCCTCAATGGTGGGTAAAAACAAGTGTAGTTTCTTCAACGAAATTAAACTCAGAGTGATGAATAAAGTTTCTAATTGGCAGAGTAAATTCTTCTCTTGTGGAGGTAAGGAAGTTTTGATTAAACCCTTAGCCCAAGTTGTACCTGCTTATGCAATGAGTGTTTTTAAGATTCCTCGGGGCTTTTGTGAAGATATCCAAAAGTCCATTGCCTCATTCTAGTGGGGATCATCAAAGGAGAAGCAAATGATTCATTGGACGAACTGGGAAAAGCTATGTCACGCAAAGTCTAGGGGGGGCCTGGGATTTAGAGACTTGACCAGCTTTAACCATGCATTGGTGGCCAAAAAGGGGTGGCGTGTTCTGCAAAACCCAGAATCGTTAACGGCCAGAGTATTGAAAGCAAGGTACTTCAGAAATTCTGATTTCCTTCAAGCAAAATCAGGATCTAACCCGTCATTTGTCTGGAGAAATATTCTATGGGGAAGGCAAGTGCTGTTACAGGGGCACGATGGAGGATCGGAAACGGAGATAAGATTAGCATTCATCGGGACAACCGGATACCAAGGCCCACCTCTTTCAAGCTTATATTAACTTTTGAACTACCACAAGATGCGACAGTCTCATTGCTCTTAAACTCTTCTAACCAATGGGATGAAGAGAAGGTGAGGCAACATTTTATAGAGATGGATGTAGAAGAGATTTTGAAGATTAGGCTGCCCCGAAGATCACATAAAAATCAAATAGTCTGGCACTTTGATAAAAATAAAAAGAGTACTCAGTCAAGAGTGGATACCAGCTTGCCCTAAAACTGAAGACCCCAGACCAACCTTGTTCGTCAGAAGGCTCGGCAAAATACAGGAACATAATTTGGGGACTTGATATTCCGGCTAAGTTAAAGATATTTTTTTGGAGGGCAGCGAATAACTGGATACCAACGGCGGAGAATCTATGGAAGAGGAAGACTCTGCAAAACCCAAGATGCCAGATTTGTGGAAGTTAAGTTGAAACAGTTTACCATGCGTTGTTTGATTGCAAACGAGTAGTTAAAGTCTGGAAACTATCGTTGTTTAAAGAAGCAATAACAGAGTTGAAAATTACAGCTAACAGAGATCCTTTAGGTATTATTGCGAATTGGAGCGAGATATTTGGGATGCGGGATATAGAATGGCTGTAGCAATTTGTTGGGTTTGTTGGAATGCCAGAAATGGGTTTATATTTGGGAGGAAAGTAGTGGAGCCTGTCAACTTAATTGCAAAGGCAAGGCAGAAGCAGTGGTGGCAGGATATAGAATGATACATGCCCAACTATGGCTGCAGCAAATGAAGCGAAAGAGGTGAAGATAACCACATCTACAACAGAATATTTCACGATTAACACATATGCAGCAGTGGATATCGATAATCAGATAGCTGGACTTGGGGTGGTTATAAGAAATAAGGAAGGTAATGTGCTTGCTACAACAATTAAAAAAGTCAGATTTAATGGGGGAGTGGAAGCAGCAGAAGCGGATGGAGTTTTGTTGGGATGGGATGGAAGTAGCAGAGGAGAATAGTTTCAACCTTTCTGCATTAAGACGGACTGTCAGAATGTCATCACATGGGTTTCTAACAGGAAGGGCAGCAAGACGGATGTTTTTTGGATCATTGAAGATATTAAGGAGATGTTAGCATATTGTGCAGAGTCAAAAAATTGTTATACCTCTAGATCTAGTAATATTATTGCCCATGCTTTAGCTAAGGAAGCTATTAAAATTCATTCACCTGTTATCTGGAAAGATAATTTTCATTCAAATATTTCTTGTATTATTAACAAGTTGGAGTAATACATTTCAATTTTAGTTTTCAAAAAAAAAAACGAAGTCATATTCTGCATTAATTAATTTCCTTATTCGGTATGATATTGACCAAGATAGTCCATTAATTAACACTAGGCTTTGAAATTTTAGGCAACTTTTTAACTCTCAATAACCCAACTGGCAAACAAGTTGGAATGATCTGAAATTTTCCTATTAAAACATCTTAGTTCATGTAATTTCTTTTTTGAAATAACAATAATAGAAAAGTAAAGATCTTAAAACCTATTTCATTAACAAAGGCATATTCTGCATTAATTAATTTACCTATTCGGTATGATATTGATCAAGACAGTCCATTAATTAACACTAGGCTTTGAAAATTTAGGCAACTTTTTAGCTTTCAATAACCCAACTGGCAAACAAGTTGGAATGATCTGAATTTTTCCTATTAAAACATCTTAGTTCATGTAATTTATTTTATTTTATTTTTCTTTTTTGAAATAACAATAATAGAAAAGTAAAGATCTTAAAAACTACTTCATTAACAAAGGCATATTCTACATTAATTAATTTACCCACCGAATAATGATATGATATTGACCAATGTTAGTTCCAGTTTTATTGGCTTATATCCGTGACAAAACAAGTTCAATTGAGTTGTAATCTTTCATGAAGATCTTTGTGCAATTGGACTGGTTTCTGGCTGCCGTGCATCAGACATGCGTTCGTGGTGCGTTCTTTGCAGTGTTCGGACGATTTGCGTTGGTGCTGCGTTCGTTATTGGGTTCGAACGTGTGGCGTTAGTGACACGTTCTTTATTGGGTTCGAACGGGAATTCCAGAGAGCAAATGTTCGAGTCTCGTTCTTGTTGGGTTCGAACGAGATCATTCCAGAGAGTTCACGTTCGTTTTGCGTTCGATTGACGTTCGAACGAGTCTTCACAGAAAGAGCGCGTTCGTGTAGCGTTCTAGTAAGCGTTCGAACGCGACTGCGATCTGAACGCGTTTTTGGCCTGCAAAACCCTAGGTTTTCACCCTACCTATAAATATAACACTTAGCCGCCATTCCCCCTGAGTTGAGAGAGCTGAAACACTTTTCCCTTGAGCCAAATCTCCCAAAGCTTTCAACTCTATTTGATTCCACCATTGAAGACTTCTTCATCCTATTGTCTTCTACATTAATGGTGTGAATCCTTCTTTGATAAACCTTCAACACAATATAACCCAAATTCCCTAATCCTTAAGAGTTCTTTAGGAGGAAGTTTGGTAGTCGGAGTTCCGGCGTTCGAAGTGATACAATCTACTCAGAGACTTCAGAGGTTCTGAAGAAAACCGTAGGTTGCGGACTTAAGGTGTTGCCTTGAGTTCTTACAGTATTGAGGTACTTGAGTCGGTGAAGTTGTCACCATGGGTCTTGACCATCGCTGTAAGTTTATCTCTATATAGTGGATTGGGCTGGTAGCCGATATACCCGGAGTGGTTTTTTACTCGGAAGAGTTTTCCACTTCGTCACCAAAATTATTGTGTTGATTTTGTGTGATTGATTTACCTTTCCGCAATTTATATTTCGTATTTAATTAATATTGTGGAATTGTTTGTTGTTGGATATTGTGGTTGGTAGTTGATTTCCCATAGACACATTAATTAGGACTTGTCTCAATTAATTGTGATTATTTCCGCATAGGGTCAGAACTTAGGATAACCTCGAATTCTCAATTGGTATCAGAGACTTAACTCGATCCTTGACCCATTAGCTATGGAGCGTAGTCAACCCTTAAATTGTCCGCCATTCTTTGATGGCACAGAATATTTGCATTGGAAAGTTCGCATGAGAGCGTTCCTTAAGTCCTTAGATGAGAGGGTCTGGATGACTGTTGAATACGGGTGGAAACCTCCCGTTGTTGTTGTTGATGGGGTATCTTCCCCTAAAGATAAATTGACCTGGACCAAGGATGAATTTGATGCTAGCAATAGGAACAGCAAGGCTGTTAATGCCATACATGGTGCTGTGTGTTCTGCTGAGTTTAGGAGAATCTCAATGTGTGAGATAGCCAAAGATGCTTGGGACATCCTGCAGACTGTGCATGAAGGCACATTGTCTGTTAAAAATAATAGACTCCAGGATTTAGCTACTAGGTTTGAGGTCGCCAGAATGAAAGAAGATGAGACCTTTGATGAGTTTTATGCTGAGATTAACGATATTGTTAACTCTAGTTTTAACCTAGGTGAGACTATACCTACAAATAGGATAGTTAGAAAAATCCTAAGATCCCTTCCTGATAAATTCCTACCCAAGATTACCGCCATCGAGGAAAGCAATGACCTTGATAAGCTTGATTTAGAAGAACTCGTAGGAAAACTGCAAGTTTATGAGAAGAAATTTCCTGGGTATCAAAAGCCCAAAACTATAGCGATGAAGGTAGCAAAGGAAGTTGTTCATGATCCATCTAGTGAGGATGATACCTTTACGGATCGTGATTTGGCCTTGTTTGCAAAGAAGTTTAAGAAATTTCTTAAACTTAAGAAGAGTGGCCATAGCAGTAATAGGGATAGGGAGGATGAGCCTAGAGAGATTAGGCACAGCAGGAGTGAGTCTAGAGAGGATAGGGATAGTAGATCCCGTGGTGCCCAGTGCTATGAATGTGAAGGATATGGGCACGTTAGATCTGAGTGTCCCACATACCTTAGGGCTAAAGGCAAGAAAGCCATGGCAGCATCCCTTAGTGATTCTGAAGGTGATGATTCTCCTAAAGGCAATCATATTGCTTTTACTGCTAGTGTGATTGATGAGAGAGAGATTGTTGTTAATGATGCTGATTCTGAAGTCTCTCTTGATGAGTCTGTAGATGAGGAAAGTCTTCAAGTAGCTTATGTTGAACTGTTTAATGAGAGTTTAGCTATTAAGAAGACTAATATAGATGTCAGTCAAAGGCTGAAAACTGTTGAGCTAGAAAAGAATGAAGCTCAAGCTAAATTTGAGCAAAGCCTTTTGATGGTTGATGATCTAGAGGAGAGGAACAAAAGCCTAGTTAAAAGAGTCCAGATATTAGAGACCGAACTTGAGAATGCTAGAACCCAATTGTCCGCATTTTCTAGTGGAAATAAAAAGGTGGACCGTATGTTAGGTATTATTCCTGAGCCTAACTTCAATAAGGCTTCTTCTTCCAAAGCTGTGCCTGTTGCTACTAACGTGACTCAGGTAAGAAACCTGTTGAGTGTAGTCATGTTATTCCTCCCTTTATTCCTCGTCCTGTGACCCAACCTCGATCTAGAGGTGTTGAGAGTAAACCTCGCTCTCGTCCGAGGTTTGTGCCTGTTTGCCATCACTGTGGCAAGGCGGGACACATTAGGCCTAAGTGCTTCATGCTGCACAATCAAAAGAGAAGGCCTAAGAGTGTGTCTCCTAGATTTGATTCGTCAAATCTAATGTCTCAAGTTTCTGCACTAACCAAACAAGCTCAATTCTTGAGTGAGAAACTTGCATTGTTGTCTGGGAACTCTCATGTGCATGAGGCTCCTAGAAATGTTTGGGTGAGGAAGCAAGATATTTTCCCATCTACTTCTGCGTGTCCTGATGGACATGATGAGAGTGCACTTCGGTGTAACTCTGGTTAAAAGATGCGTTTTTATTTTCTCATTGCATGTGTGTGTGCGTGTGTTTTATGTTTTTGCACGTTTACTTTGTTTTCACAGCATATGGGTGTGTGTGTGTCTTGTTTTTGTTATATATCCCTTGGTATATAGGATGGAAACTCGGACATAAATTTCATAGCCGATTCCGAATGGACGGTAGTATGATCTGCACTCGGGATACAACTCCACGTATCATTGGATATTTTACAAGCTGTTTGTGTCTTTATTTTTATTGTGCCTTAAAACTGAAAAATCAAAAAAAAAAAATTATATATTTTGAAAAAGACCAAAAATATTTTTATGGCTTGTTAGAGCATGAATAGCATGTGCATGTGATCCTGGTATGTAGGATATATGATTATGCATGTATGATATGCTGTTATTTTTCTTGATGCTCTATATACATGAGTGTGTGTGATAAAAATCTTTGGTATATCTTGTGCTTGCACTTCCACATACACGTTTTTAATTTGTCAAGGCTTGGCCGCATGTATGAGTTTTTGGAATGGCAATCTAATCTCTTCCATGCTTTGTTTACTTAATAGTGTGACCTTTGACTAGATGACCTTGCTATCCCCTTGTAAAAGCAAAAAGAAATATATTTAAAAAGAAAAATGAGACTAAAGTGCAAAAGAGCCAAAATGGCCAAATTCAAAAGATAAGGGCAAAAACCCTTCACTCGAAAGAGTTATTAAATATGAGCTCATGATATTTCTGGGGTAAATAATATAGCATGCAACCTATGTTGCTTATTTTCAGGTCCTAGTGGTGCTGGGTTTGAACACCTATTTTGTAGACTTGGTTTGTTTAGAGATGGATTTCTTTGGCTGTGTCCAGCTCATAAAATAAGGTCTTAAGCCTTGATTCGTTATGCACTTTATTTTTCCACGCAAGTGCTTTATATGCTTTGGTGTTTTTGTCATATGCATAAGTGTTGTATTTAGCCACTTTTAAAATGATGCATATTGTTTCCTGTCATATTCATTTGAATACTGTCTGGGTATCTTTGTATTTGCCTGATGTGCCTTCCAGTCCGGGTTTGCCGTGTCTTTTCCTGGTATGCACTGTGTCTGTTTTTCGTTCGCGTATCGTTTTTATTTTCGTTCGAACGTTTTTCGTTGGTGTATCGTTTTTATTTTCGTTCGAACGTTTTTCGTTGGTGTTTCGTTTTATTTTCTGTTCGAACATTCATTAGACACTCGTTCGTATATCGTTCGAATTTTCGTTCGAACGCTTACGGGCTATTTAAATAGTCTTCGTGCGTGTTTGTGTTCGCACAGCTCTTTTTCTTTCCTCCTTCCCGTGACTCTTCACTTTTCTCATCAAATTCCTTCGTTTCCAAGTCTGATCTGAGTTTGTGTGGCTTTCCTCTCCTTGATTTCGGTTTCAACTCCATCATCGAGGTAAGGTTTTCTGCATTTTTCTTCTGTTTGCGTTTTCTGTCTCAGATCTGTTTTTAGGGGTTATTTTCCCTTTTTGTTCTCAGCCTTCTTTCTTCGATTGAAGGCGTTTGGAGTCTTGTGGATGAGTCCTTAGTTGTTTGTGGTGTTCATTCGTGGCGATTTGTATCTGTTGAGGGAGTGTTCGCATCCGGTAATCGCCATCGCGTTCGAACGCCATAAGAACTTCGTTCGAACGCTCTTCAGTTTCCTCAGCTTCTGTTTTTGTGATCTGTTTGGGTTCTTTCTCACTTTGTGCATTTCATTTGTGATCTAGATGCCTAAGAAGTCCATTGCTTCGAAGAAACGCCCCCGTGATTCTCTTCCACGAGATCGTTTTCGCAGTCCTGCTGCTGCTAAGATTTTCGATGATCACTTCTCGCAACGCAGCTTGTTTTTGGAGCGCAACGTTTTGACAGATGAGTTGCGAGACTCCGGGATTGTGCCATTACTGATTAACCGTGGTTGGGGTCCTCTCTTATCAGGTTTCGTTGGTCCTTCGCCACAGCTTGTCCAGGAGTTCTACTCCAACCTGGAGGTTGTCTCCGCCACCTCCTTTTCCGTGTACATTCGGGGCACTTACCTGGACATTGATGCTTCTGTCTTATCTAGGGTTCTTGCTATCCCTGAGGTGCCATTTCCCGAGTACCCCTGGCCTCCTACTGAAGGCCCCTCTGATCAGCTGATTTTGGATGTTGCCTCTGGACAACATCGTCCGATTGTCGGAGGTACTATTGTTGTTGCCACCTTACTCCCCTCCTATCGTTTGCTCAATCGGATTGTCTGCCACAATCTCTGGCCTAAATCGCATGTCAACACCCAACCTCTTGCCAGGATTGCTTTTCTTTATGCCATAGAGCAGGGACTTTCCATAGACATCCTCAGTGTGATTGTGCGGGAGATGATACGTATTCGCACTGTTTCATATGTTGCTCACACTCTTCCTTACGGGTGTCTTATTCGCCGTATCATCTCGGCTCTGATCTCTGGCTTTGTTCATGATCCCCCTCTCCCTCTGCTCAAGCCCATAGGTCGTCAGACTGTCTCCTCAGGAGCTGCTCATCTTCCTGCCCATGCTCGTGCTCCTGCTCCAGCGGCTGCTCCTGCTCCTGATCCTGCACATGCCCCGTCTACCTCGGCTGCTGCCTCCTCCTCTTCAGCTGGTCCTCCTCCAGATTTTTACCAGCGTATCTTGGACTCTCATGCCTCTATCCTGGCCGAGCTTCGTCTTCTCTCAGGAGGCCAATCGGAGATTCGTTCGACTGTTCGTAACTTGGAAGCTCAGTTTGCTCGCCATATTGCGGATTGTAATGCGGCTTCTGATAATGAGGGTTCCTCTGCCAGTTCAGAGTCTGACTAGCAGCTTTGTTTTATTTGAGTTAGGAGTCTGTTTATCTTTGGGATCATAATTTTTGTAACCTGTTATGATGTCCTCTCACCCTTTTGATTGATTATGAGCTGTTTTGCAAACTTTTGACGAACTTTAATGAAAATATTCTGTCTTGAATGTTTCTCCCTCAGTCTATCACTGATGCTTGCTTACAAATATTGCTTTTGGTTATTTGTTTCCCAATTATTCTTATGATATATTTGGGTGCCTGTTTGTGCGGGGGAGTAAGTTTTAATATATGCTTGTTGTTTCTCCCGGTGTATGCATGCTTTGTCATTTCGTGACAAAAAGGGGGAGTAAATTGGTGTTCTGTCCTGTTTCAGGAGAGTTCAGATTAAGGGGGAGAAAAATACACTTTACCTGTTTTATGTTTTTCTTGATTATCCCAATGCTTTTCACGGTATATTATTGGTTGTGGATGTTTCAGATAACAGGTATGTTGCTGTGGCGTTATTGTTTTCAAGACTACTTGTTAGGTGTTAGATCGAGTCCATTAGTAATAAGTCACTGTTTTGATGGTTGACAGTTGACTATTTGCTTTTTGGGTCTATAACTGTAGTCTTTGTATTAGGTAGTGTTTTGTCACGGAATGCCAAAGGGGGAGATTGTTAGTTCCAGTTTTATTGGCTTATATCCGTGACAAAACAAGTTCAATTGAGTTGTAATCTTTCATGAAGATCTTTGTGCAATTGGACTGGTTTCTGGCTGCCGTGCATCAGACATGCGTTCGTGGTGCGTTCTTTGCAGTGTTCGGACGATTGGCGTTGGTGCTGCGTTCGTTATTGGGTTCGAACGTGTGGCGTTAGTGACACGTTCTTTATTGGGTTCGAACGGGAATTCCAGAGAGCAAATGTTCGAGTCTCGTTCTTGTTGGGTTCGAACGAGATCATTCCAGAGAGTTCACGTTCGTTTTGCGTTCGATTGACGTTCGAACGAGTCTTCACAGAAAGAGCGCGTTCGTGTAGCGTTCTAGTAAGCGTTCGAACGCGACTGCGATCTGAACGCGTTTTTGGCCTGCAAAACCCTAGGTTTTCACCCTACCTATAAATATAACACTTAGCCGCCATTCCCCCTGAGTTGAGAGAGCTGAAACACTTTTCCCTTGAGCCAAATCTCCCAAAGCTTTCAACTCTATTTGATTCCACCATTGAAGACTTCTTCATCCTATTGTCTTCTACATTAATGGTGTGAATCCTTCTTTGATAAACCTTCAACACACATAACCCAAATTCCCTAATCCTTAAGAGTTCTTTAGGAGGAAGTTTGGTAGTCGGAGTTCCGGCGTTCGAAGTTGAGTGATACAATCTACTCAGAGACTTCAGAGGTTCTGAAGAAAACCGTAGGTTGCGGACTTAAGGTGTTGCCTTGAGTTCTTACAGTATTGAGGTACTTGAGTCGGTGAAGTTGTCACCATGGGTCTTGACCATCGCTGTAAGTTTATCTCTATATAGTGGATTGGGCTGGTAGCCGATATACCCGGAGTGGTTTTTTACTCGGAAGAGTTTTCCACTTCGTCACCAAAATTATTGTGTTGATTTTGTGTGATTGATTTACCTTTCCGCAATTTATATTTCGTATTTAATTAATATTGTGGAATTGTTTGTTGTTGGATATTGTGGTTGGTAGTTGATTTCCCATAGACACATTAATTAGGACTTGTCTCAATTAATTGTGATTATTTCCGCATAGGGTCAGAACTTAGGATAACCTCGAATTCTCAACCAAGACAATCCATTAATTAACACTAGGCTTTGAAATTGTTAAAAATCATTCCGTCAAATCACCTCTTTCAGGTTTAAACGGAATAAGTAAAATTTTCGGTAGTCTCAAAGTCTTCACACCCACTTTTCTATTCACAATCATTTTGTTTCGATATCTTTTTGTAATGTTCGCGAATGTGCGCCGAAATTTTCTTATATTGAGTCATCAAAATCCATCGTTGAGAATATGTCGCCAACAGTATTGTGTGTGAGTGAGAGTGCAAAAGATGTATGTGTGTAGGAAGAGAAGTGAATAAAATAATAAGCAGTTTATTTTTAATTTGTGTAACTTGCGCGGGTTAGTGTAATAATTTTTTTTAGGAAAAAAGGGTGGAGTGCAATGTGATTGATTCATAAAATAATTGTAATGTTTATTTACCAAATCAATTCCATTAATAGCCAATCAATCAGAAACATTAAGAACAAAATAGAATAAACAAATCACATATAGTTGCTTAAATAATGCTACTTTGACCAAAAGAAACCTAAATTGTCTATTGTTTTATTATAATTTGCTTAGTTAACTTTATTTGTAATTTTTTTTTTTCACTCTTTTATGGAAAAAGTAAAATTTAAATTTACTTTATCCTCGGTGTTTGTTAGGGGTGGCAAAACGAATCAACGAATCGAATTTGTATCGAATCTTAAACGAATCGAATCAAAATGTGATGGATTCGTATTCGATTCGTTTATTAAACAAATCCTAATATCAGGATTCGTATATTCGTTTAGTCAATGATATTATTTAATAAAATAATTTACATACTTGATTTACATTAATTCTTCATAAATATATACATATGAAATATGTAATTAATATATTTACTAAAAATATCTCACCAAATATCGAAATATTAATTTTTCTATGATAATTAGCAAATATACAACATAAATGCTTTTATTACTCATAACTGTGTACTCAAATATTCTTCCCTCTACATCATTTTAATGGACACTTATAACGACTTATACAACGCCAATGTATGCGTGCGACTTTACTTTGTCTCTAACTGGACTCTGAACTGGTGGACTCCAAACCTTAGTGACTATATTAGTAACCGTTCTCCCGAACTCGTCCTCCAAGAAAACCTGCAACCAAAGAAAACTGGGAGTGGGGGGTTAGATAGCTATTCGTTCTAAGTGAGTGAACAAGAAAACCGAAATACTCAAATCAAAACATTAGGTTTTTAGAACTAAAGTTTCAGAAAAATCACTTCATATAAAATCTCTTTAATAAAATATTTCTTTCTGAAAACTGTTTTTGAAATACTGGTTTCTGAAAACTATTTTTAAAGTCTGGCTTTTGAAGACTGCATTTCTGAAAATCTAATAACTGTGAACTGCTCTGCATCTGAAAAATATTGACGTATAAGGGCGTTACATATCGTTGTCCCTCCATATGCCTAACTATAGCCAGCAGTGCAAATCCATGACTTTGAGGTGTTACGTATCGCCGTCCTCCAAGCCACAATCTAGAACTGGGGTGCAGATCTATGCTACCACCCAGGCTCTGAAACAAAGATTTCGGGGCATCTGTCATCCCTAGTTCTGAACTAGGATCTGGGGGCGTTACGTATCGTCATTCCCTCAGTCCTATACATGTGCACAAGTCTATATCTCCGTCAATTCCATGCTATCTCAAGTTACATACTGTGGTGAGTTTTTCCCTCATGCCCCGAAAAA
The DNA here is from genome assembly GCA_019454045.1 of Zanthoxylum bungeanum. Classification (NCBI taxonomy): domain Eukaryota; kingdom Viridiplantae; phylum Streptophyta; class Magnoliopsida; order Sapindales; family Rutaceae; genus Zanthoxylum; species Zanthoxylum bungeanum. Next base: position 1,171,175 of record SKCR01024900.1, on the reverse strand, counting down.
TATAAAACTCAAATTTGAAAACATCTGTAACTCAAAACTCATGCTGAAAATAATCTTTCTAAATCATCATTGTATGTATATATAAAAAGAAAAACACATGTAGTAAAATTCAGTCTAACGCCTTACATGCTTTTAAAAGTAAGTCTGAATTCAAAACAATTAAATTAAATCAGTTCTGAGAGAAAGGGTTCGCTCACTGTTTTGGAATTTAGCTGGCACTGGATCCATTATCGAAGGAGAATGTGGTTCCTGTGGATAACATTTTTTCCTTGTTTTCTAAAATCCCTCATGTCTTCCATGATTTTTTTTTTTATTTATTTATTTATTTTGTGAGTGGCCTTGGACCCTTGCTTTCTCTTTTTTTTTCTTCTTCTTCTTCTTATTCTTCTTCATTTCTCTTTCTTTCTTTCTTTCTTTCTCACGGTTTTCTCCCTCCATTTTTTTTTTTCCAAAATTTGAGATTTGTGAATAGTAATCCCTTTATATAGTTGGGGAAGGGGGTGTGTTTGATATTTGGAAACTTGAAGAAAAGTGTAGAAATTTGTGGAAAGTTTGAGAATCTTCCATTTAGACCCGAAATCACTATTCATCTGAATTTTGACTTGCGTTTTTTACCAGCTTCTGGTATGAATTTGGGAAAATATTCAACGTGGAAGTTGCAGGTCTCGATCTCACCTTTATGAAGATATAAAATTTATAAAAATCAGAGTTCAGATGAAAACGTTACACCCCAAATACCACGGGCCATCCAAAAGGAACACTGTACAATTTCGTCCCGGAACTTCGAGGAATTTACCGATTTTCCCCAAAGTCATACCATGTGTATATCTGAGTCTCAATATAATTTATTTTACGTGCCTTCGTCCTTTTCGTAACAGTGCAGTTATATACAGTGGTAAAAACTACCGGTCGTTATAAATATCTAAATTTTATTTTCTTCATGATATATGGAATTGTAGATCATTTTCGTATTTTTGGCATACTTTAAATCAACTCAATAGAATATCATAGGAGAAAATTATGGTTAAAATACTGAAGCTTTCTAAAATTATCCAACTCCTTGCCTTGATGCTTCCAAACAAGCATTATATGCCGTTTGGGCTCACAAGAGGTGTGATTTGGTGGAAAATGACTTATAACTTGGTTGTCAAATCCTGAGTTCAAATCCAATGGTGCATTTCTTGTAAGAATCTAGGATAGTCGAGGATTTTACCTGCTCCGCTTAAACTTGAATTGAGTAATTTGACAATGGAATTCCCATCATTTCAAATATATATATATATATATATATATATATATATATATACACATACATACATACATACATACATACATACACACACACCATTTGTATGAGCTCTACAACTTTAAATTTAATTTAAAAATGATAAGAAACCCACCTACTTTATTATGTGATAAAATATGATTGAGCTGACGTATCAACCTAGTCTCTAAATATTTCTCTAGCTTTAACAGAAGCTAAATCGCATAAGATAAAGAAACCCAATTTATTAAACAACACAAAGTCCTTCATTTTCGATGACAAAATGCTACATCGAAGCTAGCAAAATATGTTCAAATACCGATGAGAGGAAGTAAAGGGAGAGTAAAAGGGGTTTTTGATCTCTGTGTTAGTTTCAGAATGGGTCAAATAAATTATAGTTGGCTTATGTTGCTGCTTTGATTATGGTTTTAAATTATGGTTAAAATTATTACATAAAAAATTAATAAAATTGGATAATTGTTACATAAAAAATTAATAAAATGGAATGTCAAATGCCTAATGATAAAAAAACGGGTTAGGTCCTTAAGAGGCGTGACTTGATGGTGTAGAGTTCAGGATCTCACCTTAATATCCGGAGTTCGAATCAAGTGGGTGCGTTTCTTATAAGAGCTTGGGATAGTCGAGAATTTTATTTATCCGTTTAGGCCCATAATGAGTGGTTTGATGGTGGGGTTTTGAAAACGTGTGAACAGTGCACACGTTTTCACAGCACTATAAATCTGAGCATTTTGAGGCCATTGATAGTATCCCAATGTGTGTGTAGAGAGTAGAGAGTGTAGTGAGGTTTTTTGTGAGTTTCTTGTTTTGTAAACTTGTGTATTATTCTTGGTAGTAATAATACAATTCGGTTTTTTCCTCAAACACTTCCTAAAGTGATCGTGTTTTCACAACAAGTGGTATCAGGAGCCTTGGTTCTTCATTGGGATCGAAAAACCGAAGAACGGAGTTTGGTTCGGAAAATTCGAGTTCCGGAAAAGTTGTCAAAAATTCATTTTGAGGGAACCATCAGCTAGTTCACGTCGAGACGAGCACGGTGGTATTTTCCGGCGACCGAAACGACGTCCCAGCAGGTCACACGCGCCGCACGCGCCGTCCAGAGGGCTCTTCACGCGCCCCCACTCGCAGCACGCGCCTCACGCGCTCCAGAGGTTGAAGACGATCCGCGTCAGCCGCCACGTCATCGTCACGTCACGCCCAGTCAGCGCACAGTCAGCGCCTCGTCAGCGCCCAGTAAGCAGACACGTCATCCGCCACGTCAGCGCCACGTCATCCGCCACGTCAGCGCCACGTCAGCGCCACGTGTCCGCCACGTCAGCAACCGGTCCCACCTTGCCACGTCAGCACTGCCACGTCAGCGCCCCGTCAGCAGCCTGGTAAATTTCATTTTGCCCCCTGAAGTTTTGAAATTTACAGTTTTGCCCCAGAACCTTTAGAAATTTACAAATCAGCCCCTGTGTCGGATTTAGACCAAAGAAGTGTCTATTCCACCATTTTCGACCGTTCCGGACGCAACGGTGACCTCCGATTTGTGAAATTCAGATCCGATTTTTGTGTATTCCCATTTTAAACTTTAAAACTTAAAATGGAGATGGAGGATTCTCATTCTGGTGCAATGATTAAATTGGCTGCAACTAATTACTCCCTCTGGAGACCTCGGATGATAGATTTCTTGCATTGCAAAGATTTGTTTGATGTCATCGAGTTGAAGGGAGTGAAACCAGAGTCTGTTAAGGAGTATGACTGGAATAAACTCAACAACAGAACTTTGGGTCAGATAAGGCAGTGGATCGGTCACAATGTCTTCCACCACGTAGCACAGGATTCAGATGCTTACGGGATGTGGATAAAGCTGGAAGACATGTTCCAGGCCAAGACAGCTCGGAATAAAGCCCTGTTAATGAGGCGTTTGGTGAACCTGAAGCTACGGAGTGGAACTTCCGTTGCGGAACACACCAACGAGTTTCAGAGCCTGGTGAACCAGTTGTCTGCAGTAGACATGCAGCTGGGAGATGAAGTTCAAGCCCTCTTACTACTCAGTTCCCTTCCTGATAGCTGGGAGACATTGGTGGTTACTCTCAGCAATTCCGCTCCAGGAGGTAAAGTTACCATGCCTATGGTAAAAGATGCCCTGTCGAATGAGGAGTCCAGGAGAAAAGATGTTGGCTCAGAACAGACAGAAGCCTTCGTCACAGAGACTCGAGGAAGACATCAAGGAAGAGATGGAGAGAGAGGCAGAAGCACAACCAGAGGTAGATCCTCAGATGGAAGGAAGTCTACCTACAAGTGTTACCATTGTGGCATTGTAGGCCACCTAAAGAAGAATTGCCGAAAACTGCAACGAGAGCAGAGAGAAGGCAATCACCAGCCGAAGAATGACGAAAGAGAGACACTGGTCGTTGTCCAAGCAGATGTAGCAATATGCTCCATACAGGAAGAAACATGCCTTCACAACGCAACCCAAGATGTTGAGTGGGTGGTAGATACTGCAGCATCCTACCACGTCACTCCTCACAGAGATTACTTCACAACCTACAAAGCGGGAGACTTTGGAGCAGTGAAGATGGGAAATATCAGTTCATCTGGGATAGTAGGAATGGGTGATATTCAGTTGCGGACAAATGTCGGGTGTACATTGACCTTGAAGGATGTCCTACATGTTCCAGAACTTCGGCTGAATGTACTTTCGGGGATAGCTCTTGACAAACAGGGCTATGACAATCACTTCAGAAATGGCACATGGAGAATGACGAAAGGTGTCATGGTTGTCGCCCGAGGACATGCTTGCGGCGCACTATACAAGACTCATGTGAAGATTTGTGCAGACAGCCTCAAAGTAGCTGAAAAAGAGGCTTCTCAAAATCTGTGGAACCGGAGACTCGAACACATGAGTGGGAGAGGGTTGTCTACCCTGAACAAGAAGGAGCTTACCAAGGATGTTGCACGAGGTCCTTGCAACCACTACTCAATTGGTAAGCAACGCAGAGTCTCATTTGATTTCTCTTCAGAGAGAAGATCGGAGTTGCTCAGTCTGGTGTACTCTGATGTTTGTGGTCCCTTGGAGGTTGATTCATTGGGTGGTAACAAGTATTTTCTGACTTTCATCGATGATGCTTCACGGAAAATCTGGGTGTATTTCCTCAAGACGAAGGATCAGGTCCTAGATCAGTTCAAGCTGTTCCACGCCATGATAGAGCATGAAACAGGGAAGAAGCTGAAGTGCCTTCGCACAGACAATGGAGGCAAGTACAGTTCCAGAGAGTTCGAAGCCTACTGCTGGAGACACGGGATTCGACATGAGAGAACTGTTACACACACTCCACAACATAATGGTGTCGCTGCAAGTATGAACCGCACCATTATGGAGAAAGTCAGAGGAATGATCAGTATGGCTAAGCTGCCAAAGCCATTCTGGGGAGAAGCTGTTCGTGCTGCCTGTTACCTGATCAACAGATCACCAACTGAACCGTTGAACTTGGAGATTCCGGAGAAAGTGTGGTCTGGTAAGAATCCCTCCTACACTCACCCTAGAGTATTCGGTTGTTTAGCCGTTGTACATGTATCCAATGAGCTCAGGGAGAAGCTCGATGCAAGGACAACTCCATGTATATTCCTAGGCCATGGAGATGAAGAATTTGGATACAGACTATGGGATCCGAAGGTGAAGATGGTCATCAGAAGCCAGGAAGTAGAGTTTCTCGAAGACCAGACAATTGAAGACATTGAAATGCCCAAAATGTCTTCCAATACCAGTGCCAACAGAAATCCAGACTCAGCACCAGCACAATTGGCCACAGATAGGGTGCACGAGGAAATTCCAGAAGCAGAACCAGAGGAGGCAGATAGAGATGTTGAGCAGAGTGAGACACAGCCTGTTCCATCGGAGATTACAGAAGAAAGTGTTGAGCAGGGGGAGCCGCAACCCACTCCACTAGAAGCTGCAAGATCATTCACAGAGATGGATGATGATAGACCTCCTGAAACCAGTGGACCTCAGACAAGAAGATCTGAGCGAGGCAGGATTCCATCAACCAGATATCCGGGATCCGAATTTATTATGCTTACTGATGTGGGGGAGCCAGAGAGTTTCCCAAAGGCAAGAAGGCACTGAGGAACAAATGGGTGAAGAAATATGGCAACAGAGCTGTGCAGAGACACAACAGAAGATTGCTGTGCAGAGACACAACCGACATGTCAACAAACGATGGTGATCGAGACAAGCTAGAGTTGTGCAGAGACATAACCGGGATAGCTGTCAGATGATACAGAGAACTACGATTGGCTTGATCCCAACTCGGGGTACGTAGGCAGTCATACAGATGCAGCCAGGGGAGGATCCTTTGGAGGATCCGTTTTTGGATAATCGATGGTCGGCTCAGATTTTGAGAAATCTTCACCGAGGGGGAGATTTGTTGGTTGCCAGCTTCAGCAAGCTGTAAACCCTTGTCCACCGAAAGTGGCTGTGAAAGGAAGCCAACTCATGCAAGTGTGTGAGGTGTGTGGAAGCAAGCTGTGAAAACGTGTGAACAGTGCACACGTTTTCACAGCACTATAAATCTGAGCATTTTGAGGCCATTGATAGTATCCCAATGTGTGTGTAGAGAGTAGAGAGTGTAGTGAGGTTTTTTGTGAGTTTCTTGTTTTGTAAACTTGTGTATTATTCTTGGTAGTAATAATACAATTCGGTTTTTTCCTCAAACACTTCCTAAAGTGATCGTGTTTTCACAACATTTCCAACGATATCAAAAAAAAAGATTGGGTTAGTTTGAATTTGTGAAGTGTGTTTTAGCAAATTTATTATTTATTTGGTATGTTGGAATGTTGGAAACGGTTGATTAATATTGAAACTTTCGTTTGTTGAAGAGTTATAATCAAAGTTATTAGATTTAAAACTTTGACGGTGAGTCTGAGACGAGGATTCCAACCACATCTAATGCAATTAGAATGTATGATAAAATAAAATAATAATTTTAAATAATAAAACAATACAATCCATAAACTATACCAAATAAGATAATGTATCATTCTCTTATTGATAGCATTAATTTATTAATAATAAGATAATTTTTGATTTTATTTATTTCCTTAGAGACACTTGTTTATTTTGAATTGGATGGTATTAAAATCGAAAAATTTAATGTATATTCTCGAAATTTTGAGGGTATGCGAGAACAAAAGACACAACATTTTATGCATTCCTCTTTTTTACTTCAAAGACAAGGACATGCTATGATATTTTATAAACTATATATAGAGATGCAATGTGATATTGAATTATATATATATATATATATATATATATATATATATATATATATATATATATATATATTTATTTATTTATTTATTATTAGACACTATATATGTGTCTTTATTTTGTACATTAATTTTCACCAACACTGCATGGCAACGCAATTTCAAAGTCGATGCAATTTTGGGCAAATATTTGTCGAACAACTTCAAAGCCTTTGTCACTAGAACGGCGGCGGCCTGTTTTTTTTTTTTTTAAAGGGAAAAAAAAAAGAGTAATGAATATATACATACATAAACTCTTCATACAAACTGATCATGTATAATATAAATAATTTTTTTTATACATACTAATAATACCTATATAAAAGATATATATAAAAAAAATGTTTCCAAAACGATTGATTGGGCGAATGTACTCATCCATTTACACGTAAAGTATTAACACTTTGCGTACTTTACGTGCAATCGGACGAAAATATTCATGTGATCGACCGTATTGGAAGCTCATTATATATATATATATATATATATATATCGCATTATCTACCATTATCATTTTGAGAGAGATTTTAGAATTTTATCCTTTAATTTGTACAATTGATATTTTCATAGAGTTTTTATAATAAAAAAGATTTTGTTATTTAATTTGTTTGGTAATTTATAATTACTAATTTTATAGAGATTTTATAATGAAAAGATTCTTCATCAATTATTAGATTATAATGAAAGGATCTGAGCCATCAATTAAGCCATATAAATATAAACTTTTGGATTCATTATCTCTCTTAATCCTAACAATTGATTGTCTTCTCTTTCACCCACACCGTTGTAAGATGAATTTTATGAAGGAGTAAATATATTTCAAAACAAAATTTTAAAGTTTTGAGTAATTTTCATTTTAGACTGATCGACTTACACTAGGCAGCAACAAGTAATCGGATTGCTGCAACGGCTGCTAATAATTTTTTCGCCACAGAATTTTGAGCATTCTTCTTCAGTGCATGGTTGTATATGCCTGCATTGTTCTTCAGCCTCGACTACTGTCCTTGTTCCTGACATAATTAAACACAATAATATTTATTATATACACAAAACTCATATAATAATTCTTTACTGAAAAAATTTAAACTCTATATAAAATCACGAAATTAACTTAAGCATTTACTTTTTATTATCCCATCATCATTCACATTTTTTTTGGGTCTCATTATATTATTATTCTTATTATTATTTTTTGTAATCATTGAAAATTCTGCCGTCAAACCACTCATTTCGGACTTAAGCAGAACAGGTAAAACTCCTGGATATCTCAGACCCTTATAAAAAAACGCACTCTCTTAATGTCATATCATAAGTCCTACACCACCAAGTCACATCCGTCAGATACTATATTATTATTATTATTCTCATAGCAAAGGTGAAAAAAAAAACAAGAAGAAAAAAGAATGGATTATTTACCAGCAGTGAAGAGGAAGAGGAAGAAGAATCGATACTAGAGAGAGCTTCGCCATTTTTTTTTGGGATAATAATGATTTAGTGAGACATTGTTGTAGAATTATTAATCTTATATAGATGAAAAGCAGTGAAAAGATATTCTTTTTTTTAAAAAAAAATAAATTTTGCATTAGTTGTATTTTTATAAAACAATAATTATCTCACCATTTATAGAGAAAATAACTAGATTTGGTTCACCAACAAATTTTATTCTATTTATATAGAAATTTGTGTGTAAGAATTCAAATATTTTCCTTAACCGAAATTAATTATTTAGTATTTTACGGTTCTGTTACCGTTTATTTTTTATTTTTTAAAATCCCAAAAAATCAGGTATGGCATTATGATAATTAATCTAAATCTTGAAAATTATAGAACATAATTTGACATATAGTATTGTCATTAAATCTAAATCCCGAGATAAATTATCGTATTGATGAGAGAAAAAACAAATTTCATTAAAAAATGATGCCAAAATAACAGGAACAGGAGTGATGGACAAAATCTGCATTTACTAAATAACTGAAAAAAAAATTATCATTCAAGATTCCGATGTCAAGGAGTAAATCTTTGGTGCAACAGTGGTAAGGATTAGGGGTGGGCAAAAAAAACCGACCGAACCGAATCAAACCACAAACCGAACCAAACCGGACCGAATTTACGGTTTTTTTCTAACGGGTCGGTTTGCGGTTCGGATTGGCCCACCCCAAACGGTTTACGGTTCGGTTCAGATGCTAAACCGAACCGCACCTGTTAAACCGAACCGAACCGTTATAATTAAAAAAATTATATATTTTTATAAAAAAAAATTCATTTTTCTTTTAATTTTACTTTATGTTTTTTTTTATTAGTATGTTAATACTTTTATTCTTAATTTTTTTGTTAATACTTTTATTCTTAAATTTATTTGTTAATAATTTTATTCTTAAATTTTTTGTTTTATGGTTTATTCTTGAAAGTAAGCTGTTGGATTTGTCTGTTAATTAGAATGATGGTAGCATCATTATTCGAGGTAATTTTAAAAATTACAATAATTAATTGTGCCTCATTTTTCAATCTTCTATTGAGTGCATGTGTTCTCTGGAGTCACGGCTTATACCGTAGCACTTCATACTATTTGTTCGCTAGACTAGTTTTTTTTTGTCTTCACTTAAGTGGATGGATTTTTTTTTAAGTAGAATAATCTGTAAACCGAACCGAACCAATCTGTAAACTGCTGGTTTAAAAAATTTTCAATCCGAATCAAACCGTTATTTAATGGTTTGGTTGAGAGGTAAAAAAACCGGACCGTAAAATATGGTTTGGTTCGGTTTTAAGCAAAAACCGAACCGCGCCCACCCCTAGTATGGATGACGTGGTACCACCAACTATTAAAAAATAACATGTTTAATTTTCTTCCTATTTTTCAGTTTTTTTTTTTTGACTTTTTAACATGCATGTCAAAGGATGATTGGCTTGTTGCATGGATGACGTGGTATCACTGTTGCACCAAAGATTTTCTCGATGTCAAGGGCTGTTCGGTGGAGCATTAATATTAGTATTTTGACGCTTTATAAAATAGGTAAGTTAACACTAACATTAATACAAACAAAATTATAATCTTATGTTGTAAATATGAATTTTAATTAATAGGGGAGGATCAGGAGGTACATGTTTTGAATTTAAAATAGTTGTTATAAAAATAATTTAATTGAGAGTTACAAGTTTTTGAATGAATAAAGATTATACAAAAACCACAATTTAATATAGTTATAATTTAGTTTTGGAACCTTATCCCATATTGGAATATTACAACACTAATTTTACTGTTTAGAAGGTGTTGTGTAATGAATTGAATTTGGGCCCCAAAGTGTTCACCATGCTGCCATCGGTCGGTTCGTGACGGGTGTGGGTTATATAAGAAAACACCATTAGCACAAAATAACCTTTTGAAAACACTATATAAGAGGATGTTTTCAGTGGAAAAAAATATATATACGATTTCCAAATATCTTCTTTCCCAGTTAGGAAAAAAAATCATCCCTATGTTATTCTGATTAACTTGAGATTCCGAGCAAAATTTTGTGTTTGGTGTGAGCATATCAATCGTGTTTGTGCTAACCATTTGAGATAAAGTGTTTTCTGAGCTTGTTTTATTATGGAGAGGTCGGGGCCGAATTACTGCAAGCATAATTTCTAGGCAAAGCCACGAAACATCTTAAAGAGAGTGATCTAGTCCGCAACTCAACCCAGTTTCGATTTTTGTTACTTGTTGAACGGTAATATTATTCTAACCTTAGCAATCTGTATTTACATCTCATAACATGATAAAACATGAGCATTGAAAATGAAACAAAGAAACTGCAGTTGAATTGTCTTATATATTATTTGCAGCAAATCTTTTCTGTGACTTATATAAAATAAAAAAACCAGAACTGAAATATGTCAGGAATATAGTATAGCCCAAGAATAAAGTAAAATTATAACAAATGAGACTAGTTTTGGGATTCTGTTACCCTATTTCTTCCTGGTATCATTTTGATTGATTCCCCACATTATTTAGTCTTGCTTGAACATGTAAACACACATCTTCATACGGAAAAATTATTCAGCAATATAGGACAGCAACTGCCATCGAGCTTATAACTGTAAGGATGATTTATTGTCATATTGATGCATCATTGGCCTTTCTATTCAGCTACCCCAACTTATGGTTTTATATAATGGTTAAATTTTTACATAAAAAATTAATAAATTGGATAATTGTTACATAAAAAATTAAAAAAATGGGATGTCAAATGCATAATGATAAAAGGACGGGTTAGGTCCTTAAGAGGCGTGACTTGATGGTATAGAGTTCAGGATCTCACCTTAATGTCCGGAGTTCGAATCAAGAGGGTGCGTTTCTTATAAGAGCTTGGGACAGTCGATAATTTTACTTACTCCATTTATGCCCATAATGAGTGGTTTGATGGTGGGGTTTCCAACGATATCAAAAAAAAAAGGTTGGGTTAGTTCGAATTTGTGAAGTATGTTTTAGCAAATTTATAATTTATTTGGTATGTTGGAATGTTGGAAACGATTGATTAATATTGAAACTTTCGTTTGTTGAAGAGTTATAATCAAAGTTATTAGATTTAAAACTTTGACGGTGAGTTTGAGACGAGGATTCCAACGACATCTAATGCAATTAGAATGTATGATAAAATAAAATAATAACTTAATAATTTTAAATAATAAAACAATACAATCCATAAACTACACCAAATAAGATAATGTATCATCCTCTTATTGATAGCATTAATTTATTAATAATAAGATAATTTTTGATTTTATTTATTTCCTTAGAGACACTTGTTTATTTTGAATTGGATGATATTAAAATCGAAAAATTTAATGTATATTCTCGAAATTTTGAGGGTATGCGAGAACAACATACACAACATTTTATGCATTCCTCTTTTTTACTTCAAAGACAAGGATATGTTATGATATTTTATAAACTATATATAGAGATGCAATGTGATATTGAATTTTATATATATATATATATCTATATATATATATATATAATTATTTATTTATTTATTTATTATTAGACACTATATATGTGTCTTTATTTTGTACATTTAATTTTCACTAACACTGCATGGCAACAGCAAATTTCAAAGTCGATGCAAATTTTGGGCAAATATTTGTCGAGCAACTTCAAAGCCTTTGTGTCACTAGAACGGCGGCGGCCTGTTTTTTTTTTTCAAGGAAAAAGAAAAGAAAATAAAAGAAAATGAGTAATGAATATATACATAAACTCTTCATACAAACTGATCATGTATAATATAAATAATTTTTTTTTTATACATACTAATAATACCTACATAAAAGATATATATAAGAAATTGTTTCCAAAACGGTCAATTGGGCGAATGTATTCATCCAATTACACGTAAAATATTAGCACTTTGCATGCAATTGGACGAAAATATTCATGCAATCGACCGTATTGGAAGCTCATTATATATATATATATATATATATATATATATAATGATTGATGGACTTACACTAGGCAGCAACAAGTAATTGGATTGGTGCAATGGCTGCTAATAATTTTTTCGCCACAGAATTTTGAACATTCTTCTTCAGTGCATGGTTGTATATGCCTGCATTGTTCTTCAGCCTCGACTACTGTCCTTGTTCCTGACATAATTAAACACAATAATATTTATTATATATACAAAACTCATATAATAATTCTTTAGTTAAAATTTTTAAACTCTATATAAAATAATCACGAAATTAACTTAAACATTTACTTTTTATTATTCCATCATCACTCACTTAATTCAAATCATGAACCTGAAGGTCAGATCATAAGCCCTAGATACTATATTATTATTATTCTCATAGCAAATGTGAAAAAAAAGAAGAAAAAAGAATGGATTATTTACCAGCAGTGAAAAGGAAGAGGATGAGGAGAATCGATACTAGAGAGAGCTTCGCCATTTTTTTTTTTTTGGGATAATAATGATTAGTGAGAGATTGTTGTAGAATTATTAATCTTATATAGATGAAAAGCAGTGAAAATATATTCTTTTTTTTTTTCTTAAATAAATTTTGCATGAGTTGTATTTTTATAAAACAATAATTATCTCACCATTTATAGAGAAAATAACTAGATTTGGTTCACCAACAAATTTTATTCTATTTACATAGAAATTTGTGTGTAAGAATTCAAATATTTTCCTTAACCGAAATTAATTATTTAGTATTTTACGGTTCTCTTACCGTTTATTTTTTATTTTTTAAAATCCCAAAAAATCAGGTATGGCATTATGATAATTAAATATAAATCTTGAAAATTATAGAACATAATTTGACATTTAGTATTGTCATTAAATCTAAATCCCGAGATACATTATCGTATTGATGAGAGAAAAAACAAATTTCATTAAAAAATGATTCCAAAATCTAGGGTTGTTGAAACATGGCAACAGGAGTGATGGACAAAATCTGCATTACTAAATAACTGAAAAAAAAAAATATCATTCAAGATTCTGATTTTAAGGGCTGTTCGGTGGAGTATTAATAGTTAACGTTAGCGTTAATACTTTGTAAATATGAATTTTAATAGGGGAATTACATGTTTTGAATTTAAAAGAGTTGTTACAAAAATAATTTAGTGTAGTGAATGGAGATGTTACAAAAACCACAATTTAATAGAGAATTATATTTTAGTTTTGGAACCTCATCCCATATTGGAATATTACAACACCAATTTTATTGTTTATAAGGTGTTGTGTAGTGAAAGCTAAGCTAATGGTGGTTCATCACACACACGCGTGCTGCCGTCGGTCGGGTCGGAGTGGGTGCGGGTTATATAAGAAAACACCATTAGCCTAAAATAACCTTTTGAAACTATTATTATTCTGGTTAACTTGAGATTCCGAGCAAAATTTTATGTTGGGTGTGACCATACCAATCGTGTTTATGCTAACAGTTTGAGACAAAGTGTTTTCTGGGCTTGTTTTATCATGGGGACGTCGGGACCGAATTACTGCAAGCATAATTTCTAGGCAGAGCCGCAAAACGTCTTAAAATGAGCGATCTAGTTCGTGAATCAACCCAATTTTGATTTTGTTTTTTGTTGAACGGCAATATTGTTCTAACCCTAGCAATCTGTATCTACATCTCACAACATGATATTATTTTTTTACTCTAATTTATACTCTATCCATAACTTATAGATTAATTTATACTCTTATACCAAAATTACTCTTAAACATCAGCATTGAAAGTGAAACAAAGAAACTGCAGTTGAATTGTCTTGTATATTATTTGCAGCAAATCTTTCCTGTGACTTGTATAAAATAAAACTAACCAGAACTGAAATAATGTCAGGAATATATTATAGCCCAAGGATAAAGTAAAATTACAACAAATGAGACTAGTTCTAGGATTCTGTTACCCTATTTCTTCCTGGTATCATTTTGATTGATTCCCCACATTATTTAGTCTTGCTTGAACATGTAAACTACAAATCTTCATACGGCAAAATTATTCAGCAATGTAGGCCAGCAACTGCCATCCAGCTTATAACAGTAAGGATGATTTATTGTCATACTGATGCATCATTGGCCTTTCTATTCAGCTACCCCAACTTTTTAATCCTGAATATTGAAATAAACAGTATAAGCTTCATCTCTAAAGCTTAGTAATGGTGCCAGAAGAAAATTCCTCCTCGCGCCCTTTGCCACAAAGCTAATAGGATGATACTCGCTTATTCCTTTATTCATTACGAAACTAGCTGCTTGGTTAAACCCTGCCTCTGATGACTCGGTATTGCAGCTGAGCTTTAAGCTTGCGCCCAACTTAAAGTTGACACCACTATACACAAAGCAACCCTTTCGATCCTCTGCCTCCAAAGACAATGTTTCATCCCTTCCATCTAACCCGGCAACAAAATGGAAAACAGAAGAGCCTCCTTCCTTTGGAGAATCTGCGACCGCGAGTTCATCATCCATTCCTTTGTGCACTACAAGCATTCCTGGAAAAGCAAATGGTTCTAGCATGACTGATTTTCCAATGACATCTTTGATTGATTTCAATTTTGTGGAAGATGTATCCTTTAAAATGAGTCTGAAAGTGGCATGAAGAGCAGCATCAGTGCCAGATTCAGGAAACTTCTCCATTGTAATGGATTGGTTGGAGTTTGTGAAGACAAAGGTTGAGTTTCCAGACTCTTGGGCAAAAGTAACCAGCTGAGACTTGTACGAGGCAGGAATCGGAGTTATCCAATCTGAAAGAGATCTAGCTGACTCAGTCTTGATGTCCCAGTCCCCACTGGTATGACCTGCTAGTAGATAAGGGCCATAAAGTATCGCCTGAATAGATGCATATTCAGGCCGGTCATCTGGACAAGAAAATTTTGTCAATTGAAGATCATTTACTAGAGATAACCAAAAAAAATTCTACTGCAACTAAGCATTTTTTTGTAATGAAAAAGCTACAAGAGGGTCAGTAGCCACATAGCATTGATAAATTGTTCCATGAAGATACCTTTAATAGCCTCTGTCCTTAGACTAAGGGGCAGCTGAATGGTTAATTTGTCACTAGAGCTCCATGTTCTAGTGACAGACAAAAAATTACCTGCACTAGGAATGTATCCGTCGGTCAAATGTCATTTTAATAAAAATATTGTATGAAAATGAGAAAAATATGGCGATTGGCGAGACCACCCTTTCTCTTCCTATATGAAGGAAGACAAATAAATTATAATTGCATTGCACACCTGGTGCTGGAAGAGGCAAACTCTGGCCATTTAGTGCCGCCTTGGCACCATTTGAATATGTCCAAATCGGTATTCGCAAATTCAAGGAAGATGATAGGCCTGCCTCCTGCATATATCAGATCCAAAGTGTGAAAATTCTCTGTTTTTAATTGGATTTCTTTGGTTACACCCTCACTGACATCAATTTACAGATATTTAGTGGCATGAAGAAAAATATAACAAAACAAGTCTCATTGTTCTTTTGATTCCTTCTAAAACAGAGGAATGGAAATAGAGGACAATATTTTATCGAACCGGTTGAATCAACTAGTCTCAAAATCACACGTATTAATAGAGTAAGACTGCACATGGTAAATTCAAAGTTCCTCTCCTCCTCCCTTAATTATAATCTTCAGCTTGTAACGATCTCACATGTGATTAAACTACTCTCAGAAAGAGATATCAAACAAGTTATTGATCCCCATAAGTCAATTTGCACTCCTCCGTCAGCAATTTCCTACCTTTTTATTTTCTTCAAAATTTGTTTGGTATCTCTTAGTTATCTAAAGTCTTACCCTAAACCACAGCACAGTTCAGATAGTAATTGTAAAACAAGATAACTGGAGATTAAATTCAGGAGTAATCTTTCTTCCACAGATAAAAAAATACATCAGCAGTGATATCTCATTGTGTTATTAAAGATAATTTAAATGCTGAAAGTACCTGCGTTGAAGAAAATGTCAGATTCATTTGAAGGTAAGGATCCCAAGAAACAACAGGATCAACTTTCTGATTCAGCACGATATGTCCAGATTTCCAGTCGAGTGAACTTGATATATACTGGATGATGTAAAGACCAGGAACATTTCCTTCCTCTTCAAAGTATATGGAATCTCCTAACTTCGAGAATGATTCAACTCCTACATGGGAACAAGAAAAGAACTATCACATGGCCAAAGCAATGGAAAAGATGTAACACCAATGGGCACCGGTAAAAAAGAATCAAGAAAGAAATGCCTAGTGACATAGCAGGTTAAATTACTTGGGCAAGACCACATAAAAACGAGGAAAACAAATCATGAGATTCAAAGAACATAAGATATGACATCAAAAGGGGAGTGATAGATAAAAACTGTTGAGTGCAGTTCAACTCATCCAAAGGAAAAGTTGAATCTAGGCAATGAATCTCAAACCTGTGCCATAACAGCACCAAAACGAGGCAAACTTTGTTCCCCATCCGTGGTAGCTTCTGGCCTTGGACACTCCACGATCTAGTGGAAGCATGTAAATCATCACTCCAGGCTCTGTTCCCCGTTGGATGCCAAGCACACCATTTGTCAAAGCACGCTCATAATAATCAGCATATGCCGCTTCTTTTGTCCATCTAAAAAGGTGCCGTGAGACCTACAAAATCAAATGATCATGCTATAAAATTGCAAGAGCATTCATGCTGATCCTGTATGGAAAAATCATAAGATATGATCACCAAAAAATATGATTAAAAAAGCCAGACAAATGACAGAACAAGAGAATCATCTACTACTGTGATAATGTATTCGAAAGAAAATGCACGGATGTGACAGCATTCCCAATGGTGCAGTTTTATGTATATTATGCATCAGCAATCAACTATATTCAAAATAAAAAATAGAAAATCCATAGCTTCAAGAATCACAGTAAATGAGAATACCTTTAGCATATTATAAGTTGTGCACGATTCTTCATTTTCCGTCTGCAGACTGCTTGCCAATCGCTTTGGGTCTGACCTACTCATGGTAGAAGCAAAGGAATCAAGAAAATTACAGCAGACCACCGTTACTCAGATAAAGAATACACGTCAAGGTATAGTAAAGGAAACTCAGAATAGCCTGTAGAAATTTGGGTAGGAGCTGCAGCTTATTAGGGAATGAGGGGTACTTCAAATTCAAAGTGCAAAACATTAGTACCAAAACTCTCCGGCTGATGTTCCTCCAGTTGCATAACCATGAGAAGCATTGACAATGTCCATGAAGAATGTTCCTATCACCTGCACCGAAGTTAGATAATGAAAATTAAAATCTTTCAAAAAGAGCTTTTGCAAGGATTTTTTTTTTTTTTTAAAAAAAAAATTCTTGAACACCAGCAAACCAAAAGATAGGGCATATGTAGTCACAATTCCTAAAGACTTAAAACTAAACGGAAGCTAAAAATTGGAGCTTCTGAAGAATAAATAGACGAGCTCAACAAGACAGAGCAAGCCGCCCTCAATAATGAGGATATTGGAAAAGGCAAGCTAGGCAGGGAAAATGAGTGTATGTTCACACAGGAGGAAAGTAAGAAATTGACAACACAATTTTTCATATTAAGTGATTACCTTGTAGAGAGGATCACCAGTGACTTCATACCGCATTTGAGATCCAATAACAACAGGAATATGTGTATTGGCATGGAAACCAGATATGTCATCAGCCTACAAGCAAAAGAAATAACTTCCATTAACCATCATTAGCGATGGAAATTTGGTCTGGATTTGGATTTGGTAATGGATATCCAGTACTCATCCCCCTTCCCACTACCCATCCCTACTCCCGTGGATCTTCAAAACTTGAGTGTGCTTAAGGCTTTGGATGGCAATTTTCCAGATTTGTGTATGAATGATGTCCATGCCCATCCCTAAAGTAATCAAGAGAGAAAATCAACCTTCTAATTTTTATATTCTTTTAAATTTTACATGATTACCACTTGTCTAGCCTCCTATTTAGAACCAGAAATTTATTCTACTCGTGCATACCTAGGACACCAGAATTTTCTCAGCTATATATTATATTGAGTTCTACATATTTCCGAATCTAATGACTTCCCCAACCACAATTCTCTAGTGACCAACAGGGCAACCAAAACCCTAAACCAAGGTTCATATTGACAAAAGAATTAGCATAAAGAAATAGTTCCCATGTCATGTAACTCTATGCTGTGAAACTATAGTTTGTTCTGATGAGTTTATTAGCATATGAACAGCAAATCAATTATAATTACCTGTATGGCAAGCAATCCCAAAAAGCAGGGTTGTCAAAAAGGTGAGCCAAGAATAAATGCTTTGGATCTTGCTGGACACAGTAACATAAAAAGCTCATGTCAGAAATCAAAGCTAACCACATTCCAAACTGCACAACTAAATATCTAATAATACAAGGATAAGATGACACCAAGATTACAAAACCAGTCATAATTGAAAAAAAAATCGTCAAGTTCAGAACCAGATTATGACTGATAACAATTAGTTACATACCGTTATGCTAAATAACCTGTAAAGCACTTCATTCATGCCACCAGTTTCTTCATTAAGTGAATACCAGTGTCTTTCCAAACTATGCTTTGTTATTACATTCTGAACACGATTGTAGAAATACTCAACCATCCGTGTTGTCATCTTCAAAGCTTGATCATTATCAGCAAATGTGTATTGATCCAATAGGCCTGCCAAGATCTGTCAAAGTATATTTATTAGTCTATACCAAATTATTAACTTTACAGGGACCAAATAAATAAATTGCATCCTGCAAAACAATCAAGGTAGATATTACCTTGTGAATGGTGTAGTAAGGAGCCCAGACAGGTTTTATAGCTTCAAAACGATCAAACAGCTCCGATGGAAAAGCAGAAAGATATCCCGTTCCCATTTTATTCTGACACTCGGATAAAGCAGACACAACTGCAGACATTTTTTCTTTGAGAGTAGCATTGTGAGTGCTTGCCCACATGTGTGCTGATGCACTCAAGTAATGCCCTTCAAAAATTCCAAAAGCAAGTTAGTCAATCAAAATCATATCAACTAAAATTTGAACAACCAAATTAACTTGCAAAATCGAATTATACCTACAAAATGACCCCGGAGCTCACAAGTTGGATCCTCCCACCCTCCATACGCTTCCCCTGGCGTAGGCAAACCGGCTGTTTTTCTAAAGCTCCAAACCAAACTATCCGAATCCAGCATCAATAGATACTCCAAATTGGTTTGCTGTGCCCGCCAATGCAATGAACTTGGATCCAACCTAACGTTATGCAATGACACTTCCTTAAGAAAATCTCCAGCAAATTTAAACCCGCCAGGATTTTTCATTTTCCTGTACATCATTGTCCAACTAAATTCATTTTCCTCACTCAACATCTTTCTTGGTAGCAAATTAGACCAAGCCGAATCATCAGTTGGTGTCAAATGGTAATGAGAGTACACCTCCTCTTTCCAGGTTTCATTTTTGGATGATAAGAGTTCATATCTAAGAGTATGTGATGCTAGCTGAGGAATTTGGTTTGTACACTCCTTACCCAAAGCCATCCCACAAAAGAAAAACACAACCAACACTTCAAACACAAAATTCTTCATGTTTATTGAAAATGCAGATTCAAAAATCTCTAAACCACAATGTAAAAGTCCACACTACACCAACAGAGAGTTTATCCAAAAAAAAAAAAGAATTAAAATACTCCAAATTATTGGAATTCCATCAATTTGAGTATAGTTCAAATAAAAATCAAAGACCAAAAGAACTCAAATTCAATACTTAAACTAGACCATAATCAGCTTAAGAAAAACTTATAAACGATACTCAGAACCCTAAAGTCTCAAAATCCAATGAACTTGATAGAAACAAAAAACACACTTGAAGCAAAAAGAAACTTTGAAGAGTTCAAAGCACTACACACTTGAACTCTAAAAGTCTAAAATGCTCCCATATATATATACACAAAACAAGTAATGAAGCTAAGCAAGAATCCCAAAAATGAAGCTATATCTTTGAAACCGTCTCGTGAAAGCTAAGAATTTATTTTCGTGTAAAATAATGAAAAGGGTTTTATCCAAATTCCAAAATGAATAAACAAATAAAATCAATATACAGATATTTACTGTGAAGAATCACGGATTGGGTGTCTGTTTCTATGGAGGTTTGTTATTTGTTTGACTCGTGAGTCAGTGAGATAGAAGTTTTTCAACAGAAAAATTTAACAGAACTAAAAAATTTCACTTATTTTAATGAAAATGAAGAGGAATCTGTTGTCTGCACATTATTAAGCCAAAATGGGATTACTCACAATTCGCAAACTACGTTGTGTTTTGCTTATAATTCGAGTCGTTAATTGGAATATATATTTACATTCGAGGTAACTGAAAATCCCTTAAGTTTTATGTTTTCTTAAGTAAGTGCATAATTTTTCTATTTGTATCTTATAGGACCATATACGATATTGACACCTTGATCGTGATTTTATATCACGCAAACGCACGTATCGCTCAAGTAATATAGTGACTGTTAATCGGATCTCAAACCCACAGAGACTTAATATTTCTCTTATTAATACCAAGTGATCGCGATTTTCAAACGTTAAACAAACGCACGTATCGCTCAAGTAGTATAAAGTTATCGATCTCACGATGACTTATTACCTATGTTACTAATTATTAAGACTAATTACCTATAATTATCTAATTGAAATTAAATATGATTTCGAGTTGAATTTAGACTAAAACTAAAGAAAATAAATAGAACTATAATAATTTTTAAAGGTAATCAATGAGAAGAAAACATCCAGGGTTGTGAATCCGCTCAGTATTATTCTAAAAATGAATTGGTATTTCTGTACTCATATAATATATTGGCTTATTAACCTTGAACACTAAGATATCAATAAAGACTCGTTCAATGGTCATGTGCAAACATTTAAAGTAAATTAATAAACTATATTTTTATATCAAATAATTAACCCCAAATTTATCAAGAGCAAGTCTCAACTATGGCTACACCCACCCTACATGTATATTTTTATCATGTAAGGAAATTCCTAAAAAGATATCGTGTACTATTGAATCTAAGGCTAAACTTAAAATCTCTTTGTCAAGTTCATCTAAATTTACTAAGATATCCATAAGCCTCTTTTAGTGGTCATGTGCAAAACATTCAAAGTAAATTAATTAACTGTATTTCTATGTCAACTAATTAACTCCAAATTCATTAAGATCAAGTCTCAATTATGGCTACACCTGCCCTACATGTATATTTCTATTATGTAAGGAAATCCCTAAAAAGAGATTGTGTGTTATTGAATCTAAGGCTAAATTTAAAATCCATTTCTCAAGTTCATCTAAATTTACCACATCAATCCTATTGGTGATCAAGCAACAAGAAACATTAAGATCAAGATTCAATAAACAAGCCAAAATATCACTTAAGATATAAGAAAACTCAATCACATAAGATATTCAATGGTAAAAAAAACATTAAAGAGTAAAAGGAAGAAGAAACTATGTCGATATCGCCAGTCATTCGCTCCTTACTGTTGAGTTTTTATGTTATGCTCCTTTGATGTGTTTTATTTTCTCTCAAAAATCACTTTGGAAGCTTCAAAATTAGGTTATGAGAGTCTCATTTTATTTTGGGATGAATTTTATCTTATATAGGAAGTCTTATGGGTGTTTCCTTGTCAAGTACGAGTCTGACTACGAACCCAGTGTCGCGACGCGCGTACGCGCGCGTCGCTACTCTCTCGCATCAAACTTCGGCGCGTTGCAACACGCCACCTTTAGAAACTCTCTGGACCCCATTTCAACTAGCGCGTATCTCGACGCGTAATCCAACGTCAGGATGCTCGTTTTGACTTTGGATTTGCCCTAATTTGCTATGTATTTTTCTGTTTTCATCCATCGTTGATTCCGTTGAGTCTTGATATTATTTTTACTTGCAAAACGAACCCAGAACACATCAAAACGCTCATAAAACTTGAGATGATTTACAAAATATTAAGCTAGAGGGGCGAGAAATATAAGAATATTAACCGCTCATCACCAAGACTAACCTACTTAACTTAAACTAAACTATTGAGAATGAGAGTTGATTTATCGAAATTTAGTGGAAATTAAATAAAGCGCAAATAACAGACTTTGAAAACCTTATAAATAGAAGAACTTAATGTTGCAACTTCACCTAAGCATGCACACAATGGATTCATACAATTTTCATTCAATTGTGTTGTTGTTACTAATTATTAACCTATAACACTAAATTATTTACAAGTCTCTTTCGATAGTCATGTGAATATATTCAAAATAACTCAATTAACTATATGTTTATGTTAATCAAATTAAACTGAGTTCCTTAAGGTCAGGTTCTAATATTGGCTATGTGTGCCCTTTAGGTATTTTTCTATCATGCAGAGAAATCTATTCAACGAATAAGATCACACGCTATTATTCCCACAACTAACCCAAATTTCATCTGTCGAGTTCTTAAAGATTTAGCAAGACTATTTTATTATTGGCCAAGCAAATAAAATAAACATTCAAAGCATAGAGAATAATAAATAATAAATAACAAACCCAAAAAATAAAATATATGCAATTAAATTAATTAAACATGCTTAAGATTCATTATAATAAATTAGCTACTCATAATATTCAATAAAAACATGCTAATCATTAATATAAGGTAAGAACTCAAGTAGAAAGTGAATGAAAGAAAAAATTCTTGTCTGCAGTATTCGTCTTTAAGCTCCACCGCTCGTTGATTCACTCATTTTTGTCTTGCTCTAGGTGTTCTTCTATGCTCTTGGAGGCTCCAAAATATGTTATGAGGCTTGATTTTAGGTTTGGGGATGAGCTTATGCTTATATAGGAGGTCTCATGGGTATTTTGACTATTTTCTGATCAAAAATCGAGTTCTAGATGAATCTGAAAAACGCGTCCGTGTCGCGACCCACTCATCCGTGCGTCGCGATGCTCTTGGTTCTCTTCAGCGCGTCGCGACGCACCATAAATAACGCTTTCTGCCAAGATTTTGTGAAACAGCGCGTCGCGAAGCGCTGTTGACTCCGCGATTTTGCCCAATTTGGTTTCAAATTTTACCGTTTTCATCCATAGTTGATTCCGTTGAGTCTCGATATTATTTTAACCTGCAAAATAAATCTGAAACATATCAAAGCATTCATAAAACTCAAGATAGCTCACAAAACATTAAGCTAGATGGGCTGGAAATATATGCATATTGGTTGCTCATCACACCTCTTGTAATTAAATTTGAGTAGTGACAAATATATTCCCTAAGTATAGAATAAGTACATAATTTTAATTTTAAACTAATCAGGAGAAATTAAAAATATAAAAAAAATACTTAATTAAATTAAAATTTTAATTTATAATCACAATTTAACTATCATTTTATACTGAAAGCGTACCCATTTAGTATATTTATCATTGTTGATTAAATATCCTTAATTTCCATGAAAATATGATTCAAAAATCAAACCTCTTAAATGTTTTTTTTCCCGAATTTATCTATTTTACTTTCAACAAATTTTATCAACTAAACTAATTAATTACCACCCATAAAAATATAAACTCGATTGTGTTTACTATAAAAATAATAAAAATAATAGAAATGTATAAAGATCTTAAAACCTACTCCATTAACAAAGGCATATTCTAAATTATTTAAATACCTAACGTATAATGATAGGCTTTGAAAAATTAGGTAACTTTTTTCCTTTCAATAACCCAAATGGCAAACAAGTTAGAATGATCTGAATTTTTCCTATTAAAACATCTTAATAAGGTGATATGTTTGTTTGGTGGTGTAGGGCTTAAGATTTGATTTTTAAGTTTTGGGTTCGAATATAAGGAGTGTGTTTCTTATAAGAATCTGGGACAGCCGATGGTTTTATCTGCTCCGCTTAAGCCTGGAAGGGTTGACTTGGAGGCGAGATTTCTAACGATTTAAAAAAAAAATCATGTACTTGAGTGGATATATAAATATAATTATTAAATTTAAAGACATTATATTTACTCCGAATCTGCACGTTTTGTGCCAGGATAGGGTAAATGTTATATTTTTCTAAAAAAAATAGTAAATAATTATTATAGAAATGGAATCCTACTATATCAATAGATATTAATATTCAACAGTAATCAATTGCTTCTTCATTCATTTTCATCAATAATTAATTAACTAATTAAAAATACATGTAATATTCAAAAAGATAACATTCATAAGTGATAACATTGTTATAAAAATAAATTATACTATCAACCATTATTTAAGACAAATTTAGAAATACTTTTTAATTAATTAAACTCTCCCTTCAAGTAATATTATTCTATATACAAATATAAACCGAGCATAAATTTATTATCTGCTTATCATAGAAAGAAATCGTGACAACTGGTCTCTAATTGTTTTGTTCTTAACTCCTATAAAATATCAATTTGGAAACTAAAAATATTAGTTAGCTAGAAGAAACAAACTTAATTTTATTGAAAATAATAAAAAAAAAAAAAATCATTTTTCCTTGTGAATAAATTAGTTGGTTTTACCCAAATAGTTGTCTCAGTGGTAAAAATTTTGGATTTAAGTGGTTTATTCTCTATCAAATTCAATGTTCGAATCTCACTAAATATATTTCATCGGGATCATGTTCCCTGATATAAAAAGCCGACAACTTACCCGGGATACAAGTTCCAAGGATTGGTTGAGATGTTCGTAAGCTGGTCCGGACACTCGATTATAAAAAAATAAATAAATAAATTAGTTGGTTTATGTTGTTTTCATGTAATAAATAAGCATGGTGAATTTATATGGAAGTGGGGGAGTTTGATTGCTCATAGCTATGGCCAAATGGTTCATCACCCTATAAAAGAAGCAACAAAAATTCAGCCATTGTTTTTCTTCCAAGAAAAGACAAGTAGATAATAAAAAATAAATAAATAAAAAACAGTTTCTGATCTCCATTTCAATTTCAAGTTTGCTTTCACTCAAGCTCAATCGTAGCATTTAAATTTTTTGGCTATACGTGATTGGATAGGAATTGCCACAATAATGACATATTGAAACATTAATTCGGAAGGATATGAGTTGTTGGAGAATGACGAAAGTTACAAATATAAATAGATAAATAAATCAAGGATTTTTATAAAAAAAAATAATAATAATAATAAAGTCTAAATTTTATTAATGTTAATGAAAAGATAATATTGACACTCTTTCTTTTATATAAGAGTGGGGATATTTGTTCCTCTTAATTTATCTTAGCAGCCCGTACTTATTAGTTAATCTCATTTATTTCTAAATTTGTCATTTTTAAAAAATCATAAAAATTAAAATATTTATATTTTTCGCTCTCATCCCACTCTTTACCGGGACGGCCCTGAGTTACCTTAATTTTACAGGGTCTTAGATGAATTCTTAAAATGAGACCTCTATTAATAAATGTTAAAAAAATATATGTCATAAGATTCGTTTGAACGTCTTGGACATTCGAATGCAAAATTCTAGAAACTCTTCGTTTGAGCTGCATTCGAACGGACACCGGTATATCGGTAAATATTGACCGGTATGCCGATTTCAGAGACCTGTATGCCAATCCAAGTACAAAAATGCATGAATTTGAAGGTTAAAACATTATTCACTTGACCCTAATGCATATAAATGAACTCGCATGAGTCATATGAACTTAAAGACTTAAATCATCAACTCACTTATAAAGAGAGACATAAGCTAAGATCACATAAGATTTTCTTCAATAAGTGCTAGTCTTCATTCATTACTGTTCACCACCAATGTGCTTGGACATCTTTTTGTAATGTCCGCTGATGAGTGGTAAATCTATCACTATTTCCCACTTATTTAACCTAATATTTTGTATAGTTTCTTGAGTTTCTTGAGTTTTGTGAATATTTTGATGTGTTTTGTGTTATTTTGTAGATAAATAAAGTTTCAGGACATTCTGGAGGTGATTTGGGCCAAAACAGTGAAAATTGGACAAAAATTGCATTTTGGTAAATTCCCGCGTCGCGACGCCAAGACCTTCAGCGTCTCGACGCCTAACGTGCGCCGAACAGTGCTAACGTGTGCTGGGTCCACAAATCAGAATCTGAGAAAAGTTTGACTTTGCTAACGTGCGCCGTGCCACGTGTCACCATCACTGCCGATCTACTAACATGCGTCGTGCCACGTGTCAGCATCCTACGGTGCCGACAGTCATCATCGCCACGTGTCACTCCACGTCATTGCCACGTCATCAGCCACATCACCAGGTTGACCAAGTCAAACTGCCACATCACCGCCACGTCATCATCAGCCAATCAGGAAGTGCCACGTGTCGCAATCCTACGGTGCTGACAGTCTCTTTCCCACGTGTCGCCACATCACCGCCACGCCAGCATCAATCATTGAGTATCTAATCCTTATCTGACACGTGGCGGATAAGAATCTCATCGACCAATCAGAAGCCGCCACGTGTCACAATAATTGAAGCCCAACCACCTCGCCACGTGTCACCTTATCAGCTTATCCAGAATTTGCAAACCGACGAACCAGAGCGTGCCACGTCGACAAAAGCTGGCGTAGCGACGCCAAAGGCCCTGGCGTCGCGATGCTGGAACCCCAACGAGGCCTATAAATAGAGCTTCAAATTTCAGTTTTAGATGTATCATTCTCTCTCATTTCTTTGATGTAAATATGAAGTTCTTCTCTCTCTAAGTTTCTTTTAATTTTAGTTTTGTAATTAATTTTAATTACGTTCTGTAATAATAGTAATTTACTTTCTTTAATTTCTTTTTTTTTACAGTTTTTACTATTCACCATGAGGAGGTAACTTCCCCAACTAGGGTGAAAGGTAATTCTTTTACTATTGCTATTTAGATTAATCTCCCTTAAAAATAATATATTCACTATATAAAATTTGACTTAAAAAGGATACCGCTATATTGGTCGGTTGGTAATTTAATTTTGGTTCCGCCTTTATGGCTGGTTTATGGACAAATATTACCGCCTTAATGGCTGGTTGGATTTAATTTGACTTAATCAGGATACCGCCGGATTGGTCGGTTGGTAATATTATCACAAGTTTATATATTATTTTGTGGGAGATATCTAAATTAGTAGTAGTAAAAGTAATTCTTTTTACCTTAGAATTTTATTTTATTGTAATTTACTTTTCAGTATTTACTTTACCGCATTTTTACTTCATGTCTTTTATTTTCAAGTTTTTACCAGCCCTAGTTATGTGTTGTAACTAAATAAGTTATCCAGGGTTGTGATGAATTCTAATATCACCGGTTTATAAGGGGTTAGATTATAGCTTGTGTAATATAAAGATTTATTTATTGAGTCTTAATCTTAATATTTTTTCATTAACTGACCATTAATAAAATTGATTTGGTAAATCTAAAATGAACTAGACATAGGGATTTTAGGTTTCAGCCTTAGACTCAATAGCCCACGATCTTCTTTGAGGATAGATAACCCTTTAATAGATTTCCTTACAGGATAGGAATATACCTGTGGGGCGGGGGTAGCCTTAATTGGAACTTAATCTTAATGAATCTAGGTAATTTGGTTGACATGCATAAACATATGGTTCAATTGAATTATACTAGGTATTTGTAATTGACCATCGGAAGAGGCTTTTACATAATTTAGTGTTTCAGGTTAATAAATCAATATATTACCCAACTTTAAGATAACAACTTCATCTTTAAAATGATATTAAAAGAAATCACAACCCTAGATAATTTTTAATATTGAATTTTCTTAAAACCTACTTTCAACAATCTTATTTACTTGTTTTTAAATTTAGAATCGTCATCATTTCAAATCAATCAATCAATCAATCTGTTAGATACTAGTAATCATTTGACTTCATAAAATTAATAGTTTAGATATTAAGTCCTCGTGGGATCGATACTTTTTATACTACTTAAACGATACGTACGATTGCGTTATACGTGTGTGTTTACGCCGGTCATCCGCTAATCCGCGTCGAAATCTTATAAAATTACATCATCAAAATCTATCTTGAAAATATGTCACTAACACTAACGGGACTTGAATGGATAGTTTTGAATCATCCACTAACACACTCCAACCAGAGGCAAAACCAACCTTTAGCAAAATCAGTTTCAACAACTAGAATCACACCAATGACTTCTGCATTAAAGATTATCTAATATCATAAAAAACTGTCCAAATTCTCTCCTAATTGATTCCTAAAAATATCCTCCCACGAGCAACATCACCTGGATTGCCATTAAACAAACCATCAGAGTTAGTCTTAACCCACTCCTCAAGAAGAGATCGCCAAAAAAGGACTTGTGCATTAAAGTGTGTCCCCGATTTAGTGAAAATTCTATGTGTAAATTGAAATTAATTTAACACAAGATTAGAGAGGAACAAAGAGATGAAATGAGTAATCCAATAGCATTTCAATTGGTAGAAAAAATTTGCCGCAAAATGCATCAGGAACTTGCTATAAATTGATGTTAAAGAGATCCGATTTTTTTCTTTTGAACCTTTGCATACAAAATTTGGGTTTGTTCCTTGAACCCATAAACTGACATGTCAGAATACATTGGACCCACTGAATCTGATTTGGTCAACTCTATCCTGGTCAAAGCCCTGACACTCAACAACAATCAGAGCAGACCTAAATCTCTTCGTTTTGGCATATTAAAATTCAAACTCCAATTGCTCCAACATCATAAGGAAAGGAAAAAAAACAAAAAAAACAAAAAAAAAAAGCATAGCAAATTGTTTTCTGAGAAAATGATCAACGGTCAGTTGTTCCACATTGTGAAAAACCCTGGATTTGTTCCCTGGACAGAATCCCCTGACCAATTTGTATAGCCAGCACCAGAAGGCATATCATAATCAACTTTAACCATCTCAAGTTCCTCGGCCGCGGAAGAATTTGAAGTCAAACCAATGCCACCATTAATGCTGCCAATATATCCTCCAGTATTGTAGCTCCCACTTGTGCTCCCATTATTCTCAATCACAGAAGATGAATTAGACCCCATATTGTTCACGAACCCATGAAGCAAAGACGGATTGTTTTGAAGATAAGTATTGTAAAAATGACTGTTCTGGCTTGACTGTTGCAAGTAATTAGTCCCGATTGATTGCTGCTGCTGCTGCTGCTGCTGTTGCTGCTGCTGTTGCTGATGTTGGTGCAATTGGAGCTGTGTCTGGATATAACTTTGATGAAACGAAGGGTCTTGTGTGTACTGAGAAATGTTATCCTGGTTCTGTAAAGTCTGATCGAATGGGGTTTGCATTAGAGGATAAGGCTGTAATCTGCTGGTGCTGCTAGAGCTTCCATAATGGAAACTTGAACCCAAAGCTATCATTTCTTCGCGTCTTCTTGATGATTCAAGAGCCTGGGCCTCCTTCAAGCGCTTGGCTGCTCCTCCTCCGATTGGTAGAGTGTTGCTTTCCAGTATGGCCTTCACATCATAACGACTCATTTCGAAATTGGTCACTGCATTTAGCCCTCTGAACTTTATTGCCGCAATATCATAAGCTTCGGCAGCTTCCTCCTCCGTACCTTGCAAAATTATTAAAATTAAAATTGCTTGAGAACATTAATATTTTATTAAATGTTTAGACAAAAATGATATTAAGCTCCATAGTATTTCAAAAAAGACATGCAGACTTTCATTCGGTAATAAATTTTGTTATTTTTGATGGAAAAAAAATATATTTTAATATGTTCATTATGTATTCTCACGTATCATTTTTATGTATGTAATGAAGATAATTTATAATACAATAATTGTATCATATTATTCGTGTAACAATTCAATAATTTATTGTGTGAAAATATTAAAAAACAACTTACTAAAAGTTCCTAAGTAAAGGTCTTTGTTTCCTGCAACTCTCCCGATCCTCGCTTGCCATCTTCCATGTTGGTGATGCCTGATCGGATAATTTCGGAAGATTTAAGTAAATTAACTTAATAAATTAACGAACGCAAAGGACAGAAAAGGTGAAAGATTTATATAATTTCGGTTACCTTGTAACTCCACGATACATGGATGCACCTCTAGAAAAGCCACTACTCTTCCTATATATAGTTGATCATCATCAAATGGGATTTAATTAGATACATAAATGTCTAGAATTATAAGAAATGATCAGCTTTGATAATGGACTAAATAAAAATGAATGTATGTCACTTACCTTCTGATAGAGGCTACAAATTCTTGTCTAGTCATGTGCTTCATCTCCTCCACTTCCTTCTCATAGTTACTGATCTGCTCACAAAGAATAAAACAATAAAAAATATTTAGAGAAGTAGAGGGATCAGAAATGGTGGATGCTTATATATGTAATGGTAGAAAATTACAGGGAAGTTGGTAGTGGTAGAAGTTCCCCAGTACTTAAGTGCAGCTAAATCATAAGCCCTAGCTGCTTTTTCTTCTTTGTCATACCCACCTGCTCAAAGTATAAGATAATGAAATGTTTTGCCACTGATTTAACCTTTAAATAAAGCAAATGAAGTAAAGGAAAAAGAGATATTTTACCCACCTAAGTACACTGCAACCCACAAAACAAAAACGAAAATCAAAAGAAATAGTTAGTAATAGGTCGAATGCAACTTTTGTGAAAATCCATATATAGCAATACCAAAGAAATTAAAATTTTATTTAATTGTAAGGCTTATAACCTTGTCGTCCTTTCCTTGATTGCCCTTCCCTCCTACAACTATTATCCCAAAGATGAGCTTCATATCTTCCTGTCCACCTATGCCTATAAATTGCACCACAAAAATAATAAATTTCAAAACCCAAATTAAACACATAAAATTGCAACATAAGAAAGGGAAAAAAAAAAAAACCTACCTAGTAACGCCGCGATAGATTGATGTTCTTTGTCCAAAAGTATCCAGAGTCCTTCTAGGGGCAGCCTCAACTATACTAGTACTATTTTCACCACTTGTTTCACATGTTGAACTTGAACCCTTATTATTATTATTACCACTACCCATTGACAATGTCAGTGACTGCAAATTGTTTCCATTTTCATTGAACTGATCATAGTTACCAGTTGAGGCAGCGGCAACTAAAGTATTTTGAACTGGCACTATGCTGTTGTTTTGGAATAGGTAATCAGATTGATCATTAGCTTGAATTTCATTGAAGGCCACAAGATATGACTGATTCTCAGATTTGCTCACACCAAGAAAATCCGCAACCTTTGGAACCTCGCCACCACTTCCATGAGTATTAATAAGATTCCACTCTGTCAATTACAAAGTATTCATAAGAGAAATAAAGAGAGAGTAAGAAAATTAAAAGAAAAGAAGAAAAGAGTTGTATATATACCTTGGCCTTGAAATGGGTTGTCCTCCATATTCTCATTCACTAACCCTAGATTCAACTGATGATGAGATTGAGATGTGTGAAGCTGTGATGGTAATGAAGCATGATGAGTAGGAGAAAGTGGAAAGGAAAGCCAGTTGTTTGAATTCATTTGAGCCCAATATTATTTGCTAGCAATCTAGAGGAATTTTATTGTCCTTCCCCTTCAACAAAACACAATAAGAACAAGCATGTGATATCAGAATAAAATTTAGGGTTTACAACTTCCAAACCCTAAGTGCTTGAAAAATGAGAGAGGAAGGAAGTGGAAGTGAAGGAGGTTGAAAAGAGAGAATTTAGAGAACAACTCAAGGCTTTTAAAACTTTCTTTCTCTCTCTCACTCTCACTCAACAAAACAAACAAGCACACAAATTTCGACTGAGCTGTTCATAAACAAACCCCTAATGTAGTGGTGATTTTAATTTTTAAGTGGTCTGACTCTTCAATAACATTTTCCAAAACTTGCAAACTAAGTCATCATACTATAATAATAATATTATTATTGATCTGAATACAGACACGAGTGGCATTCTAAACTAAACTAAATCTATAAGTTGAAATGAGATCCTTTTCAGATTTGATATATAGCGGATCGGTGATTACTATATAATAATTTAAATATAACTGAATCTTAACGGTATATTATTATTATATCACGTGTAATAGAAAATTATAAAAAAAAAAATAGAATAATTAACTCCAATTAGAAAAATCCAAAAACCCAATCCTCTTTCTTTCTCTCTCATTTTCTATTTCTCATTCAATTTCTCTCACATCACCCCACTTGGTTTATTGGAACTTTCGTCCTCGTTCAATGTTAAATGAACCCCCAAAGCCCAGCATTCCCACACTCTGCAAATCATCTCTTAGTCTAAATATTGACCACTCTACGCAAAGTTACTTCCTTTCTCTCTCTATTTCTTGACCACAATTAAAATGAAAATTATTCATTATTCATTAATTTATATATCGAAAATCATAAACCAGAGAAGCTCACCCAAGTGCTGCATTGTTTAAGCTTGTTAAATGTACGGACATGCAATATCATAAGGTAAAAATCAGACATATTAAATATTAAAAGTACTGGAGAAAGAGTAAGAATCACTCTCTTATTCAAAATTACATCAAACTTAATAATTTTTTTAAAAAAATTAAAGAAATATTAGAGGATTTCATTCGGTTCCCCAAGTAGAAATCTGTTGACCACCCAATTGGTTTTCGCACCCGTCAAAAGTTAAAATCAGATTAAATTAATATTCTTGTGCATGTCCTATACACACACTAGAAGCTTGTATTTTGCATAATAATTCATTTTTTATGTGCCTTATGTGCCATCCAGTTAGGCTTTGTCTAATCACATTTAAAGATCTAAGCCATCCATTCAAAAATAAATAAAAATGGTTACTATCCCAATAAGGCAAATCGAAAGATCAAGTGAAGGGTGTTTTTCAAAATTTACTGCAGTCATAAATTACTTATTGAAAAAGTTGCATTCAAAATGTTGCCCTAGCTTCTCTTTTTTTTTTAAAAAAAAAATACAACACAGCTTTCTGAGATAGCTTCATTTTTTTTTTCTTCATTTTTTTCTGCTTTTCTAAGAACAAAAAGTTTCTCAAAGTGTTGAATGCGTGTTTTTGTTTCTTCATGCATATATATATATATATATATAGCCATGTGGACACCAAAATTAAAAAATAAAAAAAAATCTGGGTACACAAACAAAAATGTGCATATATAAATAAGTAAATAATTGCTTAAGAATTATAGCCATTATTTGGGGACTGAACTTTTCAGAGATTTAGATTGTGCTTTCTGTGCTCGAAGAAGAAACTTAATACTTTTGGGGACTGAACTTTTCAGAGATTCAGATTGTGGATTTCGTGCTTGAGGAAGAAACTTAATAATAAGAATCTATATTCTGATAACACAGAGGAAAAAATAAAATTAAAAAACATTAATTCTTAAAATAAAAAGAAAAGAAAATTACCTGCCATTTTTTATGATAGTTCCCGCCAAATTCTTGTAGATAATATATATAATAAGATTCGTTGACTGAAGTGCACCACAATAAGGGGGCAGGACCCACGTCTCTCGCTTTCTTCAACCTTTTTCAAATTTAAAAACAAAAAACAAAATTTGAAACCCTAAAACCGTAAATGTAAATAAAATATTCTAAAAATAAAAAAGAAAGAAATCAATTACAGAAACCATTTTTGGAATAGAATTAATCATTCCATTCGTTTTGCTATTATTATTATTTGGCTAAACAAAAACATTTCTGTGCAACAAGTTCAAACAACCCAAAAAATAAAAAATAATAATAATAATAATTCATTGGTTTAGAGAGAATTTGAAAGAAAACAAACTTGTAAATTTTAGCAGAAGCTAACAAAGAAGTTGAATAAACTTGCTTTGATAATCAAACCAAGAAACAAGAGTCTTTATTAACTTTCTCTGATAAACATTTAATTAATTTTTAATTATGGGAAAATGTGTTAAGATTAAGAGTGATGCGGTCGTATTTGGTTTTTAGTTGGTTCATTTAATCGAAAGAGTCTCACGTCGTTTCAGTTATTGCGGCCAAACTCGAAGGAATGTGACTGACTGACACGATTGTTTACATTTTGGCTTTCTGCATGCCTTTTCATTTCTGGGGAAAAAAATTGATATCCGCAAAAATTAATACAAAAATATTAAAAATTAAATAAATTTATCTGCCTTTTAATTAAATTTTATTTATCTTTTAATATGTTATGCTTTTTTTACACTAATTTCCATATACATATCATTATGATTTGCATGCACCAAAGAAAGCAAAGTAGAAGTTTGACCATGTCATTAACACCAAATTGATCAACTCTTCTTCACACATGATGTTTTTTTCCCTGCATTTTCACTCGTTTTTTTATTTATCTATTAAATTATTCTCGTTTTTATGTGTGTGTATATATATAGTTGACGGATGATTTTCGTCCAATGGGGGTTTTCGGGATAACTCTCCCAAGATAATCATCATTCAACCTTAAATTTGTTTGGTTATGAGAGACCAAAAGCAAATGTAGCAAAAGGCAAAAAGAACACAAAATCGACAAAGAGATTTTAACGTGATTCGGCGGAGCAAGTCCAGCCTACGTCTACGGGCACAAAGTGGGGTGTTGCTTTTTATTACCAAACCGAGCTCGGCCGACCTGTTTCTGGAAGGTCTAAGAAGAAACTGAGCTGATTGCTTTCTTTGTGTTTTTCTTACAAATAGCGTTCAAATTAAAAGTTTTCAAACCTTACAAATGAGTTCAACTTCCCCTTATATACTAACGAATACAAGACGCTGTTCTCATATCTTTATGACGTCGGCGCTGTAGGTTTCCGGTGATTTGACAAGCTCTCTGCCCCAACTGTCTCGCCGAAAGAAAAACATACCTTCTGATTTCCTGTCACATCACGTCGTAAAGTACACTGTCATACTTTATCATTAATGATGACAGCCTATAAAGGTCTCTTGTAAAAAAGTATGTGTTTAGGGAGAAAAGTCCAAATAGTCCTGATCGCAGGTCGGGCTTCAAGAGGTCGGTCGTTTGATATGCCGATCTATAAGAGATACTACCGACCTGACCCGGAATGTCTGAGCCGTCCATCATGATTCAGAAGGCGAAACATAACTGAACCGAGCTTCCAGTCTATTGTGGTCGGTCTCAGCTCTGATGTTGTCGGCCTCTGAAGTTCGCATCATGTTATATCCTCGAGTCGGCCAGATCCGAAAAATTATGCCCGGACTCTCTTCCTGGTTGAGGCACAACCTAAACCCTCTGAATATATAATCCTTCAAAAAAAATGAAAATATCATCCCTGCCCTTGCCGAACTGTTCAAATACTTCGTCATAAAATACACCATCGTCATATAACATAAAATACATATATACTCGTTTCACTGTAGGTTTTGAAAATGTATTAGTAGGTTTTGTAATTAGATATAATTTTTTTTATATAATATTACAATCGGCCTAAATTCATAAAATTTTAGCATAGCACAGACTATGGAGCATGTCTTTGAAAATCTTAAACATGTGCTAAATTCTAGTACTTATACTTAAAAATAAATATTTACCAGATAGGAAGAGTTCTCAATGTGGATTTGAATTCATTCTGTATATGAAAGGAAGAGTATCATACAACTAGAGTTGGGAATCGGTCAGGCCAGATAAGGATTTATCAATCCTAATCCCGATCCAATTATATAATCATGACAGAAAATCTTTCGAACCCCTATTAATTTTTTTAATCGTAATAAAAAAGGGTTCAAATCTCAAATGTGATTCTGAATTTTTCAACAATACATCCTAATTTTGGTTTGAAAAATCATCCCAAATTATTACTCAATCTTTTAATCGGGACCAATATGTTGTAAATTCTTCAATTTTCAGAGGGTATATTTGTCTTTTGTGATATGGGGGTAGTTACAATCCTTGTAGGGTTGCAACCCCACCCCAAGGGGTGCCCTTCTTTGGCACCCCTCCTTGCCTTATAAAAGGTTTTTCCCTCCATTTTTGTTAGTTAGTTGTTGGAAAAATTGGGGAAGAAAAAAGGCAACAAGACAAATACATTTCAGACTTTGTTTTCTTGGTTTTGAGAAGAGATCCACCATTTGTTCTAGTTCATAAACTTGTGAAGGAGTGCTCCTTGTACAAGTAGCATCCAAGTTATCCTGGGAGAACGTTGGCAATTCGGAACCGTAGAGCACCTGTGACGGGCCAATAAGTTCTTAAGGACAGAGACTTTCTCGACTTGGAATTTCAGTAACTTCTGATTTTTCTTATGTGTTCTTTTATTGTTTTTTTGTTTAGGGTTTTGCATATAGATTTTGTTGGGAATTGATCTGTTGGTTTTGCATGCTAATTGTTGTTTAATGACACTAAATTTTACCAACAATCTTAAGAACTTATCGATATCGTGTTATTAGATAGTAATTTGCATGTTAGGGTTTGAATATTTTCTGGAAAATACGAACTGTGCATGAAAAACCCGTAGGGCGTTCGAACGCCCAACGCACGCGAAGGCTAAAAATTTGAATTCTCGTAAGAACGTTCGAACGCGTCTTCAAACGCAACTCGAACGCAAGCCTTCTGCCTTAGAACGTTCGAACGCGTAATAAACGCAACTCGAACGCAAACTCTCTGGAATCATTTCGTTCGAACGCGTTATCAAACGCTACTCGAACGTGAACTCTCTGGAAACACTTCGTTCGAACGCGTTATCAAACGCAACACGAACGCACACACACTGGACAGTCTCGTTCGAACGTAGATACGAACGCGACACTAACGAAATAGTCCTGTAATTTTTATAAACTGCAAACTTAAATAATATTAACTTGGTTAGTCATATACTGTTAACACATTAATCTTGGTAGTATAGATTTAAGTTATTATTAGGTTGTTCAATTATCACAAGCATACACATAGTGATAAAGTTGAAATTGATTGGTTGTTGCATAATTGGTTGAGAATTTAAAGTGTAATTTTGCACAAGTAATTCCATCCAATCTTGATTGACATTTATATATCTACACTTATCGTAATAATTGTGCTATTGGAAGAGTGTAAATCTGGGTTGTGAATTGCTAAAAGATCCTATTGGAAAAGGTGTTCGAAGAATATTCGTTCGTTCAATTTTCCTTAAGTATCTTTAGTTAAAATTCAATGACTTGTGTTTATTGGAACTTTCGTCCATTAGAATAACAAGTGACTACCTAGTACATCACTTTGAACAAGATCATTCGTTGATCGTTGTGCAATTTGTCTTCTTTCGTAGATGATTGAACCCTGTTGATTTCCTGCTACAAATGGTTAGCGGAAACATCACAGTACCGGTCTCTCATGGAGGAAAACCGGAGAGAAATTGGTGGGGCAAATTTCAAACAGTGGCAGAGCAAAATGCTGTTCTCCTGACAACTCTCCAGTTGGCTAAATTCCTTAAAGATCCTCCGGGTCTTGTGGAGGGTGTATCTGAATTGGCCAAGGAAGAGCGATAACAGACTTGGTTGTCTGGAGACTTCCTATGCAAGAACTACCTTTTGGGTGGTCTTGACAATACCCTGTACAATGTGTACCAAGGCATGACTTCTGCGAAGGTTCTCTGGGAATCTCTCGAGAAGAAGTACAAAACATGCCGGACAAAAGAGATTTGTCGTGGGTTGGTTCCTGGACTACAAGATGGTAGTTTCAAGGACGGTGATGTCTCAGTTGGGTGAACAACAATAGATCATTCATGAAATACTGGATGAAGGAATGAAACTCTGTGAGACGTTTCAAGTTGCCATCATAATTGAAAAGTTGCCTCCATCATGGAAGGATTTCAGGAGCTATCTGCAACACAGAAAGAAGCAGATGAGCCTTGAAGACCTTGGAGTTCGATTGAGAATCGAACAGGACAACATGATGTCCGGAAAGGCCAGCTACAAGACTATGGAGTCTAAGGCCAACATCTTTGAGGATGTAAATGGTAGCAAGAAAAGAAAGAACAGTGAAGCTGATTCTTCCCAAGCGAACAAGAAGTTCAATGGGAAGTGCTACAACTGTGAAAAGAGCGGTCATATGACAAAGGACTGCAGAAACAAGATATCTCAGGACAATGGCAGGATATATGAGGCTTATGTCACTGAAGATGAGCAGTTAACTGATGAGATTTCAGAAATGAAACTCTCAACAGTGGTAACTGAGGCCAACTTGGTTGGGAATCCGAGAGAATGATGGGTAGACTCTGGGGCTACTCGTCATATCTGTGCTGATAGCAAGATGGTTTCCTCGTATCAGAAAGGTCGATGGCGGCGATCATCTGACAATGGGAAACTCGTCTACCTCTAGAGTGGTTGGACAAGGCACAGTTAGTTCTGAAAATGATATCTGGAACGGAGCTTACATATAATAATGTTTGCATGTTCCAGATATTCGGAAGAACTCGGTCTCGGGTTTGTATTTGTTTCTGACAAGATTGTATTGACCAGAAATGATGTCTATGTAGGAAAATGATACCTCGCTGAGGGTCTTTTCAATGACTGTCAATTGTGCTATTAATAAAGCTGAAACTTCTGCTTATATTATTGAGTCACAAAATGTATGGCATGGGAGGTTAGGACATGTTAATTATGATACATTAATTAACATGGACCTTATACCTAAATTTGCATTGATAGCCAACATGAGTGTGAGGCATGTGTTGAAGCAAAAATACATAGAACATCATAGAACGAAGTTCTGAACCCTTGGAACTTGTACACATTGACGTATGTGACATGAATTTTGTGCAAACAAGAGGCGGTAAAAAGTACTTTGTCACTTTTATCGATGAAAGCACAAGATTCAGTTAAGTGTATTTGCTGAGGAGCATAGCTGAAGCTATTGAGAGCTTTATACACTGAGAACGAAGTTGCAAATCAACTTGGCAAGGAAATCAAAAGAATCAGGAGTGATAGAAGTGGTGAATACGTTTCATCATTCGGTGAATATTGTTCTGTGCACAGAATTATTCACGAAACCATTGCTCCGTATTCTCCTCAACAAAATGGGATTGCTGAGTGCAAAGACCGAACGTTGAAGGAAATGATGAATGCCATGTTGACTAGTTCTGGTTTACCTCAGAACTTGTGGGGGAAAGCCCTGCTTTCCGCGAACTACGTTCTGAACAAGTTTCCTCACAGAAGATTGGACAAGACACCATATGAGTTGTGGAAAGGTTATGTACCTTCCTACAAATATCAGAAAATGTGGGGGTGTCTTGCCAATTGCCAAGGTGATGGCTCCTAAACCTAAGAAGGTGGAATAGGACCAAAAACTGTTGACTGTATATTCTTCGGATATGCTTGCAACAGTAGTGCGTATCGATTCTTGTTACACAAGTATGAGATTCCTGACATCAATCTGAATGTGATGATTGAGTCAAGGAATGCAATATTTTTGAAGAGACATTTCCTTGTAAGGAAAGACAAAGAAGAGAGTCTCTCAAAAAGAGCTGTTGATACTGTCAAGGACAGTGATCAGGCTGACCAAGAGTCATATCCGATTTTCTGACATATTTGTTAGAAAATGAGCCTCGAAGCTATAAAGAAGCAATGTCTTCTTTGGAGGCACCTCTGTGGAAAGAGGCGATAAACAGTGAGATTGATTCAATCCTACAGAACCATACTTGGGAGTTGGTTGATCTTCCTCAGGTTGTAAGCCACTGGGCTACAAATGGAAAGATGAAAATGGATGGATCAATAGATAAGTACAAGACGAGGTTTGTCATAAAAGATTATAGACAGAAAGAAGGCCTTGTTTACTTTGACACCTATCCACCAGTGATTCGTATCACATCAGTAGAATGCTTATAGCTATAGCAGCTATATTTGGTCTTGAAATACATCAAAAAGGATGTAAAGACGTCATTCTTGAATGGTGAATTGGATGAAGAGACTTA
The DNA here is from genome assembly GCA_019454045.1 of Zanthoxylum bungeanum. NCBI lineage: Eukaryota > Viridiplantae > Streptophyta > Magnoliopsida > Sapindales > Rutaceae > Zanthoxylum > Zanthoxylum bungeanum. The sequence continues at coordinate 1,131,289 of SKCR01024900.1, read as the reverse complement.
CATGGAACAACCAGAAGGGTTTGATGTTCCTGGATAAGAACAGAAGGTGTGCAAACTTGTAAAATCCTTGTACGGATTAAAACAAGCATCTAGACAATGACATGAGAACATTGACAAAGATATGTTGTCAATTGGGTTTAAAACCGATGAGCGTGATAAGTGTATATACACCAAATCAACTCAAAAATGATATGTCATTGTATGTCTCTATGTAGACGATATGCTGATAATTGGTAATAATCATGAGTTGATTCAGTTTACCAAGAAGTGTTAACCAGCAAAATTTGATATGAAAGATTTAGGAGTAGCTAACCTAACTCTTCCTTTATCAAAGAATACTGGCTAAGCATATCATAATTAGAGTATTCAAGGATCATCGGAAGTCTGATGTATCTCACGAATTGCACACGAACTGATATCGCTAAAGCTGTGAATAGGCTTAGCAGATATACTAGCAATCCAGGACATAACCACTGGAAAGTCATAGTAAGTGTTTTGAGGTATAAGAAACTTCAAAATATGGGCTACATTACGAGAGATATCCTGCTGTTCTAGAGGGAAACAGCGATGCTGACTGGATATCTGATACAGTGGATTCCAAATCTACGGTTGGATTTGTTTTCACACTTGGTAATGCAGCCGTGTCATGGAAATCCTCGAGGCAAACATGTATTGCCCGGTCTACTATGGAATCTGAGTTCATAGCGTTAGACAAAACAGCGGAAGAAGCAGAATGGCTTAGAAACTTCCTGGAGGATATTCCTAGTTGGCCCAAACCGGTGCCAGCGATCAGTATACATTGTGACAGCCAATCGGCTATTGGGAGAGCCCAAAATACAATGTATAATGGTAAGTCTCGACATATACGTCGGAGACATAATACCATACGTCAACTGCTCTCAAGTGGCATAATAACGATCGATTATGTTAAGTCGAAGGAAAACCTAGCGGATCCACTAACTAAAGGTTTACCTCGAGAGCAAGTTGAGAAGTCATCGAGGGGAATGGGCTTGAAGCCTATATTCTAAGAATTGTCACTGTGGAAACCCAACCTAGTTGACTGGAGATCCCAAGATCTAGGTTCAAAAGGGACAACAGAAACTTTGTGCAATTCAAAACAAGCACTGAAGAGTTTCGTACTCTTTCCCATTCCGATAATGACGCTGAGTGCTGTCTGTCATTGGTTAGGTTAAGCTAAGGCTTTTAATGATCACTATATTAGGAGATGAGTCCTAATGGGGGTAAAGACAGATTACCTCTTCATAGTAGATCACCTATTTCAAGTAAGAAGTGAGGCCGCTTCCATGGGAACCTTTAAAGGCGGGTTACCCTAAAGTGCTTGATGAATCCAGGACCGTTGTTCAGGGCCAAAATGAACACAACCGTAGAACGGGAAAATGGTCGAATCAAAGCTGTGTGTTGGCAATTGTCTTGGTTTACACCAACGGCAGAACAGTTCAAGACTATGGGTCACTGGTTTGCCAAGTAAATCCGATTGTCATTCACTAGGAAAGGTTCAAGGCGAAAGCTACCTATTTCGATGCAGCTTTGGCTCATGATATCTCTCTCACGTGTCTGACTGTATAATTGAAGAATTGTGGGGGATTGTTGTAAATTCTTCAATTTTCAGAGGGTATATTTGTCTTTTGTGATATGGGGGTAGTTACAATCCTTGTAGGGTTGCAACCCCACCCCAAGGGGTGCCCTTCTTTGGCACCCCCCCTTGCCTTATAAAAGGTTTTTCCCCCATTTTTGTTAGTTAGTTGTTGGAAAAATTGGGGAAGAAAAAAGGCAACAAGACAAATACATTTCAGACTTTGTTTTCTGGTTTTTGAGAAGAGATCCACCATTTGTTCTAGTTCATAAACTTGTGAAGGAGTGCTCCTTGTACAAGTAGCATCCAAGTTATCCTGGGAGAACGTTGGCAATTCGGAACCGTAGAGCACCTGTGACGGGCCAATAAGTTCTTAAGGACAGAGACTTTCTCGACTTGGAATTTCAGTAACTTCTGATTTTTCTTATGTGTTCTTTTATTGTTTTTTTTGTTTAGGGTTTTACATATAGATTTTGTTGGGAATTGATCTGTTGGTTTTGCATGCTAATTGTTGTTTAATGACACTAAATTTTACCAACACAATATTGTACTGAATTTGGGATTTTCAGCCCACCCTACATACAACCAATGCTCTAGTTGCAATAAGCATTTAGCTTCTTTTTTTTTTTGCTCTTATAAATCCGTTAGCGATATAAAATTACAGTGAAGGAAAAGAAAATAAGAGAGAAATTAATTTGTATTATGGAAATTGCCAGAATTTAGAAGATTAGTTAAACTATGTCTATATTCAAATTATGGTTTCTTAAAGCAGATACATAGTTCCTAAAATTCCTAATTACTAATTCAGAACATTTAGAAGTTTCAAACTAAACTTCAGGATTGATCAAATCTTGTGATCCCAATAACCAAATAGACTCCTGCTATAGTTTCTACCAATCATATATGTGTAATTTTTTTTTTTTTTTGCTTTTTTTTTTCTTCAGCTAATATTTTGAGCAAGCAGACTCAAGAATTTATGCCTTGTGCTTTGCGTCATTTTAATTAGACACGCCCATAAATTGAGACAATTAGCCACTGAAAAGGACAAAAAAACATTAGCTAGTGTGTAATCCATTACTCCCTAAAGGAACTGATTTGGAGATAAATGGTTTAAAATTTGATTGTCAGGTCCTGAATTCGAATTCAGGAGATGCATTTCTTATAAAAACCTGAGACAGCCAGAGATTTTATCTGCTCCGCTAAAGTCCGAGTCGGATGATTTGATTACAAGATTTCCAACTTTCCAAAAATATATATATATAATCCATTACTATTGGGTGGCCATGATAATGAAAATCATGTAAGAATTTGATGGCAGTGAGGACCGAGGGGCATGCTTATAAATATAACGAATGAAAGAGGACACATATGGTCAAAGAATCATCACGAGAATCAATATATATATATATAATATTTGAGAGTTTCCAAGAAAAGCTAGGAGGAAACGCCGGGAAAGTGCTCGTGTCTTCTCGAAATGCAGCAATTTAGACAGGTAAATGTATTTTCGTAAAACCCTAATTAGGGTTAGGGTTTAATAAAAGCCATGTTTAAATAAAAAAAATGTTTTGTCTCAACTCGCATCGCACTCCAAAGTTTAATTAGCCACTCTACTGGATCACGTGCTGTGACACAAACTAATTGCACACTTGATGTTATAATATCGAAGATTTTTAGTAGCTATAGCTAGCTAGCTGCTGCTGCTAGTTGGTGAAGTATTTAAACTCTTTAATTAGGAATTGTTGCCTTCAAATGTAATAAAATAATCCATGGCAGTTTAATTAGTCGTTCTTAAAAATTATTTTTAAGGTTTTTAATAATTATTTTAATTTGTTAACAAATGTTAACACTCTTGATTAAGACATCCATATTTCATATATATAATAGGTCTTTAGTATTCGATTAATATCATGATGACATGAGTAAATAAATAATTCAAGTAATTTTGTTAACCTTTGTTCCTGGTCCTATTAGCTTTCTGGCCTCGTTCTCATCTTCTTTGAGGTATAGTCAACGGTAATCCACCAAACAAAAGTTAAAATTTATAAAAATGATAATGATATTTATATTCTCTTCTTCTTTATAATAAATATATATAATTATCGTCCATCAGGATTAGGTTTGAAATATAATATATCTGATCAAATTATCGTCCTTATAATTGAGAGTATTTTATTAAATTAAAAAAAAACAGTTAAATACAAATTAAAGAAAAATAAAAAAGAACCAGCCTATAAAAAGAAATTGAATCAGTAAGCCCATAGCAAAACCCTAAAAAAAGACCACCAGACCACGTAATAAGATGATCCAAAGCGTAACAAAAGAAACAAAAACTAATACAAATTTTATAACCTCAGTGATCCGCCATTATCGACTGTTCTCAAAAGCTCTCTGCTTCTAGTTTAAAATTTGGCCTAATCCACAATTTTTTTTAAGATATTATAGCAAAATATTTCATTTTATTTATATTTAAAGTATAATTTCATCTTTATCACCAATTCGTTAGAATTTGTTTTCAATATTTTTCTTGTGGATTCGAGACCCACAGTAGGTTAGCAAATATATCTTCCCAATTTAAAATATATCAAATGGAAAATATATATATATCAGAGATTTTATATTGTTTTTGAATGCTGCAAAGCAACTTCTATGGCGGTAATGTCAGCATCATTTACGCTTCATGAAAGTTGCAATGAATTGAACAGTGTATATAATTTAGACATTCTTGTATTTAATAATTTATTATAATTTTAATAATTAAATAAAAGATCGAGTAAAGCAAACGAAACTACAGTTTTTATATTGTATAAGAAGCTACGATACACTGTTAATTAAATATATTTAAATTTGATAATGCACTAGCTGGATTAATAATTAATTTAATAATCCCTTATTGGTGTCATTTAGAGATTAGAATGTTTCTGAATATGTGATCTGATCTAATTATATATGTAATTACAAATTAGAGCACAGTAAAGATTTTTCCAATATATATTCCCACTTTATGACATGATCCAGATTTTTACTAACAGTGGGATAGTCAATTTCCTCTTTGTAGGTGTGTATTATTGCGGCACTACTCTATCAATGTGGTATATTTATCTGTTTTTAATATTGGAGAGTGATTGAACTCTGTATTTTCTCGCGGTTTTGTTTTCATAGAAAGTTTCACACATATGACAGTGGTTATTGGTTATGTACGATTCAAATCTAGTGTGATCTGAAGATCGATCTAAGAATACGTACTTTCATAAAAGATTGACCTTTTATGAAGGTGTATTATTGCGACTTCATCAATGTGACATATTTGTTTGTTTTAGGTACTTGAGATAACGATTGGGCCCCACATTCCTATCACGTCTTTATTCCCATAAGAAATTTCATCCATGTGAGATCATTGACATATTCAGAAATTTCAGTCAGTGGGGGCAAATTTTTTTTCTTACCAAAATAATATATAATGAATTCATACATATTTTTTGAAATTATAAGATGATGCATATACTTTTGAAAATTATGAAATAGCTCATAGTTTCTTAACTTATAAATTAACCCAAAATTTTCAGAATTATATTTTTATCCATAATTTCTAAAAATATACCAATTTACCCTAAAAATTTAAGTAAAAAATTATTTTTGAAATTATGTATTTTAAGTTTATGTAGTATATTATATACTAAATTTCCGCTAATTTATTGTAGATTTAATCACTTTTTTAATTAAATTATTAAAAGCCTAGTGTTAAAATGCAATATTTGTGCTTTGAACAACTATAAATAAAAAAATAAATATACAAAAATATATACAAAATAATTATATTATTAATATGTGAATATTTTACACATAACAACTATATACGATATGGTTTAGGAAAAGAATCACTATAAATATATCAATAAATTAGAAGATCAATAACCAAACCTAACTATAAACATAATTATTTTTATTTTTATTTTCATTTAAATGTAATGGAATCTCTATTCTTTTGCAAATGGAAAAACACATAAATGAGTGAATTTAAAATGAAAAATAGTCAATTATCTATACATATACAAATTAAATATAATTATTTTAGATATGTTTAAGAAATAAGATTGATGTAAAAGTGTATTGGAATTTTTTTAACTAATTTGGGCTTGGGCCTACATATTATATTAAAAAATACAACTCAAAAATTAATAAATAATGTATTTATGGGTGTTGTTTAATTATTTAGATTTTCTAATATATATATATATATATATATTGCCCCCATTAGGCCCTTAGTGGCTCTGCCACTGTGTGAGATTGATTTGACTTGATGGTTCCATGATTACACTCAAACCTATGTATGCCAAGCACACGAGTTCGAATCGCAAACCAAGACACTACGCCACTCAATATATATAACCCTAAATCTCCGGACACTAGATTTAAAGTCGTGCATGTCCAAGAACCAATCTCACAAAGCTTTCTACAAATGAAATCATGGGGGAAATACGAGGTTCAATCACTCTCTTAAATACATAAAGCGGATAAATATGTCACGTTGATGCACTTTCACTCTTATAATTTTTGGGTTTTAGCATTTTTATCCTCTAATAGTTTTTTTAATTACTTTGTTATCAACCTAAGAATATAAATTTTTGTTTTAACCTTATCAAATCTTAAACATAGAATTGGACCCGATTGAGATCCAAGTTCAAGAAAAATGTGAAAGGAATATGTACACCAAGTTGATTATACAGATGCATGCTACAATGATTATATATATAAAATTAAATTTGTGAAAGGAAATGAGACCTTGAAATTGGGGCACCCTTTTAATTAATATAACATATAAAAAATATTGTTATAAGAAAATCAGCATATATAGACGTGTATTGGCAGCAAATTCTAAGTGTAGATTTATATCATCGATTTAGAATTTGTGGTTCTCGATTATCAGAACCACAATGTCGACGAGCACGTGGCCTGCCGGTACCACATTTTATTATATTATTATTATACAACTATATGTTAATTCATCAACTACAACTATATGTGTGTGTGTCGAGTATAATAAATAACCAAGTTTTAATTAGATACATTTTATAAAGTGTCATCCTTCACTATATACTCAACTTTTATTTTAATTTTTAATTTCAACCGCTGATTGTTGGAAATTCTTCTAAATATTCATTAAGGGTAATTTTATCCTTTTGTAGCATTGGGTGCTTGTGAGGGGTACAACCCTTTAGAGGGTTGCACCCCAACCCAAAGGGTGCCCTATTGGCACCCTTACATGCCTTATAAAAGGAGGCATTATATTCATTACAAAGGGACAAGGGGAAAATCCGAATTTAAGGGAGATATTTTGTTTTGTTTATTTGTTTTGGAGAGAGTTCCACCATTGATTCTCAGTTCGAATACTTGTTAAGGGAGTTCGAATTAGACAAGAATGAACCAAGTTATCATGGGAGAACATTGGATAATTGAATCCGTAAAGTACCTGTGACGGGGCCAATAAGTTCTTAATGACAAAGAGATCTCGACTTGGATTCGCCATCAAATTACACACTTTTTCCAGGTTTTCTGTAATTTCATGTTCTAGGGTTTTTTGATAGTTTGGTTGGTATTGATTTGGTTTGATTTGTTTGAAGCATGTGGTTTTGATGTTTAATGACACTAAATATACAACAATCTGAAGAACTTATTGCATTCTAGTGTTGTTAGACTGTAAATTCGCATGCTATGGTAGAAGTTTTCTGGAAAAAATACGAACTGTGCATGAAAAATCCGTAGGGCGTTCGACCGCCCGACGCACGCGAAGGCAAAAATCTGAAAATTCGTAAGAATGTTCGAACGCGTCTTCAAACACAACTCGAACGCAAGCCTTCTGCCTAAGAACGTTCGAACGCGTCCTAAACGCAACTCGAACGCAAACTCTCTGGAATCATTCCGTTCGAACGCATTCTCGGACGCTATACGAACGTGAACTCTCTGGAATTATTCTGTTCGAACGCGTTCTAGAACGCAACACGAACGTGAACTCTCTGGAACACTTCGTTCGAACGCGTTATCAAACGCAACACGAACGCACACACTGGACAGTCTCGTTCGAACGTAGATACGAACGTGACACTAACGAATCTATCCTGAAATTGTTATAAACTGCAAAGACTTAGATTAATTTAATATTAACTTAGTAAATCATATACTGAAACACTTTAAATCTTGGTAGTATAGATTTAAGTTATCATTAGGGTGTTCAATTATCACAAGCATACACTTAGTGATAAACTTGAAACTTATTTATGTGTTGCATACTTGGTTGAGAATTTAAAGTGTAATTTTACACAAGTAATTTCATCCAATCTTGTTTGACACATACACATATATCTACACTTATCGTATATTGTTTTGTGACATTGAAAAAGTGAAATACTGAGTTTGAATTGCTAAGAGGTTCTATTGAGAAATTAGTTAAAGGATATTCTGTCAAAAGGCGATAAGAGCCTAAGTGGTCAGGGACTTAAGTGGTTACTCCGGACCCCCCTCGTCCTCTGGGAATATTCCTTTATTTACTTTTCATAAGAAATCTTGGTTGGAAATTCAAGAACTCGTGTTTATTGGTACTATTATCCAATAGAACAACAAGTGGATATCTGGTATATCACTTGAGACAAGATCATTTGTTGGTCGTTGTACAATCTGTCTTTTGTAGACTTATTGAACCCTGTTTGTTTCCAGTTACATATAGTTAGCGGAAACATCACAGTACCGGTCTCTCATGGAGAAAAACCGGAGAAGTTTGGTGGGGCAAACTTCAAACAGTGGCAGAGCAAAATACTGTTCTACCTGACAACTCTGCAGTTGGCTAAGTACCTCAAAGATCCTCCGGGTCATGTGGAGGGTGAATTAGAGGCAGCCAAGGAACTGCGAGAAGAGACATGGTCGTCTGGCGACTTCCTATGCAAGAACTACCTTAGGGGTGGTCTTGACAATACCATGTACAATGTGTACCAAGGCATGTCTTCAGCGAAGATTCTCTTGGAATCTCTCGAGAAGAAATACAAAACTAAGGATGCCGGACAAAAGAAATTTGTCTTGGGTAGGTTCCTGGACTACAAGATGGTAGATTCAAGGACGGTGATGTCTCAGTTGGGTGAACTGTAGTTGATCATTCATGAAATACTGGATGAGGGAATGAAACTCTGTGAGTTACCTCCATCATGGAAGGACTTCATGAGCTATCTGAAACACAAAAAGAAGCAGATGAGCCTCGAAGACCTTGAAGTTCGATTGAGAATCGAAAAGGACAACAGGATGTCCGAGAAGGCCAGCTACAAGACTATGAAGTCTAAGGCCAACATCATTGAGGATGTAAAGGGTAGCAAGAAAAGAAAGAACAGTGGAGCTGATTCTTCCCAAGCGAACAAGAAGTTCAATGGGAAATGCTAACCCTGTGAAAAGAGCGGTCATATGACAAATGATTGTAGAAACAAGATATCTCAGGACAATGGCAAGAATAATGAGGCATATATCGCTGAAGATGAGTTGTTAACTGATGAGATTTCAGAAATGAACCTCTCAGCAGTAGTAACTGAAGCCAACTTGGTTGGGAATCCGAGAGAATTGTGGGTAGACATTGGGGCTACTCGTCATATCTGTGCTGATTTCAATATGTTTTCCTCGTATCATAAAGGTCGATGGTGGCGATCATCTGACAATGGGAAACTCGTCTACCTCTAGAGTGGTTGGACAAGACACAGTGGTTCTGAAAATGATATCCGGAACAGAGCTTACATATAAGAATGTTTGCATGTTCCAGATTTTCGGAAGAACTCAGTCTCGGGTTTGTATTTGTTTCTGACAAGATTGTATAGACCAAAAATGATGTCTATGTAGGAAAATGATACCTCGCTGAGGAGGGCTTTTTCAATGACTGTCAATTGTGCTATTAATAAAGCTGAAACTTCTGCTTATATTATTGAGTCACAAAATGTATGGCATGTGAGGTTATGACATGTTAATTATGATACAATGCGTACACTAATTAACATGGACCTTATACCTAAATTTGCATTGATAGCCAACATAAGTGTGAGGCATGTGTTGAAGCAAAAATACATAGAACATCATAGAATGAAGTTCTGAACCCTTGGAACTTGTACACACTGACGTGTGTGACATGAATATTGTGCAAACAATAGGCGGTAAAAAGTACTTTGTCACTTTTATCCATAAAAGCACAAGATTCAGTTAAGTGTATTTGCTGAGGAGCATAGTTGAAGCTATTGAGAGCTTTATACACTGAGAATGAAGTTGCAAATCAACTTGGCAAGGAAATCAAAAGAATCAGGAGTGATAGAGGTGGTGAATATGTTTCATCATTGGGTGAATATTGTTATGTGCACAGAATTATTCACGAAACCACTGCTCCTTATTCTCCTCAACAAAATGGGATTGCTGAGTGCAAAAACCGAACGTTGAAGGAAATGATGAATGCCATGTTGACTAGTTCTGATTTACCTCAGAACTTGTGGGGGGAAAGCCCTGCTTTCCGCGAACTACGTTCTGAACAAGCTTCCTCACAAGAGATTGGACAAGACACCATATGAGTTCTGGAAAGGTTATGTACCTTCCTACAAATATCTGAAAATGTGGGGGTGTCTTGCCAATTGCCAATGTGATGGTTCCTAAACCTAAGAAGGTGGAATATGACCCAAAACTGTTGATTGTATATTCATCGGATATGCTTGCAACAGTAGTGCGTATCGATTCTTGGTACACAAGTATGAGATTCCTGACATCAATCTAAATGTGATGATTGAGTCAAGGAATGCAATATTTTTTGAAGAGACATTTCCTTGTAAGGAAAGACAAAGAAGAGAGTCTCTCAAAAGATCTGTTGATACTGTCAATGACAGTGATCAGGTTGACTAAGAGTCAGATCCGATTTTCTGACATATTTGTTAGAAAATAAGCCTCAAAGCTATAAAGAAGATATGTCTTCTACGGAGGCACCTCTGTGGAAAGAGGCCATTAACAGTGAGATTGATTCAATCCTACAAAACTATACTTGGGAGTTGGTTGATCTTCCTCCAGGTTGTAAGCCACGGGGCTACAAATGGATATTCAAACGGAAGATAAAAACGGATGGATCAATAGAGAAATACAAGGCGAGGTTTGTCATAGACAGAAAGAATGCCTTGTTTACTTTGACATTTATTCACCAGTGGTTCGTATCACATCAGTAAGAATGCTCATGGCCATAGCAGCTATATTTGGTCTTGAAATACATCAAAATGATGTAAAGACGTCATTCTTGAATGATGGATTGGATGAAGAGACTTACATGGAACAACCAGAATGGTTTAATGTTCCTGGATAAGAACAGAAGGTGTGTAAACTTGTAAAATCCTTATACGGATTAAAACAAGCACCTAGACAATGACATGAGAAGATTGACAAAGAGATGTTGTCAAGTGGGTTTAAAATCGATGAGTGTGATAAGTGTATATACACCAAATCAACTCAAGAATGATATGTCATTGTATGTCTCTATGTAGACGATATGCTGATAATTGGTAATAATCATGAGTTGATTCAGTCTACCAAGAAAGTGTTATCCAACAAATTTGATATGAAAGATTTAGGAGTAGCTAACCTAACTCTTCCTCTATCAAAGAATACTGGCTTAAGCATATCGCAATTAGAGTATTCAAAGATCATCGGAAGTCTGATGTATCTCACGAATTGCACACGAACTGATATCGCTCAAGCTATGAATAAGCTTAGCAGATATACTAGCAATCCAGGACATAACCACTGGAAAGTCATAGTAAGTGTTTTGAGGTATGAGAAACTTCAAAATATGGGCTACATTACGAGAGATATCCTGTTGTTCTAGAGGGATACATCAATGATGATTGGATATCTGATTCAGTGGATTCCAAATATACGGTTGTATTTGTTCTCACACTTGGTAATGGAGCCGTGTCATGGAAATCCTCGAGGCAAACATATGTTGCCCGGTCTACTATGGAATCAGAGTTCATATCATTAGACAAAATAACGAAAGAAGCAGAATGACTTAGAAACTTCCTGGAGGATATTCCTAGTTGGGCCAAACCGGTGCCAACGATTAGCATACATTGTGAAAGCCAATCAGCTATTGGGAGAGCCCAAAATACAATGTATAATGGTAAGTCTCGACACATAAGTCAGAGACATAATACCATACGTCAACTGCTCTCAAGTGGCATAATAAAGATCGATTATGTTAAGTCGAAGGAAAACCTAGCGGATCCACTAACTAAAGGTTTACCTCGAGAGCAAGTTGAGAAGTCATCGAGGAGAATGGGCTTGAAGCCTATAATCTAATAATTGTCACCGTGGAAACCCAACCTAGCTGACTGGAGATCCCAAGATCTAGGTTCAAAATGGACAACAGAAACTTTGTGCAATTCAAAACAAGCACTGAAGAGTTTTGTACTCTTTCCCATTCCGATAATGACGTTGAGTGCTGTCTATCATTGGTTAGGATAAGCTAAGGCTTTTAATGATCACTATATTAGGAGATGAGTCCTAATGGGGGTAAAGACAGATTACCTCTTCATATTAGATCACATATTTCAAGTAAAAAGTGAGGCTGCTTCCATGGGAACCTTTAAAGGCGGGTTACCCTAAAGTGCTTGATGAATCCAGAACCGTTGTTCAGGGCCGAAATGAACACAAGTACACAACCGTAGAACGGGAAAATGGTCGAATTAAAGCTGTGTGTTGGCAATTGTCTTGGTTTACACCAACGGCATAACAGTTCAAGACTATAGGTCACTAGTTTGCCAAGTAAATCCGATTGTCACTCACTAGGAAAGGTTCAAGGCGAAAGCTACCTATTTCGATGCAGCTTTAGTTCATGGTAACTCTCTCAAGTGTCTCCATGAATATTTGAAGAATTGTGGGGGATTGTTGAAAATTCTTCTAAATATTCATTAAGGGTAATTTTGTCCTTTTGTAGCATTGGGCGCTTGTGAGGGGTACAACCCTTTGGAGGGTTGCACCCCAACCCAAAGTGTGCCCTATTGGCACCCTTACATGCCTTATAAAAGAAGGCATTATATTCATTACAAAGGGACAAGGGAAAACTCCGAATTTAAGGGAGACATTTTGTTTTGTTTATTTGTTTTGGAGAGAGTTCCACCATTGATTCTCAGTTCGAATACTTGTTAAGGGAGTGCTCATTGGATAAGAAAAAACCAAGTTATCATGGGAGAACATTGGCTAATTGAATCCGTAAAGCACCTGTGATGGGGCCAATAAGTTCTTAAGGACAGAGAGATATCGACTTGGATTCGCCATCAAATTACACACTTTTTCCAGGTTTTCTGTAATTTCATGTTCTAGGGTTTTTTGATAGTTTGGTTGGTATTGATCTGGTTTAATTTGTTTGAAGCATGTGGTTTTGATGTTTAATGACACTGATTTATTTTTTATTTTTATTTTTTTTAAGAATGGATTATAAAGAAATGTTAATTTGCATATTCATAAATTTTGTTAACATAAAAAAGTCAAGATATCATGGCATTAGATGGTTAAATATGGCTATATATATATATATATATTTATATATTTATTATTAATTTTTTTTTTGAAATCGTTGGAAACCTCACCGCAATTATATATATATTTTTATGTTCTGGGCTTAAGCGGAGCAGGTAAACCCCCCGGTTGTCCCAAGCTCTTATAAGAAACACATTTCCTGGTTTCGAACCTAAGACCTTAATGTGAGATTCTGAGCCTTACACCACCAAGTCGCACCCCTTGGGGACTATATATATATAAGTTAAATATTTTTAAGCATCCTCATCGCTCCACATAGCGACTCACTATTAAATTATAAAATTAAATTAATAAATCTATTAAATAAAAATTTATTACAATAAAAATACATATATAATTTTATAAGAATTATATTATAATAAGAAAATGTATTATACTATCTTATTAAAATCAGAAATACTATTAAATTAATAAATCTAAAAATAAGAACCTTATTATAACAAGAAAAATATATTATATTATCCTATTAAAATAAGGGACGCTATTAAATTATAAAATTAAATTAATAAATCTATTAAATAAAAAACCTATTATAATAAAAATGTATATTATAATTTTATAAGAACTACATTATAATAAAATATTATATTATATTTTCCTATTAAAATAAGAAATACTAATAAATTATAAAATTAAATTAATAAATCTAAAAATAAAAACCTTATTATAACAAGAAAATATATTATACTAATATCCGATAATTTTTTGAATAATATCACAGATAATCCAGATATATAAATATAAATATGTATGTGTAATTGTGTATGTGTCTGTGTCTGTGTATATATAAGTTAAACATTTTAAAATTTTCTCACCACCTCATGTGGTATATAACCTCTATAATTATTATTTTTAATTAAATTATAAAATTAAAATATCCCTACAAATATTTTTTATTATTATAAAATAATAAATTATTAAAATAAGAAACCTATTATAATATAAAAATATAATCTCCTAATAAAATAAGAAATATATTACTTTAATTAATTAATATTATTATTTATTATTTTTAAAAAATAAAATGATAAACTATTAAAATAAGAAACTCATTATAATAAGAAAACATATTATCATCTCTCATTAAAATTAAAAAATATTCATGGCACATAATCTATATAATTAATTTGTTATTACTTTTATAAATTAAAATAATAACATTACAAGATAATTGGAGATTACCGACTGAATATTCGATCGGTACTCTAAAACATTAGGTTGGTAATCACGATTACTTACTGAAAACCGACATAATATTTTTGATCGGTAGTTGACTCGTCAATGATAAATTATTGATCGAAATAGGGTCGGTCTGCAACTTACCAACCGAATTACCGACCGACTATATTTTGATCTATAAAATTACCAATTGAATGAATAAATAAATAAATAGATTTTACCGTCCAAATTTTAATTCGATCGGTAAACTATATCGACCAAACTTCATTTGATCGGTAAAATGAATGTATTTAAAAAAATTATGGGGCCTACCATGGGTCCCACAAGACCGGCCATGGGTGGACCCCACATCTGGGCCTTAGTACCACTCAAGAGTAGACCCAGACTAAACATAAACAATCCACATTTAATTCTACAAATTGATGTAATTGATGTGCCTTATCCATATTTAATTCTACAAATTGATGTAATTGGTGTGCCTTGAACTATTGATCTCAAGATTGAATGTATAGCATAATTGTCACTAGGCTATGCCATGTTTCTTGTTATAATATGTAAAGAATGTGTGTGTGACCCTTGATCTCAAGATTAAATGTGTAGCATAGTTGCCATTAGGTTATGACATGTTTCTTATTATAATATGTAAAGAATGTGTGTGCGTGTAAAATAATAATAATAATAATAATAATAATAATTTTTTATTTTTTATTTTAAATTTTATCAATCGAAATTTTAATCAGTAATTGTTAGCGGCATAAACTGGCGCCAAATTAATATTATGTTTCGTATTACCGATCGACTATCAACTGAATATTCATTTTAAAAAGTATTTATAATTAGGGATATGATTTCAAATGAGAGATAGAAATGATATATATATATATATATATATATATATATATATATATATATATATATATAATATATATATATATATATTAAATGTAAATAAATCAAATAGTCTCATTTAGATTATAAAATTGATGAGCTCCGAAATATTTAAAAGATCAATATCTAAAATAACATTAAGTTTCTTTATGATATGAAATTTTAATTAAAAATATACTTAACCCGTATTTTCCATGTGCTAATTTACATAAAATTTGAATGACATAAAAGAAACATATCAATCATATAATTGGGAGATTACTTCAAAATTTGCATGATTACATTATAGTTATGGTGTTTGACATAATTAAATTTAATCTTGCCATATGCATAATATTTATGATTTTGATTTTGGCTGTAATTATTATTGTCAAGCTCATCATGTAAATGATTTTTCAAAATTAAATACCACAACATAATTTACCTTTTCATAAGCATCCCATCTCATTCAGGATGAATATTTATTTCGTTCTTTTTTTGTTTTGTTTTGTTTTTGTTTTTACATTTCACACACCTTTTTCCACACTCACCTATGCACAAATATAAATTAAATAATTTATCCTTGGTGTGAAGAAAAATCATTTTTTTATATATTAATTTATAAAAAGATAAGGTAGAAAAAGCTCAAATTAAAATTTTAACATCATATTTTTCAGGATTCAAAGTTCAAATTCAAGTGATCAGTTACTAATAATGTTAAATGTTAATAAGGAGAAAATCTACAATACAATGGAGACACCACGTCATCCGTGTAACAATCTAATAATCTATTGTTACATGTGCTAAAATATTAAAAAAACAACTAAAAAGATTGATATTAAATCATATATATCATTTACAAATTTACTAGTGATATCACGTCACTTATGTCTCCGTTACACCAAAGAATTACTCGTTACTAAGAATCACTTGCGAACTCTCGAAAATGGGAGGAAAGTACTTGGAACTTTTCAACTTATATAACTTTCGATGTAAGAGATGAATAAGCTTACCGTTAATTAAACTATAATAATTAAGGTAATAAGAGCAAGTCATGTGCATAGTATTGGCTTGTTTTATGCTATGGAAGAAGCATAAAATAAGCAACCAAAAATTTAAAATAAACAAATATGTTACAAGAAAAATGAATAATACGTGAATATCCGATATTGGAGGGAGCAATAAATCATTTTTCAAATATATTTTGACTTTCTTCATTGATTGATTCAATCGGATTTCATGTTACGCCCAAGATTTTGATCTTATGTCACCAAAATGTTATAAACTATTGACCATAATCATATCATTTAGACCAAAATTATTAAACTATACAAAATGAAATCACAAAATATCCTCTTCTTAGATATTTTATGGCCAATAGATAATGCTCCTCATTACTAAGAGATAATTCTTCTAATTTTGAAATCGTTGGAAATCTCACCGTCAAACCATCCTTTTCGGATTTAAACGGAACAGGTAAAATCCCGAACTATCTCAGACTCTTATAAAAAAAGTACTCATTGGATTTGAATTCATGACTTAAAAATCAGATCGTGAACCTTACACCACTAAGTCATGTCCAATAGGGACGATAATACTTCTCATTACTAACTCTTAAATACTTATTAAACAAGACCTGTGTTTATATCAAGAGAGCTGCATATCTATTTTCGTGTTATAAATAAATTTTTATGTTTTTATATATTTTCGTGTATTATTATATATATTCTTCTCTGAAAAATTATTGTAACATAAAAGAGAACACTTTCTATTATATATAAATAGTGTTAAATAAATTAATAAAGAATCAAAAGAAAATTAAATAAATAAAGAAACACAAAATAAATAACAATAAATAAATAAATAAATAAATATAAGATTTATTAAACAAATAAAAGAGAATAAATATATAAAGATTATTAAATAAGTTAAAGAGGGAAAAAAATAAAGGAGATATAAGAAGAATTAAATCAAAAAGTAAAATAAAATAATTAAATAAAAAAAAAAGAAATAAAACAATTAAATCAACAAAGTAATTTATTTAAAGGACCATTTTTACTCTTTATTGAATTTGAATGATTTATAAATCGTCCGTGATTTAAATAAGAATCCTGAAGTTGAATCCTAACTCAAAACTATAATAAGAGTTGAAAATTAAAACCCAATAAAATCATCACTGAGAAATAAAGACAATAAAAACCATAACTAAAAACTTGCAAAGCCAAGCACAAGAATTGTCCATGGGTGTTTTCCATGTCGTGTGGAAATAGCACATCCATTTTTTTTCATAACAAAAGCTTACTATATAGCAAAATGCCACATGAAACACAATGACATGCAGCAAAGCTAGGGAAGACAAAGTCATCAAACCAGAGCACAGATTCAAATTTAAAACACTGAAGCTAACATATAAGTTCTCGCCAACACAAGATATAGAGTTCTTCATACTGCAGAGATGTCCTATAACTGATCATGGTTCCCCCAGCATATATAACATTAAAATAAGGACACCTGATAAGATACCTGGCCAACTCGGAAGAAACATCACAGATGAAAACGACCATCATTCTTTGACTTTTTGAAACTTCATTTCAAGGTATCTCTAGATTTTATCTAGCTTCTCTGCTTTGATCACAGGGTTTGCTTTAGCTATAGCATCCCTAGCAGCAGTGCGGTAGTCGAAAGGACAGTTGTGTTTGTCCGAGTAGCGATGTGACGCACAGTATAAGTCACCACAGCGACATTTGAAACCTGTTAAACCAACACGCTTCTTGCAACTGTTGCACCGGCTGGGACCCTCCTTCGGCTTTGCCTCCACACTCTCCACTGAGTCTGTAGCACATGATGGCTGAACAGAGATGTTTTTTGGCTCCCCTGAACTAACTCGCATATCAACATTGGCAGCAGCAACAGGTTCATTCCCCTTGCTGCTTGATGCTTCAGTCACAATGCTTCCAATAGATGAAGCAGCAAGCTTAGCTTGCTCCTGTTTCAGCATCATATCCTTGTAGCATTTGGAACACATATTCATAGTAGCCACACTTCCAAAGAAGCCACAGTTGTTGATGCACAAGATAGGGCCTTCAGGAGGAGCTTGGCATCCAGTCTCATCATGGTCCATGTTTTCACCGCTCCTGCACTATTGCATTTGTAAAATTTAAGATGTTAGAAACAAACAAACAATTAATAAATAAAAGATTGATTAATTCCCAATTCATCAACACTGAACCCATTTATTAAGTGTCATTCATACATATAAACAGCATTTCGACAATTTTAACCAGTGTTACTCCAAAGCTCAGCTCAAGTGGCTCTTAACAAGCTAGGTGTAACGCACCTACACTCTCCAAGCTTGTCCAGGGCCAATGACTTGCCCATGGCCGCTTGTGTGTGTGGTGCTAGTGTGCACTTTGTATTTATTCTTATTTTATTTTATTTTCTATTTTAGGGGGTGTGACAACTCAAGCATCATGTGTGTTTCCTAGTGGCACTTGTGCAATGTCTTTAAAACCTCTTTAGGGGGGGTGACCCGGGCACCTTAGAAGGGCCTTGGCCACCAGCATACTAGGGGCTTTAGCTGTGTACTCCCTCGCCCTTAGTTGGCTTGCTTAATGAAACATGCTTCCTTTTGATTTCCAATTGCTATGTCCGAATGAGTTGCTTGAATGTGTTTCATTATCTTATGCCTTGTGGATGTATGCTTATGGATGTATGCTTTACTTTGTTGCCTAATAATGTTCCGTTCTATAAATGGCTAACCATGGGTGCGACCTTGCAGGGTCGATTCTAGGCTGACTTGTTAGGCGCAACGCTAACAAGTGCCGCACGGACCCAACTTGGTGACACCAAAGTTTGGCCCGTGACACTAGGCTTGGACACCTACAATTTTGGCTTGGTTCAACCTTAAGAAGTGAAAGGTTCATAATGCATCAATAACTACAAGCACTCAAGCCCAACGGTCATAAGAATGACTGCATGTCTAAATCACAAAATGTAAACATTATATCTCTTTATCTCCGTATTTTCCATTAAAATATAATGAAATTACCAATACCAGCAATTAGAATTGCAAACATCAGAAGTCCTAGAACAGACCACAGGAAGTTAACCAAATTGATCTAATTATGCTCAGTTTAAATGGGAAGATTAACCCAAGAGACAACCAATACATTAATGACATTCTTAGTTTGCATGACACTGGAGAATGATTAACCGACTCAACATCTAGATTCTAGAGACGACATAAAGTTGGACAAGCACATCATTCGTACAAAGACCCTCCACAGCTGTCTTACAGCATGTGCCATGCAGGTTGTAGAAGAGGCTGAGTTAGGATAGTTTGGTCTGTTCATTTCCTCCAACCAAGAATCAAACAAATCCAATCACTTCTACAGTATAGGAATTAGGAAACAGACTTGTCATTCTAAAACTGCACATTAACATCTAGTTGGTTCGGCACACCACCATATTCTAATTGTAAAGTGACAATCATGCACAACATAAATTTCCAAACGATATATATGATACCACACATTATTTTCGAGAGTATAAAATTTTAACATCATTGCATGAATGTTTATAATTATTAGCTAACACCATACACCAGAACAGGCAAATAAATACATGAAAAACATAATATACACAAGTTTGTAATATATCATCAAAGTTCAAACACAAAGAAGCAGCAACAAACAAACAAACAAATGTTGCAGAATACAATAACTTCCTATCTTGTTATATTGCTTATTAGACAGCAAAATTCAACTGCCCGTGAACGAAAGTACAAAACCTTTGTTTTCAATCACTGAATTGCACTTTATAACTGTCGCCTTTTGCCAACATCATAATTAACTACGCCTACATACTTAGAATGAGTACTTGCAAACATATTGAATAATATTCCACAAACCAAAACAACGAGCAAGCACACAGCCCCTCAGATCATTTCTAAATTATATGACATACCTCATACTATGCAACAATTTTATTATATATATATATATATTATATATATATATATCCTACGACAGGCAGTAACATTCAAATCTCATGCTACCAAACAACGTAACAAAACCCAACGACCAACGTGAATCAGCTCATTACATAACCATACATGTAGACAAATATCAAACAACACAACTTATCCCTTAAACATAATAAAAATCCTAACTTGCTCCTAAATAAAAAATTATCAGTATCAAACGAGCCATGAAAATTAATAAATTAATTTCAATTTAAAGGAAACAAAAAAAAAACCTATAAAATCATCTAACCTGTGAGCCAGAATTATACTAGAAATGAATCCCTTGAGCCGATCTCCAAGCTCAAAACGGCAATCCAATAAGCCCTGCTTTTCGTCAACTCAAACAAATAAATAAAATTAATAAAAACAAAAAAAAAACAACCAAAAAAATAGATTGAAATTTAAAAGAAAATAATAAATAAGGAGATCGGAAACGCTAACCCTAAAATAAAATGGACCAGATCGGCCGATGAGAGACGGAGAGCAAAAACCGACGAGAGACGTTTTCGTTTCCCTTTTGGTGTCTCTCTCTGATTTTTAAAAGGCATCGCAGTTTCTCTGCCAACGAAGGCTCTTTAATGATTAGGGGTGACGTGGATCCTTCTCATTTGTTGGGCGCTTCTTTTTTTGTTTCCCATTTTGTCCCCCCTCTTGGGTCTCAAATAACAATATAATAATGACATTTAAATCCCGACTGATAAATAAACTAATTAAAATCACCCCAAGACTAAAGGTGGCAGAAAAGTTCGGGTCTGGTCCTGTCTGGATTGATCTGGGATAAAAAAAATCTGGACCGGATTCTATACTCAAAAGTCTTGTTCGGGCCCGAGTCGGGCTTAGTATTTTTAGCCCGGACTTAAATAAAAAAACATATATATATATATATATATATATATATATATATATTAATATGTTTGTAATATTTTTTATTTATTTGTAGCATTTAAATTGTTAATTTCTAGATGAAAATTTTGATTTATTTGTGAATTATCTTTGCATATAGTGTGAATGTATTTTGTATTTATATTTTTTAATATTTTTAATATTTTTTTAAAAAACGGGCCAGATAAAGCCCGGGCCCGAGCCCGGCAGGGCCAGGCTTTTCCTGGGCTCGGGCTTTTATTTTTCTTGTCGGGCTCGGGCCGGGCTTATCAAAGCCCGGGCCCGGCCCGGCCCGGCCCATTGCCACTTTTACCAAGACTCATTTGTTTGTCTTGAAATTCATGAGTTTTTCTCCGTCCAAAAGTAATATTTTCGAAATTGAACTGGTTCGAATAGTTGATTTAAAAATTTTAATGAGTTATTATTTCAATTAGTTGAATCGTTCTAAAAAATTCGATAAAATCGGTTGATATCATAAATAATTTTTTTAATTAAAAATTATAAATTTTTTTTTTGGCTTTAAAAATAAAAAAATTGAACCACTCTCGTTCGACCGTTTTTTACTTTTTTTTTTTATCGTTTTGGCATGATTTGACTGTTTTTTTCCAGACCTATTTTTTGTGTGTGACTAGGCCGGACTAACAGGCGATTCCGGTTCGACCGGTTGAACCGGCCAATCCAGTCTGATTTTAAAACATGATCCAAAAATTAATTTGAGAATTGAGGATTATTCAAGACTTATATTTTGAGTTCATTTTATTTATCTCAACCAATGTAAAATATTAGTGTATCTAAAAAACAAAATTGAGCTGAATCAATATTCTGACGCAGTGCAAAACACAATTTGCTCGGGATTCTTATCACAAAAATGCAATGAAAATGACCCAACTTTTTCTTGCCATGGGTAGGGGTGGCAAAACGAATCAACGAATCGAATTTATATCGAATCCTAAACGAATCGAATCAAAATGTGATGGATTCGTATTCGATTCGTTTATTAAACGAATCCTAATATCACGATTCGTATTCGATTCGTTTATTAAACGAATCGAATACGAATATTCGTTTATTCATTTAGTCAATGATATTATTTAATAAAATAATTTACCACACTTGATTTACATTAATTCTTCATAAATATATACATATGAAATATGTAATTAATATATTTACTAAAAATACCTCACCAAATATCGAAAATATTACTTTTTCTATGATAATTAGCTATAATTTCTCGAATCTTAATTGAAAATTAACAAGAACTAGTAAATAAAAATAATTAAACGAATTCTAAACGAATAAACGAATCAATGAGCTTAAATTCGTATTCGATTCGTTTAATAAACGAATCGAATCGAATTGACCCATTTATTAAACGAATCCATTTTTTCAAACTCGTATTCGCTTTAAAGTGAATCGAATCGAACCGAACGAATAAACGAATCCTAACCTAAATTGCCACCCCTAGCCATGGGTGCATTGTGACAAGCTTAGGAAGGAGATCTGTAACTCAAGTCAGTCCACCGAGAGTTTTGAGGGAGGAGATATGTAACTCAAGTCCACTATGATTTAATAATATATAATTTAATATAATATGATATTGTATGATATTATATTATAATTATCGTTATCATATTTAGGAATGTGATATAATATGGTATAATTAAATAATATGTTTTTGTTTCGTTTGATGGTATGATATGATTCCAAAAATGATAAAATGATTAAAATACCCGCAAATACATAAATGCATGTAAAATCATATTAAATCTAATTTTTTTTGTCCAAAAATTAGACTCAATGAAAGACATAAAAAAATCTTTTAAAATATCACCAAACATATATCAAACTATTACCCATTAATCAAAAATCAATAAATTATAATAAAAATTAATATACATATAACAAATATGAAAAATCACATTCTTCATAAAAAATAATTTATTTGAAAAAATAATCCATGATTTATAAAAATTTCATCAAATTTAAATTCATACCATAATATCATCCAAAATAATCTACTATTAAATTCGCACAACTCGTAATTTAAATAGTTCTAAATATATTAATATTCAAAAAAATTGACAATCTTAGTGATGTCCTGAATTACCACCAAACATCATCTCAAGCAAAAACTATTTGCGTCATTTAGGTGGGAAACTTATAAAACCAGTCAATATATCACGATCTCGAAGAAGAACCATGTAAGCTTTTGTTTCAACATTAGTTTCCAAACTCAAGCTCAATACTAATTCTCAAAGCTCACTTCCATTTACAATTGGTTTAGTTGAAAGATCTTTTACCAATACCATTATCACTGGCATTTTAAAATTTTATTAAGGATATTTTAGGAATACAAAATTATAAAATCATGGCAAATCACTAAATCCATAGTTCAAAAAACTCTCCAAAATTCATGATTTTCAAACAATGAGATTACAATGAGAAACGAAACCATGAATATGAAAGTTAAAACAAACAACAATTTGAACCATAAAATAAACAACAATTTGAACCATATCATACTATATGAAACCATGACAAATCGTGAAACAAACAAATTGTGTTCCTTTATTAATTGTTCTCCCGACTTCTAATATTATTGTTTCTCGAAGGGCTGAGATTTTTTTTTTTTGAAATCGTTGGAAACCCCATCGCCAAACCACTCATTATGGGCTTAAGCGGAGCAGGTAAAACATCTGATTGTCCCAAGCTCTTACAAGAAACACATCTTCGGATTCGAACCCAAGACCTCAATGTGAGATCCTGAACCCTACACCACCAAGCCACGCATCTTGGGGACTCGAAGGGCTGAGATGAAAAAGAAATATAAAGGAAAAATTGTTCCAGAAGAGATAAGAAAGTTGTAAGTTGCTCAAGAGCTAAGGTTCTTCGTGAGTATAATATAACTTGGTAATTAATTTTCTCTTGTTGCACATTACCTTGATGCTGGCATTGTTCTACCCTCCAGACTCGGAGTGGGCTGCCATCATTTTTCTTTTATCTCCTTTATCTCATTTAAATGATTAAGATTTTGCCACATATCATAAAATAAATCTAATGGCCATTACTTTGACAACAAATTAATGAATTTGATAAGTGGCTTAGCCAAAAGCCAAGCCAAATTATAAGCCAAAAATAAAATCATTTTTTTCAGACTCATCAATCAGCTCACTTCCCTTTATCAAATAGCAACACAAAAATCTATCCCTCTATCATATCTGATTTTGGCAGAGAAGGGGTTGCCGAGTTCCATGACATATACTTGAAGGGTTTACTCTTGAGGTGGTGATACATACGATGCAGAGATAAAAATCCACTTGCTTCTTATGCCTTTTCAGGTACCTTGACCGGCGTAAACACACACGTATAACGCAAGCGCACGTATCGTTCAAGTAGTATAAAAATATCGATCCCACGATGACTTAATTCCTATTGTTGTTATTAATTATTGATACTATTTATTTACAAGTATATAATTATAGGGAGAATGAAATTGATTGCTTTTGGTTGGTTGAATGTGGATTTGCTAATTAAAATAAAAACAGACTCAAAAGAAAATACTAAGGAAAATAACAGAAAAGACTCAAAGATCTAGGGTCGTGACTCCACACAATATTATTCGAAAAATGAATTGATTCTCTTATCTATGTGTAATAAGTTAGTTTGCTAACCTGGAACACGAAAATATGCAAAAGCCTATGTCGATGGTCAGACGCAAATACCCAGTATAACCCAATTGAACCATATGTCTATGTCAACCAAATTACCTAGATTCATTAAGATTAAGTTCAGATTATGGCTACCCCGCCCGACATGTATATGTCTATCCTGTAAGGAAATCTATTAAATGGTTATCTATCCTCAAGGAAGATCGTGGGCTATTGAATCTAATCCTGAAACCTAAAATCCATATGTCTAGTTCATTTTAAGTTTACCACATCAATCTTATTGGTGATCAGACAACAAGAAGCATTAAGCTTAAGACTCAATAAACAAACTAAAGAATTACCCTTTAAAAGAAAATCAATAATTAAGTGTGAATATTGTGTTTCATCACTTCCCTAGAATAAAATAAAATGCTGGGGGTTAGAAGATCCACTTTTAGAAATCTCAAATTATTATAATATGGAAATTGCATGTATTATCCAATTAAGTTGAACCAGCCATAAATGCGGTGTTATTATTTATCCATAAACCAGCCATATAGGCGGTAATTATATGTCACCTAAAGACCAGCCATATAGGCGGTGTCACATTATGTTACATAATTAAAATCAGCCATTAAGGCAGAATCAACTTTTAATTCATATTATTAAATCATAATTTTCATATTATAATTGATGTGAGATTATTTTACCTCCACTATTTCTAATTTGGAAATCTCTCTTATTATAATATATAAATCTACGTGATATTTACCAACCAGCCATATAGGCGGTATTCTGATTAAGCCATATAGGCTGTATATAAATCTTTGTGGACCCGGCGCACGTTAGCACTGTTCGGCGCACGTTAGGCGTCGCGACGCCAAAGGCTTGCGCGTCGCGACGCACAGAATTACGAAAATACTCTTTTTTCCAATTTTCACTGTTTTGGTCCCAAATCACCTCCAGAATGTCCTGAAACTTTATTTATCTACAAAATAACACAAAAAACATCAAAATATTCACAAAACTCAAGAAACTATATAAAATATTAGGTTAAACGAGTGAGAAATAGTGATATAATTATCACTCATCATACCTTGCTTAAATCACATTTTTTTCATGGAAATAAACATAATACTCTGCTAACTTTCTCACACGGTTAACGTATGTCAACAGAGTATTATGCTAAATTCCCTTTTAACTTCTTAACTTCTTAATTCTTATTTCCATGAATAAAATCCCATTTCTCGGACTTTATAAAGTCAACGACCCATTTAACAGACAACAGCATAAACCTCACGTTTATTAATTCGTTGAAGGAGTGAAAAATCCAAGTATTTATGGCATGCTTGGATGGAAAAAATTGTAATAAAGATAGATGAAGTCTCAGTTTTACCTCAACACCGGAAGGTTCTTCTTTTTCTTGTTCTTATTATTATTATTATTATTATTATTAAAATTTGATATGATAGAGGGATAGATTTTGTGTTGCTATTTGATAAATGGGAAGTGAGCTGATTGATGAGTCTGAGAAAAAGGGTTTTATTTTTGGCTTGGCTTTTGGCTAAGCCATTTATCAAATTCATTAATTTGTTGTCAAAGTAATGGCCATTAGATTTTAATTTATGATATGTGGCAAAATCTTAATCATTCAAATGAGATAAAAGAGATAAAAGAAAAAGGATGGTAGCCCACTCCGTTCTGCAAATGATTGACTCAGAGCTATTGCAAGCTGTGGATTATCTCGTTATTCAATGCTCCAATATTTTTCTTACAAAAGAGACTGACATAAGGCTAAGTGAGAAGAAAAAACACATTGATCTTTTCTTCCAATATTGGACTTTGTTTTCCAACTAACTGTGTCCAATTTGCATTTGATTAACGAGTGATTTGCTAAACTGCTCAACAAAGATGAACTTGATTTCTCGGTACTGTGTGCTCTTCACTGCTGATCTCACAGTATCTCTGCCCAATTACCTAAAATCTTTTATATAATGCTTTTCGAGTTCCTGTAAGTGTTGCATAGACTTAAGCTTTATGTATTGCAGCTGCAAGAAACGGTTGATTAAGAGTGTTGATGGTGGTTTTTTTTACGACACCCACTATCTGGGAGATTACAGTATGATGTTGTGCTACCCGACCGAGATGGTGTGAGAAGCCCGAGGCTAAGGTGGTATGAGAAGCCTGAGAACCTAAGACCAGAGAAAAATATGAGCCCGACCTATATGTGCAAGTGAGGTATTCTACCCGAGAGGCCGACCATATGTGCAAGAGAGGTGATATGCCCGATGGGCCGACCATATGTGCAAGTGAGGTGCTATGCCCGATGGGTCGACCATATATGCAAGTGAGGTGCTCTACTCGAGGGGCCGACTATATGTGTTGGTAAGGTGCTCTACCCGAAAGGGGGTTTCTATGATGAAGTGATGGTGGTCTCGACCCATCATTGTAAATTACAATAGTGGTTTGAGAACATAGATAAAAGGATAAAAATCATTATAAATGGATGGGTTCATCTTTGATTGGGAGTTTATAGATTTCACTCTCTAAGAAAAAAGTGTTAGAGAAACTAGTGATAGAGAGAGAAAATGAGTCATGTACTTGACCACACTGAGGGAAGTAGCTCGGGTTAGTCATGACACGACCATGTTTTATGGGGCTAGTCATGACCCGACCATGTTTTATGTTGTTTATTCCTCTTTATCACCTCAGGTCAGAATTAATGTGAGGCTAATAAAATCATCCCATTTTTCTCGTGAACGTAGGTTGGAATCGATCTCCGTCGAACCACGTAAATCCTCACTTCTGTGATAATTTATCATTTGCTAAGTTTGTGCGGTTCTCACTAAACAAACAAATTCATAGTTTGGGAAGATTTATTCGAGGGGTAAGTTTCCTATACTGTCATTGGAACGAAAATTATCGTTAAAATGAGCATAATAAGAAAGAATCCTCAACATAGACAAATAGTGAGTTTACGTAATGGCTGTACGGGCCAAATTTGATCCTGGGGTAATTTCGTCCTTTTGCTTCAGGCCCAATACGGAACGCACCCCAGACTCTCAGGCCCAAGCTTCTACCTCAAAAGGAAGCCCCGAGGTTTGAAGTATATAGAAGCCCAGAGATTTACAAGCCCAGGCCCAGTGAAAAACCACGTACCCAAACCATAATCAGGGCTCACCCCATGCCAGTCCACATAATGCCCAGGCTCATAAACACCATTCATAACCCATCAGTTCCAACCAACAACGGGCAAAACGCAGTAATTACACCTCATGAAGTCGACCGTTATCATGACCCAACAAACGAGCAATCAAAGAGCAATAAAGACACACGTTACTGGAGCATGTATATATATGAAACGAGGCTCCACGAGGAAGGGACATTCAATCACAAGCTCTCATACTCAGAATCTCAGAACACTCTCTCCATATCTCTCAGCACCTCTCATCTACCGCCCTCATGGCAGCCCACGGGGATCAAGGTAACATCTGACCTTGCTCATCCTCCTACGATTTTAGCACATCATTTCCGTCACTGACTTGGGCATCGGAGTGCCTACGACATCCACCACACCGGTGGGTAGACCCTTCACGCTCACCCTACCTCTTTGTTTTGCAGGATCGCCAGTGCCCCTCTACGAAATCTCGATTGTAGACCTCGAGCGAAAATCAGCGTCTACAGTTTGGCGCCGACCGTGGGTCCTTGGAGATTCATAGCATGCAAATATCCCTCCGTCTATGATCTTTTCAAACACCCCAACTCGTATGGCGTCATAAAACGAGCAAACACCAGATCTCATGATCACTTAATTAGCTCTCATTCAAGAACAATTACAAATATTGGAGCATATTTCTTCAACCTCCTAAAGGCCCGAGGCTACGGATCACCCAAACAATCCTATCATCTGATCCGATCTCTTAGAAGAGTTCAACAATGGGGCAAGCGAAAATCCACCATCAGACGACCTTCCAGTAAATCACCAAAGAAAAAGCCATAAATCTCCAGCAGACCGATAACAATAAGTCACCTCCTTCATGCGAAAGGAAATGCAAGAGTTCAAAAGAGCAATTCTCTCCAATCTACCTAGAGTCAGGCTACCAAGGAAAATCCGAGCCGAGATATCATCAGACTACGCAGAATGATCATTATCAACCTCTCACTACATATGAAGATTTTCATATTCTTCAGACGACATGGATGAATCTCAATCTCCTTCATACGATATGAAAACGGTGTCATCTTCTTCAAACGACATGAGAGGATTGCCATCTCCTCCAGGTGACATGAAAGATTACATGAATGGAGTGTCATCAATTCCGGACTCCATTCGACCATAGTCTCATGGACCTACTTCAGGCACAAGGCGCGTCCATTCGATGAAACTATATTTCCTATCATTTACCTCATATGATGAAGCAATATATTTGGCTTGAGGAGGATGTCCAGTTCGACAGTACCCGAATGAAGATTTAGCGTGGACATCCCGGTCAACATTACCAGCTTGTCACAATCGACACTATATGATAGTTTAATATTTAGCAAAGATTCCACTCGACACTCCACGGATGAGGCTTGACACTTGTTTAAATTCCCATTCGACATGAGATGGAAGAGGACTTAGCTTGACTGAGGTACCATTTGACACGACAAAGTCAAATTACCTATATGACAAAATGGATTGCCAACAACTTCATACTACGTTGGATGATTGTTATCTCCCTCAGAGGACATAAGAGGATAGTCATTTTCTCCATACGACAATGTGGTCATCAACTCCCCACTACATCCAAAGATCGACATTTTCTCCAAAAGACGAAGAACATTGATATTCCTCTGGATGATATGTATGATTTATCATCCCATCCAGACGACATAGATGTAATGTCATCTCCACCAGACTACATTGATAGAATGTCGTCAGCTCCACTCATGTTGTCTGGACGAGATGACATCCTTCCGTGTCGTATAGATGACTTGAAAAGGTCAGGTAGAGTAAAGAACCTTCTTTGACCTTCATCAGGTCCAGTCGACCTCTATCAGATCTTGTAGACTAAATGGGGACCCTCTTGGACCTCCATCGGGTCCATTCGACCAACCTCCATCAGGTTCGAGCGACCGATCTCCATCAGGTCATGTGGGGTGTGGACTCCCATGTATCTTCATCAGGAATAGTGGAATGAAGACCCTCTTGGACCTTCATTATGCCCAGTCGACCATAGCCTCATGGATTGTCATTAGAGCCAGTAGAATGGACTCTCATTGACCTCCATCAGGTTCAGTAGATAATAGCTTCATCGACATTCCTCGGGGCCAGTCTATCTTGGTTATATTGACCTTCACCAGGTCTGAGGAATATATATGATAATAAAAAAGGGGGGGCCTCCCTACAAACTTCCATTTTCTCCTTTCGACTGAACAATCTCAGGTGACGTGGAACATGTCCTATTAGTCTATTACATGCCCATAATTTGAAATCTCCACTCGACCAGAAATTGGGCCAGACGTATCCGAATTTTCTATACACATCCAGTCTACACTCGCTAAAAGAGCACCCTGCCACACGAAGCCCATTAAAATTGGCCCAAATCAGCACCGAAAGCCAGGAAAGCCCTCGAACCACTCACGATAGCCTATTAGAGCATAAAATCAAACCAAGCGCTTAGGCCCAAGTACCAAACCACAACCGAGCAAGCCCAAGAAAACACAAATTATAAAGCCCAATCTGAGGGAGAAGCTTACACTTGTTTTCAGCCCAATTCCATTTGAACTAATGTCACACATTGATTATTTCAAAGGGAGAATTCAATGGCTGATTTCAAAACACAAACCCACATCGT
Organism: Zanthoxylum bungeanum; assembly: GCA_019454045.1. NCBI lineage: Eukaryota > Viridiplantae > Streptophyta > Magnoliopsida > Sapindales > Rutaceae > Zanthoxylum > Zanthoxylum bungeanum. Next base: position 1,100,671 of record SKCR01024900.1, on the reverse strand, counting down.
TTGTTTGCTAGAATCGCACTAAAGACAATCAACAAAAACCAACAATAACCCAATCGACCCTGACAAACATCCGATGAGTTCACAATCCCAAAGAAAAAAAGGAAAACAAAATAATAAAGCCTAACAAGAGTATACAGTCGTTATGAAAATAAAAAAAATAAAAAAATTAGCATGACGCTACATACCCAAGGAACATGAACAATCATCTATGCACCCTAAAAGTGCCACAAGCCATACACAATAGCCTAGCTTCCAAATGAAAAGCATGAGAAGTACATAACTAGAACAATATCCATACCGTGTGCGACAATAGGCCAAACGCTTTCTGCCAAAAGAAGTAGGCTGAAACCGAGAAGCATGAGAGCCCACACACGCCATATCATCATCTTCAAACATGGGTCACGACCAACCAAGCCCACTACCCACGCTTGCTGCCAAAAGAAGTAGGCTGAAACCGAGAAGCATGAGAGCCCACACACGCCATATCATCATCTTCAAACATGGGTCACGACCAACCAAGCCCACTACCCACGCTTGCTGCCAAAAGAAGTAGGCTGAAACCGAGAAGCATGAGAGCCCACACACGTCATATCATCATCTTCAAAGCATGGGTCAGAAGCAACCCCCAAGCTCACTACCTACAGTACAAATGAAGCCCCACGCTACATTCGTCGGAGGACGTTGAGGATCAAAATAGAGTGAGAATGGTAGCTAAAACGCTGCCCAACTTGCTGCGTTTTCAGACTTAATTGTCTAGTTGATATGTAGTGTCGAATCAAAGAAGAAGATTGCAGAACGAGGGCAAGTTCATAACCACATGGCTGGAATTTGGACACCTGAGAAGCAAGTACATCATGTGAAGCACGCTGCCACCAAGCTTGAAGCCACCAAGAACGCATCCAAGGAGAGTGAGGACACCAAGGGCACCTATGATAAATCTTCCTTCACCAAGCTTGGTGACAAACCATGCATAAGTATCATGCGACTACAAAAAAGTGCGAGCTAAACCACCCAGATGCCACCTTAAGAAACCCACAATACACTCCTTCATGCAGAAAGAGGAAAACCATGCATGGCCCAGCCAACACGCATGCATTCACTAACGCATCCAAATAAGCATGATGCATGTCCGTTTGCATGGTTTGCATGGCCCACTTTCAGATGTCGACTTGCATGACTTACAAGGCTCATTTTATGATTTCGACTCACTTTCTCCCTTCTCGATTATGGCTAGAATGGACAAAGCCCTACTGCTTACCTGCATGCATGCGTGGCCCCGTTTTATAAAAAGCTTATTTGGTCACTACTACGTGGGCTTTTGCTCGCTAGTCTCATTATAAAGGCTTATGGGTAGTGGGTTCAAACTATCATCAGGTCTGATCGACCTCTATCGGGTCTTATAAAGTAAGGAGTGAAGACCCTCATAGACCTTTATCAAATCCATTGAATCTTAATCTCGTGGATCTTTATCAAGTTTTTGAATGATGATGACAATTCTGGACCTTCATCAGGTCTAGTGAAGTGGAGACCAGTAGACTGGGGACAATTTGAAAGGAAAGAGCTATGGGGAATGGTATTTCTCCAAAATCGGTGAGATCATCTTTCCAAACCAAAATGCACTCCAGATGACAGATTAATTGAAAACTCCATTTGGTTCATCTTCAGGACCAGTAGGCTGGAGATTGTTCAGGCTTTCATCTGGCCAAATAGACGGGAACATTCCCCATAGACTCATGTCGAGTCAAGTTGTAGACATGGATTACACATGTCTTATGACATATATCTTCATGGCCTCATCAAGTCCAGTCGACCGAGGACATCCCCATGGACTCATGTCGAGTCAAGTTGTAGACATGGATTACACATGTCTTATGACTTATATCTTCCTGACCTCATCAAGTCCAGTCGATCGGGGACATCCCCGTAGACTCATGTCGAGTCAAGTTGTAGACATGGATTACACATGTCTTATGACTTATATCTTCCTGGCCTCATCAAGTCCAGTCGACCGGGGACATCCCCATGGACTCATGTCTAGTCAAGTTGTAGACATGGATTACACATGTCTTATGACTTATATCTTCCTAGCCTCATCAAGTCCAGTCGACCGGGGACATCCCCGTAGACTCATGTCGAGTCAAGTTGTAGACATGGATTACACATGTCTTATGACTTATATCTTCTTGGCCTCATCAAGTCCAGTCGACCGGGGACATCCCCATGGACTCATGTCGAGTCAAGTTGTAGACATGGATTACACATGTCTTATGACTTATATCTTCCTGGCCTCATCAAGTCCAGTCAACCGGGGACATCCCTATGGGCTCATATCGAGTCAAGTTGTAGACATGGATTACACATCCCTGGCCTCATCAAGTCCAGTCGGCCGGGGACATCCCCATGGACTCATATGGAGTCAAGTTGTAGACATGGTTCACACATGTCGTATGTATTATATCATGAATCTTCATCTAGATCAGTCGACCGGGGACATCCCATATGGACTCATATCGAGTCAAGTTGTAGACATGGATTACACATGTCTTATGACTTACATCTTCCTGGCCTCATCAAGTCCAGTCGATCGGGGACATCCCTATGGACTCATATCGAGTCAAGTTGTAGACATGGATTACACATCCCTGGCCTCATCAAGTCCAGTCGACCGGGGACATCCCCATGGACTCATATGGAGTCAAGTTGTAGACATGGTTCACACATGTTGTATGAATTATATCCTGAATCTTCATCTAGATCAGTCGACCGGGGACATCCCATATGGACTCATATCGAGTCAAGTTGTAGACATGGATTACACATGTCTTATGACTTACATCTTCCTGGCCTCATCAAGTCCAGTCGATCGGGGACATCCCCATGGACTCATATCGAGTCAAGTTGTAGACATGGTTCACACATGTCGTATGAATTATATCCTAAATCTTCATCTAGATCAGTCGGCCGGAGACATCCCCCATTGACTCTTGTCGAATCAAGTTGTAGACATGGAATACACATATCGTATGACTTATAACCTGACCTTCATCTGGTTCAATCGATTGGGTACTTCCCCAATGGATCTATTAGAGTCAATTTCATTATCCTGACCATCATCTGGCTCGGACGACTGGGTACTTCCCCAATGGATCTTGTAGAGTCAAGTTCATAACTTGACATTCGTTAGGTTCAATCAATAGGCAGCATCAACGCTCGAGTACACCTACATACTATGGCATCGTCCCAGGCGACACACGCGTCAAGTACTCTCCAAGCCAATGAATCATTGACTTAGAGAGTATAAGACAAACTGTACGGTCCAAATTTGGTCCAGGGGTAATTTCGTCCTTTTGCTTCAGGCCCAATACTGAACGCACCCCAGTCTCCCAGGCCCAAGCTTCTACCTCAAAAGGAACCCTCGAGGTTTGAAGTATATAGAGGCCCAGAGATTCACAAGCCCAGACCCAATGAAAAACCACGTACCCAAACCATAATCGGGGCTCACCCCACGCCAGTCCACATAACGCCCAGGCTCATAAACACCATTCATAACCCATCAGTTCCAACCAACAATAGGCAAAACGCAATAATTACACCTCATAAAGTCGATCGTTATCATGACCCAACAGACGAGCAATCAAAGGGCAATAAAGGCACACATTACTGGAGCATGTATATATAGGAAACGAGGCTCCACGAGGAAGGGACATTCAATCACAAGCTCTCATACTCAGAATCTCATAACACTCTCTCCATATCTCTCAGCACCTCCCACCTACCGCCCTCAGGGCAGCCCACGGGGATCAAGGTAACATCTGACCTTGCTCATCCTCCTACGATTTAAACACCTCATTTCCATCACTGACTTGGGCGTCGGAGTGCCTACGGCATCCACCACACCGGTGGGTAGACCCTCCACGCTCACCCTACCTCTTTATTTTGCAGGATCGCCAGTGCCCCTCTACGAAATCTCGATTGTATACCTCGAGCGAAAATCAGCGTTTACAATGACCACTGTCTTTTCATTTTGAAATCATTGACAATATGTCTAAATAATCTCATGATGTTTATCATTAGCAATAGTAAACAAAAACTTGAGTCCAATATGTGCTTCATGAATCACGAGGGACTAATGAAAGAGCAAAGAGAATTTTCTCAAGCTTCCAAATCAAAGAAGGAAAGAAAGACATTTAAAAACTAATTGGAGCACCAAGTGACTCCTTGATTAGTAGTCGTACAATAACATTATTGCATAGTGAGGAAAAAAAGATAAAAAAATGATACACATAGCAAGAAAAGAGCAGAAGCTCTAGAGCCACTGCTTGAGATTTGATGATCTTTTTTGTGTATTAAAACCATTTGGTGATGAAGCTGTGTCATCAATATAAACTTCAATCTGGCTGAAAAAGAGTCTAACGAATATTCAGAAAAATGGCCCCGAGATAATTAAATAGCAAGGAGGCCATGATCAATCTTTTTTCTTTTTTTTTGAAAAGAAGTTAATTCATTTAACCATTAGTATTTGAGAGCAACAAAGATATGTCTGCTGGAAAATGTTCCAGCCATTCAACAGAGTTTGAAATTTTTAAAGCTTTCCTAGCTAAAGAATGAGCAATGACATTACAGGATCTTGGGATATACTCCACTTTAATTCTCTTAAAGTTCTGAAACAGGCTTTGAACCACAACTACTGTTTTTTACTTGCTTGCTGCAATTCTGATCTCATCAATGGCACTTTGATTCTTTTGTATGACTCCACTAGTGCTTGGGTTTTTGCCATTGAAACACACGGCTCCTCAGATTTTTGCTAAAAAAGAAAGAGATTTCTTGCATGCAAAGTAGCCCAGCAAACAGCTATGAACATTTCATTCTCCTGTTTGCTATGCTGCTGTGCTCTGATTTGAGGGCACTCCAGCAAAATAAATTCACCTTTTCTGGGATATATATCTAGAGCCCAGATCACATTCCAACCACTTTCCTTCTTGATTTGAGCAGTTTGGAGTGTTGATTTGCTTGAGCTTGAGGGCTATTTGATAACCACTCTTCACTAAATACTTGCCATACGTCTCCAAGGACGTGACTTGGTGGTGTAGAGTTCAAGATCTCGCGTCCTGAATTCATCACTAAATATTTGTCATACGTCTCCAAGGGGCGTGACTTGGTGGTGTAGAGTTCAAGATCTCACGTCCTGAATTCGAATCTAGGGCCCGAGACAGTCGAAAGTTTTATCTACTCCACTTAAGCCCGAAATAGATGGTTTGACGGTGGAATTTCCAAAAAAAAAATACTTGCCATACTTATTATAAAGCAATTTGAGTTTGTCTGGTTGAGGAGCTCTAGCTAGGGAGAGGAATTGTAAGAATTGCTGCTGCATCTTCTTTCATGAAATGGTGGAATATTACCATAACCAACATCACCAACAATGATAAAGGAATAATTAATAGAATAAAATATTATATTTACACAAATTCATCCTCTAATTAAAAATTTTCACTAGTATAAAACTCTATTAATGATATCTAATTTATTACAAATAGTCTGGTTTAATGTTAAATTTAAATTTTTTGAAAAATAAGAAAACGAAAAGACGTCCGTGACCGTTGGATGTTAACGGCTAGTTTGCAATTAAAGCAACCGGTCAAGATTCCTTTTTGAAAATATGAATTGACGGCACAACGCCTGGGTTAATATTTGAACGCCACGTGTCATCCTAATAGTTCCTCTTTGCGGTTACGTCACTCCGGTCTTGTTGTCCCTAACAACCAATCTTTTCCTTCGTGTCCAAAGTGCCTGCTCTCCTTAACTCTCAACCGTTAGATTATCCACCTTGACTTATCCAACGGTCAAAGTATTGATAAAAGTAAAAGCAAAGAGAGCCGTTGTGGGATCCACTGGAATGGCACAAAGCTGATATGTCGCTACCAAAATTTCATTTAAAAAAGGTACGCTAATTACATTTGATCCCCTGCAGTTTCATAAACGTATAAATGAAGACATATGTTTCAATAATTTCATGCAAGGCCCAATCAATAAATTGATAGACTTGTTTCTTCCCAAGTTTTTAGATACATATTAATGAACTTTCATACGAGTTTAAAAGTAAATAGGGATAACAACCCTAGATACGATAAACATGATATGTATAATTATCGAGTTCAAAGTTAATTACTTATGATTACACAATTATTATCATATCAAATTTCATCTATTTACTAGTTATATAAGTGTTTTTAACATAAGAATCAATTTTAGATCGTGTTTAATTGATCAATTAGTTATATCATGTTGACTTTTTTTTTATCTAATAAAAAATTAATAGACTTGTTGACGGCTGATTTTGGTCTCATGGGCAATAAGGGTTTTTTACTCCCGAGACAATCCTCCTCCAACTGTGAATTTATTTTGTTTATGGGAAACCAAAAGCAAATTTGGCAAAAGATAAGTAAATTCACCAATCAACAAAGAGATTTAACGTGGTTCGGCGGATAAGATCCAACCTACATCCACGGGCACAGAACAGACGATGTTTTATTACCGAAATATGTTTCTCTGATCTGTTTTGTGTTTACAAGTCTAATTCTCTATTGTTTTCTTCTCAACTATACCTTACAAGCACGCTTTCCCCTCCTATTTATAATAGCAAAGAAACAGTTTTTCTTTTCCCATAAGAATTCTTAGTCGAAACTACATTATTTTCCTTTATCCTATTAGGACACTAACTTATCAATTTTTTTCCCATGAAAGTATGATAACTTATATTCTTATCTGTAAAAATAGGATGTATTATCTTCTAGAGCATATCTCGTCATATTCTCGGTCTTCATGAGGTCGGTCACAATGGTCTTTTGAACTGAGAATGCTGTTATCGATATGATAATGCCCGACCATCCGGTCTGGAGTGGTCGGTTACCGATCATAAAGTGCTCGGTCACTTACTGTTGGCTTTTAGTGGTCGGGTCGACATTAATGATCTTGACCAAGAAGGGAATTACATTTTTACCTCTGCCGTACAACTTAAATATCATAGGGCCTGAAAATACCACCCCGAGCCGAATAACCAAGTGGCCTCGGCGGAACGAATCCAGCCCCGAGCCGATTAAGCAAGTGGCCTCGGCGGAACGAATCTAGCCCCGAGCCGATTAACTAAGAGGCCTCGGCGGAACGGATCCGGCCCCGAGCCGAACAACCAAGCGGCCTCGACGGAACGAATCCAGCCCCGAGCCGATTAACCAATAGGCCTCGACGGAACGAATCCAGCTCCGAGCCGACTAATCATTGGGACTTATTCAGAAGGGAAGTGAATCAACCTTTGAAGCCCTATCGGATTTGGCATGGGCGTCCCCTTGCCAGACCAGCGAAAAACAAAAACAAAACTTTTAGAAAATAAAATAAAAAAAACGGGGGTGACTTAACACTTATCCCAAAGCAACATCACGAATGCCTCAAAACAGCGTCCCGTCCGAGGTCTCCAAAACAAAATTCTGAATCTTTCAATTCAGAGTCCCGGCGAACCAAGATTTGGATCAAAGAACGTTTAGAATGGTAAGGGCACATTCATCTATACGTCAGGTCATTATGGAGCCTGCGTTTTGTTCGAGGGCTTCTCCTTACAACGCTGGAGCAGACATACGCCACGAGGGTACAATCTTTCCCCGTACTATGCTTCTCACAGACCTAAATGACCAAATAGGAGGTATGGATCAAAGAGTGTCTGAAACATTAAGGGCATGCTCCTTCTTATGTTCGGTAACACTGGAGCAAGAAAACGCCACGAGGGAATAATCCATCCTCGTTCTATGCTTCTCACGGATCCAAATGACCAAATAGGTAGGGATCAAAGAGTGTCTGAAACATTAAGGGCATGATTCTCCTTATGTTCGGTAACACTGGAGCAAGCAAACGCCACGAGGGCATAATCCCTCCTCGTGCTATGCTTCTCACGGATCCGAATGACTAAATAGGTAGAGATCAAAGAGTGTCTGAAACATTAAGGGTACACTCCTCCTTATGTTCGGTAACACTGGAGCAAGCAAACGCCACGAGGGCATAATCCCTCCTCGTGTTATGCTTCTCACGGATCCGAATTACCATATAGGTAGGGATCAAAGAGTGTCCGAAGCATTAAAGGTACCCTTCCTCCTTATGTTCGGTAACACTGGAGCAATCAAACGCCACGATGGCATAATCATTCCTCGTGCTATGCTTCTCACGGATCCGAATGACCAAATAGGTAGGGATCAAAGAGTGTCCGAAGTATTAAAGGCACGTTCCTCCTTATGTTCGGTAACACTGGAGCAAGCAAATGCCAAGAGGGCATAATCCCTCCTCGTGCTATGCTTCTCACTGATTTGAATGACCAAATAGGTAGGGATCAAAGAGTGTCCAAAATGTTAAGGGTACACTCCTCCTTATGTTCGGTAACACTGGAGCAAGCAAACGCCACGAGGGCATAATCCCTCCTCGTGTTATGCTTCTCACGGATCCGAATGACCAAATAGGTAGGGATCAAAGAGTGTCTGAAGTATTAAGGGCACGCTCCTCCTTATGTTCGGTAACACTGGAGCAAGCAAACGCCACGAGGTCATAATCTCTCCTCGTGCTATGCTTCTCGCAGATCCGTTGGTCAGACAAAACGTACGGGAACACATTCCCTGCAGCCGTATTTCCCAAACTGGCCAGGCCGGCCATCTTTCGGGGGCACTCCCTGACGACCAGTGATTTCCACCTTCTGCCATTGTCTTATTACGCGAGCTGCTTTTTGTTGGATTCCCCACAGACGGCGCCAACTGTTGACAGCTGATTTTGGTCTCAGGGGCAATAAGAGTTTTTTACTCCCGAGACAATCCTCCTCCAACTGTAAATTTATTTTGTTTATGGGAAATCAAAAGCAAATTTGGCAAAAGATAAGTAAATTCACCAATCAACAAAGAGATTTAACGTGGTTCGGCGGATCAGATCCAACCTACATCCACGGGCACAGAACGGACGATGTTTTATTACCGAAATATGTTTCTCTGATCTGTTTTGTGTTTACAAGTCTAATTCTCCATTGTTTTCTTCTCAACTCTACCTTACAAGCACGCTTTCCCCTCCTATTTATAAAAGTAAAGAAACAGTTTTCCTTTTCCCATAAGAATTCTTAGTCGAAACTACATTCTCTTCCTTTATCCTATTATGACACTGACTTATCAATTTTCCTCATGAAAGTAGGATATCTTATCTTCTTATCCGTAAAAATAGGATGTCTTATCTTCTGGAGCATATCTCGCCATATTCTCGGTCTTCGTGAGGTCTGTCACAATGGTCTTTTGAACTGAGAATGCTGCTATCGATCTGATAATGCCCGACCATCCGGTCTGGAGTGGTCGGTTACCGATCATAAAGTGCTCGGCCCCTTACTGTTGGCTTTTAGTGGTCGGGTCGGCATTAATGATCTTGACCAATAAGGAAATTACCTTTTTACCCCTGCCGTACTGCTTGAATATCATAGGGCCTGAAAATACCGCCAACAAGACTTATAATATTTTAATAGGTGCTTAGTAATGTTTGGACCAGAGTAAAGTAGGATTTGAGTTCAAACAATTACAAATATATTGAAAATGCATTAAAAACATATTTGGACAAAACATGATAAATCTCACCCATTAAACACTATTCATTGTCCATAATTATTATTCGAATTTGAGTAGTCATGACCACAAAATATATATACAACTAGTCGGTCTATACCTATAAGAAAAAATTAAAGTAATATGTTAATAGAATATAATTTTTAAAAATATTTTTGAATTATGATTATATGAAGTTAGAGTTTAAGAATGTTGAATTCTATCAAATTTGTGTTGGTCGAAATGCCATCACTAAACAAAATAGTATGGACTCATGTAAAAAAATAAATTAATTTACATCCTTTCTATAATTCGAGCACTAATTAAGGACCTATTTGCAATTACCTTAAAAGTAATTCAGGTTTCCAGCCTATAAATTCCAGTCATTTGCAGTTCACATAACACAAACTCAAAAAAAGAAAAAGAGTAAATTTCTGAGTGAAATTTACCATCTCTCTCTGTCTCTCTTTAATTTTTTCAGCTCAATTTTTTTTGCTCTCCTGCTCTATACTACAGAGATGGCGCAAGTTAGCATTTGCAAAGCTGTGGCCTTCGTTTTCTTCTTCGTAGCTCTTCTCTCCGTGACAGCTGTCACTGCTCAAGATGTCGCGCTGGCGCCGTCGCCGAGCATGGATGCCGGATCTGCGTTTCCGGTGACTTCTTCTACTGGCTTTGTTTGCTCCTCGCTCTTCGTCTCCGCAATTGCACTACTATTGCAGTAATACGTTTTTTTGAGAGACTTGAGAGAGACAGATTTCATATTTCAGATTTCATTTTATTATTACGATGTTATTTATTATTTTAATTAATTGCGATGAAGTGTGTGATTTGGTGTGAGTGAGAATGTATTAGTTAATAATAATTTAATCATTTTGCCCTAATCTTTGGTTAGGGGTGTAATTTTTTTTTTTTTTTGGTCTTGACTCTTAATATATATTTATTGTATTAAAAAATTTATATCATTTACTATTTTGTGTCTCTTTCATCCATTATACTTAATTTCAAGTTAGCTTCACATTCTTTCTTGGCAACTAAACAATACCTGTCCGAGAAGCTTGACTTGGTGATGTAGTTTCAAGATTTCACTGAATTCGATTCTTAATGAGTGTGTTTCTTACAAGTCTTGAACCGCGTTGTGAGTCTAGAAGAGATGATTTGAAAACGAGATTTTTAACGATTCTAAAAATAAAAAAAAAAATAAACTTCAACAATACCTCTCAGAAGGAGCATAAACAAAATTAAAGCAGTGAAAAGTCACTTTTGATTGACGGGTCTCCTCGGCCTTACTGGATGGATTACTTAGAGACTGATTCATAATAACTGTGGTTTGAGACCGTACATGGAACTCTGATGATTGTGACCGAAGATAAGACAACCGAAAAAAATGTACTAATATTGATAATTTTTAATAATATAACTTAATTATATTTTTTAGAAAAATTGTTGAAAGAATCTAAAGTTAAAAAGAATCTGATGATTGTGATAAAATTTTAATTCAAATTTTGTGTCATTATTTAAGCAAAAATTTTACCATATTGTATGTTTGGTTTTTTTTTTTTTTTTTTTTTTTTTTTTTTTTTTAAATATGGGCCCTTGATAGGCCCAATCTGAGTTTTGATATCGGGTGGGCCAATCTTGTGCCGGGTCCGTTAACATATAATAATTTGTATATTCACAAAAAAAAATCAACACAGAAGCATAAGTGCACAAGTTAGTAGGGGTGGGCAAAAAAACCGACCGAACCGAACTAAACCGCAAACCGAACCAAACCGGACCGAATTTACGGTTTTTTTTCTAACGGTTCGGTTTGCGGTTCGGATTGGCCCACCCCAAACGGTTTACGGTTTGGTTCAGGAGCTAATCCGAACCGCACCTGTTAAACCGAACCGAACCGTTATATTTAAAAAATTATATATTTTTATTAAAAAATTTGTATTTTTCTTTTAATTTTATTAGTATGTTAATATTTTTATTCTTAAATTTGTTGTTAATATATTTATTTATTAATACTTTTGTTCTTCAATTTATTTGTTAATACTTTTATTCTTAAATTTTTTATTTTATGGTAGCATCATTATTCTTGAAAGTAAGATGTTGGATTTGTTTCTTAATTAAAATGATGGTAGCATTATTATTCGAGGTATTTTTTTAAAAAATACAAGAATTAATTGTGCCTCATTTTTCAATCCTTTATGGAGTGCATGTGTTCCCTGGAGTCACAGCTTACACCATAGCACTTCATACTATTTGTTTAATAGACTAGTTTTTTTTTTCACTCAAGTGGATAAAAATTTGTTTTAAATATAATAATCCGTAAACCGAACCAAACCAATCCGTAAACCGCTGGTTTAAAAATTTTTCAATCCGAACCAAACCGTTATTGAATGGTTTGGTTTGAGAGGTAAAAAATCCGAACCGTAAAATATGGTTTGGTTCGGTTTTTAGCAAAAACCGAACCAAACCGAACCGCGCCCACCCCTACAAGTTAGGTATAACTAACGAACACGAAGGAGAAGGCAAGGGAAATGAAACTAAGAAGAACAAAAACTTAGCTTGAATTGCCATTACTTGTGCCTTGACATTAAACAATCTCCAATCTCTTTCTTCCACAGTACATATTCCAAATACTCGAACAATTCTAAGTGTCATTGAAATAATTCAGTGGAGTCAGTCAACACAAAAACAACCAAAACCATATAAATATCCACCAATCTCAAATACCCACCACAGGTTTTTAGTTTTTGAGGGGAAAAATAACTGTCCAGAAGACGAAAATGGATTCTCAGGTTTTGGTAGCGCTAGGGCTTTCACTTGTGGGTGGATTGAGTACTTCTCTTGGTGAGTATTTGTTTGGAATTTGAAGCATTTGGTTATTCTTTTACGATTATGATGTTTATGTTTCTGTGTATTTCCCCAATTTGTGTGTTTGGTAGATTGCTGGTTTATCTGCTTAAATTATTGAATTTGACTTTTTAAAGTCTCGTGGTAGAAGCTTCTGATTGAAATTTAAGATTTTTACTAATGTGATTGTGGTTGTTGACTAGTTATTGTTGATGATTATTATGGTTGTGCTTTTGGGTATCTGTGGAGTTCGTATTTTAGTTCCGGCAAGTGTACTCAATTTGTTTTTGTATTATCTTATAGGGAGTGAACATGGCATAAATTTTGAAGCTTTCTTGAGTTGAGCTGTGATGACCACAATGGATTAAAGAATTGTGCATTTCATTTATATGGCATTCTGAATTTGGCCTTAAGTTTTATTTGTGGATTGATTAAATGGATTTTCATTTTAAAAGGAGAAACTATGGAATCTCATTTTAAAGGCTTTGTTAATGAGAATTTAGAGGTGATGTCTGTGCCTTACAAGGTAACTGGTAGTTGGTCGATTAGCAAATAATTTTTCCTTTTTATCTTTCTCTTCTTTGTGATGCTAATTAGGGAGTCAATGATAGACTGTATTATATTCTTGTATCCACATGTAGTTAAACGATGACATGAATTAGAAGAGTTTTTTAGAACATGAGGTACATAAACAATTACATAAATTTTATAGGGAGTGATCCAAAGGAGGTCTTGTTGATAATCTAGTTCTATATACTTGATGTCTTTGCAGGTGCACTATTAGTAATTCTAAATGAATCTCCCAATTTGAAGATGCTTGGACTTTTACAGGTGATGTTTACTGTTAGACACTCCATTTCTGTTGTAAAACACTGAAATTTATATTTTCTTCTTTTTGCCTTTTCATCACAGTGCTTGTCACTTATGTAACATTGGTAGCTTTCTTGAAAGTATACTTTTCTGGGACATGGGGCTGAACCCTTAACGCCGATATTTATATCTTCTCCAATATTCCACTAATATCAAATTCTCATTTCATTTTTATTACCCAAAGAATGCCTGGAAGTTGATCAAAGATTATAGGACCAATTCATTAGCATACCACCGAGCCATTTTTCATGAACATAATGACACCGAGCCTTTATTGCAACCCGCAAGACTGAATCATCTACTTTATTTTTAGTACCAAGTACCAAAATTAAGATTTGTTTCCCCTTGCTGCATCAAAAACTAAATCACAAGCTGTTGCTACTATTTTTCTGTAACAATATTAACTTTTACTTTTATTTCTGATTTATATTTCACATTTTTTTTTATCTCTTCATGTTTTTTTTTTCAGCTTCTTACAATCACATTCCCTAAATCCTAGATAGCTTACGTGCAGGGTTTTGCTGCGGGTCTGATGCTGAGCATATCATTCCTAGATCTGGCTCATAATGCCATAAACTCCATTGGCTTTTTGAAAGGCAACCTTTGGGTTGGCTATGCTCTCTATATTTTTGTTTTTATAGTTTCAAGTGTTTAACTTTGACTACACTGGCTTATTCCAGTTGATTCTAAGTTTCTAACAGTAAATTCTCGTATCTTGGCACTGTAGTTTTTTGGTGGTGTTATATTCTTCGGTGTTGTTGCCAACTTCATCCCTGAACCATCACTTGCTCAGGGTTCTGATCTAACAAGTAAAAAGGTTTCAAAGTTCTATTCTCCTAATAAATGATTATATTCATGATGTACTTGCATATGCAGATTGACTTTGGAGCTTCTGTACTCTATCAATAAATTTGCAGGCATATTGACAGTTTTTTTACATTGTGCTTGAGAACAGAATACAGGAGATGAAGGGGGTAAAGACATTATGAAAAAGCATCGTCGCCAAGTTCTTTTTAGTGGAATTATTACAGCCGTAGGTATGACTACATTGTCAATATGATCGAGTTCTTCTAGTCTGAAGTTTTTATTATTTTAAATTTTTGTACACAATCCTTTTAGTAGGTCCAGTTGTAAACTGTGATTTCTGCCCTAGAATGACGTAGAGTAACAGAAAATATTGAATTTAGATGCTGCCTACTACTTGTCTGATTGATTGATCATTGACAAAACTTCCTCAAAAGTTTGTGAAGAAAACACTTAGGGTTTATAGCTTGATTAAGGGTTAAGAAGTTTTTATTTTTTTAGTTATTTAAGCTGCTGGAAACTGAGAGAATTGATGGGATACTCTGCACAGTGGTTGTTTTAAAGATTTGGGGAAGGCTGGAAGGGCCAACAAGGTTCGGCTTTTTGAGCTGTAAAATTGGTTTTTATAGGGCTTAAGCCAAGCCAGTGCCAGTGGTGATGAGGAAAAATGAGAAGAGAATTGCATCAAACGATCCTCAAATGGAAATACATACCTATTACCTGCTGAAATTGAGCTTAATTATTGTTTAGAAAGGTCCCGGGTGATTTTTGGTTCCACATGAAATAGATTACAAAATTTGAAACTGTTGGAATTAGTTGGGAAGCTAATTAGTATTTATTATTAGATTATATTTAACCAAGCATTTAATATGGTGTTAGATTATATTCAACCAAGCATTTAATAGTGTAGTTGTGTATTAAATATGGTAGTTGTATAATGCCTATATAAAGGCCTCTCATTGTAGTTCTAAACTCAAGCAAATTTTAATACACATTTTCTTCACAAATTCTCACAGAAACTTAGACGTAGAAACTTGAATGTTCAAACCATGCTAAAAGCGACACATGAAAGTAGGACGAGACAATTAAAGCTCAATTTGGGAGTGCTGCCAAGCAGTTGGGTTGTCAAATGGACTTTAATGATGAATCCATTTGGGAGCAGTCGGGTTGGCACAACGTAGCAATCCCTAAGGGAGCATAAATTGCTAATAAAAGAAGACAAATGGGACCATAAGTGCCACCCATATATGTAGCAAATCTTGTAGAACTTTGAAGCACCTTTTACTTTTAAGATTGAATAGATAACACCCAAAAAATGTATTTATTACTAGGAAAATGAATAGTAATAATTAATAGTATAATTTTGACAACAGTTATTAGTAGATCAATGAGCTCTTTTGTCAATTTTTGAAATTTTTATTTATTGTTTAGGAAAAGTCATTTGTAAAAGCTAGATAAAAATTACACAGCCCGTTGTAGGAACTATCTAGTTTAGCGGGTGATTCTCCTGTAATTTTACAAGAGGGTTGTAGGAACTATCTAGTTTAGCTGGTGATTCTCCTGGGTTGTAGTCCAGGAGAGAAGAGCGTTGTGATTGAAGTTGCTACAATGACATATTAAATGCTATTTTCCTTGGCCTAATAATAGATAATCTCATGCAGTCAAGCTACAATAATCTTCACAACACTTCAATTTTCTTCTCTTAAATTTAGTAGAAACTCTTATCAATCAATGGATATGTAAATCTCCAATTTCTGGAATTTGTTACTGTTTGCTAGGAAAATGGAGCACTTATATTTGGTTTCAACTGATAAATTTCTCTCTGGGTTGTAGGCATAAGCTTGCACAATTTTCCTGAGGGAATGGCCGTATTTCTTGGATCAATGAAGGTAGCCCTTACTGTTTATATTTTGGTACTGATTTATCGGGTTAACCAAAACAAAATAATTTCATTTTGTATGGATGATCCTGCTTTGGCATAAACCAGTATCGAGTAATATGTAGTTTTATTTTGTTTGTCCACTTGAAATAAAGAACCAGATATGCAAAGTACCACTTCTGAAACTATTTGCTATATGAGTTTTGAGTTCTGATTATAAATGCAAGTTAAGCTACTACTGTGGTCTAGGAACATAAGGTATTGATGCCATATGGTTTCAACTGATGCAAAATTCTAAATTGAATATTCCATTTAATGATATTGGATTAATATTACTAGTGCTTGTGCTTATAATTTCAATTTGTTCGCCTAATGCTTCTCTTGTAGGGACTTCGTGTTGGTCTTAATTTGGCGATTGCCATTGCTTTACATAACATCCCTGAGGTACATATTATGAGATCTTATAATACAATTATTTTGGTACATGTACTATGTAATTTTTTTCCCGTTCATTACTTTGCAAACTGTCACAGAGGTTATAAATGATTAATGATGTATAAATGATATTAAGCAATAGAACTGTTCCTTTTATGTTGGGACTCATCTTGTTTTCCTTATGCAGGGTGTTGCTGTTGCTCTTCCTGTTTATTTTGCAACACAGAGGTGAGAATCTTTCAAAGTACTTAGCGGAACAAGAGTAAGAAAATAATAAAAGATTTGTGCAATTCACACATGATTGAATTGTTGTATTTATATAACTCACAGCACAATATGTAGGTTTTCCCAACCCAGATCTAACTTTGGTATTGGAATGCCTACCCAATTAATAAGGAACTTTGTTTGGCCCAAGCTGAATATCATTGTTTGTTCTAAATCAATCAGAATGTGTACTTAAGATGCTAACATGGGAAAACAACATCTCATTGTTTCTTCTAATGGGATTTGCATGTGCGTGTGCGCGCGTGCACGCATCCCCCAGTTTCTTCCCAAATTATAACTTTCTATGTATTGCCAGCTAGATATTGTTGTGATGCGGATCAAATTCATTTATAATATTAGTTGTTAACTTTTAATTATATTTACATGTCTCAGCAAGTGGCAGGCATTCAAATTGGCAACTCTTTCTGGTTTTGCAGAACCTCTTGGTGTTATAATTGTAGGTATAAATACTACTCTCTTTGCAAAGCAGGTGATATCTGAAAAAAAATTTATGTCTTAATTTTGGCCTTTGCCTTGCTAGTTTGTAAAGAATAAATTATTAGTGGAGTCAGGAGTCTCACTGTTTTATGTAACACGTTACACGTTTAAAGATTAGTCATGATTTCAAAATTATGTTCTTCACAAGACATAGCCCATGCTAGCATCACTGTGTTGATATAAAAGTAAAGATAACTTCAGTGGGACAAGTGTCAGAAGTGCAGTAAAATAACTAAAAAAATATGTATGAGGGAGCAATGTGTGGATTAATTATGGTAAATTTCCTACAAAGTTCACTAGTTCACGGGTCAGGTCGGTTTTTTTTTTTTTTTTTTTCATTTTGCGAAACCCGATCCGGTTGGGTCACACGGGTCGCCAAACCCGAACCCGAAATTTGAGATTGTAAACCCAAGCGGGGTCGGGTCACGTTGGTCGGCCAAAAAAATGATTTTTTTTAATGTATTAATTATTTTGAGACATAAATAGAAGTTATTTTATATCCCGAAACTTGTCATACATATAAAATTTCAAGACAATAAAAGTAATAAACAACTGAAATAATACTAAAAACTTTAAAAAATAATAAATTTTTTAGAAAAATAATAAAAATATATGATATCGGGTCGGGTTTGATTTTCAAACCCGTGACCAGACTCTCAAAAAATGGGGAAATGCATTGTTTTTATTTTTTAATTGAAACCCGAGCGGGTTGAGTCGTGGGTTAACCCAAAAATGTGAACACTCCTATTATTGATAACTTTTATGAATATTAAAACACTATTTTGGACTTCTTAGTCATGCTTTGTTGCATCCAATAGAGAATATAGTTGTTGATCAAGTTAGACAGATCTAAATCATATGAACCAACCCATTGAAGTACTTATGATGTCTGAGTTGTTTTGAATTTTAATATCTGTTTTCTAACAAGAATTGTTACAACTGTTGATTAAGCATATTTGAACTACTTATAGTGAAAGCTATTTCTTTTATATGTCAGCCTACCTATTTCCAAGCAGCTTAAGTCCTGAAATTCTAGAGGGCTTGCTCGGATCAGGTTTGTTCTACTTCTACTATCAATTTTTTGACATCTCTGGTAATTAAAAAACTAGTTGTATGATTACATCTTTCCAGCAATTCTATTTTATGTTTGCAGTTGGTGGAGTGATGGCCTTCCTAACCTTGCATGAAATGCTGCCGTTGGCCTTTGACTATGCGGGGCAGAAGCAAGCTGTGAAAGCTGTATTCTTTGGAATGGCTTTCATGTCTGCAAGGTAATTAAATTTACGACTGCGAAACTCAGTTTTGGGTGTTACGCCTGAAGCGCAAAACAGTCTTGCAATTACACGTGCTTTTGTTAATAAATAAAAAATTAAAATAGAGAGATTATCTTTATTTGCAAGTTTCTGATCACTTATAGAATGTGCTGTGTTTCATATTTTTCTGGATAAGCAAAAGAAATTTAATATATGGACCGAGTTTTTACTTTTTATCAGTTATCACTTTGCAGTTATTCATTGTAACAATCACATTCTCACATGTATCGTTTCTGCTTCTGCAGCTTATATTTTCTTGAGATCAGCTTACCCGCAGAGATAAGCTTGTAGCTGCTACATGTAACATTTGTACATTTCTGAACCACCGCGATGGTTTCTGTCGCAAGGTTCCTGTCTTTCTTATCGATCTTTAGCCGAAAGGCTGGCATGTAGCTCTCTATGAAAAATAGCAGTTCTATAACTTGCAAGAAAAAAGACTCCAAGTATTGTGTATTTTTTTTTTTAATTAAAGTTCTTATTCCTCACTATGCTTCTTTGGAATTATGCTGATCTCTTGTCTTTGATTTTACTTTCTGTTGCATAATGATGCCATTGAAATTTCACTCATTTATAGGTCATGATTTCTTACGATAAAAGCATTAACCTTGAAAAAATATAGTATAATTTTAATTTTCCAAAAAGAAAAGTACAAGTGGGAGAGAAGAGAGTTGATTAAGAAACATAAGTTGCAACTTCAGGATCAAAGAGTGAGAGCATTCAGGCTCAAGCTTTTGGGCTTGAGAAACAACGTTTAAAGTGGCTGGATATGTTGAGTGTTTTTAATAAGTCACATATAAATTATTATTCATTAACTACATTCATAATTTATAAAAAAAAAAAAAATCAGTAAAAGATTACTTCAAGAGATTGTTATTATCCAATAACTACCACTCAACATCAAAGCTATGTTGAACTTGAACTTTGTATTCAAGGATTACATTAAGAGATTGTTTAACTTCAAGAAGGATCGCGATGGTTACTATAAATAGTTTACTGGTGCTGTCCTTCGGGACATAATTTTGGTGGTGTAAGGTTATTCAGGTCCTGAATTCGAATTCAGGTTTTTTACCTACTCCGTTTAAATCCGGAAGAAATAGTTTGACGGTGGAATTTTCAGCGATTTCAAAAAAAAAAAAAAAAAAATTTGCCGGTGCCGGTGTGCTTGCAGGCTATGACAAACTTCAGATGAATGTTTCCGGAAAGAAGTATGGTTCTGGCCAAAATTTGATAAAAAGCTTGAGTGGCCTGCAGTCCTTCAAAGGGATTCATTTTTACTACACATTGTTTCTTTTCCTTTGCCAGAATTTTGATGGGATTTGAGCCGTGTATGACCACAACCACCTAAAAAAAATACATTCAACAATATTCTGTTTTTTTTCCTTTTTATTTTCAAAGGTTTTGATGAGAATGAAAAACACCAAAAGCAAATTCAAGTTACATCATATGGTTAAATACAGCAACATCACATGCCTAAATCACAAACTAAAATAAAAAAATAAAAAAAGTCCTCTACAATTTGCTTCTCTTTTAAGTCCAACATAAGCTAGATTTAAGTTCCTGAATTTTCCGAAGACAGTGTTGAGCATTCTCAAGCACCAAATCAATCCTCCTATCCCTTCTCTTGAAGTTCCCATCAACCTTCTGACACTTTTGCTTAGATGCTTCAATCATCATTTCATTTATTACAGAACTACCTTTCTTTCTCTTCCTACTCGTTGAAGCTATTATTTTACATAAACAACAAATAAAATACATTTATAAAAAAAGATAAAATTATTATCAGAACGAGACTAAAAGGATATCGGTTGATAGTGATTTTATCCTCATTTAATCTCTGTATCATTGAAAAAGACAAAATGAATATAATGGACAGAGCTGACCTTGTGTTGTAGCAGTGGAATAACTGGGCAGGCAATTGCTGTGTTGAGATTCAAGTATGAAAATGAATGATTTGAGCTCCATTTTGAGGGAGCCTAAGGCATCAGGGTACTGGGTTTCTAGCATTTGTAACTCTTCCTTTGCCTGTTCCAGCATTTTGCAATTTGCATGATATGGCCATTCATTCACTTTCCATCTTAACATATTTGCAACTCTTCCAGGATTTTGCATGATGACCATTCACTTTCCATACCTTTTTTAATTTAAAAACTGAAGTGACAGAAAGGAGCACAGGAGTAGGGGTGGGCGCGGTTCGGTTTGGTTCGGTTTTTGCTAAAAACCGAACCAAACCATATTTTACGGTTCAGATTTTTTACCTCTCAAACCAAACCATTAAATAACGGTTTGGTTCGGATTAAAAATTTTGTAAACCAGCGGTTTACGGATTGGTTCGGTTCGGTTTACGGATTATTATATTTAAAATAAAATTTCATCCACTTAAGTGATAAAAAAAAAAAAACTAGTCTATCCAACAAATTGTATGAAGTGCTAGGATGTAAGTTGTGACTCCAAGGAACATACGCACTCCATAAAGGATTGAAAAATGAGGCACAATTAATTCTTGTATTTTTAAAAATCACTTCAAATAATGATGCTACCATCATTCCAATTAAAAGACAAATCCAACATCTTACTTTCAAGAATAATATGCTACCATAAAACAAATAAATTGAAGAATAAAAGTATTAAAAAATAAATATATCAACAAAAATTTAAGAATAAAAGTATTAACATACTAATAAAAAGAAAATATAGAATAAAATTAAAAGAAAAATACAAATTTTTTTATAAAAATTTATATTTTTTTAATTATAACGGTTCGGTTCGGTTTAACAGGTGCGGTTCGGATTAGGTCCTGAACCGAACCGTAAACCGTTTGGGGTGGGCCAATCCGAACCGCAAACCGAACCGTTAGGAAAAAAACCGTAAATTCGGTCCGGTTTGGTTCGGTTTGCGGTTTGGTTCGGTTCGGTCGGTTTTTTTACCCACCCCTACACAGGAGACCATGGAAAGTGGGAAGTTGTGCATTCTTTTTAATTCAAAGATATGGAAAAGTTGATCATCTTCTCAAGTAGCAGAAAAGGAATAAATGTCATGTATGTGTTGGCCACCTTTATTTATTTATTCCTCTATTTGGGTAATAAAACATGGCAACATGTTTGCCCCATGGTAAAAATAGTAATACTTTTATACATAGTTAATGGGAGATATTCAAGAAAAATCGACTTTTAATCCATGTTAAATAAAATTAAAAAAGATAATTAAGTCATATTACTAAGGGACTCCAACTTAGGGGTCTACACGGGTCGGGTCGGGTCATCTGACTCGAAACCCGAAATTTGAGAAAGTGACCCGTGCGGGTCGGATTATAATACATATTTATTTTGATATAACTTTAACAGGATGAGTGTGTGATTAATTTGGAAGTGGTCTTAAGTTCGATTCTCAGCAATAACATATATATTTTTTTTTTTTTTGTTTTTTGAAAAAGAAAGAAAAAAAATGTAAATACCAAGATTCGAACTCATGACCAGGTACGATTTAAGTAATACTTTGCCGCTGTACTTTTTTCTTTTTAAAATTGTATCAATAAAATTATATATATAATTTATATCGGGACCGTAATCCGATCCGAAATTTTAAATCAGGTTCAAATTGATCCGAAATTAATTTTTAAAAATCATAAATCCGACCGGATCGGGTCGGATTATCAATATATTGAGAGATACGAGTTATGAATGACTACGAGACCATTGCCTACGTGCAGTTTGAATTTATGAATGAGTTTGTATGGAAAGGTAATTGGAATATATTTAATATAAAAAAAAAAAAAATTTGAAATAAATATATTATTGACCACATTAATTGGTATTGCAGCAAACACGAGGCCCAAATCAATCACTGTTCAGCAACTCCGGCTTTTGAGTGTCTCGAGAGACACTAAGCAATGAGACGTTAGAGAATTGTACATTGACATGATGGGGGGAAAATTAATTTGTAATTGTCAATTGAGTTACCAAATTAAAACCATTTCAAATAAATTACACCTTCAATAAATTATTGTTGTAAAAAAATGCATCAAAGATGAGCAGCTCAACTGTTTAGTAGAAAAAATCAAACGTATAATACATGGCTAAATACACCACGAGAATGAGTCAGGATTTCTCGTTAGAGACCGACCTCAAGATTCCCAATCAAAAGTTGGCCCAAAAGTTTCGTGAGAGTCTTAATTCAGAACCTTCTGCCAGAGTGTGAATTTCAAGATCTCTCAGGAGAATGACCGCTTCAGACTCACTTCCAGGAAAGACAAGTGAGGATAGCACAAGAAATTAGCCCAATGAATCAACTCTTTAATTGCGTGAATCTTCTAAATAATGAATTAGACAGTCAATTAATTACTTTCCTTTTTTAAGCTGGACAACCGCCCAAAATATAGAAGTTCCGAGATTCTATGAAGTAGGCCAATTAATAAGAAATATGAATGAAATGTAACCGCTATCAGTCCATTATTCTCTAAGCTTTTGCAGTCAATTCATTGGAAATCTATAAATTGCTTCACCTAGAGATGTATTTCTTTTCTCCGCTACACCATTTTGAGCATTATACAAGTTTCTATTACTTTCATTGCCTTTATTACAACCAGACTCCTTAGGAGTCTCTGGTTTTACCTTTTATCTTAACTGGTTTCCCAAGCTTCGATTTATCTTCCATTCTTGCAATCTCAAGAGCTTTTTCACATACAGGGAAACCTTGATCATCCCAAGACTCCAAAATCACACCAGAACCGATACATCTTCTTCCCTGGTAGAAGGCTGCAAACTGGCCGGCTGCCAGGCCTTGCTCGTCTTCTGATAACTGGACAACTGCAATGTCCTCGTGACCTTCTTCACCGTGTTCCATTGTCAAACTGCAATTGTAGAAACCAGGACCATGTCTGACCTGAAAATTTTCAGCACGGGCACTAAAGATCAGAATATCAAAACAATAAATCGATCCTGAATGAGCGAGACCCTTAAGTATGTAACAAAGTCCAAATATGATGCATAAAACTTCTTTAAAAAACTAAGGTGGTAATCTTTTTGGAGAAAACCTATCACACCAGATAAAGTAATAAGCATGTTACTTCAGTTTTACTGATTGCCATAGCATGCAACACATCCAATAAAATGTGTTCTAAAAGAGCTTGGCCCATTTGAACACTAACTGAAATTGTTGCTTCAAATGAGTTATGCAAAGCAATATCTGAAATCGTTACTATTTTTGCTCAGCCAGACGAGGAAAAAATGAGGACTGTGGAATAATAAGACATAAATTAGTGCAGATCAATCAGGAGAAGCATTAATTCCTACCTTACACTGAAGCTGACAGATATCCACCGGAGGCAATCCACTGAGCCATTTCAAAGAGCCAACACGAAATATACGCCTTTTCTTGTCACACAGAGTAATAATTTCTTGACACAAAGACAACATTGTTCTTAACATCCTTCTCGACAACATACCTGCACAAAATGCACAACATAATCCCTTGAGCAATAAAACTGGAGATGAACAAAACATGGAAGAAAATAATGGTTAAAATATTAACAGAGAATATAACAAAATGTATCTTCAAGTGATAAGTTATCAAAAGTTTGAAAGAAGATATCGACTGCATCTATTTTAGCAACATGCCAGTGTGCCATTTAAGAGGATCGCATCACAGTAAATAATACAGATAGAGTTACTTAAAAATGCTTGTTGTTGCCTGTTGGCAACAAGAAATAGTGACGGCATACCAGGGTCCTCCCAGGAGACGTAGTCCTTGGCGTTGACCAATTGTATAGAACCAAAATCCCCGATGTTTTCCAAGGAAATCCCCCGTCTCAGCTTCCAATATGACACCTTCCACCCCCCCAATGTGTCTCACAACAAATTCACTGAATTTTATCTATACAGAAAATTAGTTGTCACAAATTACAAGCTTCTTTATGCACTTGGAAGGTATAAATTTTTTACGTAAAACTTGTGATGAGGGGATTTATTTTTTATAGGATAGTGTACAATTCCGCATTTGTGGACATCGGTGCCTGACATATAAAGACGTACATTTCAGGTTCCTGTTTTGTGTTAATTTAGTGTTCTTCTTTGTTGCTTCTTTGTCCTTTTAGCTTTCACCATGCATGAAAATTAGAGATCTCACATTAATAGGAGGAGATCAGAGTTCTAATTTTTTTTTAAAGGCTCAATAATGTGTTGGAGGGAGATAATGATCAGAACTCTGCTGGATTCCCAGTAATAGTCCAACTTCCCAGTAATGGCATTTGTAGGCATCAAGAAAAAAGTATCAGCTAACAAAACATACCTTACCTAGGAAGCATATTCCTTGTGAATCTTTTCTAGCTCTGTTAGGCAGATCAAGTTTCGTAGCAAGCTTGCGCACTTCATCCTGTAGATAATTTGGCAGAGATTTTAACAAACAATAGAACAGAAAGAGAAAAGGACTTGGATGTATGCAAAAGTTCCACACAATAGTAAGTAAAAACTATGATAGTTAATCTACCTAGTAAGTGACTAAATTGATAAATCCATCGCTTACCATCATATTACAATAGAATTCTAAAAAAAAAGTCAAATAGTTTCAACTTTTAGCAACCTTATGCAGCAGGGGCATAGTATGGAAACAAGTTCCATGAAATGATCCGATTAACTTAATCTAGTCAATCCAATGGGCCCCATAGACTAGTTGTGCCAAACAGCATATTTTTTTGGGCGGTGGCGTAGCCAGACTTTTGATTCAGTGGGGGCAAAATTTGATTTTTTTAAAAAAGTGATAGATACTCCTCATTTTAGTGGGGGCAAATCAAAATTATCACATTAACAAACTAGACTTTTAATTAATTTATAGGAGACATTTTAATAAAATTTCGGCTTGAACAGGAGCGACTGCCCCTCTTGCATGTATATGTCTCCGCCACTGATCGTGGGCACACAAACCTCACGGTTTTAGTTTCAGACTTTTCAATCCAAAGTGTGTCCACAACTACAAAGGGGCCATGGGATATATCAAATAGTCCAAAAACACTTTCATTAGTGATAGTGGAACTTGAGAGGCTCTCCCAACCCAACACAAGCTCTTACATTTTCTCTCCCAACCACATCCTACAATACTCACCAGTTCAAAAACCACAGTTACCAGCCACTGCCTAAGTTCTTGAACTAACATGAAAGGAATCACATGAAAATTGTTATAAAAGATCAGCTGTAAAAGGTTTCATTGCAGTGAAAGTGTGAAACTAGGTATGACTAACCTTTGGTATAGAACCAAGTGGGAAAATGAGTCGTTTAAGCTGTGCATGTGACAGATGTGAAAGGAAGTAAGTTTGATCCTTCACCTACAAAATAAAAAGGATAAATTTATCAAAAACAGGCATGAATACAGGTTAAAGAACAACAGCACTATAAAATCATAACACAGAAGCTCCGGCATGGGCACAGCATGAATTAGTTTATTGTAGGATGCACAATCATAACATTATACTTTAGCACTTTAGAAAATCATAATGTAATTACCATAACAGAATAATATAGAACTATATATCAAATGGACATGAAATCAGTTTGAATCCCATTCCTACAATTTTCCATAGATTATGACACAAGATTTGAAAAGGATCAAAGAAATTGAGCATGAATCTCATGGAGCCTCTAGGATTTCCATATTTAAATGAAAATCATGAGTATGTATATAATTATCATAACATCGAGAAGAGCACATAAGAAAGCATAAACCTCAAAGAAATTTCATCAGACAATTTCTGCCAAATGGAACAATCAAGCAATAAATACAGAAAACTAATATGAAAGCACAAATGTTTATCCAGAATAGGTACCGTGTCCTTCGGTAGTTCTAACACAGAAGGCTTATCCTTTGGATCTGCAGACAAGTGGATCACATTTGCATAATGTCCAGAAGCAACGTAATCAAATTCCATATTGCTGATTGCATCCATGAATGCACCTGAAGAGTTAAAAATGACATAAATTTGAAGAAAACGAGAATAAAACATTGGATTCAGTTGCAGCCTTCCAGTTAATGCTGAGACATACCGAATTTTATTCTTGTATTACAAAGGACATCTGGGTTGGGGTACGGCCACATCGATACTCTTCAATAATGTAGGACACCTGAACAGGGGACCAGAAGTTTTCATGAACCACAACCAGACTGAAAATTAGCTTCATGAATATTTTATAGTTAGTACCAAATAATAAAGGAAGTAAACAACTAATAATATAAAAGATAGTTTGAATTATTCATATCAAGGTAAATGAAAAATGATTAACAAGTTTCCTGGTTGAATAATTTGGAATTGAACTGAAGAAGCTACTTTAAAGGGGCAACTCATACCACATTTTTCCAGTATTCATCTGTCAAATGCACAACCTCTAGCGGTACATCAACCTGAAGACCAAAGTCATTTAATTTCAGTTTTGAAGGTGTTCCTTCTGCACATCATATACCAAGGAGATCAAAAGACAAGACTTTGCCTATCATAAATAACAGCTAGATACTTTTATGGAAACCATGAAGGTAAAGAGCTATTGTTGGATAATAAATAAGCAAATGAAAATAAATAAGCTTTATTGGACTACCAAAAGATAAAAGCACATTATACATCCTTGTTGAGCACTCCCACACCCCTCCAAAAAAACAAACAAATAAAAATAAACATCTGACTTCCTACATTTTTCACTGTACTTGTAGTTGTATTTCAAAACAACTTAGTCTTCATAGCTTAGGGAAAATAACAATTAAAAATGAGAGAAGTAACCTGATCACAAACAGCTTTTGCAAACTTCATATCTTCTTCCCATGGGCACTCAGTCCAAAAGTTCTCGAAGTCTTCCTACACCAAATGATAAATCAGAAACGGCTTCCTCTACTGTCTCATAGACTACAAGATTTAATATTCTCATCACAGTATGGTGTGTTGAAAAGCATCAATAGCCTCCATGCATAAGCAAAATTTACTACATTTTAGGGGAATATTGGCAAATTTTTTCAGCATATATTTATATCTATATATCCAATATGCTGTCAAAGAAACAAAAACTAATACCACACAGAGTTCAAATGATTCCTCAAACAATTGCAATATTTATCATCAAAAGTGAACCACTTCCGAGTTCAATAACTCTTCTACTCCTTAACACTACTCTTTTTTTTTTTTTTTGAAATTGTTGGAAACCCCACCGTCAAACCACCCCTTTCGAGTTTAAACGGAGTAGGTAAAATCCCGGCGGTCCCAGGCTCTTACAAGAAACGAACCCTGGATTCGAACCCAGGACCTCAAGGTGAGATCCTGAGCCCTACACCACCAAGCCACGCCTCTTGGGGACAACACTATTCATTATGCCAAAACTGCTGTTGCACATAGTGAAATTCGTAGCAGACTTGAGCATCAAAAAGGGAGAAAAATTCTAATATTTCTACTCCCAATTTCAGCTGAACTTCTGAAAGCATACATATTTTCAAACTGAATCACAACATATATAAATCACCAAAAGAATATTTTGATTATCCCACTATTGAATATGTAACCATCATCTTAATCAAAGAAAAGCTTAAATTTTTTAAAACTTTCATCAAAATCCCATGAAGAAATATTTCCACAACATCAATAAACATTAGCATCACAATCTCCAAATTTTCTCCCACGTGCAACCATAAACACCAATATACATTCTTGAATCATGTCATATATATTAAAAAAAAAAACAGAGAAAGAAAATGACATACTTGAAACCAAATTTTGAGGTAAAAAGCAGTACAGGAATGGCCAGCAGCATGAAGAAGTCTAAGAGCAACACTGCTATCAACGCCGCCGCTCAAAAGAACAGCAAGTTTAAGCCCCTTTAGATGAGGCATACAGCACGAAAGATAGTGGGGTTCAATTTCAACACTGACATTAGATTTAGAATTAGAATTGTGCTGCAAAGAGTTTGAGATTTGGGGTGCTGTTGAAAGATAACAAGAGATGGGTTTAAGAAATATTAGTTTTGGGTTGTGGGACTGAAAAAGGGTTCTGATGTCAGAGAGAGGGACAGAAGACATGGACAGGGGCTTCAGTCTAAGCATTGGTCACTGGTTTTGGTGCCAGGATAAGAGAAACTGAAAACTGATGCGGCTAAAAATATGATAACGAAAGGTTAACTTCCCATTTAATATTTTCCAAGATAATCTAAAACACCCATATATATTTTTTTGAATTATTAATAATCTAAATTAATATATATTATAATACTACTCAAAAATCAATCGATACATAATTCAAATTTTTTTATTATTTATCTATCGAGGCACAATTCAAAAATATATGATATGATATGAAGGATGTAATAGCAAGTTACCAATAAGTTTAAGGGTTAATATGTAAATAAAGACTTGTTTTTGGTTTTTACAAAAATTACACTCACTCAAGGGTTATTATTACAAATAATAATAAATATAAGCGAGAATAGGGTTTTTAAGTAAACCCCTTCTTTTTCATTCTCTCTCTCACATCTGCCGCCAAAGCATCTGGTAAGCCCTATCTCTCTCACCATCGCCGTATTTTTGTTTTTCTCTCTTCTTGTATAAAGTTCACTTATTTTAGGATTTTGTGTTCTGGGTATGTTTCTGTCATTGAGTTATTTGATTCTCTTAGCGCTGTGGTGAATTTTGAGCTTTTTCTTTCTGGGTTTTTTATATTGTAACATATTTTCATTGTTCCTATCTTATTTTGCTGCGTTAATTACATATTTGTTTTGCTGTTTTGAACTAGCAGTCGAATTCGATCAATCCAATACTTTTTTTCCCTTTATTTTTCATGAATATAAATTGATTCAGCTTGGTTTTATGATGAAATGTTGGAGATTGTTTTTTTTTTTAATTATACATGAACTTTAATTTTATGCTTAGATTGCGGTGCTGAATTTTAAATATATTTGTGTTATCTCTTTTCTGTTTGTATGGTACTTATAATTTTAGTATTAATTATTTCGTCTGCTTTATATAGGCAAATTAGTAAAAATGGTGCAGTATAACTTTAAGAAGATTACTGTGGTACCCAATGGGAAAGACTTTGTCGACATAATTCTATCCCGCACTCAGCGGCAAACACCAACTGTTGTTCACAAGGGGTATTCCATTGCTCGTCTCCGTCAGTTTTACATGCGCAAGGTAAAATATACTCAACAGAATTTTCATGAGAAGCTCTCTACAATCATAGACGAGTTTCCCCGGCTAGATAATATCCATCCTTTCTATGGAGACCTTCTGCATGTGCTGTATAATAAGGATCACTATAAGCTTGCTCTTGGCCAAATAAACACTGCAAGGAACCTTATCAGCAAGATTGCTAAAGACTATGTGAAGCTGTTGAAGTATGGTGATTCTCTATATCGTTGCAAGTCACTTAAGGTTGCTGCTCTTGGCCGTATGTGTACTGTGGTAAAGAGGATAAGCTCTAGTTTGGCTTATTTAGAACAGATCAGGCAACACATGGCAAGACTGCCTTCAATTGACCCTAACACTCGTACAATCTTGATTTGTGGATACCCAAATGTTGGCAAGAGCTCATTTATGAACATGATCACAAGAGCTGATGTGGATGTCCAGCCTTATGCTTTTACTACAAAGTCACTCTTTGTAGGTCATACAGATTATAAGTACCTGAGGTATCAAGTAATTGATACTCCAGGGATTTTGGATCGACCTTTTGAAGATCGTAACATTATTGAAATGTGCAGTATAACGGCGCTGGCACATCTGCGATCTGCTGTGTTGTTCTTCTTAGACATCTCTGGGTCATGTGGTTACAGCATTGCCCAACAGGCAGCTCTTTTTCACAGCATTAAGTCTCTGTTTATGAATAAGCCCTTGATTATTGTCTGCAACAAGACTGATTTGCAGCCACTGGATGCGATTTCTGAGGAGGACAGGAAATTAGTCATGGAGATGAAAGCTGAAGCCATGAAGACTGTGATGGGCCAGGGAGGCGAAGCCGCAGATGATGAGGGAGTGCTATTGACAATGAGCACTTTGACTGAAGAGGGGGTAAGTGCTGTAAAGAATGCAGCTTGTGAGAGGTTATTGAATCAGAGGGTAGAATTGAAGATGAAAACCAAAAAGATAAATGATTGCTTGAATCGCTTTCATGTTGCAATACCAAAGCCACGTGACCAGAAGGAAAGGCCACCTTGTATCCCTCAGGCAGTTTTGGAAGCTAAAGCTAAGCAAGCAGCTGAGAAAGAGAAGAGGAAAACTGAGAAAGACTTGGAGGATGAGAATGGTGGAGCTGGTGTATATTCTGCTAGTTTGAAGAAGAATTATATTTTGGCCCATGATGAATGGAAACAAGATGTAATGCCTGAAATTCTTGATGGTCACAATGTGTATGACTTTGTCGATCCTGATATCTTATTGAGGCTTGAAGAGTTGGAAAGAGAAGAAGGTCTTAAGGAAGAAGAGGAGGAAGATGATGATTTCGAGATGGATGGCAAGGTTCTGTCTCCAGAAGAGCAAGAAGCGTTGGCAGAGATCAGGAAAAAGAAAACGTTACTTATTCAACAGCACAGGATCAAGAAAAGCACTGCAGAAAGTCGGCCCACTGTACCAAGAAAATTCGACAAGGACAAGAATTTTACAACTAAGAGAATGGGTAGGCAGCTATCGGCTTTGGGATTGGATCCGTCTATGGCCATCGATCGTGCTCGAAGCAAGTCTAGGGGCCGCAAAAGGGAGAGGTCTGTTGACAGGGGAGACAATGATAATGGTGATGCTATGGATATGGACATGGATCAGCCAAACAAGAAGTTGCGGTTGAGGTCAATGTCCCGGCCTAGGTCAAGGTCAAGGTCACGGCCTCCAAGTGAAGTTGCCCCTGGAGAGGGCTTTAAGGACTCTGCTCAAAAGATCAAGGCAATTAAACTTGGCAAAAAATCTGTTAAGCAGAGGAACAAGAATGCTCGTCGTGGAGAAGCTGATAGAGTTATTCCTACACTGAAGCCAAAGCATTTGTTCTCTGGAAAACGCTCTATTGGAAAAACTGACAGACGTTGAGGTGTTTCAGGTATATTTATTGCGTTGATCTTTGGTAAACATGCCAGCTTGTCTTTTGTATCTTTCTGTCTGTCCTAAGCTATGTATGTATTCCTTATAAATATTTGTTAATTATGTATGTTTGTTTATGAGAAATTGTTTGATTTGTTTAGGCATCAAAAGTTTTTTGATTTTTCTTTATTTGCTGTTCTCTGTTTGTTAGATGAGAATGAAAATTCAGTCACCTGACAAGCCTCAGTCTCTAACGTGCATTGTGCCTTTCTTTCATTACTAAAATACATGTGATTGCACCTTGCTATTTACAATCTTAATTGTTTTTGGGTTCTGGGAATCCTTGCTAAATTATCTTTTTCATTGATTGTTGAGACATCATCGTCATATAGGTAATGGAATTGACAGTGCATTTGAGGCATTATATTGGTCATACAAATGCATATTTCTTGGAAATGCGTTGTTTGTAAACTTTTTATATGTCCCTTTTTTTTTTATATGTTCATTGTTTGAAAATGTCCCATATATTGGTTTATCTTGTTTATTTCATGGCAATTATTCACAGAATTCTTGCAGCTACTTTTTATACTCCTTTGTTGGATGTGGGTGGATATGAAATAGGCATTTTTTTTCTTTTCACAAGAAAATCTTTGGTGGGCATGGTTGACCAAGAGAGCATAGTTTTTAAAGGCACGCCTCTCATTGAAGCGTTGCCGCATCGTCTTCACTGTGCCTATTTGGCGAGGCGCATTGGTGATACGCCTCATTGAATTTTATTTTTATTTTTTTTTTAAATTTAAAAAACTAAAACGTGAAATAATAAAAACCCATGTGATATGATTGTTATTTTACTTTTGAAATTTATAGGATAAATTTATTAAATACAATTTATATGAATTATTTCAATTGAGAAATTGATATAAAAGCTAAAAAAAATAGTGGGTGCGCCATGCGCCTCACTTCGATCAGGCCCATGCCTCATCTTATGCCTTGCATCTAGGCCCCAGGAGGACCTTGGCGTCTCGGTGCGCCTTTTGCCTTGAACAACTATGCAAGAGAGTCTACGACATTTTATAGGACAACGGACTTGATCTTCCTTAGTAATTCTTAAATCCACACCACAATAAAAAATAAAAAATAAAACACATTGAAGTAGGCCTTTTTTCATTTCCCTGCAGACCTTTTTAGAGATAAATCTTTGTAATTGCAATTCTTTTTGGTGCTCATCAGGAATTAATGTTGTTTCTTTTCTTGCAGGGTAGAATTGTCTCTGTCCTGCGTCAACACATCAAAACTTTCGAGCAATCAATATGGCCTCCCTTCTTACAAAGGAGAATTGTCTTTTTATCCAGCAGTGATGCACATGACGCTGTACTCGCTGTTGACTGAACTGTAGGGATTTCGAGTGGAGTAGTTTTCATTTTCCTGTTTCTGAAGAAGTATTTTTGTTATGGCAATTTTGAATCTGTGATATGTCTCAGTTATCCAAAGGTTATGCTGCTCCTCACTTTTTTTTTATTTGTTTGAGATAAAGATTTGACCTGAGTTCATCTATGTTTTACAATTTACATAGAGGCTCTAATTTCTGCTTTCTTTTCTGATTATGAAACAATTTGCCAGTTACAACACTTGACTCCTCTCTCATCCCTCTACTAATTTGAACTCTAGTCTATTTATTTGTTGGTGGTGGAATTTGGGATGGTACTCGTTTATTTGCGACAATTCGTAGGACTACGGATTTGTAGGAGAAAGAAAGTGAAAGAAAAATACAGGTCTTTGGTTATCTACCGTTCTTAAATTAGTTTTTGAATTGAGTTAGACGCATGAATTTCAACATAATATTATAGCTATGTGCATGCACAAACAGCGAGTGGATCCACGGTACCTATTCATATGAGACGCGAATCAAATCATGAGTGCGATGCCATTTTATTTTCGGAAGAGATTATAATCTATAATGCTAGTGATTTTGTAGATTTCTCTTTTTTTTTTCTTTCTTACGGAGTCTCTTTTATTTTAAGAGTCAGTCTGCCTAATTCACTTTTTAAACCACTCATCAACTATTGTTATCAATTTCCCTCTTTAATTTATTCATTATGCTATGTTCTTCTAGAGTGTGATCTCAATGGATGTGGTTTGGTGGTGTAGGGTTTGGGATCTCATCTTGAGGTCTTGAGTTCGAATTCAGGAAGTGTTTCTTGTAAGAGTCTGAGACAACTTAGGGTTTTACCTGCTCCGTTTAAGTCCGAAAATCATTTAACTTCAATTAATTTACTGCCCAAATACTCCATAATTAAAACGTGACACAGTTGCTTAAATATATGTTATCTGTATTAAAAATATTAATTATACAATAATTACATTTGGTATATATGATTTATAAAATGAACTCAACTTTTTCTCCAAAAGTCTTTCTACATCCATATTTTTCCATCTTGCTTAGCACCTCAAAACCCAACCTCCAATAACCATTTGCACATTAATATTCACACAAATAATTTAATATTCTTCGGCTATTTATTTATTAAAAAATGGGTAAATAATATTATAAAAATATACTTTAAAATAGGTTTCTTAATTTTGTAACATATTTACATTAACTTAATAAAAAATTAGTTTTGCTTTAGTGAAGAATAAGGTTTTGCTTGATTAGGGCAGTATATTTTTACAGGTAGAGGAGCTAGATAGAGACGAAGCTTTCTCAATTTTTTTTTTTTTGAAATTGTTGAAAACTCCGCCGCTAACCCATCCCTTCCGAGCTTAAGTGGAATAGATAAAACCTCGGCTGTCCCAAACTCTTATAAGAAACGTACTCTCTGAATTCGAATTCAGGACCTCAAGGTCAGATCCTGAACCCTACACCACCAAGTCACGCCTCTTGGGACAAGGACAAGCTTTCTCAATACAACAGTAAGAAGGAAGCATGCATTTATATAAAGTTGAAACCTTGGAGTAGTACCAAAATGTTCTTGTGCCTTTTAATTTTTTCCCTTTTTGTTTTCTTTATATGTTAAAATTATTTTGAACTGGGAAAGGGTGAGGAAATTTTTCTTATATAAAATCAAGAAACATATTTTAAACAGAGGGATTTAGTCAATGAAAGCAGTCTTCTTGATGTATAAGATGATAACTAATTAAGAGAAAAATATTGCTTGTAAATTACAACAAGAGATAAAATGCAGAATTTTTATTAAACATATAGCTCTAACATTCTAAAAAACAATTTTCTATATATATATATATATATATACACATACATACATACCATTAAGCATATAATTAGGTTGCTTAAAAAGTTATCAATACTAACCATCTATGTTATAATTAAAAATTAAGAATTATGACGCTCTCATAATCTTCTGAGTTTTTCTAAGTTTTTAAAGATCTTGTGTCACGTGTCCATGAGAGAATGTGTAATATGGAGATATAATTACTCTTATATCATTATTTAATAATCATACACGTGTATTTTTATCATAAAAACTCATATCAAGATGGAATCTTAATCCAAAAATTAGTGGAAAAACTGGTTTTTTGCTTAGTGAGGGCCATAATAGAAAATAGTAAATTTGAGAAGGTCATATAAAAAAACAGAGAAAAAAAATGCAAATTACATTGAATTGACTAAATTACAGCTAGGCCTATGTTTTTTTTTTTTTTTTTTTTTTTTTTTCCTGAAATTTCTTTACAAAGTTGTTCAGCCCCGAGTCCAATTCTAACCCTTATCAAATGTAGTTTCACAGTTTCACTAGCTAAAACTTCCACAAAAGTAAGTTGTTTCAAGCAAGTTTCTCTGGGTTAGAATTTAGAGAGTGCGTTTCTAGTAAGGTTTTGGGATGGCCGAAGATTTTACCTGCTCCGTTTAAGCTCATAATTGATGATTTGACGGTGAGATTTCCAACGATTTCAAAAAACAAAAAATGTTTACAATCAGGGTATAGTCCTGTTAGTCTTAAACTTTCACTTCAAGTGAAAGATTTTGATCTTAAAAATATATATTAATGGACTAATTTTTTATTTTTTATTTTAATAAAAAATATAAAAAAAAATTACATGAAATTATAAATTTAACCGAATTATAATATGGACAGTCAATTTTGGCTGCCGCCTTGCACTTAATGAATAAATTAACCGTTAAAAAATATATATTGATGCGACTAAATACTAAGTTTCTTCGCATGGGGATTAATTGCTTTAGTTTTTCTCAAAAAGTTGGTTGATGCACTTAACTTTCTCTTCAAAATTAATTACTGTAATGTAATCATGAGATTACTTGAAGTCAATATAATATGATGTGTGCATTAACGAATTGATGTGAAATATTGATGCCCATTTATTATTATTATTATTATTATTATTATTGGGATAATTCTAACGAGTGTCCTTAGAACACTCATTAAGAATCCATTTTCGAAAAAATTTCATATCATTTTTATGGAAAATATAAAAAATTATCAAAATATTAATTACCTTTTCGTTTTTCCCATTAAAATTTTCCTAAAATAGATTTTTAATAAATACTCTTAAGACACTCGTTAACATTTCTCTTATTATTATTCTCTCTCTTTTATTATTATTATTATTATTTTTTTTTTTTAGACTTACAACCATTGCAAATCCAAAAGTGCCACATCCACATGGTTCAATAAATGATTATTTGATATATGGAATCAAGCTCTTTGATCATTCCTCCATTCTGACTTGATGTTGATGACACTCACTTTGTTTTGTTCCTAATCTAATAATTCCTATATCAATAATTTTATGTAAATATTTTTTTAGTGACATTTTAGTAATAATTTTATTTTAAATAATTATATATTTTAGTTTTTTTTTCAAAATCTACGACTGTTTGAAGTAAGAATATCATTAGAATATTATTAAAAAAATATCTCATATAAATATCCTTATTATATATGACCTGTATGAAAGGCTTAAAATATCTGAAAAATATACAACTGTTTGAAGTAAGAATGTCACTAAAATATTACTAAAAAATATCCCAATAAAAATGTCACTCTTATATATGGCCTATATGAGGGACTTAAAATTCATAAAATTAATTGCTTCCTTTTAAATTTTCAGATCATTTTGAATCTTTTTGGCATCCAATGAAAAAACAATGATATGGCTTTTGTACTTTGCCAATCCATTCTTGAAATGTGTCTGCAGCTGCCCCCATATATTTCCAATTGATATGTATGACCAATGAATGATTTCACTCATGAATAATTTCTGCATTCTAGAATATTATTTTTATTTTCTATTGATTTGATACCATATTTTCTTGTAATTTATTTTCACAAATGAGCTTAAGCCAGAAGGATAATTATAATTTATTTATTTTCTGTTTGGTTACTAAGAAAATAGAAGAAATTAAAGTAGGGTACTATATATATTGTTCTTGCTTCTAAAAGATTCTACTGTACCATTTCTTTACTGTAATTTGAAGGCAAAAGGAATCCCAATAACTTGAATCACAAGCTTTTCATTTTTTTGATATTGAATAACGTAGACATTATTTAATTCAAGTACTAGAAATAATTTTTAACTTATTCAAAAGAAGGTAAATTTATAAGATTAATTGTAAATACTAATCACAATCTTTTCATTTTTTTAATTTAACCACCATGTTATGTGACATGGGTTATATAATATATATTTATAAAAAGCTTTGATTCCGTCTCAAATTTAGGGTTGTTCAAAACTTATTTTTCAGTTCGAGAATCTTCAAGTTTATGATTGTTTAAATCCATATATTTAATTCAAAATCTATTCTCAGCTGGTGTCTTTTGTCTAATTTTTATCACATCTAAAGATAATTTAAGCTTCATTTGTATGTAAGTGACATCTTATAGAACCCCAAGGGGTTGCCTCAGTGGTAAAGACTTTGGGCTTGAGTGGTTTGCTCCCTCTCAGGTTCAAGGTTCGAATCCCACTAGATGCATTTCCTTGGGGCTATGCCCCCTGGTGTTAAAAGCCAACGACTTACCATGATCTGTGTTGGGAAACTTCTGAGGGCACGGGGCACAGATCCCGGGAATTAGTCGAGGTGCGCGTAAGCTGGCCCGGACAACCTGGTTATCAAAAAAAAAAAGTGACATCTTATAGAAGTTTATGGCCTAATTGATAGTCAAAAATATACAATATTATCAAACATCTTCATATTTGAATATATAGTAAAATTCAATTTTAAGGCTGTCCAATTTGGCATCATTCCTAGGTGAAACAAAAATATTGTAAATGGTTCATGGGATGCAGCTTTCATTGATAGAAAAATTATAATTAGAAAATGTTTCCATCTTTCTTCTCACTTCTCCCATATATATTTACTAGTTATTGTCGGTGCCTACGGCACAGTGTTACAGAATTTATCGCATGATTTAACATTGTCATTTTCATATATATTTTATTTGATTTATTTGGTCATCTACAATTGCCATTTTTAGATATATTCTATAATGAAAATATATTTTATTTTTTGATTTATTTGGTAACCTATGTGAGAATTAGAGAAGAAAATGTATATTAACATTTACTTAATTAGAACTTACAAATGAGAGGCCTTTATATAGGCATTTATACAACTAACATAATAAATACACAACTACTATATTAAACACAACTACCAACTATATAATTACTAACACAACACACAACTACTAACAACACACAACTAATATCTAACATCCCCCCTCAAACTCAAGGTGGTTTAGACGAAACCAAATTGAGTTTGGAAACAAGTGTAGTGTAACGTCCCGGAAGAAAGGATTTGGTGAAGACATCAGCTAGCTGATCAGTGGATTTGAGATACTTCAAGGAAATAGTGCCAGAAGCAACGTGTTGGCGAATGAAATGGCAGTCGATCTCAATGTGTTTGGTGCGCTCATGAAAAACATCATTATGTGCTATTGCAATAGCACTTTTGTTGTCACAGTAAAGAGTGAGAGATGATGGTTGAGGGACTCCCATATCTTCTAGAAGCCAACGTAACCATAGAAGTTCAGCTGTAGTAGCAGCAACAGCTCTATATTCAGCCTCAGTACTCGAGCGGGCAACCAATGTCTGTTTCTTGCTGCGCCAAGAAATAAGTGAATCACCAAGAAAAATACAGTATCCTGTAGTTGATCGACGATCAGTGGGGTCTCCTGCCCAGTCAGAATCAGAATAGGCTCGAAGAACCAATGATGAAGTAGCAGAAAAATGGAGACCTGTAAAGAGAGTTCCTTTAACATAACGAAGGATGCGAAGTACTGCAGCATAATGAGTGGAACGGGGAGCGGTCATGAACTGGCTGACAATGTGAACTGCATAAGAAATGTCTGGTCGAGTGACTGTAAGATAAATGAGACTTCCAACCAATTGTCTGTAGAGAGTAGGATCATCAAGGGGAGTGTTATCTTCATCTATAGGTGTAAGACTAGTATTATACTCAATTGGAGTTGGAACTGTCTTGCTATCTGTAAGGCCAGCTCGAGAAAGAAGATCAGAGGCATACTTAGCTTGCGAGAGATGATAACCATCATCAGAACAAATAACCTCAAGGCCTAAAAAATAACTCAAAGGACCAAGATCTTTCATTTCAAATTGTTGACTAAGAGCCTGCTTGAGATCTGTTATGCCTGAAATATCATCTCCAGTAATAATCATATCATCAACATAAAGAAGTAATATCACAATACCCTTTTCGGATTTTCGAAGAAATAAGGCTGAATCATGTGGACTGGAGGTGAATCCAATTTGTCTGACAGCGGTACTGAATTTGGCAAACCATGCACGAGGAGCTTGCTTCAAACCATATAAGGCACGTCGCAGGCGACATACTGTATTTGGTGGATGATCAAGACCTGGAGGAGGCGTCATATAAACTTCTTCAGTGAGATCACCATTGAGGAAGGCATTCTTGACATCCATCTGAAACAGACTCCATTGCCGAGCAGCAGCAATAGCAAGCAGACTGCGAACTGAGGTAAGGCGAGCAACAGGAGCAAAAGTCTCCTCATAATCAATCCCATACTCTTGAGCGAATCCTTTAGCAACAAGACGTGCTTTATAACGTTCAATAGATCCATCTGAATGTGTTTTGATTTTGTAAACCCATTTGCATCCCACAGAATTTTTGCCAGGAGGAAGATCAACCAAGTCCCAAGTACCTGTCTTTGTCAATGCCTGTAATTCATCTTGCATAGCTTGCTGCCAATGAGGATTAGAAGAAGCCTCCCTATAGGACTGAGGTTCATGCAAAGAAACAAGAGCAGAGAAACAATGATAATCTCGAAGGTAAGGGGGAGGATTTCTTACTCGGGTAGGATAGGGTGGAGATGAGTCACCAATGGTCTCTGGTGCAGTATCTGCAGGAGGGGCATCATCAAGAACAGGCGGTGATGGAGGT
The DNA here is from genome assembly GCA_019454045.1 of Zanthoxylum bungeanum. Taxonomy (NCBI): domain Eukaryota; kingdom Viridiplantae; phylum Streptophyta; class Magnoliopsida; order Sapindales; family Rutaceae; genus Zanthoxylum; species Zanthoxylum bungeanum. The sequence goes on along the minus strand of SKCR01024900.1, from coordinate 1,060,756 downwards.
TGGACATCTGTATGTTCACCATGAGTACTTGCATCAGATAGAAACAACTCAATAGATGGATTAGTGAAAAGTGGAGGAGGATCTGAAGGTGACACTGTGAACTTAGAAATAGAAGAGAACATAACGTGTTCCCAGAAAATAACATGACGAGAGATGCGAAGTTTCTTTGACACGGGATCCCAACAACGATACCCTTTGTGTTGAATACCATATCCTAAGAAACAACAAAGTCTGGCACGGGGTTCTAACTTGTGATGCTCTGTGGGATGAAGAAGAACAAAACAACACTCCCAAAAACCTTGAGAAGATCATAAGGAGGGGAAACACCATAAAGGCACTCATAAGGAGACAAATTGTGTTTGGTGACTGAAGAAGGAATACGATTAATAACATAAACAGCCGTAAGGGCAGCTTCACCCCAAAAACGTTCAGGACAAGATGATGAAATGAGCATGGATCGAGTGGAATCTAAAATATGACGATGTTTTCTTTCGGCTCGTCCATTTTGTTGAGAGGTATATGGGCAAGACCGTTGTGAAATGGTTCCTTGGGCTTTTAAAAATTGTTGAATTTTGGAGTCAAGATATTCCTTGGCATTGTCGGTCCTCAAAATTTTGATAGTTTTGGAAAATTGTGTTTTGATCATGTTTGCAAAGTCAATATAAATTTGAGGTAGTTCAGAACGTTGTTTCATAAGAAAGATCCATGTAAATCGAGAATAATCATCAATAAACAAGACAAAATATTTAGATCCTCCCATAGTGGCAGTAGGTGAAGGTCCCCATACATCAGAGTGGACCAAATCAAATGGAGCAACAGAATTATGATTATTATGTTGAAAGGACAAAGCTGGTTGTTTTCCAAGTTGACAAGAGACACAATGGAAAGGCTGGTCTTTAACAGAACCTAGTGAACCATTAGAAACTAAAGGACGAAGTTTATTTATCGAGGCATGACCAAGACGCATATGCCACAAGTGAAGAGAAGATGGAGTAGATACAGCACATAATTGGGAAAAACGATTTGAAGGAAGATGCAGAGAGGTGAGTTCAAACAGACGTCCAATTCTACGGCCTGTCCCAAGAATCTGTCCCGTCTGCGGATCCTGCACACGACAACCATTAGTGGAGAATATCAATTCTAATCCAAGTTCACATAGTTGACCAACAGAAATAAGGTTGAATGTAAGTTTGGGAATAAGAAATGTGTTTGGTAATGTGAGTGTAGATGTTGATATGTGGCCAGACTGACTTACAAGCATTTGTGAGCCATCTGCAGTGAAGATTGGAGAAATATTTGTGGTAGGAGAGGTGGAAGAAAATAACAAGGATTGAGAAGTCATATGATTGCAACAACCAGAGTCAAAATACCAAGGAGAATTACCTGAATTGACAGATAAGGCAGTAGAAGTACTAGGATGGGTGGAGAGTATTTGTTTAAGGAGTGCTTCTAAGTTACCAGTGGATGTTGGAGAGACAGTAACCTCAGAGGTAGCAGCAGCAATTGGAATTGCTATCTTGGAGGGTTGATTAGATCTTGGGGGACGAGTGGGGCACTGCTCAATAGAATGGCCAGACAGCTTGCAGTAGCGACAACTCACCTTAGTGGGACAGTGAGCGGCAATATGACCTCTTTTCTTGCATTTGTGACATTCAGTAAGACTACATTCAATCAGAGTATGACCGGATTTGTTGCAGGTACGACAAAATTTGCCTTCACCTTTTGAGAAATGTTTATCCGCGGCGGCAAGCACAACATCATCGTGAGATGGCTTAAGTAAGCCGAGACGAGTTTCATCAGACAATAATCGAGAGACAGCAACTTCTAATGTAGGTAGAGGAGATTGATGTAACAATGAAGCTCGACAAGATTCAAAATCATCAGTAAGGGCCATAAGGAATTGAATTAGTCGCATACGGTCACGGTGTGCCGTATAATTAGTTGCATCAACGGTGCAACTCATTGATGGTTCTGACAAAGCAAGTTGGTCCCAAATATTCTCCATTTGTGCAAGAAAATCAGTAATAGATTGACCTTTCTCTTGTTTCAAATTATGCAACTTTTCCCATAATTGATACTGACTAGAGAGATCAGAAGAGGTGTACCTTAATGCAAGCAGATCCCAAACTTCTTTGGCAGTTTCGTAGCGTCCAAATTGATGATGAATAGCTGGAACCGAAGTATTCCGGAACCATGTCAGAATTTGGTGATTCTTACTATCCCAATCCTCGAGACGATCAGCGAGCTGTCCTTCAGTTTCATCAGTAAGCCGAGTGGGGGGCTTGACATCTCCAGTAACATAACGCCATAGTTTCCGACCCTTGAGAAAACTACGCATTCCCTGAACCCAGAGACGATAGTTTGAACCTATGAGAATGGTAGGAATGGGTTGCATAGCATCTGACTTTTCCATTCCCGAAAACCGAATTTCTACACCTCTGAAAAGAACCTAAGCTCTGATACCATGTGAGAATTAGAGAAGAAAATGTATATTAACATTTACTTAATTAGAACTTACAAATGAGAGGCCTTTATATAGGCATTTATACAACTAACATAATAAATACACAACTACTATATTAAACACAACTACCAACTATATAATTACTAACACAACACACAACTACTAACAACACACAACTTATCTAACAACTACAATTTCCATTTTCAAAGAGATTTTATAATGAAAAGATTATGTATCAGCCATTAGATTATGAAAAAAAGAATAAGCCGTCAATTAAACCACATAAACATAGTCTCTTAATCATAATCATCAGTTGTCTTCTCTTTCACTCACTAAATGACATACACTATTGTATTTTATAATATCGATATTTATTCCCTTCTTATATCAAAGCCTAAACGTGGTCGTTTTCCTACCTCAATATTCTTGATCATTAATTTGGTGTATTGGTTGTGCCACGTGTATTTTTTTTTTTACATAATTTTTCATTATCTCGTAATCTAAATCTATATCTTCATACACACGTTGGATGCTCAATCAGAGAGAAGAAAGATAGTGATCATAAAAGAGAAAAAAAAAGAAAGATTATGTGAAGTGGAAGCAAAAATCTTGGCTTGGTTACCAAACAAACTTTCATATATATACAATTTTTCTTTCCTTCTTCAACCTCTATTTTAGATACATATATATATACCTTGTAAATAAAGAAAACACTATAAAAAAAAATAAAATAACATTAATACCTACAGAAATTTCTTACAGCTCTAAATTTCATCAGTAAATATTATTATCGACTAAATATTTTCATCGGTAACAATTTTTTTTTGGGTATTATTTTCTTCATTTACAAAGAAAAAAATGCCAATAGTAAAGACTAAAGACAAGATAACATGCCACTGGGCTCTTGGCCCAGTGGTGGGCTTGTGCTCTCCCAATCGAGAGAGCACAAGTTCGACTCTCTGCAACGGTAGGAGTCAAAATCTCTCAGTTTTGAGAGTACAAAAATTCTCTTCAAAGTGGGAGTAGAATTCTCCCCGTATTTGAGTGAGAGTAGATATTTCGTCTCTAGTAGACGTATAATTTTGGATGTACGTACTATAATGTTTGTATTCAATATTCCAGTAAATTTCAGATATATATCTGTAGATTTGTATTGTAATAAAAAAAAGACAAGATAACACATCTCTCTCTTCTATTATGTCCCTCTCCAAACCGTTTTCTAATTAGACCCATCAGCCAACCAATCTCTAAATTAGACCCATCAGCCAACCAATCTCTCTATGGCTATATATACATGTATATGAGAATTCTCGGGTCCGGACCATGTGAAAGTTTTATCATCCGCATAGATAAAAGTAACGTTGTTTTATTGCTATGGGGACGATGTACATACATACAAATATAAATACACAAATATATATATATATATATATATATATTATATATATATATATATATATATATATATATATATATATATATATATATATATGTATATATATATATATATATCCTATATTCTAAGCAAACCCTACTACCATCAACACCATCATCATGATCATGATTTCCACTTCATCAAGGCTCCTGGTTTCTCTCTCTTTTAATCATTCTATAAAGTCTTCACTGATCTCTGCATCAAACTAGTTGGAAGAGAGTTAAAAAAATTTCAAATATACCCTTGTAGGTTGTTTTTTTTTTCCCTCTCTAAGAATGAGAAAGCGAGAGATTAATAACTTGAGTAACAGCAACAATGGCAACAATCTTCGAAAGGGATTGTGGTCTCCGGAGGAAGATGATAAGCTCATGAACTACATGCTTAAAAATGGTCAAGGTTGTTGGAGTGATGTTGCTAGAAATGCTGGCTTGCAAAGATGTGGCAAGAGCTGCCGCCTTCGTTGGATCAATTACTTGAGGCCTGATCTCAAACGTGGTGCTTTTTCCCAGCAAGAGGAAGAGCTTATTATCCATTTTCATTCCCTTCTTGGCAACAGGTTTTGATCTTTTCTATCTCTTGTTTATATAACTGATCTTTCTCCATTTTTTTCTTTCAATGAATAAATATTGTTTTTTAAGCATATTAAGATTTTTATTTTTCTATCTTTTAATTCAATGTGTTTCATGATCCTTATTGTAATCTCACAGGTTCTAATAAATAATATATTAACTTATTAAGTTAATGACCAGAGTAAAATATAGAAAATACAAATTCCAATATAATATGGTTTATCTTTTAATATCTTAAAATATATATTTTCTTGTCTTTTAGTATACTTGGAATCTCTTAATAAAACTTCAGTGTATATATTACTCAGTGTGATATTTTAGTGTTAACAAATAGTAAAAGAATAAAAAGTAGCAAGATTTAAAATATGCAAAAGAATAAATACATAAGGAAAATCTTGGTCTAGTGTGTATTCTCTCACTCATCCATCATATTCTTGGTGGTGTTCTTGTATTTACTTATATATGATTGGTTGAGAGATAAACCTTTTTTTTTTTTTAAATCGTCGGAAATTCCGTGGCCAAACCACATCTTCTAGGCTTAAACGGAGCAGGTAAAACTTCCGGCTGTCTCAGACTCTTATAAGAAACACATTCCCTGGATTCGAACTCGGGACCTGATGAAAGTCAGATCATGAACCCTACACGACGATTGAGAGATAAACACTTATTAAGAATCCAACAAGTGTGTATACTATACATTAAGAATACCCAAAGCTTTCTTACTTCACAAGAATCAATCATAATTCTGAGAAGCTGAGAACTAATTTAAAAGTCATGGGGAAATTGAAAGAACATTATATTATATTATTTTGTTTTGTTTCAAGAATTGCTTCCACTTATAATTTTGCTTCAAACTTTACTCATGGCCCTTGGTGTTGAAGACACTCTTCTTGCCGGCCATTTCTTGTTATAATTTTTGCTTCCATGCAAAACCATGCATGCATTCATCAGAAATTAAAAAATAAAAATAAAATAAATATGTATATATATTATATACTTCTAAATGAGGCTGACCCCTTGTTAATTATATATGTGACAAATTAAGGTGGTCTCAAATTGCGGCTCGATTGCCAGGACGTACAGACAATGAAATAAAAAACTTTTGGAATTCAACAATCAAGAAAAGGCTCAAGAATTTATCATCATCAAATTCAACTTCATCACCAAACGCCGCTAGCGATTCCTCATCGGATCAGCCTAAAGAACTCATCATGGCAGAAGCAGGATCATCAGGGTTCATGTCCATGCCCATGGATACATCTTTCTCATCATCATCATCATCATCATCTTCATGCATGCCAGCAGCAGCTACCATGGTTCTGAACCACATGATCATTGACTCCATGCCGATACTCGATCATGGCATGAACATGATGATGGGTCCAAATGATCAGTACATGAATACAACAACAACAACAACATCATGCATGTCACAAGTTGGGTATGGGAATTTTGGTGGGGAATTTTATGTCCCTCCTTTAGAAAATATGAATAACAATAGTACTAATACTAATAATAATAAATCAGATCAAAATATAAGTGGGGTTGGGATTTTATTACAAGAAGAGATAAAATTGGGGGAATGGGACTTTGAGGAGTTGATGAAAGATGTTTCCTCATTTCCTTATCTTGATTTCTACTCAAGTTGGTCATAACCTTAGAAGTTAATTACCATATAAAGAGGAAAAAAAGTACCCAACTGTTTTTGCACTTTGTTGTATTTTGCTATGTTCATATATAACTTAGAAATGGAAAATAAAGTAGTCTTGAATAATTGGTCAAGCTTGGAGGATGTATTGATACTTGACCAGAGTGAATAATTCTTGTATCTTTTTTTTTTTTTTTTTTTTTTTAAATGTTGTAAGTATGGTACTTTGTAAGAATTGTTTTACAGCAATACTGTTGGAGAGATGATGTTAATAGCCATAGAGACATGAATATGTACTTTTGTTGTATTTGGTATATACATTGTAATATACACGGTTGAATTGAGAGAATGCGTTTCTTGTAATAGTTTTGGATTATCGGGGATTTTACATGCTCCGCTTAAGCCTGGAAGAGGTAGCTTGACGATGAAATTTCCAACGATTCAAAAAAAAAATGTAACAATTATAGGTTTGTATTATACATAGATGAGGGAGTGTGTGTGTATATATATATACATATCATTCTCAAATTGATATCTTTCTGGCTATAAATCCAAACTCACGTTTTTTAAAATTTTTGCAAATCTAGAATACGTACAGTAACAAATATATTAATTAATATTATATTCTTTTTCATAACTGAATCCCTTTCCCTTTAAACATATATTATATCACCTTAGAAGCTTTTAGCAATTAATTCAACTAGATAGATTTACGTACCTATATTTACATTTTGTATCAATTGAAATGACAAAATTTGATTACCATCAAATCACTTCGTTAAAAAGATCATTGTTTCTTCAAATGGGGGTTTTCATTATATTTTTGGTTGAGATGTCCACTTCAAACAAAAAAAATCAAGAGTTAGCTAGTAGGAGTATTTAATCAACTTTGACCCCAAATGACGTGATTTGATTGTGTAGGGTTCATGATCTGATCTTCAGGTTATGAGTTCGAACCTATGTAAGAGTTTGTGACAATCAGAGGTTTTATCTGCTGCGCTTAAGCCCGAAATGAGTGATTTAGCGGCGGTTTCAAACAATTCAAAAAAAAAACAAAAGTGTATTTAGTCAACTTTGCTTTTTATTATAATACGAATGTTTCATATATTTTTTTGTTAGTTAGTTATTAGAGCCTTAATGGTGGGATTAATTCTTAAGAGTAATTATGATCTATGACTCCTTCAATTCATACCTTTCACTAACTTAATTATTATCTCCAAACATGGTTATTAAGCAAGATTAGAAAATGACATCAAATAATTAAACAAATTGTATATATCATGGCCATGAGAAGGTGGGATGATGCACCATTTTCACTTGGATGACACACATATATAGAGAAGAAGAGAGTGCCATTCTAAATCATTTTCCTTTAGATTTTAATTGAGGCCATTACTAACATGTGTGTCTATATTAATTATTTTATTTGACTATTTGAAAGTTGTATAGTGACAGATGATTAACTAATGTTTCATGAAATGATGTCAGATTTTATTTTTATCTTTTATAAAAAGAAACACTAAAACAAAATGCCCAATAGGGCTACATAATATAATATTTCCTTCATTTTTATATATATTGCTCCTTTATTAAACTCTCTCTTCCTTATCCATGGGATAGTTTAATTATCTCAATTGAGCTCTTGTTCCCCACCTTCATCTTTTCATTAAAGGGTTGGTGTCTTTTTCTTTTTGGGCTATTATCATTTCACTATTTCATAAATTTGAGAAATAATAAATAGGTATAATATTTTATTAATATGACTTTATAAAAATTACATTCTATTATAAAATTTTATATTTTTCTACAATAAGTATTGAGAAATAATGTCTTGAAGTAAAATATAGTCTTGTAATAAAATATAATTTTTGTAAAAATATAACAGTAAAATATTTCATTTCAATACTTATAGTATTTATATGTTATATTTTAATTTCTGAAATAGTGAAATGATAATAACATTTTTTTCTTTTAACAATTGTTATAATGGAAAAATGAACAAAATCCTCTCGATGTTGGTAAAATTAAGTGAAACCTTCCTTATATTTTAAAATTAAGCAAAACTCCCCTGTATGGTATTTTGCTGTAAATATATTTTTATTATTTGATAATTTTCACAAATAAATCAAATTAATAAATATAAACAATATTAATTCTTTAAATATTTATTAATTTAGTTTGAACGGAAACATGTAACAATTGTTAAAGAAAAAAAATGTTAAATAGATCTACATTTGAGAATCTGTTAAATTTTTGAGATCTACATTTGAGAATCTGTTAAATTTTTGCCTTTAATCGATTTAGGTAAAATAGCATTTCATCCTTGAGTATTGGCCAAGATGAACAAAGTGAAAATCGTATAAATGAAATATAGAAGCAAAATAAATTGTTCATAAAAAGAATATATGATCAATATAAATTGTACATAAAAAGATTTTATAAAACATTTTCATTTCATTAATTCAAAATAAACCAAGAAAAGGGAAAAAAAAAACGAGAAGATAAGGGAAAGTAACCACACATTGGCTGTTGGTCACAGACAAAAGATTATTACTATTTCTTTAGTTCATTGTTTGTTTAAAACAAAAACAAAGCCACTATTTATAGTGGTCAAATCCTAAAAAAAAAAAAAAAAAAAAAAACGAATCTAAAACCTAATTAAAACCAAATACTGATCCTGCGTTTGGTAAAGCGTTGATATAGCATTAATGCTAACGTTTTGACGTTCTTCCAAACACTTACTTTAACACTAACGTTAATACCATAAAATCATAATCTCACAACATGATCTTATTTTTTGACGTTAGTTTATATTCTAACGTTTGTTCCCTAACTTATATTATCTAACAATACTCTCTACTAAATACACCCTTAATAACAAATAAATAGTCCCCAAGGGGTGTGGCTTGGTGGTGTAGGGTCCAGGATCTCACCTTGAGGTTCTGGGTTCGAATCCAGGGGATGCACTTCTTGTAAGAGCCTGGGACAGCCGGTGGTTTTACCTGCGCCGCGGCCCAGAATGGGTGGTTTGGTGGCGGGATTTCCATCGTTTCCAAAAAAAAAAAAAAAAAAAAAATTATAACCTACCAAAATAAGAAATCTCATTTTATTTTGCATAAAAAACTAGCTCATGAAACGCTATAAAAACAGTATTTAAAGCATGGTAGCTGATAGATCTTTAATCAACTCACAGTCCGTCTCTGTCACCAGCAGTCCAAGAGAGTTTGAATATTGCTGAAACTGCAAGCACAGGAAAACACAAACATTGGGATTGTTTCAGTTTAAACTTTTGCTTAAGGATTCTAAAGTCAGCCCAAAAGCATACAAAAGTACTACGGCCTCAGGAAATGAAAGCTTGAAGGGTGGAAATTTTTCAAGATCTTAGAAAATCCATATGATCAAAAGCTTGTGAATTTTTCGTGTTAATGACAGACGAAAATGCATTGTATTAGTTACGAGTACATTTGATGCTTGTTGAGTGAAGCAGATATGCATATCTATGTAGAGAACAAATAGCACAGCACCTGTTTTAAAATCTCTTCAGCTTTACTGGCTAACTCTTGCAGTTTGGCTGCTCCAGATTCTTTTACAGACACAGTCTTGGAAGTTATAGCATCCACCTATCGGTTGAAAGGGAAATGAGTCAGACATCAGACCCCCTTATGCCAAAATGAGCGATCCAGTACAAAGATTGAAAGGCATAGAAGGTACCTCGGTGACCACAGCTTCAACCTTCCTTTGCCTTGCTTCCAGATCACGCCTCTTTGATTCCACCTCCAACTTCACATTTTCAAGTTCTTTAGTAGCCTCCTCAGATTTAAGATTTCTTTCTTTTTCTAATTGCTTTGGTAGTTCATCCAACTGTTGTACTGGAGAAAATTGGGAAAAAGAAGGTTTAAGCTCCAAAGAGGAATTCAGAAATAAAGGTCCATAACCCAACACAGCTAAAAACAAGAACCTGCCTTTGCCTTGACGTTCAACCAGTTTGGCCTCAAGTGACTTATCCAACACTCCATCATCGCTTAGCTTAGCTTTCAATGCCTTGTAGTCCCTTTCAATTGATTTTGCGGAGTTAACCTGTCAAAATTGCCAAATGAATAAAGACAATTTTATAATGACTAAACTCCATGGCCAAAGATTGCTAAATGAAATTTCCTACAATCACACAAACAACAATCTCTATATACCCAAGAGGGGAGTGACTTGGATAATTACCTAAATATGTGGAATTATAAATTCTTTTCGATTTTACGCTAATAAGTTAATAGCTTTACCAATGAAGCTTAATGTGCAATTTTCTTAATCACAATATATTTTCAAATGCAAGTTACTAAATGATATGCATATATAAAATATAACTCGCGATAAATAAAGAGTTTAGGGATAGAGAAATTAACACCGTAGTTTATAATGGTTCGGCCAACTCTTTGTCTACGTCCACTCCCCCAAGCCACGCTTGAAACTTTTCACTATGTCAAAGTGATTCCACACTTTACACCGAGTTTTCTGTGGCGCACTCGCAATGAAGAGTTTTTTGTGGTTCACCCTAAACCTTTAAACAACACTAAGAGTTTTGTCACTTAGGTTCACTCTTTAACCTTTACAAAATTACTTTTTTGAGTATACCCACTCAACAAGGGATTTCCCAACCAAGTGTTTAAAATATAAAAGTTTACAACACAACTTGGCACTCACAAAAGATAAGAAGATTTAGGATGTGAGTTTCTAACCCAAGTAAACCAAGCTCACTATATGTGTATGAAGATGAAGTGTGTGAGCTTTGATTAAGATAAGAGTGTTTGATCAAGAAGATTTAAGTTACTCTCAACGTTTTTGCCTTAGAGAAAATGTATGAAGGTGTTGGAGACTTGCAAAAACGAAATTGTGACTCAATTTATAGAGAAAATGAAATTGTCTTTGTTTTGTGCGCTGAGGCCAGTATGTCGGTCTGCAGTGGCCGGTATGCCGGTCCTACAATTCAAATGGCTATATGACCGTTGAAGATTAAAGAGCACATACCGAATTACTGACCGGTATGGATCATGTCGGTTCCAGAGAACATGTAAAACGATGAGGTACACCGGTATGAATGTCGGTATGCTCTAGTCTGATTCTAATAACAGTGCAAACTCCAAACTTACCGGTATAGAGTAGCCCGGTTTCAGAGGCGATGCAAAACTACTCAAAACAGAGCAGAGACACCGGTATGCCGATGTAGGAGAACGATATGCCGATTCCAGTGCAAAAATCTCAGGATTTGAATATTAAAACCATTTTGCACTAGACCCTAATGCATCTATATGAATGTGTATGAGTCATATGAGCTTAAAATACTTGAATTATAGACTCACTTACAATGAGAGCCCTAAGCTAAAACTATACTTGATTTCTACGTTTGACGCTTAAGTCTTCACCTCCATTTTGCTCTTCACAATCAATCTGTTTCGACATCTTTTTGTAATGCTCGCAAATGCGCGTCGAAGTCTCTTGCGTTGCATCATCAGAATCCATCATTGAGAATATGTCGCTAACACTAAATACTATAGAAAAAGAACGTTGACATGATTTACCTTTTATGCCTAGCAAACTCATCATACTATTGTACTCGTGGACACTTAATACACACACACATGTTTCTTTGTGGACAAGATAAAGAGTTCGAGAGAGAAGCAATGAGAAGATAACAATAAACTCCAGAACAAAAATAAATAAATATATCATTAAAATTAAAAAAACAACCGAAAGCCATGACGCATGCAAACCTGTTCAAGTACAGCTTGCATCTGAGCAAATTGCTTTGACATTTTCTTCAAAGTCTGAAAAAAGCAGAAATAGATATCAACAATTAAGGATTACACTAGGATAAGTTATCCATCTTCTGAAAAACTTAAGGATTAGCAGGGATACATGCGTGACTGTTTGTTTAAAATTACATTTTAGCTTATTTCCATTCCAGGACCACTTGGATTCCAGAAATCCGAGTCAGCAACAGCACTATGCACTAATATCATTATTTTTTTTTAATATAATATTAAATAGGCAGTCCACCATGCACTAAATAGTAGAAGCAACACATGCTCAAGCAATTCAGCAGTAAAAATGAAAACATATCTAGGAGTTCAGTGGACATTCAAAATCAAAGATGATTGAGCATTGCAATTAAAATTAATTTTTAAATGGTTCTTTTGTTAGCACAAGCTTATAAATCACGTTGTGCATCATTAACCCAGCAACAACAAAAAAAAAAAATTCAAGGAAAAAAATATTGAATGTGCATCCTAAAACCATCAACATTGAGTAAAATCATTTTCATTGCAAATTTTCCATGTGAAATTGACAGATAATTGTTTAAAGATTCTTCAAAATGAGTTATGACAGTTACTGAAATATGGCCAATGTAGCAATTCACACTCAAGTACCTTTGTATAAACATCCAAGGTTGTATTTTTCTCCTGAAAAGATTGCATTGCCAGCTTCTCAGCATTCCTTACCTCCTCCCGAACAAATCTCTTCTCTTCCAAGGCCCTCTGTTAGTATACAATGTGAAAGAATTATTTATGTGTCAATATGGGAAAAAAGGTAAGCAAATATTGCATTCATGTAATGATCTGCTGCCAAGGGGACCCCTTACAACTTTTAAGGATACATTATGGTATCAACAGGAATAAAATGATCGGGAATATGTGGACCATTGACCAATTAATAGCAGCTTCAGAGATGATACGACAATCAGCTAATGCCTTCAGTGTCCAACTCTTAACATGCACCAGAATCTGGGCCCTATTAGACTAATGAATAGAGTGAAACTGCCCAATAGATGGTTCTGTAACCGTACTGCTACGAAAAAAGCATCATGGTTTTGAAATTTATAACAAGAAGTATTAAGTTTTTATTAATTGATTGCTTCAAACATAGTCCAAATTTTAAAAAACTTCATTATAATACTTGTATGCCATTACAAATATAAGCACCCTATACCCATATAAGACTTTGTAAGAAGAAAAAATTAGTTACCTGCAATTTATGTGGAGATTGAACAATTTTTGAGCGTAAATCTGCATTTTGTTGGACACTTTGTACCAGGTCAAACTCAGTCTGAGAAACCTAAGGGCAGATATGTTATCATCAGTAACAATAAAATGAGAACTATCATTACTTATCAAATATCTAATCCGCATGATGAACAGAAATAAACGTTGCAATCAACGGAGAAAGACACAATCCCTATTAAAAATAACTGAAGGAGAGGACACAAATTGAATATGTGGGAAAATCCACTTTAATACATTCAGAGTACAAACATTAGGGTTCAAATATATTAGCTGCTTAACTACATATAGTATACCAGAGTTCCCTGCTTTTACAGTTGCTTATCTTATATTAAATAACTTTTGTCCTTCCAATTTATAAAATAAGGGTTTTCAACTATTCCCTTCCATTCATAGAATCAGCAATTGCTCTTAAAATGGCACCCTAATGATGGATTGATAACACAACTTTATCGTTTGCATATCAATTATCAAAGCCTGAAATGGATTTCTCAAAAACAAATCAAGAGCCATCAGTCTCTCATTGTCGGAATGAGATAACAAAAAATGCTAGCTTGTGAATATCCTTACCTTCTCCTCAAGTTCTCCAGTCTTCTCCTTCAACTTCTTTATAATTGTTCTCTGTGAAACCTGATGCTTGTTTAGGTCTTGAATGGTCTGATGCAAATCTTTAACTTTTGCATCTACCTCTTGAACAAGGGGTAGCTCCCTTTCTCTCGCTTCATTATAGGCTGCAATTTCTGCATTCAACTACAAAGCAAATATTTGTTGAAAACCTATTCTAACTTTACAGCATCAGAAACATAAGTTCTCTTCTGATACCTGGGAAATCTTAGTGTCCCACTCCTTTCGTTGCTCATCAAGAAGGGTTAGATCCTCTGCTATCGGTCTGAGAAGATTCATTTTTGTGTCACTGAGATTGAAAAAGAGAAAAATTGCATGATCCCGTGAGAATGGAATTTAATAATAGAACTAACTAAAGGAAATTCACTATGCCATTGTCTTAACCACTCTTCAATTCTTGTACAGAGTACACAAAGCCAACTAGTGTCCTCGTCATATCATGCAAAGAAGCAATTGGAAAGTATCAGTAAAGGATGGCCCAATGCACGAGGCTTCCCACAATGTGGGCTCTGGGGAGGATTCAATGTATGCAACCTTACCCTTACTTTTTTGCAAAAAGGCTGTTTCCGTAGTTTGAACATGTGACCTTGAAATCACAATAGAGTAACCTTACTGTTACATCAAGGCCCATCCTCAAGTGGAAAGTATCATTATGAAAAAAAATCAATAGATTTAAAAGAATTGAACAAAAATTTGAAGGACTGTTAGTTGTTAAGTGCTATAAACAAAAAGGAAAAGCCGTTCGTGTGTACCAATAATAGTATAACTAAACTGCACGTGAAAATAATTCAAAGCATCCCAAGACTGATACAGAGGCGCTGAATGAAAAACAGTGAAATCTTAAGATTGTAAGCAAAGGGCGGTCAAAAACCATCCATAAGTTTTCTCAACATCCAATTTAATGGTAGTCTCACTGGCATATGTTTTCTCAACTTCCACTTTAATGGTAGTCTCACTGGTTACTGAAAACAAAAAACAGAGCAGAAAGAATCCTTCCTAAAAAAATAAAAAATAAATAAAATTCTTCCTACTTAACACCTATAAGACACATTTGTTGGACAAACCCATCATTCCAATTCTCAATAATGTGGTTTAGAAGCATAAATGATTAAACAGAAGTAGCAAATACTCACACCTAAGCATTCTCTACTTGAACTATTGAAGAAATAAACTTACTTGTGAAGACAGAAATTCAGAATTGCACTGACAAAGTACTCGGTTCGAGTGGCATCGGGCCTTATAAGATCTCTAAGCGTAAATTTCATCGGGCAATTAATAGAGGTCACCACCGCCTTTACCCTGCTGTACAAATTCATAACCTGAACTGAACCAACATGAAGATCAGGATTCTCTAGCTGCTCCAAAGCAGCAAACTCAAGTTGCCCCTGATCGTCTCTTCAAAATTTCAAAAAAATAAAAAATATAATAAATCAGTATCCCCAAATCATTACAAAATAATAAATTTACTATTAAAAAATGAAACTTCACCCGCAAAACACTAACAATTTTTATCTGTTTCGCTAATTGTCCCAAATTTTAAAGAAAAAAAAAAATTTTCACTAACATTTTAATTTCCAAAATTAGGGTTTTAAAACAGATACATAAAATTCCCAAAAATCACTCAACGGAAAATTAATAAAAACAAGTATCAGAATGAACAAAGAAAGCAAACGTACTCGTGGAGAATATCAAGGTAAATCAAGAGACGGGTGTAGAGATCCGAAACCAAATCCATGTTCGGATTCTTCAAATCGTTTTCTGTTATGACGGAAATCTGTGCCTCCCTCAAGATCGTTACGATTTCCGTTAAGGAGAGCTTTGGGTAATCGAATTTCGACATCTCAAGTCACGATCTCGATCTGCTTCTTACCTCTTGGCTCCTGCTTGCTTCTGCTTCTGCTTCTGCTTCTGCTTTCGCGTTCGTTGGTTCCTCTAATTAACGTGATTAAATCAATTATTTTCTTAATATGTCATTTATTAAGACTGCTCCACTCACAGCCAAATTGTGATTTTCCCGCCAAATACAAAGATATAATTTGTAATTTTGTTCTACCAAAATGGTTTCACAAACTGGTGACCGACGACGTCGACTATTAAATATACCATTTTGCCATTGGCTATTATTACCCTAACTGTGTAAATAAGAGGGCATAGTGAGGGTATTTTCAGTAATTCAGATGCAACAGAATAAAAATTTAAATGACGTCGCCTGAGAGATTCGAACTCTCGCGGGGAAACCCCATGTACTTAGCAGGCACACGCCTTAACCACTCGGCCAAAGCGACGTTTGGAAACTAATTAACAATTAAGATCTAATAATATCGGCCGAAACATTCTTCAGCAAAATTATATTTTAGGACAAAATAATTAAAATTATATTTTTAAAAAAATAAAAACGAATAATTGACATTTACTTCTAAAAGCTGCTTTATTCTCTCCATTACGTTGGAAGAATATGAAAATCATCCATCACGTAATCCTCGTGATTAGAGGTTTGTAAGTCAGGGATCAGTTCGATCTCTCTCAAATTTTTTCAATTATTAATATTAAGTAAATAATAGAAATATTTATCTGAATTTATAATTTAAACTTTTAAAAATTATAAAATCCCCCTCAAAGAACCTCGTTACATCGCCCCTACTCATTACAAATAAATTGGCCATCTCTCATTTTTTACGATAGTTTTATTTTTCATTTTTATAAGAGTTTTGTCATTACTTCGTTATAATTTTATGGGAGATATTTTTCCCTTTTATAGTTATTTCGCTATTCAGATCTCGCTTGAGTAGTTATCTCCTTTTTAGTCGAATGACATGTTTATTGGTAACAAATACACGACAGACATTTGAAGGTTTTAGATATCTATTCTTATTTATGTATCTTGAGCTAATGTATTTTAAGCTTGTAGTGTGGGTATGAAATGTTTGGCTCAGAATTTGTAAATAATCTTGGAATCAAGCATATGTTCTTTCTTCTCGTACTAAGTTCCCACCTTTGTCTAAGTTCTTGCTGAACTGAAACTCCTGTCTGTGATTGAAGATTCAAGCAAAAGCTTGTGATCTGACCATTCTGCTGGGAATTGTTTACTTTGATTGGCCTGGATATATAAACTCTTAATTTTCTATTGGAGTTTTTCATTTATTTGAAGATATTATTGAACATGTCATATAATTTTAAATTTTAAGATATGTATGAGTATGAAATCAGTTTTGCGACATGATCGATGGAGTCGGTGATGCTTCCGAACTAAGCTATAACGTCACTCTATGCCTTGCAAGCCAAGGAATCTATTTCTGATCTTCCTCGCGATTTTTAGTAAAGAAGAATCTCTACCACTTACTCTCACTTTTGACCGAGGAAATTTTAAATAATTTCGAACAAAATTCAAATATTTTTTATCGTATTATGTTTACTTTATAGATATCGGCCTTATATAATTTTTTAAAATTTTAGAGATTTAAAGTAATCCGAAGAACTTAGTTTCAAATAATAAAAAAAATGTAGATTTCGAAAGAATTTGAATTCTTTTCGGTGAAAATGACCATTTCGATAAAAATCTAAATATTATGCCTCATTTTTACAAATGAATTTTTTTTTTTTGTTAGTTTTGTTAAATTCCCTTTATTATATTGGTATAATAAGTCCCCAAGGGGTGTGGTTTGGTGGTGTAGGATCCAGGATCTCACATTGAGGTTATGGGTTCGAATCAGGGGGTGTACTTTTTGTAAGAGCCTGGGACAGCCGGTGGTTTTACCTGCGTCGCGGCCCAGAATGGGTGGTTTGGTGGCGGGGTTTCCATCGTTTCCAAAAAAAAATATATATTGGTATAATAATTGAAAAAATACATTTTAGTAAATTTAATTAATTTATTAAAAAAAACGGAGACAAATTCAAACCCACCATGAAATTTTAATGGGCCTAACTGAGTGACGGCCCGGCCCAATTCAGACGTCAATGAGGTAAAAATGTTGTCGTAGCAGAGCATCGGTTCATCAGACGCAGAAGAAAGAAAGAGGAAGAAAAATAATTAGCCATTCTCACTCAACGATTTTAATTTCAAGAATATGTTCTACAGAGGGTAAGTGATTAATTTGATCCCACTTTTTCCTTCCTTTTTTTTTTTTTTTTTGCAATTTTTGGGATTATATATTGTAATTATTGTTTTATTTATCGCTTTGATTGTGATGTTAATTTAGATACCAGAACCCAATATTTGTCCACGAGTAGGAGCGCCCTTTTTAATTTATTATTATGTTTTATAATCTGTGATTGGAAAAGGAAAATAAGAAAATAAGGGTTTTTTGAAATAAAAATAAAAATTAATGATTTGATGATGTGAGGTGAGAGATGGGTTTAGGTCTTTATTGTTGGAGGAGCAATAATTTTATGCAAATTTTGCTAATGGATCTTTCTCCAATGCGTCTTATATGTAATGAATTTCCGTTAATTGCTGTTTATGTCACAGTTGGGCTTATATATGACATAGTAATCATTTTTCTGAAACAACCATGTTCCATAATGTTGTCATTTATCTCTCGGATCTCTTGCTCAGGTGAATGTGGTGGCAGCTTATCCAGTAACACACACACACACAAATGGACGAACTAGGATGTTGATCAGAGAATCCTACTTTGTAAATGGAGTTAGTAATGCACTGATGATAAATTAAATGAAACTTGAGCAAACTTAGCTATACTTAAGTGCCCTCAGTATAAGTTGTTTGCTAAACCCGTAAAATGTTTCATATTACACTGTAGAAAAGGTTAAATGGGAGAAGGGGAAAAAGGAGCATAGTATCGGGTGTGGTTTGTGTTAACATCTGATATTTGTTCTATGGAGGAAAGAAAGTTATCGGCAACAGTATAATTTATACTTGCTTAACTGCTGCACCCCTTTAGCTTCTTGATTGTTTTCTTGGCTTCCTTTATTCATTTTGTATATGATCCATGCATTCTAGTTGACTAACAGTGAATTTCACTTCTAGAAATGACATATTAGATTTCTCAGGATTTTGGGACCAGCAACGTTGTCACTACATAAGTTATTATGATTTCATCTTTGTAGTTATTGATTAATTATTGACAAGTTGTTCTTCTGTTGCTTTGATAATATCTTGAAACTGAAGCAAATTTGCTGAGGGTGTTGATGGGCGTGAAATGGGTGCAAAGCGTCAGCGGTTGATTGATCAAGGACCTTCATTCTATGGAACTCACCCGAGTTCAAGTTTTATGTACGATCCAATGCCACCTTATGGATACGTTAGCCAACCTCCACCTTTCCCAGTTGTCCGACTCCGTGGTCTTCCCTTTGATTGCACAGAAGTTGACGTGGCTGATTTTTTCCATGGTCTAGACATAGTTGATGTTCTTTTTGTCCATAAGAACAACAAATTTACAGGAGAAGCCTTTTGTGTTTTGGGGTATCCTCTTCAAGTCGACTTGGCCCTTCAAAGGAATAGGCAGAATATGGGAAGGAGATATGTTGAGGTTTTCAGAAGTAAGAGGCAAGAATATTACAAGGCAATAGCAAATGAAGTTTCAGATGTTCGTGTTGGTTCACCTCACAGGAGTATCCCTAGGGCTAAATCTCATGATGAGGGGAAGGATTCAGCCGTACATACAGGGATACTGCGATTGAGGGGACTGCCATTTTCGGCAGGCAAGGATGATATAATGGATTTCTTTAAAGATTTTGTGTTGTCAGAAGACTCAATTCATATTACGCTGAATTCAGATTCAAGGCCAACTGGTGAAGCATTTGTAGAGTTTGCAAATGCAGAAGATTCGAAAGCAGCTATGGCCAAAGATAGGATGACACTTGGGAGTCGTTATATAGAGTTGTTTCCTTCATCACATGATGAAATGGATGAAGCATTGACAAGAGGACGGTGACTGTTCCTTGATCTTCTTTTCGTTTATTTGCTATTCTTATTTGTTGTGATCTATTATATCATATTGTTGTTTGGAATTTTGTTTTTCTAGATTTCCTTGAGTTACCCATAAGATGACATTATGCGAATGTTGTTAGAGCATTCCTTTTTATAGTTTGAATCTACTTAGACTGTATATTTTATTTTGATCCTTCTCTCTTGATTTGAATCATGCCTTGACACATTGATTGACTGAATCATTTCCTTGAGGTATATGAAAGCGTGTCTTTTAAGAAGTTGAACTTTTTCCTTGAACTGAATTCAGTCAGTATCTTGAAGTTAGTGATACAACCAGGTTGAATGACTAACTAAATGATAACTGGTTGGAAAATCTTGAGGTATATACGAATTTTACCATGAATTAGGCGGTAGAAGCTAAGGGTTGACGTGAAAATTGTTATTTGCAAAGTATTTTGGAACTTACCCCAAGTCTATCTATTCTATATTGATATAATTGCATGTTGGAGCTTTTTATCGAATCTGATTTGTCAATAGAGTTGAGGGGTTCCTTAGGGGTGTGACTTGATGGTGTAGGGCTCAGGATCTCATCTTAGGTCTTGGATTCGAATCCAAGGAATGCGTTTCTTGTAAGAACCTGGGACAGTCGGGGGTTTTACTTGCTCCGCTTAAGTCTAGAAGGGGTGATTTGACGGTGGGGTTTCCAACGATTAAAAAAAAAAAAAAAAATTGAGGAAAGTTGAGGGAGTTAAAAATGATTGTAATTGTTAATCTGTCCTTTGAGAGAGATTTTGGTTTAGACTGTCATAGTTTTCATATTTTTACATTTGTTTTAGGATCGTATTTAAAACCACTCTGATGAAACTCTTGGCATTTTTTGTATTCCTTGTATTAGAAAGCAAAAAAAAAAAATTGATTCTGGGATTCAAACAAACAAGTGATTCTTGGTTATATTGATCTTAGCAAACAAGTTATATTTCTAATCGTGTTGAAGTCCTATGATGATATTGGGATCTTGGAAGTAAATTTGCACTAATTTTGGGTTTCCATATTTGAAAAATCCTATCATCTTTTATTTAAATCTGTGCTTGGAAAAATACAATAAAAACGTCAATTCAAAGTTTTGGATTTGAGTTTTTCTAATATTTTAAAAATATTAATAATAACACTTGAATTTAAGGGTAAATTTTTCCAAACCCGCCATATTTACCGATCATAACTATTTTTTATAAAACTGTTTTATATTGGGTGTTTACAGTATATTCCCCCCTGAAGTTAGCAAAACCAAATATGCTAAACTTTCTTAGGATTGAGTGAACTTTTAGGAGCCAGCTAAATTTCTTGGCTTATTAATGCCAGATTTTTACAGTATTTTATCAACTTAAGTAATGAGGTTTAAGCTCAATTTCCTATAAAAGTCATCAAATCCAATGAACAAATAGAATTGTCTTGGAATGCTGTTGGTTATTTAAACTCTAATTAAATTCTATTAGTTTATTAACTTCCATAATTGCATTTTTAAAAAGCTCAATAACTGTTGTTAACTTTCATGACAAACAAAACTCATAATATCTCCTATGCATTATTCGTTCGATTCGATTCGTTTTAAAGCGAATATGAGTTTGAAAAAATGAATTCGTTTAATAAATTAGTCAAATCTTATAATATTCTTCATATCTTACAAAAATGTTTCTGGTGAAAACAGCTTTTTATTTGCAGCATTTTGAATGATATTATTTCTCAAGGCTAAAGACAAGAAGTGAAGATAAATTATATTTAAAAAAAAAAAATGAAAGAAAAACTTTACCACAAACACAATTAGTAAACAAATGATACAAATATGTGACGAATGCTAATTGTGTCATTTTAAATTAATCCAAATTCATTAATTTTACCAGTATTTTGAAAATTGGACCGAACCGATCAGTTGAACTGAAAATCGATCATGAGTCCGATACAATTGAACCTTCAAATATTTGAAAGTAAATCTTGTTTATTTTTAATCAAGATATTCAAAATGCGTCTTTAGAGAAGTTGATTATGAGATTGTTGTAATATTATGATTGTAAATATTTAAAAACTAACAAACGAATAAAAACAAATGTTGAAATTGAATTGATGATATAGAACATATATGTCCCTGAAGGGCGTCGTTTGGACTTTGGTGGTGTAGGATTCGGGTTAGGTAATGGGTTCAAATTTATGTTTTTTATAAGAGTCTGAGACAGTTAAAAATTTTATTTTTTCCAGAGATGATTTGGCGGTAACTTTTCCGACAATTTTTTTTAAAAAAGAACATATATAGGTAATTGAATTTTATCATATCAAAGCTCGAGACAGAGCTTAGCCAGTTAGCCTCATGTGATGTTTATCCAAACCTCAAATCAATAAATTTTCATTTAAAAAAATATTGTAATGTGGGTACGGAAAAAATTGTATAACTGTGGATGAATGAGCCACGTGTGCATAAAAGTGAAAAATCATATTTAGGATCCCCTGAAGAAGACCTGCAACAAGTTTTTTTTTTTTTTTTTTTTTTTTTTTTTTTTTTAAATGAAAATGTCAAATAAAGGAATCATAATCTGTCCAATAATGCATTGAATTTAATAATAAGAATCTCTGAAGTTACCAGGTGAAGAAACTAATTAAGTTTTTTAGGGCATTGAAACAAACAAAACACTGCCCCCTATCCCCAACTATTTTGTCTATTTTGAGTATTTTCATTAACTTATATTATTCAAAGATTAATATTAAAAGAAAATTCTGGAATTAGGGTTAATGAGAATCTTAACTAACAGACCATTTATTCCTAAGCTAATCTAATCCTAGGATGCTTTTTGATTAATTTTAATTAATGCTTCTTTTCCAAGTTCATGCATCTATCTTCATCACTATTGCAACATGTATCGAATATAAATTTTTGTTGTAAATATGAGTGGATTAGTGGTCGGTAAACGCCTTACTATACTAATATATTTATCATAGCATAAGCAGTGAAACCACTACAACATTTATCTTGTTCTGTGCTATTGAGAGATGGATAAACGTGATTTAAAATTTGGATCGGACCGACCTGTTAAATCGGGACTCAATCTAAGGTCTGATCCGGATGATCATTTCAATCTGGGTAGGGTTGAACCGGCCTCGGACTCGCTGAACCAGCCGATTCAACCGCTGAACTAGTGACCCGGACGAGGTTTAGCTGGTTGAAGGGGCCAATTTTTTTTTTTTTTTAATTCAGGTTTTTTTTTTTATAAAAAAAAAAAAAAAAATATAGTTAATTAGTGACCACGGGTTGACGGGGAGTTCGACCTCTAACTCTTGAATCTCTCCCAATCCTGAATTGATAGATCGGGCTGGATTTTAAATCACTGCGATAAATGCTTTTAGACCTATACCAGTTGGGAGCAAAGGATTAATTATGTTGGGTATGCATACACTTAAATCCATATGTGGGATTATATCTCAATTTAATATTGATGTGTTTACTTAAAGGCAATGAGAATAAATGAATGAGAATCGTTTCCAATAAGATTGTTTATTTCATAAAATTGGTTGGAAATGAGAATGAGAATGTGAGTGGGACCCACAAATTTGGGAATGAGGAATGTGAATCTCATTCCCACCACCCCATAGGAATGAGATTCTCATTCCCATTATTGATGAGAAATTACAATATTATCCTTAAGATAATAAAATAATATTTAACATTTTAATATAATAATATAATAAAAGAATAATTTAATATTTAGTAATTCAATACATTAATACTTAAATAATAATTAATAAATAAAAACTATTAATCAATAATTAATAATAAAATAATATTTAATATTTTAAAAAAAGAATAATTTAACATTGAGTAATTTAATATATCAAAAAATTAATAATAATTAATATATAACTATAAATAAGGATATTTTTGTAACTTTTTAACAATTCATTCCGATTATTGGACAAAGTAAACACATCAATAGTAATACTACTTCATTCTGATTCTGATTCCTACAGTTAAGTAAACAACTTATTCTGATTCTTATTTACCATTCTCATCCCAGTTCATTTCGATTCCATTTCATTCTAATTCCATCTCATTCCGATTACGAATACGTAAATGCACCATATATGTTTCGCGGGCAGCAGGCAAGCCTGCCCAAAAACACCCCTCACTTTCTTTCTCTGTGGGCATGAATTGCTTGATTAATCAGGGCAGCCCCGGGCAGCGGGTAGCTGGCTAGCTGCTGCCCTAATTACATCTTAAATAAAATAAAATTCTTCATAAACAACACAACAAGGTTAAATCTCTCACCGCTAGCTCTCATTCCCTCTTCCCTGTCTCAATCTCTCATTAGGGACGTTTTTGTCGAGAAATTTTCTAAGCAAGTTGTTTTGGTTTCTGCTTCAAGGTCTAGGGTTTTACTAATTTGTTCTTAATAATTAATTAATATTAAGTTATTGAGTCTTTTAATGAGAAATAAAAATTATCTCTAGCTGCTGTGGCTGTGAACTTGAAAAGGTTTTGTTTCTAAAGAGTTGGTCGTTTAAAGCTTTTTCTGATTATCTTTTCAGTCAAATTTTGTAGCTTTAAAGTACCATATACATCAATATTATCACCACTACTAGGTTAGTTTTTTTTCTTTTTCTTTTTCTATCTCTGTCAACTAAATTTAGTAAAATTTTTAGTTAGTTTTAAGCCAGTTAATTAATTTCTAGTACTATATATAGATATATATAGTTAGTCTACTTTCTTAACTATATTTGATCTATCAAATGGCTCCATCTGATCATAACATAAGAAGATCAGCAGCAGCAGCAAAAGCAGCAAGATCACCAAGAAGAGCCAAATACAAGAAGCATAATCAGCAGCAACAAGTAAAGCAACTCAAGGATAATAATAATAATAATAATACTGTTGAGGATTTGTTGCCATCTTCTTCTTCTTCAACAACAACATTATTAGATGATGATCATGATGGTGCAAGTAGCAGTAGTAATGGCGGATGCTCCACTCCAAGAGCTCAAAGATTTCGGATACCTGAAATTGTAACATGCCCACCAGCACCAAAGAAGCAAAGGGTAGTTTCAAATTGTTCTTC
Source organism: Zanthoxylum bungeanum (assembly GCA_019454045.1). Lineage (NCBI taxonomy): Eukaryota > Viridiplantae > Streptophyta > Magnoliopsida > Sapindales > Rutaceae > Zanthoxylum > Zanthoxylum bungeanum. Next base: position 1,035,984 of record SKCR01024900.1, on the reverse strand, counting down.
ATTGCAAAGAAACCCTACAGCTAGGCCTATTGCTTTCTTTGCTCCTCCTGATTTAGAGCTCTTCTTCTTCTTTGCTCTTCCTGATATCCCAGTTTAATCATCATCTAATCTCTCTAATTATTCTACAGTTTGTGCACTTCTTTAATTTCCCATTTGATGATTGATGATAGTTAAGGTATAGTGTGAATCAATTTGAGTTTCTTGAGTGTGTCATTTTAGGTTATTTTTTAGCTTGATATAGCTAGGGTATTATAGTTTTATTGCCCTTTAATTTTTTTTTTTTTTTTTTTTTTTTGGATTTAATATATTGCTGACTCTTGGAGATTTGGAGAGTGCAATTAATGTAATTTGGGTGGATTTTGAGCTTTGTGAGTGTGTGATTTTAATTAATTAGCTTGTAATAGATAGTAAACTTTTGTTTTGTGATGATCAAGTAGCCAACTTGATGATGAGAATGAGAAAGCAAAAGCATTAATTTACTTCTTCTTTGTTTCACTTAATATCTGTGGCCAAGTAATTATAAATTTTATTGGGATGTTTGGTTTATTGAATTTTCTTTCTTGTTGTAGGTATCCTTGACAACCCACTATAATCAAGATGCTTCTCTAAAGATAATTAATTAATTAATTAACCTCAATTAATGGCTATAATTTTAAAACTTAAGGGTCCACTAACACATTTGATGTGAAAGTGAAAAAAAAATGTCTTCAATTCACACTAATTGAATTGATTGAGAGTCCACAAAAGACTTCCACACAAAAAGTTCTGCTCTTCCCATATCCCACTTTTGGAGTGACAATAATGACACAATATAATATATAATTTTGGAGAAAATCTACAATACAACGGAGGTATTATGTCATCCGTACAACAATCCAATAATTCATTGTCACGCGTACTTAAAATATTAAAAAACAACTAAAAATATGGATATTAAATCATACATGTCATTTACTAATTTGTTGGTGATACCACGTCACTCATATCTTTGAGGGTATGACTTCTTCTTTTCTTTTTTTCATACCATTATTTTCTTTTTTTTTTTTTTAATTAAAAGCATTGAATATGAAAATCAAGTTGGTAACAAAATTAAAACAAATTATTTTCTTTTCTTTTTTAATTAATTTTTGTTAAGGGGTTAGAGATTATGTATGGTGTCAGGCAGCATCAATAAGGGAATCCAATGAAAGGGCTCGTGTGGTTTGTGATCATTGTCACATTTTGGAATCTCAAGATACATTTTTTTTTCTTTATTTATCTTTTATTTATTTATCTTTTTCCTTGTTACTACTTTAGTTGGTGGTACTTAGTCTTCATTTCTTCATCATATAATATATAATTTTGTAATTCATTTGGGCAAACCCTTATCTTATCTATAAATATTAGAAGTGTCCTTTTATTCTTTCAATATATTATGTCTTCTCACCATTTTTTTTCAATTATTATTAAAATCATCATAATTTTTTCTTTTGAAATGCTGAACAACATACAAAAATAAGAATTTTTTTTTTTTTTACATGAAAATAAAGAGATAAAAATCAGTTAGACAGTGAACAGATAATGAGGAAACCCCCAATGCCTTCAAGAAAATCCTTACTATACTATAAATAATTGATATTTATCGAAATAGGGCCATCCAAAATTAAACTTTATGCCAAAGTGGGTATATGTATTTATGTACATGATGAGATGGCTAAAATAAAAGGCAAGACAATAGTGGAGATGGTGAAGCTTTAGCTTTGAATACGTGTAATGTATCTCACACAGATAATATGAAGAGCCGACATAGACGGTAGAATCTAAAATTTAATCTGATTACTGCTCCAAATCTTTAAATTAAAAAATTAATGATCTCATTTTAAGATCTCGTTTATAAATTTTAAAATTCAAGGTAACTAAGCACTTCTCTATTATCTCATCATTCATTGTCACAATTACATTTTTTGGAAATAAATAATTTGAAGAAGGAATATACATATAATGTGGAGGAGGGTTGCATTATAATTCATGTCCCTTGCTTCTTTAAATGATGAGATTCTTTGGCTTTTTATCTTTTGAGAAAAAGCCTTTTATCACAATACTTTGGCCCCTTCTTTGTCTGGCATTATGCTTCATCATATTCATATTTTATCATATGCATAATGATCCTCAAGTTATGTATGGGATATGTTTTCTTTACAATTATTTATTATTGAGTATGATTTAAAATTTATGTTTTTTTATTTTTACAAATGAGAGACGTCTCCTTTGAAGATGAATCGCATTATCTAATTTATAAGTTAAACAATACGGTATAATTTCAAATTTATATTTTAAAATATATGTTGACGGCAGTTTTTCGTTTCATGGATAATTCAGGAAATTTAATCCTCAAATAAATCTCCCCAAGAAGTGAATTTGTTTGGTTAGTTGGAAACCAAAGCAAACTTGGCAAGTAAACAAGAAATCACAGAAAATACAAAGGATTTAACGTAGTTCGGCGGAGAGTTGAATTTTTTATTATAAACCCGGGTCAGGACCGACCTGCTTTATCTCTCTCTAATACTAAGCTTTTTAGAACTTCTACAAGTGATGAAAATGCATTTATTGCTAGAAAATAATCAACCAATCAAAAGAAGAACCTCTAAATCTTAGTTTTCAATCTCTTTATATAGTGTGTCTAGATCCACCAACCTGTGACGTCAACCACGTTCTCCTATCACTGTCGTCCATACTTCTCTCATCAACCACTCTGCAAACAGTAGCTTTGGTCGTCTGACACAACCACCATCTGTCATATGAAAACCATCATTCTCACCTTTTTGCCCACTGTTACACGTTATGTTCATGTGTCAGCCTGTATTTCAACCACTCCCACATCGTTCCTTGTGTCAGGGGGTAAGCCTCTAGTCTACTCTCAATTCATCAATATTTTGGGAGGCTCAAACTTTCATGTAGGGTTTACGTCATCCATACATGAGCACGATGCTGCAAATCCAACCTCTATCCTTGGATCCTTTTCCTCTATTCTTTGCCGGGTCGGGTCGGGATTTTTTCACTTCCCTCGCTTTCTCTTTGAAATTCCATGAGCTTCCTATATGGCCACCTTCTAACACCCAATTACCGTTGTTACAAGCACAAAAACAGATCTTCTGATAGCCTCAGGTCGGGTGCCTCTGCGCCTCATTTTCATCAAGACCTTGGGCCCCCCAGTTTAGTAAGTGAAAATCCTTTTATACTTTTCTTCGCGTTTCACAATTTATCGCGTCTGAAAATCACCATCAACAATATATAAACAACTTTTGTTTTTGAGAATGACTTTATTTTAAAAAATTCGTTTCTTAAAAAGGCATAGCGAAATATTCTTTAGAAAAAAATTGTTAGATTTTTTATATAATAATAAAACAATAGTGTCATATATATTTTTTTCCATATACAATTATGAATATATTTGTTTAATCAAGTTTCCAATTGAAAAAAATTGAAGTTGAAGTACTAAAATGTTGTCAATTTTAAATCAATTTGTTGATTTTAGGGTTTTAATATTTTTTAGATATTATTAAACTTAAAATTTCTCTTAAAACAAAATGTTGAAAGCTAAGACAATATATAATAGGAACAAAAAATGAACATAAAACTAATATTGTCTTTGTAAGTGTGTTATGAAAGAGAGATAATTAAGGAAAGTAAATAATAAATAAATAAAGACTTAGTAAAAATTTGGAATTATATATATATAACACGTGTGGGTGTGGCTGTGCATGAGAGTGAAAGAGAGAGCCTTGGAATGAGGAAATTTGCCTTTAATTAGCTTAATTTAATTAATGCAAATTGATTGATGTGTGTAGCTCCTAAAGTAGAAGAGTTTTCTTTTTCAATTCAAATGATGAATTTTATTTTATTTTATTTTTCTAATAGAACAAGACTTTGATTATATGATTAAAGTTGATTTATTTATTAATTTACTACCATTACAACTTATTTTAACTTTTCTAGAATCCGAGGTTGCTCCATCTATTTCACAAAGTTGTTTTAATTACTACAAGTTTTAGGTCAAAACTTGTGTTTTTGCAGTAAACATATTTTGTTGTTTTCTTATAAGCTCAGGATCACCTCGAGGTTTTGGATTCGAATTCAGAGAATGTATTTTTTGTAAGAGTCTGTGACAATGGAAGGTTTTACGTACCTACCCGTTTATGCCCGGAAATTATGATTTGACGGCGGAGTTTTCAACGATTTCGATTTTTTTTTGTTATTTTTAGCTTTTATCTGCAATGGCCAAAGTTGATTCTATGGACTTATTGTTGGAAATTCCTATAATATTCGGGGGTATTTTTGTCCTTTTGGCTTTAAGGGGTGCAAGGGAAGGACACAATCCTTAGGAAGGTTGTATCCCACCCCAAGGGGTGCCCTATTGGCACCCCTCCATGCCTTATATAAGAAGGCTTTTATTCCAAATGGAAGGACAGAAAAAAAAATACAACCATTTTTTAGAGATTAAAAAGAGGCACTGTTGTTTTCTTTGTTTTGAGAGAGATCCACCATTTTATCCTAGTTCAAATACTTGTTAAGGAGTGCACCTTGAACAAGAAGAATCCAAGTAATCCGCGGAGAACGTTGGCAAAACGAATCCGTAAAGCACATGTGACGGAGCCAATAAGTTCTTAAGGACAGAGATTATCTCGACTTGGATAATTTAATCAGGTTTTTCTGGTACTTATTGGTTTAGGGTTTAATTGCATTTAGATTTATTTTTCTGGTGTTGATCTGTTTGTATGCATGTTATATTATTGTTTAATGACACTAATATTAACAACAATCTTAAGAACTTATTGATATTGTGTTATTAAATAGTAATTTGCATGTTAGGGTTTGAATATTTTCTGGAAAATACGAACTGTGCATGAAAAACCCGTAGGGCGTTCGAACGCCCAACGCACGCGAAGGCTAAAAATTTGAATTCTCGTAAGAACGTTCGAACGCGTCTTCAAACGCACCTCGAACGCAAGCCTTCTGCCTTAGAACGTTCGAACGCGTAATAAACGCAACTCGAACGCAAACTCTCTGGAATCATTCCGTTCGAACGCGTTCACGAACGCTATACGAACGTGAACTCTCTGGAATCATTCCGTTCGAACGCGTTATCAAACGCTACTCGAACGTGAACTCTCTGGAAACACATCGTTCAAACGCGTTATCAAACGCAACACGAATGCACACATACTGGACAGTCTCGTTCGAACGTAGATACGAACGCGACACTAACGAAATAGTCCTGTAATTCTTAGAAACTGCAAACTTAAATAATATTAACTTGGTTAGTCATATACTGTTAACACATTAATCTTGATAGTATAGATTTAAGTTATTATTAGGTTGTTCAATTATCACAAGCATACACATAGTGATAAAGTTGAAATTGTTTGGTTGTTGCATAATTGGTTGAGAATTTAAAGTGTAATAATACACAAGTAATTCCATCCAATCTTGATTGACAAATATATCTACATCTATCGTATATCACTTTGTACCAGATCATTCGTTGATCGTTGTGCAATTTGTCTTTCGTAGACTAATTGACCCTGTTGATTTTCCAGTTACATATGGCTAGCGGAAATATCACGGTACCGGTCTCTCAAGATGTTGTTCTACCTGACAAATTTGGTGGGGCAAATTTCAAACAATGGCAGAGCAAGATGCTGTTCTACCTGACAACTCTTCAGTTGGCAAAATTCCTCAAAGATCATCCGGGTCCTGTGGAGGGTGAATCCGAATTGGCCAAGGAAGAGCGAGAGAACAGACTTGGATGTCTGGAGACTTCTTATGCAAGAACTACATGTTGGGTGGTCTTGACAATACCCTGTACAATGTGTACCAAGGCATGACTTCTGCGAAGATTCTCTGGGAATCTCTCGAGAAGAAGTATAAAACTGAAGATGCCGGACAAAAGAAATTTGTTGTGGGTAGGTTCCTGGACTACAAAATGGTAGATTCAAGGACGGTGATGTCTCAGTTGGGTGAACTGCAATTAATCATTCATGAAATACTGGATGAGGAATGAAACTTTGTGAGACGTTTCAAGTTGCCGCCATAATTGAAAAGTTGCCTCCATCATGGAAGGACTTCAGGAGCTATCTGAAACACAAAAAGAAGCAGATGAGCCTTGAAGACCTCAGTGTTCGATTAAGAATCGAGGAGGACAACAGGATGTCCGAGAAGGCCAGCTACAAGACTCTGGAGTCTAAGGCCAACATCATTGAAGGTGTAAAGGGTAGCAAAAAGAGAAAGAACAGTGGAGCTGACTCTGGGAACAAGAAGTTCAAGGGAAAATGCTACAACTGTGGAAAGAGCGGTCATATGTCAAAGGACTGCAGAAACAAGAAGTCTCAGGACAAGGACAAGAAAAAGAAAAATGAGGCTCATGTCACTGAAGGCGAGCAGCTGACTGATGATATCTCAGAGATGGAACTATCAGCAGTGGTAACTGAAGCCAACATAGTTGGGAATCCGAGAGAATGGTGGGTAGACACTGGGGCTACTCGTCACATCTGTGCAGACAGTAAGATGTTTTCCATGTACCAGAAGGTCGATGGCGGCGATCATCTAACAATGGGAAACTCGTCTATCTCTCAGGTGGTTGGACAAGGCACAGTGGTTCTGAAGATGACATCCGGAAAGGAGCTAACATTGAAAAATGTACTGCACGTTCCAGATATTCGGAAGAACTTGGTCTCGGGCTCTCTTCTTAGTAAGGCTGGTTTTAAGCTTGTATTTGTTTCTGATAAGTTTGTAATGACAAAAAGAATGATATGTATGAAGGAAAAGGTTACCTGACTGAGGGCCTTTTTAAGCTAAATGTAATGACTGTTAACCGTGCTATTAATAAAGCTAGTTCGTCTGCTTATATTATTGTGTCACAAAATGTATGGCATGTGAGGTTAGGACATGTTAATTATGATACTATGCGTAAATTAATTAACATGGACCTTATACCTAAATTTGCAATTGATGGCCAACATAAGTGTGAAGCATGTGTTGAAGCAAAAATGCATCGAACATCATTTCATTCTATAGAACGTAGTTCTGAACCGCTGGAACTTGTACATACCGATGTATGTGACATGAATATTGTGCAAACAAGAGGCGGTAAAAAGTACTTTGTCACTTTTATCGATGACAGCATAAGATTCTGTTATGTGTACTTGCTGAGAAGCAAAGCTGAAGCAATTGAGAGCTTCGTACACTATAAGAACGAAGTTGAAAACCAACTTGGCAAGAAAATCAAAAGAATCAGGAGTGATAGATCTAGGCGGTGAATACGTTTCACCATTCGGTGAATATTGTTCTGTGCACGAAATTATTCACGAAACCACTACTCCTTATTCTCCTCAACAGAACGGAATTGCAGAACGCAAAAACCGAACGTTGAAGGAAATGATGAACGCCATGTTGACAAGTTCGGGACTACCCCAGAACTTGTGGGGGGAAGCTTTGCTTTCCGTGAACTACGTTCTTAACAAACTTCCTCACATAAGGTTGGACAAGACACCATATGAGTTGTGGAAAGGTTTCGTACCTTCCTACAAATACCTCAAAGTGTGGGGGTGTCTTGCCAAAGTAATGGTTCCTAAACCTAAGAAGGTTAAAATATGACCAAAACTGTTGACTGTATATTCATTGGATATGCTCGCAACAGTAGTGCGTATCGATTCTTGGTACACAAGTCGGAGATTCCTGATATTAATCCGGAAATGATAATTGAGTCAAGGAATGCGACATTTTTTGAAGAGACGTTTCCTTGTAAGGAAAGACAGCGCACAATGTCTCTCAAAAGAACGACTGACGCTGTTAAGGACAGTGATCAGGTTGACCTAGAATCAGATAAACGTGTTAATACTGAGACAATCGAGCCTAGACGTAGCAAAAGAGCTAGAACGTCTAAGTCGTTTGGTCCCGATTTTCTGACATACCTGTTAGAAAATGAGCCACAAAGCTATAAAGAAGTTATGTCTTCTCCTGAGGCACCTCTTTGGAAAGAGGCGATAAATAGTGAGATTGATTCAATCCTACAAAACCATACTTGGGAGTTGGTTGATCTTCCACCAGGTAGTAAGCCATTGGGCTACAAATGGATATTCAAAAGGAAGATGAAAACGGATGGATCAATAGATAAGTACAAGGCAAGACTTGTCATAAAAGGTTATAGACAAAAGGAAGGCCTTGATTACTTTGACACCTATTCACCAGTGACTCGTATCACATCGATAAGAATGCTCATAGCCATAACAGCTATATTTGGTCTTAAAATACATCAAATGGATGTAAAGACGGCATTCTTGAATGATGAATTGGATGAAGAAATTTACATGGAACAACCAGAAGGGTTTTGTGTTCCTGGACAAGAACAGAAGGTGTGCAAACTTGTAAAATCCTTGTATGGATTAAAACAAGCACCGAAACAATGGCATGTGAAATTTGACAAAGAAATGTTGTCAAATGGGTTCAAAACCAATGAGTGTGATAAGTGTGTGTACACTAAATCAACTCAAAAAGGATATGTCATTGTGTGTCTCTATGTAGACGATATGCTGATAATTGGTAGTAATCATGAAATGATTCAGTCTACCAAAAACGTGTTATCCAGCAGATTTGATATGAAAGATATGGGGATAGCTGATGTGATCCTAGGGATTAAGATTTCTAGGACATCAGACGGATATATATTATCACAGACTCATTATATTATCAGAGGGGATCTTAATGTAGCTAGAACCCCAGTAGACCTAACTCTTCATTTATCAAAGAATACTGGTTCAAGCATATCGCAATTAGAGTATTCGAGAATCATCGGAAGTCTGATGTATCTCACGAATTGCACGCGACCTGATATCGCTCAAGCTGTGAATCGGCTTAGCAGATATACGAGCAATCCAGGACACAACCACTGGAAAGCCATAGTAAGAGTTTTGAGGTATTTGCGAGAAACTTCAAAATATGGGCTACATTACGAGAGATATCCTGATGTACTAGAGGGTTACAGCGATGCTAACTGGATATCTGATACGGTGGATTCCAAATCCACGAGTGGATTTGTTTTCACACTTGGTAATGCAGCCGTGTCATGGAAATCCTCGAGGCAAACGTGTATTGCCCGGTCTACTATGGAATCAGAATTCATAGCGTTAGACAAAACAGCGGAAGAAGCAGAATGGCTTAGAAACTTCCTGGAGGATATTCCTAGTTGGCCCAAACCGGTGCCAGCGATTAGCATACATTGTGATAGCCAATCGGCAATTGGGAGAGCCCAAAATACAATGTATAATGGTAAGTCTCAACACATACGTCGGAGACATAATACCATACGTCAACTGCTCTCAAGTGGCATAATAACGATCGATTATGTCCGGTCGAAGGAAAACCTAGCGGATCCACTAACTAAAGGTTTACCTCGAGAGCAAGTTGAGAAGTCATCGAGGGGAATGGGCTTGAAGCCTATAATCTAAGAATTGTCACTGTGGAAACCCAACCTAGTTGACTGGAGATCCCAAGATCTAGGTTCAAAATGGACAACAGAAACTTTGTGCAATTCAAAACAAGCACTGAAGAGTTTCGTACTCTTTCCCATTCCGATAATGACGCTGAGTGCTGTCTGTCATTGGTTAGGATAAGCTAAGGCTTTTAATGATCACTATTTTAGGAGATGAGTCCTAATGGGGGTAAAGACAGATTACATCTTCATAGCAGATCACCTATTTCAAGTAAGAAGTGAGACCGCTTCCATGGGAACCTTTAAAGGCGGGTTACCCTAAAGTACTTGATGAATCCAGGACCGTTGTTCAGGGCCAAAATGAACACAACCGTAGAACGGGGAAATGGTCGAATTAAAGCTGTGTGTTGGCAATTGTCTTGGTTTACACCAACGGCAGAACAGTTCAAGACTATGGGTCACTGGTTTGCCAAGTAAATCCGATTGTCACTCACTAGGAAAGGTTCAAGGCGAAAGCTACCTATTTCGATGCAGCTTTAGCTCACGGTATCTCTCTCAAGTGTCATCTTGAATATTATAAGAATTGTGGGGGATTGTTGGAAATTCCTATAATATTCGGGGGTATTTTTGTCCTTTTGGCTTTAAGGGGTGTAAGGGAAGGACACAATCCTTAGGAGGGTTGTATCCCACCCCAAAGGGTGCCCTATTAGCACCCCTCCATGCCTTATATAAGAAGGCTTTTATTCCAAATGGAAGGACAGAAAAAAAATACAACCATTTTTTAGAGATTAAAAAGAGGCACTGTTGTTTTCTTTGTTTTGAGAGAGATCCACCATTTTATCCTAGTTCAAATACTTGTTAAGGAGTGCACCTTGAACAAGAAGAATCCAAGTAATCCTGGGAGAACGTTGGCAAAACGAATCCGTAAAGCACCTGTGACGGAGCCAATAAGTTCTTAAGGACAAAGATTATCTCGACTTGGACAATTTAATCAGGTTTTTCTGGTACTTATTGGTTTAGGGTTTAATTGCATTTAGATTTATTTTTCTGGTGTTGATCTGTTTGTATGCATGTTATATTATTGTTAATGACACTAATTTTAACAACACTTATATGATTAATCTAAGTATTGATACATTTAACACATAGCTCTTGTATCAATTATGTGATGGCCCATGTTGAATATCTAAATTCAAAACAGATCGAATTTAGTTTTAAATTAATATTTAGAAGAGAATTAAATCAACCTCCATAATTTATATATGAGTCTCGAATCTATTTCATAGTGAAATTTGCTTTACCTATTTTCAAGTATTTTAAAGAAAATTAAATTAATAAATTTTTTTTGGAAATGTTGGAAACCTCACCGTCAAAATATTCACTTTGAATTTAAGCGGAGCAGGTAAAACCACGACTACATCGGGCTCTTATAAGAAGTGCATTCCTGAATTCGAACATAAGACTTTAACAACCAAATCTTAAACTTTATATTACCAAACCACAACCCTTTTGGGGAATAAATTAACATAATGCACAAGCAAAGACTAAAAACCCCTAAAAATACACTTCAAATGGTGGTTTTTTTTTTTTTTTTTAAAATTTCTTCATGTTATTCTTTTTATTTTAACAAATAAGATTTTGTTAAAGCGAAATACATTACAAAATTAAAAATCCAAACCAATCCAATTTTTTTCCTATATTTTAAAGAGTTAGTGTTTTGTATATTTAGCTCTTATATATGTTGAAGAACAATCAACAAATGCAATAAATTTTATTGAAACGTAAACTTGCAAATAAAATACAAACAAAAAACAGTAACTTACAAAGCAAGTAATCAAAATCAACAACAGAAACTTACTGTGCAAGTAAATAAAATCAAAAACAACAAACTGATTTTATAGATTGAGGCTAGCAACTAATGCTATGTCCTATAGTAGAAATTCACATCTACTCTTGTGCTTGTAGTTCATTGAGTGTTTGCCACCAGGATTCAATAATCTGAAGACCGAAATTTCTGAACTGAAGTTTCGATCTCTGGCGAATTTACTAAATATTTTCTCTCAAAATCAGAACTGTTGGTATATGGAAAATTCTATCTTTTTCATGTGTATATGCCTATGTCCTTCTTATTTCATTTATATAGAAAAATAGAAATTGCCACCAAAACATTTTTTTTTTTTTTTGAGAATTTCTGTTAATGTGGAATAGGTATGTTGATCAGACACCAATCTTCAGATTTGAAAAATGAAAATTGAAAACGTTTTATTAAACAAAGCATTTAATTAATCACAAGGCCCAAGGCCCATCTTTAATTATTAATTCTAATGTCATGCCTACCAATCACACACATCCAAGCCCAAGCTCAAGCGTTATTTTTTTCAATTTAATATAAATGTTTAGAGAACACTTATAAACCTTTCATTTTCCATTTATTTTTTAGATGTGAGACTACTCCCTCTATTTTTTATACAAACTCTTACAATATATAATAGTCTTTTCATGTATTTGAATTCCCATATTTTCTAATCTACATGCGTTACTCTTTTAGATTTTAGTGGGAATTGGAAATCTTATTAAACATCGAATTTTTTTAATTACTTAAATATATTGATCGCAGACACAAAGACCGTTTATAAGTCAGAAAATTCATCCAAATTCGAGCATTCCTCTTTTTCTTTTTAACACTTAAATCCTAGCAAATTGATATGGATGGTCCCCAAAAGATATGACTTGATGGTGTATGATTTATGATCTCACTTTGAGGTTCTAGGTTCGAATCCAGGAAATGCGTTTCTTATAAGAGTCTGGGACAATCGTGAATTTTACCTACTCCGCTTAAACCCGAAATGAGTGATTTAGCGGTGAGGTTTCCTAACGATTTTTTTTTAAAAGAAAAATTGATATGGATTGTGTATTATTGTTATTATTATTATTTGATTGCATATTAAATAGATTAATTGAGGAGGAATCCTATGTTTGATAAAAAGAAATTGGATTAAAGGAGTAAAACCATCCCATTATGTTTGATTTAAGGGCAACAGAATCGCATCGGAGGTGAGCCGATACCTTTAAAAATTTGCTGGTTATTGGGCTTTTATCCTTTTAAGTTTAAAGGAACCCTTCAAATGCAATTATTTCGATGTATAAATTAGACACCAAGTGAAAGTTGTAAAAAGAAAAGTACAAATTGATATTTACTTTTTGCATGGATTTGATGGGAATATCCAAAAAATTAAAAAAAAATGATTGAAGGAAAGGGAATCATAGATCAATTTTACAACTCGATTATGGATATATTTATAATTAATCATCGTTCTTCGATTTACTTAAATATAAAAGCAACATCGATAATTGTTTGGTAAACACATAATTTGCTATTTATATGAAATTTCATAATTTTTATATATCTGATTGTGATTTTCACACGTTACGCAAACGCATGTATCTCTCAAATAGTATAAAAGTATCGATCCCTCGAAAACTCATCACATACGTTATTAATTATCAAGACTAACTACTTACGAGTATCTAATCAAAGTAAAATATGATTTTGAATTAGATTTAAATTAAAACTAAAGAAAGTAAAGATTATTATGAAAAATTTCAAAGGCAGTCAATGAGAAGAAGACATCCAGATTTGTGAATCCACCCATTATTATTTTAAAGATAAATTGATTTTCTTATACTCGTGTAATAAATTGACTTATTAACTCGAAACACTAATATATCCATAATCCTCTTTCGATGGTCATGTTTAAATATTCATAGTAAATTAATTAACTATATTTCTATGTCAACTAAGTAACCCCATATTTATTAAGATCATGTTCTAATTATTGTTATACACGCCCTACAAATATATTTCTATCATGTAGAGAAGAAATCTCTAAGAAGAGATCGTGTGCTAATAAATTTAGGGCTAAACCTAAAAAATTCATTTATCAAATTCAATTAAATTTACCAAATCAATTCTATTGGTGATCAAGTAACAAGAAGCATTAAGAACAAGATTCAATAAACAAGCCAAAACATCACACATAATATAAGGAAAATCAATTTATAAACTCAGAATACCGAGTTTCATCATAACCCTAGATTAGAGGTTTAGTGACTACACATGCTTAAAAACTCTAAATAAATAATCAATGATAAGTAAAACATCAAGAAAGTAAAAGAAATAAGAAATTATGTCGAGATCGTCAGTCATTCGTTTCATGCTGTTGAGTTTATGTATTGTGCTCGTTTGATGTGCTTTGTTTTCTCTCAAAAATCTCTTTGGAGGCTTCAAAATTATGTTATGAGACTCTCATCTAGATTTTAATACGAGTTGTTACTTATATATCAGGTCCTGAGAGTGTTTCCTTATTAAAAATCGAGTCTTTGACGAATCCGGGCCGCACCTCACATTGCAACGCGTAACGCTCATTTTGCTTTTGCATTCAAAGGGAAAGATCAAAAAGCATAATCAAAATCAAAATCTTTATCTTTTCCTTTTCCAATTTTGCTTTTGTGGGTTTAAGTGACAATAAAGATGATTAAATTAATGTATTATAATGTAATAACATCTCTCAATCATCAGAAGCAATGCCATGCACACAAATTCCATGCATTTACGTACGTGCATGTGAATTCTATTCTGTCTATCTAATTACTAATTCATTAATTTGAAATTTTCAAAAGGCTAAAAATAATATATTGATCTAAATTTATAAAGGCTACTTAATTTTTTTCCTTTCTTTTTAATTTCCTCAGCTTAATTATTAATTCGTTGAAGTTAAAATGAAAAATTTCCCAAAAATTTGGAAATAATGCTGCTTTAATTTGTTTTCCCACAATAATAATTTGTACCGAACCTATTATTCATTTTTCCTGTAAAAATAAAAAATAAAAAATATATGATCTATTATTATTGATCAACTTGAATCAGAGCAGCAAAAGATATTTCTAGAAAAATATTTAGCAGCTTTTGTCCAAATTAACTTTACTTAAGCACAAATTAAAGCAAAGCTGGCTGGCCAAGGAATGCTTATAACTTGTCAATATTGTTTATAAAAGCAATTTCTGTAGTTCTTTAGACTGCTGGAAGGATTCAATCTGCTACTTTAATTGCTTTAATTTGATAATATTCTCATTCATCAAACTTTCAGGATCGTGCTTGTATATTCCAGTAGACATTCTTTTATATTTGTTAGTTATCGACCTGAAATCGCTTTATCTTTTGGAAGTTTTAGTGTTCGAACCTCAACCTTTCAATAATTCAATTTTGTGCACAAATAAAGAAACAAAAAGGGTGAGAAATGTGGACGCAGCCCAACAATTTGAGCTCAAGACATTTTTTACCCTCATCTGTCCGATCCGATTTTAAAAATAATGGAAATTACACTACAGTAAAAAATAATATACTTGTAGAAATAAATCAATAAATTGTTTATAGACAATCTTTTAAAATAACCAATTGGTCAAAGCATTATATACTTGTATATTCCCTTCGTTTTACGAACCCTTGTCAATTCTGAACTTTGTTCTCGAAGGGTAATACACAAAACCAAACTTATTTTTATACAAAGGGAAAGGATAAAAGCAACGAACAACTCAAGTGATTTTTGCTTTTTTCTTTTCATACTCAAGGGTATGGTTTATTGACAAATATGAGGTCTTGTGTTCGAGTCAAGATGTAAATTTTTTGTAAAAATTTGAGACAGTTATGGATTTTACATACTCCGTTTAAGCTCGGATCAAGTGATTTGACAGTAAAATTTCAAACATTTCCAAAAGAAAATGATTTGTACTTGTCTTAATTAAGATTGACTTGAAAAAAAAAAAAGAAGAAATATCGAATAATTTTATTAATAATATTAAATCGGGTAGAGATGTATATTTAGTTTTTTCAAGTATAGCTTAATACGATTAGAGAGCTTTTATAATAAGAAAAAAAAACACATCTTATATGTTAATTCATTGCTAATTCACGGTGCTAAAAATAATTGAAGTTATCTTTGAGGAATAGATAGTCCTATCGACGATCTAATTCAATCTTGCAATAAACGTAGATTTATTTTTATAGTCGAAACTTTCACACGATAAGAAAATTAAGTTTATGTGGGCCGGCCCGGCCCGGCCCAGGCTTAAGTCATTATAATCTCCCTATTAATAATAATAATAATAATAATAATGACGACGACGAGATAATTGCCGTGACAGAAACAAAGATCGACGCTTTTCCGACTTATCGCAAAATCTCTTTCATATAAAAGCGTTTAAAGCTCACATTTTTAGGGTTTTTTTATTTTTGGTTAATTTTCTTCTCAAATTTACGCCACGTAAGTGCCTTTTTCAATTGAGATTTCATTACTTATGATCAATTTTTTTCCCCTCATTTATTAGATTATTATGTCAATTTTATTGAATTATTTGTGTTCTATTCGTTACATGCTATATTCTGATGTCTGTTTCGAAGTTTCGGGAATTGTGTTTTTGTTTGAGTTCAATTTTACGTTCTGTCAATTGTATTATGTTTGGTTGCCACGAAAAAGTTGAGACGTTTTTTTTTTAATTTATGAAGCTTGATGTGAGTGTGTGATTAGTTTAAGTGGAATAAAAGAAAAATGGAGAATCATGAGGTGATGTGATTAAGCAATTGATTATATTATCTTAATTTAATTTATTGTATGGTTTGTTGCTTATGTTTTCTTATGATTTGATTTGGCTCTCTCTCTGTTTCGTTGGAGGAGAAAGGGATAGAAGAATTTAGAAAAAAAGTAATGGGGTCTACTGTTAAGATTTGATTCAAAATTACTGAAGAAGAAGTGAAAGAATTTAATTTTGCATGCTGTCTTTGTTTAGCGTTATGGAATTTACATTTATGCTATTTCATGGGTGTTAAGAAAGCTAGAGTATGATTCGTACTTTATTTTCTCTTATCTGCTTCAAGGAGAAAGGTAGAGTATGAAAGCTAGAGTATGATTCGTACTTTATTTTCTCTTATCTTGTTCGAGTACGAATCATACTTTATTTAAGATTTGATTCAAAATTACTGAAGAAGAAGTGAAAGAATTTAATTTTGCATGCTGTCTTTGTTTAGTGTTATGGAGTTTACATTTATGCTATTTCATGGGTGTTAAGAAAGCTAGAGTATGATTCGTACTTTATTTTCTCTTACCTGCTTCGAGGAGAATTTAATTTTGCATGCTGTCTTTGTTTAGTGTTATGGAATTTACATTTATGCTATTTCATGAATGTTAAGAAAGCTAGAGTATGATTCGTACTTTATTTTCTCTTATCTGCTTCAAGGAGAAAGGGATAGAAGAATTTTAAAAAAAGTAATGGATCTACACTACTGTTAAGATTTGGTCCGAAATTACTGAAGTAGTAGAATAATTTAATTTTGCATGCTGTATTTGTTTAATGTTACGGAATCTACTTTTATACTATTTTATGGGTGTTAAGAAAGCTAGAGTATGATTCATACTTTATTTTCTTTTATCTGCTTTGTGTTTTTGGCAGTTAAAGCGAGCTGGTTAGAATTTAGGGGTTATTTTGTGAGAGATTTTCTGAATGCTGATTAATTTTTGTCCCTAGCTCACTTATTTTCTCTACCTTATTGGGTGTTTCAGTTGTAGGTTTGAGTGACAACTGGACATAGCATATGTAACATTTTGTCTTTTTAGGGAAGTATTATCCGGTGAATTGTAGGCATTCAGTAACGCTTTAAACATGTTTTACATGATTTGCTTTAATCATGTTTAGGTTCACATGATTTGCTTTGTGGCTTATTTGCATTTATGAAGTTCTCTGTATGACTGTATATTTAGCATGCTGCTTTTCTGAAGGTATGCTGACTTGGAGGTAATGTTTTTGCATGGTTGGTCAGGGTCCTCAGGGAATAAGTGATTTACTGTTGTCTGGAGAAATCTCAAAGGCATGCAGTCTAAGTCTGAAAGTACAAATCAATTGGATTTGAAACCCAATCCAAATGCCATTCCGCCAGGCAGAATTTATGAACCTCGGTGTCATGGCATCGGATATAATTCTATCTCACCTGCTCTGGCTGCGGGAAATGTATCAAATTCATCCTCATTGGATTGTCCAAATGATTCAGAGTCTAATGATGTTCAATCAATGTCTAATGAGGTGAATGAGGAAGATGTTGGTGTTAACAAAGAATTGCAAGCTACTGCATCTTCACGCTCAGGTAATTGAAGTAAATTATTGTGCTAATGATTTGTATATTGACTATTAACAATGTGTGCTGATGGTTGAAACTTGAAAGAAAATGGATAAATTTTGTATATTTACTTCTGTAGTATTGTAGACTAAGTGGAATCTTGAATGGATAAGTTTTCATTTTTGTTAAATTTTCTCATGAGGCTTGCCCAAATTACCCTATTATTGTATGTGCTAGCTGCCTGAGAATTTCTTTAGAGGAGTTACGTATTTCAATTCACAGTATGGATACTATCTGTTGTTGTCATCCCAGCGGTTGCTTTTGTCGCTTGAATATATATATATATTTTTTTGTGTAATGTCTTCCATCCAAGAATCCAAAAATTTTGTTTTGAATTACAGTTGGGCATCGTGGACAAGAGAACCAAACTATTCAGCAAGATGCATCAGCTATGCCAACAATGCGTGATGAATGCTTCACACAGCCTCCACAGCTGGAACTTGTGGGTCACTCGATTGTAAGTGCCTTCTCTTTTGTTCTTTAGTAAGAGCTGTACATAAATCAATTAATACTCAACTTCCTGTTATATGTAAAATTAGAGAACTTGTACTTACTTTTCAACAAAAGGAACTCCAAGTTTTCTTGCAACTTTTTGGCAGGCTTGTGCGTCACATCCATGTCTGGATCCATACTATGGGGGGATGATGGCAGCTTATGGACATCAACATGTGGTATGTTGATGTCTTGTTATATTTGATCGTTAGCTCAAAATCTTAGCAGATGACATACATTAATGTCTTTTATATCTTTATTTTTAACAAAAACTGTTGGTCTGAAAATGAAACTTAATAATTTTCTTAGGAAGTCAAAATTATGCATATGCTTTGGTTGTATTATATTGGTAATTAAATTGCAGTTTTAGCAAGAGGCTACACCCAATATATGATTTGTTGAAGTCATGTATTTTTGGTTGAATTATGTATGTAATAATTGAAAAAAGTTTCAAAAGTCTGGTAACAAGAATTTGGTGATCTCTTTTCTTCTTTTCTTTTCTGTCTTTGCTATTGTCAAAACTGTAACGTCTGTCAAATAAATCCTTTTAATGATCAGGGTTATCCTCAAATTGCTGGGATGCCTCCCATGCCTTTGCCCCTTGAGATGGCACAAGAACCCGTTTATGTGAATTCCAAACAGTACATGGGGATTCTGAGGCGAAGACAGGCACGTGCCAAAGCAGATTTTGAAAAGAAGCTGAATAAAGATAGAAAGGTAAATATAATATTTGTGTGTTCTTACAGTGTCAATATATCTACTGACATTGACTTTATCTTATAGTGTCAATATATCCACTGATATTGACTTTACAGTAATTGATATTGTAAATCATACAATTTCACCGTTGATATGTTTCCCATGTTTTACTGCTCAATTGAAGGAATGATTTATTGTTTGATTTTCATATTATACAGCCATATCTTCATGAGTCTAGGCACCAGCATGCTCTGAGAAGGACAAGGGGTACTGGAGGACGCTTTGCAAAGAAAACTGGTGATACTTCCAATTCCAAGGGTACTAGCGAAGAGAAGGGTAGAGGTTCAGAACCAATCAGACCATCTCAGTCTGGCAGTTCTTCAGGATCTGAACCCTTGCCATCTGACTCTGTTGAAACGTGGAATTCCTCCTCTAGTCAGCAAGATACAACGGGTTCACAAGCACAAAACACAAATGAAGCTCTCAATCATGCAAATGGCAATGGTGGTTACCAGAATCACGGCTTCCAGGCATCAACATATCATTCACACTTAGGCGATAGAGGGGAAGACGGAGACTGTTCAGACAAGCAGTGGGGGAGCATATCTTCTAGCCAGGCTCTCAGAGGCCTCTTGCTATTCAGTGAGCCATCTGCAGGCAAGGTGGGTGCCGATATAGAGGATGTAGACCCACTGATACATTAAAGGGTAGTTTTTTGGTTGTCTTGCGATCACTCTTGGCAATTTCATTATAAGCGGCAAATCATTCTTGGCTTTGTTCTTTTGCATGGATTGTGGATGAATGGGGGAGAAGAGATGTATAAGCCCTTATGACTTCTTGTAAGTCGGCTTCTGTAGTTCTGTTGCTTATTGTCTTTCTCCCTTGTTTTTATGTAACATATAATGTTGGGTAAACTCAATAAGAAAGTCTCGTGGAAAAACTAACTGTCAAACAGCAGTTTGGTTCTTTAACCATTTTCCAGTTAACTAAACAAATATGGCTACCCAGTCTGTACTTTTTGTTGAAGGGTCTATAATACAGTGAAGCTTCCAAAATATTAATGTTCCAAGTTATCTGCTTTTAGGTTTTCCACTATGGCAATGGTGACGAAGGGCTTGGTGGCAAAGTATTTGGTTGTTAGGTTCTGAGTTTGAGTCCAGATGATACATTTTTATAAGAGTCAGAGACAATCGGAGTTTTTACCTATTCTGTTTAAGCTCGGGTCGGGTGATTTGGTGGTTGGATTTTCGACGTTTTAAAAAAAAAATGGTGACAGGCAGAATTTATGGTGTTTGAAAGTTAGCTATCACGCCTCATACAAAATCAATGGAAAAAATAAGATTCAATTCTCAACTACTGCTAGAAATAGGATTGACAGTGAATTAGTATTGAATTCACCTAGTTTGAAAATCCAATACCTGAGTTTGTGATATGATGCGAATATTACGATATCCAATCCAGCAGCATGACTATCAAGAACCAACTTAAGAGTATTAATCAAACAATCGACAAGATTACAAAAAAAAAATGGTTTCGATTCGCGGTACAAGAGTTCATATTTCGGACATGATTAGTCTTATGCCAATTCCCAAACACCACCACTTTGTAGTAAAAATACAAAAATGTCCATTTCAGGTATTATCGTTAAGCCATTGAAGGATTTGAAGTGGCAGAAGTTTTTGTTGCCATAGAACATTTCAAATGCTTGTTTTACAATCTCTCTCATTTCTCCACAGCAAGCCAATCTTATCACTTGAAAGAACAAAAAACCAGTATGTTAATATTTCTTCTTCGGCTAATTATATAGTTCATGCAGAAGCAGGGAAGAATGATTCACACAGTAAGTTTGAAATAGACCCAGATGAGGCCAAACAAGCCCTTCGAAAGCTTGACCAGCAGCTCAAATCTCTCACCAATAAGAAAATCACCTCTCCAAATATTAAGGGTACTTTTTTTTTTCTTTTTCCAAATTTACTTTCTGCATGAAATTCTTTTATATGGGGTCCAATTTAAGTTCAAGTTTTGGTTGTTGGATCATGTGGTGTGAATTGTATCTTTATTTTCTTTGTTGTCTAAATTTCCAACTATCATTTAACTATCCAAATAATTTTAATTGATTTATTAATCATCATGAGAATTTTATAATTCAATTACTTTGGAGTTTTTCCATTTGTAGCAAAATTAATATCCCTGAATCTGCTAATTCATGTTGTCGAATATAAGAACTTGTTTTAATCACTACCCTTTAATAGATTGTCAATGAGCTTCTTTGCGGCCATGATTGATACAGCAGCTAGCATTATTGAAGGCAAATCCCAGTTGTAGATTTGTTCAGTGGAGGAAATTAAACAGTATCTTTTTTTCTTCTTCTTGTGAATGTGTTGATATGAAGCGTCCCCAAGGGGTGTGGCTTGATGGTGTAGGGTTCAGGATCTCGCCTTCAGGTTTTGGGTTCGAATCCAGGAGATGCACTTCTTGTAAGAGCCTGGGACAGCCGGTGGTTTTACCATACAAGTGTGATATGAAGCACTTTATGAGGCTGAGCCATGAACTTATTTTTCTTCTGTTTTTTTCTGTTAATTGAGGGACACCGGGAAAGCATAAGCTAATCATACAAGCAGTGGGAGGGTTTTAACTGATATAGTGTCACATTGTCTAAAACTCTGGTGTCATGAATATTCAAGTGATCATTTGGCCATGTAAATTGATAGTAACTAGCAAGTATAGATGTGATTCCAATGAGTCAATGGTTCATTTCGGCAGCCTGATAATTCCGGCATACTCTCGTAAGCTGATCAATGTAATGTTTGGTGTCTATCAGCATCTTAATCTTCTCTTTTCTTTTTGGGGCTAATTCCATAACAATGAGCTTCTTGTTCATCTAGAACTCTCACTAGCCTCCTTAGATCAACTCCCGTATATTATCCCCTTTTTTTTTTTTGATGACCCGGAAATCACCTGGGCCAGACTCTTCGGACCCAACCCAGATGTGCAAACCGGGGGCCCGGTACGCAGACCCAAACGCACTGCACTAGGATTAGTCAAGGGTGTAGCAGAAACGGGGAGTCGAACCTTGGTCCCGGAGAACCAAAGGCACGACCCACACTACCCCACTACGGCCCCCGGAGGCTTATTATCCCCTTTTCGACACCAAGAAATTTGTACAATTTTTCTCTTTGGTCAAAACATTCACAACTTTAAACGTTACTCTGCTGGTGATAGGCTGATTAGGTACATATTACCACATCAAATTCGTGACAGTCTATGTTGTTGATGCTGCCAAATTTCTTTGGAGTGATTCTATGTAACGTGTGAACGAAACAAATCCTTGTCCATCTATAAGCTCCTTAATTAACAGAGAATTTTGATAAGAAAATATGTTGAGAACCTTCAGTAGGTAAAATCTTTCAAGCTGCAAATGACAATGCTTGAAGATCAAACAACATGTATTCTTTGGTTTTGGACTAATTGCAGCTGCAGATGTAAAGATTACGGGAATGGCTATCATCCTTTCATTCTATCTCATTTATCTCCTTTTAAGGATTGAGATTTAGCCAAGATAAATCCAATGGTTATTATCTTGACAACACAAAAGTCACTCATCAAATTCATTAATGTGTTGTCAAGATAATGGTCATTGGATTTATTTTGGTTAAATCTCAATACTTAAAAGGAGATAAAGAAGATTAGAGTGAAAGGATAGTAGCCAAACCCGAAGATTACGCGAGATTCAACAGACGAAGAAACGCGGGAAATCTCAGGGTCGTTCCTAACATATACCGCGGTTTCTCTCATTTTCTTCACCATTTTCTACAATGTACTGTTTTATTATGCAGTCATAAAGCCGTCCATAGATGGACCTGATGACATACCGGCACCAGCTTCAACTATGATGGTAACAGAATCTCCCTCCGGTGCAGCAGTTAAGGAGTCGCCGCCACCATTGCCAGATGATTCAGTTCAACGCTGAACTGTTTGTTTATTAGTATCAGTAGAAAGCATTTAATAAAAAGGAAGCATCTAATTATGTTACCAAAATGTATAATGTTAGTCTCAAAAAGCTTGGATTTGAATAACAAAATGTATTAGCTAAAATTTTGAGAACAATGGGAGATCAGCATCAGGACTATATATGGTTTCTAGCAAAGCATTTGATGATATATATTTGATGAAGAACTGAAATTTATAGAAGCCATTTTTTTAAACTTAGCTGTAAAGGATAAGTTAAGAGTGATTAGGCTTAGCGTTTTATCAGCATATTTCATACTTGTAACACTTTTAATGTAAAAATTCTAATATGGAATGATAGTACCGCATCATCAATGTAACAACCTAATAATATATTATCATATGTATGTGAAATAGTAAAATTGATTGGTGGTTAGGGATGACAAAAATCTGTATAAAGTTGAGGGCCCACGGGGTTCGGTACATTAGAGGCGGATAAGGGATTTTTTTTTTTTTTTTTAAATTCATTGATTAGACAGGTCGGGTATAGATATTGACATCTCTATTCAAATAGATGTAAAATTCGCATATGAATGAAGATCCTGCTAGAGGCGAGTAAGACAATTTTCATACCTGTTGATTGAACGAGACGGGTACAATATTAGCATTCGTGTATCATATTCATACCGTTGCTATCCCTATTAGTGGTATATAATAATTACACCAAAGAATTACTCCAACAAAATACTACATGATAACAAGGAATAAAATATCTTGAATTTATACTTTCTTATAATTTCCTGTAAATAAATAAACCAAATTGGTAGGTAGTTGTGCATTCCATTGAAGAAGTAGGATTAATTTCTTGAGCACTTTACTTTATGGACGGTTGTAAAAATTTCGATAACAATCAGCAACCGAATCTCACTTTAAGCAGAGTTTGCTTAGTGACTAGTAATCGATCGGCGTAAGAGCTTAGCGGACTCTTTACTATATATTAGGGCATGAAATGATGGTGAAGGTGATGGAGGGACCTTATGAATGAGCTTCATCATGATGATGATGATGATGATGATCGCAACAAAGAGGAATCTTTTGGATTGAGTAGTATTGGCAGAAGCCTCGATTTTTTACAGGATAAAAAGAAATGAAGATGAAATTTGGGCCCCCAAGGGTGTGGCTTGGTGGTGAAGGGTCCAGATCTCACCTTGAGGTTCTGGATTCGAATTCAGGGGGTGCAATTTCTTGTAAGAGCCTATGGCAGCCGGGAGTTTTACCTGCGCCGCGGCCAGAATGAGTGATTTGGTGGCGGGGTTTCCAATGATTTCAAAAAAAAAAAAAAAAAAAAAGATGAATTTGGGAAATGGGAAATGGGAAATGGATACTCAATTTCTGACCCCTCCCGAGTTTGATAGGGACATTTCGGGAATTGGGTATCAATTCAAATTTATTGGAAACTAATTTCTATCGAATCCGAAATTTTCCACCCTTACTTTGTGTATATATATATATATATATATATATATAATAAAGGAGAATGATGTTGGAGGAAAGAGAGTGTATCCTAGATGATTTCATTGATAATTGGAGGAATGAGAGTTGATTGATTGACGGAAATGGTCAAAAATTTCAAATTTTCAAATTAAAAAATAGAAAGTTAAAATAAAATCATTTAATTCCGTAACATCGTGCCGTAGGCACGGGCCAAATACTGTAACACCGTGCTGTATATATATATATATATATATATATATATATATAATTGTATGTTAATTTTCTTGAACTCTTTCTTATTCCTAGATGATAGTTTAGTTAGTTTAATCATTGTTGTGGAATCATGAGATCCAGTGTTCAAGTCTTGGGTGATACTATAAGGAATATAATTTACTTAAAATCAATATGTGTTATAGACCCAGTCACGGTTACGATTCAGAACTGAAACCGAATCTTGAAAATCATAATAGAACCGGTTTGACCGGGTTGGTTAAGGTAAACCAAAACCGAACCGGTCACCACCGATTACGGTTACATTGAATTTGGAACCGCCTAAGGTTCCGATTTGGAACTGGTTCTAAACCGGAAGGTTACAGTTCTAAACCAGTTTTAATCCGAAAGGTTTCGATTCTAAACCGATTTTTATAATTTTTTTTTTATTTTTAAAATTAAAAAATGGTTCATCAAACTGTACTGTTCAGTTCGGTTACGGTTAACTGTATAGTTATAATTAATCTTTTGGGATAAACTGTAACCGAAACGGCCACCTTTACCGTGCTATTTTCTTCCGGGGTTAGAATCTTGTCCAAACCATCCTAGACGATATCCCCTTCTCAACCAGGCGATTCTAGTTAGGCAAGCTATTGATTTCATTCTTGATTAGTTTGTATAATTGAACATGCCCAATTATTAATTGGAGCAAGTAAAATTCCCGACTGTCTCAGACTCTTACAAGAAATACATTCCCTGAATTCAAACCTAAGATCTCAAGATGAAATATTGAATCCTATAACATCAAACCACGTCCCTTAGGGACGACCGTAACCAGAATTAACATACAATAAATACTAAAAACTTATCAAAGTGGTTAGATGGAAAAAAAGAATGGGTGTGGTAGTTGAAATTAAAAGACAAGGTTGGTGCACGTCTTTGATCTACAACCGTCATCTCCATCGAACTTTATGTGGATACTATGAATTAATATAATCATCCCTTTTAATTTTTTCATGCTTTTGTAATTTTGCAAACGATAAGGATAACAAACGATAACTTACAATCTCATAAAAAAAATATATATACGATTGTACGTACGGAGATAGTAATTAATCTTGGTTTTGTGAGTTATATTATCTAATATTTGCATAAACAAAATAAACAAACAAATAAACTATATAAATTAAGATCTATAAAGTTTACGGTAGGGATAGCAATGGTCCGGTATTTGTCAATCATAATCTTGTCTCGTTTATATAATTAGGATAAAAAATTATCTTTGTCTTGTCCCGCTAAAATCATGTCCCGTCCTGTTAAATCTCGTCTCATTCTGTTAAAATTCGTCATGTCCATTTTGTTAAAAATTTCAAGATATTTTTTTGTCTCGTCCCTTCCCTTTTTTAAATCACTATAATAAATATTACATTTAGCGTCGAAAATGAATATTCAATGTTAAAAGATCAGCTCTATTGCGTCGAAAAATATTTCAATGCAAATAATATATTTTTAGCGTCGAAAAAGATATTTCGACGCAAAAGGTATGACACTAAGCGTTGAAATAAATTTTGACGCTAATAACTTAACCCTTTTGCGTCGAAAATAATATATCAACACTAAAAATCATACATTTTGCGTCGATATTTTTTCGACGCTAAAAGATTCATACAACCCCTGAAGCACCGACAATCACATTATCATTTAGCGTCGAAGTAAAAATTTCGATGCTAAAAGTGTAATATTAGCGTCGAACTTTTGACTTCGACGCTAAAGTGTTGTTACAACACATAACCACTGACACTAAAAGTGTAACATTTATCATCAAAATTTTCTATTTCGACGCTAAATAGTTGTTATAAACCCAAAACCATTGACACTCTCCATTCTCCTTTCTCCTCTTTCTTTTCTCAACAAACTTTTCTCAAAATACTCCTACAAATCATCAAATAAAACTCCAATTTTTCACAAGGTAATTTTTATGTAACTCTTTATATTTGAATCACTCTCACTTAATTTAAGTTTAATCTCTCTCAAAAATTAGGGTTCTAATTTTTTGTAATTATCTTTATTTTTATATACATTGTGTTAGTTAGTTAATTTATTATAATAAATATGAGATTAATTAGTTTATTTTGTAATTAATTAATTATGTGCATGCTTTAATTAATTATTAATTAATGAGTGATGCTGATGAGTTTAATATAATGTTTAATAATTATAATTTTATTACATAAAAATAAAGATATAATTTTTTATAATGTCTAATAATTATAAAAGTAAATATAATGTCTAATAATTATATTTTTATATTTTTATTATTAAAAAATGAGGGTTCTAATTTTTTGTAATTATCTTTATTTATACATTGTGTTAGTTAATTTATTGTTAGTTGATTATGATGCATATATGTAAAATCTGTTTGTTTTGTAATTATTTAATTAATTATGTATTAATTAATTAATTATGTGTATTCTTAATTAATTAATTAATTGGTGATGTTGATGAGTTTAATATAATGTCTAATAATTATATTTTTATGTGTAGATATTTGGTTGAAATGGATGTAAATTGAATGAGCTCGGTGGATAGATTGAGTGTTGAATACCATAATGGAGTTTATGAGTTTATGGAATCGGAAAAGCAACACGTTGATGTAGAAGGTCGTGTCCGGTGTCCATGTGTAAATTGTTTGAATAGGAAAAGAAAAATATTAGATGAAGTTTTCAATCATTTATACATGTCGGGAATATCACCAACTTATACGTGGATTTATCATGGTGAGCAGTATAATTCTCAATCACGGTTTATTGATTCCGATGAAGGTAATAGTTACAATCAACCTGCAAGCGAGGTCTGCGATTCAATAGGTTCATTCGAACGAAATTACAATTTCAAAAATCCGTTATGCAACAAACATGTGCCTTTTGATGAAAAATCATCACAAATTATTAAAAGTTATCTCATCATTCATAATTATTAATTTTTCTTAGAAATACCTTATGTGTTTTAATATTAAATACCATTCAAAATTCACGATTCTTCTTTTTTCTCTACATCACACCAATTTAATAAATAAATAAAAGAGTGTTATTAGTTATTTCGATACAATCATTCCTTAAACAACAACATACTTCATTATATCATGAGAGAGTTTTTATTTACTCCCGATCTAATTTCGTAGTTTATAAATCAGAGAGTGGTAATATTTCTTAAAAGAAACGATTGTGTGACTCGGAGAATCGCTGTTTTCTTGTTTCAATCGACCTTAACAACAATAATGTGAGAGAGAATTTTTCCCCAATAACTCATAGTATACATATACTATACGTGAAAATACCTACCTTGACAGATTATTCATGATGGTTTATGAGAAAAAAAAATCATTCTATCACATACTATGATGGACTAGTGATAGAATATTTTCTATTAGAAAATTTATGATGGACTTATGATAGAATATTGTCTGTTACGAGGGTTTGTGACATAATTATGATAGAATATTTTCCAACACAGAGTTTTGTGACGATTTTATGATTGAAATTTTGACTATCATAAAAATTTATGATAATTTTATGATAGAATTTTGTTTCTCACAAACTTTACGACTGAATTATGATAGATTTATTTCTATCACAAAATTAAAAAAAAATATATTAAAAATACATTAAATTGTTCATGTTCGGGTTCCATTATTCGAATGGTATCTTAATAGATCTACACGAAGTAGAGTGTTAATATTTAACTAAAAAGTGTTAGTTAATTTTTTTAAACAAAACACTGTATCACAGTAGATTTAATCCTCAAGAGTGTCAATTATTAAAAACTAAAAAATTGAAATGAAAAAAGTAGAGAGGATGGTAGTAGTAGTATCCTTGACACTTAATGTCATTTTTATATTAATTTTTAGATCCTTTGTCATGTATAATATTATATTAAAAATAATTTAAAACCCTTAACTAATAATTGTTTAATACCTATAATAAAAATATTTAGGATCATAAACAGACGTCTCACCCGCCGGTATTTAGGGCTGGCCTAGATGGTAGATGAAATTAACATCATTTGAAAATCACACGAGCACAACTAACCTCTTAATAACTATTGCTCCATTTCATCTCTTGATTAGTTTAATCGTCCCCTCTCTCTCTCTAATAAATATATAAAATTAATATTAATTTAATTTAATATTTATTGTCAATTTACTGAGGATGGTTGTTAAGAGGGAATTGCACATGCACCGTTCATCTCAAGTATATGTCACCAGCGAGTCAAAGAGATAAAGCCAAATGTGGCAGAAAGGACATACTCAAACACACCAAAGTTTTTTCTTCACCTTATCTGTATCGAGATTAAACGGGGATAAAATAAAATATCATATCATTTTGACGATAATTTTATCCATATTTTATTTTAGTTTTAGTCTCCTTAGCAATTCTCTCTATATATAATAAGTCTTAGACCTTAGCACAAACACACTACTAGCTAGGGATTTCTATGGTTTTTGAATAAAAATATCCAAAGAGAACTAGCTAATACTGTTGGTACGTGCTTCTCTTCTTCGTTAATTTACTGGTTCTTATATTTGCTCAGCTTCATTTAAGCTTGATTTAGAATTTTTCGAGCTTAGTTTCACTTATTTTTTATTGATTTTTCAGGTGGGATATCCTTTTTACATATCGTAAATTGAAAATCGAAAGAGAGGATTTGATATTCATCAACGGGTGAGTGGATTCCATGCTATGCTTGTCAAGTGAGCAGTCTTTTCCAGGTTATAACCTTTGCTTCGTTGTCTGTTCGACCTTGAACATATATATATATATATATTCTTTGTACTTGTGACAAAACCCTAGTTATTTATAATAACCTGTAACCTAAAATCTTTTTTTAAGATCATATTATATGTGTTCATATATATGATTATGTGTGCTTTGCAAATTGATAATAAAATAACTATCAAGTATATCATCCGTTTATTTATTTATTTTTAAAATGAACATCCTCGACGATAAACAAAATATCAAATTTAGTCTTTATATTCTAATTAGGTTAGCACTCAATGACTTACCATTATCATGTGCTAAATAAACCTCATCGATAGTGTTTTATTGTTTTTCTTTTTAGAAGATAAATAGGTGGACAAAACTTAAATTAAATTAAATTTCTTTATCTCTTATATTTCTCAAAATTCGAATTCAAATGTCAAGTTAAATAAAATTATTTGAAAATCAGCTATCGTCCATTTATATATGTACTTGGTGTAAAGTGATTAGAATTATTTTTGGTTTGCTTTAAAAGGGCTGATGTAATATATAGATCGATTTGAATTAGTTACTGACACTCATCATCTTCAATAGCTCTTATAAATATGTATCTGAGAGTAGAATATATATTTCTTTTTTTTTTCAATGTTACCGATGCTACATTAATTTCGTGCCCAAAATAACATTTATTCTAGGATTCGTTTGAAATTTTATTGGTAGTTCATGTCAAAAGTTTCCTTCATGGCCGATTGTAAACGAATCAAATACTAAATAATTAAGAGTTCATAATTACCGTAAACTTATATTCATATATCAAGTCTCAGCCGATGCGTAATATTTTTTTTAAGACCCAATTCTCGACCGAGTTAGAATATGAATGTGTGATATTTTGAACAAGTGATTTTGGTTTTAGAACTTGGGTACCAACTACCATGAAAAAATACCATTAATGCTATAAAAAAGTGAAGTGGTAGGTTTCATTTTCTTAGTTTTATGCATAAAAGTTTTTTTCTACACTGAATGTATTTACACACCCATCCAATAGAATCAGGGCACGTGTATTTAATACTATATAAGGCAATTTTTTCAAGTATCATTAATGGAGAAATTGAGTTAATTTTATATTGAATTCTTTTATAAATTATGATTGATATATAGTTGTTAAATAATAATTTAAATATAACTAAATCTTAATCGGATATTATTATTAAAGTATGTGTGACATAAGATTATAAAAAACCTAACTGTGTCCAAATTCATCATCAATTTGCTTGCATTTTCCTTTCTTTTTCTCATAATTCTAATTAATCATCGAACAATGATTTTAATTATATAATAAAATAGTTCGGAAATAGTAAAATTTTGAGGTCCGACCGACGACGAATGTGAGGTATAAGTAAGGGACTGTTCATTTGACAAGGGTTTGCATGGAACTCAACACCCTCGATGTTTCAACTACAACCAAAAAAACACATGAATCGATCGAGCAACAAGCAGCCACTTATAAAGTTAAGTGAAAATTAGTCACAGGTATAACTCTCACTTTCTCTCTCTCTCATTCAAAAAATGTAAATTTCAATAAAAATAAAGGTTTTACTTAAGGCGATAATCAAATATTAAGTGTTAATTTACTATTTATTTAGTCACTTCACGAATTCAAATTTTAGAAATAACCATATTTTCCAAACTTTACTTGTAGCGGTACAACTTTTTTCCTTTTTTTTTTTTTTTTTTTTTTTTTTGGAAAATTACCAGGTACAACTTTTTTCCTTTTTTAATGAAAAGATAAGCATATGTTAAAATAATTCTTTTTGCTTTTTCTTGTTTCCAAGTAAAAAAGTATTGTGCCACTAGGGCCCATACCCCAGTGATATCATATTCTCAAAATATATATTTTTTTATAATCGGGATGTTCGGAACAACTTACGTGTACCTCGATTAATTATCGGGACATGTGCTACGTACCCTCAGAAATTTCCCAACATAGATCAGGATAAGTCACTGGCTTTTTACACAATGAGACATAGCCCCGAGGAAATACATATAGTAGAATTCGAACCTTGAACCTGAAAGAGCAACTAATTAATCAGAAATTAAATACTAAAATTATTGTTGTACAAATTAATATTTTTTATTTGATGCAAGTGAAGAAGGAGGAAGCCCTTTTCTTTGCCTCTTTCATCAATTACCTCATCAAGATAACCAAAACCATCCTACTTAGTATAATAATAAGGAGATAGAGACAAACCCTCGTAATTACATCTAAGCCCAGTTCAAAAGGAGCCGGAATCATTTGGGCCTAATAAAAGAACCCAAGTCAATATAATGGGCTTAGCATTTCTTACTTTAGAAAATGACAATTTCGGCCCAAGTTGGCCCATAAGAAGTATAAAAAAGAAAGTGTAGTAATATGATAATTGATAATAAATATTTACATTCCAGCTCTTCATCGGCTCTAGAGTTTGCTAAAGCTCAGTGACTGTGATTTAACTAGAAATTATTCACGGAGACAGATGGCATACGCTCATTCGAAGCTGATGGGTGCCCCAGTTCCTCTGGTATCCGTTGAAATGGACTTTCTAACTAACCGGCCGGTGATGATAGCAACAAAGACAAGGGTTGTTCCTCTTCAGGTTCGAAGTTCAAAACTTTGTTTCTTTGCAATCTGTTTTCTGTTTGTTTGATGGGAAAATAAAGCTCAGCCCACTATTTTAATTTTGCAATTAAAGTGTTGTATTCTTAAAAGATTTGAACTTTGACATCATCCGAAGCATAAGCTTCCATAGCTCTACCAATTTGTGTGAATTTATTTTAGGCTGGCTATTATCCGAATTCATATCAGTATTGGGTTCCTTATGTTAATTGACAAAAGAATTTTTTTGTTTGAAGATTTTAGCCTATTGGGTTGTTGATTTGGTGTTATTGGAAACATGGGAAACAGAAAAGGGGAAGAAACTGCATTTGATTGTGGTGTTTTTGCAAACATTTTATTTTTATATTGTATTAAAACTAATTTAAAAATTGCAAACTTTTTTAAATTATCCGACTCACCCCAATTGCCGAGGCTCTTACAATAAATACACCCTTAAACTCGAACGATCCGACCTGACAACTAAATCATAATCTTTTTGCCACCAAGCCGGGGTCTTAAAATTTGTAACTTTGCTGTTTTATCATTTATGTGAGGATATATCCAAGTGTTTTATGTGAGGTTATATCCAAAAGCTCCTCCTAATTGTGTGCCAATTTTGAAAATTGTTTTCAGACTTGAAAACACGACCCTTGTTGTTTCTGCAAGTTTGTCTGGCTTTTCCATATTAAGATTCCCTTCAAACTACTTTCTGGAGAGTTGTTCTTAACTAATTTTTCTTTCATCAGCAAGTTAGAATGTAAATAGAAAGTAGTGCGTCAGCTAGTTGTTGAGAGGATCTACATATACGAAGATATAGACATGCATCTCGCATGGTAGAAACGATGGATTTTGGTTGTTGTTTATAAGAAACAGAATAGCTCAGTGTGCTGACTTTTACTGGGATTAATCGCCATTTCTTGACGCTTCAGTGATTTCTTTGAATTAAACTCTGAACTTTTATATTAATTCAGCCAAGGCACAACCAAACTCTGAATATTTCCTTTTGCTGGTCATGTGGATTACATAACATATGTGAAGTTGAATTGAGCAAGTGCTGTGGTTATCCAATTTTTCTGAGTCATTTAATTTAATTATATTCTTATTGAAGTTAGTAGATTAAAAAACAAATGATTATATATACATACATTTGTTTCCATTTATCTGGACTGCTATCTCATTAAACCTCGTTTTCTTTTGTCACTGGCAGATGAGAAAGCAGCAAGAGCAGACTTTACAAGCACCGAAAAGCTTTTCTTTTACACGAAGAGATGCAATCCTATCTATGACAGCTGAAATTCTGAGCGGGCTCACTTTTCTCTCAGCAGAACCCGCTGAAGCTCGTGTTGGGAAACTTGAGAGGAAGAAAAAAATCATGGAGAAACTTGAAAAGCTTAGGGAGGAAGCTGGGGTATCAAGGCCAAAGTCTGAGAACGGGATAACGCCCCCAACACCAGCACCACCCACGAATCGCAAACAAGGCTCTGTTGGTCCCGTGGTGGAAGCAATCCTTCCCTAGTAAGAAAACAGGACACTACATCAAATGCTCCTTTTTTGTTTAATGTTTTGGATGGCATTTCATTATTAGTATAGATTTTAAAGAAATGCTGGCTATGATAATGAGATTTAGGATAAACCTTCTAGTTGTGAAAACTGAAGAACCCGGCAATGAAGTCCGGTGTTTTCAGTTCAGTTTTTAAGCCAGTCTTTTAACATTTTGGATCTTGTCACTAACATTTCTGAAGTCTGGATATTAAGGAGACATTTGAGAACTTGTGAATCCTGCTGACGTAAGCGATCTCGTTTAAATCAAACTCGCTAAATTATCCATGGATATTATCTCTACACCATCAAAGATTTCAGACAATATCAGGTTCTTTACGTTGTTAACGGAAAAGTGATGTGTTGATATTAAATCAAAACCAGAGTTCTTGTAGTGCATTATCAGAATTCCTTAAAAGTAATATGTACTTTCACCTAATTTTGAGTGATTTATCGATAATTTCCTAAAATAATAAGAGAGAATACATTAATTTCAAACTAATTAATATTTTAGTGCAACAATTTTCCGAAGGCAAAGAAAATAGATCCTTTAAGAAAATGAGATGGTGCCTTTCTTGTGCTTGATAGCTAATCTCCTCTCATTTACTCAATAATTGATCTCATAATCTTGATTAAATTGTGTACCCCTATTCCTCTTCCATTTCAAGTCCCTAACTAATTAACTTACCAGCAAATTTAAATAACAAATAAGGTACACTTTCCAAGTTGACTAAATTATCATTATAATATTATGTGTAAGGTCTTTTGTTATTTTTTTTTAACAGTTTACGGGTCAAATTTGGTCCAAGGGTAATTTCGTCCTTTTACTCCAGGCCCAAGCTTCTACCTCAAAAGGAAGCCTCAATGTTTAAAGTGTATAGAGGCCTAGAGATCCATAAGCCCAAGCCCAGTGAGACGTCACATGCTCAAAGCATAATCGGGGCTCACCCTACTTCAGTCCGCATAACGCCCACGCACATTAATGTCATTCACAACCCATCTGTTCCAGCCTACAACGCAGTAATAGTTTCTCATAAAGTTGACTGTTACCATGATCCAACGGACGATTAATCAAAAGGCAATAAAGGCACATGTTACTATAGCATAAATATATTAGGAAACTGATAGCTCTCCGACTGAGGGTTTTTTGGGGGGGGACATCCTCAAGCTCACCACACCTCCGACTGACCGCCCTCACGGCACCCTACAAAGTTCAAGGTAGTATCCAACCTTTGACTTACGACCTTCTAACTCCTTGGTATTTTCACTGACTTGAGCGCCGAAGTGCCCCCGGCACCCACCACACCGGTGGGCAGTACTCCCGCTCACTCTACATCTTTGTTTTGCAGGATCGCCAGTGCCCCATCCTCACGAAATCTCGATTGTAGACCTGGAGCGAAAATTAGCGTCTACAATTTGGGCTTCAGCAAACCCAACCAGGCATGAGCCTGGTAATGTTGACCGGGAACATAACATACCCCATGGACTCGTGTCGAGTCAAGTTGTGGACATGGATTACACATGTCGTATGACTGATAACTTCCTGGTCTCATCAAGTCCAGTCGACCGGGGACATCCCCCATAGACTCATGTCGAGTCAAGTTGTAGGCATGAATTACACATGTCGTATGACTTATGTCTTCCTGGTCTCATCAAGTCCAGTCGACCGGAAACATACCCCATGGACTCGTGTCGAGTCAAGTTGTAGACATGGATTACACATGTCGTATGACTGATAACTTCCTGGTCTCATCAAGTCTAGTCGACCGGAAACATCCCCTCATAAACTCATGTTGAGTCAAGTTGTAGGCATGGATTACACATGTCGTATGACTTATGTCTTCTTGGTCTCATCAAGTCCAGTCGATCGGAAACATCCCTCATAGACTCATGTCGAGTCAAGTTGTAGGCATGGGTTACACATGTAGTATGACTCATGTCTCCCTGGTCTCATCAAGTCCAGTCGACCGATGACATTCCCATAGACTCGTGTCGAGTCAAGTTGTAGACATGGATTACACATGTCGTATGACTGATAACTTCATGGTCTCATCAAGTCCAGTCGACCGGGGACATCCCTCATAGACTCATGTCGAGTCAAGTTGTAGGCATGGGTTACACATGTCGTATGACTTATGTCTCCCTGGTCTCATCAAGTCCACTCGACCGGGGACATCCCTCATAGACTCATGTCGAGTCAAGATGTAGCATGGAAAGCGCATGTCGTATGACTAATGTCTTGACCTTCATCTGGTCCAATTGATTGGGTATATCCCCAACGGCTCTAGAAGAATCAAGTTCAAAATCCCAACCACTGTTTAGTTCGGTAGACAGGAGACTTCCCCATTGGTTCTCATAGTGTCAAGATGATAACGTTCATTTGGTGCAATCAATGAGCATAGCGTCAACGCTCCAGTACATCTACATAGTGTGACCTTGTCCCAGGTGACACACGCGTCAAGTACTCTCCAAGCCAATGACTTCTTGACTTAGAGTAGACCTGGCCGCCGGTTCGGTTCCGGTTCGGAACCGAACCGAACCGGCCGGTTCTCGGTTCCACAAGTGTGGAACCGGAACTGTAAACCGAACCGGAACCGAACCGGTCGGTTCCGGTTCGGTTTACGGTTCCCCTTTCGGTTTTTTTTTTTTTTTTTTTTTTTAATAATAAATTTTAAAAAATAGAAAAAAATTCTATAATCGTAATGTTTTTTCATACTATCACATCATTTTTATAGAATCTTTTTTTTATAAAATTCTTTTAACATATAATTTTTTTTATAACCAACTCTTGGCTAGTGTTTTCTTTATATAAGCGATGTGGGATATTTGTTACTTGGCTATTGTGTCCCACATTGCTTATATAAAGAAGTCAATAACCAAGAGTTGGTTATAAAAAGGATATGGACATTCATGTTTTAGTATTACAATTTTAAACCTCATTAAGTCATAATTATTAATAAAAAAAATTGAGAATTACTTGAGGAACCTTACGGTTCCAAGATTTTTTTTTTTTTTTTTACTTCTGGTTCCGGTTGGAACCGCTGGAACCATTCGGTTCCAGCGGTTCCAACCGGTTCGGTCAGGGTAAGAACCCTAACCGAACCGGTCAGGTTCCGGTTCCGAACCGGAACCTTGGCCGGGTCTAACTTAGAGAGTATGGGACAAACTGTACGGGCCAAATTTGGTCCAAGGGTAATTTCATCCTTTTACTCCAGGCCCAAGTTCTACCTCAAAAGGAAGCCCCAATGTTTAACGTGTATAGAGGCCTAGAGATCCATAAGCCCAAGCCCAATGAGACGTCACGTGCTCAAAGCATAATCGGGGCTCACCCTACTTCAGTCCGCATAACGTTCAGGCACATTAATGTCATTCATAACCCATCTGTTCCAGCCTACAACGCAATAATAGCATCTCATAAAGTTGACTGTTACCATGATCCAACGGACGATTAATCAAAAGACAATAAAGGCACACGTTACTATAGCATAAATATATTAGGAAAATGATAGCTCTCCGACTGAGGGTTTTTTGGGGGGACATCCTCAAGCTCACCACACCTCCGACTGACCGCCCTCACGGCACCCTACAAAGTTCAAGGTAGTATCCAACATTTGACTTTCGACCTTCTAACTCCTTGGTACTTTCACTGACTTGAGCGTCGGAGTGCCCCCGGCACCCACCACACCGGTGGGCAATACTCTCGCTCACTCTACATCTTTGTTTTGTTGGATCGCCAGTGCCCCATCCTCACGAAATCTCGATTGTAGACCTAGAGCGAAAATCAGCGTCTACAAACAGTAATGTTCAAGTGTCAAATTATCAAAAATAGTAGTATTTGTTAGTAATAGTGGACGCAGTTAATCAATTTAAATAGATTAAAAGATCAAAAAAAAGTAGGATATATGATGAGAAAATAAAATTTAAAGAGAATTATATAAAAGGATTTGAGATCGCTTTTTTATTTCGATTTTATGAGGAAAAAAGAGAAACAAAAAATAAATGATGTCTCAAGCTAAATTCTGATGAAGAAAGAGTATGAATATATTTTAATCTCTTATCTCTCTTAATATTTAAATCCGAATAATAAATATTTTGTTGAAATATTTGAAAATTAACTCGATTATTAGACATTAGGGCATTTACTTGCATAACCTATCGAAGGGGAAAAATGAATTTCTGAATCATCCTTATCAAATTAGCTCCTCTAAAGAGTTGTGCCAACTGCCAAGTGATAACCATCTAGCTAAGGTTTTCAAATCCTACATTCAAAGAATTTGAATATATGTCCAAAATTGATTGGTTATGATTTCAAAGTCATGACCAAAATCTAACTTCATATTCACGTGTTGATACATTATAGCTTCATCAGTACTTTCTTCTGAGAAATTGCTCGAAATTTTCCTGAAAAGATATATAATATGTGAAACTTTCCATAGAATCATGATTCTTTTTGGTCCAATCAAATCATCTTGACATTGAAAGTGGCCAAATATTCCTATAAAAATACATATATTGCTTAGAACAAACACCCAATTTTGGCTCGAACATTGGCTCGGGGCATTTTTTTTATCCCTTCTTATCCTAAAAAGCAGGGTCATTTTACGTCCTTGAATCGATAATCATTTTTCGATTAACTTAGCCTCCTCTGTCTCTAACTTTGGACAAGGGGTAGTACATGAATGAATATTCACCTATTGTTCATTGACTACGCCTTTCGGCCTGCTTAAGTCCTGACTCACTCTCCGCAGACGAACTTTGCGGAAAAACCATTAGATTTTCGGGACATTGAATTCTCAGTCAACCTTTTTTTTTCAAATAAATAATAAAAATATCATTATAAATTTATAAATTAAATCGTTAAAAATTATAAAATCTCGGTAAAGAATCCCAACTTTCCCCTCACGTGGTGGGCTCCAAAAATTGGAACCAATATCATGCAATTGCGATTCCCTTGTGAAAAAAGGCAAATAAGGGCTGCCCTAGCAAAGGAAGTCCTTAGAAACACGTGTCATTTAGTCCTCTTTGCCTTGTAAAAAAAGCTCTTCTTAATGCCCAAAATCACTTCTACCCAAAAGCGCTTTTTAAGTCCACTACTCCCCCCATGCACTTAATAAACGTCACAAAATTGCTTTCACACACATCATTTTTCCTTCAAATTCACTCTCCCACATACCAAAAACACATCTCGGCAATCAAAAACTCCGGCAAGAAATTAAAAATCCCGATCAATATGCCGATTCAAAAGTGCTTTTTCACCTCTCTAAAAGCGCTTAAAACGTTCATTCTTGTAGCTGCGATTGCTCATCATCATCCGATTCCGGTCAGAGGCTTGGAATCAAGAAAGCTAGATGAGGCCACAGGCGATCAAGGCATAAAGTGCACCCCATCATGCATTCAAACTCCTCCTCCTCCTCCTCCCCCTACTCCGTCACCACCTCCTCCAAGTCCACCACCACCACCACCGGTGCTGCCACCACCATCACCACCGAAAAAGCCACCGACGCAATACTGCCCGCCGCCGCCTCCATCATCATTTATCTACATCACCGGTCCCCCGGGAAACTTGTACCCAATTGACACTGATGTCAATGGTACTGCTAGCAAAACAATTCCTCCAAGCATGCCACTTTTGGTTGCTTCTGGAATTTTGGGTCTTCTGGCTTTTTGGTGAAGTGCTTATTATCGCCATCAAATTAATATTATATTAATATCCCGGCAGCCGTATATGGCATCTTCTTCCGCATATAATGAAATATTTTACAGGACAGGGAAACAAATTTTACATGTCTCTTAGACCTAGCTTGTTACTTGTTAATTGGTCAAAGGTCAATAAATTGTTCAGAATTTTCAATAACAATCTTTATTGATTTTAGTTTCATGTTGATTTTAATTTCTTTAATTCCTATATGTTTATTTTCTTTTTTCATTTTTTTTTTAAATTTTAATGTGATTAAAATTGGATAATGGGTGTGAACAAAAATGAATGAATCATCCACCATAATAATTTAATCCGTATTGATGATGGTCATGTTTGTGAAGGATCGTCCACCATGTTTCTTGAATTTCAGTGTCAAATGTCATAATTAAAATTTTTAATTGTTTTTTAAATGGGATCCACCATTAGGTGGCCTTATGTAACACTTTCATTTTTATACACGTGGCATGCATTTATGGAATCAAAAAATGAACATTTTCTAAATTACAATTAAAAAAAGACACACTTTTAACTTTTTATTTTATTTTAATAATCAAATACATGGTTAATTAATATCTCCCAATCCTTTAAATTACAAAGTGAGTTTTGTATTAAATTAAAAAATAATTAATTCAGCAAAAATAACATTTTTTTTTTTTAATCTTAAAGACGAATATCCGAAAAAACAATCTAGAAAATGTGAAGGCGATTCCGACCATTGTGATTTGATGTCAGAGTTGTGACTTTTGTACCATGATTAACAAACTGATTATCACACGTGTCAGTAGATGAGATCAACATCAGTTTCATCAAAAGATGGGGTCCCACACTTTTACATGGTCCCACATGGGAAAAAACCTCCCTTCGCCATTTGGACACTTAAGAGTTAAAGTTTTGTTTGGTTCTGGCGAGTGGAGAATAAGCTAGATGAAAGTGCTTTTTGCCTCATCTGTTGTATTCATTCATGTGCTCTAGTCCTTCAATTTTAATCATTCTTTTCAAAATCGAATAGGACCGGCCGATAAAACTGATCGAATCGAGAATCAAACGTGAGTTTTGTTCGATAAAACACAAAAAATCGACACAACGATTCGCAATATCAATTAGATAGTGAAAATATCTTTAGAAGCTTGACTGAGAGGTTTTAAAATAGTTTTTTTTTTTTTTTGCTACTCATTAAAATCAATTTGAACTATGTACACCTCCATTTAAAAAAGTTATATAGATGGTGAATATGTCTCACACATTTCAATTCGTAATATTTTATTTAATGTAAATAGATAAGTAATTAATTTGATAAAGTTTTATAAAATAATGTTGGGTTTATAAAATTATGTAAATATAGATTTTTTTTTCTAAAATTAATAGGTATAGGTGATTAATTACATATTTAATAATGTAAATCCATTCATTTGCTACAAAAGTAAACATCTATAATACCCTTTTTTTTTTTTCCTTTTTTTTTTAAATCGTTGAAAATCTCACAATCACCCATTTCATGCTTAAACAGAACATGTAAAATCTCCGACTGTCCCAAAATCTTACAAAAAATGTACTAATTGGATTCGAACCAGTACCTCAAAGTGAGATCCTGAATCCTACAGCACCAAGTCACGTCCATTAGGTACAACATCTATAATACCCATCCATTAAGCAAACTTAAACTATGTGGCCCCCGAGGGGTGTGGCTTGGTGGTGAAGGGTCCAGAATCTCACCTTGAGGTTCTGGGTTCGAATCCAGGGGGTGCAACTTCTTGTAAGAGCCTGGGGCAGCCGGGGGTTTTACTTGCGCCGTGTAGACGCTGGTTTTCGCCCGAGGTCCACAATTGAGATTTTGTATAGGGGCGCTGGCGATCCTGCAAAACAAAGATTGTAGAGTGAGCGGGAGTACTACCCACCGGTGTGGTGGGTGCCGGGGGCACTCCGACGCCCAAGTCAGTGGTGGAAGTGAGCTATTAATATTGTAGAAGAATGAGTAAGGTCAGAGATTACCTCGATTCTTATGAGTTACCGTGAGGGCTGCAGGTTGGAGGTCTACTGAGAGAATATTACTCGAGCTATGAGTATGAGAGCTAGGAGTTCCCTCCTCTCCTCCTGGAGCCTTGTTTCCTATATATACATGTTGTTGTAATGTGTGTCTTTATTGCTATTTGATTGCTCGTCCGTTAGATCGACTTCATGAGGAGCTATTACTGCATTTTGCCCGTTTGTAGGCTGGAACGGATGGGTTCATGAATGGTGTTTATGACCTTGGGCGTTACGTGGGCTGGCGTTGGGTGAGCCTTGATTATGGATTGGGCGTGTGATACTTTATTGGGCCTAGGTTTGTGGATCTCTGGGCCTTTATATACATCAAACCTTGGGGGTTCCTTTAGTGAGAATCTGTGATGGTAACTTGGGCTTGGATCCATGCTGGGGGCCTAGTATGGGGCCCGAAGTAAAATGTCGAAATTGCCCTTGGACCAAATTTGGCCCGTACAGTTTGTCCCCTACTCTCTAAGTCAAGGAGTCATTGGCTTGGAGAGTACTTGATGCGTGTGTAGCTTGGGACGAGGCCATAGTATGTAGGCATACTCGAGTGTTGATGCTGCCTATTGGTTAAACGAATGTAAAGTTATGAGCCTGACTATACAGGAGCCTTTGGTCAAACAACATGTGTATTCCATGTCTACAACTTGACTCGACATGAGTCAATGGGGGATGTCCCCAGTCGACTGGACTTGATGAGTCCAGGAAGATATAAGTCATACAACATGTGTATTCATGTCTATAACTTGACTCGACATGAGTCAATGGGGGATGTCCCCAGTCGACTGGACTTGATGAGTCCAGAAGATATAAGTCATACAACATGTGTATTCCATGTCTATAACTTGATTCGACATGAGTCAATGGGGGATGTCCCCAGTCGACTGGACTTGATGAGTCCAGGAAGATATAAGTCATACAACATGTGTATTCCATGTCTACAACTTGACTCGACATGAGTCAATGGGGGATGTCCCCAGTCGACTGGACTTGATGAGTCCAGGAAGATATAAGTCATACACATGTGTATTCCATGTCTATAACTTGACTCGACATGAGTCAATGGGGGATGTCCCCAGTCGACTGGACTTGATGAGTCCAGGAAGATATAAGTCATACAACATGTGTATTCCATGTCTATAACTTGACTCGACATGAGTCAATGGGGGATGTCCCCAGTCGACTGGACTTGATGAGTCCAGGAAGATATAAGTCATACAACATGTGTATTCCATGTCTACAACTTGACTCGACATGAGTCAATGGGGGATGTCCCCAGTCGACTGGACTTGATGAGTCCAGGAAGATATAAGTCATACAACATGTGTATTCCATGTCTATAACTTGATTCGACATGAGTCAATGGGGGATGTCCCCAGTCGACTGGACTTGATGAGTCCAGGAAGACACAAGTCATACGACATGTGTATTTCATGTCTACAACTTGACTCGACATGAGTCGATCGGGGATGTCCCCGGTTGACTGAAATTGATGAAGGTCAAGAAAATCCTCATACTACAGGTCAAATGACTAGGGAAGTCTTTAATGTCGTCTGGAACTGATGATGGTTCAGGAGGATCTTCATCCTACTTGACCTTATGAAGGTTCATGAGGGTCTTCATTCCTCATTCTACAATTTTCACACTACAAGACCTGACAAAGGTTAGTGATGGTCTTTGGTCGAATGGATCTTGTATAGGTCTAATAAAGTCTTCACTCTATTGGACTTGATGGAAGTCCATGGGAGACTACACTTCATAAGACTTGAAGAAGGTTGGGATCACCCTCATACTATGGGTCAAAAGGCCTAAGGTATCATACAAGTCATATGAGGATTATTCCAAAACAGAATAAGTGTAGTGCCGAGTGGGACAACTGATAAATGAGAAACCTTCATGTATGTCCTGTTTAATGACACCACTCCTTGATCCCGTCGAATGAGACCTTTAACAAATGATATACATTTATGTGTGGAGTGTGAAATTGTGCCTCAGTCAAACATTATTTGCATCATGTTGAATGAGATAACATACGCCTGACATATGTGTTTGTAGTGTCGAATGGTCCTCTAGAATAATATCTTATAAGAATGTTTAGTGTTTTTGTCGTCTGGAAAGAGGTCAATGATCATGATGTTGGAGTAAAATATCATTCAAAGAAGATGTCCCTCATCATATGGGATTATTAGAGACTAAATATGCAATTTTGGTGGCTTGTACGTGTTACTCAATTACCGTGTGGTTTCCAGTCCGCCTAGCGATGTAGGTTTGTCTTCAGCTTCTATCATGCTTCCCCTAAAATGATCGATGTAGGACTGCTTGCTTATAATCGTGTGTGAGGGCTGATTGCTTATTTATGTTTGCAGCATGGGCTTTTCGGTTTTGTTTAGGAAGTAAGCCCACTCTGCACATGCCTTCTGTGTGTCAGCGTACCACTCAAAACTTTGTAATATTTTTCTATTTGCTCAATTTTCGTTGGGCTTGCAATGGGCTCTAAATTTTGGTTTTCAATCTACTTGTTACAATTTTGTGAGAGGGGGGCTGTGTGCGCCAAACTGAAAGATGCTTGTCATTTTCCTTTGCACGACGCATGCCCAT
Organism: Zanthoxylum bungeanum; assembly: GCA_019454045.1. Lineage (NCBI taxonomy): Eukaryota > Viridiplantae > Streptophyta > Magnoliopsida > Sapindales > Rutaceae > Zanthoxylum > Zanthoxylum bungeanum. The sequence goes on along the minus strand of SKCR01024900.1, from coordinate 992,199 downwards.
TTTCTCTTTTTTTTTTTTTTTTTTTTTTTTTTCAGTCTACATGACTCGACTGTAGACTCAAAATAGAATCAAGGATCCCAACAACAAGCAAAATATCTCCAGAAGTAGATCAAATCTCAAAATCCTCCAGCAAGCCTCGGGAAGCCCAACCAACCACGAGTTTGACACATGGCAACAAACCTAGGAAGATTACTCCAGACGAGCCATTATCTTAGCAAGAAAACTTCTCTAAACCAGGGGCGAATCACATCTGATGAAGCCTCAGTTGGCCACTACAAACAAAGTAATCACATGTAAAGCATGTTTTCATTCTTCATCAAGAATCATGATTGTTGCCCTATCATTTCTCCTCGACTATGGGAATATTGCAGATGACGATGACAGTGACGCTCCAAGTGATGAAGATGACTCGACTGCTCACAACCCACAAGTCATCCTTAGTAAAGAGGTTCTTATCAATCTAATTGATGCACAGGGATTTGCTGTCAGAGAAGTTATTTTCTCATCTTGAAACTCGCAATGAACAATCTGAGGTCAAAACGATGATGTTGAAAGTGATTGCTCGGATGAATGGGCTTCGCCGATTGATTTTATTAAATTTTTACCCTCTTCTCCTTAAATACGTTCAGCCTCATCAACGTGATTTCACCAATTTGCTTGCGACAGCAGTTCAGGCTCGTCACGACATGGTGCCTCCTGATGTAGTAGAACCTTTTATTCAAGGAGATAGTTAATCAGTTCGTACATGACCGTTCACGTACAGAGGCCATTGCTGTAGGACTGAATTCTATTAGGGAAATCTGCTCGCGAATGCCTATGTTGATGACAGAAGATTTATCGCAAGATCGTGTATTATATGAGAAAACGCATGAGAAGGCAGTTTCAACAGCAGCTCGACCACTTATTACTTTGTTTAGAGAGGTTTGCCCTTCATTGCTGGTCAAGAAGGATCGTGGGCGCTCTATTGATCCCAGGGCCAGGCCTAGAGCACTTGGGGAAATGAATGTCGCTAGCAATGTTCCTGGTGTTGAGTTATGACAACATGATGATGACTGTGAAGATGATGGAGATGGTGATTGCAATGAATCTACCTCTGATGGCTCGGATGATGGTCATGAAAACCATGAGAGTATTGCCTCTGATGGTGATGAAGAAAACAAGTTATCTGGTGACAAAGTGGTCCATGTAGAGTCACTAATGCTCCTGACTTTTGAATCAGTCTTCGACTGTGTAACAAGTATAGTCTATGAGACAGAGGTTTGATGGCAATATTATGTGGCGATATCTATCGACACTTGGTCGACTAAGAAAATGAACATCACGCCTGGCTCAATTCATGATTGTATTACACATGTTACGTGTTACAAATTAGGTTCGGTCGACCAGGCAGTGAGAAATCTTGGGATTCTGCCATATTTACTAAGTTGGAATGTTAGCTAGGAATCTCATCTAGCCGAAATCATAAGTTGTAGAAGGTCTCATCGTTGAAGCATTATTCTAGTGATTTAGACATGAGCTGTCAGGTCAGTAGGGGTCTGATTTCATAGAATATTCACATGATAAAATATGGGTGGACCGATTGAAGGCTAAGATATAGTCTAGTTGCCTGACAACGAAATTGAGCTGGGTGGAATCTTCGTGCAAGATAAAGGTCCAATTGGGGGATTTGTTTTCAATCCATTAGATCTGATAAATGTCTGTGGGAGTCTCCATCCTACAAGACTTTTATGAAAGTCTGGACTTAATGAGGGTTCATTAGTATGGTCGACTGGTCCCGATGCAGGACCAACATGGTCTCCACTCATCACTCTGTAAAACATGATAAAAGTCTTAAGAGACTATGGTCGAATAAACCTGATGAAGTTTCACGAGGGTTTCACTCTACAAAATACAAGACCTTATGAAGGTTTCTAAGAGGCTACAGACTACACCCCACCTGACCTGATGGAGGTCCAAGTGGTTCTCCACCCCTTATTCTAAAGTACTGATAGAGGTCGACTATACCTAAATAAGGCCAATGAGATTCATCATTCTACTGGATGTGATGAGGGATTTTCTACAAAGTCTGGAGCTAATGGTAATTCATATATTTCATATAGAGTATAGGTAACAATCAATTAATGTCGACTGTGGAAGATGTCAAACCTTTCATGTCCTATGAAGCAGATGACATGCTACCAACGTAGTCTGGAGAAGATGATATTACGTCTTTGTCGTCTGGAGGGGATGATAAATCATACATATAACCCGGAAGAATAACAATGTTCTTTGTCATTTGATGAAGATGTCAATCTTTGGATGTAGTATGGAGTTGAAAATGACAACCCTCTTATGTTCTCAGTCAAGCTAAGTCTTCTTCCATCTCATGTTGGATGGGATCTTAAACTGGTGTCAAAGCTCATTATGTAGGGTGTCGAGTGGAATCTTTAGCTAGTGATAAGCTACATAAAATAATATCAATTGGGACATGGCATCCCTAACAACTTATATACTAGACATTGTGAATGTCGAATAAGCCATTAATAAGCATTAGCTAGTTGTAAATTTTTGTGTCGTCTTGGACACACATTGCATACTATAAATTGTAATACCAATCATGACATTTAATACAAGTCCCAATGCCTTTCTAATGTCGACTGGGACATTACTAAAAAAAAAAAAAACAAGTCATACCTGGTAATGTCCATGCCAAGACTTCATTCGGGTACCGTCGACTAGGATATCCTCCTCATGTCAGACAGATCGCTTCATCATGTGAGGTTAACGGTAGGAACTAAAGTTCCTTTGAAGAGAAGAGCCTTGATCTTAATGTAAGTCCATGAAACTATGGTTGAGTGGAGTCTAAAATTGATGACACTTCTTTTACGTAACCTTTAATGACATCTGGATGAGATGACAATCATCTCATGTTGTTTGAAGAAGATGACACAACCTTTACATCGTATAAAGGAGATCGAGATTCATCTAAGTCGTCTGATGAATATGGAAGTCTCCGAATGCAGTAGGATTGTTGGGGTGACCTTTGCTTGCCATGAATCGCTAGGGCCCCACGGTGGGCGCCAAATTGTAGACGCTGGTTTTCGCCCGAGGTCCACAATTGAGATTTTGTATAGGGGCGCTGGCGATCCTGCAAAACAAAGATTGTAGAGTGAGCGGGAGTACTACCCACCGGTGTGGTGGGTGCCGGGGCACTCCGACGCCCAAGTCAGTGGTGGAAGTGAGCTATTAATATTGTAGAAGAATGAGTAAGGTCAGAGATTACCTCGATTCTTATGAGTTACCGTGAGGGCTGCAGGTTGGAGGTCTACTGAGAGAATATTACTCGAGCTATGAGTATGAGAGCTAGGAGTTCCCTCCTCTCCTCCTGGAGCCTTGTTTCCTATATATACATGTTGTTGTAATGTGTGTCTTTATTGCTATTTGATTGCTCGTCCGTTAGATCGACTTCATGAGGAGCTATTACTGCATTTTGCCCGTTTGTAGGCTGGAACGGATGGGTTCATGAATGGTGTTTATGACCTTGGGCGTTACGTGGGCTGGCGTTGGGTGAGCCTTGATTATGGATTGGGCGTGTGATACTTTATTGGGCCTAGGTTTGTGGATCTCTGGGCCTTTATATACATCAAACCTTGGGGGTTCCTTTAGTGAGAATCTGTGATGGTAACTTGGGCTTGGATCCATGCTGGGGGCCTAGTATGGGGCCCGAAGTAAAATGTCGAAATTGCCCTTGGACCAAATTTGGCCCGTACACGCCGCGGCCCAGAATGGGTGGTTTGGTGGCGGGTTTCCAACGATTTCAAAAAAAAAAAAAAAAAAAAAAAAAAAAAACTTAAACTATGTGCTTTAGTCATTGTTTATAGTATGGCAGCTTCTTATTTGTCAATTCATAACCTAAGATAGATTGACAACTTTATGAACAACCAAATTAAATATAACACTTTAATTGTAACAAAAAAGAACATAATTGTACCTTTTGGGAAGGAGTTGAAACATCAATCCTCAAATAATGCTCTTAATTGTAATCAAATTTCAAATCACAATTCACCTAAGCTTAGAAAATTCAAAAGAACCTGAAATTTTTATCTTGAACTTCATGGCCATTGAATAAAAATGTTATAGAGGGATTATTGGATTTAAATACAAGATTCCATATGCATGTTTCATATGTATTCCATGGTGATCCGTCGAAAAAAAATATAGAAATAAAAAATCATACTCAATATATAAAATTTTCACTATAAGTATGGTTTATGAAAGAACATGATATATGTATTTTTTTATCCTATTTCTAAGAAATATGTTATTTACGGGATTTGAATCGGTGACCGAACGAATAATAAGTTAATACTTAACCATCGCGTTAGACATTACCTTCCATTAATTAAAACATAGAAACTTGTAATAAAATTTGAGGAATGAAATGATTAATTGGAAAATTCAAGACTGCTTAATTCTAGAAAGTGACACTAAGAAAAAAGGAGCATCAATCTTTTTCCTAGTGTCATTGCCAATTGTTTTCTTGAAAATTAGACAGCAAAACAGCCTGTATTGTTGAACAAAAAGGAAAAGAAATTGTAAATTATAGCCAAGAAAAATTTGGGTAGCAAGAGAGAGGATATCCAAGGAAGGTTCTGAATAATTGAATTGAAATGTGACCAATCTATTTTTGTTATTTTGCTTTGCATTTTTTTGTATATGAACAGTCAGGGTTTATTCTTTTGGGTGCAAGGTTAAAATAAATGGTTTGATTTAAGATTAATTATTAAACTTTTAAGTAATTTAGTTGATCAAATGGTTCATAGACGCAAAAGAAGGGGAAAAAAGTGTATAAATTTAATGGGGTTTGGAATAATTGTTGTTAGCTATAACTTTTTATTTTTTTGATAACCGAGGTATTCAGGCCAGTTTACACGCATCTCGATTAATTCCCGAAACTTATGTCTCGTGTCCTCATAAATTTCTCATCACATATCATATGGCAAGTCGTTGGTTTTCGCTGATTTTTTATATCAATGGATATGATACCAAGAGATGCATTTAGAGAGATTCGAACCTTAAATCTAAGAGAGAACAAACCACTCAAGTCAAGATCTTTACCGGTGAGACAACCTCTTAACTACTCCCAATTAGATCAAAATAATTGCTTGTTGCATACGAACTTTCCACCGACACGTTGAAATTTAGTAAGCTACTCTCACTTAATTTTTGAATTTAGACTAATTACTGAGTTTTTTATATTCTTCTACCATACATATATTTATTATTATAAATGGTTAATTAACTATAGCTTAATTAACTTGTTCAGAGAATTCGAGAACAATACCATAAGTTTTAGTCGTCAGAATTAATTTTCAAACCTCTACCTTATAGGAATTCAAATTTTAAGTGATTAATTAATAAGATAATCTAACGCACGAGACTTCAACATACACAAATTTATCTTTATTTTTTTGTGAAAATTCATCGTCAGACGATTATAAATAATAAAATAAAAAATGATTTCGTCAAGCTCATGGGACCATAGGTCAAACAGTTTTAGTAACATATATAATATTAAGATTTATTTTTTTTGAGTGTTAACTAATAATTAACGTAATGATATATGAAATAATATCGGTTTCTATCACAAACACATCAAAATCGCTTAATTTGTGACTTTCCAGGTGTTATTTTCCAGAAATTGCGTGTGGAATCAATCAAGACTCGAGAGAACTGAACAAGCAGACAAGCATTCGAAGTCATCAAAGTGGACACTTGACCTTAAATCTTTTGCCCATCATGCCCTCTCTCTTTCAATTATTGATCATTATTTTATCATCATTTTTAATTACTGCTTTCAATTGATTCTTTGATTTGGTGTATTATTTAATTTGTTTATCACCCTTTTCTATCTACCCAAATTTTATCCCGGGCGGTGTCGTTTGGTGATATAGGGTTCAAGATCTCATTTTGAGGTCCCGTGTTCAATCTAATAAGTGCGTTTTTTAATAAGAATTTGGGAGAATCGGGGATTTTACCTATTGCGCTTAAATCCAAAAGAGGTGGTTTGACGACGGGATATTCAAAGATTATATATATATATATATATATATATTACAAGTGGTTAACGTATAGTTATCATATATTTGTTTAAAATATATTTTTTATAATCAAGTTTCATATGGAAGGTAATGAACGGCCAAAAAAAAAGGTTACTAATAACTGGATTTAAGAAATGAAATTTTCGCTCCTCCCCAATAAAATATTCTTACAAGTGTGTATAAAATAGTTATTTTTTTATCCTCCAAATACTGTATTTATAAATTAATTAATTTTCGATAGTATTATGCTTGTAATGATGGGTGAAGGCTATTAACCGTGGAGATTATACAAAGTTAATAAGAAATAATCTCAATAATAATAACAATTACCGCATATCCTTTTTTTTTTAATGGTAAATAGAATCCCTCAGACATATTATTCACAAGATTTTAATCCAAAACAACCATTAATTCATTCGTTGTTGATTTGAAACTTTTGATGAGTTTTTTTACAATTAGGATGAGTATTTTTATTTTTTTTTTTGGAATCATTGAAATTCCACTGTCAAACTATCCCTTACGGACTTAAGTGGAGCAGGTAAAACTCCCGGATGTCCCAAACTTTTATAAAAAAACGTATTCTATGAATTCGAACTCAGGACCTCAAGATAGACCAAATCTTGAACCCAAAACTTACAATTAATTAACGTAAAAAAGACTAAAAAATTCAACTTACAATTTTAAAGACTAAATGAACCCAATCACTAATCTTTTTTTTTTTTTTTTTTTTTTTTTATAAATCAACAATGAAATGAAACACAATTGTATTATGGCATCAAAACTCTCTTGGTCTCAAAAAGCTTAGGATGCCAAGTGTGACATTTGAATAATTGAATGAATGAATCAAAACCCACAAAAGACATTTATAAATGTTAGCTAAAACTTTATTTTCAATCTTTATGTCATTTTCCATTTATAAATGTATATATAATGACAAAACACAACCTAAAGCCTTGTAGCTAAGAATAATTCATATCACTCCACTCTCATAAGATTCACTAAAAATTTTCTCTTTCACAATTTACACTCACCAAAACATGGCTAAAAAATTGACACAAATTTTCTCAACCCTCTTCTTCTACTCCTTACTACTCAATATCCTTGGCTTAACCATGCAAGATGAGCCTTGCCCATATCCATGCTACCCGCCGCCTACCGGCACCGGCTCCAGTACCCCCACCACCGGAACCCCGTCGCCTCCGACTACAACCTTGACACCACCTTCCAGCTCAGGTTCAGGCTCAGGCTCAGGCTCAGGCTCAAGCTCAGGCCCTCCACTTTCGGGGTACAATCCTACCCCAATAGGGAATTCACCAAACTACCCTTCGCCGCCTTATGGTAATAATATTTATGGCCCTCCACCTCCTGACCCTATCTTGCCATATTTCCCATACTACAAAAAGCTTCCTCATAAAACAGACGATCAGTCATCGGCAACGACTCTCGGAAAATCAACAGCTGTGGTCACTGCGGCAATTAATGTTCTTTTTTTTTTTCTTTTCACTTAGTTTAATTTAGAGTTGTTTTGAATTATTATGAGTCATAAATATGTTGCAGGAAAATTATTTTAATGTTACCACCATGAGATTGAGAAGAGTTTATTTCATTATTTGTGTGTGTTGTAGTTGCAGAAAAAATTTGTAAATTAAAATGGTGATGAAGACACAAGAAGGTACAAAAATGCTGGCCCAAAATGTTGTCTCTTCTATTTTTTTTTTATTTTTTTTTTTTTTGAAATCGTTGGAAACCCCGCCACCAAACCACCCATTCTGGGCCGCGGCGCAGGTAAAACCCTCGGCTGCCCCAGGCTCTTACAAGAAGTTGCACCCCCTGGATTCGAACCCAGAACCTCAAGGTGAGATTCTGGACCCTTCACCACCAAGCCACACCCCTTGGGGGCGTCTCTTCTATTTCCTAAAGAGAAATGAGAGAATTTTATTTCCATTTATTAATTTGTCCGTTAATGTTAATGTTACAGAAAAAAGTAATGATACACTTACACACATTTTTACTTAAAGTTTTACAAACTCTCTCACTGTAGCTACAGTGATTTACTGTAGATCACTGTAGAATTTTAAAATTTTAAGTAAAAATATGTGTGAGTATATCATTTTTGTACAGAAAATTAGAGTACTCTAACAATTGATTACATGACTGTTTTGGTCCTTTTGGAAGAGCATGTAATGGACAATACGAGTTAGGGATAGCAATAGAATGAGACGGAATTTGTCAATTTCGATTTTGTCGCGTTATTTTTTTTTTAGGACATATTTTAAGATAGAACATCCTGGGAAAATTACCCTACTATGAGTTATAAGTATGTCAGTCTGTAAAAAGTTTCATATTTTCATTTACAATAGTAACAACACAACACAATATTATTCTTATTTTTATTTTAGAAACTATTGATTCTATATTCCTAACCACCACAAAATTAGTAAAGTGGAAAAGTAGAACCTTTGGACAAAAGGGAAAGAGAAGAAAAGAAAAGTTATATAATTAATTTTGTTTTGGCCTACCACCTACGTATTGGTTGTCTAATAATTGTAGCATTATATAAAGATTGATGCACCTTAATCAATTTATCACCATTTTTTCTTTCCCTTAATTAATTACACTTATTGCAAACCACTGCATAATTGAATGAGGGAGATTTCTCCGCCTCATATTTGAGGTCGAGTAATTTTTGATGCAATGGATACATAAGTGACGTGATATCATCAATACATTAATATAATATTTTACCATGCGTGACAATATATTATTAAATTATTACATGGATGAAGTGATACATCCGTTATATCGTAGATTTTCTCCTTGACCATTATTAAAAAATATATATATATATATCCGCTCAATATGAGTTCAGACTTCGAGTGTGCTCTTATATATGCATTATAGAGGCTAATCTCCTCCTTTCAATTATTTGAAAGTAGATACATTGTAGGACATCCAAAATCCTGACTGCATCATCTTAGAGCTGATTTAATATCAATAGAATGTAATATAATTTTTTTTTTTTTTTGAAAAAAAATAATTTCACTTTTGGGAATTAAGAATTTGTGATCAATTTTATTATACATGGTAGGAAAAAGTCGTTATCAATAAAGGGTTTGATGCTTTGATTCATTCATGAACCATATATACAATATTTCTTTTTCAAGGCCATGTGCAAAGGTCTCTAAACAAAACCCACCAACCAAAAAGTAAATACAAATTTTTCAATATATATATATATATAGCATGTTGAATAATTTTGGCTCGAGAGGCACGGTTTGATGGTGTAGAGTTCAGGGTCTGACCTTCAGGTTTTGAGTTCGAATCTATGAGTATGTTTTTTGTAAGAGTCTGAGACAACTGGAGGTTTTGCTCCGCTTAAATTCGGAATGAGTGATTTGGCGGCGGAGTTTCCAATAATTTCAAAAAAAAAAAATTGTTGAATAATTTTTTCAAATGGACACAGTAATGTATTGCCAAAATAGAAATCAATTTAAGATTGATTTCGAATATTGTTTGGTGTTAATAAGTTTTATTCTAATATAAATATATTTTCAAATAAACAAATGCCTCAAATTTTTTGATGTTTGAATTAATAATATTCGATCTTGTATTTATTTTTTTATTGGCTGTGAAACAAAGGTTACTGTCTTACTGAGGAGATTTTTGATATATATTGTTAAGTTTTTGTCGCAATATTCGTCAATCAATCAATCAAGAATGCACGATTTTTACCGTGGTTCGCCGGAAAAATTCCCGACTACATCCACGTTGAACTCCGGAATAGGGAGCTCGCTGCACTAAGCAATTTCAAGATTACACACGGAATCTTGAATCCGTTTACAAATTGTAATTCCCCAAATCTCACAAAGAACCCTAATCTCTAAAAGTGACAATCTCTCAAATTCACAATTGAGAATTACACTAACTTGGATTAGGAAATAAGGCTCAACACTTAGTCAAAACAAGGGAATACAAATAATGAAAACTCTCTCTTAAATCTCAACCTAAGTGCCCTTTATATAGGATGAGCAAATACATGTAATTGGGACAACGGCAAGGATTGCGCCACGTGTCCCTTATCCAACGGATGACAAGGCTTCACATTTTACAATCTCCACCTTGAAGCCAAAAACATCTATCACTCCCAATCATACACAACGACACACTAAGGTCAAGATAGCACAGCAAACTCACCTACTCACATCATCGCTCATGTCGGCTGCAAGGTCAGCCAACCCCCACCTGCAACAGCTTCCTGCAGTGGGAGAGTTTGGTTGCAGTCACAATCTTTGTCCCCATGTCCGATGGGTTATCTTCTGTTGGAACCTTCTTTATCTCAATCTTACCACTTGAGATAATTTCCCGCACAAAATGATATTTCACATCCACATGCTTGGTTCTCTCATGATGTACTGGATTCTTGCTCAGATGTATTGCACTCTGACTGTCTGAATACACAACTGTCTTACCCTGCAGCTGTTGTATTTCGGTTAAGATACCCTGAAGCCAAATTGCTTCCTTGAACACATCAGTTATGGCTATATACTCCGCTTCGGTAGTTGACTTTCTTGAGTCTCTGTCACCTGCAAAATCAGAATCAACATACCCTACCAAGTCTAAGGCGTTAGATTTGTTAAAACATAAGCCATAATCAATAGTAGTATTCAAGTATCTTAACAACCATTGTAAAGCACTCATGTGTGCTCCACCTGGATTAGACATAAACCTACTTAATAAAGATACAGTATAAGACAAGTCAGGTTTAGTACTAATCATGACATACATCACAGAACCAATAGCATTTGCATAATGTACATTTTCCATTTTAACCATCTCAGACATATTACTAAGAGAAGACATATTCTCTTCTATAGCCGCTTCCCATTCAAGTTTATGGGTAGACTTTAATGTCACTCCTAAGCTAGCAGGCTCAACCCCATTAATTTCATGAATTGATATTAATGCACAGAAATACAAATCATTGGTTGAGTAATCATACCTGATAGGAGGCCTTACCTGCCTCCTACTTCTGTCTCTTGCTAGCTGGTAGTTGGCCAATGTGTCTTGTGGTGTTTCATCATGCTGCTCAGTTTGATCCACTTGATCTACTGTGCCCACTTCAATTTGTTCTTGTATCTCTGCTACTTCATTTCTGTTTTCCTCCTGGTTATTTCTCCTGGGCTGGGTGTCCTCAGATGTCTCCGTGCCTGACATGTCACCAACTTGATCAGCGGTCCCTGATGTCCCTGGCTCCACCTGCATCTGAGCTCCACCTGCAAGATCAAAATCTGCTAGATCCTTTTCTAAGGCACCTGCATTCTTGTTAGTAGATTTACAAGGAAAACAAAGTTCATTGAATATAACATCCCGACTAACTATGACTTTGACTCCAGGTGACTCCATTTCTCATAACCTATACCCTTTTGTCCCTTCTTGATATCCTAGGAAAACACACTTGATAGACCTCGGTTCAAGTTTACCTACGGACTGGTTAGCATAAGCTTCACAGCCAAACACTCTAAGGTGGGCAAGCTTATGAGCCCTACCAGACCAGATTTCTTCTGGTGTCTTAAACTGAACTGAACTATTAGGGCTAAGGTTAATCAAATGAGTAGTAGTATTGAGGGCTTCACCCCAAAAGGCCCTCGGAAGTTCGGAAGAAAATAAAAGACATCTGATCTTTTCTAATAAGGTTTTATTCATTCTTTCCGCAACTCCATTCTGTTGAGGGGTGTTTCTAACAGTCCTATGTCTCAGGATACCCTCACTAGTACAGTATTGATCAAACTCAGTATTACAAAATTCTAAGCCATTATCAGTTCTCAAGACTTTTACTTTGTTACTAGTTTTATTTTCTACCAATACTTTTCATTCTTTAAATTTATTCAAAGTTTCATCCTTTGATTTTAGTAAGAATGTCCATACCTTCCTACTGTAGTCATCAACAATAGATAGGAAATATTTCTTACCCCCATGTGTCTGGACCTTTGCTGGTCCCCACAAATCACAATGTAGATACTCCAGACTCGCCTTTGACAAGTGAATTCCAGTTGGGAAGCTCTGTCTGTGCTGTTTGCCCAACACACATATCTCACAAAACTCAAGTGGCTTCAACTGGTCCTTTCCAAATTGTCTCTGCTTGCTGAGTACCTGCATTCCTTTCTGGCCTATGTGGCCAAGTCTCAAGTGCCATATATTAGTGTAGGACACAGAACCTGGGCGACGCTGTTTCTAGGCTCGCTGCCTAGTTGGGAAATACGAAATAACATGGAGTCGCCACCCGGTGTGAACCGGGACAAAGATTTAAGGCCGCACTCACCCCTCGCAAGGGAAGACCTCAAACCGTTGGGTTCGGAATGGTCCCTTACTTATGTCACTTGTGATTATATGATTTGTGCAATTTAATCAACCGAGTCTACTCAATAATCATGCTCAAGGGTACTTAGATCTAACATGCTTTCATCCAAATAACTCCACGCAATATAACACAACAAGCATGTTGAACCATTAAACCAAAGTAAACAAATAACTAATTAAACATAAACATAAACTAAACGAAACATCATGCATAAAGAATGAAGAAACAACATGCCTAAATAACACAATCATGCTTTGAAAATTAAATAACAAGACTAAATTGAATCATGCTTAAAATAATAAATAAACAGCCTAGAACTATGACATGCCCAAATACAAATTTTGGATGAGACGAGATACGTGCATCTTAAGTGGTACGTGGCGTTGTATCCCGAGTGCAGACCATACTACCGTCCATTCGGAATCGGCTATGGAATTTACGTCCGGGTTTCCATCCGATATACCACAAAAGGGAACACATATCCCGCTCATCCAACAATCACATCATGCCTCAAACGACTCTCATGCAATAATATTTTTAAAATAAATAAAAGAAACGAAAGATAATAAATAAAGAAGGTGCCCTCAGGTCTAACCTCTTTTGTCGTTCCTCGAAAGCGCGTTACGCGGCCGTCGGAAGGATTATTGCTCCGTAACTTTTCTGGTTTTCCAATCCAAGATTTTTCCTCGTTGTTTCGTTGTTCGGGTTATTGTTTTCACTCCGTTTCGCTGCTGTTTTCGGTGAATTTTCTGGTCACTGTTTCAGGTGTGCTAAGGGACTGTTCTCGGCAGTTTCGGGGGCTGTTTTGGGCAGTTTTGGGGTGCGGTTTTACGGTAATTCGGGGCAATAAATAGGGCTGTTTGCGGCAGATTTGGACTGGTTTTGATGGGCTGTATGCATGAAGAAGGCCAGAGGATATTACGCGGCTAGGAAGGTTGTTGCGTGGGTGAAGCTAGTCAGTGTAGTGGGCGTGGAGAAGCAGGCTGGGTTGCTTTCGATTAATGGTCAAAGGGGCATTGAGTGGCGAGAGTAAGGGCTGGTTGAGGTGTCTGAAGGCAGGGAGCAGTGAGCAAATGGGACGTGCTTTGTGTGCTAGTGAGTGGAGTCTGTGTGGCGTACTGGGCATGTGTTTATGGAGGCCATATTCTCGGCAGTTTGCTGAATATAAGAGAGCCTATTAAGGTTTGTTATTCATGCGTGTAGGGCTGATGATGGCAGGTGTTATGCTAGGCGTGAAGGTTTGTTTATGAGGCAAAGGCTAAATAATGGGCAGTCAGCGTGAGGAAGATTGGGTTGTGAGAGTGAGTTTAGTCAATGGCCGAAGGACGTGACTAAGGCTGAACGTGTGAATTGTTTGAGTGCTTCATGAGTTTATGTTACGTGAGGGTGATGAGGTTTCATTGGTTTTGTGCGTGAATCATTAGCGGGCTGTGTGGCTGCCGTGAGTTTGTGAGTGTAAGGGGGACTGATCTGTGTTTGTAGCTTGGGTTCTACGTGGCCGGTTGCTGTGTGAAGTGGAGGGGCGTAGGGCTGTGTTGATCAATTGAGGGGCTACGTGCGTGAGGGAGATGCGTGCAGCGTGAGTGAGTGTAAAGGCAAGGGCTGGTCGGTGATGGGAGTAGGTCTGCGTGAAGGCTGTTGAAGTAGTTATGGTGAGAGGCGAGATCCGGGCTTATTGGCTATGAGTGTGTGTCTTGTGGCTTCAGATGAGGGCTGTGTGCGTTTTAGGTTGGTGAGGGTTGTTGTTCTTGGTTTAGTTGTTTTGTTCAGTGAGTTGCCGAGAGGAAGAGCCGTCGGGGTTTAGGTTTTGTTAAATTTATATAGTAGAATCATTAGGGTTTGCATGGGATTTGTTAGGAAATAAAATCAATTAATTAGGTGTATTATTTTAGGCAATAAAATTGTGTATTTTAGGTGGGTAATATTTTAAATTAGGTGTTTGATTGATTCAATTAGGAATGAAATTATTTTGATTTGTTTTTAAATTGGAAGTGATTTATTTAATTTTGGAATTAGATTTTAATTTGATTTAATTAATTAGGATTTCAATTTAATTGGTTTGTGATTTTTAGATTAAGAATTCAGTTAATTGATTGGTTACTTATTTTAATTTCAATTATTTTAATTTAATTTGATTTTAGTTAATTGGTTTCAATGGATTTTAATTGGTTTTAATTCAATTCAATTTAATTTGATTTGTGTTTAATTTAATTGCTTTTGGTTTACTTAGATTTAATTTAAATTTAATTTGTGACATATATTTTAAATGTTTTAATTATTATTGGATGTGATTTAATGGGCTTGGGCTAAGGTTAAGTTTTAAAGAGGAGGTCCAACAAGCAAACCCGAAGCTAAACAAGCGAGTTAAATCTGACAAAATGCTAATTTCCAACTTTACCCTTCCAACGTCCGTTTCGCGCGACTTTCACAACTAAAGAGATAGTATCTCCATACGAGACTCATCATCGGGCTGATATGCAAAAATGCAATGCCTACAATTAGTCATATCAACATTAAAAGTTAAAGCAGAAATGGGTTTATCCGAAAATACATGTTGGCCATTTAGAACATACAATCAATTTCTCTTTATACCAGTTAGGATCAGTTTCTTACCCTTAGATATGTGCATATTCCCATTGTGGGCTGTATATGTGAAACCTAACTCATCTAGTGTTCCTAATGATACCAGTTTTCGTTTCAGGTCAGGTACATATCTAACGTCAGTAAGAATCCTAACTTTACCATCATGAAGTTTAAGTGTTATGTCCCCAACTCCATGTATCCTACAAGTATTGTCATTACCCATATACACAGTGCCTTGGTCAGAATTTCTAAAGTTGACAAACCAGTCCCTATACGGACTCATGTGAAAGGACACCCGGAGTCCAGAATCCATTCTCTACTAATGTGATCTCTACACACAGTCATGCCTCAGATAGGCACATCGACTCCTTTTCGGCAGCCACAGTGGCACTGCCTTCATTTTCATGTTCCCTAATGAACTTATAACATCTTTTAAGGTGTCTCATCTTTCCACAATGATAGCACTTCTTGTCACTGTCTTTATTCTTATCCTGTTTATCTTTTTTCTTCCATTTAGGTTCTTGGTTATTAGTCTGATGATTATTCGGACCATTATATTTCCTTTCATTTTTACCTTTCACGAATAAGTTCGCTCCTCCTCTCCTACTGGTTCTAAGTTCTAGCTCTCTAGCCCTTATACCAGATATCACCAAGTCTAGCCTAGGTACAACTCCTGTGTACTGTAGAGAGTTCTTAACGACACTATATTCTTCCGGTAATGCATTTAAAAGGATCATAGCTTCGCTAAAGTCACCTAGGGATTGGTCAGTTCCTTTAAGGATTTGAGTCATTTTCGTGAATTCATCCAAATTATCATCAATCGACTTACTAGTATACATCTTGTAATTAAACAAATTTCCTTTTAAGAACACTAAATTTGGTGCAGAAATAACAGAATAAAGAGATTCGAGTTTACCCCAGAGTTGAATGACAGTGTCCATTCCATCAACCTTCCTGATGACCGAATCTCCCAAGTGGAGGAAGATCAAGTTATATGCCTCTTCCAGGATTTCGTTCTTCGCTTCTTTTCCATCTTTGGCCACTTTTCTGGATATCCGGTTCCAATGCCAAAGCCACCTTATGGTGGGAAAGCAGAACCCTCATTTTCTTCTTCCATGTGATGAAATCCCTCTTTCCGTCAAATATGCCGATGTCGAGTCTCATAGTCGACATTCCTATTTTCTTTTACAGTAATCACCCGATGAAAATTCCGCAATCACTCTCGGCAATTACTCCCCAACTCAGCCCAAACACAATCAGCAAGATACACCACCAATCTGTTCAAAACACTCTCGGCAATTCAATGGCTTTTTATGCCCTGTTCTGATCTTCAAAAGGTCAATCACCACAGAGCACACACTAATCAGTGTCTTAAACACTCAAACTGCACTCAGCCACCCAGTGATTTTGTCACTCAACCAGCAGGTTCACAAACACCCAAAAAAAATTTTCAACACAATGCCACACCTCCCAAACACCAATCGGCAACACACCCAATAACAAAACCCTTCAACACCCAAACATTCAATATGGGTCGCCTAAACTCCTTTCAATTTTCAACACAGGTTACTCACCCCAAATAGAATTGGCTATACACTTCACGGCCAGTCTGCCCAGACCACAGGCCTTAATTCGAAGAGCTTAGGAGTTTAACAGGCCACTCGGTCTTTCTCGGCTACGTAGAATCTTGGAAGTCCAATTTAATCCAAGAATCACAGCTACTGAGTAATTGATTTTGCAACCTGGAAGTCTTGATTGGCAAAATAAACCTGTAATTTTGTTCGGCAAACCTAGGGTCTTTATTGCAGCACCCAGAAACTCCTTTGATGAGTTCGGCAGTGACCTGTTCGGTTCTGATGAATCTTGATCTTTGATTACCTAATCGGCAGCTTGAGGTCTTGTTCTTGGCATTGTTCTTTGATTTTCTTGCTTTCGTCTGTGTCTGTTTTCTTTTAGCCGTGTCTCAGTGTGACTGTCGTCGGTGGCCTGCAATTTGTGGCCTGCAATTTAGTTTCTGATTCGGCAATTTACTGATTCTTGATCTGTGCTGTTGCATTTGTGTTTGATCGGCGTTTTAGGGTTTTGATCGGCAATACAGCAGTCTTCGTCAATTGCTCTTGTTCTTTCAATTGAGTTCTTGTTGCCCTGCTTCTCTCTTGACAATTTCGTTTGTCGCCGTGACCTTTCAATTTTGACCAATTTAGGACTGAATTTGTTGGGCTGATCTTCAGTCACCGATCTCTACAAATTCGGCCCACTGATCTTGGGTCCTCCAGGTCTTGCCTTTCACCGAATGAAGGAAGAAGATGGATCTTGGGCTTCTTGTTTTTCAAACTTCCTTTTCAGCCCACTGGATTTTCAATTCCAAAGGCTCTGATACCAATTGTTAAGTTTTTGTCGCAATATTCGTCAATCAATCAATCAAAATGCACGATTTTTACCGTGGTTCGCCGGAAAAATTCCCGACTACATCCACGTTGAACTCCGGAATAGGGAGCTCGCTGCACTAAGCAATTTCAAGATTACACACGGAATCTTGAATCCGTTTACAAATTGTAATTCCAAAATCTCACAAAGAACCCTAATCTCTAAAAGTGACAATCTCTCAAATTCCCAATTGAGAATTACACTAACTTGGATTAGGAAATAAGGCTCAACACTTAGCCAAAACAAGGGAATACAAATAATGAAAACTCTCTCTTAAATCTCAACCTAAGTGCCATTTATATAGGATGAGCAAATACATGTAATTGGGACAACGGCAAGGATTGCGCCACGTGTCCCTTATCCAACGGATGACAAGGCTTCACATTTTACATAATATATATATAATATATATATATATATATATATATATATATATTTGGAATCGTTGAAAACCCTGCCGTCAAACCACCCCTTCCGAGCTTAAGCGAAGCAGGTAAAACCTCTGGCTGTCCCAAACTCTTACAAGAAACGCACTCTCTGGATTCGAACTCAGAACTTCAATATGAGATCTTGACCCCGACACCATCAAGTCACACCCCTGTTCATATATATATATATATATATGAATAAGCCAAAATTGACATTATGAAGATATATAACGTGTTAAAGAAAATTGAGGTAGCAACAACCATTAATCTTTGTCAAGATGCTCAAAGATATGAAACATTTTTTTGAAAGACAATGTGCCATATGTTATTACTTCAAATTTAACTCTGATAAATTACAACATCTATTGGCAAATGAAGTTCTCAAGTACTCCTTTAGCAGAGCCACCATTATTATATACCTATGTAGCTAGCTACATGTTACATTACATTGTATCACATATGATGATATGAAGACGGAAAATGAAAATGGCAAGCATGAAACACGATCTCAAATGATTTTTCATCCATCTGTTTCTCAGAAGAGCGGGTAAGTAGATCTCACCTGCGAGCTTTAGTATTTGCCATGAAGTTTTATTCAGTGTGCATAACTGTAGATGCAAGAGAACTTGCGTGCGAAGAAAGGACGGGCTTGTTCAGGAAGCTACACCAACTGCTAGACGACCCATTCCAGAACTGGTGCCAATGCCGATGCCTTTCATACTCTTTCTCACTATCTCAATGCTATTCCTCAGAGTTCCCACTTTTGGCTTCCCATTGTCAGTGTGGTCTTTTCTCATCTTACTGCTCTCTGATACTCGATATTTTTGCAAACTGTAACTCTTCTTCTTATCTCGCTCCTTCCTCCCAGTAGCTCTAGTTTTCATTACTGTTTTGTGATGATTGCTCCTCTGTGTTGGTGGAGATGAAGAGACGGCAACACCTTCAGAGAGTTCAGATGAAGATAACTTGGAAGCTACAGAGGATTCAGGTTTATCAATTGTGTCTGCCGGTTCACTGACACACAGTTCTCTGCCGTTTCCTATCTTGGAAAGCAATGGTGATGTCGCAGAACCTTTAGTCCCGGGACTAGTAGATTTATGTTGAATTTTAGCTGGTGCCTGAGATAGAGAAAGCAAAAGCCATTATTTGTAGCCAATTCATTCCAGTGAGATAGAATAAGTTTCTGACATATTCGACCATGATGAGTAGCCTAATGAAACCAAGCAATACAATACTGATAATGTACCCTGTTTCTATCAGATCCAGGCAGTGCCGCAGCATGATAGAAAGAAGGCATTGGTGTTGCTTTGAAATTAAGGCTTTTCCGGAATTGTTTAATTTCAGCCTCCGTCTTTTCCTGCAATAACAGCAATTGAAGCCACTTTCATAAAAAAAACAATGGGGGAAAACTCTTTCTTAATACCATTTAATTTTCTGTCTGAAAATATGCAGCTGCCTTCTTCAGATATAATGTTTCATCCGCAGTAATATAACTAATTCACTAATCACTTACAATAATAAATCATTAATTGTTGGGTGACATGACATACCTGAGTTTTTGCTTGGATTTGATTCATTCGAGTCTCCTTAGCATGCATTTTTTCCTCCAACTTCATGTAGAGCTGAAATGAACATCACAAAAGAGTAAGCCATTAAAATTTGATCCATTTAAACTACAAGGTTTGAGTTGAAATAAAATTAGGCCTGCTTGCCTCTTTCCTCTTTTCTGCACGTTCATCAATTCTGAAACTGAAAGTTACCGCACTTGACCCCGCAGTGGGCTTATTTGAATCAACAGTCTGCTTAAGCCTGCAAAGCGGTTACTCCAACAAAATTAAGACGGTTAAGATACTAATAGTATTATGAGAGCAACCCTCATGATCCTGATAGCATACCTATTTGTTGGACATGTTCTAGGATCAGTCTTCTTGGACGTAGAAGGCTGGGATTCAGATACTTTCCTGGCCCTTAATTCCTTCTCGCTGCAAAGACAAAAAGGAAAGAATCTTATAGGTCTCAGCAGTGTTAATACACAGGTTTGCTCTTTCCAAGAAAACAATGATCACCTCTTATTCTCCATCTTTGATTTTGCAGGTGAACTCTCAAAATCCTAAGAAGAAAAAGGAAATGATAGAAGAATGATTAAAAATATTATCAAAGAGAAACTTGAATACCAATGCAGAACTGATGAAAAAGGAAAAAAAATAAAAGAATCACTGTCTTGTGTTGGGTTCTGCTTTATCAATTCAACAAAACATTCTAACAAATTTTTAAGACATTGACTAGAGTATTTTATGCCATACTTCAAATGCTAACCTTTGTCTTTGGAGATCTCTGTGATGAAAGTCTAACTGGAATGGATGTTTTTAATGGCTGCTTTTCTGCTTTCATTCTGTTGGATAATATGACCCATAGCGTCACTATTTGTACAGATCACGGTGTTGCTGTACAAATTAACTATGTGACAAGGAAATTGCACTCTCATCATTTGTGATTAGATCACCATAGATGTATAAATGAAGAGAGGTCCATATGATTAGTTCCTGGATTGAGATGATATGAGACAGTATCAATCCCCGAAGGATTAATCATTAAATATCCCTAGCCGAAGTATTATCGAGACTGGACATCGATAATGCGGAATAGGCTAGTATTGCACTTGTGCGCGTTGTGAGGGCACAACGGCATAGTTCTCATATATATAAGTATTGGATACTTATGCAAGTGCAATAGGAGGTCGTGTTTCACCGATGGTACGGGAAACAGCTTCGCTCTGGATAGACCCCTCGGAATCCCATTGGTATTATGACTATGTGTCTATGGGAGGCCGAATCGAGGTAGGTGTGTATAGTCTTAACCTGAGACTTGCATCGCTAATACTTGCGATAATCGGTAAACTCTGGTCTTGGTGGTACAGGGCTTTAACCGGTTCTGGGTACACCGCTTCTGGGTTTATCAGGGAGTCGTAGTGTATTGGGTGTGATGTCGAGACGGAAGTGTCACTTCAGTCATATTGGAGTAGATGTCACGCAGGATATGGTACTAGTGCTCTTGAGTGTTGCGCAACCAATCGGGATATTGTGACCAGGTCATGTATATCCGATTATAGAGACTATGTTACCAGACATCCGACATGTGTTTCGGACGGGGCAGACACTTATCCAGCCCCAGCCCTAGCACGTGATTATCCGATACTGGGCCGATATACACAATACTACGGTATTCTACGCTTGATACAGATCTATATATTCCTGTAAGAATATTTCTGGAGAATTGGGTAGGCATGACGCTTTGCTAGAAGCCAACCTTGTCTTGTAAATCGATATAAACGTAGTACGAGGTACTTACGTGTTCGGACAGTCCGACGATCGTATTTACTGCCAACATATCCGGAGATCTCATGGGTCGCTTCCTAAAGATTCACCGATGACGTATTACTCGCACTTTGATTAATCTGGGATTAATTAGAAGAGAGAGATAGAATTAATCTGGGATTAATTCGATGAGAGAGAAAATTAATCTGGGATTAATAGCGGAGATATTTTATCTGGATAAAATATTAATTAAAGAGAGAGAACGATTAATTTGGAATTAATCGATAAAATTAATATATTCGATATATTAATCGAAATTGGATTTCGACGCGGAATTAAAATTAGATTTTAATTCGGGCGAACGAATTAATTTAGAATTAATTCGTTAGCGACGTGAATAGTGAATTCGCTAGGCGTAATCACTTAATTACGACGCGACGGAAAATTCGTTAATTTGGAATTAGCGAACCCGAGCCCGAGAGTGATTGCGAGCGCATTCGCATTTCGAATTCGAGTGCGGCACGCGAGTCACATCAAGCGTCAAATCGATAGTCGCGTCAATCGTCAAATTAATTGTCACTTTGAGTGATGTGACTTGAC
This sequence comes from Zanthoxylum bungeanum, assembly GCA_019454045.1. Classification (NCBI taxonomy): domain Eukaryota; kingdom Viridiplantae; phylum Streptophyta; class Magnoliopsida; order Sapindales; family Rutaceae; genus Zanthoxylum; species Zanthoxylum bungeanum. The sequence continues at coordinate 970,409 of SKCR01024900.1, read as the reverse complement.
AATATGTCACTTTATTAAAGTGAATAGATGTGATGTGACTTAAAGTTAAAAGTTGAAATGATGGAAAAGCTTTATTGTTTTAACTTTTGACTTTTGAATTAAAAAGATAAGATATATATATATTTTATTTATTTTACTTGGTAAATGAAATAAAAATTATATATATTAAAAATCTTTTCTCTCTCACACATGCACTGTACACGGTTTTGGGCAACATTTGGGAGCCAAAACGTTTTCTCTCTTCCCTCTCTTTTTCCCTCTGCATCTCACGGCTTCAAGCCGATTTCTTCTTCAATTTTTCTGGTTCACCGAATTTTTGAGAAGCAAAATGGAAGATGATTAGTGCTAGCACACTCTAGGAGTGATACAAAGGTGATAGGGAAACGAATTTGTGAGCATGGAATCTCAAAGCTTGGAGCTTTAATGGAGTTCATGCATGGCCGATTCTTGGAGGTTCAAGGAGGAGCAAAATCGCACAGCCCATTGCAAAAGAAGCCATTGCCGAGCTTGGAGGGAGCTTAAAAACGCATCTTGTTCTTCATCCATCAAAACCGAATTCAATGTGAGTTGATTCCGCCACCTCCTTTGATGTGTTCATATGAAATGTTTTTTATGCATGTTTGTGATCTTGTGACTTGATTAAACTCCAACATTGGTATCTAGAGCCATTGATGCATGAAAACCGAATTAGGGTTCTTGAGTAATTTGGGGCTTTTTGATTTTGGCTTGATTATGACAAATTGATTGTTCAATAATGCTTATATATGATCTAATTTGAGATATATGTAATCAATTTGACAAAAAATTGATTGGATTGATTTTCCCCAATTTGCAAATTTTGGTAGAAACTTTAATTTGGGTAAACTCGATTTAGGCATGATTTGGTTGAATTGTTTGATGCATTATGCTTGAATGAGGTTGAATTGAAGTTGTGCATGATCAATTTCAAGAAAATTGGATTAGATCAATTTTCCCCAATTCTTAGGTTGAATTTGAAACTTGAAATTGGGCAAAATGTGTTTAAGCATGTTTTAATTGAATTGGATGTTTAAGTATGCTTAGAACATGTTTAATTGAGATTGTGTGTGATCAATTTCATGAAATTGGATTGGATTCAATTTTCCCCAAATTGGAAGCTTGGCCGAAAATTGGAATAACCCTAATGTCTTGGTAATTTTGTTTTGTTTGATCATTGGATGACTTAAAACAATTGGTTAATGTTGTTTTGAAGTTCAATTGGATTGAATTTTGATTTGGAACATTTTTCCCTTTTAAAGTGGCTTGGCCGATTTTAAAGAACATGAAATTCTTTGTGATTTTGTTGTTTTAATTCATTGGATGAATTATATTGATTTGGGAAATTATGATTGTGGACTCAATTGGATTGAAACCGAATCGAATTGAAAAACCCCTAATTGCCGAGACTTGAAGCATGTTAATTGGGTTTGATTTTAATTGAATTGTGTTGGACACTATTTGGTTGTTAAAGTGCATGATTAATTAGGCTAATTGATATTTTAGAAATGTTAATTGGGTAATTGATTGTGTATTACACTTAGGTTAATTAATTGTGAAATTTGGAATTTTATAAGTTAATTAATTTGGGCTTGATTTTGGAAATTGGGCTTGTTGGGTTGTAATTGGGCTTTTGGGCTTTGTTGTAACAAAGTTGGGTTTAGGCAAAATTGGTTGGATCCAATTAGGCCCAAAACCGAATCCAAAAGGTCCAATTATGACTTAATGGACCTTAATTATTTAATTGGGCCTAATGGGCCAAAATTAATTTAAAGGCTTATGGGGTAACTCCCGGATTGGATTTTGGTTGTTCGGTTTGACCCGAGTTGACCAAAAGTCCACGCCTATAGAAATTAATTAAAAGCCCATTGGACTTTAATTAAATAAAACATTAGATGTTAATCGGGCTTTGAGACCCGTTGCGATTAAATTTGGAATTTAAGTCGTAAAGGTTCGTTAATAAAAGTGTAATATTTAATTTAGAATTAAATAATGAATTAGAATTAAATACGTATTAAATTGGATTTAATTATGTTATTTAATTTAATTGTAGAAATTGTACTTTGAGTACGTGTTTGCAAAACGAGTTTGACTCGAACAAAAATCAAATCTTTGTTTGAACATTGGATGATCACTAATATTCAAGATTAATTAATTTGATTGATTGATTGATAACATGCTTGTATGAACACATGGTTGTGATGTTTGAATAATGTATATCGGATGGATATTAGTCGGGTTGGGCGATTTTGGAAATTGTAATAAATTTGATTTATTAAATTGGACCTGCGTGTCCAGCCTTATCTCCTATTTCTTTGTATTCTCTTCTCACCTATTCCCCTCCATGTAAAAGAGGTTTCTTTAGAAGTGTAGTGTAACGGGTAGAAGTAATACAAGTGCTAGCGGGAGAGAGAAAGTGAGAGATTTGATCTAGGATCAATGTAAAATATCCATCCGCATATCATTATTATTTTATTTCATACTCGCTTTATTATGTGTTTAGAATGCATGCTTAAGGGTGTATGATGATGAGACCTTAACAAAGATAATTAAATTGGTAGCCAATTTGCACGAGAAAAACCCTCGTTAAATATCACGCGTTTTCCTTCCATTGAGTGATTCTTACTCAAGATCCGAGATTGGCAGGGGTTGTTGGCCAAAGTCAAGCCCTTGTCCATCAAAGATGTGTTTTAATCACGAGGCTTTGTTCCATATCGGTGTCGTGTCCAAGTTGTGGTTTGTTGGCCAAAGTCAAGACCACTTCTTGTCCATTGACATTGATTACGAAGCTTCCATGTCAATGGGTCCGCGCTTGACTGGAATCATTAGGTTTGTTGTGCCAAAGCCAAGGCCTAGTTGATTCAGAGGAAATAGGTTAGGGTATACATTCGATGTATAGGCATATATAAGATATATGTTTGGGACTTGGAAGTCCACCTACTGGATCTAGGAGTTGGATGAGATCCAATTGATCTTCGAGATCTACCTAGTTAATTATCATACAATTTGTTGGCCAAAGTCAAGATTGTGTGACATTTAACGGGATCCTAGCCCACTAGGAAACACGGTTTCCCGAGTACTTGACAGAGGGTTAGAGGCTCGACGAAAAATAGTGGGAGGCAAGTATTGAATTTGCAACATTCGTTCGAATACTCGCTAAACACGCTCATTTTATTTTATTTCGTCATTAGATTAAATATTAGTTAGACTAATATTTAAATTGTTGTTTTAATAAACAGTTGGACTGTATTATACTTGATTATATATAATTGGATTATATTAATCAATATATTTGAATTAATTAATTTCAGTTTACAGTTGATTTTATAATTGGATTATAGTAATCAATGTAATTGAGGTTAATTAATTTGGATTATATTTGATTATATAGTTGGACTATTATAATCATTATAATATATAAAGTACCACTAATCGTTGATTAAATAGTTGGACTATTGTAATCAAGAATTGAAAAAAGTTGGATATTTAAAATATAATCTAGGATTAAAATATTTTAAATGATTTAATTTTCAAATTGGGAATAAATAATAAGTTACTTTATTTGATAAAATAACTCATTATACTTTAAGCCCAAAATTAAGCAAGATAAGTAGAGAATAAAATCTTTGGAAGATTTTTGTGATGATGACTTTAATGCTTAATTTAATATACTTGTCATAAATCTAATTTTTGGATTTAAGAAGTATTAAAATTGTAATTTATAATTCTTGGAGAATTAATTGGCTATTCATGTAAAGTCAAAGTTTGCAATTGGGCATGTAGCACGAGGTGCACATTCCTTTCAATATTCTAAAAACCCAAGGCTTGGCCTAAGGTTCCTAAAATATTAAAAGGATAATTGACATATCCCAAAGTGACTACCATTTGGATATGGAAGACACGAAGGAATTAAAGAAAGGGCGAGGCTCTAACTTTAAAATATTTTGTCTTAGTTATGTTCACAGCTAGTATTGAAATTAGATTTTAAATACTTAGTGTGGTACATAAAATATATGTATTGATATTCAGAATCTGCTTTGAGCAGGATACTGACTTCAAGCTGAGATTGCTCTACGAATCGGAAACGGGACGAAAGTCGCTGTTTCGACCGTAGATACCTAAGTTTAGGAACTACCCTTCGGGTATGTACTTGAATTAGGAACTGTTATAAAGTAACTAGTTTGACTAGAGACATTATCTCTTTATCAGTGTTTAATCCGTTGCGGATAAAACCTTTATATTATAGAACACTGAGTGTTTTATTATATAAAGATGATACTGAGATAAATATATTAGATATAAATAACAGAATTTATATTTTGAATATAAATAAAAATCTCAAACATATAAATTGACAAATAAATAGCTCAAATTGATTTGATCAATAGAGACTTATTTGTGGCATTGTTGTCTAGGACACAATTTAATTAGACTCGTATATCCACACTTTTGAAGAGTGGGTACTAGGACTGATTTGACTATTCAAATAAGGTCTGCGAATCTAGTTTATTAGGTAAAGTACCTAAAATACTATTTGCTTGGTAATAGTGTTAGTGCCACCGATCTGTTAGCCCTATTCATGGTGAAGTAAGTGGGCCCATATCTAGCTAGGCTAGATGTGAACATGAATATTTCGTGACCTTAACGGATGTGGAATCACGTTATGGTTATGTGTTTCTTTTGAAGAACACAAATCAGAAACTTTAAAGTTTCGACACGAAATACATAAACAGATCGGCTATAGTATTATTCCGCCACGGTAAGACCGTAATGGAAAATACTTAAGCAGTAAGTTTCGTACATACATGAAAGAGTACGGTATTCTTTCATATGAGGACTCCTCCCGAGACACGTCAGTTAGACGATGTGTCCGAACAGGATTAACCGAATTTTGTTAGACATAATAAGATTAATCACGAGTCGCTTTGAGCTACCATTTCCTTCCTTCCATAAGATATGTACTAACAGTGCAAAACTTATTTAGAATAAGGTTCCATATAAATCTGTTTGACAGATATTGTATAGGATATGAACAGGAAAGAAACGAGGTTTCTCATTCCTGACAATTTGGGTATGCTAGGCATAACGTTTGGATGATACCAAACTAAGGACCCAAATTGGATAAGTGCCAATATAGGTCATCCTAGGGATACCATAAGTATTGTACTTAACACCTCACTAGAGAACAATTAGATTGTTGCTCTCCATGCGGTTTTCCTAAGAGGAATACCGATATGCAGTGGTAAGTGGGAGGATAGTATAACTCGATGAAAATCGGAGTAATACTGTTCTAGGCACTGAATCTTAATGGAACATATATAGTTCATCAAGGATGAAACTATACCATTAATCTTCGAATACACAAGAACAAAGGAAGTGATACGAGGTATCGACTCCCTATTATGACAAAGTGTCATGAGTCCGAAATAGACTCCATGTATATCAATATGTTTGGATTGAAGCAAGCATAAGGTTCTTGGAACTGACGTTTTGATAATCAAAATAGTTTATGATTTGACTCAAAACGAAATAATTCTTGTGTATATAAGGAGGTTAGTGGGAGAGGGCACTGACAATGAAATTCCCATAAACACATCGGTGAAAGCTTGGCTTTCATAAGAAATTCTTCGTAGAATTCTGGGGAGTAACAACCTTTATTCAAGGAATAAAGATCTACTGGGCTAGATTTGGAGTTGGCAACACTCTCTGAGAAATTGTACATTTAAAATGTACTTGTATTGGTGTCTCATACGCTTTGAGCATATGGAGTCACAATCGGGTCAATCCAAGTGATAGTCACTGGATTGAATATTAAGAACATCTGTTAGTATCTGAGAGAACTAAAGATGTTGTCTTAAACTATGGAGATGGAGAACTTGAAGTGACTGGGATCACTGCTGCAAGTTTCCAAACCGGTAAATACTGCGGTACTATAAAGTTTGAACACAGGGACAGTGAGCTGGAAATCTTCTGAGCAAGATAACTGTTGCCGAATTAACAATAATTGCGGATTATTGCTGCAGCTGAGGCAGCAATAGAAGCCATTTGGATCGATAATAAATCTAATTAGATTAGATATAGTTCTGTTAGCAGCTGAGCTAGGCGTCAGCACAGGCTAAAGAATTAAAGGTCTCATCGACGATCCAGATATATACTTCTATATCATCTGATTCGTTCGGATCATACATCGTGGCGATGTGATGATCGTGTAAATCGCGTCAGACGATAATTAAGCAAATCCGCTGACGAAAACCTTTCCTCAGCAATTTGAGCGAATTGTACATAGTTCGAGTGTTAGACACTCGAGTGACTGGCTATGTGCCAAGTGGGAGATTGTTGGATAATATGACCCATAGCGTCACTATTTGTACAGATCACGGTGTTGCTGTACAAATTAACTATGTGACAAGGAAATTGCACTCTCATCATTTGTGATTAGATCACCATAGATGTATAAATGAAGAGAGGTCCATATGATTAGTTCCTGGATTGAGATGATATGAGACAGTATCAATCCCCGAAGGATTAATCATTAAATATCCCTAGCCGAAGTATTATCGAGACTGGACATCGATAATGCGGAATAGGCTAGTATTGCACTTGTGCGCGTTGTGAGGGCACAACGGCATAGTTCTCATATATATAAGTATTGGATACTTATGCAAGTGCAATAGGAGGTCGTGTTTCACCGATGGTACGGGAAACAGCTTCGCTCTGGATAGACCCCTCGGAATCCCATTGGTATTATGACTATGTGTCTATGGGAGGCCGAATCGAGGTAGGTGTGTATAGTCTTAACCTGAGACTTGCATCGCTAATACTTGCGATAATCGGTAAACTCTGGTCTTGGTGGTACAGGGCTTTAACCGGTTCTGGGTACACCGCTTCTGGGTTTATCAGGGAGTCGTAGTGTATTGGGTGTGATGTCGAGACGGAAGTGTCACTTCAGTCATATTGGAGTAGATGTCACGCAGGATATGATACTAGTGCTCTTGAGTGTTGCGCAACCAATCGGGATATTGTGACCAGGTCATGTATATCCGATTATAGAGACTATGTTACCAGACATCCGACATGTGTTTCGGACGGGGCAGACACTTATCCAGCCCCAGCCCTAGCACGTGATTATCCGATACTGGGCCGATATACACAATACTACGGTATTCTACGCTTGATACAGATCTATATATTCCTGTAAGAATATTTCTGGAGAATTGGGTAGGCATGGCGCTTTGCTAGAAGCCAACCTTGTCTTGTAAATCGATATAAACGTAGTACGAGGTACTTACGTGTTCGGACAGTCCGACGATCGTATTTACTGCCAACAATCCGGAGATCTCATGGGTCGCTTCCTAAAGATTCACCGATGACGTATTACTCGCACTTTGATTAATCTGGGATTAATTAGAAGAGAGAGATAGAATTAATCTGGGATTAATTCGATGAGAGAGAAAATTAATCTGGGATTAATAGCGGAGATATTTTATCTGGGATAAAATATTAATTAAAGAGAGAGAACGATTAATTTGGAATTAATCGATAAAATTAATATATTCGATATATTAATCGAAATTGGATTTCGACGCGGAATTAAAATTAGATTTTAATTCGGGCGAACGAATTAATTTAGAATTAATTCGTTAGCGACGTGAATAGTGAATTCGCTAGGCGTAATCACTTAATTACGACGCGACGGAAAATTCGTTAATTTGGAATTAGCGAACCCGAGCCCGAGAGTGATTGCGAGCGCATTCGCATTTCGAATTCGAGTGCGGCACGCGAGTCACATCAAGCGTCAAATCGATAGTCGCGTCAATCGTCAAATTAATTGTCACTTTGAGTGATGTGACTTGACAATATGTCACTTTATAAAGTGAATAGATGTGATGTGACTTAAAGTTAAAAGTTGAAATGATGGAAAAGCTTTATTGTTTTAACTTTTGACTTTTGAATTAAAAAGATAAGATATATATATATTTTATTTATTTTACTTGGTAAATGAAATAAAAATTATATATATTAAAAATCTTTTCTCTCTCACATATGCACTGTACACGTTTTGGGCAACATTTGGGAGCAAAACGTTTTCTCTCTTCCTCCCTCTTTTCCCCTCTCTGCATCTCACGGCTTCAAGCCGATTTCTTCTTCAATTTTTCTGGTTCACCGAATTTTTGAGAAGCAAAATGGAAGATGATTAGTGCTAGCACACTCTAGGAGTGATACAAAGGTGATAGGGAAACGAATTTGTGAGCATGGAATCTCAAGCTTGGAGCTTTAATGGAGTTCATGCATGGCCGATTCTTGGAGGTTCAAGGAGGAGCAAAATCGCACAGCCCAGCCCATTGCAAGAAGAAGCCATTGCCGAGCTTGGAGGGAGCTTAAAAACGCATCTTGTTCTTCATCCATCAAAACCGAATTCAATGTGAGTTGATTCCGCCACCTCCTTTGATGTGTTCATATGAAATGTTTTTATGCATGTTTGTGATCTTGTGGACTTGATTAAACTCCAACACATTCTCCCTGAACTCTCTTTTTCCCTTCTATTCAGATTCCTTGCAGCAGTTTTCGGTGCGTCGCAAGAACTGTGCTTTGGGACATGACTGATGTTGAACTGAGAGTTCAGTCTGGGCTTGGTAGATTTACTTGCTGCTGGAACCATCAACTGCAAGAAGGAAACCAAGCAACATGAACCACAGGGAAGGACACCACATAACAGATGCTTGTATTAAGTAAAGAGAGTGGTTGTACCTATCGCATATTGAAATAAAATTAAAACCAGTTTCTACACATTATTATTATTTTCGTAATTATGAATGCCAATCACAATAATGATAATTTTTTCTCATCAATCAGAAGCCATAAGTAAATATAAGCACACACCTTTGGAGAGTGAATTTGCTGGTGCTTCAAACCAACTTTCCCTGCTATTTCACTTTTGGGGGACAAGTCCATGAGTTTAGATGATTCATCTACATCAACTGCATCATCATTGAGGTTACTTCGTAGGTCTATCTCTGGTTCATCATTACCTAGAAGAGGCTTGCTGCACCCAGATCCAGTGTCATGTGTTTCCTCGTGGCTAACATCTTCAGGGACAATATGCACCACAACATAGGCATTGTCCAAAGCGACTCCTAAATGAGATTCTGCAAGTAGAACTGAAGGTTCATGTTCTCTTTGACATTTTGAACCTTCAGGGCTCCCATCAAAGTGATTGAATTGGTTATTTTCATATGCATAATCAGACTGACTTCCTTCATTCTCATAATCAAACCCCATTATGCGATTTTCATATTTTGAGACATTCTCATCAAAGTGATAGTTGCGGCTCCCATCATTTCCGCTATCAAATTCCCCTCTGTAGTCCATATTCTCCAGGGAAACTTCACCACATCGATCAAAATGGTTGCTGTCATCATTATCATATTCATCTCTGTATCCCTGATTCTCCGGGATATCATTTTCACCAGAGTCATACTCTCTTGCATTTTGGCACTCAGATTGTTCCTGAAGCTGACGGGCCTTCCTCTTGAAGTGAGCTTCAAAGTAAGCTTTCTTTTCAACAACTAAACCGGGTTTTGAGCATTTCTCAACCTCTTCAAGATACCTATTGTGTGAGAAAGATGATCTCCTTTCCCAACATAAGTTTTCGTGTTCAAACCTTCCAAAAGATATAGAACCAGAGTGCAAAGAGTCTGTCTGCCAGTTCAAAGGGTGAATGTACGTGAATAGTGGACAACTACTAATCTGGAGTTGAAAAAAAAGTACACGCACTCCAGATCATGGTCAAAATCCTAGCAATGAGTATGCCATTTTCTCATTTCACAACCCAAGTTAAATTTACGCGGATATGATCAAGAAAATATGCTTATCTACGCCACTAGAGTGATAATATTCTGTCTTGCAGGCAAGCGCTGCTGTGTGTTGATGCAGATGGTAACTCAATATTATTTAAAATCAATATTCACATTACCATAGGAATATACAGTAGAGGAGGAAAAAATTATCCCCCAAAATGATAATTTGTCTAAAATAATTTCAGTAGGCAGATTCAAGATTAGGAAACCAGACGACAAGCGTAGTTGAATATTAATAAAGGAGAAAAAAGGATTACAGGGCTGAATAAAACTCATCACTCTATATGTCAAACAAGAAGCTACCATTCAATTTTGCAACAAATCTCATTCTCAGCCACAACAGAACTTGAAATCGAATAAAACTTCAGTCTGATTAAGAAATCACTCAGAAAAAGAAGCAAAACCACGGATCAAATTTACTCGCTAGATATTCTAAATAAAAGGATGCTTCGGAAACCACCTGCCCATACAGAAAATCATACATCTCTGTATGCTAATCAAATTGACATTATCAATAGACTGCTTCTATTAGCACTGCATCCAGGATTTGTATAAAACAAACAACAAATTGAGATCATTCATCATGTTAAACACATTGTCTCATTCAATTCAGCGACGAAACTGCTAGAAATTTGTTCATTATGTCCATTAATTGATCATAAACCAAAATGTTAAACAAACAAATGATCCACAATCTATCAAAAGCCTCAAGAACAAACAAACAAACATACATCTACACAGAACAGCATAAATTTAAAATCAGATCCTTAAACAAAATAAAAGGAAAAAAGAAAAACTACCTGAAAGCTAATGATCACAGGTTCTTCAATCTCTCCAGCCATTGTAACAACTAACAATTCCAATCAAGCGCCGACCATTTATCAATCAACTGTCATCACAAATCAACATCAACTGAAACAAACCTTTACTCACAAGAAATGAATACCCCAACACGCAAGTTAACATAACACAAACATGAAACATGCACAAAGTTTGAAACTTCAAATATAATAGACATAAAAGAATCTTAAGTATGCGTGTTAAAGAGTAAACACTAATAAGTAAACAGATTGGATCTCATTTCTCCACTGTCACTTTCTTCAAAAAGAACCGATTTTGGCTTCTGGGTTTTGTTTTATGGAAGTTATAGGATATAAGAAAATCCCAATGAAGTGCTTTAAAAGTTCGTATTGGGATCAAATTCTTACTTTTTTATCAGATTCACTTGGTGTCATGTCATGTGCTACTTGTTGTCTTTTTGTCTAGTTTTGTACGGGGACTGTTCTGTTGTTTCTGTAATCCTCCGTCAATTAACGTCGTCTGATTTGAGGATCTAAGGGATCAGATAATACGGAGCATAAATTGCGCTCGTGATTCCGTTAGTGTCCTGGAGCAGTTTTTTTCTTTTTCTTTTTTTGAAAAAATATATCTACTTTCATTGATTAGTTGGATAACAATAGTTGAGTGTTTATGGGATAGTCTCCCATTTATACTACCCAATCTATAACATGAACAGTAATATTTATCAGAGAATGAGCAACTCCATTACATCCCCAAGACACATAAGAAACAATTATCGGTTAAGAATTCTCTATAATCTCCTGGATTTCCTCAATTCTCCAAGCAATCTTGAGTATGCTCTCTACTCTTCTCGATATTAAATTGTTCAGCATCATAGAGTCGGTCTCTATCATTACAGGCATTCATTTTTCCTTCACAGCAATTTACAAACCAAATAATAGAGCCTCAGCTTTGAGCATAGTTATATCCTTGGACATCTTAGCTTTCCTGATAGCCACTACCAGTACTCTTCTTTCCACATTTCTTAGGACAACCCCTAGACCTGTAGTATTATGGTGCATTTGGGCTGATGCATCCACATTGAGTTTATGCCAAATGTAACTCTTAGTGACTACTATGGGTGTTTGCGGTGCGGTTTTTTCGTTTTACACTTCAAATCGAGTGGGTTGGCGGTTTGGGAAATTAGAAACCGAAATCGCAAATTTGATAAGGAAGATGGCGGCGGTTCAGGTTGGCGGTTTCGATTAGAATTTTTTTTAAGAAAATTTTGTGTGTTTTCACATAATAATTGAAGAGAAAAAATACATAATTTTCATTTATACATTGCATATTGTCATATGATCATTAAATATAAATGTCATGGTTAAAGAAGAAAAATATAAATAATGTCTAATTTGAACATGGGTTAGCGGTTTAGGCGGTTCGGATCGCGATTCGGGTCACAATTTACGATTTGTAGTTTGGGTCTAAACCGCGCACCGATCCAAAATTTACGGTTCGGTTCAAGCTGACCCGAATTCACTTCCGATATTTTTTCAAACCACACAGTTCGGTTCGGATTAATGCGGTTCAGGTCGGGTTGCAGTTTAAACCGAAATCGTGCACACTCCTAGTGACTGCCATTAAAATTCTTGTTTGTCTTAAATTCACCCAAAAAAATGTACTACATATAATCTCAATATCAATAGTGTGATTATTAGGGGTGGACAAAAAAATTTGAAATTGAAAAAAAATATTAAATCAAATCGAAATGATAGTTTTTTTAATTTAAAAAATAAATATTCAATTATTTAACTAAAAATTGAACCGAATCGAATTATAATAATTTTGTAATTAAAAAAACTGTATCAAACCGAATTAGTTAAATAATTTGATTTATTGAATTTTTAAAGTATAATTTATTATTTTAAATCACTTTAAATGGTTGTTACATCCATAATTGGAAAGGAAAACTAACAAATAACAATTAAAAGCTTCAATTAAGATGTGATAATTTAGTTATCTTTAATTAAAAAATAAAAATGTCATAAAGAGTGTCTTGTATATAAATTATAAGCACCCAAAAAGATAATCATCATCATCATCTAGTTAGGGCATCAGACAAGATTAGTGGGACCACTTATTTTTTATGTGATCTTTTTATGTTGGTCATTAAAACTTTATGATGAATAATGCAATGATTAGAGCCGTTGGATTGGGAGTGTCCAAAATTAGATCTTTCTAAATTTTGTACCTTCCAAATGCATCTTGACCCTCCCAAGTCAATATTGGACACACTTTTATGATGAGATTATGTATCCGGTCATTAGGTAAAAAGTATCGATTAAGAGTATAAATTAACTTTCAAATATTATATTGAGAGTATAAATTGACTTATAAACTCATCAAACTCTATATCAAATAGTGCTTATATCCGTATTTTACATGTATAAATGGATTTGCTAAGCTATGGACGGTTGCATAATAATTAGCAATTATCCTCTTTAATACAATATTGGAAGTTATTACATTAGTATATAAAAGATCTGTTGGATTTCAATTAGTATATCTAATATTGGAGTGGAGATTGTGAGCAGTGGAACTTTACGAACATTCCTTGAACGTCGGCATAATTATAAGAGATTTACTGATTTTGCTTGTAATAGATTATATATATATCAATTTATCCACCGACACTAGTTTTGGGTGGGAAGAACATGTTGATATTTATTTCTCTCGTACTTAAATAGTTTAATGTGTGAATTTATTTTACCGTGCTTGGGAAGTTTTATTTATTCTGAAATTATGTGTATCAGAAAGTTGATTTAAAATTGATAGTTTGTTTTTTTTTTTTTTTACGAGATTTTATATTATTGTAATAGTTATAACTTATTGTTTTTGTTTCAACAAGTGTCTCTTTTCGTTTTTCATATATTTATACAAATTATTTTTTATTATCTCTAAGTGTTAAATTTATGTATCAAAATTACATATCAAATTCACGCATCGCGCGAACTCTCGACTAATATATCTGAACTCTCTGGCACAATTAATCCCAATTTAGTTTATCTCCTTAACGTAAAACTTATAGCTAGAAATAAAAATATTATAATCCGTGCACATCCACAGAATAAAACATTATATTACTCCTAGAAAGAAAATGATACATTTAAATAATATATGGCCCTACCTGGCTACTCATGTGATATAGTCGCCAATAATAGACCTTCACTATGGAATCCATGGCGGTACAAGTACCGATGGCTATATCTCAAGATGAGTCGAGATTTATCATTTATAATTTCGTTTTCGATCGAAAAATCATCTTGAATTTCATATTAATTTTTGAATTGAAATAAAAAATCGTTTTAAATGTTTCAGAATTCAAAATCGTGATTAAGATTCAAATTTTTTTAAATAAAAAAAAATTGAAATTCATAATTAAAAAATCATCTCAAATCTCACATCAAAAAATATATAATTTGAGATTTTATTTCATCTCTTCGTACAAGAAACATTGAAGAAAGATGCATTATAGTTTGCTCGTATTCATTTTAATTACTTGAAATGTGGGCTTGAATTGAATATGCATGCAATAATGTCAATTAATTAAATAAAATAATCACAAAATATGACACCAGCCATGGAATTTGGCATGCTGCCATCTCTGTCAATGGTGTATTATTCATGTGACTCCAATGTATTTTTTTTGTCGATCTTATCGGTTGCAAATGTTTAAACCGAACCCCATCTTTTCATTTTTCCATTTACTTATTCCTTTTGCCTTTGCAGGTTCTGATGTGACGTTAATATCCTCAAATTACGTGATTTGGTGGTTTAATATTCAGGATCTCATTTTGAGATTCTGAATTCGAATCCAGAGAGTGCGTTTCTTATAAGAGTGTGAGATAACCATGAGTTTTACATGTTCCGCTTAAACTCGAAAGAGGTGATATGACGGTAATATTTCCAACAATTAAAAAAAAAAAATATTCTGTTGTTATTCTTGAAATTCGTTCCACAAGTTTCTTCTCATTATACTAATTAATTTGTAGCATATATTAATTTACTGACCCATGCTTGCTTGTCAGTATATGCCAACCAAACAAAAACGATCCATGCGATCGAGAGTCAACTTATTATAATCATCTTCGTCTCTCTTCTATAACTTCTCCTTGCAATAATTCTCTTTCTTGATTTGTTTTTCTTTTATGTAATTAATTTTGGTGTTAAATTTTATATTGATTTTTTTTATAAATTATAATTGATAGTGATTGAATGATAAAATGGCGTGACAATATATTATAAGCCAAAAAAAAAAAAAAAAAAAAATTTGGGTACTTTTCAATTCAGAATTAAATCCAAATTATTATTTTATACCTCGAGAAATTAAACAAGCTACTACCACTTTGTTACACCAAAATAATATCTTATTAATCTCCACGACACGATAGGATGGAATAATAGGTAAATTTATAAATTATCAAATTAAATATCTAATAAATAAGTATCACCATAGCATTTGAGAAAAAAATATATATTAGAATATTACTAATATAGTATTATTATTTAATATATGTAAAATATCAGAGCGTGCAATCCTAAGATTCAATTAACTTAGTAATTATCATTGAAATTGGCCCATATATAATATAGTCTTTATGCGACCTTGTGCACATGTTCTAGTGCTAGAGAAAGGAAATTTATCATTTTTTTCATCTATTTTCCCATCAATACGGTTTCATATGTGTTCATTTTTCATTTTTATCAGGTAAAAAATTGGATAATCTATTATTTTTTTCCATATTACTTATCGAAAAAGTGAACAAATTTAAAATTATAGATAACAAAATAATTTCAAAATTTTAGTGGCAAAATAAGTTTTCGACAAATAACAGTTAAACCATTGATAATATCACTAAATTAAAAAACTTAAACACAACAAAAATTACACAATTGTCCCATAATTTGAACAGTAGGCTTTGTCAGCCCATAATTTGAATGAAGTCCTAAGGCCCATTTAAGTTTCATTATGAGCCCATACATTAACGAATCGGCCCCATAATGTAGAAGATGGAACTTGATACAAATTTTTTATTTTTTTTTCCTGAAACTTAAAAACCAAAAAATTAAAAAGTTATGAGATATAAAGTAAGGGACCAAAAGTGGGTTTGTCGAATATTTTTGTGAGCCATGTGAAAATGTAATTTGGTGCCATAGAGAAAGATGAGTTAATGGTTTGAGTTAGTCATTTCTAGAAGCTCTTCCCCTTTTCCAATGACATGGCCACAAGATAGATTTAAAAGTCATTTAACAAATCAAAGAAAAGCACTTTTTATATGTTAAGTCAACTATATGACTCACCTATTATTCAAATCGTAACCGAACCATAATCAAATCGTTGATCAATCATTGATTAATCAAACCTTTAACAAATCGGACTGTAAATCGCAATCAAACCGGATGGGTTTGGTTCAGTTGCGATTGGTGCATTTTCAACTGACGGTTGAACTGGATTTACTATTGAATCAGTTTTTTTAATAATTTTTTAAAATATTTATAACATTTAAAAAAAATTAAACAAAAATATAGTTCAACCGTATGGTTTCGGCTTTGACTGAACCGTAAACCGTACGATTCAGTTACAATTTCCAACCGTAACTGAACCGTATGCATTCCTAGCTATTATATTCTATATTAAATCATTACTCAATACTCATTAAAACCAATAAACTATATGTTCATTTTAATGGTTTTCTGTTCATATTAGTTTTTTCCAATCTCACTTAAAAATATTAATATCATTTACTCTTTTTGTTTTTTTTTTTTACCTAAACACTTTAAAAATCTACTTATGTTCTAATGGTTCAATCCCTTGTGACCCAATAATTTTGGTCCATTAGCCCACAACGTTCTCTTGTGAAGTTGTGAGAATCGTCCTTAGAAGTTCAAACAAAGGCTACCCTTTAAGTTGAACCATGAACTTGAAAGAGGCAAAATAGAAGTTTAAAAAAAACCAAAAGCAAAAAGCTAGGTTATTTTAGGTGTCATAATTTAGGTTAGAATTTGTTTCTTCTTTTTATTCAATTCATTTTAAAACGAATATGAATTTGAAAAAATGGATTCTTTTAATAAACGGGTCGATTCGATTCGATTCGTTTATTCGTGTATGATTCGTTTTATTATTTTCTTTTATTAGTTATTGTTATTTTTTAATCGATATTCGATATGTTATGGCTAATTAGCATATGAAAAAAAATATTGTCGATATTTGATGAGACCTTTTTAGTAAATATATTGATTACGTATTTCGTATATATATATTTCTGAAAAATTAATGTAAATAAATTATGGTAGTTATGTCATTGAATAATATTATGACTAAACGAATCAAACGAATCGAATACAAATCATAATATTATGATTCGTTTAGTAAACAAATCGAATACGAATCCATCATATATTTTAATTCGATTCGTTTAAGATTCGATATAAATTCAATTCGTGAATTCGTTTTGCGAATGTTATTTCTTTTGACAAGAATTACCCTAAAATTATGTGACTTAGGGTAAAAAAGGAAATTATTTTATTTATTTTATTAATATTAAATTTGCATTTTGCATGAAAAGAACGGAAGCGATCCTGTTCGGGGTGAAGTGTGCAAAAGATTTAGGCCTTTTGAATGTTATTGTTGAGTCTGATGCTAAAAATGTGGTTCGTTTAATAGCAAGAGAGATGAGGAGCTTAAAAGAAGTGTGTTGGATCATAGATGAGATCAAAAGTGTTGTTCATTTGTTGGGTTCGACTAGAATACAATTCGAACCGAGATCTTGTAATATCGCTGCTCATAGAGTAGCTAAGTTTGCCTGCATTAGTCAGGTGTCGGGGCTGTGGAGGGATTCATTCCCTCCTTTCATTTCCTGTAATTTTGGTTAATTTGTGCAATGACTAATGAATTTTCAAAAAAAAAAAAAAAAAAAACGGAAGGCAAGCATATTAGAGAATAATGGTCCCAAGGCAATGTAACGTGGTAGTGTCAGTGGTTCACCCAACACAGGCATATTCGTCTTTAATGTTTTGGTCCACTCCATGCCCCCCCCCCCCCCCCCCCCCCCCCCCCCCCCCCATTATTCATATTAATTTATGTTAATGGCCCCAAAACTATCATGTAATTAAACTTATTATTTCATCTTTATCTCAAATTATGAGTTGGGTATTTCACTATATGGCAGGAGCACAATCACAAAGATTTTTATAATTTTCAAGGGTTTAATTTATAAATTTAGGGATATATATATTTTTATTATTTACTTAATATTAATCGTTGAAAAAATTTGAGATACAAGAGGTTTCCCCCTATGATAGTCATGCATGTATTTTCGCCAATTCCTGAATAAATTTAACTAGGCACAAGTAATAAGATACAAGTTAAAATGTGTAGGCTAATCAAAGAAGCTATTTTTTTTTAATTGTAAAACAAATAAAAGAAAAAAGAAAATCAATCTCCTCCATTTTAATTTTGAACCAACTTCATATCCTAATATTTAATGGGCGGTTTTAAGTTTTGAGAAGTCATAAATGAATTTTTAAAATATATGACTCTTGCGATAAAAGGATAATAAAAATAAAAGTCATATTATTTCATGATTTGATTAAAAAACAAAAAGTTTAAACTTCTTAATATAATCAAATATATATTTCATATTAATAAATTAATTATCAAAATTCAATTAAAAAAATTTGAGAGCCGCAGCTAAAATAAGTTGTCCCCATGGCCACTGCTTAAAATATCTTTTCAATTAAATCAAATAATACCCATTAATAGATATGTGTAATGGAGGACTTGGTTGTTAAGGGTGACTTTATACGTCGCATCATTTTTAGTGATCGAATGAACCAAAAAAAAATATAAAACAATAACGATTGTGAATTTTCTTCTTGGTTCATAATTAATTAATCTCCGATGGGTATGATTCGGTGGTGTTATTATAGGGCTCAGAATCTCATCTTGAGTTCATGAGTTCGAATTTAGGGAGTACGTTTCTTATAAGAGTCTTGAACAGCTATGGGTTTTACCTAGGGGTGACAAAACAAATCAACGAATTGAATTTGTATCGAATGCTAAACGAATCGAATCAAAAAATGATGGATTCGTATTCGACCCATTTATTAAACGAATTCATTTTTTCAAACTCATATTCACTTTAAAGCGAATCGAATCGAATGAATAAATGAATCTTAACCCAAATTGTCACCCCTAATTTTATCTGCTCCGCTTAAACCCGAAAGATATGGTTTGGCAGTTGAATTTCCAACGATTTCAAAAAATATAAAAAAGTTAATAATTAATTTATTAGATTTGCTTGTATAAATTTGAGGCACCAAATGGGGAGCGTGACCCCCTCATGTTACATGTACGTTTAAGAATGAATCCACGCGCACGAAGACAGCAACATATGTTCTTGGCCTACTAATTAATTATCATTAAATTTTGAGTCCACATATGATTAATTCATAATATTTATTAATCTCATAATTAATGGGATGCATTAATTTTGATAATAACTCATAACAATAAAAACCATACGCTAATATAATAACAACTTAAATATATACACGAGTGTGTGTGTACGTATATATACTCTCATAGTGTGTACATAAGTTCATTTTGCTAATTTCTTAATAAGATAGAATTTTATTAATTCTTTCGGATATTTTCCTTATAATCTCTATAGTTTGGGCTATTATATAAGAATTTAGATCGGTATTTAGCTGAATTGTGCTAAACTTTTCATAATTTACTGTCACTCTTGTTTTAATAGTCATGTACTGTTAAAATTCAGTTACATTTAAATTATTATCTAAAAACTACACATCATAATTTATCAAAAGCACAATACAAAATTCAGTCCAATACTAAATCCAATTCCATTTTTTAATTAATCTTTAAATTTTAAAAAAAGAATTACCTAAAATATCAACGTTGTGACTTCTATAACTATTGGATTTAATTTTTTCAAGAGTAAATTCATATTTTTAATTATCTAAACTAATATAAAATTCTAGATAACAAGTTGGGAACAAAATATTGAGATAAATTTTAAGAAAAATAAATATATAATAAGGATCTTCAAGGCAATTTTTAAAAATAAAAAGACAAATTGAATAATCGGCTCAAACCCTATAGCTAAACTAAATAAGCATTTACCCTTACTCTTTTCTGACTTGGACATAAAATATAAGACATATTTTGACATACATACTAAAAACTTTGAGGACTTTTTGATTTCCATGCAGCCATTATTTGGGACAACTTAGCCATTCAAAATCAAGTACAGGAATTTGTAATATATGGCTTGGTAGCTAGTAGAGTCTCACATTATTTAGTGGTGTAAGGTTCATGATCTGACTTTCAGATCTTGGGTTTGAATCCAGCGAGTGTATTTTTTTTTGTAAGAATTTGAGGCAGTCGGGATTTCACTTACTCCGCTTAAATCTGAAAGAGATGGTTTAATGACGAGATTTCCAACAATTTACAAAAAAAAAACAAGTAGATAAGGATGACAACGGGCCGGGCTCGGGTCAGGCTTTGATAAGCCCGGCCCGAGCCCGACAAATTAAATTTAGGCCCGGGCTCGGGAAAAGCTCGACCGGACCGTTTATAAATGTAAAATTTTTATTATAAAAATATATATTTTATAAATAAAAATATATAATTATTTATTTTAATCTCGGGCCGGACTCTCATTATGAAGCCCGACCCTAACTTATTTCACCCCGGATCGGACCAAAACCCGACCGAGCCGGGCCCGGGCTTGTTTGCCACCCTTACTAGTAGAGTCTCCCAATTAATAAAGAGACGTAGGACCCTAAAAGCAGAGTTTCTATCATGGATCCAAAAGAATACAATCAAAATGAATTAACCACTCACAAAAAAACAATCCAAATTTTAATTCATTCATATAAATAATTTCTTTCTGTAAAACCTCACTCTCAATGACAAGTTGGATCCAATCTTCTTCTCCAACTTTCCTTTCTCACCATCCCTTCCCCACTTTGCAAACCCTAACATCACATGATCATCAATCAGCTGTATGGCACCCACATGATCTTGGACCCACGTATGTCCTTTAACCTTTTGCCACGTGTGCATGGATAATAATCGATGATTTGAGTTTAATCATCCATGCTTATGCTTGCCTAGCTGTGGGAGCCACACGGCATAAATGAATCATGAATTAATGCATTTTCCATGCATATATGCATGTCGTATTATATTTATTGAATTTTGGTACCACGTGGTCCGTCCGATCATTATCCGACGGTCATTGTCGCTTCTCTTTGGTTGGTTTACAATATTAATTAAAACTTAAAAAGCATTGGCACCACACCTTTGTTAAGAATAAACTGAAACCGTGTTCTGTTTTTGTTTACAAACCGGGAGATCTTAACACAAAAGTACTTTGAAAGGTAATATATGTTTTTTTTTTCTTTTTGCTTTTTGAATTTTACTTTATAAATCTACTTATATTTATAATCATAAATTTGATTAATTCTATGATCAAATCTGAATGTCATTTTTATATTTTGAGGCACATGATCATAAAACACTTTTTTTTTTTTTTTTTTTTGAAATCATTGGAAACCCCGCCACCAAACCACTCATTCTGGGCCGCGGCGCAGGTAAAACCCCCGGCTGCCCCAGGCTCTTACAAGAAGTTGCACCCCCTGGATTCGAACCCAGAACCTCAAGGTGAGATTCTGAACCCTTCACCACTAAGCCACGAGTGACCTTGTCCATTAGTTATTTGAGAGTAATAATAAAAAATTTGAGAACCGCGGACGAGTGATCTTATTTGTTATGATACGATATAAATATATAATCTTGTAATGAGTCAAATATACCTCCAAATTAAACATTTAAAATTTTCTCAACAAATATATACCATCCAAGTATTCAAATTTCAAACCCATTCTAACTTTAGAAGTGGGTTGTTGTGGTTCCCCAATATAAGCTTAAATTGTATAAACATAATTTATTCTATGTGTACCTATGAAAGGCAATGCTTCTTCCTCCCTTAATTTTAATTACTGAAGACTATATAAGTAGAAGAATGATAGTCCTCAAGGGACGTGGCTTGGTGGTAGGGTTCGGAATCTTATTTTAAGGTTTTGGGTTCGAATCCGGGGAGTGTGATTTTTGTAAGAGCCTAAGACAATCGGAAATTTTACCTACTCTGTTTAAGCTCGAAAAATGTGATTTGACGATGAAATTTCCAATAATTTCAAAACAAAATGTAGAAGAATGATGGAGACATCGAAATAAAAGCTAAGTAGGTAGCTAGCTAGAAAGTGTAGAAACCAATATAATGATTGAGATTTTGCATTTCTTTCAATACACATGGAAATGGATCCATTTAGTGGGCGTACAATAATAAGTTTTCTGATTGAATATTATTATTTATTTGTTCTTTTGGATGTTTTTGCTAGCATGAGATTTAATCACCACTCAACATCTGTGGACACATTGATTGAGCATGACGTAATTCCTAGACAATATGCTCCATATCGGACCGAGTTTTTTTATAAATTATTATTGATATTCATAGAATAGGAATTTAAATATAATCAAAACTTAAATATTTATTGTTATATATAGACGTATCGATATAATTTATAAAAAAACTCAACACAATCGAACTGATTCAAATTCTCCTTCTAGATGTTATGAATCTCGATTTACCCTAACATAAAAGTTCTTTTTGCCGACTGGCTTGAAGTGGGCTTGATGATCATGCTTCCATCACTTTGAGAGGATTCACTTAATAGGGGAAATCACTTTATTCATCTATTTGGGGCCTATTCTTTTTTCTGTCTCTTTTCAATTAAAATTTTCCCCATTGCTCCTGTCCAATCAAGCTGTCGAGCTTTGACTTCTTCTAGAGCTTGAGTTGCTTCATCCAATTTTTGGACCATTCAAATGCTCAAATTTCGCAACCAACCAAAAAAAAAAAAGAAAAGAAAGAAAATTGTATAGGAAGACACAAGCCAAGAGCCATTTGTTGTAATCTTGGAACAAAACCATGTGAAATCGGTACAAGCCTCGGTGACTTTGTCTCTCAATTGTGCACAAAAGCCAATCACTTTCAAGCAATGCAGGTTGGTATTGAGTCCAAATCTTCTCTCTCATCAATTGTGCTCCACTTCGTGCTCCACCAATCAAATTTGGACAACTAATATCTCTCGTTAAATGAGAGAATTCTGACTTTAACACTTCATCAATCAAATTGTTCTCTTATTTAATGAGAGATATTAGTTGTCCAAATTTGATTAGTGGAGCACAATTGATAGGATAAAAGATTTGGACTGTCTTACGTTGCTTTAATGTAAATTTATTTAGAATTTTTAAAACTATTAATCCCAATTCTTAATTTCACCATATCTAATTAAATGTGGGGGAACTCTCTTTTATTATGGGAGTTGCTAATTTTAATGGATTTAAGGGCTTATTGGTGGTGATGGTGGCAAAGTTGAGGTTTCAAACCAATTTTTGCAGTGCGTATGTTCCCTTCCAACACTGCATCTCATTAAAGTTAAATTTTGGAGTTTGCAATGGATAATTAATAAGTAATTAATTCGTGCATTTGATTGATGGGAATGTTGTAAATGTTATAATTTTTAATGGGTATCACAATTCTTACCATTTTTTTTAGGACAAGACCTCCAAGGCTTTATTGAGAGAATACTTATTTTTGGTATTAGAAAACCGTGAATACAGAAACCCAAAACTGACTCCACTCACCGAGTAATTATTTGATGCAACGGAGATACGAGTGACGTGAAATTATCAATAAATTAGTAAATGACATATGTGATTTAATATTGAATTTTTAGTGATTTTTTAATATTTTAGCACGCGTGATAATGAATTATTGGATTATTACACTGATGACGTGATACCTCTGTTATATTGTAGATTTCATATCTGTCTCTCACTCATCATATAAACTAAATATTTGAATTAAAAAAAAAAAATACTTGCACTTTATCTTATCTGAATATAAGAAATTTGGATCGCATCCATACGAAGATTGTCTTTATTCTTACCCATTTATAAATGATACCTAATACATTTGTTAATGGTGATTTTTGGGCCCTAAGATCCCTATAGTGTTTTGAAGGGTATAGAAGGAACATCCATTTCCAAGCCTCGAGGATCCAGGCCCAAGAAGCTGGACGTCCGGCCCAACGAAAAAATCAGCGTTGGATTGCACCTGATACCTAACCCGAGGTGGTACCTAGAAAAGATCACGACCCGAGTAGGGAATGTGTTAAAAAAAACAAGGCAGAATGAAGGCCTAGAGCCGAACCGATCTGGTAGCACAGCATAGCAGGCTGATAGTGGTTCCAATTACTCGACTCAATTGGTCAAGTCGGGTGTTGGTGGTAAGATCGGGTTCGAATTACATAAGCCCTAAATGGCGATTCGCGCTTCCTAAAAGGTTTGATTTGAAAGGAGCAGTTCACTAGCTTATCTTATGGCGCACGCTATCGCGTATGGGTAGACAGCTTACAAGCTGGCATTGTGAGGTGACGTGTGGCAGGTTCAGATGACAGAGAGTATAAGTGTCAGGCAGCAGAGCTATGATTTGTAGAGTAATTAGGGTAAAGAGCCCGTTCGGCGCTGACAGATATACGTGGGGTGACGTCATGAGATTGGTATAACAGTGCAATTGAATCTAGTATATAAAGGGAATACGAATTCATTGTAAGGGGTTAGCTAAATTCATTCACGCATAACTTGTAAGTAAAAAAAAAAAAAAAAAGCTTAAGTGTAATAGTAAGCTAGTAAGAGGTCAGTCAACCGAACTTAAGAGATAGGCAGGTCGGTCATACCCGACCATGTTATAAAAGTTTTCTTTTCCTTTGTACCCGTGAACGTAAGTTGAATCCATTCCGCCAAACCACGTTAAATCATTTGTTTATCTGTTTATATTCTATATTTTGCCAAGTTTGCATTTGGTTCACAATAAACCAAATAAATTCACGATTGATGAAGGATTATTCGAGGAGTGAGTTTACCAATTTGCTCCTGAAACGAAAATAATTCGTCAACAACATTAATTATCGTGTTTTCTACACTGACTTGAAAATAATATTTTGCCCCCAAAAAGGGCCAAGTAATTTTTAAATAACTATATTTAATTAATCATCCGAGTTTGATATTGGGGAGGTAGGGAGAAAAATGAATTTAGACTTTGTTTAACAACGAGTGGACATATTTCAGTATTTTCACTAGATACTAAATAAATTTGATAATATAATAAATACAATATATAAAATAACAACATAATATGAAAGAAAAATCGATTGATCAAATTATTCAGTTAATTTGGTTCGATTTGATTTTTTAATTAAAAAATTATTCTAATTCAGTTCAGATAAGTCTTTTAACTAAAAAATTAAATAATTAATTTTAAATTAAAAAATTACCACTTCCGTTCGATTTTTTTGGTTTGGATCGGTTTTTCCAGGTTTAGTTATTTTTTTTATCAACCTCTATGATCACTAGCTCTTATATTTTAAAGAGAATATAATTTCAAAAAAAAAAACTTGATGTTAATGGCTGGTTTTCGTCTCAGGGAAAATAATGGAAATGTATTGTTCCCGGGATTTAACATTCCTTCAGCAGTGAATTTGTTTGGTTATGGGGACAACCAAAAGCAAACTTCGGCATATGGAGAATAACATGCAGATTGACACAAGAAATTAACGTGGTTCGGCGGGTTAAACCCAGCCTACGTCCACGGGCACAAAATAGATGGAGTTTTACTAATGAAATGGGCTCGGCCGACCTTTTTATGGTGGGGCAATGTGGGAGTCGAGCTGTTTTACAAAGGAATTACAAAGCTCTCTCCATCTCATTTCTCTCCTCTTTTTTTCCTCTTTTTTTTTTCTCACAAAAAAGACCTCTCCTTACATATATACTAGGTTTGAAGCGGTAAAACTGAGACGGCTACTGTTCCCTATTCTGCAGAGTCTTCCACGTGAATCTGCTTCATTTACTAAGCTCGCTGCCCTAGGCATGCTCTCTGACATCCCATCGCATCGGTTTGACTTCTTTACTGCCACATGCATTTAGTGATGATGACCGTCTGGTGGGTGTTTTCGGGAGATGACACGTGTAAAGGAGAATTACCTTCTCGAGGCTTCTATCGGTGACTAAGTGGCCGGCCTAATCATCTGTCGAACCCACCGAGTCACTTCGGCCATGTCTTGGGTTGTCCGAGCTCTTTGAATTACTATCAATGGAACCGAATAGGCCCGATCAGAGCTGAGGAATTGACGTAGCCGGTTTGAAGCATACGATACGGTCGGTCTAAAACTGAGGGACCGTGTCTAGACTTCCGCCGAGCCGAAGTTTTTAACATTCCCTGAATATCAAGGGAAGATTCCACCCATGCCCTGGGTTCATACTGGTTGATTAATATGTTGATTTCTACCACCAACATCTATCCCCTAGTTCGTGGTATCCACGAGTTAGTGAGTTGATGCCGAGAACTATTATAAGAACGGTGTATTTTCGCCCTGCTGGTGGCCCCAGATCATCCCTCTGCCAGTTGCCTTGATAAGTCTGCTGCTCGAATCTTCCTGTTTCTGTTTCTTTCAAGGAATATGTATCTGAAACTAGAAGATCTCTTCCGTTGGGCTTGCAACATTGTCCTTCTTTTGGTCGCCCTGTCTGGTAACTTTATGTGACTTCTCTTTTTCTCCTTGCTTGCCCCTCTGAATCTAGATGTGAGGAGATA
Organism: Zanthoxylum bungeanum; assembly: GCA_019454045.1. Taxonomy (NCBI): domain Eukaryota; kingdom Viridiplantae; phylum Streptophyta; class Magnoliopsida; order Sapindales; family Rutaceae; genus Zanthoxylum; species Zanthoxylum bungeanum. The sequence continues at coordinate 943,948 of SKCR01024900.1, read as the reverse complement.
TTCTTAAGTCCTACCAGCCTTGAATTTGGCCATGAGATGGACATTTTGCTTATGGGCTGATGACAAGTCTTTTTGATGGAGCGTAATCTGACTTAATGATAAGAGAAAATATCTGGTTACATGAGAATGTTGCATCTCTTGGCTCACAGAATCGAACTTGGTGGGAATAACCCCACACCCGAGCTGTGCAAAGTATTTGGACCTGGGGGAATGTGACATCCCCAGTTGAAGAATCGGACTCGTTGGGAATCACCCCAAACCCGAGCTGTGCAAAGCATTTGGACCTGGGGGAATGTGACATTCCCAGTTGAAGAATCGGACTCGGTGGGAATCACCCCAAACCCAAGCTGTGCAAAGTGCTTAAGGTCGTTGATGGAACAAATTTGTCCCAAAGCCGAATAATCTCACGGTCTCGGCGGAACGAAATCCAGCCCCGAGCCGAATAATCTCACGTTCTCGGCGGAACGAAACCCAGCCCCGAGCCGAATAATCTCACGATCTCGGCGGAACGAAATCCAGCATGAGCCGAAAAATCTCACGGTCTCGGCGGAACGAAATACAGCCCCGAGCCAAATAATCTCACGATCTCGGCGGAACGAAATACAGTTCCGAGCCGAATAATCTCACGATCTCGACGAAATGAAATCCAGCCCCGAGCCGATAGCCGAATAATCTCACGGTCTCGGTGGAACGAAACCCAGCCCCAAGCCGAATAATCTCACGGTCTCAGCGGAACGAAATCCATCCCCGAGCCGAATAATCTCATGGTCTCGGCGGAACGAAATCCAGCCCCGAGCCGAATATTCTTACGGTCTCGGAGGAACGAAATCCAGCCCCGATCCGAATATTCTCACGGTCTCGGTGGAACGAAACCCAGCCCCGAGCCGAATAATCTCACGGTCTCGGCGGAATGAAATCCAGCCCCGAGCCGAATAATCTCACGGTCTCGGCGGAACGAAATCCAGTCCCGAGCCGAATAATCTCACGGTATTGTCAGAACGAAATCCAGCCCCGAACCGAATAATCTCGCGGTCTCGACGGAACGAAATCTAGCCCCGAACCGAATAATTCCCAAGACTTACACAAAAGTGAAACAAATAAACCTTTGAGGCTCTACTGACTCTGGCGTGGGCGTCCCCATACCAGACAAGCGAAAAACAAAAAAACAAAGATTTTTGGAATGAAAATGGTAAAAGGTGGGGATAACTTAGCACATACCTCAGACTAGAAAATCATAAGTGTAAATAACAGCACATATGCCTCAAAACAGCGTCCTTCCCGAGGTCTCCAAAACATAATTCCTAATCTCTCAGCGGCCTCGGCGGAACAAATTCAGCATTGAGCCGACGCCACGAAGCCTCGGCGGAACAAATCACACCCCGAGCCGGTGGCACACAGAGGCCTCGGCGGGACAAATCCAGCCTCGAGCCTTGACATGGATGCAAGTCATGGGGTAGTTACGCTCTGGCCTCGGGAGTCTGATCCTACCACGAGGGGTTCACGCGCTCCCTCATGCACTTCATCCCTTGTAGTATCTCCCACTTAAAATGAAAAGAGCTAGGTCAGCGCACTTCACTCGGGGGTTTGATAATGACACCTACGTTCGGCGCGCCGCGGGTTTGGTGCCATTTCTGACCTCAAATCATTACCTTCGCATCGAGCATGTCAAAAAAAATAATGAAAATAACTTTCGCGTTTAATTAACAAACAAGCGAGACATGAAAGTTTCTTAAAAAAATGAGAGTTTTATTCATATTTTAGGGACATACTGCCCTTCTTACAACTATTTGCGGGATATTTTAATAGATGCTTTTAGACTTGTTTTTCTTCTGTCTTCTGCTTCGCGGCCCAACCGCATCTTCCGATCTGAGCTATGGAAACTCCGATACATATGCCAGAGTTGTAAACTTCACACTCAAGCTGGCTCATGCATCAAGCGCTCCATTGGGACCCTTCGATCTAAACTTGATCCCAAGGTTTCCGAGCTGGATCACAGGGTCTGCTGAACCATGCGCTCTGTCGGTACTCATTCGACAATGCATTTTCCTGACGCCTCCCTCGCTGAGCGCATCCCTAGATTTTTGGGCGAGGTCTTCATTTTCTACTCTAGGCGGCTTTGCCGGAAGACTTTTACATTCTTTCTTCCTAGTTCAAGGAATACCACCTCACCAATTTGCACCTCACCCGTCGAGCGTTCACCTTGTCCTTGGCTGACTAGCTCCCTGATCAGTCTCCAAGCACAAGTGACTTGCGAAGCTGGCGATCGGCAGTTCATGAAGTGTAGTTCCTTCCTACTAAGGAGCTTGGTCAGCTGCTGCCAACGGATACAACTCATTTCTGTCGTTACATTTCATTCGACAATTCAACCCGGATGGGTGTCCGTTGGCCAGCATTTTTACATTTCATTACACAATTCAACAAGAAAAATATCTGTCCATATGGACCATTTCTTCCTCCCCTTCCGTCTTGCTTCTTCACATTCTTTTCCCCTTCCATCCATTCTGCTGATGAGCTGCTCGTGAAAACCATAGCTTTCGCCGTCGACCATTGCCTCACAACGCGATTTGCTTTTTGTCCAATCCCCACAGACGGCGCCAACTGTTGATGGCTGGTTTTCGTCTCAGGGAAAATAATGGAAATGTATTGTTCCCGAGATTCAACCTTCCTTCAGCAGTGAATTTGTTTGGTTATGGGGACAACCAAAAGCAAACTTCGGCAGATGGAGAATAACATGCAGATTGACACAAGAATTTAACGTGGTTCGGCGGGTTAAATCCAGCCTACGTCCACAGGCACAAAATAGATGGTGTTTTACTAATGAAATGGGCTCGGCCGACCTGTTTGTGGTCGGGCAATGCGGGAGTCGAGCTGTTTTACAAAATGAATTACAAAGCTCTATCCATCTCATTTCTCTCCTTTTTTTTTCCTCTCTTTTTTCTCACAAAAAGACCTCTCCTTACATATATACTAGGTTTGAAGCGGTAAAATTGAGACGGCTACTGTTCCCTATTCTGCAGAATTTTCCACGTGAATCTGCTTCATTTACTAAGCCTGCTGCCCTAGGCATGCTCTCTGACATCCCATCGCATCAGTTTGACTTCTTTACTGCCACATGCATTTAGTGATGATGACCGCCCGGTGGGTGTTTTCGGGAGATGACACGTGTAAAGGAGAATTACCTTCTCGAGGCTTCTGTCGGTGACTAAGTGGCCGGCCTAATCATCTGCCGAACCCACCGAGTCACTTCGGCCCTGTCTTGGGTTGTCCGAGCTCTTTGAATTACTATCAATGGAACCGAATAGGCCCGATCAGAGCCGAGGAATTGACGTAGCCGGTTTGAAGCATACGATACGGTCGGTCTAAAACTGAGGGGCCGTGTCTAGACTTCCGCCGAGCCGATGAGTTTTTAACACTCCCTGAATATCAAGGGAAGATTCCACCCCTGCCATGGGTTCATACTGGTTGATTAATATGCTGATTTCTACCACCAACACTTGAAAATATCATATATTATTTTAAACTATCAAATACAGTTATACTAATATTAAAATTTATGCTAGGGATATTTTTATTATGAGAACGTCGACTCCAATACCACAAAAAATTGCCAAAAAAATTTGAGGAAAAAAATATATACCTCCGGTTGCAAATAGAAGCATTGCATCACTTGGGGCAAAGTTAAGTCAATTACCATTAAAAAATTATTATTTTTAATACCATAAAACTTGATATTTTATGTAAAAAAAAATAAAAAAATAAAAAAAATTTGAGAGGTTGATACACTTTCTCTATAGTTTTTGGATTTTATTGCTTAACACAGTTTGCATAATATCATATTATTCCTTTGATGTTAATTTTATTTTTATTATTTTAAATGTTATTTTTTTGTGGTTAAGATGACTTTTTTTTTGGGGGTTAATTTTTTCTATATAAGTGGTGATGAAGCATTAGCAACAAAATTAGCAGAATAAGTGGTAAAAAACTAAAACAGGGGGTAAAGATTGTTATCGGCCTAAATAAAAAATTCATATAATTATCAATTTAATGTTTAGTTCTATTAGCATGCAGTCATTGTTCTCATAGTTTTCGAGTCTTATCTTCACAATTTTCGGACATGATTCTATAAGCCTTACTATCTTATTCTCATCCCAATTAAGTCCTAATTAAGGGTGGTAGAAAAGTTTGAATCCGGCCCGACCAAGTCCGGCCTAACACGAGGGCTTTTTTAAGGTCCGGGCCGGGCTTAGGCAAAAAACTCCAAGCTCGGCACATGCTCGATTTTATTAATAAAAATATTATTTTAATTATATAAATTAATTTTTAATACTAAATACATACATTTATAAATAAATTTTTAAGATTTAGTACAATAAATAAAAACATTGAAATTCTTAATTTCTTTCCATTTTTAAGTATTGAAAATTTTAAAAATAGTTATTTAAAAAAATAAATAAAATTAATTTTCTAAAAACTTTGCCTTGACCCGAGTCTTACTTGACTCGGGCCAGGCTCGAATCCGACATCATTTGAACCCATCCCACCCGTTATCACTTATTCCTAATCAATAATGATTCACCAAATGAAAACTAATATATGTATAAACTAGTTTCAAATTCTCTCCTTTTGGGAAAAGAATAATTTAAAACAGGGGCAACATCATGATTTTCTTTAAAAATTAAGATAAACTGTTTTTAGTTATACAATAATTTAGCAAATAAGTTTTTTTTCCCCACTTCCTTTTTACTTTTTTTAATATATTACTACTAAAAATTATACTACAAAATACTGATAAATAAAACCAATATATTTGTTGGGATTTGAACCCAACCCAATATGTCTGTCGGGACGTCCGTATGATATAATTTTTCAAATAAATTTTTTTAATTGAGTTTTTATTAATAGAATTTTTAGAAGTTGAGTTTTTGATTAAAAAAAAATAGGTGTTTAGTTGTGAGTGAAATTTTCATTAAAAATTATAAAATTACCTTATTAGATAATTTTTTTAAAGTTGTATTATGAAAGAAATTAAATAAGATCGTTAAATGAAATAAGGGTATTATAGGTAATTTAATTATTTAAAAAACTTTCTAAGCTCTACTCCTAAAAACGATGCAAAATAATTTTTTTAATTCTCAAAGTTCTACTTAAAATACAATCAAACACCACCACAAATTTTGAAAAGAGCTTTTAACATCTACAAAACTCTTTTATCTTTATTAGAAGTCATATCAAACATGCACTTAATCAGTTAATCTAGGGTTGGCAAAATTTCATGTCACGTCCCGTCCCATTTGGAACGATATTCGAGATAAATTTTGTTGTCCCGTATTGAAACGAGACAGGAAATTTTAAATCGGTACGGGATTTTTACGGAACGAGGCCAAAATTTTCACGGGACGGGCAAGAATTTCACGGAATGAGACATGATTTTTTATAAAACGAGACCGATACATATTTTTGTCTCGTTTTATATGATCAGGACGGAATCGAGATTATTAGGCCAAAGCCTAATTTATTATGAAAATAAAATGAAGTACTTTCCAATTAATAAGAGAATGAAACATAAGATTAATAAAAAATATGGTTGAGGATTACAAGCTGGACAAATTATTTTACAAAATATGAAAGAAAAATTATCCCACCCCATTATTTCATTTGATAGATGATTTATTGTTGGGATCATGGAAGATTGATCGATCCTCTTATCACTTTTATGACTATGTCCTGTGACCATGATGAGTCAAATTTTGAGTAGTGTGACATGCCATTCCAGGCAGAATTTTTTTTTGGAAACGTTAGAAATTCCGCCATTAAATTATTTTGATTCGAGTTTGAGCTTAAACGAAGTAGATAAGATCCTCGAAAACTTCAGGTTCTTACAACAAATGCAATCATGAACTAGAACATAAGATGTGATAATCGAATCATAAACTATTTACCATCAAGTTACATCTTTTTTTTTTTGTTTAAAAAGGCCCAACACCCAGAGGTGACCCTAGTGCTAAGCCATAAGCCCACCCAATGAATGAATTCTATACATCCCGAACCCACAGTGTGTAAAACGATTAAGTCAAAGACGCAACTGCCAGTATTCAAACTCACATCCAAACCTCAGATACGATTCATCTGCGATTTGGAGGCTCGTCCTAAGCCTTAAGGCCATCCAATGAATGAATTCTATACACCCCGAATTCACTGTGTGTAAAACGGTTAAGTCAATGACACGACTGCCAGTATTCGAACTCACACCCAAGTCTCAAATATGGTTCGTCTGCGATTTGAAGGCTCGTCCTAGGACCAACCGCGCTAGTGCTTGGGGTTATCAAGTCACATCCTCGAACAAGAAAGAAAGAAGATGTTGAAACGTTAATCACCCTCAAATTGGGAGTAGGGTAGGATTGTAGGCCTCATTGATCAAAATTCAAAAGCCGAAAGTAAAAGTTAGCTAAGAAGCAGCTTTTGACTGCACCTAGCTTTCCCCTTCTCTCTCTCATTCATCTTCAACAAAAATGAGGGGCCCTAAAAAGTGCTTTTATAATATATATAAGCAAATGTACAAAACCCACAAAGTGGAAAGATAATTTTCTTTCAAAGATCCCTTCACTTTAATTTTTTTTGCTTTATTTGCCTTCAAAGTTTATAGATATATGTCTTTGTCTAAGTGATCAAAATTACACATCATCTTTGTATTTAACAAGCTCTTGCTTGACTAATGATTTTAAATTAAAACCCTAGAGATGATTATATTACAAACCAAGGAAGACGACAAACGCAAATAATTGCCTGATGGAAGGACCAATCAAACCCTTTAATTTTTTTTTTTTTGAAATCGTTGAAAACCTCGCCGTCAAACTATCCATTTCGGACTTAAGCGTAGCAGGTAAAATCACCGATTATCCCAAATATTTACAAGAAACACACTTTCTGAAATCGAACCCAATAACTTAAGATGAGATCTTGAATTCTACCCCAATCAAACTCAACACTGACAACACAAACAAAAAAATAAAACACTAAAGAATTTTGGAAAAAAAAAAAAAAAAATCCTTCAATTGATTAATTAATTGTTTCCTTTTGTCGCTTTGTAATGGCAAAGATAATGAAATTTGATGAAATTATAAAACTTTACATGCATAAGGGAGAAAATAATATTCGATTTTCACTAACCCACCAGCTTTTTGTTCCTTGCTTTCCTCTTTAATGTCCCCTTCATGCTAGATGAGAGCTTTTGTTTTGTTCCTCTCAAAAACCCTAGAAAATTGGACACAACTTTGGCTTCTAATGGGGGCATGATCCTCATATTCTGGCTTTCTCTTAACCAATAATCTTATAAGCTCCAAATTATATTTGGATCTTAATCCAATCACCATTTTTCCCGGAAAATTTTTCAGTAATCAATGCTTCAAAGGTTGACACGCCATGAAAAATTCCTTCAAATTCTTCATAATCTATCTATAATTATGGAAATTTAGTTGATCATAACCCGAGAACAATATAGTAGACTAGTGTAATTGGTAACGCTATCAACATTCCAAAGATAACCCTGCAATATATTATAATAAAAAGTGTTAAAATTAATTTTTAAGTTATATATATCTTGAAACATTTAATTCAATATATATACTTACCCAGTGCTAAGAATTGCTGGATGAACATTGTACTCTTTAGCAAAAACAAATGGGACTATTCCTTGAGGTAATGCAGCCTAAGAAGATAATAATTAGAATTTTATATTTCCGTATATGTCACGTGTCATTAAATAATAATAACAAAATGAGACAACGGAAATCTTAATTTTTTAATATGTGTCACGATAGGATTAATTACCTGTACAATTGCGACGTGGAGGAGGGTACCACGAAGGCCAACGGCAATGGAAGCGGCGGCCATGACGGCAGGGCCGGTGAAGAATCTAACGGCCATGGCAAATGCTGCTACAGAGTTCCCACAAGCAATGATCTTTGGTTGTAAAGCCATAAACAGACCTATAAATTTCATAAAAGCCAAAAAATTAAATTAAATTAAATCATCTAACTACCCTTACTATAATGCTTGGACCATTATGGCATCTAATGCCAACCGACGCTGGACCGCAAAACGACGTCGCTAGGCCTGACCCACATGTCGGATTTGGTCATACCAATTTATAATCCTCTATTTCTTCTTTATCATAAAATTGCATGGTTGTCAGCTTTGCATCAATGTGCCCATACTTTTTTTTTTAGAATATGAAACCCCGCCACCAAACCATCCGCAGATAAAACTACCAGCTGTCCTAGGCTCTTATAAGAAGTACACCCCTGGATTCGAACCCAGAATCTCAAGGTGAGATCCTGTACCCTACACCACCAAGCCACATCTCTTGGGGACAATGTGCCCATACTTAGCTTTAACATCAGTACCAAACTATACGTGCCCTATCACATCTGCTTGACGTGGTTTATATAAAAATAATATACTCACACAAATGAAAATTTTACAAATTTTCTCGCTGTAACTAAAAAATTTGTAAAATTTACGGTAGAAATGTGTAAAATTTCCGAGAAAATCCTGGGCGCCGCAGCTTTTACAGTGTGTGAAACAATATCTAGTAATAGTTCTGAATCTGTATAGCGATTGAATGATTGAAAAATGGCACTTTTTTTTAAATATAAAGATTTTATATTCACAGGTTATTGTAAATGGGTCATAAAATGGAGCCCAGTTACTGATAAGAATGTGGGAATATTGCTGAGAAAATGAACAAGTGAATGTTTCTCGAGAAAGTGAAGGAAAGTGAAAGACCTAGATAGAAAATAATTAATTAAGACCACTCACCTAAGCTGAACATAGCCATTCCAAGGCCAGCATCAGATAGTATTGAGATTGACTTCTCTATTATTTTTGGCATTGACACATGCCACCTGCAACAACATTATAAAATTTAAATAAAAATCAATTACAGTAATGTTGATCAAATTTAGGTCAACTAACAAATATGGGAATCGCTGTATTATTCTAATAATAATTTAATGGATATAGTAAGTAATTAAGTAAGTTACCTGAAAGCGATTAGAGACCAGACAAGTCCAATGAGACTGGAGTATGTGTTTGGGTTTCGGATGAGCTTGCGCCAAACCATGATCAAAATCAGACGGGTCATAACACTCGCCGGAGGCATGTGTTTTCCGGCGCCGTCGTCTGCTGCTGCTCCGTTAGCTTTTGGGTATAGCTCTGATGAACTGGAGCCGGCAAGTTTGTTAAGAACTGTGGGCGCACCTTCTTTGTTATGATCTCTTTGATCATCATCTTCTCCATCTCCTCTCCCACCAAAGCTAAAATCTTCCCCACCAAAATCCCCACTTTGCGGAATGACTTAACACATCAACAAAAGATAATTTATTTTATTTTTTTAAAAAAAAACATAATATATAATTAACTATGGATATGGATTAATTATAATATTTTACAAATAAAATTATATATTATAAAATAATAATTGGATATTGTGAACTGAAATATTTTATTTTATTATTAATCTGTAAATAATATTTTAATATTAATTTTTTTTATATAAAACTAACATTATAATATTTCAAAATTACCAATATATAATTATTAATTTACCATAAATTTGATAGTAAGATATAAATAACCCTTTATTTAATTAATTACCGTTATTATAGTTTTACCTTTATTTCCTTCATTCTGTGGGTGAGGGTGATCGGCAACTAACATCCTGATCTCTTTAGCACCCTGATCAGACCGTCCAGATTGCTCGGTGGCACCGAAAACATTTAACCCTCCTCCTTCAGAGACAGGTGATGTGCTGGAGCTCCACACAAACATGTGAAGTTCTTTAGCATCATGGTTAGCTTTACTATTCACATTCACCTGTTGCTGCTGCTGCTGCTGTGGCTGTGGCTGTGGCTGATTATTCTGCGTCTTTGTAGTTTTCGTTAGAGAAGACGAGAACTCAGGATTCGGTGCAGGGTACGATGTGGGTACCGTCTGAGACGGATAAAATCCGAATCTTGGAGATGAATTTTCTTCGAAATTGGACGGTCTTGGAGTAGGCCCTCGGGAAGATTGTACCGAGTACATATCAGCTGGCCCGAAATTTGACAATCTTCCTCCAGGAAAACCTTGGACACCCATCATGGAGTAAAAATCAGAATGATTAAAATTGGAACCCCTCGGCGTCGGGTTTCTAGACGAGCTCAAGCTGTAAATTTCAGCTCCGGATAGATTCGACGGACGAGGGGTTAATCCCGTGCCTAAAGACCTTCTCGAAGCATTTGATTTCCTCACAGTGACGTGAAGTTTGCCATCATCTCCGATTTCAGCATCGGTTTCCAGGAAATCCCGGCCGTCGAGTGACATAACGTCCGAATCAACTTTGAAAGAAACAATCGAAGCAGCAGTTTCCGGAAACTGCTCCATGATCAGCATCTTGGCGCCGCGATACTCGAAGAGAAAGAGCAAAAGAGTGTACCAGATTATGCACTGTAACACGACGACTTGTACCATGAGACTGCCGGAGTATTCTCCGTACATGGCGATGAGGAGAGGGATTCCCATGACCAGAGTATTGGGTAATGTAGACAGGGAGAAAATCGTAATCATCCACTCGAGACTCCCGTTTTTGGTGAAATTAGTCCATATGCCGAGGACAAAAAGCATGATTATTTTTTGAAGCGTGTCAGCGGCAATGAACCGGAAATTCATGGCGTATGGATCGTTTGTAGAGATGAAGTGGAATGAAAGCAAAGGGACGGCAAAGATTGCGACGAAACGGTTGATGCCGGAGCATTGATCAGGAGAGAAAATCTTCCACCAACGGACGGAGCCGTAGGCCAAGATCATGGCCACGTAAAGTGGAACCACTGCCGTTAAGACGGAGTAAAGATCTTTCCAGGTGATCATTTTAAGATAATTGAATTAATATTTTGAAAGAAACCGTTAGTTAATTAACGAACTTGAAGAAGAACAAGAAGAAGAACAAGAGGGACAAGTGTTGATGTTTGGTTCTGCAATTTTCTCAGTGAATTTAGCATATAAAGAAGAAAGGATAATTTTTCTTTTTAGGGTATAATTTTTACGAGAAGTGTGAGTAATTTTGGAGAATATATATAGAGAGAACTGAAAATGTGGGGAGAGCTAAGAGTGTGAAGTTGAGTTAGAAAGTAACCGCCTAACATGGTTAAGTTAACTAGACTATAGTTAAGTGTGGTCCCTTAAGCCTGTAATAGTTGTAGGACTTGAATTATGTGATTGATCTTAGATTTATGTTAATTTTTTTATTTTTTTATTTTTATAAATTATAATGATTAGTTATTAAATAAAAATGAGTGCCGAAACTAATGTCCATTTTTTAATTAATCCAAGAATACAATGAATTATGAATTGGGATTTACAGGTCTTGTTGGTTCATATTTATAGAGAGGCCAATTACGTATCGGATTCCCTTACGAGTTACGCCGATAATATATCTTTGGAATACCACACTTGTGAAACCGGGAACCGACCGGTTCGGTTCGGTTCCGAACCGGAACCGAACCGGCGGTCAGGTCTACGCGGGAGTGCTTGTAAGATTATTTATATCAGGATAGGTATGAAGTTTCTTTTCCTATGAGTGTCTTGCTCTAACTGTACCCAAGTGGTGTGGCTTGGTGGTATAGGGTCCAGGATCTCACATTGAGGTTCTGGGTTCGATTCTATGGGGTGTATTTCTTGTAAGAGCCTGGAATAGCCGGTGGTTTTACCTGCGCCGCGGCTCAAAATGGGTGGATTGGTGGCGGGGTTTCCATCGTTTCCAAAAAAAAAAAGCCTTGCTCTAACTGTTTGGCAGAATGAGTTTATTTTATCAAAAAAGAATAATTATATAATTAAATTTTAATATTCGTTGCTTTAATACAGTTATAAAAAATTTAGTATATGTTAATTGGATCTAACTTCATAATTGTAAGACTAATGATATAGGTGGCAGCTGTCGTGTGGAATGCGGCTCTTCAGTGACGTGGACACTCTTCCTTTCTTTCTGGTTTGTGTTATTTTCCTGGTTTTTTTCTTTTATTTCTGTCAAAGTTGAAACCTGAGAGCCTTAGACCCAGCGAGAATTGGTTTCAGTTATTTTTTATTTTTATTTTTATTTTTTTAAAAAAAGTGTAAGATATGTTTTATAATCAAATAAAATTATTCAAAAAATTAGGTAAGAAAAAAATCTTAAATCAAAACAATTATAATGCAAATGATAATCAAAATCGGATGGGTGTAATAATTGTAGAAAAGTGTTTATATATGGATTGGATAATTGTATCTATTAGAAAAGTGTTTAATTAGTTTAGCGTCGTCAAAGATTGACGCTAAACTAATTAAGTAAAAGTCGACGTTAAAAATGGATGCTATAAGTCTGGTAAATGACAAGTTTTAGTGTCGAAAATCATCCCGCAACGTTAAATATTTATGTGTCGCTCATTTGTCATCGCCAAAAACCCATAATAGACGATGCAGAAATTTGACGACGCTGATACGTTGGACGTTAAAGAACCTGTTTCTTGTAATGTTAGTCTTTTGGTTAGTTAGATTCGGTTTGCATATTTAGTATCAGAGTTTTGTAGGTGCGCACGTGAGATGCGTGATAAACGCAAGAACTCTCTACTTTGAAGAGGATGGAGGTAATGGATCTTTTTGTTAAGCCAATCTGAATATCGAGTTTAATTTGTATTTTATGATTTAGTTGAATTTAAAAGTGATTTGAGATTACTCAAAGTTACATTAATATTGATTGAGTAGTTCAATATGTTCAATTTGTTCGATATAATAGTTCGAATTATAGATGGTGTTGATACAATGAATATAATAGTTCGAATTATACACTATCCGAATCCACTAGCTTAGCATATATTTATGTTTTAAAAATCGAATTTAACATTGTAATTCATAGTCCTCTTTTAATTTAGATATTTGTCCCTTGATGGGAACTTGGAAAATAAATATTCTTATTGATAAATTGAGACCATTAAAAGAGAAAGTTGGAGGAGGGAATCAAAAATTTGAAAAGATTTTGAGGGGATACAATATGCTAGTCAGGGTCGGTTCTTAATTATTGGGTGTCCGGTGCGAAAGCTCAAAATGTGTCATTTTTCATTACGAAAACATATGTTTAAAAAAAATAATATTTAACGAGGGCTGGAACCCAAGCGAAGCTAGGGGCTAGGCCCTCACGCCCAAATTATATTACTTGAAAAAATATAAAAAAGGAGGACATAATACATAAACCCCGATAATTTAATGTCCCCTAAATTTTTGGGCCCTAGACAGTCGCCGTTGTGGCTCCTGCCCAGGGCCGGCCCTGGGCTAGTATGTAATTTGTAGATTGTTCATGCATCTTATTTATTTCTAATTTATAGGTTGCTTATAAAAGTGAAACATTATAGCGAAGGCATCCGCCTCTTTCGTTTGTCCTGAATTTTATAGGTCTTATACGAATTTTTAAAATAAAATCCTAATTGATAAATTATAAAAATATACTTATATAAAAATAAGATTTTAAACTAAATTTTAAAATCCCTAATTTTAAATAAAATTTTGGATTATCAACCGTTAGTGTCCCCAAGAGGTGTGGTTTGGTGATGTAGGGTACATGATCTCACATTGAGGTGGGTTCGAATCCAGGGGTGCACTTTTTGTAAGAGCCCGGGACAGCTAGTGGTTTTACCTACGCCGCGGCCCAAAATGAGTGGTTTGGTGGTGGGGTTTCCGACGTTCAAAAAAAAAGTGTTGACTATATAATATCTCCATATGCTGCGCCACCTTTGATTATGAAGGTTTCAATTAATTAATTTAAGTGAGTCGTTTTCGTATTTGACCAATTGGAAAATGATTGCCCAGAAGCAAAATCTTACATCACCATATTTAACTATGCATGTCTTTCATTTTAATTTTTTAATCACTTGTTCAAAGTTGATTTGCATTGGCAGCACAATCAATGAACATGAATTATTTTGTTTGCAAGTGTTTGGAATATTGAAATTCTTTCTTTCTCTTTTATAATGAATAATTGTGGTTACTTTATATATGATTGATCGAGTTTTCCACAAGGAGAGTCGCTTCAAGGTGTAGGGTTCAAGATCTGTCCTACAGTTCCTAGGTTCGAAATCAGTGGTGTATTTTTTGTAATAGTCTGAGACAGTCGGAGATTTTACATACTCTGTTTAAATCCGGAAATAGTGATTTTGCAGTGGGGTTTCCAACGATTTCAAAAAAAAAAAAAATTAATCGAGTTAATTTAAATTAGAGATATTATCAATCGTACACTAAAAAATTATAAAGTTTATTAAAATTATATTAAATTTTGGTATATGATTGAATTACATGTCAAACATTAAGTATACATCTAATACAAAATAAGTGGTCGTTTACTATATTTTTTTATATACTTTATAATCTTTTGGTGGACTTGTGAATAAAATTCCAGGATTTGTAGATTTTTAATAACGTGTCAAATATTGAGTATACGATTAATGGTTGCCTTTAAATTAACCCAAATGTCAAAATCAATATTAAGGATAAATTAATCCATTTTTTAAGCTAATGATTTTGGATTAAATATTCATCAATACCAAAGGGAATTTATATCATGAAAATGGAAGTTCTTGTGCCATTAACATCAATCACATTCAAATATACCTAAAAATTATGAGTCCTTTCTGCCTATGCATGATTGAATAAATTATCATATCACATGAAGAAAAAAAGTAACAACTTTTGGGACTGTGAAGCATACCCACCACCATAAAATTCTTTTGCAAATAGCAAACTTTTTTACTTTTTATATGCAAAATAAATAAATAAATAAATAAATAAGCAAAAGAAAGTTGGCAAAACCCTATCAATCTATTATAAATTAATAATAATATATAGAGGATCTGTTCATAAGTAGTTTAATTAATTAAGATTAATCTCTCTATCTCATGATTGAATTGCCCTGGTTCCAACTATGGCTATAGTTGTTAATTCCAGTGGCATCCATATAATAATAAAAAATAAATAAACTTGATTATATAATTTAAACTTGATTTTATATATTTCTCAGTGATAAATTGTACCTTACAAATCATTTTATGTTGTAAAAATGTTGTATATGAATTTAGCAATTAAAAAAAAATGTGACTTTCTGATGTTGGGTTCATGATCTGATTTTCAGATTTTGGGTTCTAATCTATAAAATATGTTTCTTGTAAGAGTTTGGGACGGCTGTATGTTTTACATGCCCCGCTTAAATCCGGAAGGGATGGTTTGGTGGTGAGGTTTCTAATGATTTAAAAAAAATAATTAATTAAAAAAATTATATATAGCCATATTAAAATGATAAACTTTATGTATCAAAACTTAATGGATGATCTTTTTTTTTTCTTTTTCTTTTTTGAATACGACAATTCAATATATTGATATTAATAATCAGAATACGGGACATATCTTTTTGTGATGAAAATGAAATATAACGATGGAAATAAAACAATGGATGGTCTCTATTTTTATTAATTAATTCAAAGATTGATGATGGTCAATATAAAGATTGATTGGCTCAAATATGCGAATCTAATTTAATTAATTATAATAATGTAACAGATAAAAATGGATATATATTTACGATTTATTAAATTGTCTTCGAGGGACATGACTTGATGGTATAAGAGGTCAGAATCTCACCTTGAAGTCTTAAGTTCGAATTTAAGAAGTGCGTTTCTTGTAAGAATCTGAGACGGTTGGAAATTTTACATAATCCGGTTAAACCCGAAATGAGTGGTTTGATGAGAGGGTTTTCAACTATTCCAAATAAAAAATTATAAAATCTAACTTTAAAGCAGATGCCAACAAGATGCAAGTACTAAGTAAAATAATAAATTAATAAGCTAAAGCATGATCGAAAGGTTTCCGTCCAATGATGAGAGTCCACGTGTACTTGTTCATAAAAGCAAAAAGGACCCAAAATCAAGGAAAAATTAGGCATGCATGTAAAGTATCTATCATAACAACATGTGAAAAGCACGTGCAAATGCACATGCAAAGCTTATTAAGGGTCACCACACACGTGCACATATGTATAATTCTGTTTAAAATTCTTTTTAATTGATGAAACCCTATTTTTTTTTTTTTTGTTTTTTCCAAAAATGATTTTCATTTCTTATTCTTTTATTCTCATTGGGAACTAGCTAGCAAATCTTTAAATGCCAAACCACCGTTGAAAGATACGCGTAAGTGGAGCATGTAAAATCACCGACTGTCTCATATTCTTACAAGAAGCGCATTATCTGTATTTGAACCCAATATCTTAAAGTGATATCCTGAACCCTACACCACCAAACTACGCCATTTGAAGACAACAAGTTCCTAAACCCCTTTTCACAAAGTCACATCCATTGTGGACATTAATTTATTCTAAAATATAAAGGAGTATTTATACAAATTAGTTCGAGTTTTCAAAATTCATGCATCCAATTCAACTTGATTGATATAATCTATGAATTTTAACATAATATCAAAGCCAGTTTTTAATATTGAGTTCTTTCCATAAATTTGAACAATAATTAATTAAAAATTAAATTTTTAAATCTTGTTGATGAATTTAGATGGTTATTAGTAGAGGCAAAAGTGAAATTATGCCTTCGTACTTGCATAAACTTAGGCATGGTAAGATATAAATGTATTGAGTCTACCTAATTATGTTAGGCGTCTCTCTTTTCTTTTTCCTCCTCTAAATTGACACGACACAATAACATTATTAAGAGCGAGCATAAGACCATAAAATTAGCGCCGTGTTAAGAAGATCTTGATATCATTGGAAATCCTGCCGCTAAATCATTCATTCCGAGCTTAAGCGGAGTAGGTAGAATTTCCGACTGTCTTGGGGTCTTACAAGAAACGCATTTATTGGATTCGAACCTAAGAGCTCAAGGTGAAATCACGAACCCTACATTACCAAACCACGCCCGTTGAAGATGATGATTAAGCTAAGAAAGTAAAATGCTAGATTAAGATTAAAGTTGCAAAATTGATAGGTTGTAGGCTAAACCAATATATAATAAAAAGCAAAAACAATCACATAATAACACTTGATTTGTCTAAAACTATATTATATCCAAAGAGATACATTATTGCATTTTCTCATAATTTAAATCTCATAAAATATCTCATAATATTTTTCAACGATCAATCAAATAAAACGGGTCTAACAAAACCGTGGCTCTCTTTTAGTCTCTCTCTCTCTCTCTTTTTTTTTTTTTTTTTTTTTTTTTTTTGGTGTCATGCAAATACTAAGTAGAGTTTTGTGGCCTCAATGAGTCAAAAGATAATAAATTATTCGGCCCATTGGGCCCATCCACACTCACAGGGCCTACTTGCTGGAGCCCCGACCCCATCGCACTTTCAATGCTACCATCCACATACAATTTTTTTTTTTTTTTTTTTTGAAACTATGGAAACTCCACCACCAAATCATCCATTTGGGCCGCGGCGCAGGTAAAACCACCGGCTGTCCCAGGCTCTTACAAAAAGTGCACCCCCTGGATTCGAACCCATAACCTCAAGGTGAGATCCTGGACCCTACACCACCAAGCCACATTCCTTGGGGACAACATACACTTCCTTTAGGGTTCCTAAATATATTCAAACTCTTTATATATTCGAATTAGCTTCATGTTAGTCTTGCAAAACTCACTGAACCTGGACCGGGTCACCGGTTCAGCGGTGAACCAGTCAGTTCAACGGATTTTAGGCCAATATTACTTTAAGATAATATAATACACGCTTCAAAATTAGATTATCAATTATTTTTTTTATCTAACATTGATAGTGTTGCAACGTTGTTATGTGAGAATGTCTCTCACCACATGGGAAACCTAACTCACTAAATCATTCATTTATATTTAAATTGCGTCAAAATAAAACATGGGATTATAAATAAACAAATAGTTTACTTGTATATTGGTATCCCCAAAATCTGGCTTTTTGAAAAAACAAAACTTTGAAGTTGTTGATAGCACCATCTTATCCAAAAGATTACAACTTCGTTGTATCTAAACCCGTGCACAATTTGGAAGCCCTTTTAGTTTTAGGTAGGGGTGTTTAAATTTTCGAGTCAACTCGTGACTCGATCCGATCTGACCCGTGCGGGTTTCAAAAGAAATTAGTGGTTTTTCGGTGAAAATTCGAGGTTATCCTAAGGTTCTGACCCTATGCGGAATTACAAATAATAAGCAGGATAAGTCATGTTACTGCTACTATGGAATTGCAACAGGTAATTTAACAAATCAACCAACTAAAATAATACGCTGCAAATGCAAAAACAACAACAATAATTAAAGCAGAAAAAATAATCAAACCACACAAAATCAACACAAGTAATTTTGGTGACGAAGTGGAAAACTCTTCCGAATAAAAAACCACTCCGGGTATATCGGCTACCAGCCCAATCCACTATATCGAGAAAAACTTACAGCGATGGTCAAGACCTATGGTGGCAACTCCACCGACTCAAGTACCTCTATACTGCAAGAACTCAAGGCAACTCCTCAAGCCCGCGACCCACGGTTTTCTTCAGAACCTCTGAAGTCTCTGAGTAGATTGTATCACCTCTGAACGCCGGAACTCCGACTACCAAACTTCCTCCTAAAGAACTCTAAAGGATTAGGGATTTGGGTTAAGTTGTGTTGAAAGTTTATCAAAGAATGGATTTCACCATTACAAAGAAGACATTAGGTTCAAAGAGTCTTCAAGGTGAAATCAAAAGAGTTGAAAGCTTTGAGAGTATTTGGCTCAAGAGAAATATGCTTCAACTAATGAGAATGGCGGCTAAGGGTTATATTTATAGGTAGGGTGAAAACCTAGGGTTTTGCAGGCCAAAAACGCGTTCAGATCGCAATCGCGTTCGAACTCTTACTAGAACGCTACATGAACGCGTCCTTTCTGTGAAGACTCGTTCGAACATCAATCGAACGCACAACGAACGTGAGCTCTCTGGAATGCTCCCGTTCGAACCCCACAAGAACGTGCCTCGAATGTTTGCTCTCTGGAATGCGCCCGTTCGAACCCAAAAGAGAACGTGACACTAACGCAAACCATTCGAACACTGCAACGAACGCACCACGAACGTATGTCTGATGCACAGCAGCCAGAAACCAGTCCAATTGCACAAAGATCTTCACGACAGATTACAACTCAATTGAACTTGTTTTGTCACGGACATATGCCAATAAAAAAGGTGCTAACATTCGGGTGAACTCGACATGACATGACTCGAAATTTACGGGTTGGGTCACAAATTTGACCTTAAAACCCGACCTGACCTTACCCTATGAATTTTTTTTATTACTTTTCTAAAAAATTACTATTATTTCATTTATTTGTTACTTTTGTTGTCTTGAAACTTTATATACATGATAATTTTGGGGGGAAAATAACTAATATTTATATTTCAAAATAATTAATTCATTAATTTTTTTGGCCGACCCGACCCGATTGAGTCTCGTAAAATTTAAAAAATCCGACCCGACCTGTGAACACCTCTAATTTTAGGCATGCATACCAAGATGATAATCAAAGGTGACGTTAAGGTCAGAAATACAGTTGATAAGCGAATATTTTGTCGCCTTAAAATTTGACATAAAATTAAGGTTCAAATGTGATAAAAAAATAATTTTTAAATATTTAATATAATTTTTATTATTTATCGATAAAAATATTTTATTAAAACTCGTTTAAAACTCTCAAAATTTAACTCGTGGTGATTAATTAATTTCACATGCAACCTAAGGTGGACATTCAACCCATCAAAATCTTATAGTTCTAGACTTGCATGTGAATAGCTACGAGGTTGACTCAAAATATCGAGCTGTTCATCTTTGATCACATTAAACTAAAGATTAGTTTACCTTAACAAGATTCATAATTACCATTTTTTTAATTTACAAAACCCAATAAGATCACCAATAAATTTGCACAGAAAGAGGGTTTCGTGCTTGTGGGGTACCGTGAATCTTTTCTAGGGGTGGAGAAATGTAGGTTCGGTTCGGTTTCGAACCGAATTTAAAACCGTTTGGTTCAAGAATTTCTGAGTCGATCGGAACTGAATGATTAAATCCGAACTGAACAGATTTGGTTCGGTTTTAATATTTGAGTTCGGTTTTGATTCGGTTCGGTTCAAAACCGAACTGAACCGATTTTTTTAGAAGAATTAATTCCCAAACAGGTTGGGTTCACGATTCGAACTTAACCGAACCAAACCGATCGATTTAACTCAAACACAAACCGAAAAACCGAACCGATATTTCGATTCGATTCGATTCGGTTAATTTGCCCACCCGTAATATTTTCTTCTTAATTAATTTATGAGCAATGGTATAGAGACTAAACATCTATATTGTAAAGCACAATGGTGTGAGAGGAAATAGAAGACAATCAATTGTTAGGATTAAGAGAGATAATGTATCCAAATACTATATTTATGTGGCTTAATTGGCGGCTCAAATCATTTCATTATAATATAATGGTTGATAAGAATCATTCCATTATATAATCTCTATAAAAATGGAAAATGAAAACACCAAATAAATTAAAGAGTAAAATCATTTAATTATACGATATCTCTGAAAATTAACAAACAAATTAAATAACAGAATCTTAATCTCTCTATAAATTAACAATCATTTCTTGAATTAAAAAATGACAAAATTACAAACCGAATTTCTGAATCGGTGGGCAAATGTAGGTTCGGTTCAGGTTCGAATCGAATTTAAAACAATTTGATTCAAGAATTTCTGAACCGATCGGAACTGAATGATTAAAACCGGACTGAACCGATTTGGTTCGGTTTTAATTCAATTCGGTTCAAAATTGAACTGAATCGAATTTTTAGAAGAATTGACCCCCAATTCGGTTGGTACGGTTAACGATTTTACAAACCGATCGATTCATGGGTCCGGTTCACGATTCGAACTTAACCGAATAAAACTGATCGATTTAACTCAAACATAAACCAAACACAAACTGAAAAATCGAACCGATATCTTCGGTTCGGTTAATTTGCCCATATTTTATTGTTAATTAATTTATGAGCAATGATATAGAGACTAAACATGAATTAAAAAATGACAAAATTAAAATTGAGATAATATCATTTTGATCTTTTTTTATTTGATATGATTTGTATTTACTATTAAAACGATATATTTTGATAAGTCCCCAAGGGGTGTGGCTTGGTGGTGTAGGGTCCAGGATCTCACTTTGAGGTTCTGGGTTCGAATCCAGGAGTGCACTTCTTGTAAGAGCCTGGGACAGCCGGTGGTTTTACCTGCGCCGCGGCCCAGAATGGGTGGTTTGGTGGTGGGGTTTCCATCGTTTCCAAAAAAAAAAAAAAAAAAAAAAGAGAGATATATTTTGATAATAATTTTATCCTCATTTACTAATTTTCCTTAATTTAATTGCCCCCAAAGCCTGCCACGTGAAAGAAAAAAAAACATTATTTTGAGATGGAAATGGCACCATTCTCACTTTGGCTTGGCTTTCTTTTATATTGTAATTTCCAAAAGAGTACAGCTAAGTTTTTGCATTCAACAATGCCCTGAAATCTCTTTGGATTTTAACATTCATTTGGTGTTAAAAGGGGAACATATTTAATGGGGATTGGAGACATGTTGAGTCTACGTTTTGACACAGTTTTTGATTGGGAAACAAATTGGGGTGACAAATTTTCTGACAATGTGCCAATACTTGAAACATCATTTGAGGCCTATGGCCTATCTGGCTTTTAGTTAATTAGTGGGAATTTTTTATATTTTTTTTTTTGAAATGGTTAGAAATCTCATCACCAAATTATCCATTTCGAGTTTAAACGGAACAGATAAAATATCCGGTTGTCTCACGCTCTTATAAGAAACACACTCACTGAATTCGAACCTAAAACCTCAAAATGAGATCCCGAACCTAGACCACCAAATCACGCCTCTTGTGGACTAGTAATGATATTTACCACTGACTTAAATGATTATATTTATATTTTACTCATCATCATTCTTCAAACATACCTAATATGATTATTTAGGATTCTTCAAACAATTCGATATATGTAAATCTTTTGAGCAAATGGTACAAAATAGATCGGATTAATTTTTCATTCAAAAGTATTATGTGAAATTTTAGAATTATTTACTCGATCCCAATCATTTATCAAACAGCTCTAACAGATAGACAAATGGGGAGACCAGCCCTCTACTCATAGGAGAAAAACTTTGCCTCCAACAATTCTCTACCATTTGGCGGAGAGTGAGTCTTAAAGTCAAATAATGGGTTTCATTAATTTTAAAATTTAAAATTTTATAATTTTATAATATATATAGGACCCACCATAATTTAAATTAAAAAACTATTTTAACTTATAGAGTAATTGGTCTGACAAATCAGCTCTCATCGTCTAGGGATTTTATTGGAAATACTCCAAATTTAAGTATTTTTATTAATATTTTTAAGATATTAAGAAATCTCAGTTTCTTAACTTTGAATTGATACTTTCATTATATAACAAAGTTGATCACAGAATCTGGCCTGGACCCATTTCCTAAGATTTGCTCTATTTTTAATGTTTTGAATTTGATATGAATTGGCAACTTCAATTAATACAATCACAAAAATGCTTGAGAGCTAAAATCTCAAAGCTAGAATTCATTCCACCTGGTGATTGGGCAAGGAACAAGATTGGAGCCAGACTTTGTCTGCTTGTCTTCCCCCTCGTGAGTTGCTTGCTAATTGTTAACTCCATCATAACTCCATGCTCTGTCATCTTAGTTGATTACATCTCTGTCCCTGACTCGGGCTCTTACAAAAAAAATACACGCTTGACTCGAATTCAGAACCCGACAATCAATTACTCTAATTTATTTATGTTTTAATAATAAACAAACTCGCTTCATTATAACCTAGATTGTGAATGCCATTTGTTGTTGCAGAATAAATCCCTTAGTTCTATTACAAGGTATTGCGCCGATAAATCGAATAAAAATATTATTGTTTCCTAATATCTCCATACAGTGCAGAAAATGTGATCAAAACATATGAAGAAACCAACCACAGAAGTTTCAATAATGGAAGGCAGAACATTTCATTTAAAAGGTTTATTAAGATATATCTATGTTAAATAAATCATTAATTAAATTAAGGGAGAACGTCCCTTGTGCACCTTCTCCCTAAAAAAAATAAGTTTTACATAACTTAATGGACTACCCTCGGATTGTTTGGATCCCGATAAATAACACGCAAATTTATATAATGTATGTTTGAATAACGCATTGTAAAAGAATTGTTCAAGACTTGACTGACCATGACTCGGCTGGTTCTCTTCCCTCTGTCCCCAAAGTAGTGCTTCAGTCGCAATATTTTCCGATGACGCCCACACATTTCGAAGCACTTATGCTATCACTCCTCAAGAGGACACCGCACTTCTGATTGCTAGAACCATTCCGCATAGTTGAAGCATTTCTGTGAGCAGACTGCAATTCTGCAAACTCGGGCAATTTTGGAGGGCTATGACGAGTTGCACGAGTGACAGAAGCTGTACGTTTCTTCGAACACTCTGTTTGATCTGCAGCCTCATCTTCAGATGAACTGATTCTTTCCCTGTGGTGAAGGAAAGGACAGCAATCAAATATAATAAGGATGATAATGACCTTGTAACTGCACAGAAATTTGGCATCACTTGTACCTGGGCAAGGAAGTATACTTTCTTTGGAGTGGAATGCGTCTCTCTCTTTTACCATATTGCTCCTCAAGACGGGCAAATTGTTGCTTAAACTGGTCAACTCCACTGTCAATGTAAAACCCACAGTCAGTAGCCAATGACAACCTAAAACATTCAACGGGATACTAAATTCTCAACCCAGTCAATTTAGCTTGTAGACGATTACTTCATTACACTTGATTATAAGGGGAAACATCATTTTATTACTTTCGGAGTTGAGTAATACAATAATGTCATCACTGCAGGTAACAGTCAGCAGTCGAGGCCTGCACCTATTGTGTAGGGAACAGTCAATGTATGTTCACTTGTGATAGCACCTTCAAATCTTCAATATGATTGGTATTGCTACCAATCAAATGTTTAAATCAATTGCAGGTATTTTAAATGGACCACCAGTGGCTGGTAGTTCCATTACTTTCTCATACTGAAAGATGAGGCCTAAACACCTTAAAGTCACGCATGACACCTAAACAAGAACTCCTCACATTCTGATTGTGCAACAAATTAATCGATCAGCAATAAAAGAGCAATTGGATGCCTGACCTTGGATACATGAAGTGAGTATGGTCTGTGCCTTGAAGGTACTCCTGAAGCATGTGGGGATGGTACTCTAAAATCTGTTTGTTAGAGAATACAAGGTATATCATAAGGATGAGACAAGCACATTAACAAGCAGTAGAACTAGAAAATAACACAGCATCAATCATTCAAATCTTACCTCTGTGTATATTAACTCTCTTACATCATCTTTTATCAATTTCCTCCTCTCAAATTCGAAAGCAAGTTTTGAAATGGGTTTCCTGGAAGGTTCCTCATCCAGGTTGGCCAGTCCGTGGAAATAAGGATCAGCTAATGCCTGTAAATAGAATGATAAACAGGTTCAGGAAAGAAAAGTATAAAGAGTTTACAGTAAACAGATACCGAAATAACGTATAAAATGCCATTTAAACTCTGGTTCAGCAATTCTTACCTCTTCTGCAGATGGGCGATCTTTAGGATCAAATGCAAGCAAACGCTGAAGTAAACACAGAGCCAGAGGATCTGCACCAGGGAACTTATGCGAAAAAGGAACTGCTGACTTTTTTCTCAAGTTACCCAAATACCTTCTAGCCTTCTCATTTCGAATCTGCAGGTATTATGGACAACTAAATAGTAAGATAAAAAAAACCTTGACCAAATAAGAATTCAGTGTTTTAACACTAATGAGTAGTCTCCCCAGTAGTAAAGGTATTGATAAAGGTAACAAACCGCTGCTATGGATTCAGCGGAAGGACTGCCAAGCAAATCAGTCACAAGGTCCAATTGATGCGCCACATTCTTCCCAGGAAACAAAGGTCTTCCTGTTAGCAGTTCTGCAAATATGCATCCTATGCTCCAAATATCGATAGCAGGGGTGTACTGCAAAAATGCAGTTTTAGGACATGCATTACCAAATACTCGGAAATTTTGTTCAAAATAAACAAATTGCAGATCTACCGGACAGAACATTAAGCAAAAATTCACTGCTGGCACAGAGGTCAATGCAATCTTAGGTAATGATGACAAACAAAAGCAAGAAATATAACATAACATGTGATGAATCTGCCATGCCAAACTAAAAAGCAGCAAGACATGATTTTCTAATATGAAGTCATACATTCAACAGATATTAAGAAAGAATTGGGACAATAAGATCTATAAAATAAAGCAATAATGCACCAAAAACTTGGATAACCTATACATAAGTTCTATAAAATGAAATTATAATTGCAGTTTCCAGTCTAAGCATGTCAAGCTTAGATCTGACCGTCATGGCAGAAGAAATCTTTATAGTTGTAGAAAATAGAAATACCACTGGAAACATACACAGGCACCAATACTGTGAGAAGATAAACTGTAAACTGGTTGCGGTCGTCTAACACAACTGTGTGAAACAGATATAAGCAATCACACAACTTAACTGCACCTTATTCTCAGATAGATGGGGCTCTTTTACTTAATCAAGTTAGTTGATTCAACTTGATTGTTCCGCGAATCTCCTATTGCAGGGGAACAATAAGAGAAAAAGGACAAATTCCAATAAAGTAATGAATGGCGTGTATTTGCAGTTTAGTAGACTCAAAGCATATATGTACTGAGAAATTAACAAAGACAGAAAAAACAGGAAATTCTGTACTGATTTATCACGGAGTATAAAATGCTGGCATATGGTTTTCAAGAACATGTCATTCTGAACCAAATTCTCGACCCAAGAAATCATTGGAACCGAATTTAGCAAGATAAATAATTTGTATGACCTTACCTTGGAGAAAAATGAACCACAGAGTTCGGGAGCACGATACCATCGAGTTGCCACATAATCCTTGTAAAGCATACATATTTATTAGCTTCAAATGCTTAATACAATAGAATATAACTAAAGGAAATCAACTTCATTGAAGGATTAGGGCCGAAAAAGGGCTGACATAAATGACCAAACACGTACAGTCCAAAAAATAGCAGAAGGGGTATCAGTAAACGATACACGTGCAAGCCCAAAATCACAAATCTTCAGTTTGCAATCTGCGTTAGCTAGAATATTTTTTGGCTTCAAATCACGGTGAAACACATTTGCTGCAAAATTTAACAAACAATCATCAGAAAAGCCTTTTTAACCTCTCCTGCGAAAAAGAAAACACGAAACAATGAACCTGAGTGAATATATTTTAGAGATCGAAGAAGCTGGTATAAGAAAAACTGATGGTGCTCAGGAGTGAGATCATCATTTGCCTTTATAACTTGATCAAGGTCAGATTCCATCAGCTCGAAAACGACATAAATATCTTTAAATTCTCTCCGACATGGAGGAAGCATTATATGCTTGATTTCCACAATGTCCGGATGTTTCAGCATCCGAAGAAGCTTAATTTCTCTTAAAATGCGAGTGGCATCAGAAACATGCTCAAATACCTCTTTCATTTTCTTAATAGCAACTTTCTCTCCCGTGTGAGTATCCACGGCAGATGCAACAACACCATAGCTTCCTATTCCAATTATTTCTTGAATCTCATATTGACTCGCTTCTCCATACTCGGTGAAAAATTCTTTGTCAAACATTCTATAAAACAAATTTAATTACTATAACTTAACTCTAATCAAAATTGACATCAATTTCTAATAATAATCTAAAAAAAAAAAAAAAAAAACTCACCTTTAAACTTTGTAGGGTTGCTCGTGTAAGCTCGTGCTATTTAGAGAGAACTCCAAATGACCTGCAAACTAAGAGAGAATTTATCAATCGCTCGCACATATTACAATCAACTTGACAAATTGTACTGACGTCAAGTTGCTTTAATTAATTATTTGAATTTTTCTGTTCAGAAACATTCAAAGAAAGACGATCGAGTAAGCGATAGAGAGAGAATAGAATCAATCAATTACAGGAAAACGACGAAACGCAATAATTTGTTTTTAAAAAAAAAAAAAATTGAAATAAAGATTAATTAAAGAAGACAAAACAAATCCTCAAATTGCGTACCTTATCTTATCGCCGAAGTCGCGGAAATCGGAAGAGAGAGAAAGAATAATATAATATTGGGAATTGGCCTTTTATGAAGGTCTATGGAAGCCAGCTTTTGAGTCGTCGGTCAATGAGGACGCGTTGATTCCAGCTGCGACTGCGATCACCTTCTTCACCTGGACGGCATCGTATCCGAGTTGAAACTTACAGGTTGCGTGCTATTTACAGTCACCGGAAGAGGTAGAAAAATGAGAATTTGAACTTTGAAAGGCTGCCACGCTATGGCTACGCTGTGATGCGTAGCATCTGATTCTTCCCGCCATGTGCTGTCGGCTCTATCCGCTTGCCAGGCTATGCTTACACTGTGGTGCGTAGCATCTGATTCTTCCCGCCATGTGCCGTCGGCTCTCTGACTCCATGCCGCGTGTATAGCTTATGCCCACGTGTCTGATTCCTATTCTCAAAAAACAAAAGCATTTTTAATTTTTTTATGGCCAATTGTTGGAAATTCTTCTCATATTCGTAAAAATGATATATATGTCTTTTGGATGCAATGAGTGCATGAGAGATGTACAACCCTTTTGGGGGTTGCACCCCACCCCAAGGGGTGCCCTATTGGCACCCTTCCATGCCTTATAAAATATGCATGTTATCCAACTACAAACGGAGACATAAAATCCGAGTTTGAGTCACTGTTTTTCTTTTGTTTTTGAGAGAGAGTTCCTCTAATTTTTTTGTTCATATACTTGTTAAGGAGTGCTCCTTAGACAAGAAACAACCAAGTTATCCTGGGAGAACATTGGCCAATTCGAATCCGTGAAGCACCTATGACGGAGGCTAATAAGTTCTTAAGGACAGAGAGATCTCGACTTGGATTCGTCATCACTTTTACCAGGTTTTTCTACATTTTTCATGTTTTAGGGTTTATGATAGTTTGATTGGTATTTTCTGGTTTGATTTGTTTGAAGCATGTTGTAGGACACAAAAATCGGCGACGTTGTTCCAGGCTCGCGGCCTGGTTGGGAGTACGGAATAGCCCACGGGGGAACTAAACCGGAGAACTAAAAATAGAGTCGCCACCCGGTGTGAACCAGGAAAATGATTTAAGGCCACACTCACCCCTCGCAAGGGAAGACCTCAAACTGTTAGGTTCGGAATGGTCTCTTACTCATGCCAATTGTAATGAAAGGATTTATGCAATAGTACAACCAAATCTAATGCAACACGTATCATATAATTTAAGCAACATGCAAGTTTGCACACCTATAATCGTAAATGAAAGAAATGAAGGCAAAATACATAATTCATGAACGTATTAAACAATAAAGTGCAATAATGTAACTAATAACAACTATAAAGGCATTAATAATAAAAGCGAGCACACAATCTCATGAGCATATCGAATAAATAAATGCGGAAAATATAAATAAACAATAACGGTAAAGGCATAAATATTAGAGAGAGCTAACTAAGCATATGACGGGGAATGGAATGATTAAGGAAACAAACATGCATGAAACATTATGAAGGAATATGTCCAGTGTATGCGCATTCGTGTAGCGTTCGTAAACGCGTTCGAACGGTAAACAGAATGCAAGCGTTCGAGTAGCGTTTGATAACGCGTTCGAACGATAAACAGAATGTAAGCGTTCGAGTAGCGTTTGATAACGCGTTCGAACGATAAACAAAATGTCCGCGTTCGTATAGCGTTTGATAACGCGTTCGAACGGGATAAGACCTGATGCATGATACAATGAAATAGATGCGCGTTCGAGTAGCTTTCGTAAACGCATTCGAACGGAATGAGGCATAATGCATACGTTCGTGTAGCGTTCGTAAACGCGTTCTAACGGAATGAGGCAGAATGCATACGTTCGTGTAGCGTTTGGAAACGAGTTCGAACGATATTGCCAAAATGGCATCTGAAATGACACAAACACATGCATGGATAAATAAATACACAATGTAGGACCTCGTGTGCCCGATTGAACATATTTCACGTTCAATCGAGTGTACCTCGTCCGGCCCATCAAAACATCGTGGTAAATATAGCATTTAGGCATTTCCCTCGAATATAGGATCTTTAATCCACCCTAGTTAACCCATGCGCACTAGAATGCAATGCATGCGTAAATAAAGCAATGGTATGCAAATGGTAAATGACATAATAAAAGGTGCGGCAAAACATCGTGGTAAATGTATCCTTCAGGCATTTCCCTCGAATAGAGGACCTTTAATTCACCTTAGTTGGCCCATGCACATTATATTACCATGCATACAAATGAATGAGACAATGATGTGGAACTCTGTATGTCCGATTAAACATATCTCACATTCAATCAAACATACTTCGTCCGGCGCGGCAAAACATCGTGGCAAAGGTAGCCCTTAGGCTTTTCATCCCTCAAAACGGAGGACCTTTAATCCAACTTGATTTACCCATGCGCACTATATCATCAATACACAAACAAATAACGTACGAAAAGTAAATGGCGGAATGTAAAATGTGAATAATAGACGAAAAAGATAAAATAAAGTGAAATATGTGTCGTTTGCTCAAGTGGTACGTGGAGTTGTTTCCCAAGTACAAACCGCACTACCGTTCATTCGGATTCGGCTACAGAATTTACGTCTGGGTTTCCATCTGATATACCCCAAGAGAGAACACATATTTCATTCATTCAAGGACCACAACATGTATCAACAAACGACTCTCATGCGAAAGAATTATAATAAAAAAAAAGATGAGAATAAATAAGAATGGTGCCCTCAGGTCTAACCTCTTAAGTCGTTTCTCGAAAGTGTGTTACACGGCCGTCGGAAGGATTGATGCTCCGCAACTCCTCCGGTTCACTGGTCCACTGCTTTCGTTCGTTGCCTCGCGGTTTTGAGTCGTCGTTTCATCTGTTTTGTTGTGTGTTTTCTGGTCACTGTTTCCGGGGTTGTTTTAGTGCAGTTTGTTGAGGGTATATGCGGCAATTTGTGGGGCAGTTTGTGGAGGGTTTTCTCGGTCACTGCAGTGCAGTTTCAAGGAGTGTTTTCGGTGATATTACAGTGGGTAATTTAGTGACTGTTTCGGTGATGATGTTTACTGTTTATGAGGGGTTTTGGTGATGATGTTTTCTGCTTTATTATTTTCGGTGGTGAGGGTGTTTAAGGGGCTATGGTTTCGGTTGCTAGAGAGGAGGGGAAGGGATAATTTTTTTTTTTTTTTGCTTCTTACTTTTTGCTTTGGGCGTGAATGCTAAGTTCATTTCTTTTGTGTTTTCTTGTGAGAATGAGCTAGGGCGTGAAAGGTTGGTTTATGCTTCTTTTTATAATGGTTTGCTATGGTTTCTAGGTAAGGAAGGGAATCCTCAAAAAAAGGGAAGTGTTTTGATTGGTTTATGAAAGGAAAAGATGGGTTTAATTAGGGAGTTAATATCTTAATTGGTGTTTGATTAGGGAAGTGATTTGATTAGATTAGGAAGAGATTTGATTAGATTAGGAATGGATTTGATTTTATTTATGAAGAGATTTGATTTGATTTATTTAATTTAATTTAATTTGTGATATGTATTTTAAATATTTTAATTATTTTTTTGGATGAGCTAATTGGGCTTGGGCGTTAGGCTAGTAGCAAAACCAGAAGTACCGATACCGTTCGAACACCGATTCGAACGCTACACGAACTCCCGCAATATGCTTGAAGTTCGAACGTGCTCACGAACGCAACACGAACGCGAAAGCAGTGAACATGTGAATTGAATCTGATGACATACTTATTCTGAATTTCCCCTTCCGACATTCGTTTCCCGCGACTTCCGTAACCTAAAGAGTAGTGCCTCCGTACGAGACTCATCATCAGGACTTATATGCAAAAATACAGTGCCTACACATGTTGTTTTGACGTTTAATGACACTAATCAGACAACACCAATTACTTTTAAGTACTAATTTTGAGAACATTAAATTTAAAAAAAAAAACAGAGTAATAAACATTTGTTCCTGTCTCGTAGAATAAAAACATTGTATTTTGCCAACGGTGAAGGAATTTATCATCCGTGCACACTACATTGTAAGATATTGATATTGATATTTGCTGTTTCTGAATGAAGAAGGGATCATTCCTCTTTATTATCACCAATAAAAAAAAAAAAAAATTAAAAATAATGTGTTCCTTCTATTTCTCTAAGCAAAACTATTTGCATCGCTGTATAAAGACAGCCATGAATTTATGAATAAGAGATATCGTGCCAGTATTTACGGGACCCAAATTATCAATTTATTTCAACATATGTATACATGATTCCTATAATCATATGTAATGCCGATTCCAATAATACATTTGCTCAAGGAAATCTCGTCGTCAAAGTACCGGTTAGATTTAAATGGAACAAATAAAACCTCCAAATTCTTAAAAAAAATGCAACCCAAAATATGACCATCAAAATCCTTTGCCACCAAAACTCACATAGCAAAAGATCTACTGAACTAGATTTTACCGAGAGTATCACCATTTTGATGATTTATATTTTGCATCTATCCCATTTTGATGATTTACCGAGAGCAGAGCCTACACAATTTTCTTCTCATTTTCGTCCTTAGTGGACGTGATTTGGTGGTGTAGGTCTCAGGATTTCACCTTGAATCCGCTTAAACCCGAAATATATTTGACGGTGAAATTTTCAACGACTTCAAAAAACAAAATCTATTCCATTTTCATACGAGGACGGCCTAAAAGTTCTCAGGACTTCCTCGTATGTCCGCCGCTTATAGTCCCATTGCCTGCAACAAAATTATCTTTCCAGCATGATACATGTTCAATAAATTCCTCGGGACTTGTCCATTTCCACTCTGAAAATTCGGGGACTGTTTCACCATTTGCCAAGTTTATCTCACTCTCATCATTTGTTAATTTCATGAGAAACCTGCAAATCGTCCCCAAGAAAGAAAAAAATGTCGTTAGTCCACATATCAGATATAAAACAAAGGATATTGTGCACCCTTTGCCAAAAAATTTCAAGGCCTAAAAGAAGAAAGTTTACAAGCTTCAAAATTCTATACATAATATTCATCAAATTAACACTAGCACTTCTATCTAGACCCGGTCACGATTTCGATTCGGAATTGAAAACAAACTGGAACCGAACCAAACCCTCAAACGGTTCGGTTACGGTTCCAAATTTTTTAGAACCGTAACCGATAACCGAACCGAAATCGAACCGGTTCGATTACGGTTCCAACAATCTGAACCGTAAAACCTCATGGTTCGGTTCGGTTGTGGCCACTCTTACTTCTATCAAGTGCAATGATCATCCATGCATTAAAAAGCACTTGTCGATTACTATTATCCATTTAAATTCTTGAACAATTAACCCTGATTGACAACTTCTTTTTTTGAACATTGTAACCCCACTGTCAAACCATCTGACCCGAACTTAAGCGGAGTATGTAAAACCCCCTCGCTACGGCGCTACCTCATGCTCTTACAAAAAATGCACTCTCTGGACTCTGTTAGAGTGTATGCCCTAAAACTTGTTGTGGGTGTCATGGTTTTAAGTAAAATATTTTGTAATACAGTTTATTATTAATTATTTAATAAAATACATTTGTTTTCTACACGTCTTTACATCCATATTTTATGTATATGTCCCGATACATTATGACAAATAAATATCTCCAAAATATATTTGTGATTATGAGAGTCAACAATATTTATATGTCTCAAATTAAGTTATTGTTAAAATGTGATTATTATACATGACAGTAATATATTATTCGACTAATATTATTATGTGTCGCCTAGATTAACATTTGATGTTAATATAATGAATGATGGTGATCATATTATAATGACACAAACAATATGTATATTCCTTAGTAAAATAAAATATCGAACACGACCGCAGAGGCGTAAGATCACAAGTAGGGATGGCAATTTCCGGATCCGGAAGAGATTTCACTTCCCCGGGTCCGGTTCCGGACCCGGGTAAATATTCCCGGGTCCGGACCCGGGTAGACCCGAACCGGACCCGGTTACCCGGATTTTTTTTTTTTTTAATTTTTTTAAATTTTTTTTATAAATTTTAATTGTATTATTTTATATTCATATTTGTATTTTATTAGTTTTATTTCAATTCTTTTAATTTTTTATTAATTCTATTATTTATATATATATATGCCCATATATATTTATATTTTTTATTAAAATCTAATTTATTTTTTAATTTTTTAATTTATTTTTTTAATTTTTTCTGGACCCGGGATCACCCGGGTCTTAATATTAAAGACCCGGGTCCGGATTTTTTAATTCCGGACCCGGGTCGTCCGGGTCCATGCGGACCCGGGCCGGGTCCGGGTATTTTTGCCATCTCTAATCACAAGGTAATATTATCCGAAGTCATTGATCTTCGTAATAATACATTAGTGTCATTATATCTTATAACTTGAGATCACATAGTGACTTGTACGATAGTACTTATGGTTCATTAGTATATCATCATTCGACTATCCACGTCCTTTAAATAAATGTTAGATGACCTTGAGTGATCATCATACAAAGTCACGCGTGCTTCAAGAATTGATATGATAAATAGAAAAGTTCCAAGTCTTTAGTCAAAGCGATCAATATTTTAGAGATATCAAATCCACAAAAACCAAGTTTTGAAAGATGTCGAGTATAAATGATTTGACTTGACCATGATATTAGACGCATTAAGTAACATAAATATCGAAAAAAATGAGATGACATGATCGAAGTGTATTTTAACAGGTTCATATGTTTCCCCATTTCATTCATCGATTATGGGTCATGATGTTAGGCGTTTACTCATGGTCTGTTAAGGGTGGCAACGGGTCTTGCCGGGCCCAGTCTTTGACAAGCCCGGCCCTAGCCCGGCCAACAAAAAAAAATCCGGGTCCGGGAAAAGCCCAGCCCGGGCTCGAGCTTTTTTATGGCCTGAATTTAAAAAAAAAAATTTAAAAATATTCAAATATAAAATACATTCACACTATATGCAAAGACAATTTACAAATAAATCAGAAGTTTCATTGAAAAATTAACAATTTAAATGTTACAAACATATTAAAATATATATGTATATTTATGTTTTTTTTTTATTTTGGACCGGGTCAGGCCGGGCCCGGGCCAAAATTGGAAATCCCGGCTCGGGCTCTTTCATTATAGGGCCCAGTCCGGCCTTTTTTTGCCACGGGCCGGGCCGGGCTTTTCTGCCACCCTTATGGTTTGTGAGATATCATATAGATGAAATATTAAAGAGTTAAATTATCTCACAGCTACTCGATAATGAACCTAAGACGATCGCACAAAATAATTACCGCTTATGTTACAAATTCGATGATGTTTATTAATAACCAAGAAATGATTATTTTGACAAAAATGAATTTTCCTAATATGATTTGGATAATCATAATATTTTTGATATATTAATTTGATTAATATATTTGAAATATAAAATTATATTTAATTGTTAAATTTAATTAAAATGTAATTTTAATTAATGTTAATTGAAATTAATTAAGTGAATAATTAATTAAGGGTTTAATTAATTATTAGGCCCAAGATAATATTTAATATGTTGGGCCTTAACTTAGTGGGCTAGCAAATTTTTAGTTAAGATCCAATTGGATTAAATTAGAAGTCTTATTTAGTTAAGAATCTCGATTCATTTGGAAAAGTGTATCAAGAGACCAAATATGTTTTAGAAAGATCTTGCAGTGTCCTTATTGTATTGAGATACACACAAAGCAGTCCCACACTATAAATATATGTGTGAAATTCGGCCAAATGAGTATAATTTCCCCTTTGTCGAAAATTGCACTCTCTTCGCTCTCTTTGAATAGTTTCAAAAGTGCTATAAAACGAAATCAAGAAAAGCAGTTGCTTGATCAACTTCTTCGAGACTTTGACGTCCAATAAAGAAAAAATTTCAAGTTCTAAAGAGTGGGAGCGAATTGTACATTAAAGAGTTCATGTGTGCCAACTAAGATGCATGCATGATTTAATTAATGGAGATTAGTTTAATATAACAAATTGTTTACATTAATAGTGAAATAACCACGATTCTTAAAGTGGTTTTGGAAAAAAAATTTAAATTCTCATCACATTGATGCTTTTAAGCTAACCTCATAACCTTACAGACTCAAACTTAAAATTTGACAACCAAATTATAAATATTTTAGCACCAAACCACACACGTTGAATTAAAGAACTCACTATAAAGTAAC
The DNA here is from genome assembly GCA_019454045.1 of Zanthoxylum bungeanum. NCBI lineage: Eukaryota > Viridiplantae > Streptophyta > Magnoliopsida > Sapindales > Rutaceae > Zanthoxylum > Zanthoxylum bungeanum. The sequence goes on along the minus strand of SKCR01024900.1, from coordinate 908,471 downwards.
TTCCACCAAAATACTCTTTGTTGTATATTCAAGACATAAATATAATCTTTATGAATTTTCTAAAAAACTTAAATAGAGTGTTTGAATCAGTTTATAAAAAAAAAAAAATGTTATTTGAAATTTCATTAATAATTCTCATTCAAATATATTTGAGTTTTAACAAACAATTTATATTAAAAATGTATATGAAACATGCAGTGACTTTTTATTGTTCCACATGTTTTCAGGTTACAATTAGTCACGTACTTCAGTATCAACGCATTTGAAATCAAAAGTTTAATATAAATACTTAAATTTTCAAATACAAATTTATAATCCGCGTGTCTGAGCCAGTTTACGCATATTTCGATTTCCCCACCACATGTCAAGATAAGTCGTTGATTTTTTATATTACGAGACATGACCCCAATAAAATGCATCTAGTAAAATTCAAACATTGAATCGGAAAGATAATAAATCACTAAAGCCTAAAATATTTATTATTGAGATAACCCGAGGTTAATATATACTCTACTTCTTCTATAGAAAATCAACATGTATCGACAAATGGTAACACATATAACAATGTCTGTTGGCATATTCACAACCATCCAGTTAAAAATGAAGAAAGTGCAATGTATAGATAAAAAATTGAGAACATGAATGTATAACCTATAGGGGCAAGTCTTTTTCATAGGGGTAATTAAAGTATTGGTGATTAAAATAAAAAAAAAAACAAATTGAATTAGCACATTATAATTATTTTTAATATTTTTTAAAAAAAAGTAGTGGGTCTAATATTGTTAGTCGTATAATCTTGTTGATCTAAAACTTTCACTTTAAAAATAAAATTTTGAGTTTGATATATTAGCCGCTAAATTAGGTTCGCAGTTAGGTGAAGGAAGTATGGCCGCTTTACCGATAGTGGAGACCCAGTCAGGCGATGTTTCGACTTATATTACTACTAATGTAATTTCTATTACAGATGGGCAAATATTCTTAGTGTGGAGTAAATCTTTGATGCAACGGAGGTATGAGTTTTCATTTTTAGGGTATGCATGGCTTATATGCAAAAGCCCAAGCCCAACTCGGACCTTTTAAAAATAAAAAATAATTTTAAAATTAAAAAATTCGATCTTTTAGAGTTTAATTAGTTACGAGATTTTTTTAATTTGTGAAGATAAATTTTGAGATTAAGATTTGATTCAGAAAATAATGTTTGTAGCAATTATATTTTTTTTAATTACAAATTTATATTTTATATAAAAAAATTTAGGAAAATAAAAATTTGGGCCGGACTTGAGCTCGACTTAGTATTTGTGGGCTCAATTCCAACCTGACTTGCCCTAGTTGGGCTGAAATTTTAAATGGCTTAGTCTTTACCTAAATGTCCATGCTAGATTTGGCCGAACACGACCATTACCATCCTTGTGCAGGCCTATACAAGATTCAATAGATCCTAAAAGGATAGATCAGGATTGTTAAAAGGGCAAAAAGAAAAATCCTTAACAAATTTATATACAGGGAAATTATTATTTGTCTATCTGAAAATTACTTAATATTCAATAAAATATCATATTTTGAGAAAATATCATATGTGCATTTAAGTTATTAGAAATCATTATTTATTATCTAAAATTTAAGAAATTTCATAATTCATCCACCCGAGATTTAATGGAAAATATTAAATATTTATTTTTAATAAATTTAATTGCACATATATTATTTTCTCAAAATTCGATATTTTTTGAAATATGAGAGAATTTTCAAATAGATAAGTAATAATGTTCCCTGTATATTTGCGCTCGAATCGTAAGAATAGAAAAATAAAAAATAGAGGGAAAAGAAAACAAGCGGGAGCCGGTGCTAGTGCGAGCGAGCAAGCAACCAACGTGTACGAAAGTATTCGTAATAAAGCAAAAGATGAAAATAAAGAAGCAACCGAACCAAATTAAAGAACCCACATCATCTATCTATTAATCTTTATTTTGATTGAAGAATGACGAATCGGAAAACTAATAAAGGTTGTTTTTATATTTGATTCATTGATTGCGATAATCGATAACCAACTAAAAAAAAAAGAAAAAAGAAAATGGACGATGGAGTTGTTCAACGAGTATTTGAAGAAGGAGGAAGAGATTACTTTCAACAACAGCCATCCACTTCTTCATCTTCGTCTTCCATCTTGCAATCTCTCCCTCTCCATGTGGTAAACACCTTTAATTCATTTGTGGGGTTTGAATTTTATTGCACAGTTGTTTTTTTTTTTTAACTATGCCATTTGAATATTTTGATCAATGGAATTCTGGGTTGTTTTTAGTTTTGGGAGTTAGTTTGATTTTGTTTATAGATTCCAGAAACTGGGTTGTTGAGAAATTCGGGAGCCAATGATGTTTTATGGGTGCTTGTGTTATAGTGTTTTCCTTATTAATCTTATTTAATTCTGCTTTGCATGTTAATTTTTGGCATTTGCTGTCTGTTGATCTTGGCTATGAGGCCTTGACTTTAGTTATGATGAATTGAAAAAAGAAGTTATGTATGAGTTATTTGTGGGGAACAAGGAGTCTAACTCCAGTTTATTGATTTTTGGTTGATGTTTCTCAATGTGTATGCATATGTCTGGGTGTGTGTGATAGCATGTATTGAGTCTAGTGGACTCGTGGTTGTTTTCTCTCTCTCAAATCTCAATGCTACTTCGCGTGCATAGCTTCCCCTATTGTTCTGCTTATGTTTATCAACTTTATCGCATAGGAAACTGCAGCTAATTTATATGATTGTAGCTTTTTAATAAATGTCATTTAGCTAACCATCGTAATTAAAGTAATCATTCACCTTAATGTTTTCTTACCTGAGTTTCCTAGTCCTCATATTTTCTGTTTGTTACTAATCCAAATCTTGAGATTGTCATGATATTTCTATTGCGGTCTGAATGTCTAAACCAAAATTTGGTTCTATTCTTTGAAGTTCTATGAAGAAGTTAATCTTTGCTTTGGTTGAAATGCTGCAGTCTTTTGATCACGGGTATTATTTATTAGTAAAATCTATTCAAGAGCTTAGAGAGAAAAAAGGGGGCATTGTTACAGTTGGCATTGGGGGTCCTAGTGGTTCCGGTAAAACAAGGTATAAAAACCATATGATTTTTTGTTTTATTGTTGTCATATTTTTTTATCTTGCGAGTAGAATGAAGCATTTTTTTTTATCCCTTCATTAATTTTAACTTCTGTTTTTACTTGATCTTGATGGTTGCTAAAGCTTAGCAGAGAAGGTGGCATCTGTAATAGGTTGTACTCTTATATCAATGGAGAACTATCGTGATGGAGTTGATGATGGATATGATTTGGATTCAATAGATTTTGGTGCATTAGTCCGAAATCTACAGGTTTGTGTATGCTTTTCATCTATTTATTCTGGCTCAAACATACTTTGTTGGATTGTGTCATGCAATTTTTTTTTCCAAGTCATTCAAAGTCTTTTTGATGATCCAGAATGACTGTGAAAATTTTGAATCTTCTGAATTCTCAGTTGATTAATATCTCTAAATTCTTAAAGAAATTAGTGTTAGTACTTATATATCTATTCACATAATTTTCAAGTAATCCAGGGCCTGTCCTCTGTGGTAAAAAAAATCTTTGCAAATTAACATGTGTTTTTGGATGATGGGATGTATTGCATCTATAATTTATGACAACATTTGTTGCATTTGTATCTATACGAGTTGTTCTTTTGTTTTGCATCTTGAAGCAGCCTTTGTGTTGAAAATAGGATTTGACAGAAGGTAAAGACACTTTGATACCAATGTTTGATTATCAACAAAAGAGACGCATTGGTTCAAAACTGATAAAGAGTGCTTCATCTGGTGTGGTAAGTGTAAACCACAGTTATTATGATTAAGGATTGCCTCTATAGAGTTCATTTATTCCCACTTCTTTTTTAGATAATAGTTGATGGAACCTATGCTCTGCATGCAAGATTGCGCTCTTTGCTAGACATTCGGGTTGCAGTGGTAATTTTCTGCCTATTGTTTTTTCCTTTTTCTTTTTTGGTAGGGGAAGAGAGGAGAAAAAGGGTGGGGAGGGGGATGCAAGAGTTTGCTAAATAATCATATTTTAAAAACATCTATATAATGTTTCATAAATTTCTTTGATGCATCAGGTTGGCGGTGTTCATTTTAGCCTTCTTTCCAAAGTTCAATATGATATTGGAGATTCCCGTTCTCTGGATTCCCTTATTGACAGCATTTTCCCATTGTTTAGAAAGCACATTGAGCCTGACCTTCATCATGCACAGGTTGGTGTTTCCATGTCCTTGTCGTCAAATATTCAACTGTCAATTCGTTTTTCATTTGATGGGTTTATTTTGCAGATTAGGATTAACAATAGCTTTGTTTCATCATTTAGAGAAGCAATTTACAAGCTGAAATGCAGAAGTGAGGTCTGTACGTCTTCTTTAGCTCAGTAATTCTCCATATACTTCTTTATGGAATTGCACCTATGTTCGTTCACACTACTTTTTCCAATAGTGGAGTCATTCTGAATCGCTTTGTTGAAATGTTGTCAAGCCTTTCATTGCGATGCAGACTATTGTATCTTCTTGATAAATTATCTTCAATTTAAATTTAGTTCGTTCGTCTGATTTTGCACTTATTTGTTTCTTCGGTTTCTACACAAATCCGTGTATTCTTTGTATGTGCATGTGTATGATCCATTAAGTCTTGCTCTCTTGACTCTTAGTTAATAAAACTGTATCATTGATTGAGACCACGTCTGATAAAGTTGGAAATATATATTTATATTGTGGAGTTCAAATTACTAAATTAGATGAAATAAATTAACAGGATATAGTGATAAAAATCACAAGTCAAGATTAGATAAAAGCCAAAAGAGTGAAGTTGGTGGAATTGCTTGCCCATGAAAGTATCCCTATTTTTTCAAGTTACATAGACATGGCATGTCTCCATGAAGCTTGTACGATGGGTGGTTGGAACCTGCAATGTTTTGAACTTGCTGAATCTTATTGCTCATGCTCCTGGGTAATTATGGAAAGTAGTGTACGGGTATCAAATACGCTAGGTGCTGTGTATTTGTCTTTCAATTCAAAAGCATCTATAACTGAACTCTGTAAACCAATGCCATATCTTGTTAATGCCTTAAAATTGGTACGACAGCATATGCTATTCAGCCCCCTGAGGTGCATATATTGTCTGCTGTATTGAATAAAATGATTTATTTTCTCTGAGTATTGTTCCATTACTCAATATACTTTAATTTTCTTCTTTCACTTTTTATCCAGTGATAAACTAGGGAGAGTAAACTTTTATTTTCTTTTTCATTTTTCATCCAAATGATACCTGTTTTGTGCATCTAATGCCTTATTCCAAACACGTTCAGGCTTCTTGCTGATGTAGGATTTTTTATTGCTTATATATCTCTGATTTTCTATCTCTTTCTTCTTGGGATAACACTGTTCGGTGTGGGGTAATGTTCATCATGTGTACCCTTGGATTAAAATGTTACTAAATTGGTAAAATGTTGTGACAGGCACCTGATGCATGTTCTATTTCTGTCTTTCAAGAAAATGAAGCACAAACAGACAAGTGAGTGTTTACTTCTAGCTCTGAACAGTACTTACTATTATAATTCAGAGAAGATTGTGACTAGCTTTGAATGCAAATAAGCACGGCGAATGCTTTATATTGCTTTCAGTTTTATTGAGATGTACCTCAGGCCTCCATCAGCAAGTGAAGAAGCAAGAATAAATGATTGGATTAAGATGCGACAATCTGGTATTAGATATTATCTCTCCCTTGGAGACCAAAGAATTGTCGACAAAAATTTCATTATAAGGCCAAAAGCTGAGTTTGAGGTGAGACGTGTTTTCATAGTTGATCTTTCGAACATAAATGTGGTATTCAGACCAAAGGTTGTGCTTAAATAAAATTCTCTTGACAAGTGGGTTTCTGTTTCTGCTATTAATATGTGCTGCTGTCGTAGAAATTTAGTGTGTTATTATGTGACTGTTTGGATAAATGGATTTGTGTGCTTTTTAGATGATGCAACACTTTTAGCCTTTGTAGTCATTGTATTCTGTTAGTATGTCACTTAGACATAATTTTAAATGAGTACGGTTCTAGGACTTCTAATAAATGTTTGTTTTTGGAATTTAGTTAGATGTTCATTTGTTCTGGAGGAAATAACTGCAACCCTTTTTAAGTGAATAATGGTCAGCTCTAGTCCTTGATAGAACTTCCCCCTATCTTAATTAGAGGAACCCACTGATGTTTGTTAATGCCACAAATAGTAATGTTTGACTGGTCTTTCTACATTAAGTTACAATAATGTGTATAATATGCTGTTTCATGCATTCTCCGAATTAGTCCAATCAGTCTAAGATTTTAAATATTATGATAATGTTTTAGTCTCTTAAATACATTTTAGCTTACATGAGACATTTTAGGTGGTCTCCAGACAGAATTGATAATTTTGAATGCTGTCATCACTCATCACCATTAAGTAATCATTAAAATTGGCATCATTTATATATGGTGCATGCCTTACTTCTCATCATTTTGTATGATGTGGTTCTATATTGAAAACATGCTTCATGCTACTGGATATATATGTATAATTATTACCAAATGTTATCTTGTTACATCTTGGAGAGAGTTTCTATTCAAGGTTACTATACAATAATATGGATAATCATCTTACCTGTTTAATTTTATAATATTGAAACAGGTTGGAAAAATGACACTCGGTGGATTGTTGGATTTGGGGTACAAGGTTGTTGTCAGTTATAAACGGGCATCTACATCTGTTCTTTATGGAAATCTTTCAATCTCACTAGAAACTATTGATACTCTTGATGAGACATTCATGGTGCTGAGGGGAACAAATAGGAAAGTATGAACTTATTTCTCTTGCTAAAGATAACTTCTGGGATTTACTTTTGTTGTTTTAAATCACTGCCTATGGGTTTGTACTGATTATGATTATGTTCTCTTAGGCAGTAATGGTGATGTGGAAAAAAGTTTGGTTCTTTTTTCTTCCCTCTCAATTTTTTTGAAAATTTTGGGATTTTGTGTGAAGATGGTAGTGCTGTAAAACAGTTTGCTCTTAAATATGCTTATTAAATAGAAGTGGACAATAGGAGGCAAGTATATAGTTCTCATGGTTGGTTGGCTTAAAAGTTGGCCAATCCATCTCTAGTACCTTGGCATGGTTTTTGTTTTAATATATGAATTTGATTAATTTATTCAACTCTGTACTCACTAAAGGAGATCCTTGTGTTTTGACACAGACATGAAACTCCCTAACTTTTTCTCGTGTGAGCTCAAAGGCTCATTCAAATGGAATAATCGATGAGAAAAATTTGATATTATGACCATGGACTTAACAGAAAAATGATTTCCCTACATGTCACAGTGGTTTATTACTATATTACATAGTTTACACGGGCAAAGCTTCCTCTTTTCTTGTCTTTCCTTCTCATCATTACATCAATCAGTTAAAGCTTCTATACCTGCAACATATCTCTTGTTTTTCTCCATAGCGTATGTTTTCTAGAATTTTAGATTTTTTACTGTTAAAATTTTGGCCTTTGACATCTTGTCATTATTTCTTTACTGTTGCATAGACAGTTGGAGCAGAAGCATTGAGGATGGATATTAATGGACCGTGGATTACAAAATCATATCTAGAAATGATTCTCGAGAGAAAAGGTCAGTAACTTGGCTTAACTTTTATTTTGGATACTCTCTCTTATGATGTACTTGTTGTTTGTCTGCTGATTAGATCATTGTAATTGTTCTTTCCAACTAAATTGAATTGAATTGCAGGCATTCCACGCCTTAATACACCACCACTTTTGTCCAATACACCCACTAGTAATCAAGAAAGGGTGATCGCTGCCCCAAGGCCAATCCGTACCACTCCAAATATTGTTACGAAACTTGAGGATCTATCTCAGCCATGGACTCGATCTCCAACAAAATCTAAAATGGAACCTGTATTAGCAACTTGGCATTTTATGTCATCAGATCCTGCACATGCTGATAGCTCAGTCATAGGTATTTCTTGTTTTGTAGGAGAATGCATCGTCTTTTTTTGAAATAAATAAAGTGGATATTTGTATTATAATTTTCGCTTAGACTACTCTCATGAAGCAACCGCAGGTTCTTCCCCTTTCAGGGATAACATGAAGCTTGCTCCAATGCCTGATTCATATGACTTGGACAGAGGATTGCTTCTTTCTGTTCAAGCTATACAGGTCAAGATTAGCGGATTACAAGTATATAGCAAATTGTATCATATTGCAATTATGTATATCAGTATATGCCTTAATATCTAGGAAGCTTCTAAGCACATCCACTCACATGAAGTTCATTTATCTACATTTATTTTTTCAGGCTTTGTTGGAGAATAATGGTCTCCCAGTAATAGTTGGAATTGGTAATACGTACTTAAAAATCTCTCTTTCTATTTCCCTCTCCCTCTCCTTCTCATATTTCTGAGTGCGCATGTCAACTTGGATACCTTAATAAAGCTTGTTAAGCTAATGGTATTAAATTTTAGTCGTTAAATTTTTCAAATGGTTAAATGCATGACTGAATTCCCACTTTAATAAAGTTGTTCTTGGTATTTACCCAGTCCTTACTTTTTTATGAGAAAGAATGGACACATTTACGAATGAAACCAAACCAAGCCTTTTCCCACTTGGTGGGGTCGGCTACATGGATATTTTGTCACCAATCACCATTGTGCTCTATCTTTCATCAAGCTCGATAAAACCTAAGTCTCTTTTTATGGCTTTTGTCCATGTTAACTTACACTTCCCATTCCTCGCTTGACATATGGCGATAACACTTTTTTGGGACACATTTGTCCCAAAAATATTTGAGGCAATCCCACCTGTCATCTTATATCATATTAGATTATGTTTCGAGTGACAGTGGTACTAGTATCTAGAGGATTAGTAATGGACAAGTTGTTGAATACTACCATTATCACTGTATTACTGGTTATTGTCATTAGTTAGCGACATATTTTATGTTAAGATGTGTATGTATCGCTAGAGCTATTTACGGTTTCTTGTTTGTCATGATTTCATTTAAGGGTCAGTGATAAGTGCATGAAAATGCACTTTGAAACATCACTAATATAGGCTTATTGTTAAGTATTTAGTTATATATTTTCTGTTTTAGTACATAATTCCTATTGTTATATTAATTTAGAAATATTTATTATTTACACTAATTTAATGATTTTTATTTGTAGGAATATTAATACATGGATCCTGGGACAATTACAAGTATTTAGGGATACATAGGATGCACACGGAAGCTAAGAACACGAAGAGTAAAGATTGAACTGGCGCCACGGCGCCACAATCCCATACAAAATCCAGGGAGTATGGCGCCACGGCGCCATTTGCTGAGAGAAGGAAACATGGTTAACCAAATCAAAGAAGAAGTTAAATACGTGGGGCCAAGAAAGCAAGTGAGAGAGCTTAGTCAATATGTTGACTAAGTCAAGCAATAAATGCATTACTTCACGTGAAGTAATTGAACCATGAAAGAAAGCATGCACGTGAGCAACAAATATTTGAAAAAGAAGAAAACAATATGGGGCCGTGAGAAATAATAAAGGAGTTGCAAAGTTTGACCAAGACTAGAAAAGAGAAGAAAAGCAAACGTAACAAAGGAGTTTTGACCCAATAAAAGAGGAAGTGCCGTGAATTTGGGAAAGAATAAGAGAGCGTCAGTTCACGTGGGGCCCTCCATTTATTTTGTTTACAAAATAAATTATCAATGAAGAAGGCAGCGCCTCGGCGCCCCCCAGAATGTCAAACTGCATACAAATTCCAGACAAATAAGCGCCGCGGCGCTGCGCAAGAAATCCTACGCGTTCCAGGTTTCGTTTTTAGGGTTTTTCTGAAATCCCAATGACACCCTGACACTTCTATAAATATGAGACTTCGTCCAAAACACAAAGGAGAGGCTGGATACACAAATTCCAAAGAGAAAACAGAGCCGTGCAAATTCCCGGGATCAGAACCAATGATTTCTCCATCTATCTCTGTTGTTTCTTCATCTAGCATGCGGAACTAATCTCCCAAGCAAAGCTAAGGGCGAACTCTTGTACCCAATTCTTGTATTTTTGTTATTTGATTCATGAATGATTTAATTGATTAATACAATTGTTATTCTATTCATCTCTTTATTCTTTTGATTAATTGAGAATCATATTTTATTAGTTTACATATAGATTCAGTCATGCTTTTTCTATGTGTTGTTGGTAAAATTGGTTTGATAGATTAAGGTTGTTTTGCGAGTTGATCTTCTGCTGCAGTATTGCCTGAGGGTATATTGTCGTCGTTAGATAGGTTGTAACGATAACCTTGTGAGTTGTGCACGTAGAGAAGATTTAATAACAATTACCTTAGAACTTGAACTGGTGTAGAATTGAATATCTTCCAATTTTGGATTTGGGACGTGAAATCCTCAATTGTGTAATAACATGAATCAATAACGGAATATAAGTAATAGGTACAAGAGGGGACCCTGATGCTTTGCTATTTTTCTCATTATTATTAAAATCTTTTAAGCCTTTGAATTCTTTAGTTTTCCATCATAATTTAATCCTTTATTTAGATCAGTTATTGCTAATTGTTTTTGTTTAAGTAAACCAGTTTTTGTAACCATCTCTCTGTGGAGTCGACACCCCAACTGTACTGCGATAACCGCGAGTCATATTTGGGCGTAATCAAAATTTGGCGCCGTTGCCGGGGAGACGGTTTACAAGCAAAAGGACCAGGTTTGCTTTGTCAATAACGAAGCGGTAACTTCGTTCCTTTTATTTATTTATTTTCGTTTATTTTCTTTTAGTAATTTAGTTTTTATTCTTAATTAGTTCTTTTTATCTTAGTATTTATTCTAATTGTTCTATTTTTATTTTAGTTTTACTTAGATTTTGAGTTTTAGGTTATTCTTTTTTTAATCATTTTTTTTTCCTGGTATTATTTGAACTTAAATTACATGCCTAGACGTAGGGATAGATTTGGTAGGTTCGTTAGAACTGAAGAAGAGAATTCTGATTCAGAGAGTTTGTTTGACAATCCACTATTCACACCCTCCACATCTAGTGCACACACAATGAGTGATTACGAGAGGCCACCTAGGATGACTCTTGAAGAGTACCTCCACCCAACTCGCACGGCTACACCTTCGTGTATCCTGTTTCCTCCAAATGCACCACCCGTAGATTTTAAACCTGGGATGATACAGTATCTTCCAACCTTCCATGGTTTGGAGAACGAAAATCCCTATTTGCATATTAGAGAGTTTGAAGAGGTAGTAGCGACTTTCCATGACCGGTTTGGAACTACAGACACAATCAGACTTAAGTTTTTCCCTTTTTCCCTTAAGGACAAAGCTAAGAGTTGGTTGTACTCTTTAAGACCTAGGTCAATAGGATCGTGGGGCGAGATGACCCGGGCATTCTTTGATAAATATTTCCCACACCACAAGACGGATGCCCTTAAAAAACAAATCTCTAACTTTTCCCAGAAAGACAGTGAGACCCTTTACCAAACATGGGAGAGGTATAAGGAATTGTTAGCTAGTTGTCCCCACCATGGTTTTGAGAGTTGGCGTTTAGTTAGTCACTTCTATGATGGATTGACACCTAGGGAGCGCCAATTCGTTGAGACAATGTGTAACGGCAAGTTTATCCAAAATGACCCTGATGAGGCCCTCGAGTACCTAGATGACCTAGCTAAGAAGTCTCATACCTGGACTGGACCTAATTCCATAGATAGCACTGATAGAACACACCTCACTCCTCCCATTAGAAGCGTACACCATTTGAGAGAGGAAGACAGCCTTAAGGCGAAAATTGAACTGTTAGCCAGACAAATGGGAACCTTACTAGCTAAGGACAATAAATCTATGCATACAGTAGCCAACTTAGAGCCTCAGGAAGTTTGTGCTGTTTGTAACAGGACCGATCATTTGACACAAGAGTGCCCTACAACTAGGGACCCATATGAGAGTCAATGCAATGCATTAGGAACGTATAAGAAACCCTACACACCGTACTCAGACACGTATAACCCTGGTTGGAGGAACCATCCCAATTTCAGTTGGAAACAAGACTCTCATCAGTCGACTCAGACACCACAGCCTAGGAGTTACAGTACCCCACCTCAGTATCACACACCTGCCATCCCTAGGAACTCCTTAGAGGACACCCTGCAAGCCTTTGTGGAAACTCAAAGTAAGACCCATCAGAAGTTTGAATCCTTAATAGCTCAGCTAGCTGAGGACAACAAGGAGATTAAAAGCCAAATCTCCAAGTTAACCAACGTATTGAGTGTGAATGAACAAGGGAAATTCCCTTCCCAAGCTCAACCTAATCCTCAAGGGCAACACATGGCACAGGCTGATCAGGGAGGTGCGAATGTAAAAGGCGTTAATGCCATAACTATTAGGTGTGGTAAGGAGGTAGGAGTAAAAGACACCCCAAACATAACAGATCCGACCCAGGATAATAGTGTAGAAACTCCTCAGGAAGACCCAGAACCACAACTCCCAGTTAGAGTACCATTTCCTCAAGCCCTTAGGCCAGCCACCAAAGCTGCAGACCCGAACGGTGAGATCTTAGAACACCTTAGGCAAGTGAAGATAAATCTGCCCTTGTTACATGTAATCAAACAGGTTCCCACATACGCTAAGTTTTTAAAAGATCTGTGTACCATGAAAAGAAAACACCATGTGAAGAAAACTGCATTCCTAACGGAACAAGCTAGTGCAGTGATTGAACAAAAGACCCCACCGAAATATAAAGACCCGGGGTGTCCCACCATCACTTGCCAGATTGGTACATGTGAATTTGGTCAAGCATTATTAGACTTGGGCGCGAGTGTGAATCTCATGCCATATTCGATTTATGTGCAGTTAGGGCTTGGCGAGATTAAACCTACATCAGTAGCTTTACAGTTAGCTGACCGATCCATTAGAAAACCACGGGGAGTAGTCGAGGATGTTTTAGTTCAAATTGATAAATTCTACTACCCCGTTGACTTCTTAATTTTAGACACCCAGTCTGTAGTTAACGCTGAGTCCAAAATTCCGCTTATTTTAGGTAGACCTTTTCTTGCTACAGCTAATGCCCTTATTAATTGCAGGAACGGTCTAATGAAATTATCATTTGGGAATATGACGCTGGAAGTGAACATTTTTCATGTTGAAAAACAACCACAGGATGATGATGAGTGTCAAGGTACATACATGCTCGAAGCAGTCCTGCCAGAAACAGCTCCTCTACAACCTGAATCAAATCTTCCGGCAGTGCAAGTGATCCCAAAGAATCGTAAAAAGAGGAAAATAAGAGCTCGTGTTCAATTGAATATGATACCTGGAAAATTAAAAAGGGGGTTGAATCAACTTTTTAATATGTGCAGTCAAGACTTTCAGCCACCAGACCTTGGAGGATCCGTGGATACACTGCCGCAGCTAGACAGAAATTCCCTCCCATGCCTTCATCAGTACGCTAGATGGAAACCACCATGACAACTTGAGCGTTTGCGTCTGGCTGAAGACGTTAAACTTAGCGCTAGCGGGGAGGCAACCCTTGCATCTGCATTTATTTTATTTTATTTTATTTAATTTAGTTTTATATTATTGTGTGTTAACTACATGTTTATTTTTCTGTTTGCATGAGTGTTTATACAGGAGTCAGCACAACCTACACAACCACACAGGCAAAGTCTCGCCAGCAGGAACCTGATCAACTCTGCCCCTGGTAGTGTTGTTCCTTAATCTTTTTTCTTTATATTTATCTTACATTGAGGACAATGCAAGTTTTAAGTGTGGGGGTGTATGCATGCGCATGATAATACCTATCTTAAATACATGTTATTCTAATTTTTTTTTTGTTTTTAGTCCTTGATAGTTAAACATAGGTCATATGATGATATTGTTTGTGTTAGGATGAAATCTTAGAAACGATAAGTCCTTTAATGTACTTTTATCTGATGATTTGAGTAGTTTATCTATGTTAGACTCGTAAGCACTTAATTATGGGTTTTTAGCAGTGGAAGCCTGAGTAGTTAGCAAAATGACTAGTTGAATAAATTGCATGTCGATGAATGACCGTTTGCTTAGATATCTATCTTGAATTGCTTGTGTTATGACGTATGGTATGAATGCAAATAAAAGAAAAAGTCTCTGAAGAAAGAAAGTAAACCACCTATAACCAACAAGCGTGAAGCTACCCATGGGCGAGTATTAGGACCACCATGAGGAGAAATGCTACCTTGAAGGGTAGGTGTGTTGAAAAAAAAAAAAATGGCAAAAGAGGAAGAAAATAAAAATCCAAAAGAAAATGCAATAAGAGACAAGAAAAAAAAGAAAAAAAAATCATACCATATTGAGCACACATAAAAGCAAATACAGAGCTTAATTGAGATATCTGGGTTGGTTAGACCCATCGACCCCGATTTTTAGACGAAATCATTGAGTTGGCTTACCTAGGAATGAAGCTGTGAACGAACCTTAACACACACACACTTTGAGTCTAGCTTAGATGGTTTATTCAAAGACTTAGATTTGAGTTGCATTGAGTACTTTGAAGGTTCTCTGATTTCATTACTATGCATTCTCTGAGGACAAAATTATGTGCAACTATCGGGACTATGTAGTTTTTATTTTGTTTGATTGTGTGTTTTGAATGACGTTTGTGGGTGTCGTCGCTGTAAGCCCTCACGAGACTATAACTCGTCCACTAGGGACACCTAGGGGTTTAAAGGCTTGTTGCATACGCTAAATGCAATCGTGATCCCTACGAAAGTGGCTTAAATAGTTTTTATTTATTTAATTTTCATTTTACGCTTGAATTGCTAGGGACTAGCAATAAGCTGGTTGGGGGTTGTGATAAGTGCATGAAAATGCACTTTGAAACATCACTAATATAGGCTTATTGTTAAGTATTTAGTTATATATTTTCTGTTTTAGTACATAATTCCTATTGTTATATTAATTTAGAAATATTTATTATTTACACTAATTTAATGATTTTTATTTGTAGGAATATTAATACATGGATCCTGGGACAATTACAAGTATTTAGGGATACATAGGATGCACACGGAAGCTAAGAACACGAAGAGTAAAGATTGAACTGGCCCACGGCGCCACAATCCCATACAAAATCCAGGGAGTATGGCGCCACGGCGCCATTGCTGAAGAAGGAAACATGGTTAACCAAATCAAAGAAGAAGTTAAATACGGGGGCCAAGAAAAGCAAGTGAGAGACTTAGTCAATATGTTGACTAAGTCAAGCAATAAATGCATTACTTCACGTGAAGTAATTGAACCATGAAAGAAAGCATGCACGTGAGCAACAAATATTTGAAAAAGAAGAAAACAATATGGGGCCGTGAGAAATAATAAAGGAGTTGCAAAGTTTGACCAAGACTAGAAAAGAGAAGAAAAGCAAACGTAACAAAGAGTTTTGACCCAATAAAAGAGGAAGTGCCGTGAATTTGGGAAAGAATAAGAGAGCGTAGTTCACGTGGGGCCCTCCATTTATTTTGTTTACAAAATAAATTATCAATGAAGAAGGCAGCGCCTCGGCGCCCCCCCAAAGTCAAACTGCATACAAATTCCAGACAAATAAGCGCCGCGGCGCTGCGCAAGAAATCCTACGCGTTCCAGGTTTCGTTTTTAGGGTTTTTCTGAAATCCCAATGACACCCTGACACTTCTATAAATATGAGACTTCGTCCAAAACACAAGGAGAGGCTAGTTACACAAATACCAAAGAGAAAACAGAGCCGTGCAAATTCCCGGGATCAGAACCAATGATTTCTCCATCTATCTCTGTTGTTTCTTCATCTAGCATGCGGAACTAATCTCCCAAGCAAAGCTAAGGGCGAACTCTTGTACCCAATTCTTGTATTTTTGTTATTTGATTCATGAATGATTTTAATTGATTAATACAATTGTTATTCTATTCATCTCTTTATTCTTTTGATTAATTGAGAATCATATTTTATTAGTTTACATATAGATTCAGTCATGCTTTTTCTATGTGTTGTTGGTAAAATTGGTTTGATAGATTAAGGTTGTTTTGCGAGTTGATCTTCTGCTGCAGTATTGCCTGAGGGTATATTGTCGTCGTTAGATAGGTTGTAACGATAACCTTGTGAGTTGTGCACGTAGAGAAGATTTAATAACAATTACCTTAGAACTTGAACTGGTGTAGAATTGAATATCTTCCAATTTTGGATTTGGGACGTGAAATCCTCAATTGTGTAATAACATGAATCAATAACGGAATATAAGTAATAGGTACAAGAGGGGACCCTGATGCTTTGCTATTTTTCTCATTATTATTAAAATCTTTTAAGCCTTTGAATTCTTTAGTTTTCCATCATAATTTAATCCTTTATTTAGATCGGTTATTGCTAATTGTTTTTGTTTAAGTAACCAGTTTTTGTAACCATCTCTCTGTGGAATCGACACCCCAACTGTACTGCGATAACCGCGAGTCATATTTGGGCGTAATCAGTCAGAGATTACAAAGATTGACAATTACCTAATCAAGAATGATTTTTTTGGACTGCTGGAATTGGAAAATTATAAATGCAGACATGGTTAACATTTTGGAGATAATGCTATATTTACTCTGGGAGTTGGTATTTATGAAGCTGTTCAAATTTTTCAAGCTTTCTGAATATTATTTATGCTGTTGTTTGCTATTGTTGTTACAGGAGGTCCAAGTGGATCCGGAAAGACTAGTCTGGCTCATAAAATGGCAAATATTGTTGGTTGTGAAGTGGTTTCCCTAGAAAGCTATTTTAAATCTGAACAAGTAAAGGATTTTAAGTATGACAACTTCAGCTCGCTTGATCTATCTTTGCTTTCAAAGGTAGGGTGCTGACGATTGTGTATATTGATTATTTGGTTCTTGTGTTAATTATTTATCTTCCTTGTCATATATGGTGCTAAATTAGATGGCCAGTTACATAGGCTTACTTGTAATATGGTTAACGAAAAATTGTCAAGGAAATTGGATGTACTAATGTGTTTATCCATTCACGTTGTGATTTATTGGTTAGTGCACTTTCTATGTGGTTTACGTGACTACATCACATAAATATTTTTAGTTAAGGATTTTACAGATTTGAATATTATATTCCCAAATATAATTAAGTACTTTTGTGTTATTCACTGATATATATTGTTACTCATTCTTCCCATTATGGCAGTACATACAACTTTTTCCAAAGCCAAAGTTGTGATGTTAAAGCTAGTTGTTGTATCATAGTGTTTTATGTTGATATCTCCCATACTTCCATGGATCGGGTTGAGTGATTTTTGTAAAAAAGGAGGTCAGGGGCTTAAAACCCCGTTGATTCTACCTAAAAGATATCTATAGTGTATGAGTTTCTTGACAACCTAGGTTGTAGAGTCTGGAAATTGTCCCCAGTTTAGAATTCAGCGTATATGTAAAGGATGAGGGATTTCGGACCGTCCGAAAACAAAAATTAATATCTCCTGGGTATCCCTTTGATTCTAAATTAATTATGAATATGTAAAATGGATCTAATAGGGAACACCTTTTTTAGGGTAATTTTCCTACAATTACATATTTTCCCAATTTTTCCTGAATCATCAAACACCTGTGCAGATTGAAAATCTAGTAACTTCCAATTTTCATTTCTTGAATGACTTCACTAAAGAATTCTGGTGGCTGTAATTAGGTACAATATGTAATTTGAAGTATTGTGTTCTCAAAAGGGTTTATAATCTTTTAACAATTTGAATTTTATACAAGAGAATGCATAGTGCTTAGTTACCAACACTATTTTTGCTTGACATTTGCTAGGAATTATACTCGCATTTGTTAGTGTTGTCATTTTCATCATTTTTTTTTTTGCAGAATATTAGTGATATTAGGAATAGTCGAAGAACAAAAGTACCCATATTTGACTTGGAGACTGGTGCTAGAAGTGGCTTCAAGGAGCTCGAAGTCTCTGGAGATTGCGGTGTGGTCAGTAATTGTGCTTTTTGTCCTCCTCTAATGATTAGCTTTTCCGGTTTTTTTTCTCTTGCAATCATATTGTTTTTTTTTTTTTTTTTTGGTTTTTTTTTTGGGTGGGGTGGTGGTTGTGGGAGTGGTCAGTGGGTATAACTCTCTCTTCCTCATACAATTGGCTAGAGTCTGATACTCTGATTTCACCAAGTGTCTTAT
This sequence comes from Zanthoxylum bungeanum, assembly GCA_019454045.1. Lineage (NCBI taxonomy): Eukaryota > Viridiplantae > Streptophyta > Magnoliopsida > Sapindales > Rutaceae > Zanthoxylum > Zanthoxylum bungeanum. The sequence goes on along the minus strand of SKCR01024900.1, from coordinate 890,239 downwards.
TCTGTAATTTTGGGTGTGGAAACCATACTTGGATATTCTTGTTTCTTTAGAGAGAGGAGGATCCACTTTATTGTATCCTTTTGACATCTAATTATTGAGTATGATTTTAATGAGACATCTTATTTATTAATTAGAGTATGAGCATTGGTGTAACGGTAAGATTATTCCATTGTGACCTGAAGGTCATATGTTCGATTCGCGAAAACAACCTCTTTGCAATAAAAAGAAGAAGCAAGGATAAGGCTGCATACACATTGAATCCTCCCCAGAGCCCACGGTGTGAGAAGCCTCGTATGCTGGGCCATCCTTATCCTATTTATTAATTAGGTTTCTCTAGAATAATGTATCTGTTGATCCTTTCTGTTATGCCTAATCAAGGTTGGCTAATGTGAGCTGCCAAGGTTAGCTTTTCATATTTCTCGATATAATGGTGAAAAACTTCCTGGTATTTGTGAGGTGATAACTGAAGAAGGTAAACAAGAAATTAGATCATATTATCACAGCATAAGGTGGTTTCCAATTCTCAAAAGAGAGAAGGGAGAGAAGAAATGGATCATTATGCTATTGCTTCTTAATCTTGTTAAAAGCAAGATAGAAAAATAGGGGAAGGATAATGTTCTTGTTGCTTTTAATAATTACTTGTGGAACTAATACATGCTAAGGATTATTTGTGATACATGGTGTGCCATCTGCCACAGTATAATGCAGAACTGAATCATTTGGGACCCTGACATTTTTCAAGTTCAAGCTCCATAGCTAAAATGATTATTAATTTTCTTATACATAATTAAAGACATTTATCATTCCTGTAGGTTAACTCTGTGAATGGTGTCAATTTAATGCATGAATTATAATGGTTGACTTGGTTGTAATGACTCAGCCCGTGAAGTTTAATTTCTTTCATTTGACGGTTTGACCAGATAATATTTGAAGGGGTTTACGCCTTGCATCCTGAAATCCGAAAATCACTTGACTTGTGGATTGCTGTGGTAGGATGACTTTCTTCTCCACCTTTGTGGCTGTTTTTTATACAATCTCCATAATATTTCTATGAAGTAACTTTGTGTTTGAATCCAGGTTGGGGGTGTTCATTCTCATTTGATTTCTCGAGTTCAACGGGACAAAAGTAGAATGGGATGTTTTATGTCCCAAAATGACATCATGATGACAGTGTTTCCAATGTTCCAGCAGCATATTGAACCTCATCTTGTTCACGCACATGTTAGTAGACATGGAAAATGTCAACCTTTTAAGTATTTTCTCTCTGGCATATGAAATATCTCTGTGATAGCCGTGGCTTTTAATATAGTGCATTTTTGTAGTTCAACCAACAATTTATTGTGTTGTGTTTTAATTTTCAGATGAATAGTTTAAGGCATGTTTCCTATTTGTTTAGCATCTGAAATGAGGCCATTGATTGAAGTTATGGAAATCAGTGTAGTGCCTTGAGTAGATTTGTGCCCTTGTCTCTTTCTGTATGAGGATGACTGCCGTTAACAACTTGTTTTACTGTGATGAGAGATTCTATATAACATAGAAGTGGGGTTATCTAATCTCCTTAAGGACATTTCTTTATGTTCGATTAGTGATGCTAATCAACTATTGTTACTCTTTGCTCCGGATGACAACTATGTTGATGGAACTTTTTCTTCTCCTGGTCAATGCAGCTAAAAATCCGAAATGACTTTGATCCTGTGCTTTCCCCTGAGAGTTCATTGTTTGTCTTAAAGAGCATCAAGCAAGTATGTGTTTTCTGCTCTTATCCTAATCTCATTAATGGTCCTGGTACCGGCATTCTTATAATGGTTGTAATGAATTGCAGGTGGCTTATCAAGATATTTTAAAAATCCTTGACCCTGCAAAGTTCTGCAATTCTGCGCAGAATTTCATTGATATGTACCTAAGGCTTCCTGGAATTCCTGCAAATGGGCAATTGACAGAAATTGACTGCATTCGTGTCAGAATATGTGAAGGCAGATTTGCATTGCTGATACGAGAGGTTTAAATTGAAATTCCTTTGCAATATATTTTCCTTTTGCTATGTAATGACTTTGCTTTCTTGGAATCTCTACTGAATGCCTGATTCTTCATTTCTACTAAATGCTTTCTGTTAGCCAATAAGAGAAGGGAATTTCATCATTCAACCAAAAGTGGATTTTGATATTAGCATTAGTACTGTTGCCGGCCTCCTTAACCTTGGGTAAGCCAAACATTTATGATTAAATTTGAATGACTTAATTTTATTGTTCCTTTATTTTGTATCTTATACTTCCCTGGTTATTCTATGCATTCTTGGAAGCTTTACTTATTTTTTTGTTATTGCCTGTAGAAAAAGTTATCAAGCCAAGGACCTGAATTTTGAGTTGGACCGTGGCATTCTTGGAAACTTTACATGGGGTTTACAAAGTAATCAGTTTCTTTATACTAGGATGAGTATTTGCATATGTATACCTTTATAGTGAAATAGGTATAACCTGAGTATACAGAGGGTGGAATGTTTTATGAGTACAACTACAAAGAAAGTTTAAAATAGAAATTAGTTGTAATGTAAGTGCATCAGGTGGTATCTTAGAGCTTGAAGGAACAGGTCACTGAAAAATCATTAAATCCTGTGATAGCTTGGGTCCAAAAATAAGCAATGAAGGACCATAGTTCTCATTTTCTGCCATTTCTGAAGCGATAGAGCATTATATGATTGAATCCGAGTAAGCTTTTCCTAGCTTTCAAATCGCATTGCTTCTTTCTTTTACGTGTTGCGTTTCATAACATGAATTTTCTGCTTGCTTTTGGCTTGCTGTGCTTGTTTTTCTTTTTTGTTACAGTTGATAGATGTATATTAGTATATAAGTGGTTGGAATGTGTCAATGTATTCGCCTTTTGTAATGTCAGGTATCAAGCAGTAGCTTATATTGAAGCATCTGCATTTATCTACCAAGATGGAAAGGTCAGATTACTTTAGATTACATTTTAATGAAACTTGAGTTTCTTTCTGCTTTTTAGTTCGTTTTCTGTATATATATTGTAATTTGGCATATCCTATGTGTAATTGGAGTGGTTCTCTTTAATTGATTTAATGATCTATTCAGATTCTTGTTGAGGTGGACCATCTCCAAGATGCCCCTAGTCCATACCTCCAGATCAAAGGGGTCAACAAAGAAGCTGTGGCAGCTGCTGGTTCAATGCTTAAATTGGATGGTTCATATACAACAAAGGTTGTGTCTTTAGCACTTCAATATTTTTAAATTTTGTATTTATTTATGCATTTTTTTTATTTTTTCAATCACTGGGACTAGTCTCTATCTTTACGACGCCATCTGAATCGAAACTGGCCCCCCTTTTTTGTTTTTTTTTTATCCTTTAGAGTTATCTTCAAATAATTTTGGAAAGATTGCCGGCGTTGGAAAGAAATTCAAGTGGAATACACACTCAGCAAGCTGCAAGGTTGCAGGAACTTGTTGAATTTATACAATCTCAGGTAATTTACCAAAGTTAAATAGGATAACTGAGAATATTTTTATAAAAGCTAGTTCATTGGGTGAGTTCAAATATAAGATTGATTTTGCAGAAAAGTAATTCTTGACAGAGGCTGCGCGAGGTGAGGTCTTATCTCCCCTCTCTGCGAGCTTCGAGTTTTCTCATTTGTTCACGAACTCTCACGAGCAAAAAGAAATCCAGAAGACTAGAATTCCTTTTAGCTCGCCTTGTATGTATGCGTCTCTTGTGTCAATCTATAGTTTATTTGAATGCTATGTTCTGGCCGACAGGGTGGTAGTTCATCTTCGGAATCCGCACAAGGCAGGGAAGTTTCTCCCATAAAAGGGATTATAGAAGACATGCAATCCAGGATTAAAAGGCTAGAGCGATGGCATATGATTAACACGGTAATTAGCTAGCTTTGATTTGGATTTCATTTGGGATTACGGTTAATTAATTTTTTTTTCCAACTGTTTGATGGCAGGTAATATGGACATTTTTTATGTCTGCACTTGCTGGTTATTCTCTTTATCAAAGGAAGCGGCAATGACAAGTCATTAAAGGAATTGCAGGAAATCTTTGAATCTAACCAAAGACTTCTAACAAGGATACATATCTTTTGTAAATGCCTTCATTTGAAGAGAAAAATCGGACTAAGAATCCGTTTGAGAGTTTTTAAAATTATATTAAGGTACCTCTATAATATTACAGTGAGGGTATAAACTAATTTATAAACTCAACATAAAAATATTTTTTCCAGATTAAAAGAATTTAAAATCTCAAAACGTTAATTAAACGGGATCTGATCTTGAGATCAAGGGAAATGAGGAGAATGGAACAACATAGCGTTGTATGTTTGATTGCAATGAGCTTCAAGGTGTCATTTCCGAATATCAAACGCCTTATAATTCTGAACTTCTCACATTTAAACAGTGGAGATACCGATGACAAACTAAGGAATCATTCCTTTTTCCTTCAGAAAATATGCAGCCATGGCCAGTAACAAGAAGATGATGATGATCCAGAAGTTCAATCCCCCTGCCAAAGAGATTAACAGAAAACATTTAGTTTTCGCATTCCAAATGTCAACTCTAGGAATTTCCCTAGGGCAGATGGTCCTTCACACGAGTGTTAAACGAGAGACTGACGAGAAGAGATGAGAGGGGCATACCGCTTTTCTTCTTGTCCTTGATTATGGTGACCCTTACACTTGAGTCCATAGATGCAGAAACCAAAGCCCTGCAATTGGACATCATTTTTCCCTATCAATTTAGTTTACGGACAAAATACTGCAACTCCAAATGTTGTTATTACTTTAAAGAGGGGCTTTGGCATGGATATATAAGCTTACAACCTTGAATCGTATGAGAATGCCAAAGCTGTTACGATGCCAATATGTGCTTTTTTAACTGTTGTTCGAACCTGCATACTTCCGGAATCTATAATTGAAATGTCTCCTGAAGCTGTCCCACTGCATGTCAATCAATCAGGTAGAGAAGTTAAAAGGATCTCGTGAAAGTGCTTACAAAACTTCTCCAATCAATTGAAAGTAATGAAGTCTATAAGTTAATACATTGCAAGGAGCTTGCCGTCAGCAGAAACATTGAAGGAAGAAACAGAATCACGGGCTACTTGCTTTTTGCGAATTCTCCTCCACGTGGTTGTATTCCATGTCACAATATTTGCACCTTTGTCTATGTCGACATAATGTTAATCATGATTAGCTTATAAGACGGAGAACTGGACAAAGGCATTCTTAAAACGCCAACAAAAAATGACGACTTCCAATTAATGAAATTGACCTGTTATTGCAGCAACGTATAGAACATAATCTTGATCATTTACAGGAGAGAATCTACAAGAGGCAAAAACCTCATCCTGGATTTACAACCAAAAAAAAAAAAATTAGTTTGAAGCCCATGTAAAATACTCAACTATCCCAAAAATAAAGAAAAATAAAAGAAAAACTCCCTAAAAAATCATTTTGATTCTGCAGTGCGCAGCAATCATATGGTCATAGGAAAAATCTAGGTCAACTGAGTCAACTGCTCAGAAGGTCATATCAAGCACACAAAATAGCAACCATCCAATTAAATCACCCCAACATTAGACAGCTGGATTCGCTTGCAGAGCCAACTAGTCCACCAAAAGTTCAGAATATAAATGGTTCATGCAATAAATTATTGTGATTGACAACTTACATTCTCCTTTGCTAGAGAAGTTACAACAGTTGAAGAAGTTAGATCCCAAACCCTAACAGGGCCACGATTTCCCAAAGAGACAAGGAATTTTCCATCAGGGCTGCAAGGGACACAACACAGCCAGACCAGAAAATCAGTGGAACGAGATAAAAAAAATAACAGAGTGCTTTTCTTTTATGCTTGCAGATTCAGGAATTGAATTCTAATTTATCCCATTCCCATTACTGTTGCATACCTGAAAGACAAATCCTTCACAGAAGCATGAGCTTGAGACTCATTCAGAATAATTTCCATACTAGGCCACTTGAAAACTCTTAAATTACCTTCCTGCAATGTACCAAATCTGAGCATCATATAACATGCTATTTCTGTTTTAAAAACAGGACAATGTGCTCTTACGCTAACTGAAAAATAAAGTAGACTTTCCTTAAGTTTCATGCAGCAAATGCATTACAATTCCAAAGTAAAGCGCAGTATCTCTACCTCACTACCAGCAGCAAATAGAGATCCCTCGGAATTGAATGCTAACGCTAACTGCTGTCCAACATCTTCTAACTGGCTGAGCACTTTCTCCGATTTTTTCACAGCCAGTCTATGGACTTCAGTGTTCTCCACTTCATCCCACTCAAACAATCTGCACAAACAATGTACAGTAATAAATCAATCCCCCTTGACGCCTTAAATGCCGAGAGCCTATTAAAAATTTCAAATTAAAACAGAGAATAGGCTACTCAATAATAAATCATATCTGTAATTATTAGTGTGCACCTTGAGACACATCTTTTGAAAATTATATGTTAGTTTTTGGGCTTAATTGTATTTTGTCAGATGATGGCTTGGCAGCAATAACTTCAATTTGAAAAAATAAAAAATAAAAAATCTAAAGACCTGCAGCCATTTTGCATTGCACAAATAATTCCATCACTTCGTGGATGAACAGCCATTCTATAAGGCAAATCAGAATCAGTTCGAAGCTCAGCTACCTGAACAAATAAAAATAAAAATAAAAAGAAAGAAATTGAGATGTATATTTGAAATGCTCAAAAGCTAAAGCCAATTTTTTTCCTTTTTCCAATTTGCAATAGCGATTGTAAATAGAAAACACTAACAGGGTGATCGGAGAGGGAATTGGAGGCGAAATCGAAGTGAGACAAAAGGACGGCGTTGCGGATGCCGCTGTTGCCCTCACCACCACCACCGGCCAAAACGACGTAGTATTTGTGGAGAATCTCGTCGGATTTGTCAGTGACAGCTTTGTCTTTGGATCCATTTTGATCTCCTTCTTTGTCACCTTCATCTTCTTCTTGTTGTGGTGGTGGATTGAGCTTCGATCTGATCACGTGATCGTACGGAACCCATCCGGCTCCGTACAACGGCACGCCGTATTTCTGCAAGTCGTGAGATTCTGCGTTCGTGCTCCCCATTGAGTTTCTCAACGTTCCTGCTTCCTCCTCACACTCTATCAACGCATCCTTTCCGTTCCGTTTAATTCAATTAATTAACAAATTAAAATCGGGTTATGGGCCCCACAAGCTAACATATTGGGCCGGAGTCGTCCTTTGTATGCTGGTGGGTGTATTTAGTTAAATTAGGGATGTATTTAGAATTCCTTGAGAAGCAAGCCCATAGTCAAGGCTCTAAAACCCTAAAATTGTCCTAAAACCCTAAGACCTAGAACCTTCCATCACCCATCCAGTATTTTTTTAAACCCCTCGAGCTTCGCAGCTAAAACCCTAACCTTGCTAAACAAAAAAAATGGCGAAGCGCTTGATCCCAACTCTGAACCGCATACTCGTTGAGAAAATCGTCCCTCCTTCCAAAACCAACGCCGGGATTCTCCTCCCTGAAAAATCTAGCAAGGTTAGTGGCGTCAGCTGTTTTTTTTTTTTTTTTTTTTTTATTTTTATTTTATGCGCTGTGTGTGGGTGTTTGAATTTTTTTGATTATGGTCAATGGATCGGACGGTTCTGATTTCTGTTTGTATCAGCAGTTGAACTCTGGGAAAGTGGTTGCTGTGGGCCCGGGAGCACGTGACAAGGAGGGAAAGACGATTCCGGTGTCGTTCAAGGAAGGCGACACCGTGCTTTTGCCTGATTATGGCGGCCAGCAAGTGAAGCTCGGCGAGAAAGAGTATGTGATTTTGCTCCTATGCCTTTTTCAATAATAGCCCTTTGTACTAAATTGATTTTTATCTGTCTTATGTCGAAAAAACAAATATTTTTAATAATTTTTTTTCGTAATTTAACTATTAAATTGTTGTATAATATTTACTCTATATAATAATGTAATACTAAACATATACATACTATACTAAAGACTTTGCTTCTTATATTGATTCAAGGGCTTATGGTGTTAAATTGTTTGTCTTTGAAAACTTTGCCTTTGCATTATGAAAATGTTACTTCTGTGTTTTATTTGTATATTGGCTTTTGATGTTGAGGGTAATTATATGTTTTGTGGGGTTTTGTTTTTTTGTTTGATATTAATTTAGATCATATCCTTAAATTTGATTCCATATGAATTCATATTAACATCTAATGGAAAATTTTGAAGTTCTGATTGTCTATGGAATTAATCATGTTATTGTTGGTTTTGTGATTCTTTATCCAGTTCCTTTTAAATTGGTTCTTTGAGTGCATGTATGAGATAATTTTGATGCGTCTCTTTTATGAGAATTGATTACAAGACCAGCATTTAGTATGTCATGTAGGGGGTTATTAGAACTGTAGGTTTTGCTTTTTATATTGATTCAAGGGCTTATGGTGTTACATTGTTCGTCTTTAAAAACTTCACCTTTGCATTATGAAAATGTTACTTCTGTGTTTTATTTGTTTATTGGCTTTTGATGTTGAGGGTAATTATATGTTTTGGTGGGTTTTGTTTTTTTGTTTGATATTAATTTAGATCATATCCTTAAATTTGATTCCATAGGAATTCATATCAACATCTAATGGAAAATTTTGAAGTTCTGATTGTCTATGGCATTAATCATGTTATTGTTGGTTTTGTGATTCTTTATCCAGTACCTTTTAAATTGGTTCTTTGAGTGTAAGTATTAGATAATTTGGGTGCGTCTCTTTTATGAGAATTGATCACGAGACTAGCATTTGGTATGTCATTTAATGGGTTATTAGAACTATAGGCTTTGCCGCTTATATTGATTCAAGGGCTTACGGTGTTACATTGTTCGTCTTTTAGAACTTTGCTTTCGCATTATGAAAATGTTACTTCTGTGTTTTATTTGTATATTGGCTTTTGATGTTGAGGGTAATTATATGTTTTGGTGGGTTTTGCTTTATTGTTTGTTCTGTGCAGGTATCATTTGTATAGGGATGATGATATTTTAGGTACTCTACATGACTAGAGGACTAGGACTTTGAGCTGAATGGGGTTATTATCGGACTGTTGGTTGATTTTGAATGATTGTAACTGATTAAATTCTGAGGAATTTGAATTAATGTTGTTAAGTTTGGATTAATAGAAGAACCCTTTTGGCTTCTGTTTCATTTTCATTTTGCGATTATTTATTTGCTTTGCTTTTGAAGAATGAAAGCATGAATTCAATATCGTTTAGTTTTGATTCAAGAGAATTGCCACCTAACACCCCTTGTACCTTATGATACAAGGGTTAAAAAGTTTTTTCATTATGCAAATTCAATTTTTATTTATAAATTTTATGCAATATTTATAAGTTTTTGTTTTGTTTATAATTGTAATACATCAATTTACTATTTTTTATGTTTAGTTACCTTTGTTTACCTAACATGAACAAGTAATTTTAATTTTTTTTTACTTGGACATACATAATTATTCTTACAAATATTTTGTTTTACTTGCATTAAGTTCAATATTATTTTTTGTTTACATTTGTCATACAAGAAGTTTTACCATTCTTATATAAACTTGTTTGTTTATATTACATTTTCAAGTTTTACAAATATTTTGTTTCACTTATACATTATTTATTAGTTGATTTACTAGTTGTATACCACACTTCTCAAGTTTCTGTTTTTGTTTATAAACGGATTCTATTTTGAATTTTATTTTTTTTAAACTTGACCGGTTACTGAAAATTTTATTTATAAAAGATTTCTTATTCCAACCATACAATAACTCTGTTCTAAAACTAGCCATCTAAGGGCGCCTAGTTGGCGTGTTTGGGCTCCTGTCGCGCCTGATCCCAAATCGTTGGGGCTTAACATTTATTAGAATGGGCGGCATTCGTCGATCCACGATCGTTGTTGATCGACGGTTGACAGAATTTGAAGTTAATGTTTATTTTCAGTCGAATTTTACATCCTAACCTTAATTGTTTAAAATCAACTTTCTAACTCATTAATTTCAAAAAAAAACCTTAATTTCAAAGGACCTTTATTTATTTATTTTTTCAATTTTTATTAGTTTCCTATTAAATTGACTCGCTATAAATTTTACCAATTATTTAAATAATATTTTCTCGCACCAAACCTTAAATCTAATTATGGAAATCCTTAATTTTGGATTAATTTCCTAGGTCTCCTAGGTGTTGGGTCGCTGTCCATTTTAGAACATTGCACAATAATTACCGTATAATAATGAATCTTATGAAATTATTATGTCATTTCCATCATCTGTTCATGGACTAACTTGTGAGGAAAGCTAGCAAAATATCAATCCAAATAAATGAGTATAATGGTCAAATTTTATATTTTATTATCCGTTAACCCATTTAATGTAATAATTTTTTTAATTATTTTAAAAATTAATATAATTAACACTTAAATATTGGGTATGATTTTTTCCTATTTTGTGAATGACGAATATTTTGTTCATATATTGTTTTTGTGTAATTTATGTTAACCGGGTTAATGAGAGATATTTATGTAAATTGATTTGTATTGATATTAAATGTTTTTTTTTTAAATCGTTGGAAATCCTATCGTCAAATCATCCCTTCCGGGCTTAAGCGGAGAAAATAAAACCTCCGATTATTCCAGAATCTTATAAGAAACACACTTCTTGATTCGAACTCAGGATCTCAATATGAGATCATGAACTCTACACCATCAAATCATGTGATATTAAACATGTTAGTGAGTCGTCGGGTTAAAGTTTTGATTTTTTAATACGAGTATTAAATAGGTAGTGTTTGAGTGAGTCTAAATTTAACACGATTCAAAACTGACACGACATAAACAAGACACGAACATAATTAGGTAATGTTCAATACATAATTTCTACTTATAAACTGCAAATTAATGCTAATCCATGGATGATTATGGCCATCATGAAGAAGCTGCGGCTCGCATTTCTCTTCAATTGAATCGGGAAAATGATACACTCACAAAATTTCTCACAAACAAATTTACAAACCATCTCACTGTAGCTACAGTAAGGTGTTTGTAAATTTGTTTGTGAGAATTTTTGTGAGTGTATCACCACTCGTTGAATCGATATGAGATATTATACGTACGTACGTACGCTACTCTAGAAGCTTGTGGCAAGTGCCTACACCAACAGCAGCAGCCAGATGCCAAGCCGCATGAAGGTATGGAGTTTCAGGAAAGAAATCATCAGCCATGAATAAAACACCTCCGAGCAACGATGAAACCTTATGCAGTGTGTGTGCCATCCTCAGGTTTGGTTCCTTCAACGCTCTCTTCGCAAATGCTACCTGTAAGGAATTTATTTTAATTTGCCAATATAAACTTGAATTGGGTGACCCTAGGGCTGAGCCCTAAGGCCATCCAGTGAATGAATGATATACACCCCGAACCCACAGTGTGTATAACGGTTAAGTGAATGACGCAGTTGTCAGGATTCGAACCCACATCCAAGTCTCAGATATGGTTCGTCTGCGACTTGGAAGCTCGTCCTAGGATCAACTGCGCTAGCCCTTGAGGTTAATATAAACTTGAATTACTTGCTATGTGATTTTCCATTCGTTGGACCAAAAACTTGGGAGTACAGATGATTGGGTAGTTACCTCCATCATTCCAGTGTGAACAGCTGAAACCATCAGAGGTTGTATAGGCAGAGCCAATGCAGTTGCTGCCATCAACAACTTCGGGTTCTCATCTCTGAGGGCCCTTGATAGACACTGCAAAAAAAAAAAAAAAAAAAAAAGTTCTTTAATTTTGAACTTGTATTTTTAACAGAAAACGTGAAACTTTCAAGCAAAATGAAAACAGGTGGACTAATTATATATATAAAGCAATGATGTCCTGTTGAATCGGTCAAAAACCTATTGAATCGGCGACTTAACCGCTAAAACGGTGTCCTGTTAGGATTCAGCGGGTTTTTGGGCTGGTTTTTTCTTTATTCTTTTAGGTTTTTTTTTTTTTTAAAAAAATATAGTTAATTAGTGATCTCGGGTCAACCTCTGATTGAACACCAGTCCGATCTCTAACCCTTGATCTTCTCACTATCTCGAGTCAATAGACAAACCCGGGTTTTAAAACACTGATATAAAGTGATGAGATGAAATATAATGAATCAGTTTTAACCTACCACTGTAGCTATGGCAATCATGGTATAGTCAGCCCATCTCAGATACTTCCTCAGTTTGCCTCTTGAGGAATGATACAAACTTGACGCAACTCCAACCCCAATCAATGAATTAGCATATAGCTTACCATTCAGATTCTTCCTTTATACATAGTAAAAGTTAATTGATCAGACAATAATAGTGGATATTACACTGTTGCTGCATTTATCAAGCAAATTACAGAGGAATATTACCTGGGGGCTTGCAGTCCAAGAGCAATAAAAGGAAGTGATGTTAGCACATTCGCAAACGTTTCTAAAAGATGCAGGTCACCTGACAAAAGACGGAAATGGTTGATACCAGCGTAAATACTTAGCTTAGGGTACGTTTGGTAGAGAGTATTGTCAGATGGTATAAAGTATGAAACAAACGCTAGATTATAAGGTAGCGTCAAAAAATAAATTCATGTCGTGAGATTATGGTTTTGTGAGCGTTAACGCTCCACCGAACAGGGGCTAAGAGATTACAGAACATTCAGAGCAAAAATAGAATGATGCGTTATATACTAAATACCATTAATGCAACCCTGAATAGGCCTCAAACAAGCTGGTCTTTGCTGCCATGCTCGCCTGGAAAACGTGGAAGCAGCAGGTTATTGAAGATGATAGCAATCAAATAAGAAAATCCTGGGGAAAGTTTCTTTTTCACTTACTGCATTACTAGAAATTGATTTGCTCCAATAAGTGAACTTTCACAAGAGGACTTGAAATCTTCATGTTCAGTAATCTCCATTGTTTCAAATGGTGAATGAGGCACCACACGCACCCCGTGGACACCCTCTAGGGCTTTAGTACGATTCAATGTACTCTCTGGACTCATAAGTCTTTGAGGTGGATGCAAGTCAAAATGTTTTTTTATTGCCAGAAGCAAGTTGATTGTTCTGCTCAATTTCTACAGCACCAGAAAAGAAAGTTAGATTACTTCAACCAGTACTCTTATGAAACCACAATAAAAAAGAATTTGAATGAAACTGCCTCCACAAAATGATGCAACATCTCAAATTAAATTTAGTAAAATAAAGATCTGACACCAACTATTTATTCATCGACTAGTGAGTCGTTTAAGCACTTGGGACAAATTGATCAAAAACTAGATTGACTGGTATTGAACTTCAAATCTCTTTGGCTAATTCTACATAAATAAATAAATAAAACTATACATTTGTAAATTTCCAGATGATTCAAGCAAACCCAATTCATTATTTGTCTTGTTTTGTTTTTTTTTAATCATTGGAAACCCCGCCGCCAAACCACCATTTTCGGTCTTAAGCGGAGAGGTAAAACTTCTGGCTGTCTCATACTCTTACAAGAAACGCGCTCACTGAATTTGAACGCAGGATCTCAAGATGAGATCTTGAGCCAACGTCCCTTGGGGATTTGTCTTGCTTCTCAATAAACTGATTCAAATGAGAGTAATTTCCCAAATATATCATCAGCATTACAAAATTTTTATTTCCCACAAAAATTAATTTGAATTTCACCAAACTAACCATAAATCTCAATCGGGTCCATTTAATTCAAGCAAAAAAGGAAACTTCCCAGCTCACAAAATGAAAATGAATATCAGTGAACACAACATATTGGACCATCAATGGATTTGATTTCAAAAAAAACAGAGAGAAAAATAAAAGGGCAATAGATGCATTGAGACAGAAGAGAGAAACAAACCTGAAAGAAGAAGAAGAATTGGTGATGCTGAAGAGCTGAGATGATGAAAGCAGGTGGTTAAATTCAGTTAAAAATAAACCGTTTTAAGACAGAAAGAACCCCAGAGATGCGCATTGGGTCACGAATCTTCTCTCATTTATTCTCCGCATATTCTTTTTCTCAAATAAATTTGTTCCAACAAATGTGTAAGAGTCAAAAGGGTCAAGCCATCCAAATTGTTCAATAATTTGCCACCCTTTTAAGAGTTTAGATCTTGTGCCGAACTGAGATGTGATAAATTTTTTATAATATTTTATTATATGTATTTTAATAATAATATATTATTAGTTATATTTAAATTATTTTTCAATAATTACTTATTATAATTTATAAAAATATTTAATATAAAACTCACTTGGCACGAATCGAAATCCTATATTCCTTCATTTTACCTAAAATTTTGGCTTTAGTGTTTTTTTTTTTTTTTTTATAATATTACAGATTTACATAACAAATTATATTAATGTGAATCACTTATTTTATTGGATAAAACAAAACAATATATTTAGTAACAAAAATGTTTCCTCAAATAAATTTGTAAATTGAATCTTTTGGTATTTAATCCTTCTAACTTTATTAGATATATTTGTTAAGAATGTCAACTCAGCGTATTCCAATTAACAAAGCATTATTCGTATTGTGCTTTATTTTTGAATTTTCTTCTTCTTATTTTTAAATGAAAATTAATTTCTACTGTAATATCAGCTTGATTGCAATTGAGATGGATTTAAAAAGACTCATTAAAAAAAAAAATTGCTCAAAATTGTTTGATCCGTACTAATTAAGGGTCCGTTTGGTATAATTTTTAAAATAAAACTTCTTCAAGTAGAGTTTTTACTAATAGAGCTTTTAAAAGTAGAATTTTTGATTAAAAAAATAATAATTAAGTATTTGGTTGTGAATGAGAATTTTTATTAAAAATTATAAAATTACTTAATTGTATAAACAAAAATTAAATTGTGTTATGAAATAAATGAAATAATGTTGCTAATTGAGGCAAAATTATTATTATTTTTTTTTATTCTTCAAAATATCTACTTAAAATCCAACCAAACACCATAAAAAATTTTGAAATTTTTTTTTTGAGATTAAAAAACTATTTTATCTCTACTATAAATCATACCAAACAGACACTAACTCAGATTTCTTAAGTGAGCAGTTTTTGTAAATATATTTATAAATTTAATTTGACTAGTCCCTAAAAGCGTAGTTGAATTGGTTTTCAAATATCTTAATAAATTTACCACCCAACAAGATTGAGTTTTTGGAATAAGAAGTTAAAAAAATAAATATTTAGACTTATTCACCCTTAATCTTAATAATAATAATATACAAAAAAAAAAAATAGCTTTAAATTAGGGGATTTGTGAAGGAACATATTAAAGGATATATATATATATATATATAAAACACAATGATGCATGAAAAAAATAACAACTAATGGTTAGGATTAAAAAATATAACATATCTAAAGGCTAACTTTATCTGTCTTAATAAGCGGCTCGGATCATTTCATTATAATCTAATGGCTGATAAAGAATCATTTCATTATATAATCTCTATAAAATTGATGATTATAGTTTAACAAACAAATCAAATAACAAAATCATTTTTATTATAAAATCTCTCTAAAAATATCAATTGTAGACTACCAAATAAATTAAATAACAAAATTCTAAAATATCTCTGAAAATAGTAATAATAGATCGTGCGATAAATTTTTTAACATCGTACCATAAACACGGACAATATCTAGAATATAAACATATCCGAATGCAAAGTCGCTAAGGAAAACAAAATTTAAGCCATAGAAAAGTTATTGCTATGCAACTTATCTTCAAAGTGACAATAAAATAAAGAAATTCTGGGTCTAAGCATTTAATTTGTACCATATTGAAAATAAGTGCACAGATTAGTTTTATTCTGAACCTTAACTCTAGACGATTCATTTAAAAACCTACTCTAAGAAAAGATTGAAGAGGTCAGAAAATATCAGTCATTGAAAATCCGTAGGGACCATTAAGGATTTTATATTTTATATTTTGAGTACACGTGACACTACAAAAAAATTAGAGATTATCCACCGAACATTTGATCCGTAATCTAAAAAATTCTGTCGGTAATCAAGATTACCGACCGCACAATATCAGGTTGTAATTCGGTCGGTAAATTGACCGCTTTTTTAAAAAAATATGGGGACTACCATGGCCCCCACATATGTGTCTTAGTATCACCCAATAACGGTTCCAAACTAAACCCACACAATCCACATTAAATTGATGTAATTGATGTGTCAATATAGTTGCAACTTAGCATATGACATGTTTCTTATTATAATAGGTAAATAATATATAATTGTTTGTGTGTGAGTGTATATATATATATATATATATATATATATATATATATTTAATTTTAACGACCGATCATTATTGGGTCAGTAAAATTACTAATTTTTTTTTATAATTAATATTCTTTTACTGATCGAATGAATATTCAGTCGCTGTTTATTATCAATTATCGACCGAAATTTCAGTCGGTAATTGTTAGCGGCATAAACATACATCAAATTAATCTTCTCCGCTGTATTACCGGCCGACTATCGACTGAATATTCAATCGGTAATATTTCGATCGGTAATTATTTTTATACTTTTCGATCGGTAACTACTTAAAAATTTCCAACCGAAATAATCGGTCAATAATTTCAGATTTTCTTGTAGTGTGAATTTAGTATTGATAAACAAAATTTTTAATAGATAATGAATAGGTTTGGTATATATAAATCCGCACTAGAAGTCTAAAATCCACCTATCTATATCCTACCCAAAATAGTAGTGATACCAAAGATTTACTTGTCACAACTAAGCAACTTTGACTGTAATAATTTGATCTCATATGATCATCATGGGATCGTTTAAATATAAATTGCTGTCATTCCCCATATGCAGTAGCAGCTATAGTCAACATCTCATCATTTCCTCTTTATGCATCAAATTGAATGTGAGTTATCATCACTCGGTTCTCATAATAACTATGAAGAGGACATGCAAGCTGTGACATCTCATCTCAATCAATCACAATATTATCTTTTTATCTTGTAAATCATTATAGAATAATTGAACAAAAATGATTGTTTTTTTTGCTTCAACTGTCAATGATACTTGGCTAGTATACTTAAAACTTATGATGAACGGTTAATATACATATATTTAATTATTGTCCCTCTATCTTAATATTTTGGGTATATTTTGAGTTTTATGAGCGTTTTGATGTGTTTTGCAGGTAAAAATCATATCAAGATGCAACAGATTCAACGAGGGATGAAAACGGTAAAATTAGGAGCGAAATTAGCCATATTTTAGAGCCAGGCTGCGCGTCTCAAGGCGCGTGGCTTAACATAATCTTGCCAGAATGTGAGAAGCTGGGCGCGTCACATTGCCCAACAAGCAGAGTCGCGTTATGTGCATCGCGACACGAGGAAGTCGGCCCATGAAAGACCCTCATGACCTCCTATATAAGCACATGAGCATAGAAGAACGCCTAGAGTAAGGCAATAATGAGTGCTTCAACGAGAGTTGGAGTTTGAAGATGAAAACTGCAAATGAGAGTTCTTTCTTCCTTTCATTCTCTACTTTATCTTTTATGAGTTCTTTACTTTTTAATAATGATTAGCTTGTGTTTATTAAATATTATGAGTAGCTAGTTCACTAAATCTAGGTTGTAATGAATTTTAAGCATGTTTAATTAATTATTTACATATTTTTATCATCTGGGTTTATTATTGATTATTTATCATTCTTTGTGCTTTGAGTGCTTATTTTATTTGTTTGGACAATAATAAAATAGTTTTGGTAAATCCTTAGGAACTCGATATAGAGGACATTTGGATTAGTCGTGGGAATAATAGCTGTAATCTTATTCGTTGAATAGATTTCATTGCAGGATAGACATATACCTAAAGGAAAAGCGTAGCCAAGATTAGAACCTGACCTTAATGAATTCAATTTAATTTAATTTAATTAGCATAAATAAATAGTTAATTGATTTATTCTGAATATTTACACATGAACATCGAAAGAAGCATATGAATAATTTAGTGTTATACGTTAATAATTAATTACAATAATATAATTGAATGAAAAGTATCTGAACTCATTGTGTGTATGCTTAGGTGAAATTGCAACTTTAAGTTTCTTATATCTTATAAGATTTCTTCAAAAAATTATTATTTGTTCGTTATTTACTTTTCAATTATATCAATTAAACAAATTCTCTTATCAATAGTTTAGTTTAAATTAAGTAAGTTAATCTTAACATTAATAAGAGAAATATTAAGTCCATGTGAGTTCAACATCCGACTTTCAGTCACTATA
This sequence comes from Zanthoxylum bungeanum, assembly GCA_019454045.1. Lineage (NCBI taxonomy): Eukaryota > Viridiplantae > Streptophyta > Magnoliopsida > Sapindales > Rutaceae > Zanthoxylum > Zanthoxylum bungeanum. The sequence goes on along the minus strand of SKCR01024900.1, from coordinate 871,957 downwards.
TTACTTGAGTGATACTTGCGCTTACATGCAAGATATATAATATCGCGAACAATTTACAAAAAAAAAAAAAAATATACTTAGGTATGTGTGATGATGAATTATTTAGAATATATATGACGTTGTTTGTATTATGGGGAGCGATATTATCACGTGACATTATTTAATTAATCGATATTTTTTTTTTTTAGAAATATAAATTCATAATTACGTCTTTTGTTCAGTTCTATATGACATACATTATACATTGGTATTTTCTCTATTCATCATAATTTTCATCTTAGCAAACAAAAATAATACATCTAAACTATATATGAATAATAATGTACACCAAGATCTTTCAAAGCTAAAGAAAGCTAACAAGATTTGATTTCCAAATATGGACCATGGAAGTGGGTTTATTAATTGCTTAAGTAGGTCAAATCCTATAGCTTAATAGGACAAAGACTTTTTTTTTTTTTTCATGGAATCGTTTGAAATTCCGCAGCTAAATTGTCCCTTTCGTGAAGATAAAACTCCTGGGTGTCCCATACTCTTAAAAAAAACACATTCCCTAAATTCGAACCCGAGATCTAAGATAAGATCCTGAATCCTACACCACCAAATTACGTCATTTGACAAAGACTGAGAAATAGAAATATGAAGGAAAAATGCAAGGGTAACAAAGTCACACGTATATGGCAAAGCTCGGAGAGAATATTCAACACTGAGATTAAGAAAGCAAATCTCTGAATAAACAAGGATTACAGAGTAAAAAGTCTCTCATAAAAACAACTTGCTTTGCTAATTTGTTTTACCAATGCTCCCTTTTTTTCCTCATTCACATTTTTTTTTAAAAAAAAAAAACCATTTAAAATATTTTAATTCCGGTGACAGCGGCTATTAATACTGGACAGTACCACAGCACTCTCTCCAAGCAACATGAGAGATAAAAAATAGTAGTATATAAAAAAAGAACACAGATGCCAAAAGGAAAAATAAAAACTCAAATTAATTTGGCTAGCTTGGAGGAGATGTAAGAGAGTAGTAGTAAAAGGTTCAAAGTCCAAAGATTCAGAATTTCAGAAGCTGCAGAAATAAGAAAATATAAGAAGGTTCCATGAATCAAGGGTCAAGATCATGTGATTACACCCTAAGGAGACAAAAAGAACCAAAGTTCAAAAATACTACAAACTTTTTTAGTGTAAGTTGAGGGATCCCATTGAGCCTTTTTCTTGCTACAAGTACTGTCTCAGTGCAAATGAAAGTTCCTAGAGAAGCTGTAAGAACAATAAGAGGAGGAGGAGGAGGAGGAAGAAGAATGGGTGCTGGAGTTAAAGCTGCAAGTTTCTTCTTCTGGGTCATTTTGGTATTTTCTCAGTTGGGTTTGCTTTGTGCTCTTCATGAAGAAAGTATTGGTAGGTACAGTAATTTTTCAACAAGAAAAACAAAGATTTTCAACACAGAATCAACCTTTCATGCACCTGAGCATCATCCAAGCTCATCAGCTCAGTTGGTGGACACAGAAGGAGAGAATCCAGGCTCATCAGTAGTTTATGAAGATGATAAGAGAGTAATTCACACAGGTCCAAATCCTCTTCATAACTAGTAAGGCATAGCTAGCTAGGTTTTGGTTTCTGTGTGTATGTTAATGCTTGGCAGCTTTTTTTTTTTCTTTTTTTTTTTTTTATTTTAGTTATTTTTAGAATTAAGAGATGATTGTCTGAATGAGATGAGAGCAGAGCATTGGCTTTAGCCTTTGTCAGCGATGGTTTTAATGAAGGAAAAAAAAACTGCAGAGATGGTGAAGGCTACTGTGAATGCTCTTGGTTCTTTTGGAGTGCTTTTTATTTTCTTTTCCCCCTTCTTCTGTACTGTGTTAATGTTAAAAAGATTCATTGTGTTTGAATTTAATGTGGTTACTCCCATATATCTACTTTTTCTTCCATTTTCTGCAAATCTTCTGGCCATCCTTCAATTGTTTTTTTTCTTTGTAATATCATAGGATTGTGGATGAGTCTTGTTATAACGGTAATACTACTCTATTGTAACATGAAGATCATAAGTTCGAATGGAGGACAATAGTCTGTTTGTAAAAAAAAAAAAAAAAAAATAAGACCGATAAATATTGAATTATCTCTAAAACTCACGGCGTAAGAAATCTCGTGGGCTGGTTCATCTTTAATATGATGGGATTAAAATTCCAATATGATGTGCATGCAGCTCATTATTTGGATTCAAATCCTTGTTTCTTTGTTATTTCATTAATTTCTAATACTAATCATGAGAGCAATCTTCTTCACTACCAAATCCACTGAATTAGGCATGGCTGCTTTCTCCTTCAATGGCCAAAAAATAACAAAGACAAAAAGAAGTGAAATGAAGCACAGTGAAAACTGAGGCATTTTTCACATTGAGATTATTGTCCTTGCTTAACAAACCTAACCTGGGTCAAATTCAGAAAGGACCTTGGCCATCTGGATGAGATGAAAGATCAGAATAATGTATTGTAATATCAAAGAAATCAATGGATCATGAGATGAAAGATCAGAATAATGTATTGTAATATCAAAGAGATCAATGGATCATGAGATGAAAGATCAGAATATTGTATGAGCTGGGAAGCAGCAGAAACAAACTGTTCATCATCCTTTATTTATTATATAGGGGCATGCATGTCAGAAGAGAAAATTAAAGAATCTTTTGATTGATTATTCCTAGAAGTCCCAAATCTGGTTTAATTATTTTATTTTTTTTCTTGACTTAAATGCATCCATGTTTCTCAATGAGGATGCCTGTCCTACTGGGCCAACACGCTTTCTCAAGGCTTATAGAATTTTGTACCACCCTTATATATTTTTTACCATAATTTATCAATCGTATATATAATATTTTACACGTTATTAAAAATATAATAAAGATCCGTCTATCATATAATAGATATATACTTGATGTTTAATATATTTTTCAATCGTATACTCAAATTTGATGTACTTTTTAATTTTTGTGTGAACCGGCGAACACAATTTCAAAATTAATGTATTTTTGATAATATATTAACTATTAGAAGTACGAATGATAATTTCCCAATATTTAATGGTAATAAATTTGACTATTGTAATATTTTAGTTTATTTTATTGTTATTACAAGATATTGTGTAAAGCATAAGGTCTTTTGGGCACTCACTCAATTTTATAAACTATTGAAATGCCAATCACAAACCTTTCATGTAAATTTTCATATATTTGTTCTCAATGTCACCTATTGACACAACAAAGTTCATGATCTCAAGGAGAGTTCCATAAAAAAGCTTTGGAAACTTCCTTGGAATTTGCTTTGTCAGCCCTAGAAATGGCTTAAGAAAAGGGGGGGCAGATAATATTTCTTATAATAATGGCTTAAGAAATGGCTTAAGAAAAGAGCTAGGGGAAATACAATAGTGTTTCCCCATGAAATGAATGTTTGCTTGGAGCCATTATAGATGCATTTAAATCTCATTAAAGAGGTAAAACACAATCACAAATGTTCTCGAAACTTAAATTTAAAGAAATTTCAATTTCTAAATTTATAATATGATTTATATATTTTCTTATCATTTATCGGTATGACTCTATTTAAAGAACTCGTTTATGACTGTAAATCCATCTAAGATCCGATAAAATTTAGAATAACTCAAGACTTAAGATAATATGAAGATGAATAATGAGAGTGAAACTACCTCATTTCTCTTTCTTTGTAAACTTTCATAAAATTCTTGTTTATTGCTTCCACCAACCAAACTTCTGGCCTGCAAATTCAATTTTATTTTCCTGATTCTGAGCATATTCAAGTTCTTCTTTCCTTTGCTATCTCCATGTCTTTCACCTGTATGGAAGCCAAGACCTATTAAATTGTCCCACAAACAGTTCAAATTTGTCAGCTGGAAAGGCTAAATTTATTGCAATATCAACCACCCTAAAATTTTGTAATAATGTTAATCAACTCAGGTCTTATTCATGCTAGACCTAAAATTTGATTTTAGCGAAAAGTGATAGATATTTTTCAGTTTAATGTAAAATTATTTCATTGACAATCTAAATTTTTAACAAATTTATATCACACGTTTTAACAAATTTTCGGATTGAACGGAAGCAATACGACTGCGGTGTTACTGCTAAAAATCTTTAAAAGAATGAGTGCAATTAGAATTTGAAGAAGAAATGCATCATTTTAAATTACTAAATTAGAGTTTCATTTCCAGAACTACTAGCAGCCTGCTGTGCCTACCAATAATTTATGAGCAATAAATATGGCCAAGCAGCAGCTACCCAAAAATATTGATCAATGCAGTATCATACAAATATGTGACCAAAAAATATCAGAGGCTGTAAAGGCAAATCCCTTAGGAGTTTGTATCTTTATTTACTATAAAGACTTTGGAAGTTTATTTTTATGGTTTCACAGAACTGAATACAAAAAATTTTGAACAAGGCTACTTTGAATTCTGTCATTTTCATTTTTTCTTGCTGTTCCTGTTTGGACGTGATTTGGTGATACAGGGTTCAAGATCTCATATTGAGATCCCGAGTTCGAATCCAGTGAATGCGTTTCTTGCAAGAGCCTGAGATAATCGAGGGTTTTACATGCTCCGTCCCCAATGGATGTGGCTTGGTGGTGCAGGGTACAGGATCTCACCTTGAGGTTCTGGGTTCGAATCTAGGGGGTGTACTTCTTGTAAGAGCCTGGGACAGCCGGTGGTTTTACCTGCTCCGCGGCCCAGAATGGGTGGTTTGGTGGCGGGGTTTCCATCGTTTCCAAAAAAAAAAAAAGTTTTACTTGCTCCGCATAAGCCCGAATGGGATGATTTGACGGTAAAATTTCCAACGATTCCAAAAAAGAAAAAGGAAAAAAAGGACATATGTAAAGATACTTGAAATAGTTTACACACTTTATAGTGAAAGAGGCCAAGAGGGTGGATTAGGTGACTAATCACTAAAGTAGTCAAACCAAATGTCAATTTATAGAAAAGATAAGTTATTATTCTAGCCAGTAAGTTTAAAAATTGCATCAGCGTATATTTATAAGGAATGTATAGATAGTGATGTCCCTTGGCATTTTCAGGACAGTGTATCATAATTGGATTCAATATTTAGCTAAATCTTATACTGAATTTTTTTTATAATTATTTATGATTGGTATTTATTAGGTAATAATTTAAATGCAATTAAATCCTAACTCTATATTATTATTACAGTATATATGACAGATGATTATGGAAATTTATCACAATTCAACTCGACACTAGATCATTTAAATTTTTGAATACGGAGAATTGGATATTAAATCAACAAGAGATGCGGTGTCTTTTCCTAAGAGAGAATAAGACCTTCTTTTTTTTTTAATAAATATATATACTAGTTTTTGCCCGTGCCTACGGCACGGTGTTACAGTGTTTGGCCAGTGTCTACGGCACATTGTTACAGAATTAAATGATTTTATTTTTTAATTAAATGATACCCGTGCCTACGGCACGGTGTTACAATATTTGGCCGTGCCTACGGCAGAGTGTTACAGTATTTTCCGTAGGCACGGTGTTACAGAATTAAATGATTTTATTTTTTAATTAAATGATTTTATTTTAACTTTCTGTTTTTTAATTTGAAATTTTTTGACCATTTCCATCAATCAATTCACTTTCTTTCCTCCAATTACCAATGAAATGATATGGGCCGTCAATTAAGCCACATAAAGAGAGCCGTTGGATACACTCTCTTTCCTCCAACACCATTCTCCTTTATTATATAGATATTTGTTTATAATAAAATGATTTTATTCATTAATTTACTTGGTAGTTTTCATTTTCCATTTTTATAGAGATTTTATAATGAAATGATTTTTTATCAACCACTAAATTATAATGAAATGATATGAGCTGTAAATTAAGACACACATTATCTCTCTTAATCCTAACCATCTGTTACACTCTCTTTCCCCCACATCATTGTGCTTTATAATATAGATATTTTATTGAGCTCGACAATAGTTGAAATTGAAATACACATAAATCACAATAGCGTAAAACTTTATCAAGGCTTGACATGCCGCAAATCTCTTAGGAAAAAAGGGTGGCTTGAGATCCGACAACGGTTACAGTTTGGAATCGAAATCGAACCGTAACCGAATCCTTGAAAATTATAACTGAATTGGTTTGACTGGTTCAGTTAGGATAAATCATAACTGAATCAAATATCACCGGTTTGGTTATGGTTAATTTAAATTTGGAATCGGTTCAATGGGGCTCCCCATTTTCCGTTGCCCAACGAAGAAGAAGAATGAAATATAACGTGTAAATTTTTAAATTTTAATCATGTAAATAGATGAGGTCACTAATTAGAAAACTTGCATCAGAACTATGTGAGTTTTAATTTCTCCATATAAAAACAAAGTGCAAGCTCTTTATAATAAAATATTTTCACATTTATTTTGCAATCAATTTTTATTTCACAATTATTTTTATTTTTTATATTAAAAAAATGATTAATCTTAATCAAACTGTACAGTTCGGTTAATCGTACAATTAAAATTAACATTTTGGAGTGAACCATAACAACACCGTAGACTTATGATTTGATTATAATTCACCCTAAAAATAAACCGTAATTATACGATTTCTAACAATAACCGAACCACCACCACAACATGCCTAAAACTGAAATCCTCTTAAAAAAAGAGGAGTGACTTCGGAAATTTGTGCCCGATGCTAATTCCACGGCGTTGACCCTGAGCAGCTTTACCACTAAATTATAATGAAATGATATGAGCTGTAAATTAAGACACACATTATCTCTCTTAATCCTAACCATCTGTTACACTCTCTTTCCCCCACATCATTGTGCTTTATAATATATATATTTTATTGAGCTCGACAATAGTTGAGATTGAAATCACATAAATCACAATAGCGTAAAACTTTATCAAGGCTTGACATGCCGCAAATCTCTTAGGAAAAAAGGGTGGCTTGAGATCCGACAACGGTTACAGTTTGGAATCGAAATCGAATCGTAACCGAATCCTTGAAAATTGTAACTGAATTGGTTTGACTGGTTCAGTTAGGATAAATCATAACTGAATCAAATATCACCGGTTTAGTTATGCTTAATTTAAATTTGGAATCGGTTCAATGGGGCTTCCCATTTTCCGTTGCCCAACGAAGAGGAAGAATGAAATACAACGTGTAAATTTTTAAATTTTAATAATGTAAATAGATGAGGTCACTAATTAGAAAACTTGCATCAGAACTACGTGAGTTTTAATTTCTCCATATACCCTAAGAGGATACGTAAGTAACTTGATCATATAAAAACAAAGTGCAAGCTCTTTATAATAAAATATTTTCACATTTATTTGCAATCAATTTTTATTTCACAATTATTTTTATTTTTTTATATTAAAAAATGATTAATCTTAATCAAACTGTACTGTTCAGTTAATCGTACAATTAAAATTAACCTTTTGGAGTGAACCATAACAACACCGTAGACTTATGATTTGATTATAATTCACCCTAAAAATAAACTGTAATTATACGATTTCTAACAATAACCGAACCACCACCACAACATGCCTAAAACTGAAATCCTCTTAAAAAAAGAGGAGTGACTTCGGAAATTTGTGCCCGATGCTAATTCCACGGCGTTGACCCTGAGCAGCTTTGCTACTTTCTGGCCCAGATTTGAAGCCTTGATGGGCTTAAATTCATTGGGCCCAGCCCAACTCACACATATTCCAAATCTCCAATGAATACCCGACACGAGTATCCAATACCCATGACTAAAAAGATCCGAAACTTCTCTGCTTACGTGGTAGCATTCAACTGCTTATTGACAAGAGAAACAGAGTGCTCTCCCTCTTCTCTCTCAACGGAAGCTATGGCCACGGCTTCGCTCTCTCTATCCAGATGGTCAGTGAAGATACCTTCTGATTCCTCTACAGTTGAACTATCTACTTTTCCCTCCAATTCTCCAATTTTTTCCTCCTACCACGTTAAACGACATCGTTTTACCTCTTCCGCTTTACACAACTCCTCCTTTTCCTCTTTTACTTCTAATTCAGGTTCGAGACCCAGCAAGTTGATCGATTCCGAATCGTGTAGCTCGAAACAAACTACAGCTGTTTACAATTCAAAAAACGACGTCACTTCGGTCTCTAACGATGGAGTTCGAGCTCAGAAAAGACAAGCTCTGAGAAGTTTCAAGTCTTTCTTTGGGAAGCGATCTCTTTGGCGTAGGATTTTATTTGCCTCCAAGAAAGTTCGGAGCATCATTCTCCTCAATGCCATCACTGTTGTTTACGGTAAGCTTATTATTTTTTGTTATTTTTATTTTTAAATTCCTTTGCTTCTGATTGGCTGCTGAGAAAATTTGAGGATATGAATTAAGAAGTTGTTTTGTAAATTGAATTCTAGTTTTTTAGTTTTAGTTTTTGCTCTTTTAATCATGTTTTACAATTTTAATTTATTGAAATTAACAGTACTACTTGTGTCGCTGAAATGAAATTCATTGCCTATAGTTCAATTCTTGACAATTGAGTTATGATAAAAACGCATTTCAACATGTAAGTATAATTGTACAATGTCATTGAACAGCTGGGAAGTTGTTGACAGGAACCACCTTGAACCCTATGTGGAATCCAAGGTGAATCCTGACATAACTGACAGGACCCGATCCGAGGTGAATCCAGTGTAGTCCCTATAAATTATGCAAATGACCAAAAAATGGCCACAGGCCTCCACTGTAAACATAAAAGAGGCTCCGTGCCTCTTCTAAACATGATATGTATGCTTCGTCACTAACCATACAAGCATGCGTCTGATATATATGATTACAAATATAAATGAACATGCTCAAAATATGAAATCATGTAGCAATGCATAACGTGGCCCCAACTTGAATCGAAATCCTGGTGGCGAGCTGGAGAAATGAGGGTAATATAGGAAAATAATGAGCTTGAGGCTGGGTGAGTGGTTATAAATAATAATAGTAATACTAGTATAAATTATCTCTTTATACATAATAACATAACCATAATTATGCAATAGCTGTAATATAAGAACATTCATGATGTCCCCAAGGGGCTTGGCTTGGTGGTGTAGGGCTTAGGATCTGATATTCAGGTCCTGGGTTCGAATCCAATGAGTGCGTTTACTAAATGAATCGAATTTCATAACACAAATTAATATAATTTATTTACATGAATTCTTCATAAATTTCATATGAAATACGCAATTAATAAATTTACTAAAAATAGTTTACCAAATATCGACAATATTATTTTTTTAAGATAATCGGCAATGATTTATCGAATCTTAGTTGAAAAATAACAATAACTAATAAAAAAATAATAAAACGAATCATAAACGATTAAATGAATCAGTGAGCTTAAAAATCGAACTGACTCATTTATTAAACGAATCCATTTTTTCATATCCATATTTGCTTTAAAGTGAATCGATCGAACGAGTAAACGAATCATTACCCAAATTGCCATCCCTATCATATATAACATACAGAGAACAACACCAAACTAGTACCTCGGGGAATCGGGACCCTCTTTGTACGAGCAGAGTGGGGGACGAACCATGGTCATACCCGACGGAACACATCATCGCATGGGCATGACATATACTAATCATGTCATATGCATGCACAGAGTAACCTAATGGGAAGGGGGTACACATCCAGTTGATCACAATCTCATCACATGTCATGATAAATCATATAATATACATATTTGTAATCATATCATGCTATTTATCATACTAATATTTATAATAACTTCATGGAATATGTATAATATAAACAAACAATCCACTCACAATTCTTGGTTTATACGTGGGTTCGTTGTATCTCCGAAGGATTCCTTGGTGTGTCGATTTCTCCTAAAACACATGATTCATAAATTAACCATTGGAACTGATATAACAACTGATATGTATAACAAAAACTGTAACATAATTACTCAAGCTTCATAATCTGTTGCCCACTGATTCACTGGATATCAAACTAATTACCCAATTCTGTTTTCCTTAGATTTTCCTTTTGTTCTTCACTTTTGGCTCTCTCTTTCACTCACGGTTTCTTTATGTCAATGTTCTCTGTCTCGCTTTCAAATCGACAAACCGACTCAAAGCAACTACATATAGCATTCAGCAAGCTAACAGCTTGCTGTCTCTTCTAGCAATAGCCATGTGTGGCTTTTAAATAGCATGCACGTGCCTCACAGTTGTGTGGGCTTATGACGGGTTGGTTGTTAGTGATGAGTGGAATTGTAGTCGATTTTACTGATGGTTTGGCGCAAGGGTGCCCTCATTGAAGAAGAAGAGGAAAAGGGAAAAGCTTGTAGTCTGTTTTTGACAAAGATGTTTATTTTTTCTGCATTTGAAAGTAGAATTAAATACCATGAAGGCCACACGGATCACTTTTGCCCGTCACTGGTTTGTAGATCGTATGCTTTTCATTCATAGTCTGGCATCATAGATGCATGTGTGGTAGCTTGACAAAATACTATATTGCTCTCTAACGTCCATGGTAAGTGGATTGCTGGGACATGTATTTGCATTAACAGATTAAATCATCCATTATTTGCAGTTCATGATTTTAGTTTTATTTACTTTCATGCTGTAGCTAGTAACATCCCAGTTCTGAAAGAGGTTGAAGCGATAGTAGATCCATCATCCTTCACTGTTATAAGATTTGCTCTGTCTGCAATACCGTTCATTCCGTTTGTTCTGCGAGCTCGATATGATGCTCATACCCGAAATGCAGGGTTTGAGTTGGGTGTATGGGTCAGTCTAGGGTACCTAATGCAGGCACTTGGACTTCAAACTTCTGATGCTGGACGTGCCTCATTCATATCAATGTTCACTGTAAGTTTCTCACTTTCTTGGTTAATTTTATTAAGCATATCAAAGAAAGTTCCCTTCTCTGAAGTGCTTAAAGATACATTTATGGCACATTTTACATGAATTTATCAGGTAATAGTGGTTCCCTTGCTTGATGGTATGCTAGGAGCAATAATTCCTGCCCGTACCTGGTTTGGTGCTGTTATGTCTATCTTAGGAGTTGCATTGCTGGAATCCAGTGGATCTCCTCCAAGTGTAAGCGGTTTCTTAATTTTCAATGTTCTTAGCTCATTTGATGAGGAACCAACTGTATGCATTAGTATTCTTTCAGTTGGTGTATTTATCTTCAACTAAATATAGCTTACATCTTGGGTTCTTATAATATGTTCTATAACAATTCAGGTTGGAGATCTTTTAAACTTCTTAAGTGCAGTGTTTTTTGGAGTCCATATGCTAAGAACTGAGCACATTTCAAGAAGCACGAATAAAAAGGACTTTTTACCGCTACTTGGATATGAGGTTAGTGTATTCTGCAAATGTTTTAAGTTGAAACCATGATGTGTTCATCTTCATGTATGGATTGATCTGATTTTTGAATTCAGGTATGCGTTATTGCTCTCTTGTCAGCGATATGGTATTTTTTTGGAGGCTGGTTTGGTGGCATCCAGGGTTCTGACCCATCATCTTGGACGTGGACAATGTTTTGGGACTTGATGGTTGCATTTCCATGGATACCCGCACTTTACACTGGCATATTCTCAACAGGGCTGTGTTTATGGATAGAGGTATTGAAATTTCCCATGGAGAGAAGATTTTGCCGTTAGATCCTACATTATTCTAAGATCTGGCTATTAGAGACTTTAGAGTTTTTAAGTTATGGGGTAATCTTGTAGAACTGATGATTTATTGGGGGTCTAGCTTAGCAAATTCAGGATACTTTTTGTTTTGTTAAGTTAGTTAATTTAAGTATCGAGGATTAAGATTCTAGATCACTTGGTTCCCGGAATCAAAATCTTATTAGGATAACTAAAAGAAGTTTTTATAAACCTACATACTGATTTAGGTTTTGGTTGATGATATATTATCATTTATTTTAGTCAGTCAATTTTGCCTCGTCTTCTCTTCCTTTTTATCTTTTTCATTTTTCTTCTCTTAGTTTGCTTTTTATTTATTCTCTCCACCCTTTAAATTCGGTTTATTTGCTGTTTCATTTTTTGATTCAGCACTCAACCCATTGATTTTCGTCCCCAACTCCAATTCTGTCTCTATTTACCATCACATCATACTCCATCCCACCACGTTTTCTTATAGAGACAACACCTTAGAAGTTAGAACTACATATTATGGCTATCCTAAACAATGGTAATAGAATAAATTAGCCTTTCTTAGCAATATAAAAAAATTAATTAATATTCTTTTGAAGGAAACATCTTTTTGGAAATTGTTCTTAATAAATTAGTCGACTTTACAGATGGCTGCAATGCGAGATGTGTCAGCCACAGAAACTGCAATAATATACGGGTTGGAGCCAGTATGGGGTGCTGGTTTTGCATGGTTTCTCCTTGGTGAAAGGTGGGGTGCTACTGGTTGGCTTGGTGCTGCTCTTGTGCTAGGTAAAAGTGATTTTATTTTTCCTATGTATAAATATTAATTTCTGACTGCAAAATTAGACCGAAATTATCTTATTAATTAATTGCTTTGGAAGTGAGTGTTAGTGGAAGAGGCATTTAGTGCAATAAATATATCAAAATGGGAAATGGAAGAAGGAAAAAAACTTTGGTTTTGCATGCCATTCTGTTATTTCCTTCTACTTTCTTTTTTTTCAAATTGGTCAAATTTATTTCCTCTGGATTTATTTGTGGCTGGTTTTTTGGTACTCTGTTCCATTGATTGATTGCTGCACCATGAGAACTGTAAAAACCCAAAGGATCATATCTATTGATTTTTCAGAAGAAAATTATCATCCTGCTGCATTCAAACGGTGTTATATGTTCTTTGTACAACTTATATAGAGAATCAGATCTTATACAAAACAATTTAACTCAGACCACCAACTGTTCGACTCAGGAATGTAACGAAGCCATAAATTCGGGCTACTTGTTCTGACTGCTACTTTAGTATTTATCAGGATACTGTGTCATTCTTCAATCCTATTGCACCTAAAGATCCTGCAATCTGGATGTCATGCTTTGTTTTTATATTGGAACTACATGGGTGAACCCACTTTCCTTGTTTCTCTGCTAACAATTTTTGGGCACAAGGATTATAACTGAAGTTCGTGTACGATCACGGCCACTCTCTAGTCTCTAGCATAGCATCTAATGGCATCTCCACATACTGAATGACGACTTGTTCTTCAAAACTTGAGGCATCCGGTGCAACTTATTTGTTGAATGACAATGTTTCATCTCCATGTAGGTGGAAGCTTAACAGTGCAGATATTTGGTTCGCTATCTCCTAGTAATTGCAGTGAAGATGAAAAGAGATGCAAGAATGGTGATCCGCGACTCGGATCGAACAAGCAAAATGGTTTCTCCACCTCTCCAGTTACTGTCAGTTCCAGAGAGGATGTTCCGAATCTATTGAAAAAGTAAGCCACATCTCTTGCAACTCCTTTTTCCCGTTGTTTTCCAAAAGCTGATATTTTTTTCAAGCCCGTTGGCTTTCAGCCGTACACGTGTATATACGTTTAAATACTCGATTTTATTTATATATATATACACACACACATATAGGAACAGAGAACTTGAGAATTCCAGTGTATCAGTTATCATCTGTACTTTGTATGTTAAAAGAAGCTTCTACGCTAACGTTTAAACTCTGATCTTCCAAGTTTTGTGTTTAACAAATATTCAGTCTTGATCTAGAAAATCATTTTAATAATCACCACGATTATATCACAGAGATTTTTTTGGATAATTTTTTATTTGCAGATTCATGTTATAGGTAATATAGGTCTTGTCTCTCTAGCGTTCATATCCTGATGGTTTACAAAATCATTTATTTCGCTATCACTTTTTTTTTTAAATCGTTGGAAATTTTATCGTCAAACCATCTCTTTCGAGATTAAGCAGAGCAGGTAAAACTCTCAGCTGTCTTATGTTCTTATAAGAAACGTATTCTCTAGATTCAAACTCAGGACTTCAAGATGAGATCTTGAATCTTATACCACCAAATCATATGATTATACCATCAGGACTATTTCGCTATCACTATTGTTATCATTTTGAAATTTGTATATATCTATAAAAAGTATCACCATCATCATCAATGATTTTGTCACTTTTTTGTTTTGTTTTGTTTTGTTTTTGTTCGCTTATGGAGGCCACAGTGATACTGTGATTACATAATTATTTTTTTAGAGTTGGTGATGACTTCTAATTAAAACAAATCATTGCCACAGTGATACTGCGATTACATAATTATTTTATAAGAGTTGGTGATGATTTCTAATTAAAATAAATCATTGTTAGTTTAATTAGATTTTGTCAATCTTAAGAAATTGACATGTATGTAATCTCAATCTTACTCGGATTAGGCAGATTTATAGATAAAATTTGACAAGAGATTGAACAATTGTGAATATTTTAATCTGACTATATAATTTATATTGTTAATTTTTTGAACTATTGATCAAAATTTTGGAGATATATTTGTCCTCTTTATGAAATTTTGGGATTTATATATCATTTTATTAAATTTTAAAGTGCATATGTCATTTTATTAAATTTTGACATGCATATAACTATTTTCGAAATTAAGGAATGTGTCTTTCCATTATATAAAATTTTGGGATATATATATATATATATATCACTTTCCCTTTATCTTATTACGAAAAGTTTCTCTTCAAGAACAACCAAAAAAGAGAATAATCTTTTGGTTTCATACGAGTACTTATCTAAAGTAATTTTGGATGATTTTTTGCAATTATTTTGTTTTTTTTTTCCAACAAAGATAACAACAGTAAGCAATAATGGATGAGTGATGATGGGAACAAGCTAATGCTAAATATAAGATTTATTTATAAGGTGTCTTGTGATAAGACATGTCCTTAATATGTGATTATTAGAAAAGACACCGAATGAGGGAAATGATATAACATTTGAGTTGAAATTGTATATTGAAGAGTTATGACTCATTTAATGATTACATCCTTAAGCATGACAACGTTCCATGTATATAAATAAGCCATGGATTCTCATTTCTTCTTCATTAATTTTTCTTTATAAATTCTCCTACAACTCTTGGGCATTTTAGGAAGTCTAAAGGTTTTTTTATAATTAAGAGAGTTTCCACCATTTTTATCATTATTCAAGTTCTTGGAGAAAAGAGCGACTCTTCTTCAAGAAGTAATTAACCAAGTATTCGTAGAGCACCGAGGTGGAGCTAATAAGTTCTTGATGACAGATGAATCTCGACATGTTCTAAAGTTTCCATCTTTTTCAATAATTTTTTCAGATTTTTCTAATTTATTACGTTTATGGTATATTGATGGGATGATAGTGACAATTTGATTCTATAATGCATGTTTAAATTGATTAATAACACATTGTAAAATGCAAACAACAACAATTGATCAAAGCCTCTATTATTTGTTGAAATTAATCATTTTTCTTTTTGCATTTCAAAACTTATCAAAATTTATTTATTTAGATTAAAAAATATTAATTTTAAACTTTTTGTATCTTTCAACAATTTTATGTTAATTTTTTTTCACTAATGGAGTTTACCACATTAGGTAATTATAGAAGTCCAATGACCTAACTCATAGTCAAAACCGAGTTGAGAGCTATATCAAGCTTAGATACTTAGCCTAATATTTATTCTAAATGATACCTAATAATTATTCTAAATGATATGAGATAATGTCGTCAATAGTAATATAGTAAAAGACCAAAAAAAGTTTAAATGTAAAAAAAAAAAATATCTTTTTAATGGTTGGAAAATTTAATTAATTTTGAAATATGAGAATAATTTACTAAATGAGTAGTGATAGATATACTCCATAATTACATAATGAGTACATAATTATGATTTCAAATCAATCAACAGAAATTGTGTGTATAAATAGTTATTTAATTAAATTAAAATTTTAATTTAAAATCACAATTCAATTGGTATATTCGTTTACATCTATCATTATTCTTACAAAAATAATCTCTTTCTTGGCTTTCCAAAATCATACTTAGAAAATCAATCAATCATTGAATAATAACTTAATTGTAAATGATAAAAAAAAAAAAAAAAAATTAACAGTTTTACTACTTATTACTATATTTTTAACTAAAATTTTAAAACAGTCCTGGCCTCTGGAATTGAC
Organism: Zanthoxylum bungeanum; assembly: GCA_019454045.1. Taxonomy (NCBI): domain Eukaryota; kingdom Viridiplantae; phylum Streptophyta; class Magnoliopsida; order Sapindales; family Rutaceae; genus Zanthoxylum; species Zanthoxylum bungeanum. The sequence continues at coordinate 855,778 of SKCR01024900.1, read as the reverse complement.
TCAAAACTTTTTTTTTCCCTATATATAGAGAGACCAAGGCATCTAAGTCGATGCACTGAATTCTTAGAAAATCAATTAATTCTGAGAATATATAAAAATAAACTTGAGCTAGAGGTATGGCTCTAGTTGGTAAGATAGAGAAGCAAATAGAAATCGAAGCACCTGCTGAGAAGTACTACAATATTTTCAAAAACCAATGCTTCCATGTCCCCACCGCCTCTCCGGCGAATATTAAGGCTGTTGATGTCCACGAAGGCCAGTGGCATCACCACGGCGCCGTCAAGCTCTGGACATATACCGTTGGTAAGTTATAAGCCACAATATTATTGTTTAGCTGAATTTACTGAGCTCGTCTGTGCTAATTAATCTCTTTAATTATAATTTTTAGCGTCGAAAGTAAGCGACGCTAAAAGTCTCATTTTTAACGTCGAATACTTTCGTCGCAAAATATGAACTATAGTGTCGGGAACTCTTATTGTTCGTCGAAATAAATTGGACGCAAACTAGGAGGTTTTAGCGTCGATAATATCTATTTCAACGCTAATTGTCGTTCTCGTCCATATTTTAGCGTCGAAACTTTTCGCTAAAGGCCATTTTATAGTGTTATAATTTTTTGTCATGAAACTCATATCAACACCGAATCAAAGTCTCATTTAGCAGCTACTTCTTAATTATTATTGCTTTTCTTCATCAATATTTTATAATTGAATGATTAAACAGAAGGAAGAACTGAGACTTTCAAGGAGAAGGTTGAGCATGATGATGCAAATATGTCAGTGACTCTCGTTGGCCTTGAAGGTGATGTGTTCAAGAATTTCAAAAGCTGGCTCCCAGTTTATAAAGTGACTCCTAAAGGAAATGGTAATGCTTCAAGCAGCATAGCAACATGTAGCATTTCATATGAGAAGCTAAACCCTAATGTTCCGGACCCAGTTGCTTATGTTGATTTTATGATCAGCATTACTCAAGATGTTGCTGCCCATATTACTAAGGCATAAAAATATATATATTCTACTCAATATGCTTCTGTGTTTGAATAATAAAATAAAATCTTGAGAGCTGAGACCTCTCAGTTTGAGTTGCTTTCAATTTGAAGTTTGTAAATGTCTGGTGTGTTCTTATTATCAATAATAAAAACTTGGAGCTACGGTTGTACGTGGCAGCTTCCTTTCATATATTCAAACGTAAATATTCTGATCTTTATGTTATTCCATTGTTTTACGGAAATTAATTCTGAAACCTGAAGATGGAAAACGATGCTCCAGTTATAGGTGAGAGTAATTTTTGGTGAAACGGATGAATTAGTGACGTAATATCATCAATTAATAAATAAAAAAAGATGTGTAATTAAATTTTTTAATCTTTTAATATATTAGTGTTGAAATCCATAGCCGTAACTCAAAATATAAGTATTAGCTATAACTAATGGATTGAGTTTTGTTTCAATTTATTGTTTAGCAAGTATTTCTCAGGGATATCATACATTTTTTTACATTGCACCCCACACACTCTCCACTCTCAAAATAAACGAAACCCTCTACACTTGAACTCTTGGCTTTTTTGTTTTGTAGTAAGAGTTAAACCAATTGTCCGGTTCCAAAAGGTGTGGTTTAGTGGAATAAGGATTAGAATTTAGTGAGATTTATAATGTTTTAAAAAAAATAATAAAAAACCAATATGATCCTCTCCACCTCAAAATAAACATATCATGTTAGATTTGGATTTATGATTTTTTACTTCTATGGTGAGAGTTAAGTCATTTATGTAGATTTAATTAGAGCTCCGGGTCATTTAAATTTGGACTTGTAGTCTAATGGTGTCTCCAAAGGGCGTGGCTTGGTGTATACGGTTTAAGATCTCAACTTGAGGTCTTGAGTTTGAATCCAATGAGTGCGTTTCTTATAAGAGTCTGGTACAGTCGGGAGTTTTCCTTACTTCGCTTAAGCCCGGAAGTGTGGTTTGGCAGTGAGATTTCCAAGATTTAAAAAAAAAAAATGTAGTCTAATGGTGGATTTTTGCTCACATAAATTGACAGTAGATTTATCATTTATATAAACTTAACATGAGTTATGAGTCATTTGAACTTGTAGTTCAATAATGGATCTTTGCCCTCATCAATTCGAGTTTATTATGGCTCATTCTCTATTAAAATATATACTTTAGATTGGAGTAGATTTAATTTCTCCCCAATGTGGGAACAAATTTTTGAGGAGATTTTAACTTTACAATTTACAGGTTTCTAATTATCATATAATTATTATGAAATTGACACAAGGTGAAAGTGACATTAACTTAGCAATTGGTGAAGTAGGCACAAGATTTTCATATTAAAATGGGCAGACACGTCTATAAAAAATTTGCAAAAATGTGTATTACTGGATATTTTACAGTGAGACTGAATAAGTTTTTTAATAAAAAATTGTTATTGTGCATTAAAAAAAATGATAAAATTTTCTGAATGCATTATTAGAAGGCACACCTACCAAATAAAGTCTGCAATAATTTCTGGATAAGCTTGCCTTCATCATTTGGCAAAGTTGGTTATATTTTTTTGGCAAAAATACAAAACTAACCCTCTAACTTTCACGTTTTTTTCATTTCAGTCCTCTAACTTTCAGTTTTTTAATTCAGTATTCTAACTTTTAATTTTTGTCAATTCAGTCCTCCGTTACAAATCCGTTACTGCTGCCAAAACGACGCCGTTTAACGGATGACTGAATTGACAAAAATTGAAAGTTATAGGACTGAATTGACAAAACTGAAAGTTAGAGGACTGAAATGAAAAAACGTGAAAGTTAGAGGACTGAAATGAAGAAAAATGAAAGTTAGAGAGTCAGTTTTGCATTTTTGCCTAATTTAATTTAGACCATATTAAATTAGTTTTTTTCTTATTTTTTTAAATAGTAAAAGAAAAAGAAAAGAGGCTACAACTGTTAGGAAAATTAATAAATATAATTTTAATGATAACAAGAAAAAATTATATTTCAACAATTACATTTCAAATATAAGTGATGTATTTTTAATTTTTAATATGTGATTTGACAATGTAATTTATAAATATAATTTTGACAATGTAATTTATAAATATAATTTTAATGTAATAGAACAATAATCTCTAATGTCTCACGGAAATGTTTAAGAAAATGCTTGTCCAGGATCAACCTTCATCATATCATTATTTCTTGAATGAATAAGATTTTTTTAAAAAAAAAAAATGAATGGGTTGTTACTTAGTTCACTAATTATTTGTTTAAATTGTTGGAATCTGTTTTCAATTTATATTATTATCAGTAGGTAATATAATATTAAATTAGTTTTCTTAACAGTTGTAGCCTATTTTCTTTTTCTTTTTCTTTTACTATTTAAAAAAAATAAGAAAAAGAAAACTAATTTAAAATGGCCTAAATTAAATTAGGCTAAAATGCAAAACTGACCCTCTAAATTTCACGTTTTTTCATTTCAGTCATCTAACTTTCACGTTTTTTCATTTAAGTCCTCTAACTTTCAGTTTTGTCAATTCAGTCCTCTAACTTTCAATTTTTGTCAATTCAGTCATCCGTTAAACGGCGTCGTCTTGGCAGCAGTAACGAATTTGTAACGGAGGACTGAATTGACAAAAATTGAAAGTTAGAGGACTGAATTGACAAAACTGAAAATTAGAGGACTGAAATGAAAAAACGTGAAAGTTAGAGGGTCAATTTTACATTTTTACCTATTTTTTATTATATAACTGACAGAGGCAGCCTCATTATTTTGATTCTTTTTAATTATATAACTGACAGAGGCAATCTCATTATTACGTTTCATTTATTTATTTGCTTTTTAAAAAAAAAAAAAATAATTAAGTTGACATATGAAACTTGGAAGACTCAACAAGATAAGGACATTAATATTTCAATGAAGGCTCCTCCAATAATTGGGATTTTGACACTATATTCTACTATCAGATAATTCACACGATGCGTGGTTTGTTTTATTAGATATAAATATGATATATATCATATAAAAAATAAAATTAATTAATATTGTATGTTTAATTATAATTATTGAGGTAAAATAATTTCTTTAATTTTCTTTCAAATTAACAAAGTCTTATTTTATTTATAACTTTTTATTGATAAATGATAATTCTCTTAGTCGAGGTAAAATAATTTCTTTAATATTCTTTCAAATTAACAAAGTCTTATTTCATTTTATAACTTTTTATTGACAGATGATAATTCTCTTAGTGTAAGTACATATTTGGCTAACTTAGGAATATTTTTGTAGTTAACTTAATATAACTTATGATTTTTAAACTTCTACTAATAAATATGTGAGAGTTAATGAAGAACGTGAAAAATTAAATATTAATAATTCATTTGAAATAAATACACATTTAATTAACAAACTTTCAATTAATAATAATATAAGAAAACGAAAGTTGGAAGAGTTGAGAAAATGAAAGATTTGATATTGAAGAATATGAAAATGTGAAACATTATAACTCATTTGAAACAGTATGTATTTAATTAAAGTATTTTCAATAATTAATAATTTTAGAAAACGAAAAGCTTGGAGGATATGTGAAAATAAAATATTAGTGGTAGAAGAATGTGAAAAATTATACATTAATAATTTATTTTAAATATTAATGATTCATACGCCGACAGCCTCAAATATGAAAATGCCTACTTGGACATCCATATATGATATATATCAAATTTAAAATAAAATTAATTAATATCGTACATTTAATTATAGTTCTCAAAGTAATGTAATTTCTTTAACATTCTTTCAAATTAACAAATGTAATTTATAACTTATTCAATTTTATAATTTTTTTATTGATAAGAATAAATTTCTTAGTGCAAGTATAGATTTAGCTAGCTTAGGAACAATTTTATAATTAACTTAATATAACTTATTATTCTTGAACTTTTACTAATAAATATATGTGAGAGTTTATGAAGAAAGTGAAAATTTAAACATCAATAATTCATTTAAAATGAAAACACATTAATTAACAAACTTTCGATCATTAATAATACAAAAAACACGAAGAGTTGAGAAGAGTTAGGAAAATGAAAGGTTTGAGATGGAAGAATATAAAAGTTGAAACATTAATAATGTGGACTCCGGAATTCACCAAGGGTCCTCAATCAGAATTTGTAAGTTGGGCACTAGCAATCCTGCAAAAAACAAAGTAGAGTGGACGAGAGTAGACTACCACCGGTGTGGTGGATACCGGGTATACTCCGACGCCCAAGTCAGTGGCACGAAATAAATTTGTAAAGTGGGAAAGCAAGGTTGAATATTACCTCTACTTCCTTTGTTTGGCCGTGAGGGCTGTGTAATATATGAGGGGATTAAGGATTGAGAGCATGAAGTATTTAGGGTGAGAGAAATGAGACTTGAATGAATTCTTCCCGCATCTTTTCATATTTATAGATAAAACGTTGGTGTATTTGGTAATGGTTTTGGAGTAAGTGAGGATTAATGCTGGAATTAGGTTAAGTGGAGTGGTGGAGTGGTGGGTGATTTAATGCTAGAATTAGGTTAAGTGGAGTGGTCATGCTTTTTGTTAGTTTATGATTTAATTGTAATAAAAAAATACATAATTCTTTGGGCTTTGGTCCTTATTTTCAGGCCTAATATGCTGATGGGCTTAAGGTGAAAGACAGTTTTACCCTTGGACCAAATTTGGCCCATACAGTTTGTCCCTTACTCTCTAAGTCAAAGAACTTTTGTTTTAGAGAGTATATTACCTTCTGCCAAATGTCGTACCAAAATATATACAAAAACATGGGTTTCTGTTTGCATGCATCTGATTTATCTCGGGTCATGGAGTACGTGTCTTTGACCGAACTGAAATAGAGCTTCAGGAGTTCATGAGTCCAAGGGAATGTTCGTAGTCGACCGAACCAAACTGCAGTTCAGGAGTATGCTTTGACTCGACATGAGTCCAGGGGAATGTTCGTAGTCGACTGAACCAAACTGCAGTTCAGGAGTATGCTTTGACTCGACATGAGTCCAGGGGAATGTCCCTTGTCGACCGAACCAAACGGTGGTTCAGGAGTTTACCTGACTCGACATGAGTCTAGGGGACTGTCCCTTGTCGACTGAACCAAACGGTGGTTCAGGAGTTTACTTGACTCGACATGAGTCTAGGGGAATGTCCCTTGTCGACTGAACCAAACGGTGGTTCAGGAGTTTACCTGACTTGACATGAGTCTAGGGGAATGTCCCTTGTCGACTGAACCAAACTGTGGTTCAGGAGTTTACTTGACTCGACATGAGTCCAGGGGAAATGTCCCTTGTCGACTGAACCAAACGGTGGTTCAGGAGTTTACTTGACTCGACATGAGTCCAGGGGAAATGTCCCTTGTCGACTGGACCAAACGGTGGTTCAGGAGTTTACATGACTCGACATGAGTCCAGGGGAAATGTCCCTTGTCGACTGAACCAAACGGTGGTTCAGGAGTTTACTTGACTCGACATGAGTCCAGGGGAAATGTCCCTTGTCGACTGAACCAAACGGTGGTTCAGGAGTTTACTTGACTCGACATGAGTCCAGGGGAAATGTCCCTTGTCGACTGGACCAAATGGTGGTTCAGGAGTTTACATGACTCGACATGAGTCCAGGGGAAATGTCCCTTGTCGACTGAACCAAACGGTGGTTCAGGAGTTTACTTGACTCGACATGAGTCTAGGGGAATGTCCCTTGTCGACTGAACCAAACTGTGGTTCAGGAGTTTACTTGACTCGACATGAGTCCAGGGGAAATGTCCCTTGTCGACTGAACCAAACGGTGGTTCAGGAGTTTACTTGACTCGACATGAGTCCAGGGGAAATGTCCCTTGTCGACTGAACCAAACGGTGGTTCAGGAGTTTACATGACTCGACATGAGTCCAGGGGAATGTCCCTTGTCGACTGAACCAAACAGTGGTTCAGGAGTTTACATGACTCGACATGAGTCCAGGGGAATGTCCCTTGTCGACTGAACCTAACGGTGGTTCAGGAGTTTACCTGACTCGACATGAGTCTAGGGGAATGTCCCTTGTCGACTGAACCAAACGGTGGTTCAGGAGTTTACTTGACTCGACATGAGTCTAGGGGAATGTCCCTTGTCGACTGAACCAAACGGTGGTTCAGGAGTTTACCTGACTCGACATGAGTCTAGGGGAATGTCCCTTGTCGACTGAACCAAACGGTGGTTCAGGAGTTTACCTGACTCGACATGAGTCCAGGGGAATGTCCCTTGTCGACTGAACCAAACTGTGGTTCAGGAGTTTACTTGACTCGACATGAGTCTAGGGGAATGTCCCTTGTCGACTGAACCAAACGGTGGTTCAGGAGTTTACATGACTCGACATGAGTCCAGGGGAATGTCCCTTGTCGACTGAACCAAACGGTGGTTCAGGAGAGGAGTTTACATGACTCGACATGAGTCCAGGGGAATGTCCCTTGTCGACTGAACCAAACGGTGGTTCAGGAGTTTACCTGACTCGACATGAGTCTAGGGGAATGTCCCTTGTCGACTGAACCAAACGGTGGTGGTTCAGGAGTTTACTTGACTCGACATGAGTCTAGGGGAATGTCCCTTGTCGACTGAACCAAACGGTGGTTCAGGAGTTTACCTGACTCGACATGAGTCTAGGGGAATGTCCCTTGTCGACTGAACCAAACGGTGGTTCAGGAGTTTACCTGACTCGACATGAGTCCAGGGGAATGTCCCTTGTCGACTGAACCAAACTGTGGTTCATGAGTTTACTTGACTCGACATGAGTCTAGGGGAATGTCCCTTGTCGACTGAACCAAACGGTGGTTCAGGAGTTTACCTGACTCGATATGAATCCGGAGATGGTGATGGTGTAGATCTCAATGTTTTCCACGTGTCATCAAATAGAGCAAAACCTAACGGCAAATACGAGGCGTCTTTTTGGCGGGAAAATAAACCGCCTCAAAGTAGTATAAGAGTGGCTTCGTAGGTTCATTTGCTTCATTCACACTTATCAGCGAGTTGGGAGAAAGCTTCAAGTTTTCTAAGGTACTCTTCATAACCTTCTTCATGTTCTTCATTTCCTTTCATTGTTCTAGAGTAGATTCAAACTTTTCTTAGCTAATTTACGTAGTTTGATCTCTTGAAACTAAGTTAGTTTGGTGGAATCTTGTTTGGAGAATTGGTAGTGAGTTTGATCTTTAGGAAACATAATCCCTAGAAAATTTTTGTTTATCAGCTAATTAGTGAAAAAAAAATATCGAATGGAGACTCCTTAGATAGCTTAGGCAAGCAAATTGATACATATGTAGAAGAGTCGTCGAGTGAACCCACTGAAGAGGCATCAATGAGGGAATGGGCGCGTCAAGAATTCTTCGAAGAAGGACCAGTTACTGTTTTGTCGAGCCAAGTTCATATGCTTGCGATTCCTATCAGGTCAATAGCAGCAGCAATAAGGGAGTCGAGTGGTCCGGTTAGCACAAGTGAACCGACCAATTTATTAACAAAAAACCCAGCAAGTCGAATGACAGAAAGTCTGCTAATGGAGCTTAGGTGTAAATATAGATTTCCAAAGTCGATGGAATTAAGGGTTCCTTTGCCGACTGAAAGGATAGACTACAAAGTTGACGGGTGGATTGGATTTTATGTACGGCCTTTTACTGATGGTCTCAGGTTTCCTATTCCAAGGTTAGCCTGGGAGGTTTTAGATCACTATGGGATTGCTCCTTCGCAGTTGATGCCTAATGCTTGGAGGATTCTGTTGTCGATTGAATGCTTATCTTTCGAAAAAGGTTTATTTTTTGGAGTGAAGGACATCGCATATTCATACTACTTGAAAGAGCATTTAACCGAGAAAGGGAGGTATACTTTGTATCTTCGTCGAAAGAGAGAACAGTTAATAATGGGTTTGCCGACAAACGATAGGGGTAATTGGCAGTCTGATTACTTCTTCGTGAGGAATGAGGGGGTTTTTGGGTCGACTGGAATGGGTCGTGTCTCTGATTACTGGAGTTTAATTAGTGAGTATCGATACTTTCTATATAATGATGTAATGTAATACTGATTGTCGTATGCAGCTAATCAACTTGTTATATGTCTTGCAGGTCCTTTCAAAAACATGTAATTCGACAGAACCCCCAAAATCCTTTCTAATACTCAAGCTCTTACAACTCTTCCTGTCGAAGAAAGAGATTGGAGGATTATTTTGATAGAAAGAAGACTAAGGAAGACACCAGTGTGGAAAGAAATCTTCGAATCTGAAGGTATATCTACGCCTTTGGCACTTTGTAATCAAGTATTGGAAGTCATCCATTCTACCTGGTCGATTCATGCACTCTACGGGGGGGTGTTTTTTATAAAACCTTTAACTCCAAGAGAAATTTTATGCGCAGATGACATAATGTCGAGACCAGTTAAGGTTGCTTCAATTGATGAACTGAAGAGTAGAAAGAAGGCCAGGAAGCTGAAAATGAAGGAACCATAGGAGAGTGTTCCTGAATTGCCTCAGCTTCAGTCGACTGAAATTCTACCAATCAAGGAGAAGTCGACTGGTATTGTTGTGATGAAAGGAGGAAAGAGGAAGGTAGCTGAAGTTGAAGATGATTTTGAGAATATCACTGTCAAAATCCCCACAGGGTCGACTGTAATTCAGACCCGTCGAGTCTTAATCCTTTTATTAAGGAACTCCTGTTGGAAGAAGATGATCGAAGGCTCACTCAATTGGGGCTGTCGAAGCAATGAAGAAGTCGGCTGCATTGAATTACCAGGTAAATAGATTTAAAAACATGAAATCTTAACAGTTTGTCGAACGATGCTTAGTCGTATATACTTTTCAGGCCATGGAGTGCAGTCTTTTCATGCAGCACCAAGCGGAGTTGATGCTGAGGAAGCAAAAAGATATGGAGAAGTCGATGGGGATTATGAGGAAGGAGATGGCTGAAATGAAGATTTCTTTTGAGAAGAAGAATCAGGAGAATTTGGAATTGGCGAAAGAGCTGGTGGAAACGAAGGCCCACTCAAGATGGAGAAAGAGATTTCTGAAGTGATGAATGAAAATTATAAGGCGGCCTTTGATAACGTAAAGAAGGAGAATAGTGCTCTTGTCGAGCAGATGGAGAGATTGCTCTTGAATCCATGATGAAAGAGAGGAGTGACTTGATGAAGGACTTCATTGAAGGAAGAACTGGTTCTTGGGAGCCACAAAAATGGATTCAAGAGTATGATCATTTCATATCAGGGTTTCTTCAACAAACGAAGAAGGTGTAGAGGGGAAGGGTGAGGAGATAGAGTCGAAGAAGGTTGGGGAGGGAGCAAAGAATCTGAAATGATGATTGGCCCTGAAGGTGAGGAGAGGGCGATTGAAGTTGTGGAGGGGAAAATAGAAGGTCAGGGGAAGGAAAAGGAAGATGTCTGTCAAATGGAGATTGTCGCTGCTGAACCAGTTCAAGATGTTCCTGCCCCGGATGTAGCTTGAAAACTTTTAATTGTATAACTGACTTTCTTGTACTTTTGTTTGATCAATGATAAAAACTTTTGACTATTTTTTTTTTTTTACGTTGAATGAAATTACACAAGCATAACGTTAAATTTAAAATAGTATGTAATCATTACCGGTAGAATCGTTTAAGGTGTATTGCATTCCAGCTGTTGTGAACTTGTCTTCCCTCTTTGGTTTGTAATTTGTAGGCTCCATGCCCAATAACTTTAGTGATGACGTATGGACCTTCCCAGTTTGGCCCCAATTTCCCATCTCCAATTTCCTTGGTATTTTGGAAAACCTTTCGTAGTACCCAATCTCCTTCTTGAAAAGTTCTGCTCCTCACATTCTTGTTAAAATATCTTGCCATTCTTTGTCGATGAGATACAAGTCGTATGGTTGCTTTTTCTCGTCTTTCGTCGATTGTGTCTAGATTCATATACATCAACTGTTGATTTGCCTCATCACCAGCGTACTGGTAGCGTAGAGAAGGAATGGTTTCTTCGATTGGAATTACTGCCTCTGTTCCAAATGCCAAAGAGAAAGGAGTTTCTCCAGTGGAAGAACGGATGGTCGTTCTGTAGGACCACAATACTCCATGAAGCTCGTCTGCCCATGATCCTTTCGCCTTCTCCAATCTTTTCTTCAAATTATTCAAAAGTGTCTTGTTAGAAGACTCGGCTTGCCCATTAGCTTGTGGAAAGCGTGGGGTTGAAAAACTTAACTTGATCCCCCAATTTTTACAAAAGTCTTGAAAATGTCGGCTAATAAACTGGGAGCCATTATCTGTTACAATCTCCTTGGGAATGCCGAAACGACATATGATGTTTTTCCAGACAAATGTTTGAACTTCTTTATCTCGTATTTTGGCAAAGGAGTCTGCTTCAATCCACTTTGAAAAATAATCTGTCAAGACTAGCATGTAGACTCGTTGTCCAGGGGCGGTTGGTAGTTTCCCTACAATATCCATACCCCACTTCATGAACGGCCATGGGGATAGGATATGATTCAGCTTTTCTGGTGGAAGATGTGGAATAGGAGCGAATCTCTGACACTTTTCACACTTCTTTGTGTAATTGACTGAATCAATTCTCATAGTTGGCCAATAATACCCAGTCGAATGGGCGCGTGAGGCAAGGCTTCGTCCTCCAGAATGATTTCCGCATTCTCCTTCATGCAATTCTGATAGTACATGTTGTGCTTGATCATGAGTAAGACATTTCAAGTAGGGTCCAGAGAACGACCTTTTCAATAGTTGTCCATTAAATATGGTGAATCTTGATGCCTGCCTTTGAATCTTTCTTGCTTCATTTCTATCTTCGGGAAGCAGTCCATCTTGCAAATATTTCATGAGTGGTGTCATCCACGAGTCGTCTGAAGTGATGGTGCTGATCTCCTTGTTTTCCTTCCAAATTGATGGCCAATTTAAATACACTATTGGAATTGATTGTGGTTTGTCTCCATGCATCGTCGACCCAAGGGTAGCCAACGCGTCTGCCTGAGTGTTTTCACTTCTTGAAACTTGAGATATGTTGAATTCTTGAAATGTCGCCTGGACTTCTTTAACTTTCTGCAAGTAGGATAACATTTGAGGGTCTCGTGCCTGATATGAACCTTGGAGCTGATTCACTATCAATTGGGAGTCTGATTTCACTTCGATTCTCCTTCCTCCAAGCTCTTTGACCAAACTGATTCCTGCTATCAAAGCTTCATATTCTGCTTCATTGTTTGTAACTCGGAATCCACATTTGATTGCTTGTTGTAGTATGTCCCCATCAGGAGTAGTGATCACTATGCCAAGGCCACATCCTTTTTTATTGCTAGAACCGTCGACTGAAAGTTTCCAAAGTGAATTTGACTTAATTGAATTGACTTCGGTACCTTCCAAGGGATTCTGAATTGGACTGAAATCTGCTACAAAGTCAGCCAAGGCTTGAGATTTGATTGATGTTCTGGGCTGGTAAGTGATGTCGTGTTCTCCCAATTCGACAGCCCATTTCGTTAATCTTCCAGCCAACTCTGGCTTGTGTAGTATGCTCCTCAAGGGGTACTCCGAGTAAACTGTGATAGGATGCCCTTGAAAGTATGGTCGTAGCTTCCTGGCTAACATTACCAAGGCCAGTACCAATTTCTCCAAATGCGAATAACGTGACTCCGTATCAAGTAGTGCTTTGCTTACATAGTAGACTGGAAGTTGGGTGTCGTTCTCTTCTCGAATCAAAACAGCGCTCACAGCTTGGTTTGACACTCCCAAGTACAAGAATAACCTTTCGTTGTCGAGTGGTTTTGATAACAATGGTGGTGATGTTAAGTACTACTGCTTCAGCTCTTTCAGAGCTTGTTCGCAGGCGGGGGTCCATTCAAAGTTTTTTGTCTTTTTAATGCTGAAAAGAACATAAAACTTTTATCTGTTGACTTGGAGATGAATCTGTTCAGCGCAGCAATTCTCCCTGCTAGTCGCATGACTTCCTTTGGACAGGTTGCAGAAGGAATTTCAAGTATGGACCTGATTTGATCTGGATTTGCCTCAATCCCTCGTCGTGTAACGACATATCCCAAGAATTTCCCATAAGCTACTCCGAACGCACATTTTGTTGGATTCAATTTCATCCCATACTTACTCATCACCTTGAATGCTTCTTCCAGGTGCTGCAGATGCTGATCAGATTTTGATGATTTCACCAACATGTCGTCTACATAACACCTCCATTGTTTTTCCAATCTGTTGTGAGAACATTTTATTGACCATTCTCTGATATGTAGCACCTGCATTTTTAGACCAAAGGGCATTACCTTGTAACAGAATATGCCCCTACTGGTCATGAAAGCTGTTTTCTCTTGGTCGTCTGGATGCATAAGGATTTGATTGTACCCAGAATATGCATCCATAAAACTTAGCAATTCGTGTCCAGCTGTAGCATCAACCATTTGATCAATATGAGGCAATGGGAATGAATCTTTTGGGCATGCTTTGTTCAAATCTGTGAAGTCGATACAAACTCTCCATTTTCCATTCTTCTTTCGTACCACAACCACATTGGCTAACCAGGCTGGAAATGAACTTCTTTAATGGCACCATTTTGTAACAATTTTTGGATTTCTTCATCAATGATCTGGTTTCTTTCTGGGGCAAACTTCCTTCTTTTCTGTCTGATTGGAGGGTAGTCTGGATCCACATGGAGTTGATGAGTAATCAAGCTGGGGTTGATCCCAGTCATGTCTTCATGTGACCAAGCGAACTGATCATGCTTTTTTCGCAAGAATTCACTTAAGTCTGTCTGCCGTAGTCTGGGATCTAGATTTGCTCCAATTTGAGTTTTATGGTCTGCATATTTGTCATGGATTTGAACCTCATCTAATTCTTCAATATTTGGAAGTGTGGGCTCCTGCGAATGAGGTTCGTTCTGTAATTGCTATGCTGAATGAATCTTTGCTTTCATTGTCGTCTGGTAGCATCCTCTGGAAGCAACTCTATCCCCCTTATCTCTTGAATTCCCCTTTGTAGGAAACTTTAGGGTTTGATGATAGGTGGACGATACTGCCCTCATTTCATGAATCCATGGCCTCCCAATAATTAGATTGTAGGCTGAAGGACAATCCAGGACTAGGAAGGTTGTCATTTTGTTGATTCCCCCTGCGTAGACTGGAAGGCTTATTTCTCCCAAAGTAAATTTTTGTTCACCACTGAATCCAATCAACACAGTCGTCCTTTTGTTAATTTTCTCTAATTCAGCTCCCATGTCTGCCAAGGCTGTTGTAAAGATGATGTTGGCTGAGGATCCTGTATCTACCAGAACTCGTTTGATCATGAAATTTGCCACCTGTAGAGAGATTACTAAGGCATCATGATGAGGGTTCTTGCTACCAGAGTTGATGTCGTCTGGAAACTCCATTATTAGGTTTGTAACCATTTTTTCTAAAGACGTCGTGGAATGTTGAAGGCTTGACACAATTTCTCTGGAATGTCGTTTGGCTGCTGAATATGATACTCCACTAATCTCTGATCCTCCTGAAATGAAATTCACGGTGTTATTAATTGGTGGAGGTTGAATTGGTGCTTCCCCATGTCCATCCTTCTCGTTCCTCTGAGCTAAAGTAGCTTGCCCCTTCTCTGTAAGTAGATCCCTTAAAAACCCTTTGTTTAACAACTCAAGTACTTCCAACCTCAACGCCACACATTCAGCTGTGGTATGGCCGTAGTCTCGATGGAACTCACACCATTTGTTTGTGTCTTTATTTTTGAAACTTTCTCTGTTGTGTGGTGGCCATTTCACTTCATTTCCCATCTTTTTAAGTACCAAGACTAACTCTCCCGGAGATATAGAAAAATTGTAGTCTGGGAGTCTGGGTCAGTAGATCCATCATATAGTTTCATGTCTGGTGGACTGAACTTTCGTGGTAACTCAACGGATGTGATGTTCTCCGTAAAGGGGGTATCAGAAATGGTTCCAGCTCTGCTCTTCTTTCTTGATAGTTTCACACCTGGTAGGCTGGACATGATTGCTTCTTTAAATTCCTTCATTTCCCTTCTCATAGCATTGGCAACTTGCTGAGCTTGGTTGATGGGAGATTTTGGCAGGTCCCTCTGGTCCTCATCATTTGATGGAATGTTATCAATTGTTTCATTGAATGCTCCCAAGAGATTAGCTGGAGTGATACGGTTGTTGGGCTGATCTGAGATATCATGATGTTGGGATGGTGATGAAACCAATTCCAACTGTTTTTGAAGATTCATGTTGGAATTACGTATGGTTAGATTTTCCTCTTCTAAAGCTTTCAATCTCTCCTGTAGCATGGCTAGTTGTGATGCCACTAGATCGGGTGTTTGTTCATTGCTTGAAGCCATGAGTGACTAAGCCGTGAATGTTGGTAGAATTTAAAATCTTTGTCTGCAAATTATCGCTAGGGCCCCACGGTGGGCGCCAAATTGTGGACTCCGGAATTCACCAAGGGTCCTCAATCAGAATTTGTAAGTTGGGCACTAGCAATCCTGCAAAAAACAAAGTAGAGTGGACGAGAGTAGACTACCACCGGTGTGGTGGATACCGGGTATACTCCGACGCCCAAGTCAGTGGCACGAAATAAATTTGTAAAGTGGGAAAGCAAGGTTGAATATTACCTCTACTTCCTTTGTTTGGCCGTGAGGGCTGTGTAATATATGAGGGGATTAAGGATTGAGAGCATGAAGTATTTAGGGTGAGAGAAATGAGACTTGAATGAATTCTTCCCACAGTCTTTTCATATTTATAGATAAAACGTTGGTGTATTTGGTAATGGTTTTGGAGTAAGTGAGGATTAATGCTGGAATTAGGTTAAGTGGAGTGGTGGAGTTGTGGGTGATTTAATGCTAGAATTAGGTTAAGTGGAGTGGTCATGCTTTTTGTTAGTTTATGATTTAATTGTAATCAAAAAATACATAATTCTTTGGGCTTTGGTCCTTATTTTCGGGCCTAATATGCTGATGGGCTTAAGGTGAAAGACAGTTTTACCATTGGACCAAATTTGGCCCATACAATTTGTCCCTTACTCTCTAAGTCAAAGAACTCTTGTTTTGGAGAGTATATTACCTTCTGCCAAATGTCGTACCAAAATATATACAAAAACGTGGGTTTCTGTTTGCATGCATCTGATTTATCTCGGGTCATGGAGTACGTGTCTTTGACCGAACTGAAATAGAGCTTCAGGAGTTCATGAGTCCAAGGGAATGTTCGTAGTCGACCGAACCAAACTGCAGTTCAGGAGTATGCTTTGACTCGACATGAGTCCATGGGAATGTTCGTAGTCGACTGAACCAAACTGCAGTTCAGGAGTATGCTTTGACTCGACATGAGTCCAAGGGAATGTCCCTTGTCGACTGAATCAAACGGTGGTTCAGGAGTTTACCTGACTCGACATGAGTCTAGGGGACTGTCCCTTGTCGACTGAACCAAACGGTGGTTCAGGAGTTTACTTGACTCGACATGAGTCTAGGGGAATGTCCCTTGTCGACTGAACCAAACGGTGGTTCAGGAGTTTACCTGACTTGACATGAGTCTAGGGGAATGTCCCTTGTCGACTGACTTGACAAGGTCATGATTATCCGATTATAGAGACTATTTACCAGAGATCCGACATGTGCTTCGTACATGGCAGACACAATTCCAGCCTCAGGCCTAACACGTGACATCCGATACTGGATCGCAATACGCAATACTATGTATACTACGCCTGATACAAATTACATATTCCTTTAAGAATATTTCTGGAGAATTGGGTAGACACAGTGCTTTGATATAAGCCAACAATGTCTTGTAAATCTGTAAAAACGTAGTACTAGGTACGTACGTGTTCGGATAGTCCGACGACCGGATTTACTGCCAACATATCCGGGGATCTCATGGGTCGCTTCCCGAAGATTCACCGATGACGTATGACTTACACATAATTAATATAGGATTAATTATTAGAGAGAGAAAATTAATCTAGGATTAATTACGGAGATATTTTATCTAGGATAAAATATTATTTAAAAGAGAGATAACGATTAATTTGGAATTAATCGATAGAATAATATATTCGATATATTATACGAAATTAGATTTCGACGCGAAATTAAATTTAGAATTTAATTCGGGCGAACGAGTTAATTTAGAATTAATTCGCTGGCGACGTGAATAGTAATTTTGCTAGACATAATTATTTAATTAAATTTGATTTATTACGTCGCAATGGAAAATTCGTTAATTCGGAATTAGCGAACCCGAGCCCGGGAGTGTTTGCGGGCCCACTCACATTTCGAATTCAAGTGCGGCCCACAAGTAACATCAAGCGTCACATCATTAGTCATTCAAGTGATGGATGTCTTGTCACTTTGAGTGATGTGATGTCTAGTCACTTTTGAGTGATGTGAGTTGTTGAGGGCATTAATAGCCATTTTGGCTCCAAAATTTGTTTGACTCTTTAAAAGGCATGTACCAAAATTTTGGAAATCAATTTTTTGGTAATTGTTTTAGAAACACAAACCAACTCATCACACTTCTCTCCTCTCCCTCCACTTTCGGCCAAGGGCCAATCTTCTCTCCCAAAATTTCTTCAATGCCGTGAGCAAGAAGAAGGCCAATGGGAAATTTTGTGGCAAAATTTCCTAGTGCTAGCACACATTTGGAGTCTTACAAAGGTGATAGGGAAACAAACCCTTGAGCATGGAATCTCATCTTAAAGCTTGGAGCTTGAAGAACACAAATGGAGCACAAAAGAGGAGAAAGCCGAGAGCTTCATCAAGGGAGCAAGAAATTTTTGTTGTTCCTCGCATCGCAAAAGCCGATCAAAGTGAGTATTCCGCAACTTAACTTTAATGTATTTACATGCTTAAATTGATATTGGTTTAAATGCTTATATAGATTTAGCTAGTTTAGGAACAATTTTATAATTAACTTAATATAACTTATTATTCTTGAACTTTTACTAATAAATATATGTGAGAGTTTATGAAGAATGTTAAAAATTTAAACATCAATAATTCATTTAAAATGAAAACACATTAATTAACAAACTTTCAATCATTAATAATACAAGAAAACGAAGAGTTGAGAAGAGTTAGGAAAATGAAATGTTTGAGATTGAAGAATATAAAAGTTGAAACATTAATAACTTATTTGAAACGATATATATTTAATTAACATATTTTCAATAATTACTAATTTTGGAAAATGAAAATCTTGGAGGATCTGAGAAAATAAAATATCAGTGATAGAAGAATGTGAAGAGTTATACAATAATAATTTATTTTAAATATTAATGGTTCATATGCCTATGTGGACAATCTTAAAGATGAAAACGCTTACGTGGACAGCCTAAAAAGGAAGTCATTTCTCGGCTTATATATATACACATATATAAATTTTAACCCTTTTTTTTTATTTAATTAATAGATTTTAGTAGTTGAGTAGCAACCAAATAAACAGATATGTTGTGTATATTGGTCAATAAATTATTATTATTATTATTTTTAAAATATCTAATCTATAGGCCTTTGGGACTTGACTGAGTATATTTCAAGTAATTTTTTAACAAGCTGTTAGATGTGGCATTATATGAAGACCCTCAAGCCAGAAGTAGATCCTAATAATTTATTACACAAGCACTTCTGCAGAAGCGAAAATTATATTATGTGCTGGATGTATATGCCTTCTCTCTCACAACAGGCGGGCCCCACACAGCTGTGGGGCCCACCTGCTGTGAGAGAGAATGCATATACACCCGGCACATGATATACCCCCTCCTGCAGAAGCACTTACATGTGCCCAAATTAAAACCTCTGGCTTTGGTGGGTCTATTTCTGCTTTTGTGGATGATGGGCTTCGATACCTTCGGTTCAGGAACATCTCACTCAGCTTTTCATTGTCAAATCACCTCTTTCGGGCTTAAATGAAATGGGTAAAACCTCTGGTTTTTTCATGTTCTTACAATAAACGCATTTCCTGGATTCAAATCCAGTATCTAAACTCTCAAACTGAGATCTTGAACCCTATATCACGAAGAAACATTTTAAAAGTTGTTTAGTGCTTTTCATCATATATTTCTTTAATTATCTCCTTAGCAAACTTCTGTAATAACCCCATTTGTATTCACAAGCATAATCATTTTTAGAATCACACCATTCTTAACAAGCGATCGAATAGAACAATTTTGATATTTTAATTAGCTAATTCAGAAGCTCCCAAGGAGAAACTCTTTTGTAAGAACAAGTGGCTACTGGTGACACTAATCCTAACTAGTGTTTTGAAATATATTATGAAGAGATCTTAAATAATTTTTATCTTGAATTTTAATATTTTTTATTTCTTCAATTCACTTCGATGAGGAATCATTTCGAAACTTGAGAATCAAAAAGATTTAGAATAGAAATATTCTGATCCGAAATTAATATTCCGGCGCGAGATACAATGCGCCAATGTCTTAAGTTAGTGATTTTTAATAACAATCTACTTAACTTAATATTTAAGTTTAGCTTAACATGCATAATAATATGTGTAATTAAAAAAGAATAATTAATTTTCACATAATCATACATGTCAATATGACACAAGATAAATGTTCAACATGCATCTAACATAAGTCCAGCAACAGACAATTATCAATTGAAGGGAGGAAACCTCCACTCACATGAAAAACTTGAGACTATAAAAACAAATGAAGAACTTTAAAAGAGAGATTCATAGAAGTACACAAAATTAATTTTAACTAACAAGAAAAATAAATATTTTAACTTAAGTTTCGGATTGCTAATCTTGTAGGAAACTATTGTTGATCTCGGAAGCAAATAAAGAAAGGCCCATCAAGCATTCATTTCCCGATCCTGATCAAAATTGGACTTTAGAGAATAAAGTACAAGACTTTTGAAGCTATGAAATCTTACTACTTTTTCTCACCTCCATCATTATATAGTAATAATCATTTATTAGGACTTCACCATAAAATATAATCGAGTTAATTTTTAAATATTTTAATAAAAAAATTATCACATGAATTCGAATCTTAATAAATTAATAGATTAAACTTAACATACCTAACCTTAAATCTAAACAAGCTCAAGAACATAAATCATTACTTTCCAATAAAACTAGTATTCAAATTCAAACGTATGTGAATACTCAACGGTTAAAATATTGCTTATACATTTTTTTTTATCGTTGGAAATCTCATTTTCAAACCAACATTTTCGGACTTAAACGGAGTAGGTAAAACTCCCGACTGTACAAGATTCTTATAAAAAAAACACACTCCATAAATTTAAACCCAAGACCTCAGATGAGATCCCGAACCTTACACCACCAAACTATCTCGTTGCCTTGTTGCTTGTTTATACACCTTCAATTTTAAGCACAAGTAGTGAAAAGTCAAATATGGGATCAAAAAAAATTTATTCATCGGTTTAAAACGTTGCTTTCTACTCACCTTTCCTTGGGATATCAGAATCCTATGTCCTTGTCATTTTGGATTTATATGTATCTATCTATTATTTAGTTCGCAGTAACAATAACTAGATGTACACTCAAATAATAAATTCAAAGACATCATATAAGTATAAAATTTTGATTTTTTTAATTTAATTTTTATTATTTTTTAGTTTTTTTTTTTATGTCTATGGTGTGTTTTTTTTATGTGTCATTTAAGTGAACACATATTATTGTTCTTTCAAGAATGAATTAGTGGCATTAGACATGGAGAATGAAAATTGTATTGATATGTTCACAAAAATATTAAAAGGTAAATAATATTTAATTAAAAAAATATTAATTGTCTTTTTAATGTTTTTATGCATTTATCATTCAAAAATGATAAACGTATTCATACTCTTACTCACACTTATCCAAACTCTCTCACTGTATCTACAATGAATCATTGTAGTTTAAAACTTAAGCTACAGTAAGAGAGTAGAGATAAGTGGAAGTAAATATATAATTACTCTTTATCATTTTTTGGGTGAAAAATATTAATTAAATATGTATGAATATAATACGTTTAAAAAGTCACTTTCGAAATCTGTTGGGGACTGGGATATGACAAGATCGATCGATTGAAAAATTTATTTGTTTATTATTCTTTTTGGCTCTCAAAGATATGGTCAAAGATATAGGAATCATAAATTAAGAATAATATTACTTTTTTTATCTGAAATCTTAATAAATCTGAATTTTTAATATCTTATTTTTAATATTAAAATCGTTATAAAAAATTACGTTAGTGAAGGATAAATATGATATTTTAACAAATAAATTAATCAATGTATTTTTTATTTTTTTTTGAAAATTTTAATTAGTGTATTTTAATTTTCAGAGATGTTAGATAATCAATTTTTGTGTGAAAGATTATTTTTACTATTCAATGATATTTCTTTTATGTTACTACTTTAATACTAGAGATAGAATTAATGATTAAAAAATTTATTAGGGACCAAAGTAGTAAAAATAATATATAAGGAGGACAATATAGTGTCGTTTTCCCTATATAAAAATAAAATCTAAAAGAGACTACAATGTCATTCTCCCTACAGCTAATTAATTGCGACAAGTCCGATTGTGAAGGACATGTGTGGTACTCATACATGTAAATAAGCCGCTTATATAATGATATTTGTGTAACGGACACGTTATTAATGAAATATTCGGTTTTTTCATTCGGTTGTTTCTTATTTATTGTTTCGAATCATCATGTAGGTGCATATTTATTTTTATATGCCACTTATTACTTATTTTACGAATGTTCTTAGCTTTCGTAACTTATCACTAGATTATCATGTAGATATTTCAAACTCGAACTTCATGTCTATGTGCATTTGGAAGGCTGATTTGTCCAACGAGAGCGTCTGCCATTGCCGCTGAGCTCGACTTTACGATACCCGAAAAATCGGCCAGATTATAAACACATAAATGCCTTTCAATGTGCTTTGAACTTGTGAGTATAATAAACCAAGCATCACGTCTTGCTCCCCAAGAAAACTTTGGTTCAATTTAGGTTTTTTTTTTTTTTGTATTTATGTGTTGTAACTTGAAGTCCTCAAGGGATGTGATTTGGTGTCAAAAGGTTTATGATTTAGTTGTCAAGTTCTAGTTTCGAGTTTGAAGTATATTTATTGTAAGAGTCTGCGGCAGCCAGAAATTTTACTTACTCCGCTTAAGTTTAATTTGGATCGGATAATTTGGCGGCAAAGTTTCTAATATTTTCAAAAAAACTGTTTTTTTTTTAAATCAAAGAGGGGATGTTAATATTAATCATATCAATGACTCATAAAATTTGAGCGCAAAATAATTTAGCCAAACGGTATTACAAAATAAGTACAAGAGGTATGTAGATAAAAACTAGAGAAAAACTAAAGATAAGTTCAAGAATTAGCAGATGAGAGGAAATGAACTAAATCTACAGTAGAGAGCTCAAAGTTTTCATGCTTAGAGAGAGCTTCGCTCGATACTTTCTTAAATATCCAAAAAAAAAAAAAAAAAAATTGTTATAGATTAAATATTAATATTGTGAAATAATAGAGCTATTCGTGAAACAAATAAAAGTTGATATATATGATAAATATGATCTTTAATAACTTTGATAAAATAACAAACTCGTCCAAAGTTACAAATGTTTACTAAACACTAATTAACAATTGTGGGTTACAGGCTACAGCCGCTCATTGGCAATCCCAAATGCAGCATTTTTAGTATAAATCAATCTTTTAATTCCCTATAGATCAAAAGATTGTCTCATCTCACCCACTTGAGCCCGGCTACTGAAAGCTGGTATTTAGCTTAACCAACACCTCTTCAATATTTGGTGACGAATGACTTAAGATTGAATTCGAATTTATGGGTTCATTTTTCATAAGAACCTGGGATAGTCGAGGGTTTTACTTCCTCCGCTTAAGCCCGAATCGTATGATTTAACGGCGGAGAATACAACGTTTTCAAAAAAAAAAAAAAAAACACCTCATTGGCAATCCCAAATGCTAGCAAAAATAGATCAAGAAACTTACAAGCCATTAGCTAAAAAGTGTCTTTCCCATCATCATCATTTCAGTTGTTGTGACTGATCACTGAGTCTGTTACACAGCCATAGAGTGATAGAATATGAGGTGTTCACTTGATTGAGAGCAAATGCCAATTTGCCAGAAAATTATGCCCAACTTTAAGCCCGAAAAGACAAATCGAAAACGACGTTGTTTTATACTGGTCTATTTCCATTAATTATATAAGCCTTAATCATTGGGCTGCATGCTTGGACTCCTCTCAAAACTCAATATGTTGGATATCCCTAGTCTTTCTTTGACAATGTACATAGATTTCCTAGCAATAGTTAAATTGTTGGTGAGAGGAGACAATAAACAAGCTACAAGGAATGCTGCATGGAAGGAATTACAGAAGAGTTTTAACTTCCAAAAAAAAAAAAAAAAAAAACTCGTATGTTTTTAGTTAGGGATAGCAACAGATAGAATATCTGCAACCGAAAGAAATTTTATATCCGCAACCTATTCATACCTTTTAAAATTTATGGGGTTAATATTTGAATCCATCCATCAATGTGGATACATGTATCCATTCAAAAGCTTCTCATCAGACACTGATTGCAAAAGTCTCTCGTCAGAGCCAGAGTCTAACTCTAAAGCCTCTCACCATAATCTGACTCTAGAAGTGTCTCGTCAGAATTTGAGTCTAACTGTAGAGCCACTCATCAGAATCTGGATTCAAAACCTCTCGGCATAAGGTCAAAGGTGTTGTTAGACAATATAACGGTACAGGAAAATAAGTTCAGGGGATCATATGCTAATCAATTCAAATGCTGATCAATTCAGGTGCTGACCAAGTCAGGTGCAGATCAAGCCCGGTCAAAGCCTATCAAGGCAGAGCCCATTGGGTCAGGACCACGTGAACGTCAGATCAGATCAGGAGTCGATATCAAGTCAAACGCTGATTTGTTAAGTTCATGTCAGGAGCTAACTTCAGGACATGAGGCAGAAGCTGAATTGTTAATGACGGGACATGAGATTGACTCAGGTCAAAAGATAAATTCAAGACATGAGCTAGCTTCAGCCAGGTGCTGACTCGACCAGGTCAGGACATGAGTTAGTCTTAGTTTCATATCAGAGCCCATGTACGTCAGGTCGGAGGGTCATAATCAAAACAGAAGGTGGTTTGCCATCAGAAATCTAGAATAATAAAAATGACAACTTATGACACAGTTACTGGCAAGGCAACAGAGGAATACTCTACAGCAAGGGCCGACAGAGCCAAAGAGGTAGGAACCAACGTAAGAGCTTATAACTCCAGAATGAGCCAGAGGGAGATTCGCACCTTCCTGATAACGCGTAGACCCAACACTTAGGCGAAGAGTTGTTAGAAAGCCAAGATCACTTGAGTTGCGGAGAAGCCGCATAAACTAAGACCACAAGGACTAATAGAGAATTCCAAAGAATTCTGCTATTGAATTTCAGGTCAACTTCAACAGTAACTTAACAAAAGAAGCTCGTCTTCGTTGACAACTTTTCGAGATAAGGTGTCTCAGAGATAAGGATCACTACTAAGAGCATCGCGCATTGCAAGATTAATGCCTCCTTTTACATGGATTTTGAGCAGGCCTAGCATGCCTTCAATTGAACGAGACATTTTTGCAGGCAAATTAAGATTATGATTCAATTAATAATAAACCTCCAAACTTAATTTTTTTGAAAGAGAGATTAATGAAGGGTCAATCAAGGACTCTTAAACAGAGAATAAATTAAGAGATGATGTGTCTATAATTATATGAACTTGCCTATAATTTGTATAAAGTTCAAAACATTTTGATAATATTGGCTTAGTGATCTGCCGTTTTCATCGCTTTTCTCATGTTTATTTAGGGAAAAATAAATAGATCAATTTTGAACTAGATGTGGTGCTTCAGGTTTTTTTGCCAACTGTTTTGAGTTTGTTACTTTGTTTTGTCCGTCCAATTCTTTTCACAAGGCAGAAATTTGTTTCCAAGTCTTAATAATTAATGTCTCTAATCTCTTATGTGAAAGTTAGACCAAATCACATTTGCGGTTTAGAAGAACCCGAATCGGTTCATTCCGGTCAGAAAAAATTGGACGATTCCAACGGATCTTTCGGTTCCTTATGTTTCCCTTGAACAGATGACGATGATTAGTGAATAATTGTAATGTGGTTAACTATCTAAAAAATATAATGGAATTCATGAGTTTTGATTCCTTACTTAAGCAGTTTAAGTTTTTTTAAATTTAAATTCAAACTCTTTTATTTTTAATTTAATGTAATGATTTTTTCATTATTTGTATTTGGTAATATTAATAATATCACATTTTTATTTTTTTAAATGAATTTTTAATTTTTTAAATTAATTAAAAAAAAAAATAATCGTCTGGTCCAATTCAGCCTCTGATTCTCGATTAACACTCCACCTAGAAACCGTTCGGTTAGGTTCTAAATTCGGAACTGAATCGAACCAATGTTCAGATCTAATGAAAGCAACATAAAAACCGAATTAATTGAGAAAAACATGTATATGAGCCTGCCCTATTCAATCTCGATATGAGAATCCTGATGTAGGGCTCACGATAATTTAAATTTAAAAATTGCGGGCCCTATGTGGGACCCATCTGCTCTCTCATTTATACAAGTTTTTGTCATTAAGATTTAGATAAAGTAGGTTGTTTCGGGTCCATTTCTTTTCCTCAATCTAATTTAATTACCAATAAATTATCAAAATATTCTATTAATATAAGTTTAAAAGTAATGGGATAAATTATTAATCACTCTTTAGTTAGTTTGATTAAGCACCTCTTTATCTTATTCTTAAAGTCGAGAATTCGAGTTTATTATCTATATTTCCGCGTTAATTTCGATAGCAGAATAATTAAAGTATTTGGTAAATATATTATTTGATTTAATTTGACATTCTACATATATTTCTCTTTATTATCGATTAATAGTTTCTATTTTACAAATATTGCATATGCCTAAATGCATCCCCTCTCGTGTAGCTTCCTAGACCAATAGGGAAAATAAAACATATACTATAGAGGGATATTCAAACTCGATATAAAATTCACAGTCACGTGCTCTAATCCTCTTAATTAGATAATCGAACCGAAATCGAATCGCTGGAATCGTTCGGTTCCACCGATTTGAACCGAAATCGTTGGAATCATTCGGTTCCAACGGTTTTATGGTGGAACCGTTTAATTTGAACTGAACTAAAACCGTTTGGTTCGGTTCCGTTTTCGATTCCACACTTGTGGAACCGGTAATCGACCGATTCGGAACCGAACTGGACCGGTGGCCACCCCTACTCTTAACTACAGGCATGTCGCGCTCGCGCCTAACTCTCCAAGGGCTATTAGGCCAAAACAAAATATAAACCTTATCATCAAACTGAAATTCTCCTCAAATTGTATTTACTAGAATCGTCTCTAGTAAAAATGGGGGACCAGAGAGATATTGTCCCTTCCCAGTTTCGGACACAGTCACATGAAAAAAGAGATCTGACTAAGCCCTAGCTTTCAGTATATATTATCAGTTGGTGCCTTGCAATATCTTGATATGCATGTGCAAATATCACAGTTTCCTGCAGCAATCTTTTTCCAACTCCCAAAACTTAACCTCTTCTCACCAATCCTGGCACTAAATTGGTCCAAAATGCCAATAAATAAAAAGAGAGAATATCGTAGATTCCCTAATGGGCGCAGTCCAACGGTTTGAATTTGGAATCTTATCTTCAAGATTTCAGGTTCAAATTTTGGGTAGCACTCTTATAAGAGTCTGAGAAAGCACCGGTTTACCCACACATCAACATGGGATTTCCTCGATATTTCAAAAAAACAAAGAGAATATCGTAGACCCCTACACTTAGAAAATTATGGGGTAGGTCTAGATTATTTCACATTGTTGTTGATTTTTTTTCATTTATGCAAATATTTATTGAGGAGGGGCCGCCCTGAGTTGCTATGAGTTTTTGAGGTCTTATACGAATTTCTAAAATAGGTCATTATCAAAAAAAAAAAAAAATACATATATACATATAAAACTGGCATCTTATATACTTTTAAATTTGAGTCTAAATTTTAAATCAAATTTTAATATCTCAACCAATTATTTGTGTATATTATCCGGGTTCGGTTGATAGAACTTGTATCAACAACTGAAATCCAACCCCACTATCACATGGTGCCTGTAGCCTACTTTTACATATTTAATGTACAAAATGGGAGAATGAAACTTTATGCCTTTTCACGAATTGTATTTATCATATATAGATATCTTGGATAATTTTATTATTATTATTATTATTATTATGACAAGGATTAGTGAACAATTGGTTAACATTATTAACTTATGTTATAGGAATTGCTTTCTAAAATTTAAATTGAATGCTCATATTTCGATAAAGAATTTATTATAAAAAAATATCCATTATTTATTTTACAATTAATGATATTACAGATAAGTTCCCAATGGGTGTGACTTGATAGTGTAGGGTTTAGGATATCACATTGGGGTCTTGAATTTGAATTTCAGGTAGTGCGTTTCTTGTAAGAGTCTGAAACAGCCGGAAATTTTACCTCAAAAAAAAAATTACAAATAAATAGATAACGGTTATTCTTGACAATCATCCAACTCTAACATACCATTACAACTTACAATTATACATACTATTACTTTTGTCCCCTAAACCTCAGATAATACCATGTCTCACTCATAACTAATTGGAATGATGATTGAATTAGGGCATGACCATAAAACGATTAAAATAAATTAAAATGCTAATTGAAATTCAGTTCTTTATAACTTGAACACAAATGAGATTTTGGATCATATTCGCATGGATATTTTAATAATGAAATTTCAGTACCAAAATCATACTATGCTTTACACACTACTATTTAGAAAAATCTAATTATATTTGTTTATGTCTCTAATTCCATATAATGCATTCATGTTATATGCAGCATCGTGATTATATTCCTAGTTGGAAGCTCAATTATATCAAACAATATATTACGAAAAATCAAGTATTTTTATACATATTCTCATATGTATAGTTATTCATACATCTTCTGTTCCATTAAAAAATTAAACATACCGCAGTAAAACGTAGGATAAATTACTAGTTGTTATAAAAATATCTATTTGAAATCCTTAAAATTTTCTCATTTTTTAAAAAAAAAAAAAAATACTAAAATTTTAGCAAATATTCCATTATGGAGAATCAAGTGGATACTCTGAAAGATTTGAACTACCAAAAAAAAAAAAAAAGATATGGTGTTGTGTAAATGTTGATTTCAAAAGATTATTTCCAAAAATTCAAAAATAATTGCACCCAGTTCACTTGCTTTGAGTTTTTAGTAAGGTTTCTTGAGACTTGGAAATGTAGAAGAAATCTTGGTTCAAATCTCACTTATGTGTCAATTATGAAGTAGCTTAATGATTTTAATTATGTATTAATTTATATATATATATTATAAAGCACAATGGTGTGAGAGGAAAAAGAAGGCAAAAAATGGTTAGGATTAAGAGAGATAATGTATCCAAATGCTAGCTTTATGTGGCTTAATTGGCAGCTCAGATCATTTCATTATAATCTAATGGCTAATAAATAATTCTTCCATTATAGAATCTCAATAAAAATGTAAAATGAAAACTAACAAATAAATTAAAGAGTAAATCATTTATTAAAGGGAAATGAAAACTACCAAATAAATTAAAGAATAAAATCATTTAATTAAAAAATAAAATCATTTCATGATATAATATCTCTGAAAATTAACAAACAAATTAAATAACATAATCTTAATCTATCTGTAAATTCTGTAACACCGTCCCGGAGACACGGGCAATATCTAGTATATATATAAATCATGATCGATAGATATTAGATAATTAATAACATGAGATTCTAAGTTTTCAGCTCCACACGGTAGGGGTGCTCAAATTTTCGGGTCAACCTGCGATCCGACCCAACCCGACCCGAAATTTACGGATTGGGTCACGGGTTTGACCTTAAAACCCGACCCTATAATATTTTATTATTTTTCTAAAAATTTTATTATTTTTTAAAGTTTTTACTATTATTTCATTTATTTATCACTTTTGTTGTCTTAAAACTTTATATATATGATAATTTACGCGACATGAAATAATTAATATTTATATTTCAAAAAAAAATTATTTATTAAAAAAATTTATTTTTTTCGACCGATCTGATCCAATCGGGTTTCACCTCCGTGTGATCGACCCGAGTGATCCGACTCGAGTGACCCAACCCGATCGAGTCTCACAAAATTTTTAAAAATCCGACCCGACCGACCCGACCCGTGACACCCCTAGCACACGGCATACAAATTCGTCCCAACAAATGTAACAAATAAATAAAATAAAATATTCCAAACTGAGAAACCTCATGAACCAACCCTTTTTTCTTTATTTATTCCTTGTGGTGTTCACATCACACCACGGAACATGCATTTTCCATGTTGAATTTTTATTTATTTGTTTTAATATGTACTTGATTTTCACCCACTCAAGAATAATTTTAAAATACTCTTCGATAATGGATACCAGAACTTTATTGTATTTGACAAATTCCTGCAAGAAAATCTGATGAAACAAGCTGGCAATTGAAAATGGGGTGGTTTTGTGACCGCCGATTTAGACGGTTAGTTGAGTCTATTAATTTAAAATTAAAATTAGGGTTCTAAATATAATTAAAAATATATATATATATATATATATATATATATAATAATAAAGAAGTCAAAAAATTTTTATTTTATCGATAAAGATCATGTATTTTAAAAATTCATCTAGAGTCTCTAAAATTCAGGACAGCTTGTGATTGAAAATATTATTAAATGGAATCAAATGGATGGTTTAGCCCTTCACACACATTATTAGAGGCTCGGGAATTAGGCATTTAATACTTGCTTAATTTTGCTGCAAGTGGAATATTCTCATCGCTATACTTCTTGAACCCAAATCAAACTTTGACTCAATAATGGAAATACCATTTGAGATTTTTTCACTGTTCAGTGTAATGGGAAAGAACGAACAATTATTCCAATTCCCATGTGAAAAAAAAAAGGTTTATAGATAGCTACCATACTACTGTTATGCCGCCAAACCACCCATTTCCGGCTTAAACGGATCAGGTAAAATTTCGGCTGTCTCAGACTCTTACAAGAAACGCACTCTCTGAATTCGAACCCAGAACCTCAATGTGAGATCATGAACCCTATACCACCAATACGTCCCTGGAGGACTTGCTAGATTTTAAATGATAGACTGTAACTCACATCTCACAATATTTGGGAAGGATAACGTAAATGAGTTTATAAGTAATAATCTTTCTTAATTAGTAAAAGGATTTTTGGCGGACTTCGACCTATACTCAAAATAAAATCTTGAGAAGCTTCACATAAGTATTAAAACCACTCCCAATTATAAATGAAAATGTGAGGGTGGTGATGACACATATTTTAAAAAACAATAATATACAATTTTATGACAAATAGTTAAAGAACAAAAATTAAGATAACTGATTCTTAATACATTTTCACTGATTTTTCATAAATGAAAAACATTGAAAAATCTGAATTCAAACTTTTTTGCGTATAATTTCTAGCATGCACTACAAGAATTATGGCTTTTAGCGTCCAAAGATTTAGCGTCGAAACATTATGCGACGCTAAAAGTTAGTTTTAGCGTCGAATATCATTGTCGACGCTTGTAGGCATTGCATTTTCGCATGTGAAACCCGATGAGGAGTCTTATTTGGAGACAACTACCTTTTAAGTCACGGAAGCCGCGGGAAACGGATATCGGAAGGGGAAATTCAGAATAAACAAGCTCACTGTCTTCGTTAGTGCTGCGTTCGCTACTTCGTTCGAACGGAAAACAGATTGCGGGTGTTCGTGTCGCGTTCGAGAACGCGTTCGAACGGTGTCGGTAATTCTGATTTTGCTGCTAGCCTCACGTCCAGCCCATTTAGCTCCCCAAAGCCCATAAAACACATCCCAAATTAAATAAATAAATATTAAATTAAATATTAAACATTAAAATAAAACATTTAAACCATTTACCAATTAAAATAAACAATTACCAACTTAAACTAAAATCATGCCTAAATTAAACAAATCACATACTAAATCAAAATATAATCATACCAAATTAAAATCAATCCTAACCAATTAAAGCCAATCATATATTTGACTTCATAATCTAATAAGATAATTACCAATATAAAATATTTGTATTCCTAAACCAACACAAATTAAATATTACAACTTCCTAATTTAAAATATTTTGTCCCCCCTCATCTTGTGTATACCTTTCTCATCTCTCCTAATTTGGAAACAAGATCTCTTCCTTGTGAGAAAATGTGAAACCCTAGCCATCTTCTATATAAACAACCCCTCACCAAAGCCTTTGTCTCATTGACACATAGAATTCACACCCAAACTCTCTCGAAATCTCTCTAGACTCTCTTTACACACCCAAGACTAAATAAAAGAAAAACACACTTGACATATACACACAAAGAGAACAAAAAAGCCTCAACCATCTCCTCCATAGCCGAACCTCCGTAAACCCCCCACACACCACCGAAACAGCCACCCATACAACAGCCCTCCACCACCGAAAAATTACCACAAAAAACCACACTGTATTACACGCCCAAACAGCAGCAAAATCACCTTAACAGCAGCCCAAATCCTTAAAAAAACAGTAACATAAAAACTGCATAGATAATCTTAAAAATAATCACTTTTAATTGCACTAAGAACCCACACAAACTTGGAATAGTTCATTGAAAACGTTAAAACAGGTGGCCCGTGCAGTGAGCAGCAAGACCGAGGCCGAATAGGAGCAGAACGGAGTTCGAACCGCAAGCAAACCAGCAAGGCAGTGAGCCAGGACGCTGAACCAGTGAACCAGAAAAGTTGCGGAGCTTTACCCCCTTCCGATCTTCGTGGAACGCGAGTCTGAGAGACGGCTTAAAAGGTTAGACCTGAAGGTATCTTTCACATTTGTTTTCTCTTTTCCACATTATTTATTAAGTATTACTTGTATGATTGTAATGTTGAAATGCGTGTTGTGGTCTTTGAGTAGATAAATATGCATGAATTATGAGATGTAATATGTTGTGGGTATTGGATGAATGAGAGATGTGTCAACTCTCACGGTATATCGGATGGAAACCCGGACATAAATTTCATAGCCGATTCCGAATGGACGGTAATATGATCTGTACTCGGGCCACAACTCCACGTACCGTTTGAGTAAACGGCACCATCTCTCTTTCGTTGTGTTGCTTTGGTTTATTTAGTTTTCTTTACTTGAATTCAATATGTTGTTTATTTATGCATGATTCAATCAAGCGCATGGGCTTAGTGAGTTAGTCCAAAGGTCCTCCATTTGGGAGACAAAGAGCCGAAAAGGCCACCTTTGTGACACTACTTCACCGCGCCGGTTGATGTGTGTTCGGTTGGATGCGAGATACGTTCAATCGGGCATACTTAGTTTGATATTATGGAGTTTATCTTTTATGCATGGTTCAATCAAGCGCATGGGCTTAGTAAGTGGAATGAAAGATCTCTTATGGGGAGGGGTTAAAACCCGTTACCACGATGCTTTGCCGCGCCGGTTGATGTGTGTTCAGATTGGATGTAAGATGTGTTCAATCGGGCATACTTGGTTGATATGATTGGTTCTATTTTTGTATGTGTGATGTGACGCGCATGGGCTTAGTACGTTGGTCTAAAGGTCATCTCTTTGAGAGATCAAGAGCCCCAAAAGGCCACCTTTACGGCAGTACTTCGACGCGCCCCTTTATTTCGTGTTTATGTATTGCATCCCATTTCATGCATCAGGTCCGTTTACGTTCGAACGCGTTTACGAACGCAACTCGAACGCGCATACATTTTGCCTTACCATGCATCAGGTCTCATTTCCGTTCGAACGCGTTAACAAACGCCATACGAACGTGAGCATTCTGCTTCATTTTTGTTCGAACGCGTTAACAAACGCCATACGAACGTGAGCATTCTGTTTCATTTCCGTTCGAACGCGTTTACGAACGCTACTCGAACGTGAGCATTCTGTTTCATTTCCTTTCGAACGCGTTTACGAACGCCACTCAAACGTGAGCATTTTGTTTCATTTCCGTTCGAACGCGTTTACGAACGCTACACGAACGTGCACACGCTGAACTGAGTCTGTCTTATCATATTCATGCATAATTGCCTCTTGGTTGATCTTTCTTATGCAAATATGTTAATGTATTACAATTCATATGCTTATGTCATGATAACATTTGAGTATTATTTCTCGCGATATATCGGATGGAAACCCAGACGTAAATTCCGTAGCCGATTCCGAATGGACGGTAGTGCGGTCTGTACTTGGGCTACAATTCCACGTACCGCTTGGAAAAATGCCCATATGTGTGCTTGTATGGTTAATATGTGTGCTTGTGTTTTTTTCTGAATGTGATATGCAAATAAAGTTGTATGTTCGTTGCTATCTTGATATATGTTAAGCATGCAATTTTAAATGTGAAATATATGTGAAATGCGTACATAAGTTTTATTTTGCATATGAGAATGTAGAAGCATGATACTCTCGGAAATAAGTGTTACTTAAGCTTGATTAAATTACTACATAAATCCTTTCAATACAAGTGACATAAGTAAGGGACCATTCCGAACCCAACGGTTTGAGATCTTCCCTTGCGAGGGGTGAGTGCGGCCTTAAATCTTTGTCCCGGTTCACACCGGGTGGCGACTCCATGTTATCTAGTCCTTCCCAACTAGGCCGCGAGCCTAGGAACGGCGTCGCCCAGGTCCTGTGTTCCCACAACGCTATATGTCATATTTTTAGCGACGAAATAAAATTTCGACGCAGAATATTAATGTTTTAGCGTCGAAATATAGTTTCGACGCTAAAAACAGAACTTTAGCGTCGAATAATATTCGACGCTGAATAATTATATTATTGCAATAATTTTTGGCTCCAAATATTACAATTTTAGCGTCGAAAAACGGAGTCGACGCCAAAAATATAATTTTAACGTCGAACATATATCGTCGCTAAAGGTGTATGAAGTTTCCACCGGCAAATCATTGACTCTTTCGCGTCTAAATTAAATTCGACGCTAAAAACGGAAACAATTAGAGTCGAATTTGAATATTCGACGCCAAAAATAATACTTTTAGCGTCGAAAATATTTTCGACGCTAAAGAGTTATGAAGCTTCCACCGACAGGTCCTTGATTCTTTCGCGTCTAAATTAAATTCGACGCTACCTTTTTGATATTTAGCGTCGACAAAATGTTTCGACGCTAAAAACGTCAACAATTAGCGTCGAATGTGATATTCGACGCCAAAAATAATACTTTTAGCGTCGAACAAATTTTCGACGCTAAAGAGTTATGAAGCTTCCACCGACAGATCCTTGATTCTTTCGCGTCTAAATTAAATCCGACGCTAATTTTTTTATTTAGCGTCGAAAAAAAACGGTTTCGACGCTAAAAACGGAAACATGTAGCGTCGAAAAAACCGTTTCGATGCTAAAAACGGCAACAATTAGCGTCGAATACTCAATTCGACGATAAAGATAGATTAAAATGCAGATGGTCACCAACCTTTCTCCCCCTCTGTTTTTTCTCTCATTCTCTTCATTTTCATCCTCTGAAATCTGAGAATTTCTCATCTACAGCCTCACATCTCTCCTAAAAATTTTCAATAAAATTGTAATCAATTTCCGATAAGGTAATTCTTCTTTCATATTTCTTTATTATTTTCAATTTTTATGATTATATATGTTGTTTATATGTTGTTTGTTATTGATTTATGATTCATATATGTAGAGTAAGTATATTAATTAATAAAATATAATTTTTTTGTAAACTATTTAATTTATCAACCAAATATATATATATATATATTTATATATATGCTTAAATGAAGTATTACTGAATTAGTAATGTTGATTACTGTAAAATGATATCTAATAATTATATTATTATATTTAGGTATTCTGCTGAAATGGATAGAAATTGGATGAGCTCTCTGGATAGATTGAGTGTTGAATATCGTAATGGAGTGTCTGAGTTTATGGAAGTCGCAAAGCAACACATTGATGCAGAAGGTCGTGTTCGTTGTCCATGTGCAAATTGTTTGAATAGGAAAAGGAAGCGGTTAGATGAAGTTCATAATCATTTATACATGCCAGGAATATCACCCACTTACCGTACGTGGATTTATCACGGTGAGCAGTATCATTCTCAGTCACGGTTTTTTGATGTCGGCGAAGGGAGCAGTAGTTACAATCAACCTGCAAACGATGAGATCGCCGATATTTTGCATGACTTACAAGGTCCACAACTTGGTCATAGTGTTAGTGGCGACATGCCAGTGTTAAGTGGAAATGATCAAAATTTATTTAGTGAACTACTTGATGAGGCAAAAAAAATTCCCTTCGAAGGTGCTGGAATGTCGATCTTGAATTTCGTTGTGAAATTATTACACATTAAAGTGATCAACAGAATGATCAACAAAAGTATCGATATGATGTTAGAGTTACTGGCCCAAATGTTACCGGTTGGAAGCGAATTGCCTAAGTCGTACTACGAGGCAAAGAAAATGTTGCGTGATCTGGGAATGGGGTATGAATCCATTCATGCTTGTAAGTTTGATTGTGTATTATTTCGTGCCGAGTATGAATCACTTGAACATTGTCCGATATGTGATGAAAGTCGGTACAAAGTCCGTGGTATGGGGAAGAAAGTGCCTCAAAAGATATTGCGATATTTCCCTTTAACGCCCAAGCTGCAGAGATTGTTCATGTCACGACACACAGCGACTGATATGATGTGGCATCATGAAAAGAGGATCGGTGCGGAGGGCATACTTAGACATCCTGCGGACGGAACCGAATGGAAGGAATTTGATGACATGTACCCCCGTTTCGCTGAGGACCCCCGTAATGTCAGGTTAGGTCTTGCCTCTGATGGTTTTAACCCATTTGGGAATATGTACAACTCTTATAGCATCTGGCCCGTTATTGTCATTCCATATAACTTACCTCCATGGAAATGTATGAAGGATCCGTTCATGTTTATGTCATTGCTTATCCCTGGTCCACGTTCACCTGGTAAAGATATAAATATTTACCTGAGACCATTGATCGATGAGTTACAAACATTATGGAATGTGGGTGTGCATACCTATGATGCAGCTTCAGAGCAGTATTTTCAGATGCATGCCGCATTATTATGGACCATTAATGATTTTCCAGCCTATGGTTCATTATCTGATGGAGCACTAAGGGATACATGGCATGTCCAGTTGTGCGGATCATACACCTTCGCAACGATTACGGAATAAAATCGGATACACGGGGCACATGGAGATTTCTTGAGTCGAGTCATCCTTGGCGGAGGAGTAAATTATTTAACGGGCAACATGAACCTCAGAGTAAGCCCAGTCGATTGTCTGCATTTGACATACTTTGCCAACATCAACATATCAAAGACAGCACACCAGGTAAACATCCTAATAATAGAGATAAAAATCGAAAACGGTTACCTGAAGAGTTGAATTGGACAGGAAAAAGTATTTTCTTTGAGTTAGAATATTGGGGGACTCTGAGTTTGCGACATAATTTGGATGTAATGCATATAGAGAAAAATATTTGTGAGAGTTTAGTGGGTACACTATTCAATATTCCGGGTAAGATAAAAGACACTGTAAATGCTAGATTGGACCTACAAGATCTTAGAATTCGCAGTGAATTGCATTTACAAGACTCCTCTCGAGGTTTTATTAAGCCTCCTGCTAGTTATGTGCTCAATCAATCGGAGAGAAAATCATTATGTGATTGGCTGAAAATGGTTAAATTCCCTGATAATTATGCATCCAATATTGGGCGTTGGGTCAGAGATGATACAATAACGGGATTAAAGAGTCACGATTGTCATGTGCTGCTCGAGATTCTCCTTCCTGTTGGCATTCGACCTTATCTCCCCCCGAATGTATGTGACGCCGTACTTGATCTATGTGGCTTCTTTAAACAATTGTGTCAGAGGACATTAAGCACATCTGTTATTGACGACCTTGAGCGAGAAATCGTGATAATCCTATGCAAGCTGGAGCGAATTTTGCCACCCGCTTTCTTTGATGTCATGGTACATCTGGCTGTGCATTTACCGGATGAAGCTAGAAAGAGAGGTCCTGTCCATTACAGATGGATGTATCCCATTGAGAGGTACTATATATATATATATATACAGTTTTATATAAGAAAATTGTAACCGTTTTTATGTGCATAGAATTTAGTGTTAATGCAAACTTGTTGTCATATCTGCAGAGCTTTGGGAGATTACAAACAATATGTCAAAAACAAGGCACGACCTGAAGGTTCAATAGCTGAAGTTGTTATAATAAATGAAGCAATAACATTTTGTTCGATGTACATGCAGAATATTGAAACTCATTTCAATCGTCGGCCACGAAACTATGATGGAGATGCAAGTAATAGCCAAGAGATCACAGTGTTCCGTCAAAATTACAGACCATTTGGGGCAGTAGGTGTCAAATTACTAACCCGTCAGGAAGTTCAACGTGCGCATTGGTTTATATTGAGTAATTGTGATGAAGTGCAACCGTATTTAACGTAAGTTTTTCTGGTGCATCATTACTGAATTTTTTCCATACATTAACCGTGATAATTTATTGTAGGCAACATCTAACAATGCTACAAATTGTTGGTGACCATAATATGATGATGAAACCCACAAAAAAGAATTTCCTAAATGGTTTGAGACAACTGTAAGTTATAATATTTTATATTTATTTTGATCCTAACATTAGACATTTCAGTTTGTTATATTAACACATATATTTCATTGTCAGATTATTAATCAAGTGGAAATGGTCAATTGGACTCGCAATCCTCGTTGGTTTCTTGGCTTATGGGCCTCAAATGCATGCGTATGAGTACAGTGGATGTATTGTCAACGGAGTTAGATTTCATACCGAACAGCGAGATGTTAATCATGTGACTCAAAATTCTGGAATTGTAGTCCAAGGAGAAAACGGCTCAGATGTAATTAACTTCTACGGCGTATTGCAATCGGTCATTGAGTTCATATATCGACCCAGACGATATACTGTGCTATTCCAATGTAAGTGGTTTGACACTAATGCCAGAAAGAGGAGAATTCAAGTTAGTAATCATCTCACGTCAATTAATGTTCAACGTTGTTGGTACAAGAATGATCCATACATTTTTTGTACGCAAGCACGTTCAGTGATATATATACATGATCCTAAGTTAGGAACTGCATGGATGGTGGTAGAAAAGTTACAACATAGGGCCATTTGGGACACGCAGGAGAAA
Source organism: Zanthoxylum bungeanum (assembly GCA_019454045.1). Classification (NCBI taxonomy): domain Eukaryota; kingdom Viridiplantae; phylum Streptophyta; class Magnoliopsida; order Sapindales; family Rutaceae; genus Zanthoxylum; species Zanthoxylum bungeanum. Next base: position 817,403 of record SKCR01024900.1, on the reverse strand, counting down.
GATAGAGTTGACATATCAGATGAAACACAAGAAGTCTCCGGCAATTTTGAAGTTCCTGAACAGATATTTGTTGGACCAACTGTCAACGTTCCTGAAAATATAACATTAACTCGATCTAGTACAGACGTTGAGCTAATTTCTCATTCTGAAGTGAGCGTTGAAGTAGCAAGTGAAGAACAATTTGACACTGAAGATGACTTTGATTCCAGTCACGAATCCTCAAATACCGACGATAATAGTGATTAATTATGAAGTTACAGTATTTTGTGATGAATGAATAATTTTATGGATTAATGTATGGTTGTTGATTTTAATTACTCTTTAGATATTGTTGAAATATTAACGTAATGATTAATAGTATAACTATGATAGGAATGAGTTTTTGTTGCTGAGCCGAGGAAGAAGAGAAGCACTGGTTTTAGGGATGTAAAGGACATTTAGCGTCGAAATAATTGACTTTTAGCGTCGCAATAGTCGACGCTAATTGTTAAGCGGGTTATTGAAAAATTAGGGTTTTTTTTTCCGGGAAATTTAATTTTTATTTAGCGTCGAAATACTATAGTCGACGCTGCTAGATGTCTTACATTTAGTGTCGCCAATTGTATTTCGACGCTTTATGTCTTTACTTTAGCGTTGAATGTTATTTCGACGCTAAATAAAAATTAAATTTCCCGGAAAAAAACCCAAATTTTCAATAACCCGCCTAACAATTAGCGTCGACTACTGCGACGCTAAAAGTCAATTATTTCGACGCTAAATGTCATTTAAATCCCTAAAACCAGTGCTTCTCTCTCTTCCTCGGCTCAGAAGCAAAAAACTCATTCATAACATTTTGTTCGAATCTCCAACAGTGACGAACGAATGAAATCAACAGGTAAGTCTCCTTTGTTGATTTAAAATTGTTTATGAGGATGAATTTGATGAATTTGAGGAGAGATTGATGATATTATTGATGAAATTGATGAATTATTTTTTGATGAAATTGATGATGATGATGATGATGATAGATGATGATAGATGATAGATGATGATGATTTTTTTGCAAGAACAGCAGCAAATGCTGTTGTTCGTCTTCAAAATCATCATCATCTTTGGTTAATATTTATAACTGTTTGATAAGTTTGAATTCCAGTGAGCTAACATTCGTATGGCGTTCTTTAACGCGTTCGAACGGACCAATTCCAGTGAGCTCACGTTCGTATGGCGTTCTTTAACGCGTTCGAACACCCACTTTTTGCCTTAGACGTTCGAACGCGTTAAAGAACGCCATACGAACGTGAGCTCACTGGAATTGATCCGTTCGAACGCGTTAAAGAACGCCATACGAACGTGAGCTCACTGGAATTGATCCGTTCGAACGCGTTAAAGAACGCCATACGAACGTGAGCTCACTGGAATTGATTCGTTCGAACGCGTTAAAGAACGCCATACGAACGTGTGCATGAGAATTCGTGTGATTGTGTGCTTCGTGGTTGGTTATATGTATCCCATTGAGTGTGTGACTGTGTATGTACGTGTATGATGGAACTCGTAGATTATATGGATAATGAATGCATATGTGAAATGAATAAATGAATGAATGAATTTGAAAACGAAAGTGAGCATTCGATGTTATAAGCGCTTTTGTTAAGTTGTATTGACTTGTATGGATATGTATGTATATGTATAAGAACTTTGGAATTTGATGACGATAATGCGACGTGTTTTTGCAGATGGCACCGGGCAATCGCAAACGGGCTACCGCGACTCCATCTACATCAGCAAGGGCAACTGGCCCTGGTGATTTCTCTGCTAGCACAAGTGAGTCAAGTACAGTGAAGGGTCGAGGACGCACCCGTGGCCTGGGGTTGGCTAAGTACGTTAAGGCTCACGGGCGTATCCGGATAGAGATATCAGATGATGGACAACTCAAGTCGGACAACATAATTCAGCGTTTAATACAGCCATAGGAGCTACAGCTCGATATGAAGCTCCCCAAAACTACGTATCTTGGAGAAAGATACCGTGGGAGACGAAACTGAACCAGCTATTCCCTTCGCTACTTGTAAGTTTTCGATATTGTTTGTTATTTAACATTTTTATTTTATACTTATTTTTAGTCGAATTTTCATGTAGGAATGGTTCGACTTCGATCTGACCCAAGTGAATGTCCAAAATATATTGACTACCACATGGGGAAAAGTTATAAAGATTATAGAACAAAAGTCTTGAAACCAATATTCGACGAACATGGACCTTCAAATGCTCCACAACACAAACCTAATTTTATAGAGGAACAAGACTGGACATTCTTATGTGAGCTTTGGTCGAGCAAAAAACACGAGGTAAATTTTGAAATAAACGGAAATTTATAATTGTCTTTGTTTTCGGTACTTACAGTGTTCGTGAATACAGGATAAATGTCACGCAAATGCGGAAAATCGAAGTCACTTGAGTTTTAACCACCGTGGAGGTTCGAAGCCATTTATCCAACATCGTGCCGAACATTCTGAGGTAAATATATCCTAACGTAAAATTTAACAGTTAATTGTTTTTACTATCTGGAATAATATTGAATTTATTTTATGTTTATAACAGAGTAGCACATGTGAGGTGCAATCATTTCCAGATTTTTTCCGTGTGACGCATTACAATGACAAGAATAAATGGATAAATGAAGAAGCCGAACGCTGCTATGTAAGTTTCAGTTTTTAAAATAAAATAATTAATATTATATATGTTAAATTTTTTTCTCAAATTCTAATATTAACTTATTTTTTGAAACAGAACGAAATGATGGAACTCCAACATCAAACTCAGGAGACAGGGACCGACCCCATACCATATGAGCAGTTGTCGCAATTGGTTTTAAAGAATCAGACAGCTTACAACGTTGGTCTTGGCACTCGTAAGAAGCCAACGTCATCTGCACGCAATAATGGTAATTCGGACAATGTCTCTCTTCGAGACGAGTTAGTCACCACCAAAGACGACCTAGCCAGCACCCGAGACGAGCTGCAGCAGACTAAGGAGAAGCTACAACAGGTCACGGTGGACCATGAGAAGAAGATGGTGGACCACGAGAAGAAGATGGACCAGTTGGAACAGAAACTGCTGGCTTTCCGTCAGATGTTCGAGGCCTCAATGAGTCATGGTGCATCGGGCTCGAGCGTCCCCCAATCACAGTAGCAATTAATTTTATATTTGGTTTTGTATAAACATTTTGAACAAATAGATTTAATATAATATTTCTTTTTTCTAAAACAAATTTCAATATAATATTTCGTCATTAATTACATTTTTTTCAACTAAATTAAATATTTTAGACCAAAAAATAAGTAAATTACTAATTTTTTAAAAAAATAAATTTTTTACTTTTAGCGTCGAATATTTCGACGCTAATAGTATACAAAATGGTTGCTGTAAGCGTACATATAATTCTTTTTTAATATACGTTAGCGTCGACGAGTTTCGATGCTCAAAGTCACTTTTAGCGTTGAAAAATTTCGACGCTAATAGTAAAAAACATGGTCGCTATAAGCTTACATATAATACTTTTTTAATATACTTTAGCGTCGACACCTTTCGACGCTAAAAGTTTGAATTTTTGCGTCGATATATTTCGTCGCCAAATATACAATATAGCGTCGAACATTTTACTTTAGCGTCGAAATAAATTGGACGCAGAGTACTGTTTTTTAGCGTCGCAGTTAATTATTTCGACGCTAAAAGTGGTTTTCGTCGACATTTTATCGTCCATTTTTTGCGTCTAATTTTTTCGACGCTAAATATAATTTGCGTCGAAATCGTCACTTATGGCGTCGAAACAGTTCGACGCTAAATGGTCTAATTCTTGTAGTGATGAATGTTGATATGGACTACACCAAGTTAGTTTCCCTTCACTGGTTAGGCCTTCTTATTAACGTAAACTCGTATACCAGAACAAATTCATTATGTTAAAAGACTTCATTGTTACATAATAAATTGGGTTAAGAGGTTATCAAGGGGTGTGGTTTGGTGGTGTGGAGTTCATGATCTCACCTTGAGGTCCTGGATTCTAATCCAGGGGGTGCGTTTCTTGTAAGAGCCTGGAACAGCCAGGGATTTTATCTGCTTCGCTTAAGTTGGTCGTGGGATTTCTAACGATTTAAAAAAAATTAGGTTAAGAGCATAGTTTAGTAGCTAATTAATTAATTAATTAGACTAACTAAGCTAACTTTATTGCACTCTCTTGTCTTGCACTCCAAGGTATCGTTGCATTCAAAGACAATAATCTTGAGAGACGAGAATAAATGTTATGATAATAGAAATGGTTATGCTAACAAGTACCATAAGGCCATAAGGGTACTCATTAAGAATCTATATTTGGAAAGTTTTCACATTATTTTTTTGGAAAATATAAAAAATTATCAAAACATTAATTATTTTTTTCTTTTTCCCATAAAAACTTTCAAAAAATGGATAATTAATGAGTGCCCTTAGGGCACTTGTTAGCATGTGAAGTTGTGAATTCTCAACTTTGAATGTGGAAAATAAATACCGAAGAGATTCTTTTAGTATGAGTGAAGTTGCGCTTATGCGACCATTCCTATTAGGTAATTTGTCCTTTTTTAGGATATCAGCGAAAGTATTTGGGACTTGCTCATCGAACGGTCTCGTATGATTTTATCTCCGTAGGGAGCTTCACTCACGTAAGTGGTTAATGGGCATGTCTGACTCTCATCGTGGGCATGACTCGAACCAAATACCTAAAGTCTTTATATGATTTTTAAGTGCAACTTTGGTACCACCGGGCCAAGTTGGTTTGGTGGTACCATATGATGAGTTAAGATATATATAAAAACTTGAGGTCCGTAGTGTTTAAGCTTATAAATCTCCGTACGAGACTATTCAAAAAAATAGCTCCCGAACACCTCCGCCGAATATCCATTAAAGGATGATTGAAAAGCACACATTCAATGAGAATAATTAATTTGATTTTTACAATTGCAAAAGGTACCGGATCAATGTTCAAGAAATAAATATATTGGAAGGAGTTTAAAGATTTTGTTACTTATTTAGGTTAGAGAGTGAACCAAACGTAATTAAGAATACGTAATTAAAACTTTATATAGATAATGCAATCAATGTGTGGACGGTGATTATTGTCTATACATGTGTTTCTGCTGACGTTCCCCAGGGATGTGGCTTGGTGGTGTACGGTTCAAGATCTCACCTTGAGGTTCTTGGTTCGAATCCAGAGGGTGCACTTCTTGTAAGAGCCTGGGACAGCCAGTGATTTTACCTGCGCCGCGGCCCAGAATGAGTGATTTGGTGGCGGGGTTTCCATCGTTTCCAAAAAAAAAAAAAATGTGTTTCTGCTGACATTAAAATGTATTTTATTCTCATAGCAATGGTTTTCAAAAGATTATAAATAGGATTGAAAATTTTCAAGTTCATGGTTTTTATATTTTTTTTATTAATTTATTTGGTAGAGGTTCATTTTAAAAATTCATTTATAGGTCCCAAAATTTAAAAACAAATCCGGACCACCCTTTTTCTTGTTTGAAAATTTAACTTAAATTTAGATAAACTTTTAGGGGAACTTTCATATATTAAACATCAGTTCTTACCTTATAATTACTAATATTCTTGTCATGTTAAAATAAAAAATACTTACCCAAAGTGTCCGGGGCAATTCTAAGTTTTCCTGCAATACGAATTTCTAAAATAAAACCGTATTAATAAATGATAAAAATATAAAAATCCTATTATACACTTTAAAATTGAAATTTTTTAAATTACCGTGTCTATTTTTGGGTTATATTTTAGGATTCAGCCAACTATTTGTATTGACGGTCTCAAAATGGGACGCTACAATTAAATATTACTAATAAAATGAAGATTATTATGCACAACTATTAAAACTCATAATAAAATTATACTAAAAGGCAGTTGTAATAAAATGCACAAAATTCTTGTGGGGATGTGTTATGTGGGGTTCAATACACTAGAAGTAAAATCTATATTCAAATAAAAGTAAAATTCACGTGTGAATTGGATGATGTAATAATTTTTTATATTTGTTGATTGTATAAATTAGATACGAGTATTAACATATGCATTTAAAATAAAAATAAAATCCACTCGTGATTTAGGATCCACATAAGGTTTATAAAACTCAATATATTAGAATTGTATAGATCAGATATAAATATTGACATTACGATTCAGCATGATTCCATAAATTGAGTTCGAATTCAGGAAATACGTTTCTTGTAAGAATCTGAGACAGTTAAAAATTTTACTTATTCCATTTACGGCGGGATTTCTAACGATTAAAAAAATATATATATTTCCATCGACTATAAGGAAGATCGGTGTGAATTACTAGGCCTTTTTAAAACTAAATAAACAAAACAAAAGCAGAAACGGGCCAAACGGCACACGCTGCCCCAATTACAAACCCTAACCCTAATTCTATCTCATCTCTCTCAAGTCTCACCAGTCACCAGCTATTTGCTTCTCCTTTTTGTACTATAAATAGCCGACCAACGAAAGAAACTTCAAATACCCACTTGAATTCTCTCTCTCAATTACAACACCCATATCTCAATTTTCGATTCAATCTTTGATTAAAGAGTCAAAACGACGACTCTTTTGGTTTATTCTTTTTTGGTATTAATTTGTGAAGAAATTGTTTGTGAATGGTGGAAACAATTCCGGAGATTAGTAATTTGATGCTCTCCCTTTGTGAATCAAGGGCGAGCTCACCTCTTGCTTTTGTTTTTGGATCTTGCAAGGAAGGCTGGTACTACCGCTGCATCGGCCTCGACCCATAAACGGCACTAATTTTTTTTTTCCCTTTGAAACCTACCAATAAAGGAAAAAAAGGAAATAAAAAACTGATTTTCTCTCCCAAAAAAAAAACCCAATTCAAGGATTTTGTTTAGATTTTAACATTTTTTGCGAACAATGTTGATGTACAAGCAAAAGAAGAATCAATCTCCCAAGGGCAACAGGTTCTTGATCAGCATCACGGTGCTGGGAAGCCCTGGCCCGATCCGTTTCGTGGTGAATGAAGAAGAGATTGTTGCTGCTGTTATTGATTCCGCTTTGAAATCTTATGCTCGAGAAGGGAGACTGCCCATTCTCGGCTCTGATCTCAAGGATTTCTTGCTTTACTGTTCAAATGCTGGGTCAGGTGGTAAGTTAATTAATTTCCATTCTCTCTTAGTTTTTGCAATGATCTTACGATTGAATGTTGTTTTTTTTATTATCCATCTTTGTTTATATACAAATATTTGAACTTTGGTTGATTTTTGGGTATGATTATTTGTTTCTTATATAGAGTAAATTATTGCTTGAAGTTTTGAATGAGATATGTGTAATTGATCTTTCATTGTATCATTTATTTTTGTGCCATTTAACAGGAGTGAATTATTATTATTATTATTATTATTTGTTCTGTTTTTATTTATTTATTTATTTTTTTGGTATTTGAATCATGTTTTGATCAATTACAGCACTGAGTCCTTGGGACACGATTGGAAGGCATGGAGTGCGAAATTTTATGCTGTGCAAGAAGCCGCAAACAGAGAAAACAACAGACGATGGTAAATTGGACAATGCAATTACTCGTAGAAGAGGCGGGAATGGTAGTTGGAAGTCATGGATTAATAAGTCCCTAATCTTTAAGATCCCTACCCATTGAATGTTTATCTTACCTAATTTAAGGGAAGAGTTCACCATTGATTCTGATGGTGATTCTTCTCAATTTCACTTGGGGTATGTTAAATTGAACTGCGTCATTGTGGATTGTCAGCCATGTGTTTTTGGCTTTTGTGTTTTTCTTTGTTTTGAATAAGCCAGAATCATCAATGAAAAATAAATGTTAACTCTTTTGAGTTTCTGCCTTGGAATGAAGTTGAATTCTCTCAATTGTTTTACTGATCATTTGAATTGTCAGTCTGTTTTGGTTGTTTTGATGATTTTCTAGCACTTACGTGAAGTATGGCAACTTAGCAGGATTTTCTGCAAAATTTTGTGTTTCGAATTCATTTAAAGTATGGTGGTGTTGTGTTTGCGCCGTAAGTTTTTGTTTTGTTTCTGGTGAATGTAGAATCAACAATCTGGACTGCTAGATTATGCTTATTATTTGGACCAACTAGATAGTGAATGCATGTAGAATTATTTTTTGTTGAAAGCTGTGAGCTGACTCCTAATATATGTGAGATGGTCAGTGAACCAAACAAAGACACTTGTAATATTTGTAGTACTGGACAATCTCAATTAGGTCTCTAATTGACAAAACTTCTGTAGCTTTAGAACTCCATTTGGCTTGCGTATGTGAAAATCTGTATTTTCAATGTTGTTTTAAGCAACTCTCTCTGAATGATACCTGGATTCTGGAAATGATTCTTGTTTATGACCTAGAATTATGACCTAGAATTATGAAAACTTGTGATGGCATCTTTGAAAGAGAACTCGAAGCATCTGCTGGATGCCTGCGGCGAAGAGGTCAATTGTGAACTGGAAAATGGTTGGTGGAGGAAATGAAGTTATTCTTATTCACCAAATAACAGTTGGATTGTTCAATATCTGGCATCTTGCTGTGAAGAATATGCTTTTATATTTGTTAGGTCAAGTACCCAGCACCACATTTTTCATGTTATAAAAATTTGTATGGATGAAATGGTATTTACTATTTGCTGCCCAGCTTTGAAGCATTTTCATTTCACACGAGTGTTTTATTTTTTGCTTTTTGGAGGAAAATGAAAGTTGTGTATTAGTTGGCAATAATAATTTGTGGTTACTACCAAAAGTTCATCATAACAGTAGAAGGTAGAAACGGTCAATTTTAACTAACTTTTTACACGTGTGATTAGGTAATAGTTGCCGCCAAGTAAATTACGACTGTTAGAAGATTTCGATTTCCTTTTTCTTTCTTATGTGTTTGGTCTTTTTCAAGGAAAATTCTAAACGGAAGCCAAAACAAAATCTATAACTAATATCGCCATCAACCTTTTGGAGGGGTACAGGGCTCCGATACGAAATATACTAAAACCCGCTCTGATACGATATGGACCATTGGATTTTGATTACCTAACACATGGGCCGTTGGATTACATGTACGAGAGCCCCCAATCTCTCTTTGGAGGGGTTGTCAATAAGGGTATTCACGGATCGGGTCGAATTTTTTTAAATTTTCTGAGACCCGATCAGGTGAAACCCGATCGGATCGGACCATCCAAAAAATAATTTTTTTAATGAATTAATTATTTTAAAATCTAAATATTAGTTATTTTATGTCACGGAAATTATCATATATATAAAGTTTCAATACAACAAAAGTAATAAACAAATGAAATAATAGTAAAAAAATTAAAAAATAATAAATTTTTTTGACAATAATAAAATTTTAGAAAAATAATAGTGTCGGGTCGGGTCAGATCAGAAAATCAAACTCGTTATCCAACCCGAAAATTCCAGGTTGGGTGGCACAAAAATTTTGACCCTCCAGGGTAGGGGTGTGCAAAATATCCGCTTAACCCGCCGACGCGTCCAATCCGCAACCGACCCGCCCGCCATGTGCGGGTCATTAAGTTAGGTGGTTTGGATTGGGTGGGTTAGATCCCCAAAATTACGGATTGGATTGGGTTACGGATTGAAAAATTGCCAACTCGCTATAACCCGACCCGCCCGCTTAATTAGTAATTTTACATACATAAAAAAAATATATATATATTAGTTGACTTTGGGTATGTTAAGACTTAAGACTTAAGACTTTCAGTTCGTTGATTTAATTCTATTATTTTTTAATTTCCTAAGTTGTAAGGCAAAGCATACTTTTGCTAGAGATTATATATATCTTTTTTCATTGACTCTATGTTTGTGTTGGAATTGAGATTATTCAATGAAATATACCTTTAGTTTTTTTGTGTGTATTAGTTATATTTTGAGATTATCAATAACAAATTGTAGTTTGTGATATTTTTTTTAAAAAATTGTTAATGCCAACCCGCCTAACCCGCTGAGTTGAAACCGCCAAAATTTATAACCAATCCGCCAGATTTAGATTTTGGTGGGTTGGTGGCGGATTGAAATTTTCCCAACCCGCTAGTGGCGGATTGGATAGAAATATTGGCATTTACCCGCCCAATCTAACCCGCGCACACCCCTACTCCAGAGTCAGGTCGCGGATTAACCCGACCCTATGAACATCCCTAATTATTAAAATAGAAAAAGAATATTATCTACTTTTTTTCCCTATGAGGTACACCAACATGTACGAATTATCATCATCATCATCATTTTGAATTTGCTTTTTCGGGCACGAATTCTAGCGTCATTTTCGGATAATCTTCTACCAACTTCAATAAGAACACGATTGTTATATATTTATTTTTTTACTAGATTCATCCTCTAGAGTCTAGACCAAGTTTCAAGTAGGACAAGCAATAGAATTAGGAAATGACACAAATGCAAAACATGAACAGAATTTAGCTCTATCCATAACTTACATTAGATATGTACCATCTCATTAACCCATATTGGGTACAAGAGCAAATTCCCAACAGATTATTGACCTGATTTTATAACTGGACTCCCCTCTCTACCTAGATGTCATATTCTAAAAATGTTTATACTCATCCTAATGCGATAAAAATTAAAAAGGAGCATGGTCATGATCTACGAATATAAGATTTTTGTACAAGATTAGCGCAAATATATGCAATCATGATCTAACATAGTCAGACTATGTGTATGTAACCCTCCATGATGAATAATTTTTGTCAGTATTAGTAGTATAAATGGTTAAAAATTGATACACGGCAACTTAAGAGGCATATGAACAAATATAATCCTGCTTTAGGTAAATAAAACTACCACACATTTCAATTCTGATAAATTGTCACGCAAAGCAGTTTGACAGTTGCCATGATTACAAAATTGGTACCTATTGAAGCAGATAGTTGTTCTTGTATTTCCAGAGAAATGATAGAATCAGAAGTTCAGAGTCACCAGCAAGACCCGTACGTACCTCACCTAATCAAAAATATCTGCGAATAAGAAACATCAACAAGTTTTAAAGCTGTCGCAGGAGCCTTAGAAGGAGAAAAATCAAAGCTGTTAAACAAAAGAAATGATGCACCTTTAGGTCTCAACTCTCAAGATTCAACAATTAAAGATTGCAACTGCTGCTGGAATGTAGAAATTTTGACTGCCTCTACAGCCATAACTAACCCCATTAAACGATAATTTTTTAGCTGCAAAGTTAATTAAAACCATATATTATAATGTGATGTTACAAAATGCATCAATCCCAAGAATAAAAACATGTCAGGCCATTCTCTAATAGAAATAGAAAAGTGAAGTGAAGCTGTGAAGGTATACTACTGGGAAAAATAGTACTTTAAAACCAGTAACTACTAAAGAGTATTAGAATGGGACATGAAGGTGCTTGAAGAAACGGGTCATATCTTATCACAGATAAAAGAGGTCAAAGACATCTTTTTCTAAAAAGGTCAAAGACGCTGCCAACAGTGCTTTCTTGGAGCAATGGAATGTCTTGGTCGATTTAGAGCACCAAAGGCAGAGAAAGATGGTGTATTAAAAAGGTGGTTGATTTTGTGTGCGAATGGTTTGGGACTTTCTGAACAGAGGCATTGCAAACAAGAAGATTATTATAAAAAGAAAGAGGAATAATGGTCCACAATCCACACTTGACGGCAAACTCAAATGAGGAAATGGCCCCTAAAACTGAAGGACGCTAACACAGAAAATTATTGTGCTAAAAGAAAACATATAAATGATGACCCAGCACACGAGACTTCCCACACTATGGGCTCTGAGGAGATCCAATATGTACGCAGCCTTACCCTTGCCAAAAAAAACATATCATGCATAATTTAACAAACACTCCTACAATGGGACAATAAGTAACATATAGAGATTTCAAATTTTCCTAGAGGATTTTCAAAGGGGTACCCTAATCTTATAAATCAACAAGTAGTAGATACCTTCAGAATGTAATTGTGACAATCATAGTATTTACTTAAAAAATAATTTAGAAAATGTCATCATAAAGATATCAATAAGGCCGAAAGCAATATCACTTGCCTCCTGGGTTTTGATTTGCTGGGTGTGCATTGGAAAACTAAAAGACCACAAGCTAAGCTGAAAAGAATTTGAAATAGCAATCAGTAACATTTGTAGTAAAATAAGTGAGAGAGAATGCATATATGTGTGAAAGAGTAAGTAAAAGATACATTAATCATTTGGGGAAAATAAAAGTAAATATAAATAAAAGAATGCTAAAATACATATTATATGATTAAAAGGTTCATTACCTTGTGAAAAATTTCATCTTCCGGCTTGATGTATACTACTTCATCAACAATGTCACTACCTGACCTCTTTTTCAGGTTTGCATTCTTTTTCTGATTTGCATTCTTGTGCTATAGTTTTGCATCCGCAGGAGAAAGACAAGCAGAGAGAGAGAGAGAGAGAGAGAGGGGAATTTAGTAAAGAATTATTGAAGTCGATAATCAAATTTAAGAAACCGATAGTAAAAATGTGAGTAGTGCTTAGATGCTAAGACATTAAAACCTTGTAAATTTTAGTGACTAGTAGATAACATTTAAAGCGGAAGGAATTCTGGAGCTCTTCTGTTGGCTTCAAAAAGTGAAACAAGAATATGTAAGTTCAGTTAAGAAACTCGTTTACAGAATGTACGGAGAAATATCAAACAAGCTCACCACCCATTCCGTAATAGTCATCTAACCTCATCTTCTGTGGCCCATGAGACTTCATCAAAGAGTGCATCATAAAGAGGTGGCAAAAGCTGAGGAGGAAGATTGACTACACGTTGGGAGACCAACAGACCCACATCATGCACTTGTTCTCCAGTGAGCAATCTCAAGTCATCTATGACATCCTTCTCCTGGCATGCTTTAAGAAGAAACTCCTTAAGTTCCTTGATACACTTTTGCTCCTGAGAAGAATAACCCATGGCTCTTTAGCCATTACAAATGATAACGCATGAGAAGATTAGATCACTATACCTAGGGGCAATTACCCACTGATTACGAATCACATGGCAGATCATTTATTCGCACTAGAGAGGAACAACAACCATAATTTGTCAAGAAAGAACTGAGATGGGTAAATATGCAACTACCTCGTCGAGCCCATAACTTCACATAATAGAAGAAAGATAACCTAAATATGGGATGGGGTTTCCCATTCCACATATGTTGCTCAATAACAAACAATATTGTTATGAAATGCATAATGATGATGATGGCACACCTACCCTCATATCTTATATTCTTATTAGAGATTGCACGATATTAAGGATGTGATTTTAGCCATTAGAAACAAATTGAAATAAGTATCAAGAGCACAAGTTGCTTGCCTTATATCTCCCCAAATTAAGAGCAGTCACGATGGAGAAAGGTGTATCATCATCATCACCCTCTATTTTGACAACAGTACCTACAGTGGTCTGTGCCAATATCAAGTCCACAAAACCACTCAGATCCCATTGTGTATCATCAAGGTAAGTTTGCAGTAAGATCTTCACTCCATGGAAGTCATCTGGTTTTGGATCAAAGAAGACAAAATCCGCTTGAACAACTCCCTTCAGTTAAAAGGACCAAGCACATATAAGTTACTGCCAAAATCAATATGAAATGGGACCAAAATCAAAAGTTATCACTTTGATAATAATTGCAGTAAGGAAAAAGAAAATAAATAGTTGCATACTTCAGACCCTTCTTCTTCTTCAGAAGACTCGGACGAATCCCTCTTCTCTTCCAGAGTGTGCTTGGAAATTTCATTACCTAGAGAGCATTCAAAGCAGTGAGCTTGTTCACTAAAATGCCAAGGATTTCCAGAACAAAACAACAGGAAAGACAGAACTACCTTCAATTAGAAAAGAAGAAATCAGATAGATAATAATACCTTTGGAGTTAAGTGGAGATCCTTTCTGGCCTTTTGATTTATGTGTTTGACATCTATTCATTTGAATGAAGGCAATCTGAGAGACTGAACGGGCGAAAGGAGAGAAGGTTAATGGCTGAGGATTCAACAACCTTCGACATCTTGTCGGCCTTCGAGGCATCTTGTTATGTTAATTACCTATGAAAATATGTAAGGCGGGTGTGACACGAAAACTAAATTTACCATTTTTTTATTTCATTAATAAAGCAAAGCAAAAACCATGTAGCACCAGAATTCAAATTTGCCAAGTCTCGTGCTGACAACTGCAGTGTCAAAACAGATGGAAAATCTTATCTTAACATTGAAATCTACTAAAAACGAACAGAAAATGGATAAGAATTTAAGACAGAATAACGGAAATTAAAAATAAAATTTTAATACATAATTCATTCAGGTTTTCTGTTCAAATAAAACTGAAAACCCTACTACCAGATTGATCATAATGCCAAATATAACTCTTTCAGCGGACGCTGACCCAGGACAAGCAGTGGGTAAAAAACGAGTATCACATCAACTGCTTCATGCATACTTTCCATGGTGTCATTAGCCAAGCATTAATTTTCTCTTCTTTTCCATGCAAATAACATTTAAATGTTTCAAATGGAATTTTCTTAGGACATTCCAACTATTGCTTCTATCAAGTCCATTCCAATAAACATTCCAAGATATTCTTATATCCTAAAATCATTTTTACTACTGAATTTAAAATGATTAAAACATAAGAAAATAGCAAATAATAGAATTGAAATCACAGGAAAAAAAAAGAAAAAAAAGTACCTTTCACTTACTCTCTTTAGAATCGTGGAGCTGCAAAGAGCTTGAGAGGTTGAATCGCGACTAACAATTGAGAAGAACAGTTTGATTTTTCAGCTCGACTGAGCGCCGATGGGGTTTAGCTGAGGGTTTAGGGTAATTGAATTTAAAAGGGATAATTTCGTTTTGCCCCTCGTTGTTTTATAAGACAACAAATTAATCCCGTATCTTTAAGAAATACTCACCTGGCCTCTGATCCGTTGAATGACAATGCGTCCGTTCCGTTACTTCCGTTCACTGAAAAAGGCAAAGGATACCGTTCCTTTTTTATTTTCCCTCTTCTTGTCCCCTTGGGCCTTGACCGGATAACGGGAGTGATGTTATTTCACACTCGCAGACTCGCTTACCCTTATTTATTTCTCTCTCGCAAATAGTTACAATGTATTTGTAAGTTTAGTATATTTGGATAAATAATCCTATTTTAGCCTTACTCCATTTTCTTCGCTTCGAGGTCCGGGATTCTGAAATGGTCACAAATTTTTAAAAAAAATTTAAAAATAAAAAAAAAATTGAAGAGAAACATTTATCTTTCATAGTGGCTCAGTACAAAATATATTAGAGCCCTTGGGACCCCAAATTTTTTACCTCAATTTTTTTTTAAAAAAAATTATTAGAAATTTCATTATCAAATTATTTATTACGGGCTTAAGCGGATTAGATAAAACTTCCGATTATTCTATACTCTTACAAAAAAACGCACTCTTTGAATTCAAACTCATAACTTTAAAGGTGAAATAATGAACCCTATACCATCAATTCCGAAATGGGGGGCGGCAAGATAAATAGAAATGGTGGAAATAAGATGACTCGATTTTTTACCTACGCCCAATAATTGATGAGCAAAACAAGAATAATTTCGGAACACGTTACTCTCACGTGATTGTCAGATTGATACTGCAGAAGCATGGATATCAATGGATCTCTGACGACGACGCATGCGAGAGCGATATCTTAGTGGGTGAGATATGCTGGCCCCACATCAACGTGGTCCAATGGCAACCGTTGATTATTTTGACCCTTGTCTAAGAAATGGACACCAATAGGCAATCACCAACGACACCACGAGATGATTTATTTGACTCCCATTTATCATATCCTTATTGTCTTTCGTACGCTAATTTCATATATTACCATTATTTTTCTTGAATTTTTTAAAAATCTTACCGTCAAATCATTTATTTTGGGATTAAACGGAGCAGATAAAATTTTCAGTTACCCCAGAGTCTTACCTTTTTTATTATATCCTATATTCAAACCCATGACTTTAAGGTGAAATCTCGAACCCTACACCATCAAGTCACGCCGCCCCTCAGGGACTTCATATCTTACCTCTTAACTATACGTTTAGTTTAATATGAGAATAAGTTTAAGATAAGGTTGGATGGAAGGAAAAATAGAGAAACGGTGAATACGTTTAAATGTAGGAAATTATGCGTTCATTTGAATGGAATAATTAGTATGAGTTTTGAGCATATTAATTTGAAAAAATGTATTAAATATTTTTTTTAATCATTTTCTCATTAATTTGGAATATTAATATGATTTTGAACATTATTACGCATTATCAATACACAATATTATTTATCATTAGCTTGATATTTTGACTCACACATATGGTTAAAAATCTTCCACAAGACTCGGAATGTTAAAATAATAATAATAAAAAATAAAAAATACAATATTTATTCCACGTCTTATACACAAAACAAAATACCATTATTCCAAGTTTTACAACAACTTGCATAAACCAAGTTATTATAATTATTGAATATTGATCCAACAACTAAAATAAATTATAACTTATGGTTCAAACTTAATCCAAGTTAAGGATTATTTTGGTAATTTTTTATAATTATGTTATTCTTCTCAATGTGATAATAACAATACCACCTATATATGAGGATAATTGTTTATTACCACGTGAGGAGAATAAGGAGTTAAATATCACGTCACGCTCACTTATTTCTTTAAAAATCAACAAAATAAAAGAATGAGTGTCTCATAAACTCATCCCTTCAACTCACCTCTATTATCCTCAACTAAAAATGTAAAGCCCACTTTCTCATTTTCATGATATTTTATTTTATGCTTATTGTATTATCCAATCATTTGATTCAGATCTCCACTCTCTTATAGTGATTATTTTATCAAACTAGTTTATATCTATGTTGGTTTTTGTGTTTATGAGTTTATTGTTATTGTGCAGGTATTTGAGGATTTACAACAATAAAATAAATAATTTACACGACTTCGGCGGATAGATCCGGAAATATAAAAGATATTTTTATATAGATTTATTACTGTTTATTTTGTAATTTTTTTATTCAGTTGTTATAATGATCTTGTATTTTACTTTATGCACCGTGTTTTTTTCTCTTTTAGTTGTAAAATTTGTATTCACCTATTTATGTCGATAAGTTGGAAAATCAAGTCGAATCAAGTTGAAAAAGGCTTTGCATTTTATTAAACATACTCATGGAACGCAGTTGCTGACTTGAAGCCACTTAAAGAAAAAAAAATGCAACGTTTTCAGAACAAGTTATTACAGAAAAGTTTTTTTAGTCTTATTCAACTAGCCACTCATTGATATAAATAAGAGACTCACATTGAATTAATAAAAAAAAATTGTTTAAAAAAATCATTATTATTTTTTTTTTTGTAAATCTTATTCATTGAGCACATTTTTTTGAATATAATCACAAATAGACAATTGTAGTTATTGACTTGGACTTATTTGTTTTTTTTTAAAAAAAAAATCTTAGTTTGACTTTTTTTAAAGATGTTTTTTTTTTTAAAAAATATTATATTACAAAATATCATTATTAAATATACTTATTTCCCTATCTAAATAAACCGGATCTTTTATTTGTCCTTATAATTAACTCTCTCTCTCTCTCTCTCTTTTTGTAATTCTAATATTTTAAGAATTTTAATTATTATCATAATTTTAATTTCATATTTTTTTGTGCTTAAAACAATATAATGATTTTTTAATATGTTACTTTAATGTCAATTATTTGATTATATGTATATAATATTATAAGAATATAAATATCAAACTATCATATTTCATATATTTTTCGATTATAAAAACAAACAATATAATATTTATATTCAAATATTGAAAAATGAAAACAAACATATCATTTATATGTATACATTCAAAACTATTCAGACTTCGACTCTATCTAAATTATAAAGAAATTAGTTACAATCCACATTCTACCACAACGATGATTTATCCTTGTCATATACGCTTCTAGACATGCACACGGTTGCGGTTTCAAACCGCAACCGAACCGTTGACCAATCAAATATTTAACAAACCAAATCATAAATCGCAACAAATCGGGTGAGTCTGGTTCAGTTGCGGTTGGTGGATTTCCAACCGACGATTGAATTGGATTTACGGTTCAACCATAACAAATCATGTTCAATCGTAAAAAAAAATGGTTGAATCGATTTTTTGCAGTTGAACTGAATTTTTTACGGTTGAACCATATTTTTTAATAATTTTTTAAATTTTTTAAAAATAATATTAAATAAAAATACGATTCAACCGTAACCGTATGATTCAATTAAGTTATAGTTAAAGTTTATGATTTCAGCTTTAACTGAACTGTAAACCGTATGATTCAATTACGATTTTCAATTATAACCGAACCGTGTGCATAAAAAGATGCTTTTATCTTCAAAATTCACTTAATAATAATAATAAGGCAAAATACAAAAGTGACCCTCTAACTTTCACGTTTTTTCATTTAAGTCATTTAACTTTTAGTTTTGTCAATTCAGTCATATAACTTTCAATTTTTGTCAATTCAAGGCTCCGTTATAAATTCATCACTGTTGCCGTTACAAATAACGACAACAATAAAGTAAACGTATTTTGAATGTTACGTTAAATAACAGGCAAAGTACGTTTACTTTACTGCTGCCGTTATTTGTAACGGCACCAGTGATGAATTTATAACGGAGCCTTGAATTGACAAAAATTGAAAGTTAAATGACTGATTTGACAAAACTGAAAGTTAAGGACTGAAATGAAAAACGTGAAAGGTAGAGGGTCACTTTTGCATATTTGAATAATAATAATAATAATAATAATAATAAACGGTAAATCCTGTAAATACATACATAAGAAAGGGCAAATACCTTAAATGGTCCTCTTCATACCCCACCAACTTTTTTCTTCCCCTCATTTACTGCACTGTCTTTCACTGCTTTCCAGTTTCCATTAAAAAGCGAGAGAAAAATAACGCAAATTAAAATCAAACGAAAATCTGAAAACGACGACGTTTAGAATCGAAGAAGCCATGGACGCAGCACTCGTCGAATCAAACGTTAACGAAGCCTCCGAAATCAACAACACCAATAACGGCACAAATGGCGATCACGGCTGGCAAAAGGTGACCTACGCGAAGCGCCAAAGGAAGGCGAAACAGGGCGCTGATTCGAACAACGGTCGCGCCGCAGCCGCCGCCGCTATTAACGGCGAGAAGAATAATGTTTTCCGGAATCTCGAACAGCAGGCCGAGGAACGACACCGTAAAATCATCGGAGCTCGGCAGGATGAGTTGTTAGCAGCTGCGAATGCGAGGGCGCCGGCGAGGTCGAAGCACCAATCTTATGACGAATATGACGAGGACAGCGACGTGGATGCTGCGGTGGCGGAGAATGGGAAAGCGGAGGAGCCTAAGAAGCCAAAACAAAAGAAGCCGAAGAAGCCGAAGGTCACTGTTGCTGAAGCCGCCGCCAAGATCGACGCAGATGATCTCTCTGCTTTTCTCATTGATATTTCTGTAAGTGCATAAATTCATAAATTAACTGATAAATTAAGCGTTTTTGCGTAAAATAGTTTAAAAATTAAACATTTTTTTTATTGTGAATGTTGATAAATTAATCAATAATTATGTATAAATTAAGTTTTTTGCGTTTGATTCGATCTGAACCCTTTTTTTTTATTATTTCTTTTGGGTTGAATTATTTGATTAGGGTACTTATGGGGACAAGCAAGATATCCAACTGATGAGATTTGCTGATTATCTTGGGAGGGCATTTTCGGGAGTGAGTGCATCCCAATTTCCGTGGATGAAGATTTTCAGAGAAAGCACAGTGGCAAAGATGGTCGATGTAAGCTATTTGGAGTTGTTTCATTTCTCTGTGTTTTGCTGATTTACCAGGCTTGCGTTTTGATGAGTTTTAATGAAACGTGACAAACATTTCTTTCATTGTATGAGAATTAGATCAGAGAAGTTTTTATTTCTTTATCATTGTTATGAAATCTTTGTTTGTAAGTTATTGTGTTTCTAATTAGCTATTAAATTCTATAACAGATCCCCCTTTCTCAAATTCCCGATGTTGTTTATAAGACTTCAGTTGATTGGATCAACCAACGCTCCCCTGAAGCACTGGGGTCCTTTGTATTATGGTCTTTGGACTGCATTCTTGCTGACCTGGAAACCCATAGTGGTAGTGCAAAGGTCTCTAGAAAGGTAGTGCAACAAGCATCATCCAAATCTCAGGTAATTTGCTGAAAGAATGCTCACACTTGTCTTCACTTTTTACAAGCATTAGTTGGTGGATGGTACTGTATAGACATATATTGATTATCTGCCCATATTTTAGTTATTGAGTTGCTGGAGGATCAGCTTATTTTTTTCTTTTACATATAATAATCTTACTCATGCCTAGTGATCCAGGAACTGTTTGAGATATCGTGAACTGTGAGATTGTATTTAGATTGGGTCTTTTGAGCTTGAATATCAACTCAACTAGGGTAGAGTAAAAGAAAATAAGACGTATATTTTACTGATAGTACTTATGGGTTTAAGTAGACTGTTGCACCTTTGCACTCTTAGTTTGGTTTGTTTCCTTGTAGACTTAACAGGGTAGTGATGTTACCAAACTGAAGTTGTTTGTTTGCCAAATAACATCACCAACTTAGGATTGTCAACCACTAATGGTTTAGTTGTCAACTGAGAATCAGAAGTCCGGCCGGTCTATTCACTATTGTTAATAGTCAATGATCATTCCCTTTAGTAGTAGATCTTTGTATTTAAGCTCCATAGTTTCCTATATTTATAATTAGTCACGTGAAGTTTTCTATGATTTAGTCCAGTGAATATCACTTTTAACTATTACAACTTTACAAGTGTTTTCAGCAGCCTCTGTGCATGTTCTTAGTTGACATGTACAGAGGTTTGTAATGGTAAAAGACCAGGCTGCTGACTCTGGACTCAGATGAGAATCATAAGATGTTAAACTCTAATACTAAACGGGGAAAGTAATGGATGTCTGGTATTTACAGTTGAGGCTATTATATTGACTATGACAAGAGATAGGATGACTTTTGAATTAACAAGCGCAATGCTTTTATTATCGAGAATTCTAGTCAGATGTTCACGAGTACTTATTGAAAATTGTAATTTATGATTGGGCTCAACTCAAGACTCTGTGTGCTTGACTTATGATGATAGAGAGGCAGTTCATTTGATTATATTACCATTTGTATTGTTGAATTATCTATCTCTCTACCTAACCTGGATTTCATTTTTAAAATTTTTTTGTTATGATTTGAATTTGCTTTATTCTCTCTTCCCTGCTCTAGCTTTACATAACAATTTGTCTTTTGATTATTCTTGACTCACTTCACTTTTGGACGAGACATTGATAAAATATTTTTAATATATCATATAAGATTTTATTCAGCTTGCATTCTTTAATTCCTTGATATTCATTCAGATGATTGCTTTGGAATTCTGAATCTCTTGTTTATCTTGCTTGCACTTTCACTTTGACATTTTCCTACTGCAGCCTCATAAATGCTACAATGCAATATTGTCATGTTGGGGTGGCATGTAATTAACATATTTTGGAATGGCAGGTTGCAATTTTTGTGGCTTTAGCTATGGTATTGCGACGGAAACCTGATGTCTTAATCAGTGTTTTACCACCATTGAGGGAAAATTCAAAGTATAATGGAC
The DNA here is from genome assembly GCA_019454045.1 of Zanthoxylum bungeanum. Classification (NCBI taxonomy): domain Eukaryota; kingdom Viridiplantae; phylum Streptophyta; class Magnoliopsida; order Sapindales; family Rutaceae; genus Zanthoxylum; species Zanthoxylum bungeanum. The sequence goes on along the minus strand of SKCR01024900.1, from coordinate 795,639 downwards.
AAGATAAGCTTCCAGTACTTGTGTGGATGATTGCTCAGGTGAGTAGAAAACAATCTAGCACAACTAATGGATCTATCTGAAAGACCAAGGCTGTGACTTTTTATTTTTCTCCCTCAAATATGCTTGTCAGTTACCAAAATTTTCTTCTATAGGCATCTCAAGGAGAGCTGGCTGTCGGGTTGTACTCCTGGGCACATAATCTTTTGCCAATAGTCGGCGGAAAAAATTGCAATCCACAGTCCAGGGATATAATTTTGCAACTAGTGGAGAGGTATGAAAGCATTAATGCTTATCATTATTTTTCTTGCTTCTGGTTCTTGTAGTCTGTGACGTTTTGTTTTCTTTTCCTTGCAGAATCTTATCTTCACCAAAGGCTCATACTATTTTGCTGAATGGTGCAGTTAGAAAGGGGGAGCGGTTGGTTCCACCTTCTGCACTTTCGATACTGTTGCGACTCACGTTTCCTACATCTTCAGCTAGAGTAAAGGTGTGTATTGTGAAGGGAATTTGTGGTTTGGTTTGGCTATATCTAAATTTGGTTCTCTTACCTTGGATAATATGATCTATGTAGGCCACTGAAAGGTTTGAGGCCATTTATCCCACACTAAAAGAGGTGGCTCTTGCTGGCGTACCTGGAAGCAAAGCAATGAAACAAGTTTCACAGCAGATCCTAAGTTTTGCCGTCAAATTTGCAGGAGAAAGTATGAAACTTGATTCCCTTCCCATTTTAGTTGCTTTTTCTTTAGAAAATTTTGGAAAATGATAGGATTTCAAGTTAAGATTGAGCTAAAGCTGTTTCTTACAGGCGCTCCTGAGTTATCCAATGAAGCAGCTGGCATTTTCATCTGGTGTTTGACCCAAAGTGCTGATTGCTACAAGCAGTGGGTGAGCTATTCTTATCGAACCCTTTATGATTGATACAAGATAGTTTTCTTCATTCCCCTTTATGGCACTGCCATGTAGAATTTACAGTCTTCTCATTCTACCCCATTATGTGAACAGGACAAGCTTTATGAGGACAATCTAGAAGCTAGTGTTAAGGTTCTGAAAAAACTTTCCGAGGAATGGAAGCAGCACTCTGCAAAACTGTTCCCTCTTGATCCTTTTAGGACAACTCTCAAGAGTTTCAGGAAGAAGGTAACCCCTTGCTGTTTTGGGATATTGAAATTGCAATTATTGTTTTAACTGACGAGATTTATTTCGGTTATGTAAAGTGCTAAATATTTTAAACTAAACTTAATGAACTTTTACTCTCTTTTCCCCCCCTTGTAGAATGAGAAAGCAATTGGTGGCGGAGCAGATGCTGCTTGCCAATCACTCTTCCGGAATGCTGATAAGTATTGTAAACTTATATCAGGCAAGCTGTCAAGCAGTCATGGTTGCCTGAAAGGTATGGCCTTTGCTGTTATTGCAATTGCCGTGGGTGCTGCCTTAATGTCCCCAAACGTTGATTCCCCAGTTTGGGAGAAAATTTCTGTATTTTTTAGCTCCTAGCCATCTTTTTGAGCGTGATGCAAACCATCATTTTGCTCTTAGCAATACTAGCTTCTCTTCATCCTGAAATATCTTTTGGTTCTACACTTATTTATTTATTTGGGAAACATGATCTGATGATCAGAGTATACAGGCTTTTAAGTTTCTCGAGGAAGCCGGTCACCTCCCCTAGGAAAATAAGAGGAAATGTTACCATATGATGGTGTATTACAAAGAATAGCTTTAAAGATTTGCTAAAATGGAATGGTTAAGTTTACTGTGGGATACAATTAGAATCTTTTGAGAAATGAACTATCAGATACAATTACCAATAGATTTTCTTACATCCTTCTCCTGCAAGTGTTTTTCCACAGTGCCTTCATCTAATGTCGATTTTTATTATGCTTCGAGCAAAAATAATGTTGTAAATTTTTCTTTTGAATGAAATAATGTCACAACTTAAACATACATATCCCTCTACTTTACATACATTAGAAATTAAAAAAATGGCAGGAAAAGGTGCCTGTGTTGAGCCACATAGGTGAATCAATGTTGCTGCAAATTCACTCATAATCCTCAACTTGAGCTCAGGGTAACTTCAAATATGCATTTTTAACTTTTGAAGGATCAGCTGGTGTATCCCATGGAGTTTTCATTGATGGATCCCAGATCAATAGACTGCCAATTCAGTGGCAAATATATATATATTAGATATTGTCTGTGCCTACGGCATGGTGTTACAAATGTTTTCATTCGCGTCACAATGATATATTAACACACAAAATCAATTGAAAAATGAAAAGTTACCCAGGAAAGAAGATGAAGACAAACATGAATTGCACATACATCTCAAACAGCTTTCTCTTGTACCATTTTACCCGAAGCCAGTTCATTATGATTGGCTGCCAAGTTAAGGTATTATGATAAATACATTAAATTTTTTGGGATCATATAGGAAACAAATCAGTAAGCAAAATGTTAAGAAAAAAGTACCCACTGGCATGATAACTAAGTACCAGAAGGCAATGATTCCAACTGTTATTAGAACTGTTGCCAAATCTGCCTCATGATTGTTCTCTCCAGTTACTGCAACTTCTTACTGCAACTTCTGGCTGCTCTAACTGATGTATATAACCAAAAAAAAAAAAAAAAAAAATTGCCCATTTGAGCTTATATCAAGGTTTGTAAATTCAACTATAAAAATCATGTAAAAGATCTAAATGATGTCTTACTGTGGCCAAAATTACAGCTCCAGCTTGAAATGCCAAGCTAGATTTTTTCTCATCAAAGCAATCAGTTACTTCTGATCTGGGTAATGCTTGTAAGTTACTGCTGTGAATTATTAGGCTTTGTGAAATTCATTCAAGCTGAAAATATTGGTGGCAAAATATTAAATGAACAAAAGGAAAAATAAGCAGCAGAAGAATAGCTTGGTGGGTCATCCACAAATTTTTTGGGCTTGGTTCACAAGGTGGGTTCATAATGATTGTATTAGAACCAGCCGTAAATCCGAATCCAACTACCATTAAAAGACATTCGGAAAATTCTCTCTCCTTTAATCCGAAAAATTTCTCAAAATTCTAGATTCCAGAACTTTCCCGTTAGCCAAACAGAAACAGCCAAATAATCCAACAATCAAAAGAAGACCAAGAGAAGCCCTCTCAAAACCTCAGAACTTATCTGAGTATCCCCATTTTTTTTTTTTTCAAAATTTCAGCCCCAAATGATGATGTTGGCTTCTTCAACAATCCCAACAAACATCAAGCTTCCATGTATTCACAACTTAGTTTTAAACACCACTTCAGTACCCAGAACAAGAAATCCAGCCACAGTCTCCGCATTTCGGTATCACCATAATCATCATCATGGTTTGTTTTTCTTTAAGCCCAACACATGCTCTGTCCGTACAGTTATTGCGAGAGTCAGCAATGGTGACGGCGCTGCTGATGCCACTCCCCCACAATCTTCTTCGGTTGTAAGTTTTTCCATCAGGGTCCTTTTTTGTTTTCATTTCTAGTTCTTGCAAAATTATCTTGAAAATGTTTTGATGGGGAATGGTTCTTTGGGCATTACTTTGCTTGTGATGGTTCAGTTTATAGTCGTAATGGATTCTCTGCATTGAGGAATTGAATTTATTGTGGATTTGATGGTGAAAATTTATTTGAATTATGTTATGGGAATGTTGTGATTTTCAATTTGCAGTGATAATAATTAATAAGGATTGCCATTGTCAGTTTTCATTTTACTCAGAGACAAAACACTTCTTTCAGTAGAATAGTTCACAGCTCGTTGCGAAAAATATTCTTTCATTGCTAGTTGAAAACTATTGAAAAATGTTGATGTTGCTACGTGCATAAACATGATATAATGATGCAGCTTGTCACTTTGATTTCAGGATATTAAAGAAATAAGCGGTAGCTCTTCTACTTTGGGGGACAGTTATGTTGCCCTGTTTGTCCGGATGCTTGGTCTGGACTATGACCCACTTGATAGAGAACAAGCTGTAGTGACGCTATGGAAATACTCCCTAGGTGGCAAGAAGTGTGTTGATAATGTCATGCAATTCAGTGGCTGCATAAATCTCATTGTTAACCTTCTTAAGTCAGAGTCTAGTGCTGCATGTGAAGCAGCTGCAGGCCTTTTACGATCAATATCTTCAATCAATGTATACAGAGACTCTGTAGCAGAGTGTGGAGCTATAGAAGAGATTACAGGATTGCTAACTCGACCATCCTTGACTTCTGAGGTATACAAGAGGTATCTCACTATTGGAATTTCTCTCTTCAAATTTCATAGTTTTGGAAAATTGAGGCACATCCTGAACTTATTGCCGCAGGTGAAGGAGCAAAGTTTATGTACGTTGTGGAACTTATCTGTAGATGAGAAGCTTAGAGTGAAAATTGCAAATACTGATATCGTGCCATTACTTATCAAGTCCCTGGAAGATGAGGACATGAAAGTGAAGGAAGCGGCTGGAGGGGTTTTGGCAAATTTGGCATTAAGCCACTCTAATCACAAAATAATGGTTGAAGCAGGTGTTATTCCCAAATTGGTAAGACGGTGTATGTTTGCTTTAGTGATGTTTAAATTACTGCAAGTAAAATAAAATTAAATACATGAGTGATAGAATAAAATAAAATAAATTTGACATGATTTCTTATATGAAGCTTCTGTTATGTTTGCAATATACGAGAGATAGCATCTATAACAGACTTGAGAGTTTTACACAGGCCTTATTCTCACATCTATACAAACAATGGGAGTTTTAAATGGTGAGTTTCGAATGTAAAAGCGATCAATTAGTTAATGAAGACATCATATTATGCTCAGGTTATTTAGACTTTTTTTGTCGTTCTCAATAGCTTCTCAAAGAGTAGCTTAAGATAATATGAGACACACCAAGTGGTGTGATGGGTTGATTGAATAGTGTGATTCTTGGTTCTCAACCATGAGTATAGAGGTTCAAATTACCATTGACTACCTATTTTGATTATAGCCCACGACTTTCATAAACAGTTTTGGTAGTAGTGCCTGCTTTCAGACCTGATGCACAGATCGCACTGTTTCTGGGTTATTAAATTGAAGAATAAGATAGTTGAAATCTTGAATGGAAATGTTATTTCCCTTTTTGACTGGCAAAAATCAGGTGAAATGATATTGGAGTTTATTCTTGAATCTTGTATAGACTCGGGCATCTATGCATACCTAGAATTGATTTTGTTTCAAAATTTAGCCTTTTCTTGCATAGACTGCGATAATAATGTTATTGCCTGCAGCAGGTTCAGTGGGCATGAACATATCAAAAAATCGCATATTAGATATTAGTGGAACATTTCAGTTTCACTGTGATATCTTGGGGTGCCTCTGCTTTAAGAAATTAGTCATAACAATACAGGCTAACTACTTTGGGTACTTTCTGCAGGCAAAGCTCTTAAAAACTAATGTCGAAGGATCCAAAGTCATCCGAAAGGAAGCAAGAAATGCATTAATTGAACTTGCTAAGGATGATTATTATAGAATTCTTATTATAGAGGAAGGTCTTGTTCCTGTCCCCATGATCGGTGCAGCTGCATATAAGTCTTTCAGACCTGAACTGCATTCATGGCCTAGTTTACCAGATGGTACTGAGATTGAACGAACTTCACAAGGGCCTTCCAAGTTTGGTGCCAACGAATTACTCCTTGGATTAAATGTTGGTGACAAGAATGCAAACATTGAGGAAGCTAAGATGAATGCAATGGTTGGACGCTCAAGGCAACATTTTCTTGCTCGTGTTGGGGCTATAGAAGCGGAAGATGGAAGGAAACCACAATCTGAATTTCCCACCGATCTGCAGCTAACTATTTTGCCATGGATTGATGGTGTGGCTCGATTAGTTTTGATTCTTGGACTTGAAGATGAAAGAGCCTTAGCAAGAGCTGCAGAGTCAATTGCAGATGTATCTATTAATGAACATATGCGGATGTCGTTCAAGGAAGCTGGGGCTGTCAAGTATTTGGTTCAACTCCTGGACCACAGTAGCGATGCAGTCAGATTGGCTACAACACATGCTTTGGAGAGGCTTTCTGTCAGGTTCTTTCATTTCCCTTTTTTCTTTGTCAAGTCTCTGTCCAGTACCAAACTTAGTTTCATTTTTAATCTTTTTAAAGCATTTGGTGGTTGGTAAATTGATAATTTGCGAGTTGGCTACTAGGTCTATTTTAGCTGATAAAACTCTTTTGTCAGAGTAGTGAATCAATCTGTTCTTGGCTTATTGATGGTGAACGCTGGTACACGCTCCAGTTTTCTGTCCGAGTCTGCCTTCTTTATTGGCCTCTGATCCTTATATCACTGTTTTAACATATATCTCCAGTTCACAGCTGCATCATCTGAAAATTTTATTGTCAAGTGTCAAATAGTTTCTGAGAATCTTCTGTGTGCTTGGCATGCCATACTTCATAATTAACATTGTCAATCTCTTTCTTGATGCAGTCATGGTGTTTGCCAGACTATGGAAACTGAAGGCATTATGCATCCTTTGATTAATACTCTTAAGCGATTGGACATCTCTGAAAACCTGATGGAAAAGGTCTTTATAGTTGTTTTCTCTACCTACAAATTTTCTGAATTTGATTCCAACTCGGTGTTGATGATTACTTGAACATTTGCCGCAATGCAGACATTGGATATACTTGGTCGTATCTTAGACCCAAGTAAAGAAATGAAATCAAAGGTTAGTTGGTCTTTTCTTGTAGCATGTTTTCCATGCTTGTAGTGTTCTATGGACTTACTACCATGTTGGTACTTTCCAGTTTTATGATGGACCGGTTAATGGATCAAAAAAGGGATTAGATGCAGTAAAGAGCCTTGATTCTTGTACAGAATTAACTGGGAATATGGTTGAGGTACCCACATCAGTAACCAATACCAGGTTTTTCTCTTTCTTTTTTCCCCTTCTTTTAGACTTCTATTTCTCAGACTTCTGTCTCTCATCACATGCACCATTTTTAAACTATTTTATAGAAAAGAAGTCTTGGACTCTGTCTTCATTGACCGCCTAATTAGCATTATGAGGACCTCATATCCAGCTCTTCAGAGAAAAGCAGCTTCTATTCTCGAGTTCATAACCATTATTGACCCAAGCATGGACACAATCATTTCAGTTGATATTGAATCTGGTTTGGATGCCACTTTCCAACAGAAAGCTTTGGAAGGTATGGAAACAATTTCTTTTGTTGTAAGACTAAGTTTGTCTTTGTTTCAATCCTAGATGATAATAAAATTCATAAACTGGTATTGACTGTCGATCATTCTTAATCTGACGAAACGATAACAATTTCTCTAGTATTAGTTTTAGTGGTTTAGCTTATTTTAAATGGTATCACGCCAGTGGTATGAAGTAATTAATATATTCCGGATATGTGATTGTTCCCAGCTGTCTCATGTTGTGATGTTTTAGCATGAATTTCATATTACTGCAGATACAGAATCTGATATTGAAGCCCTGCACCCAGAAAAGTATGTTCTTGACATTGAAGAAGCTTCTCTCGCAATCTCTTCAGGAGCCCGGTTATTGACAAAATTGCTTGATTCTAAGCAGTTCTGCCAAAAAATAAATTCCTCCCATTTTACTAAATTGCTTAGGAAAATCCTCAAGTCAAATATCCCTCTTCACTACAAAGACTGGGTTGCAGCTTGCCTGGTTAAGTTGAGCTGCTTGTCTGGCCCTAATTTTGAAAGTCCAATCAACATGGAGGTAACTCTTTATGAGGCAATCCCAAGACTTATCGAGCAGATAAAATCATCCTTCTCTCCCGAAGCACAGGAAGCCGCTGTAGTCGAACTGAACAGAATAATCTCCGAAGGGGTGGTAGATTCCACTCGAGCCATTGCTTCAGAGGGAGGAATCTTTCCATTGGTGAAGCTGATAGAACAAGGGAGCAGCAGAGCCGTCGAAGCAGGTTTAGCGATACTCTATAATCTGAGCATGGACAGCGAAAACCATTCAGCGATTATAGCTGCCGGAGCAGTGCCAGTTTTGAGGAGAATTATTCTATCACAAAGGCCACATTGGACAAGAGCTCTTCGTTTGCTGAGGAATTTGCCCATATGATGAGATGAAATCCACTTACATGACAAGACTAATAGAGGAGAACTCAGTAGCTCTGTTTAAGACCATGTGGTAAATGATGTAAATCACATTTGCTTTGTTCTGCTAAAAAGATTTTTTTTTTTTTTTTGAGTGATGTAAACTATGTGAATTTTTAGTTTCATTAAATTCCATAAAATTTAGGTCTTTTTTTTTTTTTTATAAATTTTGTCTATGCCAAATTTATGCTTGACAGATAATAATAATAATATTATTTATGATCATTTTTCATTGTAATAATTAAAAGTCTATATTTTCTTAAAAGTTTATGTTGAACATACGGAAAATTCAATATTTTAATTAAAAAACCAACTGAATTAAGTTAGAATAATTTTTTAATAAAAAACCCGAATCGAACCGAATTAATTAATTAATTTAATTTATTGAAAATTTTAAAAATCTAATCATATTATATTATTATTTTATAATTATATTTGTTACATTATTAATTTATTTAATGTTTAGTGATGATTAATTTCATGAAATATTTATAATTTTTTGCTTTAGTTATTATTCTTTTTATTTTCCTACATTTTAAATATTTAAATGATATTTATATCTTATGAAAAAAATTTATTGGTATAATTGTGATGATTATAAGAGTTACAATATAAATAAATTTAAATAAATATTAGATTCAGTGAATATAAATACTTTTTTAATTTATTATTGTAATTATTAAAATTTTGAAAAAACCGAATTATACCGAAAGGAATCAACAATTTAAAAAAAAAAACCATAAAATTATTAAAAAAAAAAACAAATAATTATAATTTTTAATTTTTTTTATAAACCGTAACCTTAAAAATATCCTAACAATTTGAGGATAATTTCACTTGACCTGAATTCAGATTGGCAGTTATCTGTTATCTCCAAAATAAGCAAAGAGAAACAGAAATTTGCAAGAAGCAGCAAGACACCATGAATTGCTTATCCTGTTGCCATTGCATAACTCGAGCTTCTCTTACAGACGACACTTCTTCTTCTTCTTCTTCTTCTTCTTCTTCCCAAGCAAACAATTCTAAAAAGCCTCCAATCCCAAAAACAAAACCCAGAAAGAGCCAACAAAAAATGCACTTGCCCATGCAGAAGCAGCCCAAGTCAAAACACCAACAAAAGCTCTCTGTCATGCAAATTGAACGTGCCATTGGTGCTGGCACCTTTCGTGATTCTGAACCCAAGTATGTTTCCTTGTATCCTTTCTTGATTGTTAATTGGTAACAACATCACGTTGATCGTGCCCAATGGGCGTAATTTGGTGGTATACGACTCAGGATCTGACCTCCAAATCCTCGGTTCGAATACATTAGTGCGTTTTTATGTAAGAATCTGCGACAGTCGGAGGTTTTAACATAAACGCAAGGGGTGATTTGACGGTGGGTTTCGAAAGATTGCAGGAAAAAAACATCACGTTGATCATTTGGAAATTAATCACACTTTAGTTTCGCTTAGGAGTATTTTTTATTTAGGAACTGTCAAAAGCACTTTTCTGGCTATTGGTAACGTTTTGGTTGAAATAGATAAAGTGATTTTTGGGTACTTTCAAAACCACTTGATTGGTGCTTTCCGAATTATGTATTTTGGGTCAATAGTTTGAGGAAGTACTTGACAAGAAAGCGCTTTTAGGTGCTTTTTTAAAAGCTGTTTCACCCAAAACAGTTCAAATGATGTAGAAATGACTGTTTGATTTTGTTTAATGCTAAAGTTTTTCATAATTATTGGATTGATATCATATTTTTGCTGAAAAAAGCAGGAATTGGATGAAGAGAAGATTACATATAATGGTATATTGCCAGATTTGAGTAGTAAGTTTGAAGGACCAGTTGAGAAGCAGCTCGTGAGACAGGAGAATGGTTTGCCAAAAACACAGAAAAAAGACTTCTATCATCAAGTATTGACCTTTTCTTGTTTCTTCCATTTGCTTTAAGAGTTCAGGAATTGATAAATGTTAATCTGGTTAGTTTTTTTCACAAGATTCTCTGTAAGTCTTGGTTTAGTGTCTAGAAGTTTTAGTAAAAGGGGAAAAAATTTGAATCCCTTTTGCTCAACATGATGTGGAGTTTAATTGTCTCCTCTATGGTACATCTCCAAAATGGGAAATGCTCTCATAGATTGTTGGAGCAAGCCATAGATCTCAGAGCACCCATAAACAAATTGGGAAGTTTCAAATTTGGATGTTGATTTTGCTCCATTTCCTTTGGCTTAGTCCTCAAAGTATCTCCGACCTTTCCTTGTCAGCCTCGAGCCATCCAGCACTTGGATAGTGCCTTCTTGATTAGCTCAACTTAGACCCGGCCACGGTTTCAGTTCGGAACCGGAACCGAATCGAACCCCCAAACGATGCGATTGTTCCCAGCTGTCTCATGTTGTGATGTTTTAGCATGAATTTCATATTACTGCAGATACAGAATCTGATATTGAAGCCCTGCACCCAGAAAAGTATGCTCTTGACATTGAAGAAGCTTCTCTCGCAATCTCTTCAGGAGCCCGGTTATTGACAAAATTGCTTGATTCTAAGCAGTTCTGCCAAAAAATAAATTCCTCCCATTTTACTAAATTGCTTAGGAAAATCCTCAAGTCAAATATCCCTCTTCACTACAAAGACTGGGTTGCAGCTTGCCTGGTTAAGTTGAGCTGCTTGTCTGGCCCTAATTTTGAAAGTCCAATCAACATGGAGGTAACTCTTTATGAGGCAATCCCAAGACTTATCGAGCAGATAAAATCATCCTTCTCTCCCGAAGCACAGGAAGCTGCTGTAGTCGAACTGAACAGAATAATCTCCGAAGGGGTGGTAGATTCCACTCGAGCCATTGCTTCAGAGGGAGGAATCTTTCCATTGGTGAAGCTGATAGAACAAGGGAGCAGCAGAGCCGTCGAAGCAGGTTTAGCGATACTCTATAATCTGAGCATGGACAGCGAAAACCATTCTGCGATTATAGCTGCCGGAGCAGTGCCAGTTTTGAGGAGAATTATTCTATCACAAAGGCCACATTGGACAAGAGCTCTTCGTTTGCTGAGGAATTTGCCCATATGATGAGATGAAATCCACTTACATGACAAGACTAATAGAGGAGAACTCAGTAGCTATGTTTTAAGACCATGTGGTAAATGATGTAAATCACATTTGCTTTGTTCTGCTTAAAAGATGTTTTTTTTTTTTTGAGTGATGTAAACTATGTGAATTTTTAGTTTAAATTCCATAAATTTAGGTTTTTTTTTTTTTTTTTTTTTTTTTTAAATTTATGTCAATGTCAAATTTATGTTTTATTCTACCTCGCTTGACATATAATAATAATATTATTATTATTTATGATCATTTTTCATTGTAATATTTAAAAGTCTATATTTTCTTAAAAGTTTATGTTGAACATACGGAAAATTACTGAAAAATTGAACCAAAATGTTCAATATTTTAATTAAAAAATCGAACCGATTCAAATTAGAATAATTTTTTAAATAAAAAACCTGAATCGAACAGAATTAATTGAATGATTTAATTTATTGAATTTTTTAAAAATCTAATCATATTATATTATTATATTATAATTATATTTGTTACATTATTAATTTATTTAATGTTTAGTGATGATTAATTTTATGAAATATTTATAGTTTTTTGCTTTAGTTATTATTCTTTTTATTTTCCTACATTTTAAATATTTAAATGATATTTATATCTTATGAAAAAAATTTATTGATATAATTGTGATGATTATAAGAGTTATAATATAAAAAAATTTAAATAAATATTAGATTCAGTTAATATAAATAATTTTTTAATTTATTATTGTAATTATTAAAATTTTGAAAAAACCGAATTATACCGAAAGGAATCAACAATTCAAAAAAAAAACCATAAAATTATTCAAAAAAAAAAAAAAAAACCAAATAATTATATATATATATATATATATATATATATATATATTTTTTTTTTTTATAAACCGTAACCTTAAAAATATCCAAACAATTTGAGGATAATTTCACTTGACCTGAATTCAGTTTGGCAGTTATCTGTTATCTCCAAAATAAGCAAAGAGAAACAGAAATTTGCAAGAAGCAGCAAGACACCATGAATTGCTTATCCTGTTGCCATTGCATAACTCGAGCTTCTCTTACAGACGACACTTCTTCTTCTTCTTCTTCTTCTTCTTCCCAAGCAAACAATTCTAAAAAGCCTCCAATCCCAAAAACAAAACCCAGAAAGAGCCAACAACAAATTCACTTGCCCATGCAGAAGCAGCCCAAGTCAAAACACCAACTAAAGCTCTCTGTCATGCAAATTGAACGTGCCATTGGTGCTGGCACCTTTCGTGATTCTGAACCCAAGTATGTTTCCTTGTATCCTTTCTTGATTGTTAATTGGTAACAACATCACGTTGATCGTCGAGATCCTCGGTTCGAATACATGAGTACTTTTTTTCTGTAAGAATCTGGGATAACCGGAGGTTTTAACATAAGCACAAGGAGTGGTTGGACAGCGTGGTTTCCAATTTGGAAATTAATCACACTTTAATTTCGAGTATTTTATATTTAGTAACTGTCAAAAGCAGTCCCGAGGGCGTGAATTTGTGGTGTAGGGTTCAAGATTTGACTTTCAGGTTCTGAATTCAAATCTAAAAGTGCGTTTCTTATAAGAGTATGTATAATCGGGAGGTTTAGCTGCCCGAAAAGATGGTTTGGCCACAGGTTTCCAACGATTTCAAAATAAAAAAAACTGTCAAAAGCACTTTTCTGGCTGTTGGTAACGTTTTGGTTTGAAATAGATAAAGTGATTTTTGGGTACATTCAAATCCACTTGATTGGGGATTTTCGAATTATGTATTTTGGGTCAATAGTTTGAGGAAGTACTTGACAAGAAAGCGCTTTTAGGTGCTTTTTTAAAAGCTGTTTCACCCAAAACCGTTCCAATGATGTAGAAATGACTGTTTGATTTTGTTTAATGCTAAAGTTTTTCATAATTATTGGATTGATATCATATTTTTGCTGAAAAAAGCAGGGATTTGGATGAAGAGAAGATTACATATAATGGTATATTGCCAGATTTGAGTAGTAAGTTTGAAGGACCAGTTGAGAAGCAGCTTCGTGAGACAGGAGAATGGTTTGCCAAAAACACCGAAAAAAGACTTCTATCATCAAGTATTGACCTTTTCTTGTTTCTTCCATTTGCTTTAAGAGTTCAGGAATTGATAAATGTTAATCTGGTTAGTTTTTTTCACAAGATTCTCTGTAAGTCTTGGTTTAGTGTCTAGAAGTTTTAGTAAAAGGGGAAAAAATTTGAATCCCTTTTGCTCAACATGATGTGGAGTTTAATTGTCTCCTCTATGGTACATCTCCAAAATGGGAAATGCTCTCATAGATTGTTGGAGCAAGCCATAGATCTCAGAGCAACCATAAACAAATTGGGAAGTTCCAAATTTGGATGTTGATTTTGCTCCATTTCCTTTGGCTTAGTCCTCAAAGTATCTCTGACCTTTCCTTGTCAGCCTCGAGCCATCCAGCACTTGGATAGTGCCTTCTTGATTAGCTCAACTTAGACCCGGCCACGGTTTCAGTTCGGAACCGGAACCGAACCGAATCGAACCCCCAAACGATTCGATTACGGTTCCACAAAATTTGGAACCGGTTTTCAACCGGTTCGATTACTACTCCAGCAACCTGGAACCGTAGAACCGAACGGTTCAATTTGGTTCTGGAACCGAACTGATCCGTGGCCACCTCTAACTCAACTCTTAAATTGCATATTCATTAACAATTATTGATACCAGATGAAATGTCAATAAGTTGCATACAGTGTAAGATGAGTTCGGAAAAGAAAAGGAGGAAGCATTGTTACTTCAGTTGCTTAGTTCTTCTCTTTTGGTAAATTTTACTCTCTGTATTGCCTGAGATGTAAGTAACTGATTTCATTTTCAGTTAGCAGTTAGTTTTTATCATCAATATTTTAGTTCCTTTCTTTTATGTTTCATTTTCTGATATATATCCTAAGCAGACACATGTTTCAAATTTCTTTTAATCTTTTGGCTGAATTTAATTGTTCTAAATTCTAATGCTGCGAAAAATATTGTCTGACAAAATTCTTAAGTTGAGATGAGCATATAAACCTTGAATTTTATAATGGAAAAGCATTAAATATGGCTTAAGTTTTAAAAATGATTTGCCGAGGAACAAACCAGGAAGCGATTTGCTTGACAACTTGAATCAAAGGCATTGGTGCTGAAATTATAAGGCATCAAAGTCCAAGAAACTTTTTTTTTTTTTGAAATCGTTGGAAACTCCGCCGCCAAACCATCCCTTCCGGGCTTAAGCGGAGTAGGTAAAATATCGGACTGTCCTAGGCTCTTACAAGAAATGCACTCCCTAGATTCGAACCAAGGAACTAAACGTCAGATCCTGAACCTTACAGTACACCACCAATCCACACCCTTTGGGGACAAGTTCAAGAAACTTGCTATTCCTTTTTATGCAACATCTTCCATTTATGATTTTCCTCTACTTCTGTTCTTGATATCAGATTCTTTTTTGTTCTTGTTGTCTATTATTTCGCAGGAAAAGGAATTCTGATGGTAGTTTTTAAATGGATTCTACCAATATGGACTCTGTCACTTCTAGTGGCTTCTGGAGTCATAAAGCTACCATTCAGCGTGCCATTCCTCGATGACCTGATTATGTGAACATGTAATTCCAAGACTACTTTCCAATGTTCTTGCTCTATGCTGATCGATAACGCTAAGCTGCGAGTGCAGATTATCCAGTTTATGGCACAAGAGTTTCAGGCTGAAATGTTATAACACCAAGATATCTCATTCTCCAGAACATCTGTTCTGTAAGTTTCTGTTTCTATTACCAAAACTCTGTACAGTTCCCTGTAACTTGCTACAAGTCCACATATGTTTTATATGTAATGTTGCTTTATTGACCTACATGTTACAAGTTTTACATTCATCTCTAAAGCCCTTAGATGGCCGCTTATATAAGGGACGGTCATGTAATTGTGGATGCTGGTTTTCGTCCGAGGTCCACAATCGAGAATTTGTAATATGAGGCACTAGTGATCTTGCAAAACAAAGGTAAAGTAAGCAGGGAGGATACTGCCCACCGGTATGGTGGGTGCTGTATGCACTCCGACGCTCAAGTCAGTAAAGATAAGTGAGCAGTAAACAAAATAAAGAAGAGAGCAGGTTTGATATTACCTTGATCTCTTTGGGCTGCCGTGAGGGCGGAAGGTTGGTGTTTATAGGTTCGGAGAACTCAGTTTGAGAAATGAAGCTTGAATGAGAATGTTTTGAGTGGTGTTGTTATTTATAGTAAGGGTGGCAAAAAAGCCCACGGCCCGGCCCGGCGGGCTTTGGCCCGGCCCGCGGGCTTAAAAGCCCGGGCCGGGCCTTAAAATGAAAGCCCGGCTCGGGCCCGGGCCCGGGCCAAAATTAAAAAAAATAATAAAAAAACATAAATATATATATTTTTTAATATGTTTGTATCATTTTTATTTATTTTTAGTATTTAAATTGTTAATTTATCAATAAAATTTGTGATTTATTTATAAATTGTCTTTATATATAGTGTAAATATATTTTATATTTGTATTTTTTTTAATTTTTTTTTAAAATTCGGGCCTAAAAAAAGCCATGGCCCAAGCCCGGCCCGACTCGGGCCGGGCCGGGCTTTTCACGGGCCCGGGCTAAAGCCCGGCCCGGCCCGGCCCATTGCCACCCCTAATTTATAGGTAGAGAAATGTGACTTTATTAGTTGCACAAGTCCCACAATGTGCCCAAGGATTTGATGAAAAAAGTTTGAGCATGTGAAAATATGCCATGTGTTAGGAAAAAAAGGGGAGCAGATGGTATATAATGAGGGGGGGTTTGTCATTAAGCAGCTGGCTTAATTGTGATTCAATAATGCTAAATTTTCTGGGCTGGGTTACCATTTTTGGGCTTTTTTTATTGTTGGGTTCGAAATGAAAAGACGATTCTGCCCTTAGCTCAAATTTGGCCCGTACAGTAATGAACACATAAGAATGATTCCATATTTCTCGTACGATTGCCACTTTTACTCGTTGCCTTGAATCTTTGTATTTGTGTTTACTTACTTTTGTACCGCTTATTTTGTATAGTATGTGGATATGTGTTAGCTTTCATAACTTGTCGCTAAACTATTATTTATAGACATTTCAATTTGAATTCATGCCCAAAGGTATTCTTTGGATAAAAATGTAACTTTATTGCTGTCAAAAGCTAAAACAATATTAATGAGAAATCATTTATCTACCACCAAAGAGTCAATTTTATTAAGGTATCATTTCTTTTTAGGGGCTTCATATGCATAATAATTAATATGGACCCATCATGAACCAATCTCATTAAATTATAATTGTTTTATTTCTCATTTATTTATCCCCATTAGTATTGATTATTGTTTCTAATTATATAGTTACCTTACCTAACATTTAAAATTTTCTGATAATCATTGGTGAGTCCAAAATGCATGGATGTGCTAGTTTTACATATTTATTGAAATACAAAAAATGCTCAATGTGGAATACTACTTTACTATTAATTCTATGCAACATTTTTTTTTTGAATCGTTGAAAATCTCACCGTAAAATCACCTCTTCCGGGTTTAATTAGAGCAGGTAACATCCCCGACTATCCCGGACTCTTACAAGAAACGTATTCTCTGAATTTGAATTCAGGACCTGAAGGTCAGACCATGATCCCTATACCATCAAATCATATTCTTTGGGGACAAACTCGATGCAACACTTTGCCACCTAATCAATAAATATTTTTTATAAAAAATATTTTTCTCTATTTAATTAAAAGAAAGTTCTAAACTTTAATACATATAACGACAAATTTTTTAAATAATTGATGTGATGATTAGAAAGTGAATATCAAACTACTTGTAGTTTTTTGGAATTGATGGTTCAACAATAAATAGCTCATAAATAAATTTCATATTTTGCATTTGACAATGGTCAAGATTTATTTATTAATATGTGTGTAAGACAAGATCATATATAGTGTATTGATATTTTCTAGAACTTAATTAAGCCACTTATAAGTTATTAATGAATTATAATTAAGTTGTTTTTTTTCCCTTAAGAATTATCTTAATGGTTGAGTCAGACATAAGCATCTTACCATAGCTTTTTAATTTATTAATTAAGGGACTAGATTTTTGTGAATTCGATCGGATTAAGTCAAATAAAAACTGAATTTGAAATTTGAAAATTGAAACGTAGATTTGAGATGTGTCGAGTCGTTGGGTTTTCGGGTTGAAACAAATCGAAATTTAAAATTGAAACAAATTTATTCTTTTTAAAATTAAAAATATATCGGATTGAACCATATATAAATAGGAAGAAGTCAGATCAAGTCTTACCTAATTATATTTAAGCATCCGACTATTTTAAGTCGAATCCTTTGGCTAACCGGAAATTTGAACACTAATTATATTTAAGCATCCATTTTCTTAAAATTGAAATTTTTTTTGTTTTAAGGAAATTACTATTTTAGTTTATAGACCAAAGTCCAAACACGCATTTTATATACAATAAATAAATACCTTCGATTAATAAATACATTGACAGCAAGGGTATATCTGGAAACCGACAAATACTGAATGTTGCAATGATGATGACGTATACCAAAGACGGGCCGCCAAAAGCCAACCGAATCAGCGGTATTGGAGCAATAACGTATGGGTCCCTAGGTTTTTATTATTTCTCAAGAATGAATATAATTTCTCTTTTCATATCATCTCTAATCTCTATTGAATGTCATTTACTGATAAGTTGCATCTCTTAAGAAGTTGTGGTCAAAATTCAAAAGCATAAGAGTGGTTTAATCATTTTAATATAAGATTAATAGGAATTAATATTCTTTTTTCGAAATGTTCACCTAATTCAGAAACAACTAACATCTTTTTATTTTTTATTTGTTAATATCTATAATAGTATTGAAATTTGATAGAAAAATAATTTATTTGTATAATTTGAATCTAATATTAAACCAGAGACGGGGTGGAGATTAGGGATCTTCATATTTTCAAGTCAACTCGTGATCCGTCCCGTCCCACTTAGGTTGCAATTAAAAAAATACAATTTTAGGTTAACCTAGTCCTATTTTTATGGGTCCGGTTACAAGTTTGAAAATCAAACCTGACCCGACATGGTATAATATATTTTTATTATTTTTCTAAAATTTTTATCATCTTTTAAAATTTTTACTATTATTTCAGTTGTTTATTATTTTTATTGTTTTGAAATTTTATATGTATGACAAATTTCAGGGACATAAAATAACTAATATTCATCTCTCTTAAATAATTAATTCATAAAAAAAATTTGGCCTACCCGACCGGACCTAGCACGTTTGGATTTGCAATCTCAAATTTCGGGTTCAAGTTTGGCGACTAGTATGACCAAATCCGATCAAGTTTCGTAAAATTTAGAAAATTCGACCTGATCCGACCCGTAAATGATGATATTTGTTATGACTCGTCTCCGTTGCTATTACTATAAGTTATTAAGCCAGGACCTATTCGATAGAAATCAACACACTTATCATATTTTGAGAAAACATAAAACACTCAGGCACTGCGATGTTATTACTCCAGCGATATTTCTAATTTTAAAAAAATAAATAATAAATAAACTCGTCAAAGAATAAAATAAACAAATGAAAAAAAAACATCCCCATTTCACATTTATTACAGTCTCAGATTTGATCGAAACGCAGGCCTCATTCCTCAACACCACGTAAATAAATAAATAAATCATGCAAAAATAATTGAAATAAATAATAAATAAATCAGAAACTGAGAGAGCGATCTGAGCGGCGAAGAGCAACAGCAAGTTTCGTACAAATGGGAACGCTGCAGACGTGGAGAAAAGCTTATGGCGCTCTCAAAGACACCACCAAAGTCGGCCTGGCTCACGTCAACAGTGACTATGCGGTGCCGTTTTGGCTCTTTCATCACTCCATTTCACGCCTTTTTCTCTCTTCTTGATTCGATTTTGACCTTATTCTGTTTCTCGCTATTATTAGGATTTGGATGTGGCCGTAGTCAAAGCTACTAATCACGTCGAGTGTCCGCCCAAAGAGCGACACCTAAGAAGTAATCGATTTTTCATTTCATTTTTTTTCGATTTATGGATCTAATTTTTATTATAGATTTGCTTTTTTTTTTTTTATTAAATTTAAAAAATGAAAATTTATTGCAGAAATATTGTTTGCCACGTCAGCAATTCGGCCTCGAGCGGATGTTTGTTATTGCATTCATGCTCTTGCTCGTAGATTGGCCAAAACACGTAATTGGACGGTAAATATTTGATTCAATTATTCTTTTGATTACATATTAAATTTTAGTTTATGGTCGAGATTTGGTTATGATCGATCATGTTGTAAGACTTTGTGTATTTAGATCTTTTGTTAATAATGTAAATATGTTTGTGCACGCATAGTTAGTTAGCCATATGAGAAAATGACCAATATAGCTTGTGGTATTAGTAGCTTATATCTTATTAGAGATTAACAACATAGGACAAACTCTTGATGCAGCTAGTATATGCTTTTGGGTTTTATTGGAATTCAAAAAACTAGAGACAGACAACATGGAGATAGGATTGAAGACCTGACCATGAACTTTACTTTTGACTTTTGAGACAGGTTCAATCAGAATCTTGTAGAGGCCTTTCATAGCAACACCCTCCAGCAGCAGGGTTCCCTTCAGTTTGTCCTAAACATAACACATATCACCACAAAACTCAACAGTTAGATCGTTATCAGCCGTGAGTCTTGATACACTAATAAGATTCTTAGTAATGCTAGGCACACAAAGCATATCTTTCAAAACCAAAGTACTATTAATGCTGTTACCAGAATTAGCAGTGTAAATATAGGCATTACCAGTGTGAGTTATAGTTAATCCTTGACCATTGCCAACAATTAGTGTATCTTTACCTCTGTACTCAGACTTGTTATTCATTCTTGCTGGATCATTAGTCAGATGATGAGTGGCACCACTATCGATGTACCAGCCTTCATCAGAAACATTTCCACCATTTGCAAAAAAGGAAGACCTGTTGCCTGAACTGGATGCTTGATTGTTCTGTGACCTCTGATTTGGAACATAGTTGTTCTTATACCTGTGATAGCAAATATTGGCAGTGTGGCCTGGCTTAAGACAAATTTGACATATTGCCTTAGCATTCCCTTTACTATTTTGATTGTCTCTTGAACCTTGACCTGCATAAGTATCAGATATCCCTCCTTGATCAACCCTATGATAGTTAGGATTGCTGCCAGGATGATTTTGTGAATTCTTTCCTTTGCCATAACCACCTCCAGGATTATAACCATATGAAACTCCTTTTCCCTTCTTATGATTTTGATTAGCCTGAGCATAATTGGCTGAAAAATTTGCTCTAGTATCAGCTGAACGTGACACATTCTGCTGATCAAGTCTGCACTCATGAGTTAGCAAAAGAGATAAAGCAGAATTGAGATCTACTGATTCATCTTTACCAGTGATCATGACCACTACAGAATCAAATTCTGGACCTAAACCTCCCAGAAAATGCATCAGAAGATCATCCTCTGTAATTCTACTACCAGCAGTAGCAAGGTTATCAGCTATAGTCCTCATCTTAGTGTAATACTCAATGATTGGCATTGCATCCTTCTTAACAGAATTTAATTGCATGCGCAATTGTAAAACCCTAGCTCTAGATTGGGAACCAAAGTGACGATCTAAAGCGATCCACAAATCAAATGAGGTTTCACAGTTAAGCACAAGATGCAGGATACCTTCACTGATGGTTGTCATCAACCAACCTAGGAGCAGTTGATCTTGCTTCTTTCACCTGAGATACTCTGGATTTTCTTCTCTCGCAACAGAGCCTGAACCAACACTTCCAAGAAACTGATCTGGTACTGGAACTCTCCTTGTGATGAAGTGATCAAGTCCATTACCACGAATCAATGGCAGAACTTGCGATTTCCACAGGAGAAAATTTGATCGATCCAGCTTGATAGGAAGTGTCAATGAAAGAGACACATAAGAACTTGAGTTGTGATTAATGGAGTTATTGTTTGGATTAGATGAGCTGGCGTAGGCCATTGAAGCTCTGATACCAAGTGAAGATTACGAGATTTGAAGGATGATGTTTGGAAGCTGAGAATTTGAGAGAAAAATGATTTCTTATTTTTTTGTTATGAAACAGAGAGTTACACAAAACAATTTATATCACGAAATCATACAGCCAATCATAACAGAATGCCAGCTGGCATGATCCTAGTGGATAACTCAAATAACTAACTGCTAAGGTTGTTAGCAGTCTGTTGAGGTTGTTAGCAGCTAGTATGGAAACATTAGAGTGACAGGGATGACAGAGATGAGTGATGCTGTGAAGCTGAAAGCTTCTGTGACTGCTTTTATCTAATCTCTAATAGATACTTGCAGGGCACTCTACACTATGGTCTTCAGTTTGTTCCTACTGGCAACATGGCTTTAACAGCCTATACTGATGCAGACTGGGCAACTGATCTTGATGACAGGCGTTCAGTTGGTGCCTACTGTATATACTTAGGTCAGAATCTTATTTCTTGGTATTCCAAAAAGCAACAAGTGGTTGCCCGTTCTAGTGCCGAATCTGAGTACAGGGCTATTGCTAATGCTTGCACAGAACTTACATGGCTTAAATCCTTATTCACAGAAATCAAACTGCCTTGTATTCGTCAACCTCTCCTATGGTGTGACAATGCTAGTGCAGTTGCTCTTGCTAAGAACCCTTTCTATCACTCTCGCACTAAGCATTTTGAACTGGACCTCCACTACATTCGAGATCAAGTTCTCTCCAATGAAGTGCGCATTCTTCACATCTTTAGCAACGATCAGATTGCAGATCTGCTCACTAAGCCTTTGGCTTTTCCTGCTTTCTCCAGGTTGCGTACCAAACTCAATGTGCTTCCTGCACCTTCTTGAGTTTGAGGGGGCATATTAGAGATTAGATAAAAGCAGTCACAGAAGCTTTCAGCTTCACAGCATCACTCATCTCTGTCATCCCTGTCACTCTAATGTTTCCATACTAGCTGCTAACAACCTCAACAGACTGCTAACAACCTCAGCAGTTAGTTATTTGAGTTATCCACTAGGATCATGCCAGCTGGCATTCTGTTATGATTAGCTGTATGATTTCGTGATATAAATTGTTTTGTGTAACTCTCTGTTTCAAAACAAGAAAATAAGAAGTCATTTTTCTCTCAAATTCTCAGCTTCCAAACATCATCCTTCAAATCTCATAATCTTCACTTATCTTATTGACATTATTGATTCTCTCTCGAGTTTGGGACTCGGAGCTTTAATTTACAGTAGCTTATATTTGTTCTAAGATGATTTTTTTATTAATGTATTCTTGAAGTTCCAGATAATTGTTGGGGTTTTGGGCGATGGGGCGCAGCGAAAGCGCGGGTCCGGGCGATATCGTATTTTAAAACTTTTTCAAAATACCGAATAAATTATTCAATATCTAATATGAATAATTTATTCATATATTACCTAAACCAATTTATTCAACATCATATATTGACATAAATATTATTGAAACGTCATGAAAATTTTACGAAAACGGTTTTTCCGCAAAATGGCCTAAAACGTGTTTTTGACCAAACCGACTACCCGACACTTATGGAAACTGCCCAGGTCAGCTCCAATAGTGTCGGGGCAGTACATGGGCTGCCCAAACAGTGACGGAATCACTGTTTTCACAGCCGTCACCCGGTTGGCTCAAAATCCACCCGGTAACGCCGTTTTTGGCCGTTTTCGCTTATTTCAAGTCCGAAACACATTCCGGCAATTGTGCCAACTCCCAAAACACATTCATTACATTCATATGACATCAAAATCATCACATAATTTCCAGTTAAGCCTAATCTGATCAGGAACCAAAAATTCTAAATTTTCATGCCTTAAATCCAACAAATTCAAGATTAATCAAATTAATCATAACACCAACTAGAATCACCACACATGAAGCACTCAAGAACAATTCTAGGTGCCATAAGAGTGGTCACAACACTCTAGAATAGCAACTCTAATGTCCAACAATAATTTGAACAAATTGGAACAAAATTACACTAATTAGCTCCAATTTCTACTTCACACATGCTTCAACTTCTATCACCATTAATCACAAACAAAAGCCCCAAAATTTCAGAATTGAAGGAACCCTAGATCACATCTAACAATTCAAGAAACAAGAAACAAGTTTCTAAGCTCAAGAGAATGAAGGATTACCTATTAATCTCCAAATTCCTAAGCTTTTTCCTTGAGTTTTCCTTCAATTCTTCCATGGTTTTTCAAACAATTTTGCAACCCATTTTCTTGCTTTGTTTCGGCCATGGTGGAAGTGAACAAGAGAGAGAAAATAATTTTTCAATTTAAATAGGGAAAGTCACGAAAATTGGGGCATTTTTGTCCAAAAAAAAAATTAAATCAATTAATTTAATGCTTACTTTATTTCAACAAATCAAAATTGGACAAATGAAGCCTAATATAAAGACATGCCATGTGTTCCAATAACAACTTACCATATTTCATGACAATTAATGAAAAATGGTAAATTAATTAATCATTCTAATATTTAACAATTAAATATCAAATAATCAAATAATATTATTATTATATATGTATTTTTTTATTTACAATAAATAATAAATACATATATTTATGGCATGTGTCAAAATCTCATTTGACGAATAATTAATGTGTATCTAATCGAATTATGTATCAAATACAAATACACAATAATTATTATCGGACAAAATCCCTTAATTGCATGTGTTGTCGTTTAACGATTAAACGATCCGAATTAACTCACTTAATCCAGTGAAATATAATGAATAATCTGTATTATTCATATCGAGTTGCCCAAGTGCTCAACGAGTACACTTCATATTGTGGGACTCTCTAAGTTTAGGTCTATCCGTCACGAAATCCAATTTCGTGTCCATAATCCATCCACTCATGGATTATGATGACCACGGATAATCTCGCTAAACTATACAAGTCGAGGTCATAGCATACGTATAATCCCTCCGTCACAGTCCATCCGTATTATACCTGGGATATAGATGAGAACGTCAAATCCGTTCGGTATAATACAGTCGACTTTCAATTTACGATCTCTAAATAACACTCGAAACTGATTTCCGAAGTTATACCACGTCCATGGATTTACTAGATCGTAAACACGTGAGGATGCCTATGCCCTGTACACAGGACTGACGGATCCTATTTTGATACGCACTGGATATCATGAGCATCAGTCCACACCCAACGAACAGGCGGAGGTCTGATCATGAATAGATCGGTGACGTGACTGCCATCAAAGTGTGGAGGATAACTCATATATCCCACTGTGGTATCTCAAGTCGAAGGACCACTATGCTCGCTCAACTCGAGAAGGTTCCTATTGACGTTGGTGTACCATCTATTAGGAAACCTTCAATGAGTCGTTCAGTGTCTTATCAAATAAACACCTACATGTCTATACGAGTCTCCCGAGACTCATGGTTCACTGGGATAATCCATCGGACCAAGTCACGATACACGACACGTACTGGTCTCAACAGATTTTACTAACCGACCCGTGTTAGCAAATCTTGACCAGGAACTTTATTTAAGGATATACAACTAATAATGCGCATCCCAATGTCAATTACAAACTTCGTTGTAACTGCGCACTATACTGTAAATCCTAGGGTCTTTGTCTAATATACACGTATCACTGAACCAGATTCAGTTTCGATCTAATCGTAATCAGATATCTAATCGCAATTAGATCGAATAAGTGTATAAAAGACAAGAGTGCTACCGTTAAATTAGTAATATTATGGAAAATGAAACTGTTCGTATTTATGAATCGGACATAAATACGATCCGGATTGGCACTCGAAGCACCAACCCTAACAATAATAATATTTGATGATTTGTTTGAAGTGGTGGAGTGTTTAGCTGGCCTTTTGATTGTCTTCATGTCCACTCATTTCAAATTTATGGACC
The DNA here is from genome assembly GCA_019454045.1 of Zanthoxylum bungeanum. Lineage (NCBI taxonomy): Eukaryota > Viridiplantae > Streptophyta > Magnoliopsida > Sapindales > Rutaceae > Zanthoxylum > Zanthoxylum bungeanum. The sequence continues at coordinate 770,471 of SKCR01024900.1, read as the reverse complement.
TTGAATTCCGTCATATGATTTCTGTGTTGTGAACATTGTAATATGGGCTTGATTGATATCTATGCATTGATGGTTTAGTGACTAGCTTGTTCCTTTTAGTTCGACTAAGTAAAATATTTATATTGTAACATTGTTTCTTGTTCAACAGGTTGCATTAAAAACACTGATAGTTATCCATAGGACATTGAGGGAGGGAGATCCTACATTCAGAGAAGAACTTCTGAATTTCCACCAGAGAGGGCGCATTCTCCAAATTTCTAATTTCAAGGATGATTCGAGCCCTATTGGTGAATTTAGATAATCTGATCTCCCTTTTTCAAATTTTGTTGACCATCATTAATACCCCTTGATTATTGCATGCTTATAAACAATAAAATTTGTTACTTTTTTTATCTTCATTATTTTTTATTTGTTCATTTAGCTTGGGATTGCTCTGCATGGGTTCGTACATATGCACTATTTTTGGAGGAACGACTCGAATGTTTCAGGATTCTTAAGTATGATATAGAAGCTGAGCGTGTTCCAAGACCTGTCCAAGGGGAGGACAAGGTAAGCACTCAAATTATTAATTCTAACATTTTTGTTGAACTGGGAAAATCACATGGAATTAACAGTTGACGGTAATATTTGCCCAAGGGAGAGTATTGGCAAAGTTGGTCAACTTTAAAAATGATCTTTATTGGGACGATGGTGAGAGTTGCTTTAGTGATGGAAACTCATATAGTTATATAATGAATACGACATTGAACATCGATGAGTGTGTTGTCAATTTATTATTATTTTTTTAATTTGGAACTGTGTGAAACTATTTAGGCTTTGATTGACTCTAATCTTTGTGCATTCATGACATTTTCCATTCTCACTCTCTTCAATGGGCAGGGTTACAGCAGAACCAGGGATTTGGAAAGTGAAGAATTGTTGGAGCAGTTGCCTGCTTTGCAGCACGTGCTGCACCGTTTGGTCGGTTGCCAGGTATTTTCTTAATCTTGTTTGATGTTAACTTTTTCCCTCGCTTAAATTCATGGATTTGTTGTGAGGGTAGTTGTTCGTTTGGGATATTCTTATTCATGTAACTATTGTTCCGTTCGTGATTCATTCCCCTGATGACCCCTATCTGTCTTTGCAGCCAGAAGGTGCAGCTGTTCATAATTATGTCATTCAGTATGCTCTGGCTTTGGTATGTCTTGCCATCTTTTCCTCTTTTTTGGTGAATTATAGGGGTAGTAGATGCTTCTTATATATGTACGTAGTTTAAATTGCAGACAAAATTATTGATTTATCTATCATTTGGTATGAAATTGTCAAATAATGTCAGAACATAGAATTGCAGACCCTGATATATTTGTCTTGGTGCCCTTCTCTTCTCTTCTCTTTTCCATTCCACCAACACCTTTTCCCCTTATTGGAAAAAATAACTTAAATAAATGTTCAACTGATTTATAATTTTATGTGACGAATTTGTCCTTGTCAATATTTTCAGGTACTGAAAGAGAGCTTTAAAATATACTGTGCTATTAATGACGGAATCATCAATCTTATTGATAAGGTAATTTGGATTGATTGATTATGCAAGATTCTCTTGTTTTAGCTAGATACTGTTTATGTTTCGTCTCTGTTTTGCAAATTAATTTTTGATTTGTTTGCAGTTTTTTGAGATGCCTAGACATGAAGCTATCAAAGCCCTTGAGATATACAAACGAGCAAGCCAGCAGGTGATGCTACATGATTGACGGCTATTATCTACCTAAGGCTAGGTTATATGTTGTGACTAATTAAGAAATACGTATTAAACTCTTATGTAGATGTAATATCTAGGTGTTTTCATGCAGGCTCAGAGCCTTTCTGATTTCTATGATGTTTGCAAAAGATTGGAACTTGCTAGGAATTTCCAGTTTCCTGTTCTGAGAGAGGTAATAAGGCTATGATGGTTATTGAATAGATTAGTTGGTTCTATGCCAATCTTTTTGCTCCAATAAAAAGGTTAACTTTTTGTTTTTTCTTTTACAGCCACCTCAATCATTTCTTATAACAATGGAAGAGTATATAAGAGAGGCGCCCCGGGTGGTTACTGTTCCAAGTGAGCCATTGGTAAGTACCAATTTTGATAATCAGTGGATAAAATACTGTTGCACTTGCACAGAATTACTACCCAATTTCTGTTGATTTTTCTCATCTTTATTTACAATAAGATGACTGGTTACATCATTTTAGCAGCAAACTAGAGTTGTGGAAAGGTGGTAGTATAACTATAAGTAGTACTGATTCAGAATTTGAAACACATTTTAGCAAAACTAGGAACAGAGATGGGGTAAATTGTGGTTAAGAGCTCACTAAGTGAACAGTTTTTCACCTAGTCGACTGTCCTTTTAAGAGATGGACAATGGAGAAAATTGAACTGTCAAGATAGATGGATAAAGTGGGGATGTGTCTTGGAATCAAGATTCCATTTAAAATGAAGGGAAACCACAAGTACTAGCCAGCCATACCTTTTTTGGATTTTATAAAGTTCTGTAAGGAAACATGTTCAAAGATGAGCATGGCTGAGGTAGGATTGTTGAGGTGGACAAGAGTTTTTACTAGAAGAGAGAACAAAGGGAATTAATTATCATGAAAGAGGTAGGAGTGATAAATCAAGTATACGATGACAGGAAGTTTCCTAAGATAGTTCTGTTTTGTGAAACAAACATCAAGGTTATTGCCTACAAGTAGTAATTTGAGTTGAGTGGTGAGAAGGAAGATCACAGGTAACAAGGGCATTAAGCCCTGATTGATGAAAGTGATTTATGTATCACCATTAACTCAATTGTATCATATGTGTCGCTTATTTTGATTGTTACTCATCTTTTTGGCTCAAAATGAAATATTGTTTTGAGAAGATAATAGATCTAATTTTTTGTCATTATAAACAGTTATTGACATACAGACCGGAAGAAGGTCCTTCTGAAGATGCCGATGTACCTAGTGATGAACCTGAGGCACCTCCTTCCGATATTGTTGCCGTCTCTAATGTTGAGGATGCCTCACCTACTCCACCCCCTCCTCCTCAGAACAACATGGATACCGGCGATCTGCTGGTAATCTTACATCATTTGATTCTTTATGTCAACTTGCTCTCTTTATTATCTGTCATTATGTTCATTCTTTTTGGTGGGTTCAGGGATTGAGTCATCTTGGACCTGATGCATCTGCAATTGAGGAAAGTAATGCCTTAGCTCTAGCCATAGTATCATCTGAACCCGGTAATGTTGATTTTATTCTCATTCTTCTCATCTGACTGTTCCGTTGGTGCTATTCTTGCAAATTTTGGTGACTTGTTATATTAACAAGTGGTGACCTTTGGCTGCAGGTGCTGCTGCTGCAACATTTGATTCTGGTGCTAGTCTAACAAAAAATTTGATCCCTCTGGATGGGAACTTGCCTTGGTCGCCACACCCAGTACCAATATCTCTGCAGCCAATGAGCGACAATTGGTAGGCCCTTTCTCTGTTTTATCTTGTGAACAACTTCATATGTTGCTACAAAATTGGAGAGAGAAGTGCGTGGTTCTTTTTCTAACGATTTCATTTCTGTTTTAATGAATCTTAGGCCGGTGGACTGGACTCCCTCACTCTGAACAGTTTATATGATGAAGCTGCATATAGAGCTGCCCAGCAGCCTGTCTACGGAGCAGCTGCCCCAAACCCATTTGAGGTACAAGATCCATTTGCAATGTCCAACGAATTCACTCCCCCTCCGTCAGTTCAAATGGCGGCAATGTCCCAACAGCAGACCAACCCCTTCGGTCCATTCCAACCTGCGTACCAGCAGCAACATTTGATGATGAGCCCAACAAACCCTTTTGGCGACACCGGGTTTGGAGCTTTTCCTGCGAATCCCGTCACACACGCCCAGGCAAACAATCCTTTTGGAACCACAGGTCTGTTATAACGACATTCATGAACAATCGAAAAGTACACATTTGGTGGCTGCAGTTGATTTTGCTGTATTTTTGAGGTTTTGGGTTTGATAGGGGCAATATGATTTAATTGCCCCTAAAGAAATTTGTTGGGTTTGGGCATATGAGTTGATATGTTTTGGGTTGTAAAAGTTGATGAGTGAATTTATTAGTAAGTAAATAAACGATGTAATAATTTCTTTATACAGTCGGTTTAGAGTATCATAAATATACTACTGATTTTTTTCAATTCAACTCTCTTTTGCCTCTTTTACCCTTGCATTCATATAATCACACCATTTTCTTAGAGTCGGTTACATGGATTTTATCGTCATTTTGTTCATCTGGAATTATTATTTCATTAAATTCAATAATTTATTCATGCATAAATTTATGATGCTGATGATGATCAGCATTGTGTACTTGCAAGATTTTAATTAGTTTATCCAACGATGACAGAAAATAATTAAACAATTATATATATATATATATATATTGGTTATGATGCAGCCTACCTTATCCAACAAAAAATTAATACTTTCAACAAGAGACCAAATTAATTTGGTTCCCTCTCGAGAAATAAAATGAAGAAAAAAAAATTAGTTCCTTGATGAAAAATTATTCAAACTCTCAATAACCCTATTTGACATTTTTTTCTTTTATATAACGACGTTTTATCCATATCTTTAAGTCACGGGTTCGAATCCAGAGAGTATGTTTCTTGTAAGAATTTGAGACAATCGGGGGTTAATCTGCTCCGTTTAAGTCCAGAATGGGTGATTTAGCCTCCGGTTTCCAACGATTTCAAAAATAAAAAATAAAAAAATAATGACATTTGCTTTTGTTTCAACCAAAAAAAAAAAAAAAAAAAATTTATTCTAAAGCTACAATTCATACGAATGCAAACTAAGAAAATAATTCACATTTAAGGTGACCAATGGGTTCAAAATAGCATGGAATCATCATGTCATGGCTTGTGCAACATGTGCTTTATGTGCATGTTTGGGGGTTAATCATGCAATGTTTCTCCTTGAGGAAACTCTTCCTATGCATGCTTCTATCTCATATTATTAATTGGTTCATCACTTCCGTCCATTCTTGCGGGTTGGTAAATGATCCGAACTTGAAAAAATTCAATTTCAATTCAAATATTATTTATTGATGTTTTTTAGATTTTAGAAAAGCTCGATTTATTAAATTTTGAACTGATATTATAGTATTTTCTTAGACTGTGATTTAAATAAATAACACTTCAATTGTGATTAAGTTTTTTCAAATCTGATACATTTACCAACCCTAAACGGGCTTGCCCATTTTTTTTTTTTTTTTTTTTTTTTTTTTGGTTTTGGTGTTTAATATTTGGAGAACGAGAGAGTGCCCTATATTTTTCAAAAGCCAAATAAGGTGACAAAAAGCTAAAGAAGAGTGAGGGAGGAGAGGATGAAAGAGGAGGCAACAAAGCAAAAGAAATAAGGTGGGTTTAGGGTCCCTAACTTAGGGTCACTGCCCCCACAAGACTTAGTAAATGGATCGGATATTGAAAAACTCATTTATAAATTCAAATATTACTTATTAATATTTTCAAGATATTGGAAAATTCTGTTTATTAAATTTTGAATCGATATTCTTAATATATTTTTCAGACCCGAACGTAAAAAAAAAAAAAATTAAAATATAAATAGACTTTTCAAAATTCGACGCATTCACCAACCCCACACATCACTCCCTCTTCAAATGCCCTGAAATCACACCATCATTACACTCACAGACACTCCATTTCTATTCATTCTTTTGCTTGTACTTCTTTTCCTTTTGATACATTATTTTTTTCCATTTTGCCCATCTTTATTGGTACTTCTTTGTGGTTATTACAGCTGGTTTTGATTAATAGTTTGCTTTTTCCATCCTTAATCATGGAATCCTATGTTTTTTTATTTTCTTTTTTCTTTTTTTCTTTTTTGTTTCTTTTGTATTTTTATATGCTAGCTTTGATTGTGCAAATTTACAATAATGTAAAAGTTTGGAATCTTGAAAAATTTAATATTAAGATTATTTCAGATTTATGTACATGGAGAGTTCATAAGGATAAGAGTTATGTTTCCTTTTCAAAAAATAAATGAGATGATGAGAGATGAAGTTACCACCTTAGCTACTTGATAAACAATGACTTATGAGAAGCACTTTTCCTCAACAGTGCTTTTCGTTAAAATGTATAAGTAGCTTTTTTGAACAGTTACAATGTTGCCACCCTTTTTTTTAAAAAAAAAAAAAACTTCATCGCCAAATCACTCAATTCGAGTTTAACGAAACAGATAAAATTCCCGATTGTCACATGCTCTTATAAGAAATACATCAAAACCTGATAATTAAGTGTTAGGTCATTTGTCATCAAATCACATCTATTAAGACATAATATTGCAACTCGTATAAGTTAATGTGCACATAAAAATATTTTAAATTGGTAGCAAATTTTTTGTGTAGATTTGGATCAAATTTCCTCAAATAGGAAGATAATTAGTTGTTTAAAATGAATTTGTCTTCTAAAAAACATTGTATAAAAAAGAGGAAGCATTAAAAATGAAAGTGAAAATTGCATCTTTCTAACTCAAATGGATAGTTAACCAAATAAGTGAAATTGTTTTAAACTAATCTTTTGTAATTATTCAATTATCTTGGTCCAAAGGCAGCATGAAAGGCTGAAGCAAATAGGAAAAAAAATTATTTGGGAATTAAAAACTTGAAAAATATTCATCCCCAAATGACGTGACTTTGGTGATGTAGGGCTTAGGATCTAATCTTGAGGTCCTGGGTTCGAATTTAGGAAGTACGTTTGGTTTCAGCATACCGATAGAAAGAGCAATGAATGGAAGCCCCTCGACAAGTTCCATGTGATCCAGCTCCCAAACCAAGCTGGCATCCCAACATAACATGCGTCTCGTATGTCCCGTTATATAATCTCGGATAGTGTAGCACGATGTCTCCCCTCATCGTGCATCTGGCACGAATGATGCGCAATGCCGGGCCCCGCGCCCATACCGACACTGTCCATGGTGCATCCTGCACTATGGAGACCCCGAGCTCCCTTCGGTACTCAGAGTCCGCCCCCAGGTTGCCCCAGGGTGGCTCACTTAGTGCATGGCCCATGCCTGCACCGGGGGTGGTGGAGAGCCGACACCAGTTCTCCCCCCAAAAGAGCCTTATAAGGATTTTCAAGTCTGGCAGGAGGAAACATATCTCGTACTGGGGTTGGCTTCTCGCAGTTCTCCCTTTAACACCAACGGTAGATAGGAACCGAACTGTCTCACGACGTTCTAAACCCAACTCACGTACCACTTGAATCGGCGAACATTGTCTTTCTTTCAACTGATTCACTATGTACATATATGAGGAATGAACAAACAGCCGAGAATTTTATCTGTTCCGTTTAAGCCCGAAATGAGTGATTTGGCGGCGATATTTCCAACTAACCTCTTTATCCTCATAAAAAGAAAGATTATGAAAATGACTCATTGTGTAACCTTATGTAGTTGATTGAACCTCTAATCTCTCCACCTAGATGTAAGCAGGATTTGGAATCTAAATTTATTGTACCACAAATAATAGATTGAATATTTTGAGCATTTGGGTTTTGTTTTTAGTATTTATATTTTTAAAATGATGAATGTCCTTTTCTTACATTTATATAATTTGGTTCAATGGTTATTAAATTCTTATTAGTTTGTAAAATATCTCAAAATATTTTATATTTCCTTAACTCACATATTCATGAGTCTATGTAGAGATTTGAACTCACTCTTCAAGGCCTCAAGTTTCCTTGAGAACTTGAGAATATCGGATTATTAGTTCTAGTGGCTAAAATATCTGAAATTATCTTTCTAAAATTTTCATACATTTTGATAGTTTACCCTTAATGAATTCGGATAATTCAAATAAACGAAAAAAGTCATTATATATATATATTCATCAACCATAAACTCTAATAAATAAAAAGAAATTGAAATACTATTGTAATTTAATTTTGGAAAATTAAATCATTAACAGTAATACTCTTAATCAAAAATTGATTTTCCATTAATATCATATAGTTTCTCTTATGGAAAATATATTTTACATGATTAATAATTATAGTGTTAATTTTAATAAAATAAATAGTTATGTTTTTATTATTAACCAATCCTAATTTAATAATTCATAATGAAAATGAAATATATCTTGGGGTATTTCACAAACTATAAGAATGTTCGATACATTAAAATTTTGCAAGAGAGATGCCCCTACGAAAACAAAATTGACGGGAAAATGGGATCCGGAACCGAAATCGAACTGGTTGGAACCGGACTGTTCCGGAACCGAATCGGAACCTAACCGGTTCGGTTAGGGTTCCTATCCTAGCCGAACCGGTTGGAACCGCTGGAACCGAACGGTTTGAATTTATATAATTTTTTTTTAGATAAGAATTTTATTTGTAATTTAATGTAATTATGTAATGTAAATGTATTATATAAATTCAAATTCATAATTTTAAATTATATTGATTTATCAATCTCAATTTTTTATTTTCAATAAAGCAAAAAAAAAAAAAAAAACAAACCAAATGGAACCGAACGGTTCGATTCCGATTCCAATCGGTTCTGATTCGAAATCGAACCGAACCACCGGCCGGGTCTACCATGTGGACTTAAACGGACATAGTAATCTCTTCACGTGAGACTGAGCTATATATAATATAAAGACTTAAATTACAGGACTGTTGGTTTCTATTATATGTCCCAAGGAAAGATTAAGCATATGAAATACAACAATGAATATATATTAAAAGATGAAGTATGGCGGAATCATACTTACAATGCTTTAGTGATGAAGAAAATCAAACCAAAAGTGGAAGCTCCAAGGTTGATGATTTTCGGCCAAGGAAGCAAGAGGTGGAAAGCTCCAAGCTTTGTATATTCCAAGCTCTTGGAAGGTTTCCCTATCACCTCTTTATGATCCCTTGAAGGTGCTAGCCTTGTGTGTGAATTTATGTTCCAAACAACACAATTTCTTCAAGTTTTTGCAACAAAACGAAAGTGGAGAGGGCTGTGAACTTCACAGTTTCGGTCAAGAGGAAAGAAGGAGAGTAATGTTTTGATTTCAAAAATCAATTTATATTTATGCCATAATAATTATTAATTAATAATAAACTTATGACACAAATCATGCAATGGCTTAGAGTGTCAAACACTCAATTTCCATGCAAAACCATTGAGTGCATTGTACACTATCACCATGCAATGCATCACAATTAAATAATGCATAATATGACATGTGTCATGTGGGCCCCACACGTTTCCAAATGAAAGTGGGCCCACGTGCACTCACGCGTTCGGGTTCGATATTTCCGAAATACCGAACTTACGTCGCGACGTTAATTAAATCGAATTTAAATAAATAATTGCGCCTAGCGAAATTATTATTTACGTCGCTAACGAATTAATTCTAAATTAATTCGTTTGCCCGAATTAAAATCTAATTTTAATTTCGCGTCGAAATCGAATTTCGATTATTATATCGAATATAATAATTTTACGATTAATTCCAAATTAATCGTTCTCTCTCTATGTATAGTACTTTATCCAAGATAAAGTCTCTCCGCAATTAATCCAAGATTAATTAAGTCCGAATCAAATATCATAGGTGAATCTTCAGGAAGCGACCCAAGAGATCTCCGGATATGTTGGCAGTAAATACGGTCGTCGGATAATCCGAACACGTACGTACCTCGTACTACGTTTTTACCGATTCACAAGACAAGGTTGGCTTCTAGCAAAGCGCCATGCCTACCCAATTCTCCAGAAATATTCTTATAGGAATATAAGATCTATATCAAGCGTAGTATACCGTAGTATTGCGTACATCGATCCAGTATCGGACGATCACATGTTAGGCCTGGGGCTGGAAATGTGTCTGCCCCGTACGAAACATATATCGGACATCAAGCAACTAGTCTCTTTAAATCGGACAATCCTGACCTGGTCATATTGTCCCGACGGTTGCAACCTTTTATAGAGTACTAGTTCTGTGTCCTGCGTGATCATCACCTCCATATGTCTGAAGTGATACTTCCATCTCGACATCACATCCAGTACACTACGATTCTCGATAAACCCAGAAGAGGTGTACACAGAACCGGTTAAGGTCCCCAACCACCAAAACCAAAGTTTACCGATTGTCGCAAGTACTAGCGATGTAAGTCTCAGGTTAAGACCATATACACCTACCCTGATGCGGCCTCCCATAGACACGCAGACATACTACCAATGGGATTCCGCGGGGTCTATCCAGAGCGAAGCTGTTTTCCGTACCATCGGTAAAACACAACCTCCTATCGCACTTGCATAAGTATCCAATACTTAAATATATGAGAACTATGCCGTTGTGCCCTCACAACGTGCACAAGCGCAATACTAGTCTATTCCGCATTATCGATGTCCGATCTCGATAATACTCCGACTAGGGATATTTAATGATTAAACCTTTATGGATTGATACTGTCTCATATCATCTCAATCCGGTATTAATCATATGGACTTTCGCCATTTATATATCAAAGTAAATAATATTACAAAACGGCAAAAGGCAATTTCATTATCACATAGTTAATTTTGTACAATAATACAATATCATTTACAAACAGTGACGCTATGGGACATAATGTCTAACAATCTCCCACTTGGCCTATAGCCAGTCACTCAAGCATCTAATACCCGAACTATGTATGTGTCGTTCAAAAACTTGCTGAAGAACAGCCTTCGTCAGCGGATCTGCAATGTTGTCATCTGATGTGACCTTCTCGACCTTTACATCGCCACGATGTATAATCTCCCGAATCAGATGGTAACGTCGAAGAACATGCTTGGACCGTTGATGAGACCTTGGTTCCTTAGCCTGTGCTATAGCCCCGTTATTGTCACAATACAATGGAACGGGCTCAGCTGCTAACGGAACTACTCCTAATCCGATTAGGAACTTTCGGATCCAAACTGCCTCCTTTGCTGCTTCAGATGCAGCGATGTACTCCGCTTCTGTTGTTGAATCGGCAACAGTATCTTGCTTGGAAGATTTCCAGCTCACTGCTCCGTTATTCAAACAAAAAATGTACCCGGATTGCGACTTGTAGTCATCCTTGTCGGTTTGGAAACTTGCATCGGTATACCCAGATACCGCAAGTTCTCCACCTCCATAAATTAAGAAAGCATCCTTAGTTCGTTTAAGATACTTAAGGATATTCTTAACTGCTATCCAGTGACCTTCACCTGGATCGGCCTGATAGCGACTGCACATGCTCAAAGCATATGAGACATCAGGTCGTGTACATATCATGGCATACATGATCGATCCGACTGCCGAGGCGAACGGTATCCGACTCATGTTGTCTCTCTCTTCCTGAGTCTTAGGACACATGTCCTTAGACAGAGAGGTACCACGTACCATTGGAACCAATCCCCTCTTGGATTGTTCCATGTTGAATCGCTTCAACACTTTATCAATGTATGTACTCTGGGAGAGTCCAAGCAGCTTTCTAGATCTATCCCGGTAGATCTTTATTCCAAGAATAAAGGCTGCTTCTCCCAGATCTTTCATGGAGAATTTTAATGAAAGCCAAGCTTTCACCGACGTTAGCATGGGAATGTCATTGCCTATAAGCAATACGTCGTCGACATAAAGGACAATAAAAGTAAGTGCTCTCCCACTAACCTTCTTGTATACACAAGGGTCATCTGCGTTTTGCACGAAATCATATTCTTTTATGATCTCATCAAAACGCTGATTCCATGACCGTGATGCTTGCTTCAATCCATAAATGGATCGATTTAACTTACAAACCTTGTTTGCAAGTCTTGGTACGATAAAACCGTCAGGCTGTTGCATATAAACATCCTCCAAAAGGTTTCCGTTAAGGAAAGCGGTTTTAACGTCCATCTGCCATATCTCGAAGTCGAAATATGCAGCTATTGCAAGCATTATCCGAATGGATTTAATCATGGCAACGGGTGAGAAGGTTTCGTCATAATCAATACCATATTGTTGACGATACCCCTTCGCTACAAGCCTAGCTTTGTACGTTTGTACGTTGCCATCCATGTCGGTCTTCTTCTTGAAGATCCATCTGCATCCAATAGGCTTTACGCCTTCTGGTGCATCAACCAGTGTCCAAACTTGGTTGGCGTACATGGAATCCATCTCGGACTTCATGGCTTCTTGCCATAAAGCGGAATCGATATTTTGTATCGCTTCCTCATACGTAGCTGGCTTATTATCCTCAATAAGATTAATATCTACATGAGGTGAGATCAGGAACCCATACCTCTCAGGTACTGTTCTGACTCTCTCCGACCTACGCGGTCCTTGTGTATGTGAAGTTTGTGGTACAGACTCATCCCGGACGGTCTGTTCTTGTTCCGTCGTTGATTCATTGCCAGGAACAGTATCACTACGATCTTCATCGAGTTCTACTTTCCTCTCACTTACCACTGCATTTATAAAATCCTTCTCAAGGAAAAATGCTTGTAGAGCAACAAATACTTTGTTCTCTTGTGGGTGATAGAAGTAATATCCTTTGGTTTCCCTAGGATATCCTACGAAAAGGCATTTATCAGATTTGGGTTCAAGTTTGGTACCTTCCAAACGTTTAACATATGCCCAGCATCCCCAAATCTTCAGGAAAGAGAAACCTGGTTTCCTTCCTGTCCATATCTCATATGGAGTCTGTTCAACAGACTTCGACGGTACCTTATTCAAAATAAGTATAGCACTGTTTAATGCGTATCCCCAGAAGGATATTGGTAGCTCAGTGCGACTCATCATTGACCTTACCATGTCCAACAAGGTGCGGTTTCTCCGTTCGGACACACCGTTTAATTGCGGTGTTCCAGGAGGAGTCCACTGTGAAAGAATACATATTCTTTCAAGTAATCTTGAAACTCATAACTTAAGTATTCGCCACCACGGTCTGACCGTAATGTCTTAATACTCTTCCCTGTTTGTTTCTCCACTTCGTGTCGAAACTCTTTGAATTTCTCAAAAGTTTCCGACTTGTGTCTCATAAGATACACATAACCGTAACGAGATGCATCATCTGTGAAGGTTACGAAGTAGTGAAATCCACCTCTAGCCTGGCTAGACATGGGCCCGCATACGTCAGTATGAACGAGAGCCAACAGTTCTGTGGCACGTTCACCTTTACCGCTAAAAGGTGATTTAGGCATTTTGCCTAATAAACAAGATTCGCAGACGTCATATGAATTTGGATCAAATCCGTCCAAGTACCCACTCTTCGAAAGTGTGGATATGCGAGTCTTGTTGATGTGTCCTAGACGACAATGCCACATATAAGCTTCATCTTTTAGATTACTCCTTTTGAGCCTTTTGTTTGTCATTTTAGGAGATTCATTTATATTCAAAATATAAAGACCGTTATTTGCAACAGCTGTGCAAATTTCTGCATCATTTTTATATAAATAACACCCAGTGTTTCTAAATACAAAAGTGTAACCCTGCTGGGTTAACAAGGATACAGATATAATATTCCTAGTTAAACTAGGTACAAAATAACAGTTCAAAAGTTTAAGTACATGCCCTGAGGGCAGTTCTAAAACAAAAGTCCCTACGGCCAAAACAAACTGGTGTTCCGTTTCCGACCCGTAGATCCATCTCCCCCGATGCCAGCACCCTGCTATCCTGCAGATCCTGCACATCAGTACAAATATGAGCACCACAACCAGAATCAAAAATCCAATTTTTAAAACTAGAAGTATTCATATTTATCTCAATAACAAACATACCAAAGGCGATAGCCTTGCCAGCCTTGATATCCTCCCTCTGCCCATTGCCCATTCGGCAGTCACGTTTCCAGTGACCCCTCTTGCCGCAGTTGAGGCAGATGTCGCGAGATTTGTCCTTTGGCTTCCTAGAAGCCACTGTCAACTTGCCTTTGCCCTTGTTCTTGAACTTCTTCTTCCTCGCACCTCCAATTGCCTTGGGCCCAGCCCTTGGCGCATGAGAGGTCGATGCATAATGCGCCTCGCGCTTGCTCCCCTTTAGGAGTTCCTTTTCGGACTCCTTCAGCACGGACAACAACTCTCCAAGAGTGTCGTCAGTGTCCATCAACTTATAGTTGATGATGATTTGTTTCCAAGTATCGGGTAGCGATTGTAATAGCATATCAATCGTCAACTCTGCCTCCAAGACAATGCCCATCTTGGCTAACTCATCTATGTCAGCGATCATTTGAGTCCCGTGGGCCTCAACTGATGCGCCGTCTGTCATCCGGGAGCGGAAGAGTTTCCTTACTAGCTCGTACCTCTCCATCCGCTTGTTGGTGCGGTGGAGATCACGCAATCTTGCCATCATGTTATAGGGATCCAAGTCCATGTTCTGGCGTCTGAAATGCTGGGTCATTGCAGCTAGCATAACTGACTGAGCTTGGTCACAATCGTCACTATGAGTCTTCCATAACTCTAGCTCCAGTGGCTCAGTGGGTTTAGGCGGGAGAGGTCTCTGAATAGTATACAGCACCCTCTCAGCCCCAAGCACTATCTTGAGGTTCATTTCCCAGTCGGCAAAGTTTGTCCCTTTGAAGACATTATCGCCCATGATTATGTCGCGGACATTACCCTTGCCAGTCATCTTGACAACTATAGTCCAACTATAAAGTCAACGATGTTATGGGTACAGTCAAACTGTTACAAGCAAAATAACAATATATTAGTCCAACTAATTATTAAAATATTGACGAAATAATTTTGAAAGACGCGTAAGGCTAAGTATCTGAACGAAATTGCAAATTCAATAATAGCCTCCCACTATTTTCTTCAAGTCTCTAACCCTCTGTAGAGAACTCGGGAAATCGAATTTCCTAGTGGGCTAGGATCCCGTTAAATAACACACAACCTTGACTTTGGCCAATAAAAGCTGTATGCTATTTAACTTAGGTAGATCTCTATGATCAATTGGATCTCATCCAATTCTTAGATCCGGTTAGGTGGACATCCAAGTCCGAAACATATGTATAATGTCAATGTATCCATTACATTTTCCTAACCCTATCCTCCGAATCATCTAGGCCTTGGCTTTGGCAAAAAACAAACCTAATGATTCCAGTTAAGCGGGACCCATTGACGAGGAAAGTTTCGTAATCAATGTCATTGGACAAAAAGTGATCTTGACTTTGGCCAATAAAAATCACGATTTGGACAAGACACCGATATGCAACAAAACTCTCATGATTCAAGTACATCCTTGATTGACAAAGGTCTTGACTTTGGCCAAAAACAAACCAATGCCAACTTCGGATCTTGAACAAGAATCATTCAATGGAAGGATATTTGCTTAATATAAATTGAGGGATTTTCGCGTAATTGGCAACCAATTTATTTATCTTTGTTAGGTCTCATCATCATACACCCTTAAGCATGCTTCTAAAACATCATAAAGCGCGTAAAGTAAATTAATAGTGATATGCGGATGGATATATAAACAACTTGTTCCTAGAACAAATCACTCCATTTCCTCTCCCTGCTAGCACTATTCTACTTCTACCCATTTACATAATACTATAAGAGAAACCTCATTTACATTGAGGGGAATTAGGTGAGAAGAGAATACAAAGAGATAAAGAGATAAGGCTGGACACGCAGGTCCAATTTATAATTCCAAATTTACAATAATTTCTAAAATTACCATTTCCCTTCTAATATCCATCCGATATACACTATTCATTCATCACATACATATATATTCAAACAAGACATGCTTTTACAACCAATCTAATCCAATTAATTAGTTTTTGTTTAAGTGATCATCCAATGTTCAAACAACGGTTTGATTTTGCGCGAGTCCAACTCGATTGAGAATAAGTACACAAGGTACGAATTCGCGAATTATATCGAACTACTTATTAAATCTAATTTAATTCGTATTCAATACTAATTCAATTATTTAATTCCAAATTAAATGTTTACACTTTTAATGTGCTTTAAAGACTTAGATTCTAAATCTAATTCTATTGGGTCTCAAAGCCCAACTAACATCCAATGTTTAATTTAATTCAAGTCAAATGGGCTTTCAATTGATTTATTAAGGCTTGGGCTTTGGTCAATGTGGGTCAAACCCAATTACCAAGCCCAAATAAGGAATCACCCTTAAATGCCATAAAACCAATTTTAAGCCCATAAGGCCCAATTAAATTTTTAAAGCCCATTATATTATATTTGGACTTAATGGAGTGATTTAGGCCCAAATTGGATCCAATCCTTTTGGCCCAATCTACTTGGTCCAACCAAGCCCATTATGCCCAAATACAATATTAAAAGCCCAATTTACCAATTAAGCCCATTAATTAAATTTTAATATTCCAAACATTAAAGTCCAATTAATTAAAGTGTGTAAAACCAAGATTAATATATTAAACCAAATATTTCAAAAATACCCATTTAATTTATTAATCATCTATTGTTCAAAACATATGTCCAACAAAAATCAAGTCCATTTTCATGTCCATGTGTATTCGGCCAAGTGAGAATTTTTGTGTCGATTTGTTTTTCAATCCGATTGAATCACTAATCTACGTCCCGTGTACGTTTTAAGTCATCCAATGATCTTGTACACACAAAAATTCCAACACATCCCATGGTGACACCCATTCGGCCAAGGTTAAGTTTTTGGGGAAAAATCATCCAATGCATTTTTCTCAAAATTGATTCCATATAATATCATTCTATATACATGTAAGCATACTCATTCATCAAATTTCACAAGAACATGCTTCAATCAATTTTACCCAAATTTTAACCTAAAGTATTTCATGCTTAACCATGGCTCCATGATACCAGGTTTAATCATTAAATATCCTTAGTCGGAGTATTATCGAGATCGGACATCGATAATGCGGAATAGACTAGTATTGCGCTTGTGCACGTTGTGAGGGCACAACGGCATAGTTCTCATATATTTAAGTATTGGATACTTATGCAAGTGCGATAGGAGGTTGTGTTTTACCGATGGTACGGAAAACAGCTTCGCTCTGGATAGACCCCGCGGAATCCCATTGGTAGTATGTCTGCGTGTCTATGGGAGGCCGCATCAGGGTAGATGTATATGGTCTTAACCTGAGACTTACATCGCTAGTACTTGCGACAATCGGTAAACTTTGGTTTTGGTGGTTGGGGACCTTAATCAGTTCTGTGTACACTCTTCTGGGTTTATCGAGAATCGTAGTGTACTGGATGTGATGTCGAGATTGAAGTATCACTTCAGACATATGGAGGTGATGATCACGCAGGACACAGAACAGTACTCTATAAAAGGTTGCAACCGTCGGGACAATATGACCAGGTCAGGATTGTCCGATTTAAAGAGACTAGTTGCTTGATGTCCGATATATGTTTCGTACGGGGCAGACACATTTCCAGCCCCATGCCTAACATGTGATCGTCCGATACTGGATCGATGTACGCAATACTACTACGGTATACTACGCTTGATATAGATCTTATATTCCTATAAGAATATTTCTGGAGAATTGGGTAGGCATGGCGCTTTGCTAGAAGCCAACCTTGTCTTGTGAATCGGTAAAAACGTAGTACGAGGTACGTACGTGTTTCGGATTATCTGACGACCGTATTTACTTTGCCAACATATCCGGAGATCTCTTGGGTCGCTTCCTGAAGATTCACCTATGATATTTGATTCGGACTTAATTAATCTTGGATTAATTGCGGAGAGACTTTATCTTGGATAAAGTACTATACATAGAGAGAGAACGATTATTTGGAATTAATCGTAAAATTATTATATTCGATATAATAATCGAAATTCGATTTCGACGCGAAATTAAAATTAGATTTTAATTCGGGCAAACGAATTAATTTAGAATTAATTCGTTAGCGACGTAAATAATAATTTCGCTAGGCGCAATTATTTATTTAAATTCGATTTAATTAACGTCGCGACGTAAGTTCGGTATTTTGGAAATATCGAACCCGAACGCGTGAGTGCACGTGGCCCACTTTCATTTGAAACGTGTGGGGCCCACATGACACATGTCATATTTGCATTATTTAATTGTGATGCATTGCATGGAGATAGTACAATGCACTCAATGGTTTTGCATGGAAATTGAGTGTTTGACACTCTAAGCCATTGCATGATTTTGTCATAAGTTTATTATTAATATAATAAATATTATGGCATAAATATAAATTGATTTTTGAAATCAAAACCATTACTCTCCTCTCTTTCCTCTTGACCGAAATGTGAAGTTTCAGCCCTCTCCACTTTTCTGTTTTTGTTGCAAAAACTTGAAGAAATTGTGTTGTTTGGAACATAAATTCACACACACAGGCTAGCACCTTCAAGGGATCATAAAGAGGTGATAGGGAAACCTTCCAATGGCTTGGATACACAAAGCTTGGAGCTTTCCACCTCTTGCTTCCTTGGCCGAAAATCATCAACCTTGGAGCTTCCACTTTTCGTTTGATTTTCTTCATCACTAAAGCATTGTAAGTATGATTCCGCCATACTTCATCTTTTAATATATATTCATTGTTGTATTTCATATGCTTAATCTTTCCTTGGGACATATAATAGACACCAACAATGGTATCAGAGCAAATAATATTACAAAACGGCAAAAGGCAATTTCATTATCACATAGTTAATTTTGTACAATAATACAATATCATTTACAAACAGTGACGCTATGGGACATAATGTCTAACAAGACATCTACCCATTTTTATTTTTTTAAAATAACTTATTTTAGGGAGGAAAAAATTGACTCTGCTTGTTTGAAAATTGTTTTAACACACCTCAAGGATTGCGTTAGTGATAAAATTTTTGGATTTGAGTAGTTTATCCTCTCTCAGGTTTAAGTTCGAATCTCATTATATGTATTTTTTTGGGGTCATGTTCCTGGTGTAAAAAGTCAACGATTTATCCTTTATTTGTGCTGGAAAACTTCTAAGAACACGGAACACAGGTTTCGAGATAATTTAGGTGCGCGTAATTGACCCGAGCACTCGTATTATCAAAAAACAATATTATTTAACCCCAAACAGTCCTCTACGATAAGCAAAAGATAGATGTTGTGTAGGTCAAGGTCTCATTGATTTTTGACAGTTAAACTATTTATAATTCTTATGCCCATCAGTTGTAATGTATTTTTTATTCCTATTAATAGGAACCTCATTTGTATCGGGACGTCGTGTTTGGTCAGTTTTTTATCCATTAAATTATGTTGCAACATAAAAAAAATAAAATTAATAATAATAATAATAGTAATAATAATAATAAACACTAATAGCATATTTTATTTTTTATTATTATTTATTATCGAATCATTGGGAAATAAGATAGGTTCCCTAGTATGATTATAATTCTTTTTTTTTTGGAAACCCACGGTTAAACCACTCAATTAAGGCTTAAGCGGAGCAGGTAAAACCTCAAGTTATCTCAAGCTCTTACAATAAATGAATCTCTGAACTCGAACTCAGGACCTGACAACAAAATCCAACACCATTTGCTATCAAGTCACACCCCTTTAGGACTGATTATAATACAAGATTAAACAAATAATAATAATAATTATAATAATAGTAGTAGTAATAATAATATTTTCTCAACCTCAAGTGGCCGCCTCAGTAGTAATTGGTAAATACATTGGGCTTAAGTGGTTTGCTCACTCTCAGATTTAAGGTTTCGAATCTCACTATATGCACTTTCTCATGGTCATGTCTCATATTGTAAAAAATCAACGACTTACCCCGATTTATGTTGGGAAACTTCTGAGGGTACGGAACACAGGTCTCGAGGTTAGTCGATGTGTGCGTAAGCTGACCCGGACATCCTGGTTACCAAAAAAATAATAATAATTGTTGATGGTGTTTTCAGGCACTATGTTATTTAAGCAGCACGACAGGGGTAAAAAAGGTAATTCACTTCTCAGTCAAGATTATTAATGCCGACCCGACCACTAAGAGTCAACAGTAAGAGGCCGAGAACTTTACGGTTAGTGACCGAGCACTTGAGTTCAAGATGACCGGGCAATTATCAGGTCGACAGCAGCATTCTCAGTACAAAAGACTATTATGACCGACCACATTAAGACTGACCTCGTGAAAACCGAGCATATGTCAAGACATGTTCGGGAAGATAAGACATTCTATCCATACAAGATAAGATAATAAGTTATCCTATTTTCATAAAGAGAACTGATGAGTCAGTATCCTAAAAGGATAAAAGAAGTGAATGTAGTTTTAAAAGTAGGAATCCTGATAGGAAAAGGAAACCATCTCCAACTGGGAATTCTTATACAAATAGGAATCTGATTTCTTCACCATTATAAATAGGAGGGTAGAGTGAGCGTAGAGAAAAAGAAGAAGAGAATCAACATCAGAATCATTACCATCAGACTTGTAAAAAACCAGAAGCAGAGCCGAGAAACATGTTTGAGTAATAAAAGTATCATCATTTTTGTGCCTGTGGACGTAGGTCGGACAAAGATCCGCCGAACCACGTTAAATCTTCTTGTCAATTGGCGTATTTATCTGTTTTTTGCTAAGTTTGCTTTTGGTCCCCCATAACCAAACAAATTCACTATTGAGGGAGGATTGTCTCGGGAGTAAAATTCCCATATTGCCCCTGAGACCAAAATCAGCCGTCAACAGTTGGCGCCGTATGTGGGGAACTCAACAAAAAGCAGTTCGCGTAGTAAGACAATGGCAGAAGGCGGAAATCATCAATCTTCGGGGAGTCCAACAACAGACTGGATGAAAAAGATGGAAGAAAGCATGAAATCCATGATGGATCGGTTGGAGAGAATGGAGGGAACGAACAACGAGAGACTGGAAACGGAACAGGCCCCAGGATTACAAGGTGGTCGGTCGGTATCAAACAATGCCCACAAATGAGCCAAATATAAAGTTTTTTTCTCGAAATATCACGCAGAAGAACTGGAAGGAGGACAGTATGTCCCCAAATATGAATAAAACCTTTTTCATTCGCTTTCTGAAAACAAAGTTGAAAGCCATATACAAAAAAACGGGGGACATACTCGACGCCCACTACAAAAGACAGTTGGCACCAAGGCCGCTTCAACCATCGGCTCGAGACTGGATTTTCGCTTCGCGGTCGGGGTACGTCCCACCGAGTCAGCCCTTCGGACTGGGGACGTAACATTCCCCCAGGACCAAGTGCCCTTTTCAGCTCAGGGTCGGGGTACGTCCCACCGAGTCAGCCCTTCGGACTGGGGACGTAACATTCCCCCAGAACCAAGTATCTCTCTTGGCTCGGGGTCCTCAGAGACATACTCGATGCATAAGATCCGTGAGAAGCATAGCACGGGGAGGGATGATACCCCGTGGCGATTGCTTGCTCCAGTGTTACCGAACATAAGGAGGAATATGCCCTTAATGTGTCGAACACTCTTTGATCCTTACTTACCCGATGTAATGGATCCGTGGGAAAGCATAGCACGAGGAGTGATGAGGCCCCCGTGACGATTGCTAGCTCCAGTGATGTCGGACCTAAGGAGGAATGTGCCCTTAGTATCCCGGACGCTCTTTGATCCATTCATCATTTGGATCCAAGAGAGGCACAGCATGGGGATGCATTGTGCCCCCGTAGCGTGTGTCTTCTCCAGCGCGGTAAGGAGGAGCCCTCGTGCAATACACAGGCTCCACACTGACCTGGCGTATAGAGGATGTGCCATTACCATTTAAACGCTCAACTGATCCAAATCCTGGTTCGCTGGGACACTGACTTGAAATATTCAGAATTGTGTTTTGGAGACCTCGGACAAGACGCTGTTTTGAGGCATCCGTGTTGTTATTTATACTTGCGAAACGTTTTGTTTTGGGATAAGCGATAAGTCGCCCCCGCCTGTTAATTTTATTTTCCAGAGATTTGTTTTTGTTTTTCACTGGTCTGGTAAGGGGACGCCTGTGCCAGATTCGGTAGGGTTTCAAAAGGTTGATTCACTCCCCTTCTGAATAAGTCCCACTTGTTTAATCGGCTCGGGGCTGGATTCTTTCCGCCGAGGCCACTTGATTAATCGGCTCGGGGCTGGATTCATTCCGCCGAGGCCGCTTGGTTAATCGACTCAAGGCTGGATTCGTTTCGCTGAGGTCAGATGTTTTCTTTCCGGCTCGGGCCTACTCTTGTATCGCCGAGATCGATGTTTGTCTCAGCTCGGGGTCGGGGTACGTCCCACCGAGTCAGCCCTTCGGACTGGGGAGGTAACATTCCCCCAGGTCCAAGTGCCTCTCTTCATTCGGGGTCGGGTTACGTCCCACCGAGTCTACCTCTTTGGACTGGGGACGTAACATTCCCCCAGGTCCAAGTGCCTTTCTCAGTTCGGGGTCGGGGTACGTCCCACCGAGTCAGCCCTTCGGATTGGGGACGTAACATTCCCCCAGGTCCAAGTGCCTTTCTCAGCTCGGGGTCGGGGTACGTCCCACCGAGTCAGCCCTTCGGACTGGGGACGTAACATTCCCCCAGGTCCAAGTGCCTTTCTCAGCTCGGGGTCGGGGTACGTCCCACCGAGTCAGCCCTTCGGACTGGGGACGTAACATTCCCCCAGGTCCAAGTGCTTCTCTTCATTCGGGGTCGGGTTGCGTCCCACCGAGTCAGTCCTTCGGACTGGGGACGTAACATTCCCCCAGGTCCGAGCATCTCTCACAGCTCGAGACAGGATCACATGCCACCGAGCACATCATCGTTAGCTCAGAGGCAAAATTTTCTCCTCATAATCGAGATTGGATCAGTCAGGGGTCATGACCTCTAAATCTCTGGTACAGATATTACAGATGATGAGTCATTTTTAGTTTGGACAACAAAAGGAACTTCATCTCCTGATGGGACGACCCAAGTAAGCAATTTGCTTTGAGGTGGAGAATCATTCTGAATAGGGTCAGCATCTCCAATAACCGAGGATATGAAGATAGAAACAGAAGACTTAGTTGATGTTGAAGGCAATTTCTCTGTGATTTCTGGAGCGACCACCAGCAAGGCGATCAGCACACCATCTTTATATAGTTCCCGGCACCAACTTGCATACTTGTTGGAACCGAGAACTAGGGGACAGATGTTGATGGTGTTTTCAGGCACTATGTTATTTAAGCAGCACGACATGGGTACAAAAGGTAATTCACTTCTCAGTCAAGATTATTAATGCCGACCCGACCACTAAAGAGTCAACAGTAAGGGGCCGGGAACTTTACGTTAGTGACCGAACACTTAAGATCGGTAACCCGACCACTTAAAGATCGGATGACCGGGCATTATCAGATCGACAGTAGCATTCTCAGTTCAAAAGACCATCGTGACCGACCTCATGAAGACCGGGAATATGGCGGGATATGCTCCAGAAGATAAGTTATCCTACTTTCATGGGGAAAACTGATGAGTCAGTGTCCAAATAGGATAAAAGAAGTGAATGTAGTTTTATTTAGGAATCCTTATGGGAAAAGAGAATAGTTTTGACTAGGAAATTCTTGTACAAATAGGAATATGATTTCTTCACCATTATAAATAGGAGGGTAGAGTGAGTGTAGAAGGGAGGACAAGAGAAAAAGAGAACATGAGAGAAACATGAATATCATTATCATCACACTTGTAAACACAAGAGATATCAGAGAAGCATATCTCAGTAATAAAAAGTATCACCCGTTCTGTGCCCGTGGACGTAGGTCGGATCTGATCCGCCGAACCACGTTAAATCTCCTTGTTGATTGGTGTATTTATCTGTCTTTTGCTAAATTTGCTTTTGGTTTCCCCTTAACCGAACAAATTCACTATTGAAGGAAGATTGTCTCGGGAGTGATATTCCCATATTGCCCTGAGACCAAAATCCGCCGTCAACAATAATATTTTCTCATTAATTTGTTGTATAACATATCTTTAGTAGTCAAATGTGAACTTGTTTGATTTGTTTAATCGTTCTTAATCATAAACCAAATTATGTATCAGATTATATAAATCATTCTAGAGGGTGTGGAAGGATAAAATATTTTGTTTTTTGGGTTTTTTTTTTAATTAATAGCGTGTTTAATTAATTAATAATGATTATATAGGATTGTTTGATTACTCTTCCTTAAAATAAAGTAATTGCTATATGCATGTTTGATATTAAATAATAATAGATTCTTGGTCATCAAGAACACACACACATATATCTTTTTTATTAATGACATTTGGTTTAAATACTCAAAAAAATTATTTTTTAAGAGTAGAAATGTATTTTTAATGCTTTCACTAAGAACAATTTTTAAGTATTTGTTCAATATGTAATATTATAAATTGTTAATCAAAATATTTTTACTCAAAAGCTAATTTATCTATTTCAACCAAATGTTATAAAATATTTATATTTTTGGAAAATTTGAGAAAATTTTAAAGTCGGGAAATTTAGAGCTCTTTATTTTTGTAATTATTTTTTTTAGGACATTTTCTTTTCAGAAACGTTGGAAATCCCACCATCAAACCACTCAATTCGAAAAATCCCCGGCCTCGTAACATTTTTGTGAGGACACGTTATTGCCTTTTTGGTCAAAAAATTAAAAGTTAAAATAGGGTTTTTCAAATAATATAATACCTCGGAATTAAATCCTAATCACTTGTTTTTTGAGACATTAAAGTAAAAGATACCCTACGATTAAGAAAAAGCAGTCACAAATTCCCAGCAAAAGTTGCAAATTTTTTTATCTCATTATTATTATTGTTGTTGTTATTATTTATTTTCATTTTTCTGGTCATATTTGAAGTAAAAAAAGATGAAACAAAATAATCTTTATTGATTAAATTAATTAAGAACTTGGGATCCACAGATATAGAAGGTAGTGGGGTAAAAAAAAACCATTAAGGAATTGATAAATAAATGGGAAATCAATTAAGTATTTAAATTGATAATTAAAAAAAAAAATACATAAATAAGTGGGTGCAGCCCTGACCTACCAAAAGAGCCCCAAATTAGACCAAACCAATAAATACTTTCAAAGAACTCTAATTTCTTATATCAAAATTCAAAAAGAGTTGGCCATTTTGATTAATTTGAAAGCAACAATTTAATAAGAAATTCCCAATGTGATCATATCTCATATCAAGCAAAATAATACAAAATATATAAGTGCTGATTCATATGCAATTTATTTTATTATTATTATTTTTTTGGCAAAAATACAAAAGTGACTCTCTAATTTTTATATTTTTTCATTTAAGTCCGTTAACTTTCAGTTTTGTCAATTTAGTCCTCTAACTTTCAATTTTTGTCAATTCAAGGTTCCGTTATAAATTCATCAATGTTTCTGTCACAAATAACGGCAACAACAAAGTAAACGTACTTTGTCTGTTATTTAATCAATACCCTCAATTAGAAAATATAGACAGACAAAGGAAGCTAAAGCAAAGTAAACGTACTCTGCTTACATCTTCGAGCTATTTTTTGATTATGTGCAATCGCATGTATTGTAATGTATAACCATTAAGTTTTTTGCTAAATATGTTGCGTATAATTATTTTCCACACTCGTCGCTAGGGTCCACTGATCAACTGCAGTGTAAAATGTATCATCTCGTATTTTTTTTCTTTTTGAAGGATTGAAAATAACATAATCGAATCATTCGATTCGAGTCTAAATATAGTAGGTAAAACATTTGATTATCTTAATCTCTTATAATGAATACATACATATCTTCGTTATAATTTTCATAATTTTTTGTCAAAAAGTCATATTGAACTTGAGATATATGTTTTTGACAAAAAATAGCTCGAAGATGCAGGCATAGTACGTTTACTTTGCTTTAGCTTCATCTGTCTGCCTATATTTTCTAATTGAGTGTATTAATTAAATAACTGGCAAAGTACGTTTACTTTGCTTTTGCCGTTATTTGTAACGGAAACAATGATGAATTTATAACAGAGCATTGAATTGACAAAAATTGAAAGTTAGATGACTAAATTGATAAAACTGAAAGTTAACGGACTTAAATGAAAAAACATGAAAGTTAGAGGGTCACTTTTGCATTTTTGCCTTTTTTTTTTTTTTTTTTTTTTTTGTATTATGAAACAATGATTATTTATTAACAATGTTAGGATTGAGATAATGAATTTTGATAGAGCACGATACCTAACCGACTCTTATTATTAGAAAAATATTTTTGTTAGTTTAGTTTAGCGAAAAACCATGCAATTAAAATCTAAAATTATTATTATTATAATTATTATTATTACGACTCTTTCTCAATGATATTAAGATATTTCGCGAAAAATATATATTTGTATTTATTTTAGTTGTGAAATTGATTATGTACAAGGTTATGTATTCATTGATAATTTTAATCTCCTAACCATTTGTGTTAATTACCATATTTAACCCTCATTACACAAAATTAGTAACCATATGGAACCATGCAAACAAAATGAAATGATTTCATTTACTATTTCTACTTCATTACTTGCCACTTTGAAATATCCCCATATATGTGCATTTCTTTATTTTTATATTTGGTTTTATTTTATTTTTTCAAGTCTGAGATTTCTTTTCTTCCTTTTTTTTTTTAATAAAAAAAGTAGGAGGCAGCATCTGGGCATCTTTAAATGGGCCCTACACTTTACATTGAGAGTGGTCCACCAACTCATTTATGATGGTTTGTAGGCCCACCAAACCCCAGATTGTTGCATGGGCATAAATGTCCAAACACTAATCTTTATATGGTATAACCCCAGCTAGGGATGACAATTTTACCCACAAACCAGCAAATCTGTAAAAATCCCCCCGCAATTGGTAGGATTTGGTAAATATATTAGTGGGTGCGGTGCGGGTTTGGTAATTTAAAGCAGAACCCGCTGCGGGTACGGTGCGGGTTGGTATTTAAGAAAAAATGCGGGTATCCGCTGCGGTTATTTACATACCCGCAATATTATTTTTTATTAATTAATATTTAGGACAATATAAAAAAAAACATTCATATAAAAACAACTAACAAAACATAAACCTAAAACACTAATCCACAGTTCCACACTCCCACTCAGCCGCAGCCCGCAACCTGCCCAACTGAAGATTTTTTGCATGACTATTATTTTTTTTTTTCTAATCACACTTGTTAATAAAATTATAATGCAAAAATTTGGATTAAGTTCACATAATCAGAAACGGGAGAGGAGCAAAATAAGCTAGTGTTTGCTGCAACTTCAGTAGCTTTCCTGCTTCTTCATTACACTTACCACCACTTGAGCCTTGTAAGTATCACTTTCATTACACTTAGCATAAAAATATGACCAAATGTTGGTGATTACTTTTTAGCTTATTGTCGATTGAGTTGGCTAATTTAGATCATTATAATTATGAAGGGAAGAACTCGTTTTAATTATGTTTATATGAAAAAATAAACATATGGTACTGAGTCTTTCATACATTATGTTATGTATGTACTGTATATACATACATTGCATGTTGTATATGTCAAATGAAAAACAAATGTGAAAACTACAGCTAGCAATTAAAAATAAATTATTTAATTAAAAAAATTATATTATTAAGAACACAAAGTAATTCAATATTTTAAAAACCCGCAAAAAATCTGTTGGGTACCAATGCTGGTTTGGTAATTTATTTTTATATGCGGTGCGGGTTTAGTAATGAAAATTAAAACCCGCAACGGGTATGGTGTGGGTTTGGTAATTTATTTACATATGCGGGTGCATGTTTGGTAATGAAAAACCCGCACCATACCCTACCCACTGCCATCCCTAACCCCAGCTGTCTCAGGTTCTTACAAGAAACGCATTTCATGAATTCGAATTCAGGACCTGAAAATTAGATTCTAAACTCTACACCATCAAGCCACATCCCTTAAAGACATCACCGATCTTTATATCTTATTATTATTCGAACTTAGGTGATCGCTAGCGTTTAATCCTAAATTTAATCTATCAAACAATGTTATAACTTATAAGTTACAAGTTATACTTCCAAATTAGGAGAGATTCTTTGATGCAACAGTGGTATGAGTGACGTTGTACCACAAGCGAATTAAAAAATGACATGTAGAATTTCTTCACCTATTTTTTAGTTGTTTTTTACTTTTTTAGCACGCGTGGCAGTGGATGATTGGCTTGTTGCATGGATAACGTGGTACCACTGTTGCATAGAAGATTTTCTCCCAAATTAGAATATTAACATCTTAAAATATTTTATTTTTCATTTGTATAAGAGTAAGATTATGGTATAAGATCTACAGAAATCTAATGTGATCCATCACTAGTTGAACTTCAAGGATTACTTGATCCTCCTGTCAAAAGATTACATATTAAAAAAATATTATCCTTCAAAACATTCTTTTATTTTCTATGAATCAACAAGATTTATAGTATTCTTTTTTAACCAGCAACTTTAAAATATAAAGTCTAATTTGGCTGTCATTCCCATTCAAGCCACCCATTTTTTCTCTGCTCTCTGTTCTATCTTCTTCTTCTTCTTCTTCTTCAAATCCTCTGTTTCACATTTTGCAAAGTTCCTCTGTTTTTATTTCTGTTCACATATCTTAAAACAGAGGAATCAGTATGGCAGTCAACAAATTTGCAACCATGTTGCATAGAAATACCAACAAGATCACTCTTATTTTAGTCTATGCATTTCTTGAATGGATTCTCATCTTTTCTCTTCTCTTAAACGCTCTCTTTTCTTATCTCATCATCAAATATGCTGAATATTTTGGCCTCAAAAAGCCATGTCTTTGGTGTTCTAGGCTTGATCACATCATTGACTCTAAAAAGGACAAAAAATATTATAGAGATCTTGTGTGTGATGCTCATGCCAAGGAGATTTATAAAATGGGATTTTTCTCAAATCATCAAAAGCTATCTGAATCTCAAGATATGTGTGAGGATTCCTCGTCCTCGACGCAGCAGCTTGAGTGTACTGAATTGTCAAGAGATTATGCTTTCTTTCCATGGATGAAGAAGATTGGTCTGATTCAAGGTGCTGGTAAAGTTTCTTCTGAAAATGGTGTATTGAATTCTCCTTGTGTCCCACACAAGCCCTCTTGGGAAGTTTTGGAATATACCCAGAAAGGAAATTTGATCAAAGAAGCTGAGGAAGATGATAGAATTGATGATGGTGATCATTTTGATTTTGATCTAAGCATATCAGAGTTTGTGTCAAATCAGCTTGAAAATGAACAGCGGATTGGAGAAAACAGGGATGTTATTATTGAAGAAACAGAGATGAAGGCAGAGGAGAATTGTTCTTGTTCTGTTTCTAATGCTGATTGCAAAAAAATGGCAGCTAATGAAGATATAAATTTTGGTAGTGATATAGAGAAAGAGAAAGAGAGATTCAAGGAAGTAGAATTGAACGTGATGATGAATGATGCATCTTGTTATCAGAGTGAAAATCAAGTGAGTTGTGGCAAAGAAGCATCTCCTGAAATTGGAACTAAGCATTTGGAGTTTTACATTGATGGAGATGACTGTCATTTGATTCCGGTGGAATTGATTGATCCCGCGACAGCTGAAAAGAAAAGGGGATATATATTTAAGGAGGACGATCAAGGGGATTTTAAAAATGAAGATTTTATTTTGGATTTCACCATGCATGATGTTGGGACACAAGTTGAATTGGTTATGGAGAATAAGGCCAGTTCTGGATACGCGGCGGAGTTAGCTTCAGTTAATGAAAATGAGGATGGAATGAAGGATCCTGAGCTTGAAGATGAAGAAGTGAATGAATGTGAATGGTCCTCATTCATACAAGCAGAAGTTGGAGAAGTGACGGAGGAGGAGGAGGAGGAGGAGGAGCATGAACAAGCTGCTGTCAAACAAATGACTCAGATTCTGTCTACTGACAAAAAACTTGATGATCAAGTAAGTGCTGAAACAACAACAGAAGATATGGAAGCAGATCCTAATCAAGGTAACATGTTCAATTTTATCTTTTGAGAATTTTTATTTGGTGAATTAATGTGGAATTAGGTAATGAATTAAAGCAATTTGTTGATGGATGCAGTGTGTGATGATGTGCTTCAATTGCAAAGTGATGAAATGGATGCTGAGATCTCAATAGGGACAGAGATTCCTGATCATGAACCAATTGATGATCTTCAAACTCAAGAAGATCTTCCTTCATCTCCAAGCAAAGAAGAAGTTGTATTCGCTAGCTCTTCCGAATTACAGACATATAATGATGATTATGGTAAGCCTAATTGTCTTAAATCATAACTTTTATGAGTTCAAATAGCTTAAGATTTTCGATATCCTAATATGATTTTTGTTTAACATTAGGCTTTAGTCAGTCTGAGAATGATGTAGAGTTTAAGACCATAGCGATTGAAACACGCGAAGAAGTCATAAACAATCATTTATACTCAACTTCAGAGGTTAATGAGAATGAGGAAGAGAAAGTTCCTGATACGCCGACTTCCATAGACAGTATCCCAGAAGAGTCTTTGGATGGAGGAAGTGTTATAAGTGACATTGATGCCAGTGATGGAGTACTGACTGTTGAGAAGTTGAAATCGGCATTGAGGGCTGAGCGAAAGGCTTTGAATGTTTTGTATGCTGAATTAGAAGAAGAGAGAAGTGCTTCAGCAATAGCAGCAAACCAAACAATGGCAATGATAAATAGGCTTCAAGAAGAGAAGGCGGCAATGCAGATGGAAGCTTTGCAATATCAAAGGATGATGGAAGAACAATCTGAGTATGATCAAGAAGCTTTGCAGCTCTTGAATGAGCTTATGGTAAAGAGGGAGAGGGAGAAGGCTGAGATAGAAAAGGAGCTGGAGATTTATCGCAAGAAGGTACACGAGTATGAGGCGAAAGAGAAAATTCAGATGTTGAGAAGAAGTAGAGCTTCATCTGCCTCTTGTAGTAATACTGAGGATAGTGATGGTGTATCTGTTGATTTGAATCATGAATCGAAGGAAGATGAAAGCTTCGACAACAATCGAGGAAGTAGTAACCAGTACACTCCTGCTGATGCAGAGTTGAATTTGGAGGAATCATTGGCTAGTTTTGAGGATGAAAGGATATCAATTCTTGAGCAGCTTAAGGTTTTGGAAGAGAAGTTGTTTACATTGAATGATGAAGAGGAGCAGCATTTTGAGGACATAAAATCAATGGATAATTTCTACCAAGAGAATGGCAATGGCTACAATGAGAATCATGATTTTAACAATGAAGCTAATGGGGTTGCTTCAAATGGCCATTTCAAAGAAATGAATGGAAAGCTTCATCAACAAGAAAGGAAAGTTATAGGTGCTAAGGCAAAGACACTACTTCCTCTTTTCAATGCAATTGGTACAGAAACTGAAGATGGGATTTTGAATGGAAATCATGAACTAGATTATGATTCTGTTGCCTCACAAAACTCCTCTATCGCCAAATTTGAACTCGATAACAAACGGATAGCCATTGAAGAGGAAGTTGATCATGTATACGAACGGCTACAAGCACTTGAAGCTGATAGACAGTTTCTAAAGCATTGTATCAGCTCATTGAGAAAAGGAGACAAGGGCATATATCTTCTGCAAGAAATATTACAGCATCTTCGCGAGCTCAGGAATGTGGAAATAAGAACAAGGACAATGGCAGATGCTGCTTCATAATGCCATTCCTGCTAGGTACATTATGTTCCTATTTGCTTCTTAATTAGTCTTAACATTTTTCCCTATAATGTTCTACTTTCACTTTAATATCCTATGTTAATTAAAATTTTCGCCCTCGATAAATGCAGATTGTGTTACTGGAGATCATTAGCAGATACTAATTCAGATCAAGCAAAAGCACCAACTCTGCATTGTTCATTGATTCAAATGGCACCAAAGAACTTGCAAATCCAAAAGGTTTTAATGGGAAATGGAGAGGGGAGCCTAATGGTGGGCAAATAAAAAATGTCAAGTCATATTTTTTTTCTTTTTAATTTTATTTTCTTTTATCTTATTTGATGACCTTTTTTTTTTTTTTTTTTTTTTGTGGTGGGTTCAAGTCATCATAAGTTTTTGAGGAAAAAGGATGATGATGAGTGTATGTGTGTGTAGGCTAGTGAGGTGATGAAGTGAAGTGAAGCCAAGCTGTCATTTTGTATTATGTTTGTGAGAAATTAAAATATTGAAAAGGGTATTTAAGGGACTGGCTTATAAATCTGGAGTGATCCAACAAAGATTCCAGTGCTAGGTACCTTTTTTTAGATTATTAGCCTCAGTTTCAGATAAATAGAAGACTTTCGTTTTCCTTTTTCTTTGTAAATATTTTTTTTTTCTCAAGTTTTGCATAATATCATTCATAAATGAAGGGAAGGTTTTATTTTATTATTTTGAGGGGATGGGAGCAAAGTTGTATACTACATGTATCCTTTCTGTAAGTATATAAAGTGAGTGTTTATACTATTTTTTTTTTTTTTGAAATATTAAAAATTCTGCCGTCAAACTACTTGAACAATGCATAAGCGAAGTAAGTACTATTCTCATCTGTCTCAGGTTCTTACAAGAAGTACAACGCATGGATTCGAACCTAGAACTGAAACAATTAAATTTTAAATCTTATACTAGCAAGTAAAACTATTTTGTTGTTTATTCTTGGTTTGGAAGTTTGTATTATGACAAAGATATGGATCTAAACAATTAACTAAAATTATTATAAGAAATTGAAGATTGATGTCACAATGGATGAATGTTTATGTTGCTTTAAGCATAAAATAACCTTTGGTAGGAAGAAATCAACAAAATTTAAGCATAATTTAGTTTTTGAAAATAACACCAAATAATTACTAAAAAAACATAATGTTGGGTGGCCTTACAGCTAGGACTATGAAATAAAGTGGCTCCAAAGGATATATTAGGGGTGTTCATAGGGTCGGGTTAATCCGCGACCCAATCCGATCCGTGTGGATTTTTTTTAAGAAAAAAAAAAATTTCGGGTTAGCCCGAACCGACCCAAAACTATAATATTTTTATTATTTTTTAAAGTTTTTATTATTATTTCATTTATTTATTACTTTTGTAGTCTTGAAAATTTATATATATGATAATTTTCGGGACATAAAATAACTAATATTTATATTTCAAAATAATTAATTAATTAATTTTTTTAATCGACCCGACGACCCGATTAGATTTCACTTCTCAAATTTTGGGTTCGGGTTTCACGACTTGCGAGACCCGACCCGATCAGGTCTCACTTTTTTCAAAAAACCTGACCCGTGAACACCCCTAAGGTATATATATTACTTCTGAAATAACTCAATAAGCTTGCAAAAATTGGGAAATTATAAAAACTATTAAAAAGTAAGCGAAAAAAATTGTATATGGTACAAGTATCTATTATTATATTTTTATTACCCAATTAGCCAAATAAATTCTTTTTGGACAAAATTACTATTAAAACCAACTTATAAATTGTGCGATGAGTGTACGACGGCACCCATTGCACACTCATCGCACTCCAAAATGGCGGTGTGATGGGGTCGTCACACACACATCGCTCCATGAGATGGGCCGTCGCACACCCATTGCACATGTATGGTGTACACCCACATGAGATTGGTATTTTATCGAATACCTTATATGCTCTATTAATACCTACGATGTTTTAATAAAATCTTACATACTTAATCCCCATCATTCTTCATATACATTGCCCAAGTGAATTTATTTCTTCAATTCCATCTCTTATTCAAGTGACTTTCAGAGAGAATAAGATGGAGGGAAGAGGAAGAGAGATGAAGAAAAAAATTTTAGTGTTTGCATAAAAAGAGTGGAAGAAGATGATAGAGAAAATTATGGTGTTCTTGTGTCATGAAAGTATTTTGGTCTCTTTTATGTTAGCTAGAATAGAAAAAATAAAATAAAATATATAATAGCTATTTGGAAAACAAAAACCCTAAAATTTGCTCGGGGTCGGTCTTGACCCATAGCAGTAATAAAATATCACCATTTCTCCCGTGGAGATGGGTATAAGTCATTCTCCGTCGAACCACGTAAATCTCTATGTTTATCATGTCTGTCTATCGAGTTTGTGTGGTTTTCTATTAATCAAACAAATTTACCATTGAGAAAAGTTTATTCAATGGATAAATTTCATATTTTACTATTTAAATTAAAAATAGCCGTCAACATGTACATAATCAAAATTATATAAATTACAACCTTAATTATAATCAAGTACATGCATTAACACTTTCCACATGCGATGCTAAAACCATATTATTCAAAAATTTGACTAACCGCAGCCTTTGATTTTATAAACTTCACTTTTTTTGGATGCTCAGCTGGATTATAATTATTATATCACCTTGGATTAAAGACTTTCGGCGGATCATTAATTAACAGATAATTAATCATGCTTTAAACAAATAATTTAAGGTTGGGTAGCTAGCTTTCATTTTAAAGATGTGATGAATTTTCCCATGTTCATACATCAAAGTTTTTCTTTTTAAAAAATGAATTACAAGACCAAAGTTTTTGGATTTTGCCTAGGGATTAATCAGTCGATTCTTCTAGGGTTTGTTATAATTAATTAATTTCCGAGTTAATATTTTAATCCTGTTTGAAAATTTCAAAAAATGATTTAAAAAAAAAAAAAAAAAAAAGTAAGTTCCAAATGGTTCAGGATTTCTTCTAGGCCTCCAGGTTACTTATATTTATGATAAGATTAAAATTAGATTTTTTTTTGTTTATTTGTTTTTTTTTTCAATATAGACAAATGCAATCTTATAGACATTATTTTAAAGAGTATCCAGAGTCTATCATTAAAGTTGGGTGGAAGGATTAGACTTGATTACGGTTTCGGTTTATAACCGAAATGGAATTGGAAAGAACCATAAGATTACGGTTTTATCTGGTTCCGGTTATAAACTCGGAAACGAACCGAAACCCACATAATTTGGAACCGTCACAGTAAGGTTCGGTCCGATTTCGATTCGGTTCGGTCCGATTCCGGTTCGGTTCAGAATTAGAATCAAACCACATTTTTTTCTTTTTGCCCCCCAAAAAATAAAGGACCGAACCGATTTTTCTAGTTCGGTCCGGTTCTACGGTTCCAAAAAACTGGAACCGTAACCGAACATGTTCAAAATCGGTTAAATTACGATTCCAACTTCCTGGAATCGTAGAATCGGACAATTCGATTCGGTTATGGAACCGAACCAAACCGTGGCCAAATCTAATAGGGATAATATGCCAAAAATTGGATTATGTTTAAATTGACTGAATTTTTTACAAGTTCATTGAACAAAAATTCATCGGTCCTTTTTCCCTATATATGTATATAGACCCGGCCACGGCTCCGGTTCGGTTCGGTTCCATAACCGAATCATTCTTATCATTGATAATGATATTGATGATCATTCTTATCAGACTTGCAAACACAAGAAAGATCAGAGAAGCATATTTCGGTAATAAAACATCGTCCGTTCTGTGCCCGTGGACGTATGCTGGATCTGATCCGCCGAACCACGTTAAATCTCTTTGTCGATTGGCGTATTTATCTGTCTTTTGCCAAATTTGCTTTTTGTTCCCCCATAAACCGAACAAATTCACTATTGAGGGAGGATTGTCTCGGGAGCAATATTCCCATATTGCCCTGAGACCGAAATCAGCCGTCAACAGTTGGCGCCGTCTGTGGGGAGCTCCAACAAAAAGTAGCTCGCGTGGTAAGACTATGGCAGAAGATGGAAATCACTGGTCGTCAGGGAGTTCAACAGCAGATTGGATGGAGAAGATGGAGGAAAATATGAGGAAAAATAGGGAGGAAAATCAAATCCTTCTAAAATCGATGATGGACAAACGAGAGAGGATGGAAGAGACGAATAATGAGGGGCTTGAAGCCGGAGCCAGTCGGAGAAGAGGCGAAAAAGCGGAAGGCAACGGATCCCAAAAATGTGAGTAAGACCTCTTATGTTTTAGGCTGACATTTGATTATGCTTGTTTGTTATGGCCCACACAATGGTTTTGATATTTGTTTTACGGCTCGGGTCTGCTCTTGTACCGCCGAGACCGATGTCTCTTTCCGGCTCGGGTCTGCTCTTGTACCGCCGTGAATGATGTTTATTACCGGCTCAGGTCTGCTCTTGTACCGACGAGACCGATGTCTCTTTCCGGCTCGGTTCTGCTATTGTACCGCCGAGACCGATGTCTCTTTCCGGCTCGGGTCTGCTCTTGTACCGCCGAGACCGATGTCTCTTTCCGGCTCGGGTCTGCTCTTGTACCGACGAGACCGATGTTCTTTCCGGCTCGGGTCTGCTCTTGTACCGCCGAGACCGATGTTTCTTTCCGGCTCGGGTCTGCTCTTGTACCGCCGAGATCGATGTTTCCTTCCGGCTCGGGTCTGCTCCTGTACCGCCGAGACCGATGTTTCTGGCTCGGGTTTGCTCTTGTACCGCCGAGACCGATGTCTCTTTCGGCTCGGGTCTGCTCTTGTACCACCGAGACCGATGTTTCTTTCCGGCTCGAGTCTGCTCTTGTACCGCCGAGACCGATGTTTCTTTCCGGCTCGGGTCTGCTCTTGTACCGCCGAGATCGATGTTTCTTTCCTGCTCGGGTCTGCTCTTGTATCGCCGAGACCGATGTTTCCTTCCGGCTCGGGTCTGCTCTTGTACCGCCGAGACCGATGTTTCTGGCTCGGGTCTGCTCTTGTACCGCCGAGACCGATGTCTCTTTCCGGCTCGGGTCTGCTTTTGTACCGCCGAGACCGATGTTTCTTTCCGGCTCGGGTCTGCTCTTGTACCGCCGAGACCGATATCTCTTTCAGGCTCTGGTATGCTCTTGTACCGCCGAGACCGATGTCTCTTTCCGGCTCGGGTATGCTCTTGTACCGCCGAGACCGATGTCTCTTTCCGGCTCGGGTCTGCTCTTATACCGTCGAGACCGGTGTTTGTTTCCGGTTCGGGTCTGCTCTTGTACCACTGAGATCGATGGTTATTCAGCTCGGGTCTGCTCTTGTACCACCGAGATCGATGGTTATTCAGCTCGGGGCTGGATTTCGTTCCGTCGAGGCCTTATGGTTTATTCAGTTCGGGGTCGGGTTACGTCCCACCGAGTCGGCTTCTTTGGACTGGGGATGTAACGTTCCCCTAGAGCCAAGTCTTTCTTTCAGCTCGGGGTCGGGTTACGTCCCACCAAGTCGGCTTCTTTGGACTGGGGATGTAACATTCCCCTAGAGCCAAGTCTTTCTTTTAGCTCGGGGTCGGGTTACGTCCCACCGAGTCGGCTTCTTTGGACTGGGGATGTAACATTCCCCCAGAGCCAAGTCTTTCTTTCAGCTCGGGGTCGGGTTACGTCCCACCGAGTCGGCTTCTTTGGACTGAGGATGTAACATTCCCCCAGAGCCAAGTCTTTCTTTCAGCTCGGGGTCGGGTTACGTCCCACCTAGTCGGCTTCTTTGGACTGGGGACGTAACATTCCCCCAGAGCCAAGGGTTTCTCTCAGCTCGGGGTCGGGTTACGTCCCACCGAGTCGGCTTCTTTGGACTGGGGACGTAACATTCCCCCAGGGCAAAGTTTTTCTCTCAGCTCGTGGTCGGGTTACATCCCACCGAGTCGGCTTCTTTGGACTGGGGTTGTAACATTCCCCCAGGGCCAAGTTTTTCTTTCAGCTCGGGGTCGGGTTACGTCTCACCGAGTCAGCTTCTTTGGACTGGGGATGTAACATTCCCCCAGAGCCAAGTCTTTCTTTCAGCTCGGGGTCGGGTTACGTCCCACCGAGTCGGCTTCTTTGGACTGTGGATGTAACATTCCCCCAAAGCCAAGTCTTTCTTTCAGCTCGGGGTCGGGTTACGTCCCACCGAGTCGGCTTCTTTGGACTGGGGATGTAATATTCCCCCAGAGCCAAGTCTTTCTTCAGCTCGGGGTCGGGATACGTCCCACCGAGAGACTTATCATCGGCATGGGATCAGAGAATCTCTCCCATGGTCGGCCCTCTATTGGTTTGGGGAGGGGACATTCCCCCAGAGCCAAATGTTCTTCTCAGCTCGGGGTCGGGTTATGTCCCACCGAGTCGATCGTCATCAGCATAAGAGCAAGGCATTTTTCTCTGCGGTTTCTGGAGTGACCACCGACGGATTCATCAGCACACCATCTTTTTTTATAGTTCCCGGCATCAACTCGTAAACTCGTTGTTACCGAGAACTAGAGGATAGATGTTGATGGTATTTTTTAAGAACTATGATATTTAAGCGGTACGGCGGGGTAAAAGGGTAATTCTCTTCTTGATCGAGACCACTAATGCCGACCCGACCATTCGATATTGCATACGCCAACGGTAAGGGGCCGAGCACTTGGTGATCAGTGACCGACCACTTAAGATCGGATGACCGGGCATTATCAGATCGATATCAGCATTCTCTGTTCAGAGGACCATTGTGACCGACCTCATAAAGACCGACCAAATAGCGAGATATGCTCCAGATGATAAGTTATCCTATTCTTATGGGATAAAGATATAAGTTATCCTATTCTTATAGGGTAATGAGATAAGTTATTCTATTCTTATGAGGTAAGAAGATAAGTTATCCTACTTTCATGGGGAAAGGTTGATGAGTCAGTATCCTAATAGGATATGAGAAATGAAGGTAGTTTTCAACTAGGAATCCTTATGGGAAAAGGAATCTGAATTCTTCACTATTATAAATAGAAGAGGAAAGTGTAAGAAAGGAAAATCAATATCAAGATCATTACGATCAGACTTGTAAACACAAAACAGGTCAAAGAATCATATCTCAGTAATAAAAACATCGTCCGTTCCGTGCCCGTGGATGTAGGTTGGATCCGATCCGCTGAACCGCGTTAAATCTCATTGTCGATTGGTGTATTTATCAGTCTTTTGCTAAATTTGCTTTTGGTTCCCCCCATAACCAAAAAAAAATCACTATTGAGGGATGCTTGTCTCGGGGGTAAAAAACCCTTATTGCCCCTGAGACCGAAATCAGCCGTCAACAGTTTATTAATTTCAAAACAATTAATTTAATAAAATCACTCATTAATTGAGTTCAAAATAATTAATTTAATAAAATCACTCATTAATTGAGTGGTGGCTGCATTTTCCTATTTCTCCCGATTATTTAGGAGTAGATATAACCAGAATAAGAATAATTAAAAATAAAAAGTTAGATGCCGCAATGGACCAACTTAGTCCAATGATTTTCAACTTAGAAATAAGAAACTATAGGTTACATTTTTAACGGTGCACAAGTCCTACAGAAATTTGACATAAGATGATATCTGTTGAATGATATTTAATAAAGAAATATTGACATTTACCTGTTTAAATATTTCATATATCTCTGGGGAATGATTCAATTTCTTTGTTTTTAATGCTTGAGGAAATGGAAGCGCATAAGAAAAATTGTTATCATCAACGATGGGTAATGGTTCATCAACCCTTTCATTACCCTCTGAAACTGATTTATTTTCAACTTCGCGGGGTTCAAGAATAGGTCTGTGGATGACCTTACCACTGCGAAATAGTAATAATAGATTTGACTTAGTCTATGTGTTGACTACCAGAACTACCATCGTGAGGGTTTTGATGACTCTTGGGGTTTGGCTGTGGTTGTGCAGGAAACTTCCCTTTCAATTAATAGTCAATGCAGATGTGATTTTGGAGAAAGTATCTTTCAGATCAATCAATGTTTGCACATTTTGGTTATTGATGACTTCTTGTTTTTCAATGAATGCATGCAAGGTATTCTCAAGGGTTTTCATAGGCGGTGGGACATATGGTGCATAATTCTAGGAGTTTTGGAAATTCTGGTGTACGTGGAGAGGTTGTTGCGATGGTTATGCTTGGTTATCATTCCTCCATTTGACGTTTGGATGGTTTCTCTAACCAGAATTGTAGGTTTGGTAGTATGTGTTTGGGTTTGGATTTGGTCTCTTGAAGATGTTATGGAAATGACTTGGTCATGGAGACATTCATACATGGCTGGCAAGGTTGGGCAAACTTGGTGATTTTCCTAGGCGGTGAGACATATGGTGCATAATTCTAGGAGATTTGGAAATTCTGGTGTACCTGAGGAGGTTGTTGCGATGGTTTTGCTTGGTTATAATTCCTCCAATGTAGGTTTGGGAGCATGGATTTGGGTTTGGATTTGGTCTCTTAAAGATGTTTATGGAACTGACTTGGTCATGGATACATTCATGCAAGACTGACAAGGTTGGGAAAACTTATGTGACATGTTCATTTGAATTACATATATGACACATGACTTCTTGAACTGACTTGACATTATCATTCTTCCTTATTTCTAATGTCTCAACTTTTTTAGCTAGAGATGCATATTTAGCAGAAAGGTCATGGTCTTCCATAGGGTTAAACATACATCTACCAGATGATTATGGTTTTACAGACGACTCATAAGTTCCAATTGTGTCATATCGTTGTGCATTATCTACTATGTGTTCTAGGTAATCTAGTGCATCTTCGGGATTTTTGTCCTTAAACTCACCATTACACATCATTTCTACTATTTGTCTACATTGGAGTGTTAAACCCTCGTAAAAATAGGAAACATGCATCCATGTTTCAAACTCGTGATGTGGATAAATATTTAACATATCTTTAAATCTCTCCCAACATTGATAAAGTGTTTCCCCTGACTCTTATATGAAAGTTCTGATTCTCCTCTTAAAGGAGTTTGTCATGTGAGGGGAAAATAATTTTTTTAGAAACTGCTCTTGCAAATCATCACATGTTCTGATGGATCCTGACCTAAGGTTCCATAGCCAAACTTTAGCTTTATCCTTTAAAGAAAAGGGAAAAAACTTTAATCGAATTATATTCATGCTGTAATTTTGGTATGTGCAAGTGTTACATACCTTTTCAAATTCCTTTAAGTAGTAATAAGGATTTTCTTATTCTAGACCGTGGAATGTGGGTAAAAGTTGGATGACACCTGATTTAAAATTGAAACGTGATGCATCTGTGGGGAAACAATACAAGATGATGATCATGTCCTAGTGGGATTCATGAATTATTTGAGTGTCCTAGGATGATTAAGATCGTCATGTTGAGACTCATTTTCTTCCTGATCAACTGGATCTTTCGGTTCTCGATCATTTTGACTGACGATGAAGGTGATAGAGACTCTCTATTTAATCTACCGCTAGATGATCGAGATCAATGTCTCATGCAACCTAAATGCAAACTATATGATAAAATTTAAATATGCAAATGCAATACTTATAAAAGAAAAAAAAAACTAGTGAAAGAAAGCAAAAAAAATTAAAATAAATGACAAAAAAATACAAATATAATGATAAAAAAATGAGATACATAAAATATAAACA
Source organism: Zanthoxylum bungeanum (assembly GCA_019454045.1). Lineage (NCBI taxonomy): Eukaryota > Viridiplantae > Streptophyta > Magnoliopsida > Sapindales > Rutaceae > Zanthoxylum > Zanthoxylum bungeanum. The sequence goes on along the minus strand of SKCR01024900.1, from coordinate 729,228 downwards.
AAATAAATAAAATAAAAAATACAAGGATGTTAAATTATTATTTTATTTACTAAATTATATTTCCCGACAACGGCGCCAAAAACTTGACACACTCAAAAAGTAGTTCTTTACTCCCAAGTATAAGAGTGTCGAAGTAATAAAATAACTCGGTAAGTCCGGGATCGATCCACAAGGAATAAATTTAGTAAAATAAAATAATAATTTGAGTAAAAATAAAAAGGCTTGATTTGTTTGAAGTGATTGGAAAATTTTAAATGGAATTGCTAAAATGAAATAAAATATTGGGATTAGAGGATCCACTTTTAATATTTCAAAATTAGAAATCTCACTTTTTATAATATATAAATTATCATTATTACCCAATTAGTTTATTTCAGGAATTAATTATGCCAAAACATATAAAGTATAAACTAGTCGTAAAGGCGGTTATAACTTTTGTCTATAACACATCCAGTTAGGTACTCAATTATGCCAAATAAATAAAACCAGCTATATAGATGGTAACAAAATTTGTCAATAATTAATCCAGATTTAAATTAAGTATTAATCATTAGATTATAATTTATATATTATAATATAAGTGAGATTAATGTATATTTTCATATTAAAAGTTTCACCTTTTACCCCAACAAAAAGAAATTGGCTACTCATAATTTGAATAAAAACATACATAATTTTATTACTGAAAGAAAAAAATTATAAGAAAGCTTTTAAAAATTAAAACACACAAGACATTATCTCCCAAATTTTACAAAGAATTGAAAGAAAACATGAAATTTGAAGGTTGAGCATCCTCTTATTTATAGAGGACGCTCGGCCTTCATCAATTGCAAATTGTAATTGATGAAAGTCTCATGTGGAGGGTCCATCCACCCAATAATTTTTATTTATTTGACTTTACTTTAATAATTATATATAACACACTTTAGATTTTTCATCATTTTCGGCCTTGAAAACTTCAGAACTATAAAATATTGTCAATAATAAAGTTGTAGATATTTGAGTCTTCTTTCATCTGGAGCTAGAATCGACTCAATCTGATATCAGATTAAACAGTTATGGCCAAAATACGAAAATTACGCAGGGTTGAAATTTTGAAATTGTACACTATTAGAACGCCCATTCAAGTTTATGACCTCCAAAATCCAAATATCACGTCCAATTTTCTAGTTATGTATCCAAAGTATTATTTCACCTACATAAGAATAAAAATCACAATAAAATATATAAAACATAAATTTAGTTATTATTTTACAAATATGCTAAGTTAAGGAGATCAATGAAATTATAAGTGTAAAATGATTAGTTTCTCTTTTATTAAGTGTACATTTTTTTTTGTCCACAATGGGCGTGAATTTGTGGTGTAGGGCTCATGATCTCACCTTGAGGTCATGAGTTCGAATCCAGAGAGTGTATTTCTTGTAAGAACCTGTGACAGCCGTGGGTTTTACCTGCTCCGTTTAAACCCGGAAGGAGTGGTTTGACGATGAGATTTCCAACGATTTTAAAAAAAATCTATATTTTTTTAATGTTCATCACTCATCTTATAACATGAACAATCTCGAATTTCAAGTAACATATTCAAGTTTAATTATAAAAATTTAACACATGAAAATTCGAACACCGGATCTAAATTCAAGTATTTCCTTACCTGCCCTTGCACTGAATATAAAATTCAGTGTTAAATATTCAAAAGCCTCTTTAATAGGAAAATGCTTAGAAAATTATTGTAAAATATTTGTAGTCAAAAAGAATTTTCTTGCACGAAAGTAATTATGAGAATTTGACTATTTCTTCACATCAATTATTCTTTTGGAGATGGCAATTTTTCCCATCTCATATTTGTTCCATTCCAATAGGATTTTATCTCGTTTAAGATGAAATTTGAGATATTTTTATGTTCCGTTTAAAAAATGGGATAAGATGAGATAAAAAAATTATCCCGAAAACTCAAGCGGAATGAGATGAGATTTAGCAGGATGGGATGAGATTTAATAAAATGAGACGGGATACAAAATGAGATTGTGATTGACAAATCACGTGCCATTTCCAACCCTAAATAATTTCATATGAACACACCATAAAAAAACATGTATTTTCTTATATTGGAGAAAAAATATCAAAAATTACGTATATTTTATGATGCATCCAAACAAAATTTTCTCACAGAAGCTCGGAACTGATAATTTTCATTATTCACATTATTGCATGTATGCTTTTCTTGGGATGGAAAATTTCATTCATTCAATCACCATCCAAACGAAGATATTTTAGTTATTTTATTTTAATTTTATATACATCATTTTGATAATAATTTTGACCCAATTTAATCCTATTTTAATCTCTTTATCATTTTCTTATTATTATACTTTGATTTTTTCAGAAATCCATTTTATGCAACATTCAGTATCATAATGTCTGCAAAATTCCATAATCTTATTCCAGCGTTGGATGCTTGCATTATATTTTACTTCGTCCCCTACTACTCTTAATGAAATAATTGGTGTCTAACACTTCCTTTTAATTTTATTAAATTAATTATTTATTTCAAAATAATTAATTTAATAAAATCACTCATTAATTGAGTTCAAAATAATTAATTTAATAAAATCACTTGTTAATTGAGTGGTGGCTTCATTTTCCTATTTCTTCCCGATTATTTAGAAGTGGATATAACCAGAATAAGAATAATTAAGAAATAAAAAGTTAGATGCCGCAATGGACCAACTTAGTCCAATGATTTTCAACTTAGAAATAAGAAACTATAGGTTACATTTTTTCTTAAAAAATTAATTTATCTCATACATTTGATAAATATTCAATGAAATGGAGTAGACCATGTTCCTTTTAAAACTAATGGGATTTGATTGTATTATATTTACAACTCATGGTCAAAATTGATTATTTAAAAAAGTTATAAAACTCAGTTGACTTTTAATTTGGATAAAGTTTTGAACAAAACCCTTTGAATCCGAACCATCAAACACTTCAGTCATTGTCTTTCAAAGAGTTAATATAATCATCGACGATTCAACCATTTATTCATAGGAGTGTGCATTAATGGAATTTAATCGATTAACCGAATCATTTTGATCAATCTTCTTATAATGGTTCGGTTATTGTGATTAAATCGGTTTTTTTGATTTTTCGGTTCGGTTAAGGTTATGAGTTTTGTATAACCGAACCGACTAATTAACCGACTACAAACCATAATTTGACTTTATATATATTTTTAATTAAAATGAAATTAAAATTTTTACCTTCTGTCTCTACTGAGTGTAGCTGTAGCCTGTTTTTTTTTATGAATTTAAATTTGTCTTATGTTGTTAATTAAACATATATATATATATGTTTGTTTTTTTTTATGAATTTAAATTTGTATTAATGTGTTAATGTAGATTGTTATTTGTGGAGATTCCGGACTGATTAATAACCGAATTAACCAAAACCGATCGAAAAATAATGGTTAGGTTGGTTAATGGTTATGTGTTATCATATGGTTAAATAGGTTAATATTTACTTAACCAAATAATTTCGGTTCGGTTAAAAAATCAAGGATTAACCGACCGAACTGACCGATGCACATTCCTATTTATTCATGTATAAATTAAGGTGGGGACTCAAATCTTACTTCATATGTTAGGAATGGTCTAGAGGAAGATTTTCTTTTGTATGAGAATATATTTATGAGTTGTGTCTCGGTAGATAGAGAATATAGAATTTCGAACCGTGTCTCGATAGATTTCTAGAAAGTTTTATAATATGTATGTATTTAGAGTATCAGTAGACAATTTATATAGATGGTAATAATTAAAATTATATATTAATCTCTGTATAGTGATAATGTTAGAACTTTTAGCCAATGAAGGAATGTATCAAAAAACTCATCTACCTGTTGAGAATTTAGAAGGGCAAGAAAGACAAAACATTTTTCTACTAAAACATAAAAACCGTATTGGAAAATTTATAAATTTATGTATCGTTTGATATAAAACTCGGTATAATACTTATAAGTTAGTTTATACTATCAATATAATACTTATAAGTTAACTTATACTCTCAATCAATATTCTCTATTAAACGGTGCTTTATTGTAGGTTAGGAGAGAGTTAAAAATGTTTCTATTGATTATAATTAATGTTGAAATATTTAAAAATAAATGGATTTTTTTTATGAATTTAAATATCTATTAATGTGGTTTTATATTATAACTAGCTAAGATGGCACGTGAAAGACATGTGCTGCAGTTGGATTCCACCCTCCCATCAACTGCAACCTCTAGTGAACAAATTCCATTGACCTCTCTAGTGCAAAAATAACATTGAAGTCTATGTGTGTGTTTATATAAGATAAGATATTAAATTATATAAGAAAATAAAAATATATATACCAAAAAAAGCATGTTTGTATTTCAATTTTATTTATAATTTTTATTTATATACTGATTAAGATTTTCTCTCATTTCACTTGATATATGATAACATCATTTATTTTTATTTTTTACATAAATATTTAAAGGTCAATATTTTAAAAAAATAAAAAACAAAAAGAAAGAAGAATTGACCAAGTACTTAATGCTTTATATATTTTTAATATAAATAAATCAAATTTGGGTGCAAATTAAATGAAAATCAAACAAGGACTAAAATAAACTAGAGGATTCAACGAAGATTTCAACAAGTTTTGAAGCAAGTTAAGGAGGGGGTAAAGAAAAATAATGAAGCAGGTACATCAAACAAAACTTGAAATAAAATTCTAAAAAAGAGTAGATTGATTTTATTGAGGAATGCCTCTAAGGGACGTAAATATACTATTCTAATTAATTAATATATAAAGTAAAATTACATTTGTTCATAAGAGTCTTTTGATTTTTCTCTCCCCTCTCTTTAGATTTTACTTCGAACTTATATAACAGGGCAAATAACCATCCTATAATTGATTGAGTTTTGAATCTGATATTCTACAACTTCTTGTTTCTTCATCTGTCTGGCTGTGATAACTGCTCCAATCGTGCCTTCTGCCTCTAGTAACTGCTGGGTCGTGTGGTAACTGGTAGGTTGCGCTCCTCGTTGTGAATTGCTATTGTGATACCGCTAAGATCGTGTTCCACATAAGTTTATTATTCGTGATAACCACTTGAGACGTGTCATAATTCCTTCAATCGTTAAACCACGTTTACGTAACTACTTCATGATTTAATTATTACCTGACCGATTGGGTGATTTGATTGTCTATCGATTAGATAATTTGTTCGATTAATTAATTGAGCAACCTAACCTCTTTCATTCATAACAAATTTTACCCATAACTTGATCAAATGATGTCATCTTCGATGTTATTTTCAACTATGTTGCAGGATATGAATGTGCACATTTTCCAAGGCCAGAAAGTTTGACAAACTCGGTGTGAAATGTTGTGAATTAATTAATGTATTAGGTTTTGGATTAAGCAATACAATGGTGCCAAATGACAATTGCTTCTCTGTATTAGGTTGTGAATTAATTAATGTATTAGGTTTTGATTTTTGAATGTTATAATTGAAAATCTTATTGTCAAATCACTCGATCTCGACTTAAACAAAGTAGATAAAACTCACAGTTTAAACAAAATAGATAAAACTTCTAATTACTTCAGATTTTTATAAAAAAAATACACACATAAACTCGAACTCATGACTTGTCACTAGGGATGGCAAAATCAGAATCTGAACCCGGATTCGGATGCGGACCAGAGAAAACTCATCCGGGTCCGGACCCTGGTATACTCGAAACGGGTCCGGATATACCCGGGTCCTGACCCTGGATCCGCAAGCACCTCGTTCCTCTACTGTTTTTTTTAGGCTCCACTATTTAATATTAAGTATTAACAATATCACAAGTCCAAGAGAGTGAGAGCGTGATGAGATGAAGATGAAGAATGATGAACTGATTAGAGAATTATGGATTTTCATTTTATTTACTTCTTTTTCTTTTTTTTCTTTTTTATTTAACCGTGTCTTGGGTACCCGGATTTGTAAAAAAAAATTACGGATCCGAATCTTACAGGATCCGAGCCGAGTCCGGATCCTTTTTACATCCTTATTTGTCACTCAAGTATTAAGCTCTCTCCCACAAAATTATAGGCTAAAAATATATTAATACAAAATAAAAGAAATACTAGTTAGTCAACAGTCAACTGGGGCCCTTTGACGTCATCACACACATCTTCCCTTCATAAATCAAATATTTCATAATTCCAACATAGATGTTCATGAATCCCACCCGTCCACATCAACGTTAATAGTATCAAATATCATTGGATTTAAACATGTAATTTATGACTCTTTAAATAAAAATGAAACTTTTGAAAATATGAAAATATTTCATAATTCTGAATCATTGGGTTCAAACATATAATTTTGATCATTAAATATTGTTAACAGAAAATAAATTTCTCCCAATGACGAAAATGCCGAATGAATCAAATGACGAAAAGGATGATGTATCAAAGGACGAAAAATGATTGACGTATTTAAGGACGAAAATACATGGCGTCATTCTGGACAGGACGAAGAAGAATTCGGCCCAGAAAGACTTAATTCAGAACGATTTCGAGGAATGAGTAAAGAATCATGAAGAAAGAATGAAACACTTTTAAGACGGTTGGCCAGTTATGAGATATATTCGACGGTTATTACACAAATTAGTGGTGACCCCCACGATCTAGCAAGTTATCCAACGGTTGCGCGCATAATCCCGCGGTTGCTCGCATAACCCATCAGTTACATGTGCGCAGAGAACGTGGGGGGCTTAGTGGGATGATGACGGCAAAACTGCTCGAGCGTTTGTTGGAATCATGCGCTATAAAAGGGACAAGAGTGGGAAAAAAAACAAGGAAAAAACATGACTCGAAAGAGTAGATATTTTAATTTCTTAGCTTTTTAACTTTTAGGACTGTAATCTGTGTGTTTGTGCCCCTTGGATGCATTTTATTGGAATCAATCACCTATTTTTGAGACTGTGTCTCAGGAGATTTGAACCTTACACGCGTATTAACGGAAAATTGTGCAAACAAATATATAATTTAAATAATTAAATATATAACTCTATCAATAAACATGAAATTTTTGAAAATATAAAATTAATTTCATATTAATTAATAAAATTTACATATTTAATAATAAAAATTCAAAATAATATATTTATAGATGAGAGGTAGCATAGCAGTGGCCATCCCACAGAGATCGTATCAACCAAAAGAATAATAAACCTCAACTCAACTTCATCAAACAAATCAAAATATCACATTTTTCTTTTTAAAGAAACCATCTAAACTCTCACAAAATTTTAAACATTTTCTCAGATTTCAAAACACTGAATTGTTTTTGATAATTAACTTTCCATGAGCAGAGAAAGGCCATGGACAAACCCAAGAAATTCTTTGATGCTCTATTGAAACCCTTCAATATTGGTTCTAGCAAAGGTAAGAAAATTACCCAGATACCAAAATTTCATTTTTTTGTTCTGTTTTAATTTTAGAAGTGTGTTAGGATCTGCTGCTTGAATGGTCATGATAGGATTTGATTTTATGAATTTTTTGATTTGATCAGAGGGTAATGATGACGAAGAATTGGAGAAGATTGCTGCACAGGAACAGAAGCACTTTCCCTTTGAAACATTAGCTTCTGCTACCAAAAATTTTCACCCTACTCATAAGCTTGGTGAGGGAGGCTTTGGACCTGTCTACAAGGTAAATAATGAACCGGGTTTTATTAGGAATCTAAGTTCTGTTTGGTTACTGATAAAATTTTGAGGTATTAAAATTGCTGTATGATAAATTAATCTTTTTGTTAAATTGGGATTAGAACTCATTGAAATGTCCTTATTACAAATGGTTTTGAAGAAGAAGAAGAAGAAAGACGTGGCGTAACATGCCAAATTTGTTCAACAACTGCACATACACTTGTTCAAGGAAGGATGTTTTTTTTTTTTTTAAAGTTTTTTTTATTCTTTTCTGTATCTCAAGAATGAAAAAGAGCTTAAGTTGTTTTTAAGTATTGCGCTTATGCTTAATTTTGAAAGCTCGCCACCTGAATCGCTTGGTGCTAATGTTGACCCACTAGCCATCGACTTATATTTGATTATATTATGTAGCAGCTGTGAATTAATTGCCACAACACGAGATCCTAAAGATACCCTAATGAGAGAATGTACGCCCCAGTCACTATGTACATGCATAATTTTTCCATTGAATAACCATGTTTAAGTAGCAATATCATGTTTGGTCTTTTGCGTTTGTGTTTATACTTGAGAGATGCATGCTTCCTGAAATTGTGGTTCTATCTTTAACTAAACCCATATACCTTCAAGACTTCGAGTGTTCTCTGTTATTTTGGTCAGCAAAACAAGGCATTGAGGACTTCTGGGATGTTTCCTTACAGGGGAAGTTAGATGATGGGAGAGAAATTGCGGTAAAGAAGCTGTCTCATAGCTCGAAACAAGGGAAGAAGGAATTTGAGAATGAGGCTAAGTTGTTGGCTCGTGTGCAGCACCGGAATGTTGTGAATCTGTTGGGGTATTGTACCCATGGTGCGGAGAAGCTATTGGTTTATGAGTATGTCATAAACGAGAGTCTCGACAAACTTCTCTTCAGTAAGTATCAATTAACCCTATTGCCTTTCTCTCGTTTTTTATGTTTACATGTATCATGTTACCATTGAAGTAGAGGAGTTTGATTAATTTAACAGAGCACAGCTTAATAGTGCCTCCAACACATTTCCAAGTACAAATTAGAGAGCTGCATATATAGGTTTATAAATCTGAAAATCCTTCAAGTGATACATTGAAATTATGAATAATAATTTACATATTCAATCTTTTGGTAAAGACATGTACCTTTTTTTAGATTGTGGAGAAATAAACAATTATAGTTCGGTAAGCATAGTTGGTGGCTCCAGGCTTGCTAATCTTCTCAAATCATCTAAGGTTGGATGAATTGGCAGATTTGAAAGTAAATGACACAAATGATTTTTACATGGTTCGGAAATGCCTTCCTACGTCCATGGGGCTACGCCCAGAGAAAGAACACTCCATTAGGAGAGCTAATAACAATTGAATTCATAGTTCTCAATGTGCAAAACTCTTCCCTTAAATTTTATTATGACGACATAACACATCAATAACAAGAAAAGATGGCGAGTTCAGTTGTAGAAAGTTCAGCATATCCTTATAAAGACGGGTATCAACTAGTTTGTGCGTATCTGCCTTTCTTTCTTTTTTTAAAATAGCTTTTTGAGTGACTTTAATTGTCCGCCGCTTGTACCATTAAAATGGACAGGTGACCATCAAAATCAATCAAATATGTCCACCTTACATCTAAAATGTGTTTTTCTTCTTTAAATGTTTTGAGAGAGAGTTGTTGAGACTTGGAAAAATTTCTTTCTATGCATTATGGTTTATACGAATTTGTATTCCCCAACCAACCGAATATTCTGAATAGTGCAGCTCTTTAATCAATTCCAATGCAAATTTCCCTGATGGCTCCAGTGTCGAAAATGCCATCAGCTTCAACCCATCAAATTCAAAATAATTAGATCCACGACAGTTACTTCATTTTTTAGTTCTGTAGGCTCCAATACAATGGATCATTTGTTTTACAGTCACTTTATTTGTTACTTCTATAGGCTTCAGTACAATGGATCAATTTGCTTTATAGTTTTAGTGATTGCTATTTCTATGGTATCTATACAGGATCCAAAAGAAATCACGAGCTTGATTGGAAGAGAAGGCATGACATTATCACTGGCGTTGCTCGGGGATTGCTTTACCTTCACGAGTATTCACACGACTGCATCATCCACAGAGATATTAAGGCCAGCAATATATTACTCGACGATAAGTGGATACCCAAGATTGCTGACTTTGGCTTGGCCCGCCTCTTCCCAGAAGACCAAACACATATTAACACTCGTGCAGTCGGCACCAAGTATATTTTCTGGCATCCTTTTTAATTTGTGTTTGTCTAGCGCCTGAATGATAAAGTATTAACCTAATGTCCTGATCTCTCTCTCTCTCTCTTTAAATAATTTGAAAACAGTGGATATATGGCACCGGAGTACATAATGCATGGACATCTATCAGCTAAGGCAGATGTGTTTAGCTTTGGGGTTGTGGTTTTAGAGCTCATCAGTGGACTGAGAAATTTAGGCTTCAATTTAGATGTAGGTGCACAAAATCTACTTGATTGGGTAAGAAAATGATCAGAACCATTTGTTTTGTCTTTCAGTGAAAGTATAATTTGCAACGTAGAGAGGTCAGAAAATGATCTCTTGGGCCTCAAAGTTGCCCTTAGTATCTTATGCAGGCCAAACCTTGACGGTGACTCTGGCCACTTGAGCTATGCATGCTTTCAGCACCCGTTACTGTCCCTTGGGAAGTTTTCTGACACGAGCTATCCCTGAATTTCTAGAAGAAATTTTGTTCAAAATTAGTGAACTAATTTGACCATAGGGAAGGGGAGTTATGGCACATTGGGGACATTTCTAACTAGTGATTTTACTGTTATTGCAGGCATATAAACTCTACAAAAAAGGCAAGTGCTTGGAGTTTGTAGACCCAAGTTTTGGTGCATCGGCTTCTGCTGACCAAATAGCCCTGTGTATCCAAATAGGGTTGCTATGCACACAGGGTGACCCTCAGGTACGGCCAACTATGAAACGTGTAATCGTGATGCTATCAAAGAAACCTGGCTCTGGCGGTCTAGAAGAACCAACTAGGCCCGGAGTTCCGGGTTCTAGATACAGAAGAGCTCAAAGACCGGCAGCATTATCATCTTCAACTGCTGGAAGCCTTAGTGAATCCAATTCCTGTACATATGAATCAAGCTTAAATACCAATACTGCCTCTGCCTCTGCCTCCTCCACATCGGCTCTTACAAGCCCGAGAGGGGACAAGCATGGGAAACGTCCAATGGAGAGTTAGGGTTAGACGTATTATTGTAGAAAATTGTATTTATTCTTGTATCTGCTGTATTTCATTTGATAGTGTGTATATCTTACCGAATTAGTAGAGATGGCCCCTAATGGGTGTGGCTCGGTGGCAAAAGAGTTTAGGATTTGGTTGTTAGGTCCTGAGTTGGAGTCCAATTAGTGTATTTTTTGTAAGAGTCTGGAGCAGTCGAGAGTTTTATCTACTCCACTTAAGTTTGGCAATATAGATTGGCGACGTGATTTCCAAAAAAAAAAAAGGGTGGAGAGATGACAGAGTTGTAGCCTAAGTTACAAATGAGGAAGGACGTCAATGAATTATTTCATTGAAATTATTAATAGAACATTTTAGTTTTGCTTCGGAAGCGTTTGTGGAACTCTTAATCCAAAATTTTACTGTTTGAGGCTTTTATTACCCCAAAAAAATCACTAAATTGATATAAGATTGAAATGGTGAGTGGTGAGCATACTATCTAGTAGTATAATAAAGTTTTATGAGGTTCAATAAAACTTGATCACACATAAATTATCACATAATAATTTATAATAATGTCATGTAAACAAAAGGTTACGAGTTTCCTTAAATTTTATAAGTTTAAGGCATTAGACGAGTTCTTAAAATAAAATATTTATTGATAAATGATTAAAAAAAATTGAAAATTGAATTTTTTTTCAAGATTTGAGACCTTAATTTCATATTAAATTTGAAGGTCCTAGAGGAAGGTTTGTAATTGTATCAACTTTTCACAGGACCACCTCTATGTGTAAATTAGGCACAAACTATTATCATCTATTTATCTCACATTGATTTATTAAATTTTTAACACCCTCTTCTTGTACGTGTTAGAGAGTATGCCCTAAAACCAGTTATGGATGTAATGGTTTAAGGCATATTGTTTGTAATATAGTTTATTATTTATTAATAAAAGACATTTGTTAACTACACATTATTACATCCATATTTTATGTGTATGTCCTGAGACATTATGTCAGATGAATATCGTTAATCCAAAAGACGTTTGCGATTATGAGAGTCAACAATATTTATATATGTCTTAAATTAAGTTCTTGGTAAAATGTGATTGTTATACAGGACAATAATATATCACTTGACCAATATTGTTGTGTGTCGCCTAGATTGACATATGATGTTAATAGAATGGATGATGAGTCTCATATCATAAAGACACATACAATAAATGTTTCATTAGTAGAATGAAATATCGAACACGACCACAGAAACGTAAGATCACATGGTAATATTATCTAAGGTCATTGATCTTCGTAATAATACATTAGTGTCGTCATATCCTCTGACCTGAGATCATATGATGACTTTTGCGATAGTACTCTTGGTTCACTAGTATATCCTCATTTGACTATCCACGTCCTTTGAATAAATGCTAGATGGCCTTGAGTGATTGACGTACGAAGTCACGTATGCTTCAAGATGGGATCCGATAAGAAACATAAATATCGGAAGGAATGAGATGACATGTTCGAAGTGTATTCTAACAGGTTCATATGTTTTCCCACTTCATTCATCGACTAGGGGCCATGGCTTGCTGCTAGGCGATTACCCATGGTCTGTGGAATATCATAGAGATGAAATATTAAAGAGTTAATATTATTCCAGTGCTACTCGATAATGAACCTAGGACGGTCGCACAATATAGTTCTCGTCTATGTTACAAATTCGAAGATGTTTATTAAAAGTTAATAAATGATTATTTTGGCATTTCAGGATATTTCAGTTATAGATGTTTCAAGGAACTTAAAGTTGTGGATATAAGTCTTTGGCCAAAGCAGTCGATATCTTAGAGATATCAGATCCACAAGATAAAGTTTAAAGATATGTCGAGTATAAGGATTTGACTTTACCGTGATCCCAGACTCGATAAGAAACATAAATATCGGAAGGAATGAGATGACATGTTCGAAGTGTATTCTAACAGGTTCATATGTTTTCCCACTTCATTCATCGACTAGGGGCCATGGCTTGCTGCTAGGCGATTACCCATAGTCTGTGGAATATCATAGAGATGAAATATTAAAGAGTTAATATTATTCCACTGCTACTCGATAATGAACCTAGGACGGTCGCACAATATAGTTCTCGTCTATGTTACAAATTCGAAGATGTTTATTAAAAGTTAATAAATGATTATTTTGGCATTTCAGGATATTTCAGAAATATTAATTTGATTAATAAATTCGAAATATAAAATAAGATTTAATTGTTTAATTAAATATTTGATATTTATATTAAATAAATTAAATGTAATTTTAATTAATTGATAATTAAAATTAAATAAGTTAAATTAATTAATTAATAGTTAATTAATTAATATGCCAAAATAATATTTAATCTATTGGAATTTAATTTAGTGGGATATCACCCAAATTAATTAGAGTCCTATTTAAGATTAAATAGGAAAGTTTTTATTTAATTAGAATTCTTAATTTGATTAAGTATCCTAATTTTATTTTGGAAAGAATCTTTAAGAGACCAAATTTGATTTGTAGAGATATTGGATTGATTTTATTGTATTATGATACAATTAAAACAATTCTTATGCTAGTATATATATATATACATTGACTTTAAAGGCCAACTTCTACAAGAAGTACTTCTTGTTGAAGTTGAAGGAAAACTTCTTGTTGAAGTTGAAGGTGGCAATTGGTTGTTGCCTATATATATATGAACATAAGCAATAAACAAATGCAGTTTTTTGTTGCTGTAGGTTGCATGCAAGCAGATAAATATATATACACACAACAAGTGTTGTTGTTGATATATATTTACAAGAATTACAAAAGCAATTTGCGCAAGTAATATATGAATATATATATATATATATATATAGCAAGCAATTGGATTGTTGTTGCATGAATATATATATATACGACAATGGTTTGTTAAAAGGAAAATAAGCAAAGTTTGCATGAGAAAAAGCTAAGCAATTGATGTTGCTTGTTAAAAGGAAATATATGCAATTAGCGTGTTGACGTTGGTATAGACATATATCCTTGTGCATGAAGCTTGCGCATATTGATGCCAAGTTTAGCATATTTCCGAATTCATATCTCTGAATTGGAATAGTTCCAATTTATTCCTAAGGACTTCAAACATCCTAGAAATTAAAAGGGTTTCTTTTGTTCTCAATAGTGGGAGCGATTTGTTCGTAGAAGAGCGCTAGTGTGCCAACTAGAGGTGCAACGCTTGGTGCACTATTGCGAGGGAAAAATCAAGGAAGATATTCAAAAGACTCGAGAAAGATAATAAGCACATCAATGTATGTTTTATTATTAGTAAATTTTATTTATGTTGATAAATAAAATATTTATTGCATGCATGTTAAATTAATATAGATTAATTTAAATAGTATATTGTTTACATCAATAACAACATAACCACGATCTTTAAAGTGGTTTTGGAAGAAAATTTTAAATTCCAGTTACATGGATGCTTCCGCGTTAACCCCAAAACCTTACAGTGGTATCAGAGCTTTGAGGTTATGTCGTTTTGATCAAAACAAATTAAAGCATGTATATGGGATCCTAACGAGAGCTGTTCGGTTAGGCTATTATTTTATGTTGATAAAATCGTTATTTTTGGCTGAAATTTCTTGTGGAGACACTAGCCATATGGATTAACGACTCTGTAAAATGTCAACTCAATTGGAATTCGAAAAGGTCGTCTGCTACGCAAAACAATATGTTGGACAGAACCTGAAAATTCAGGTTGGCAGACTCCGCATGACCAATTTGTAAAATTCTGAAAGTTTTAGGGATTTATTGTAAATACCCAAAACGATCAGAGGTGAAATTGTAATTTCTGAAATTACAAATATTTTACAAAATTTACAGAATTAAAATTTTGAGTATGATTAGAATTCTATTTTCATTAAAATTATTTTTGGAAAGAATTCTAATAGAAATTGAGTTGTTGCTAGTTTTGAACTAAATAACTTCTTAGGAAGTTAAACGCATATAAAATTTTAATTGGATTAAAATAAATCACAACAAGAATCCTAATACAACTTTGATTATATCTCTTAATTTTTTAATATGATTAAAATATTAATTGATAATCAAAATATAATCTTTTAAAAGTTTCAAAATTAGTAATAGGATTATTCAAGCCAAGAAAGCCTAAGACTTTCTCGAACAAAGAGGTACTAAAGAGAACTCTGTTACCAAGGCGATAAGAGCCTAATAAGGTAGGGACTTAAGTGGTCACGCCGGACCCCCCTCATTTTCTGGGAGTTTTTCTCTAGTTACTGAATTGTGAAGGATTATCTTAAACCAAATGAAACAGTCTTATTAAAGTGTTAATAAAATACTATGATCCCCCTCGTCTAGAGCCAAACATAAAAGTTATGTGCTAAATGTGTTTGTGCATGATGAAATTATAAGATACAAAGACATCAAGACGCACTAAAAGAAAAGACCTTAATCATATAAGATATGAATAATTAAATGATCCCCTAGATTGAATATTAAGCATTAACCTTCCAACATAATCAAATAGCCCACTAAATATATTTTGGTAATCCCAAAACTCATTAGGTGAGGGACCCTTATATGTTTAAGTACTATTTGACATGTTCGTATATGTAGCCTAATGATTGCAAACCCAAAACCCATTAGGTGAGGGCCAATCACATGTGTTACATGACGAAAGGTGTTGGGCCTAGCTTAACTAGTGAAGATGTCAAAACCCATAAGGTGAGACATTGTTCGCTAGAGGTGGAAATGTCGAACCTTGTATAGAGATACAAACAAAAGGAGTTTGGACTCATTGCAAATGAAATGCCAAAGCCCATTAGGTGAGACATGACATTAACAATGAGAACTCGACGTCCCACTAGAAATATATCCAACAATATTTCCGTTTTCCGCATAGGGGAGTGTGGAATTCGACTAAAATTAGTGGGAGCAACATTATTTAAAAGACCTTGAATTTTAACTAAATACTTATTACAAAATTATTAACAAACCTGTGTTTTCAACAGAGTACGTGATACAAAATGAATCCAATAAAAGCAATACTTGACAAAGATAAACTCACTGGCCCCAATTTTCAAACTGAGTGCTTCTATTGCAAGAAGAAAGTGTAGAGTCCAGCAACCCTTCACTTTTCATGCAACATTCATGCATGGAAGAAGATGAATCATGCAATCCTGCAATCATCATCATCAAAAGTATAAACCACCAAAGAACCTTTCGGTGATAGTAAGTCTCCAAAGTCCAAGTTGGTGTGAAGCTGTCATTGAGTTGGCAAAAACGTGTGCTATGTAGCTTGAATCACTTGTAAATGCATCCCAAAGTGTAGAGTGTATAGAGAGAAAGTGAGGTTTTTCATTTGTTTCAAGTGTTGTAAACATTGTAATCTATTCTTGAAAGTAATAGATAACGATTCGGTTTTTCCTCAAATACTCTCTAGAGTGATCAGTTAATCCCAACAAGCGGTATCATTAGCTTTGGTTCTTCATTGGGGTCGAAAAATTGAAGAACGAAGCTCGGTTCGGAAAATTCGGGTTCCGGCAAAGTTGTCAAAAATCAACTTTGAGCATACCATCAGCTAGTTCACGTAGAGACGAGCACGGTGGTATTTTCCGGCGATCAAACGGAGGTCCAGAGAGCCCGTACGCACCAGGCAGAGAAATCTCACGCGCCGAGACTCGCAGCACGCGCCGCGCGTGTGGCTGGAGGTTGAAGACGCTGACGTGTCTGCCACGTCAGCGACACATCAGCGCACAGTCAGCGCTGAGTCATCGCCACATCAGCCCACAGTCATCCGCCACGTCAGCTAAGTCGGTCCCACTTTGCCACATCATCACTGCTATGTCAGCGACATGTCAGCAACCTGGTAAATTTCACTTAGCCCTCTAAAGTTTTGAAATTTACAGTTTTACGCCAGAACTTTTTAGAATTTACAAATCAGCCTATGTGTCAGATTTAGACCAACGAAGTGTCTATTCCACTATTTTCGACCGTTCCGGACGCAACAGTGACCTCAGATTTGTGAAATTGTGCCCCGATTTTAGTGTATTTTCATTTTAAACTTGAAAACTTAAAATGAAAATGGAAGATTCTCATTCTGGTGTAATGATTAAACTGGCTGCAACTAATTACTCCCTCTGGATACCTCGAAAAATAGATTTTTTGCATTGTAAAGATCTGTTTGATGTCATCGAGTTGAAGGGAGTGAAACCAGAATCTATTAAAGAATATGACTGGAACAAACTCAATAATAGAACTCTGGGTCAGATTAGGCAGTGGATCGGCCATAATATCTTCCACCACGTAACATATGACACAAATGCTTATGAAATGTGGAGGAAATTGGAAGACATGTTCCAGGCCAAAACAGCTCGGAATAAGGCCTTAATAATGAGGCAATTGGTGAATTTGAAGCTACGGAGTGGAACTTCCGTTGCGGAATACACCAACGAGTTCCAGAGCCTGGTGAACCAGTTGTCTGCAGTTGACATGCAACTGAGAGATGAAGTACAGACCCTGTTACTACTCAGTTCCCTTCCTGATAGTTGGGAGACACTGGTGGTTACTCTCAGCAATTCTGCTCCATGTAGACCCGGCCATGGTTCCGGTTCGGAACCGGAACCGTTGGCGACCGGTTCGGTTGGGGTTTGACCCCAACCCGAACCGGTCGGAACCGGTGGAACCGTACGGTTCCACCGGTTCTACGGTTCCCATGTTCCTGTTGGAACCGTAGGGTTCCAACAGGAACCCTACCCCCAACGGCTACTAGCCGTTGGGGGGCAGGGAGCCGTTTGGCTCCCTGCCCAAATAAATAAATTAAAAATTAAAAATTTAATTTAATTTTATTATTTAAAATGTAAATTACTAATGTACCCCTAATAACGGTAATAAAACGGTTATATTTAGGGGCATTTTTGGTTGTTAATTTGTTATCATTCAGAAATTATTCAATTTTCTTATTTTTCTTCCTAATTTCTCAAAAAAAAAATGGCAAGCTCATCTGAGAACATAATGTCAAATATGCCAACCCAAGAGAGTGGCCCTAGTGTCAGTGCACAATCACGGAGAAGAGAAGTTAAGGCTCAGTCCTCGGATATTTTCAAAATTCATTTTAATTTGGAACGCCTAGAAGATGGTTCACAACGAGCAATTTGCAACTATTGTGGGGTTATCTATAAATTTTCTGGTGGATACGGCAATATGATCAAGCACATGGAAAAACATCATCCGGTTGAACTTGGCATTGATACGACGCAAACTCAAATGGGCAAGTACGCATCATCTAGTAGAGGTACGAGATGTTCCAACACGTTGAAATTTTATTTATTTTCTTTTATGTCAAGCATTTCAATACAAAGATGCATTATGTAGTTTTTTTTTCTCAACATGTTCAAAATATCACACTTTATCCTAGTCAATGGGATATTTGTGAAAACTTTTTAGATATTTTAAGAGTTTTTAATGATGCTACTTTAGTTTTTAGCGGTGTTTATTATCCTACAGCACATTTATTTCTTCTTGAGAGTTTGAATATTGTTGGCACTCTCGATGAACATGTTGACAGTGACGACCCTAATGATATTGTTTTGTTGGAAGCCATTACTGCTATGAAGGTAAAATGGTTGAATTATTTTAGATAAATTCATTTACTTTATCTTTTAGCTGCTGTTTTTGATCCTATATTTAAATTAGAAGGTTTGAATGGTGGTTTACAAGCTTACTATGGTTATTTAGGAATATTAGATGAAATTGATATTACGAGCATAATGAAGAAATTAAAAAGTGATTTAATTATTTTATTTAATGATTATATTGTAAGATATAACTTAGGAACATTATGTCAATCTAGTAGTAGCGAACCGGTAATTCAAACAAGACTTAGCGCAGGGGATCGTTGGTTATTGCAACGAAATAAAAAAGGTAGGGATACGACAACTAATAACCCTGAATTAGATAATTATTTATCTACAAATTTTGAGTTTTCTAATGAAAGTTTATGCAGTAAAAATTTTAAAATCCTTGAATGGTGGAACCGGCATCAAAATATATATCTTGTTTTATCTATTATTGCTAAAGAGATATTGGCAGCACCTATTTCCACCGTTGCGGTTGAGCAAGCCTTCAGCTTGGGAGGTAATATATTGGAAGCTAGGCGATCTTCATTACATCCAAGCACTCTAGAAGCAACAGCTTGTGTGGATGATTGGACTCGAGCTGATCTGAGACAACAAGAAGATGCCTCTGATGATTTTGAAGATTTGTTCGATAATGCTTCTGCAACAAGTGCAAGCGGAACCAGAGCCGAATGATCAACTGATAATGATGATTGATAATTGTAAAATTATAATTTACAAAGGGGATATGTCTTAAAATTGTAATGAAACTACGTGAGCTTTGATTCCTCTCACCATTGGAGGATACGTAGACAACTTAAATTTTTAGAAATTTAAGCTCAAGCTCTTCAATGCAATAAATTTTTTTTATTTATAAAATTAATCTCATTTATTTTAATTAATTTTCAAAATTTTAAAAAAAATGTCTTGGAACCGAACCGAACCGGAACTGAACCGGTCGGTTCCGATTCGGTTCAAGGTTTCGGTTCCACTTAAGTGTGGAACCGGAAACCGGCCGGTTCGGTTCGGTTCCGAACCGAAACCGAACCGCCGGCCGGGTCTAGCTCCATGAGGTAAAGTTACCATGCTTATGGTAAAAGATGCCATGTCAAATGAGGAGTCCATGAGAAAAGATGTTGGCTCAGATCAGACAAAAGCCTTCGTCACAGAGACTCGAGGAAGACATCAAGGAAGAGACGGAGAGAGAGGCAGAAGCACAACCAGAGGTAGATCCTCAGATGGAAGGAAGCCTACCTATAAGTGCTATCATTGTGTCATTGTAGGCCACCTAAAGAAGAATTTCCGAAAACTGCAACGAGAGCAGATAGAAGGCAATTACCAGCCGAAGAATGACGAATGAGAGACACTGTTCGTTGTCCAAGTAGATGTAGCAATATGCTCCATGCAGGAAGATATATGTCTTCACAACGCAACCCAAGATGTTGAGTGGGTGGTAGATACTGCAGCATCCTACCACGTCACTCCTCACAGAGATTTATTCACAATCTACAAAGCGGAAGACTTTGGATCAGTGAAGATGGGAAATATCAGTTCCTCTAAGATAGTAGGAATGTGTGATATTCAGTTGCGGACAAATGTCGGGTGTACATTGACTTTGAATGATGTCCTGTATGTTCCAGAACTTCGGCTGAATGTACTCTCGGGGATAACTCTTGACAAACAGGGCTATGACAATTAGGGATGGCAGGCAGACCCGGACCCGGCCCGGGTCCGCATGGACCCGGAAGATCCGGGTCCGGTTAGACCCGGATCCGCTTAAAAAAATTGCGGATCCGGGTCTTATTCGCATGGACCCGCATCTTTCCTGGTCCGGATGCGGGTCCGGATGAATCCGGACCCGGTTACCTGGGACCCGGAAAAAAAAAATTGGATTTACGCATAAAACCTGTGTGGCTTTTGAGTGTGTGCTGTGTGGCTTTTAGGGAGGCAGCAACGTGATAGGGTTATTGGTGGCTTTATTTGTTATGTGTTCGTGAGAAGAGGCTGTGAGTTTTGAATGCTGTGTGAGTGTCTTATGTGCGTGGCTTTGAGGTTTATCGTCTCTTACGTTTGTGTTTTAGTCATTTAGGGTAAAAAAAAAAATTGCCAGTGCGGATCCCGGGTCCGGATCCGGGTATACCCGGATCCATTCCGGGTCTACCCGGGTCCGGACCCGGAAACATTTAACCGGGTCCATATCCGGACCCGGGTCCATGAAACGACTTGCGGATCCGGACCCGGATCCGGAATTTGCCATCCCTAATGACAATCACTTCAGAAATGGCACATGGAGAATGACAAAAGTGTCATGGTTGTCGCCCGAGGATATGCTTGCGGCGCACTATATAAGACTCATGTGAAGATTTGTGCAGACAGCCTTAATGTAGCTGAAAAATAGGCTTCTCAAAATCTGTGAAACCGGAGACTCGGACACATGAGTGGGAGATGGTTGTTTACCCTGAACAAGAAGGAGCTTACCAAGGATGCTGCACGAGGTCCTTACAACCACTACTCGATTGGTAAGCAACGCAGAGTCTCATTTAATTTCTCTTCATAGAGAAGATCAGAGTTGCTCAGTCTGGTGCACTCTGATGTTTGTGGTCCCTTGGAGGTTGATTCATTGGGTGGCAACAAGTATTTTCTGACTTTAATCGATGATACTTCTCGGAAAATCTGGGTGTATTTCCTCAAGACGAAGGATCAGGTCCTAGATCAGTTCAAGCTGTTCCACGCCATGGTAGAGCATGAAACAAGGAAGAAGCTGAAGTGCATTCGCACAGACGATGAAAGCAAGTACAGTTCCAGAGAGTTCGAAGCCTAGTGCATGAGACACAGGATTCGACATGAGAGAACTGTTACACTCACACCACAACATAATGGTTTCACTGCGAGAATGAACTGCACCATTATGGAGAAAGTCAGAGGAATAAACAGTATGGCTAAGCTGCCAAAGCCATTCTGGGGAGAAGCTGTTCGTGTTGCATGTTACCTGATCAACAGATCACCATCTCAACCGTTGAACTTGGAGATTCCGGAGAAAGTGTGGTCTGGTAAGAATCCCTCATACACTCACCCTAGAGTATTCGGTTGTTTAGCCGTTGTACATGTATCCAAGGAGCTCAGGCAGAAACTCGATGCAAGGACAACTCCATGTATATTCCTAGGGCATGAAGATAAAGAATTTGGATACAGACTATGGGATCTGAAGGAAAAGATGGTCATCAGAAGCCAGAAAGTAGAGTTTCTTGAAGACCGAACAATTGAAGACATTGAAATGCCCAGAATGTCTTCCAATACCAGTGCCAACAGAAATCCAGACCCAGCACCAGCACAATTGGCCACATATAGGGTGCACAAGGAAATTCCAGAAGCAGAACCAGTGAAGACATATATAGATTTTGAGCAGGGGGAGACACAGCCTGTTCCATCAGAGATTACAGAAAAAAATGTTGAGCAGTGGGAGCCGCAACCCACTCCACTAGAAGCTACAAGATCATTCACAGAGATGGATGATGACAGACCTCCTGAAACCAGTAGACCTCAGACAAGAAGATCTGAGCGAGGCAAGATTCCATCAACTAGATATCCGAGATCCGAATATATTCTGCTTACTGACGATGGGGAGCCAGAAACCTTCAATGAAGTGGTATCTCATAAAGACAAAGACAAATGGCTGCACGTAATGCATGATGAGATGTAATCTCTGCAGAAAGGCACTGAAGAACAAATGGGTGTTCAAGCTCAAAAAATATGGCAGCGGTAAAGTGGTGAAACACAAAGCTCGGCTAGTTGTCAAAGGATTCCTACAGAAAAAAGGAATTGACTTTGATGAAATTTTTTCACCAGTGGTAAAAATGGCTTCGATCCGATTCATCATAGGATTGGTAGCCAGATTGAACTTGGAGCTTGAACAGATGGATGTCAAAACAACATTTCTTCATGGAGATCTGAATGAAGAAATCTACATGGAGCAGCCAGAAGTATTCAAGGTTTCAGGAAAATAAAACCTTGTTTGCAAGCTAAAAAAGAGCTTGTACGGGCTCAAGCAAGCACCAAGGTAGTGGTACAAGAAGTTCGACTCATTCATGGTGGGTCAATGCTACAAAAGAACTGCAGCAGATCAGTGTGTATACATCCAGAGGTTTCCAGATGGAAATTTGGTTGTTCTTTTACTATACGTAGATGACATGTTGATTGTTGGACAAGAAGCAGCGAAGATCAGCCAGCTGAAGAAGGAACTCTCTAAGTCATTCGACATGGAAGACTTAGGACCAGCTCAACAGATTTTGGGAATTGATATTGTTCGTGACAGACGGAACAAGAAGTTATGGCTTTCACATGAGAGGTATATTGAACAGATAATCAGAAGATTCGAAATACAGAAAGCCAAACCAGTCAGCGTTCCGCTAGCGCACCATTTCAAACTGAGCAAGAGTTCGTGCCCCTCATCCAAGAAAGAGATAGAGGAAATGTCAGCAATACCATATTCTTCAGTTGTTGGAAGCCTTATGTATGCAATGGTATGTATCAGGCCATATATTGCACATGCAGTGGGTGTAGTGAGCCGTTTTCTCTCTAACCATGGAAAGCAACACTGTGAGGCAGTCAAATAGATTCTCAGGTACCTCAAGGGTACAACGAAGTTTTGTTGATACTGACAACAGCAAGTAAACCTGCTTATGAGATAGAAAGAATTCTGGAAGTTGAGTTTGACGACGGTAAACCTTGGTATTATGACATTCAGAGGTATCTGGAACATGGTGAATTCCCGGAAGGGGCGGGCAGAAAAGACAGAATAGCCATTCAGAAGTTGGCTTCCCAGTATGTGACTTTGAGAGGGGAACTGTACAAAAGGCAAACAAACGGCATTCAGTTGAAATGTTTGAGAAAAGAAGAAGCTCAGAAAGTGATGGAAGAGATACATGCCGGGGTATGTGGTCCGCACATGAATGGGTTGAACTTGTCCCGCAAGATAGTGAGACAGGGGTTTTATTGGTCGATTATGGAGACAGACTGCGCAAGGATGGTAAAGCACTGTCACGACTGTCAGATACATGGCAATCTGAGTCATCTGCCGCATACAGAGTTGCACGGGCTGTCAGAGCCATGGCCGTTCTCAGCATGGGGGATTGACATGATCGGGGAAATTCGACCAAATGCATCTAATGGGCATCGCTTCATAGTAGTAGCAGTGGATTACTTCTCAAAGTGGGTGGAAGCCGAATCCTTCCGTAATGTTACAGCGAAGCAGATGGCAAAGTTCATAGCTCGGAACCTCATTTGTCGGTATGGTATGCCGCATCATGTAGTGACAGACAACGGGGTCCAGTTTCAAGGAGAGACGAAGGCAATGTTACAGAGGCATGTGATAGGCCACCACAAGACATCACCGTACAGGCCGCAGGCAAATGGGGCAGTTGAGGCAGCCAACAAGACTATAAAGACAATTTTAGCCAAGATGACAGAAAATTGTAGAGATTGGGCCGAGAAATTATCGTATGCTTTGGGGGGGTACAGAACATCAGTAAGAACGGCAACGGGTGCTGCACACCTACTCTTGGTCTACGGAATGGAAGCAGTATTGCCAGTAGAAGTGGAAATACAGTCACTGAGGGTATTAGCAGAGGCAGAATTACCGGAACAGGAATGGGCCGCACAGAGATTTGATCAGTTAGTACTGTTGGATGAGAAGAGAGAACGAAGTCTTTGTATCACATGCAGTTGTATCAGAAGAGACTAGCCCGGGCATTCAACAAGAAAGTACGTCCCACAAAGATCAGAAATGGTGATTTGGTACTTAAGCAGTCGAGGCCGTCGACGACGGATCCGAGAGGGAAATTCAGGCCAAACTGGGAAGGACCTTACATCGTTCAGAAAGTCATGGGAAATGGAGCAGTGAAGCTGTCAGACTTAGAAGGAAACGAGTTCACCGAGCAGATCAACGTAGACAGATTAAAGCAGTACTTTGCCTGAGGGAGAGACGACTGAGCAGTCACCATAAGGATCGACAGAGGATCTAACCCAACGGAATATGGAAATCATTCATGCATACACGTAACGTTGCATTCTCTTTGTGTTTTTTTTTGTTTTGTGTTCGCAGGTTCAAAGAAAGAAGAAAGCGGCAGGATTAAGCCAAGCAATGTCAACGCAATTTCAGTTTTTGGGGTGAGTCCCAAGGGGCGAGGCCCACATCAGCTTGGGGGCGAGGCCCATATCATGTCATCTCCAGGTATGGAGACACATCATCGGTTCTAGGGCGAGGTCCCTATAGTCAGAGCGGTGTTGGGTCGAGGTGCCCAGGGTCGAGGTGCCCCCGTTGTCAGTTGTAGTTCCGGGTCGAGGTGCCCAGGGTCGAGGTGCCCACATCATTACGAGGGCGAGTTAGAGTGAGGGCGGCTATAGAGTCAGCGGTGTTGGGTCGAGGTGCCCAGGGTCGAGGTGCCCCCGTTGTCAGTTGTAGTTCCGGGTCGAGGTGCCCAGGGTCGAGGTGCGGTGCCCACTACATCATCAGTTCGAGGGCGAGGTCCCTATAGTCAGCGGTGTTGGGTCGAGGTGCCCAGGGTCGAGGTGCCCCCGTTGTCAGTTGTAGTTCAGGGTCGAGGTGCCCAGGGTCGAGGTGCCCACTACATCATCAGTTTGAGGGCGAAGTCCCTATAGTCAGCGGTGGTGTTGGGTCGAGGTGCCCAGGGTCGAGGTGCCCCCGTTGTCAGTTGCAATTATTGGGACGCGTCCCAGGATCGAGGTCCGCTGCAGTACCAACTCAACTCGAGGCGGCAGCCGAGCCAGGTAAGTAAAATGCATTGCATACTTTGATAGGATTGTTCAAAGTCACACACTGCACAAGTCCCATCAAAGTGGGGGCGACTGTAGGCATTGCATTTTCGCATGTGAAACCCGATGATGAGCCTCATTTGGAGGCACTACCTTTTGAGTCACGAAAGCCGCGGGAAACGGATATCGGAAGGGGGAATTCAGAATAAACAAGCTCACTGTCTTCGTTAGTGCTGCGTTCGCTACTTCGTTCGAACGGAAAACAGATTGCGGGCGTTCGTGTTGCGTTCGAGGGAGCGTTCGAACGGTGTGTCGGTAATTCTGGTTTTGCTGCTAGCCTCACACCCAGCCCATTTAGCTCCCCAAAGCCCATAAAACACATCCCAAATTAAATAAATAAATATTAATTTAATTATTGAACATTAAATAAAATATATTTAACCATTTACCAATTAAATAAAACATTTACCAAACTTAAACTAAAATCATGCCTAATTTAAATAATTTGAATATATTATATACTAAAACTAAAAAGAAATTATGCCTAATTAAAATCAATCCTAACCAATTAAAGCCAATCATATATTTGACTTCCTAATCTAAAAAGATACTTACCAATATAAAATATTTGTATTCCTAAACCAACACAAATTAAATATTACAACTTCCTAATTCAAAATATTTTGTCCCCCCTCAATCTTGTGTATACCTTTCTCATCTCTCCTAATTTGGAAACAAAATCTCTTCCTTGTAAGACAAGGTGAAACCCTAGACATTCTCTATATAAACAACCCCTAACCAAAGTCATCCTCCCTTTGACACAACCTAATCACGCCCAAGGCATAGAATTCACACCCAAACTCTCTCGAAATCTTTCTAGACTCTCTCTACACACCGAGACTAAACAAAAGAAAAACACACTTGACATATACACAAAAAGAGAACAAAAGAGCCTCAACCATCTCCTCCATAGCCGAAAACCACCTCCGTAAACCCCCCACACATCACCGAAACAGCCACCTACACAGCAGCCCTCCACCACCGAAAATTACCACAAAAAAACCACACTGTATTACACGCCCAAACAGCAGCAAAATCACCTTAACAGCAGCCCAAATCCTTAAAAAACAGTAACATAAAAACTGCATAGATAATCTTAAAAATAATCACATATAATTGCACTAAGAACCCACACAAACTTGGAATAGTTTATTGAAAACGTTAAAACAGGTGGCCCGTGCAGTGAGCAGCAGGACAGAAGCCGAATAGGAGCAGAACGGAGTTCGAACCGCAAGCAAAACAGCAAAGCAGTGAGCTAGGACGCTGAACCAATGAACCAGAAAAGTTGCGGAGCTTTACCCCTTCCGATCTTCGTGAAACGCGAGTCCGAGAGACGGCTTAAAAGGTTAGACCTGAGGGTATCTTTCACACTTGTTTTCCTTTTCCGCATTATTTATTAAGTATTACTTGTATGATTGTCATGTTGAAATGCGTGTTGTGGTCTTTGAGTAGATAAATATGCATGAATTATGAGATGTAATATGTTGTGAGTACTGGATGAATGAGAGATGTGTCAACTCTCGCGGTATATCGGATGGAAACCCGGACATAAATTTCATAGCCGATTCCGAATGGACGGTAATATGATCTGTACTCGGGCCACAACTCCACGTACCGCTTGGGTAAACGGCACCATCTTTCTTTCGTTGTGTTGCTTTTGCTTATTTAGTTTTCTTTACTTGAATTCAATAGGTTGTTTATTTATGCATGATTCAATCAAGCGCATGGGCTTAGTGAGTTAGTCCAAAGGTCCTCCATTTGGGAGATAAAGAGCCGAAAAGGCCACCTTTGTGACACTACTTCGCCGCGCCGGTTGATGTGTGTTCGGTTGGACGCGAGATACGTTCAATCGGGCATACTTAGTTTGATGTTATTGAGTTTATCTTTTATGTATGGTTCAATCAAGCGCATGGGCTTAGTAAGTGGAATGAAAGATCCCTTATGGGGAGGGGTTAAAACCCATTACCACGATGATTTGCCGCGCCGGTTGATGTGTGTTCAGATTGGATGTAAGATGTGTTCAATCGGGCATACTTGGTTGATATGATTGGTTCTATTTTTGTATGTGTGATGTGACGCGCATGGGCTTAGTATGTTGGTCTAAAGGTCCTCTCTTTGAGAGATCAAGAGCCCCAAAAGGCCACCTTTACGGCAGTACTTCGCTGCGCCCCTTTATTTTGTGTTTATGTATTGCATCCCATTTCATGCATCAGGTCCGTTTCCGTTCGAACGCGTTTACGAACGCAACTCGAACGCGCTTACATTTTGCCTTATCATGCATCAGGTCTCATTTCCGTTCGAACGCGTTAACAAACGCCATATGAACGTGAGCATTCTGTCTCATTTCCGTTCGAACGCGTTAACAAACGCCAGACGAACGTGAGCATTCTGTTTCATTTCCGTTCGAACGCGTTAACAAACGCCATACGAACGTGAGCATTCTGTTTCATTTCCGTTCGAACGCGTTAACAAACGCCATACGAACGTGAGCATTCTGTTTCATTTCCGTTCGAACGCGTTTACGAACGCTACACGAACGCGCACTCACTGAACTGAGTCCCCTTCATTAGATTTCATGCATAGTTTTCCTAGTAGCTATCTCCACATGTATAAATGCAAATATGTTGATGTATTACAATTCGTATGCTTATGTCATGATAACATTTGAGTATTATTTCTTGCGGTATATCGGATGGAAACCCAGACGTAAATTCCGTAGCCGATTCCGAATGGACGGTAGTGCGGTCTGTACTTGGGCTACAATTCCACGTACCGCTTGGAAAAATGCCCATATGTGTGCTTGTATGGTTAATATGTGTGCTTGTATGGTTAATACGTGTGCTTGTGTTTTCCTGAATGTGATATGCAAATAAAGTTGTATGTTCGTTGCTATCTTGATATATGTTAAGCATGCAATTTAAAATGTGAGATATATGTGAAATGCGTACATAAGTTTTATTTTGCATATGAGAATTTAGAAGCATGATACTCTGGGAAATAAGTGTTACTTAAGCTTGATCAAGTTATTACATAAATCCTTTCATTACAAGTGACATAAGTAAGGGACCATTCCGAACCCAACGGTTTGAGGTCTTCCCTTGCGAGGGGTGAGTGCGGCCTTAAATCTTTGTCCCGGTTCACACCGGATGGCGACTCCATGTTATTTAGTCCTTCCCAACTAGGCCGCGAGCCTAGGAACGGCGTCGCCCAGGTTCTGTGTTCCTACAATAGTGTAGGAACACAGAAAACTGGGCGACGCTTTTCTGTCCTAGGCTCGGGGGCCTAGTTGGGAGTACGGAGTAGCCACGGGGGACTAAACCGGAGAGTAATGGAGTCGCCACCCGGTGTGAACCGGGAAAATGAGATTTAAGGCCGCACTCACCCCTCGCAAGGGAAGACCTCAAACCGTTGGGTTCGGAATGGTCCCTTACTTATGTCACTTGTAATAAAAGGATTTATGTAATAATTTAACCAGGCTTAAATATCATTTATTTCCAAAAATATCATGCTTCTAAATTCATATGCATTCATCAACAAGTTCATCACAACATGCAACATCATGAACATATTTCAATCCTATGATATGGAAAACTAAGAACAACATAATCATGCTTGAGTACTATCTCATGAACCTATTAACCAAATAACATGCTAACAGCCTAATCATGCTTGAATACAAATAATACAGTTGGCTATATAACACAAGAAAGATCAACCAAGAGGCAATTATACATGAATATGATAAGACAGACTCAGTTCAGTGTGTGCGCGTTCGTGTAGCGTTCGTAAACGCGTTCGAACGGTAAACAGAAGGTTCGCGTTCGTATGGCGTTTGATAACGCGTTCGAACGGAAATGAAACAGAATGCTCGCGTTCGTATGGTGTTTGATAACGCGTTCGAACGGAAATGAGACCTGATGCATGATAAGGCAAAAATGCATGCGCGTTCGAGTTGCGTTCGTAAACGCGTTCGAACGGGAACAGACTTGATGCATAAAATGAGATGTAATACATAAACAACAAAATAAAGGGGGCGCGGCGAAGTACTGCCGTAAAGGTGGCCTTTTGGGGGCTCTTGATCTCTCAAAGAGATGACCTTTAGACCATCATACTAAGCCCATGCGCGTCACATCACATCATGCATACAGACATAAAGACAATCATACTATTCTAAGTATGTCCGATTGAACGTGTCTTGCATCCAACCGAACACACATCAACCGGCGCGGCAAAGCATCGTGGTAAAGGGCTTTAGCCCATCCCCATAGGGGATCTCACATCGCACTTACTAAACCCATGCGCTCGGTTGAATCATGCATACGAAAATAAAGACAATCATATCAAACTAGGTATGCTCGATTGAACGTATCTCGCATTCAACCGAACACACATCAATCGGTGCGGCAAAGCATCGTGGTGAAGGATTTTAACCCCTCCAATTAGGGAACCTTTCATCGCACTTACTAAGCCCATGCGCTCGATCATATCATATGGGAATAAGCAACATACAGAATTTAAATGACAAGAAATAAATAAACCAAAGCAACGCCACACAAGAGAATGTGCCGTTTACTCAGGTGGTACGTGGAGTTGTGTCCCATGTACAGACCGCACTACCGTCCATTCGGATTCGGCTACGGAATTTACGTCTGGGTTTCCATCCTATATACCACAAGAGACGACACTCTTCCATTTCATTCAAGCCATAACATGCATCCATAAACGACTCTCATGCGAATAGAATTCAATAATAATTAAAAAAACGAATATAAACTAATGAAAATGTACCCTCAGGTCTAACATTTTAAATCACCTCTCGGATGTACGGTACACGATCGTCGGAAGGGTGGATGCTCCGCAACTCTCCCGGTTCACTGGTTCACTGTTCTCGTTCGTTGTCTTTACTGTTTTGAGTCGTCGTTCTCCGTCTTTTGCTATTGTTTCCTTGTGGTTTCGCTGCCGTTTCCTCTTTATCTTTTGCTTACTGTTTTTGGGTGTCTTCTTCCTGTAATTTTTTTATGTGTGTTGTGTATGAGTTAGGGACTAGCTAGTAGCTAGGGTTGAGAAGGTTGGTGAAGGGTTCTTTTTATAGGCAAAGGGGTGGGCTTGACAAGGAAAGGGATTTGGCTAATTAAAGAGGGATTTGATTTGGTGTTGGACAAGGAAAGCAAGGGATTTGATTTGGTTTGGTTTAGGAATACAATATTTTAGATTGGTAATTATCTTATTAGATTAGGAAGTCAAATATATGATTGGCTTTAATTGGTTGATTGATTTTAACTTGGTATGATTATATTTTTGATTTAGTATGTGATTTGTTTAATTTAGGCATGATTTTAGTTTAAGTTGGTAATTGTTTATTTTATGTTTGGTATATGTTTTATTTAATCATTTAATTAATTTATTATTATATTATTTAGTTAATGTTTTAATTAATATTTATTTATTTAAATTGGGATGTGCTTTATGGGCTTTGGGGGGCTAATTGGGCTGGATGTGAGGCTAGCAGCAAAACCAGAATTACCGACACCGTTCGAACGCTTCCTCGAACGCGGCACGAACGCTCGCAATCCGTTTGACGTTCGAACGTAAACACGAACGTAGCACGAACGAAAACAGTGAACCTTGTTTATTCTGAATTTCCCCTTCCGATGTCCGTTTCCCGTGACCTCCGTGACTTAAAAGGTAGTGTCTCCAAAATGAGACTCATCATATGGACTTATGTGTAAAAATGCAGTGCTTACAGTCGCCCCCACTTTGATGGGACTTGTGTAATGTGCAACAGTGACAATCCTATCAAAGTTATGCAATGCATTTCTACTTACCTGGCTCGCCAGCTGCCACTTGACTTACCATGTGTTGAGTTGCATTGATTTGGTGGTGAGGTGCTGCGACCCCTGGTTCATTCCCGAACCGTGCTCCATTTTTAGAGTGTCATTCTCGACCTGTTCCTTCCTGAATTATATTGAGATGAGACTTTATTCCTCCCGAGCTTTATTCCCGAACTGTTGAGATGAGGCTTTATTCCTCCGAGCTTTATTCCCGAACTGCTTACTGTGTAGAGATAGTGCTTTATTCCATGATTGTTTGGACTGTGGGCTTTATTCCCGAACTGTATTGAGATGAGGCTATATTCCCCTGTACTTTGTTCCCGAACTGTTGCGATGAGGCTATATTCCTCTTGAGCTTTATTCTCGAACTGTTGAGATGAGGCTTTATTCCTCCCGAGCTTTATTCCCGAACTACTGACTGTGTAGAGATAGGGCTTCATTCTATGATTGTTTGGACTGTGGGCTTTATTCCCGAACTGTATTGAGATGAGGCTCTATTCCTCCCGAGCTTTATTCCCGAACTGTACTGACATGAGGCTTTCTTCCCCTTGAGCTTTGTTCTCAAACTATACTGATATGAGGCTTTCTTCCCCTTGAGCTTTGTTCTCAAGCTTATACTGATATGAGGCTTTCATTTCTTGGGCTTTGTTCCCGAACTGTGTTGATATGAGGCTTTATTCCCCTGGGCTTTATTCTCGAACTGTACTGACATGAGGCTTTCTTCCCCTTGAGCTTTGTTCTTGAACTGTATTGAATGCATGTTTTTTTTCTGAACTGAACTGAATGTGGGTTTTATTCCCGAGTTGAACTGACATGAGGCTTTCTTCCTGAACTGTATTGAGTGTGGGCTTTATTCCCGAGTTTGTAGGATTTCTTCCTGAACCGTACTGAATGTAGGCTTTCTTCCTGAACTGAACTGAATGTAGGCTTTCTTCCTGAACTGAATTGAATGTAGGCTTTCTTCCTGAATTGTATTGAGTGTGGGCTTTATTCCCGAACTGTGCTGACATGAGGCTTTCTTCCCCTTGAACTGATATGGGCCTCGCCCCAAGACTGATACTGATATGGGCCTCGCCCCCAGACTGATACTGATATGGGCCTCGCCCCCATGCTGATACTGATGCTAATATTGATGCTTCGGACTGGCTTTCATTTGCCGCTTTCTCTCTTTAAAACCTGTGAACACAAAACAAACACAAAACACAAAAAGGAATGCAAAATATGTTACGTGTATGCATGCATGCGTGAATGAGTTTCCTATCCTGTTGGGTTAGGTCTTCTGTCAATTCCAATGATGACCATTCTTCTCTTGGGGAAAGTACCATTTCCACATGTCTTCACTGATTTGTTCTAGGAACCCGTTTCTTTCCAAGTCTAACAGTCCCACTGTCTCCATTTCCCAATTCCTGAATGGCTAACTTATCTTTTCTGCTTGCTTCTTTTGAGGATTCCCTACGTTCTGAGTATCACATTACCAAGATTGAACACACTCATGTTGCAAGTTTGAAAGTAATAGTCTTAGGCAGATAAATGAAATGATCGCCTTTATTATTGTTGAGGAAACGTTCGAACAAAATCAATGTCTTTATTAAAAGTGCAAGATAAACTAGGAGAAACAACAGTGCCTTCTTCTTCAGCCCATGGTTCTTCACCATTGTTATCCCTTATTCCTATGAAGGTGAGTGGTTGAGAGTTTGGAGGACAAGGATTTCGGGTAGGCCAGAGTTGATCATGTAGTTGGGCAGGGGATTTCTGTGTGCGTTGGGTTGTTCTTTCTCTGGGTTGGGTATTGTATGGGCATCGATGAGGTTTTGGATTTCATGTCTGAGGCGGGCGCAGTTGTCGGTGTCATGGCCTTTTTCTTGGTGGAAGTGACAGTATAAGTTTAAGTTCATGTGAGGTGGCACAGGATTTGGAATGGGCCTAGGTTCCAAAGGTTTTAAGAGTCCATGCGCCTTCAGCTTTTCGAATACCTTTGAAAGAGGCTTACCAAGGTTAGAAAATCGTCTGTTCTTAATGGCAGTGACTTCAGCAGTAGCAGGCATAGTCCCTGAATGT
Source organism: Zanthoxylum bungeanum (assembly GCA_019454045.1). NCBI lineage: Eukaryota > Viridiplantae > Streptophyta > Magnoliopsida > Sapindales > Rutaceae > Zanthoxylum > Zanthoxylum bungeanum. The sequence continues at coordinate 695,923 of SKCR01024900.1, read as the reverse complement.
CCCCCAATATTCCTTCTGTTATGTCCATAATACTTTCTGTTCTCGGCTTCCTCCTCCTCAATATCCATAAATGTCTCCCTCAGCTGTCGAAAATCCGTAATCATTGAAGTCATCCTCCTCAACTTGCCATAAATAGAGGGCTTGGTGCCCTTGATGATCATTTTGATCTGGTCCTTTTCTGAGGGCCGGGTTTGCATCTTCAGAAGCTGGCTCCTCCAGCGGTCCACATATTCCTTGAAATTTTCCTCCGGCTTCTGCTTGATATTTTCTAAGTCACGGAGTGACAAGTCAATCTCCAGGTCCGTGACATATTGTTTTAAGAAAGCATCAGCTAGCTCCCTCCAATCTTCCTTAACCTGCTTGTCTAGGTTATGGTACCATACTACGGGTGCCCCTCGAGTGACATCCCGAACATCTTTTGTACTTGGCGCTGAGACAGGCCAACTGAACTCATAACAGACACATACTGACGGAGATGCACCCTCGGATCTCCATTCCCATTGAACTTAGCCAAATCCGGCATCTTAAACTGCGCTGGCAACTGCTCCTCAAACTTCATTGTCTCATAATCTAGCAAATCTTCATTCTTACCCCTCATCTTGCGGGTAACGGATTCAACCTGATCCCTGAGTTTCTGTATCTCGGCCTGAGACCCAATCACTATGTCTGTTGCATACTCTGCCATATCATCATCAAAAGCGGGGATATCATCCCCTAACCCATTCGGAGGCTCCTCACGCCTTACATTCTCAGAATCTCCCCCGGCACGGGGCACAGCCATATTTGTCATGGCAGTAGTCAAGGCTTGCAACTGTTCAGTAATCTTGGCGAAGCCATTTTCCAACTGATCTATCCGGGATACCTCAGTATCTGATTCACTCATGTCTGTTCTCGGTATTTTGGTGAGTCTTCCCTTTTTTCTAACCCAACGGGAATCTATGATGGCTTTCAGAACACAAGGGTTAACATGATGTATGTATGCATGATGTGCATAAGAAGTATATAACATATATTAAATCAAATAAAATTCTCAAACAAATCGGCCTATTATCATTTTAGAAGCTTTTGGGACAACTGTCATAAGAGTGAACCCGTCTCAGTTTAAATGGCCTAACGAGTTCATGTCTTATGGCAAAGAGCCCAACTAAATCCAAATGATAAAATTCCGAACACAATCATAAAATGGCCCATTGTTATTTAGAAGCCTTTTGGCCCAATAGTCATGAGATACGTTCTTGTCCCAGTTTAAATGGCCCAACAAGCCCATATCCCATGGCACATGGTCCAAACGGATCCAAACGACGATGTTCCCAAACACAAGCATAGAAGAAAGATAATGCAAACGTAATAATTTTACAGTATGGCCCATCAACATTTCAGAAGCTTTGGGCCTAATAGTCATAAGGTACGAACTTGCCCCAGTTTAAATGGCCCAGCAAGCCCGCATTTCTGACAATAGTCCAACTGCATCCAAATGAGGATGGTCCACAAGCACATATTCAAGGAAATAATTGTTACTTTAGCCAACCCGGTCTATAGGTGGGTTAGTAAGAGTATAGACAAAGGCTCTCACCGGCGAAGGATGGCCCACAACTAGGTCTCCCCACTCAAGGGTTCGAGCAACCAAGTGAGCGCACCCTTTTTTATACACTAAGGTACGTGCCAATGAGCTATGGTGTGTGACGGACTGTCAAATGGATTTCCCGTTGTAGATCCCCCAGAGGGAAGGTGGAGCGAGGCTCACTTAAATACCCAAGCCTCTTAGGCTCTTATCGCTTGTTGTCAGGAATAAACAACGAGTCTCCAAATTAGTCCATCACAATAGGCTAACAGTAGATGGCTATCTATGTGCCTTCACAGTTTTTCCTTCTAGAAAGGTAGTGAATGAAGTAAGACACCAAACCATTACCTAGCCTAAAAATGCCTTTGATTAAACCCTCACTTTATCCACTATAGACACGGTCAATTAAAACATAAATCCAATCATTACAAGACAATATTCGGGGCCGATTCTCTATCCCCAGTGGAGTCGCCAGACTGTAGGAACACAGAAAACTGGGCGACGCTTTTCTGTCCTAGGCTCGGGGGCCTAGTTGGGAGTACGGAGTAGCCACGGGGGACTAAACCGGAGAGTAATGGAGTCGCCACCCGGTGTGAACCGGGAAAATGAGATTTAAGGCCGCACTCACCCCTCGCAAGGGAAGACCTCAAACCGTTGGGTTCGGAATGGTCCCTTACTTATGTCACTTGTAATAAAAGGATTTATATAATATTTAACCAGGCTTAAATATCATTTATTTCCAAAAATATCATGCTTCTAAATTCATATGCATTCATCAACAAGTTCATCACAACATGCAACATCATGAACATATTTCAATCCTATGATATGGAAAACTAAGAACAACATAATCATGTTTGAGTACTATCTCATGAACCTATTAACCAAATAACATGCTAACAGCCTAATCATGCTTGAATACAAATAATACAGTTGGCTATATAACACAAGAAAGATCAACCAAGAGGCAATTATACATGAATATGATAAGACAGACTCAGTTCAGTGTTGTGCGCGTTCGTAAACGCGTTCGAACGGTAAACAGAAGGTTCGCGTTCGTATGGCGTTTGAAACGCGTTCGAACGGAAATGAAACAGAATGCTCGCGTTCGTATGGCGTTTGATAACGCGTTCGAACGGAATGAGACTTGATGCATGATAAGGCAAAAATGCATGCGCGTTCGAGTTGCGTTCGTAAACTCGTTCGAACGGGAACATACCTGATGCATAAATGAGACGTAATACATAAACAACAAAATAAAGGGGGCGCGGCGAAGTAGTACTGCCGTAAGGTGGCCTTTTGGGGGCTCTTGATCTCTCAAAGAGAGGACCTTTAGACCATCATACTAAGCCCATGCGCGTCACATCACATCATGCATAAAGACATAAAGACAATCATACTATTCTAAGTATGTCCGATTGAACGTGTCTTGCATCCAACCGAACACACATCAACCGGCGCGGCCAAAGCATCGTGGTAAAGGGCTTTAGCCCATCCCCATAGGGGATCTCACATCGCACTTACTAAACCCATGCGCTCGGTTGAATCATGCATACGAAAATAAAGACAATCATATCAAACTATGTATGCTCGATTGAGCGTATCTCGCATTCAACCGAACACACATCAATCGGTGCGGCAAAGCATCGTGGTGAAGGATTTTAACCCCTCCAATTAGGGAACCTTTCATCGCACTTACTAAGCCCATGCGCTCGATCATATCATATGGGAATAAGCAACATACAGAATTTAAATGACAAGAAATAAATAAACCAAAGCAACGCCACACAAGAGAAGGTGCAGTTTACTCAGGTGGTACGTGGAGTTGTGTCCCATGTACAGACCGCACTACCGTCCATTCGGATTCGGCTACGAAATTTACGTCTGGGTTTCCATCCTATATACCACAAGAGACGACACTCTTCCATTTCATTCAAGCCATAACATGCATCCATAAACGACTCTCATGCGAATAGAATTCAATAATAATAAAAAAAACGAATATAAACTAATGAAAATGTACCATCAGGTCTAACTTTTTAAATCACCTCTCGGATGTACGGTACACGATCGTCGGAAGGGTGGATGCTCCGCAACTCTCCCGGTTCACTGGTTCACTGTTCTCGTTCGTTGTCTTTACTGTTTTGAGTCGTCGTTCTCCATCTTTTGCTATTGTTTCCTTGTGGTTTCGCTGCCGTTTCCTCTTTATCTTTTGCTTACTGTTTTTGGGTGTCTTCTTCATGTAATTTTTTTATGTGTGTTGTGTATGAGTTAGGGACTAGCTAGTAGCTAGGGTTGAGAAGGTTGGTGAAGGGTTCTTTTTATAGGCAAAGGGTTGGGCTTGACAAGGAAAGGGATTTGGCTAATTAAAGAGGGATTTGATTTGGTGTTGGACAAGGAAAGCAAGGGATTTGATTTGGTTTGGTTTAGGAATACAATATTTTAGATTGGTAATTATCTTATTAGATTAGGAAGTCAAATATATGATTGGCTTTAATTGGTTGATTGATTTTAACTTGGTATGATTATATTTTTGATTTAGTATGTGATTTGTTTAATTTAGGCATGATTTTAGTTTAAGTTGGTAATTGTTTATTTTATGTTTGGTATATGTTTTATTTAATCATTTAATTAATTTAATTATTATATTATTTAGTTAATGTTTTAATTAATATTTATTTATTTAAATTGGGATGTGTTTTATGGGCTTTGGGGGGCTAATTGGGCTGGATGTGAGGCTAGCAGCAAAACCAGAATTACCGACACAGTCGAACGCTTCCTCGAACGCGGCACGAACGCTCGCAATCCGTTTGACGTTCGAACGTAAACACGAACGTAGTACGAACGAAAACAGTGAACCTTGTTTATTCTGAATTTCCCCTTCCGATGTCCGTTTCCCGTGACCTCCGTGACTTAAAAGGTAGTGTCTCCAAAATGAGACTCATCATAGGGACTTATGTGTAAAAATGCAGTGCCTACAGATAGGAAATCTACATCATGATTCATCTACACTTTTACAAGGGGAGCTATGTCATGGCAGTCGAGATTGCAGAGGTATATTGTATTATCCACAACAGAAGCTGAGTACATCGCTATAACTGAGGCAGGAAAAGAAATGTTGTAGCTAAAGCATTTTCTCCAAGAGTTTAGGATCAAGCAGACATAATATAAGATACATTGTGACAGTCATAGTGCTCTGGACTTGAGCAAAAACTTAATGTATCATTCCCGGACGAAACACATTGATATTCGTTATCACTGGATACGCGAGGTGATGGATCAACAACTGCTGAGACTAGTGAAGATCTATAAAGATGAGAATCCAGCCGACATGTTAACGAAAGTGGTTACTCGAGACAAACTAGAGTTGTGCAGAGACATAGCCGGGATAGCTGTCACATGATGATTATTTCAGATGCAGCTGGAGGGGGAGATTTGTAGAGTCCAGCAGCCCTTCACTTTTCTTGCAACATTCATGCATTAAAGAAGATGAATCATGCAATCCAGCAATCATCATCATCAAAAGTAGAAACCACCAAAGAACCTTTCGGTGCTAGTAAGTCTCCAAAGTCCAAGTTGGTGTGAAGCTGTCATTGAGTTGGCAAAAACGTGTGCTATGTAGCACACGTTTTTGCCCTATAAATTGAAGCTTGAATCACTTGTAAATGCATCTCAAAGTGTAGAGTGTATAGAGAGAAATTGAGGTTTTTCATTTGTTTCAAGTGTTGTAAACATTGTAATATATTCTTGATAGTAATAGATAATGATTCGGTTTTTCCTCAAATACTCTCTAGAGTGATCAGTTAATCCCAACAGAAAGGACATTGGAAGAGGAATTGTCCTCAGTACCTTGCGAGCTTGAAAAAGCAAAAGGAAAGTACGTCATCGTTCTTTGTTATTGAAATGGATCTTGGAATAAGTTCCATATCTCATTCATGGATTTTAGATTCTGCTGCGACATCACATATTTGTATGTCTCCGCAGATTCTAAAGAGTAAGAGGTTACTTAAGGAATGAGAAGTGGTCCTGAAAGTTGAGAATGGAGAACTTGTCTCTGCAACCAACGTAGGGGCGTGTCAACTTCCTATGTCATCAAGACATTTAATTTTATTAGATAAAGTCTTATATTTTCCTAGTGCAATAAGGAACATTGTTTCCATTCTAGTATTGACAAAATGTAATTATGAATTTCATTTTATCAATGAGAAATACAATATTTATTATCTGAATAAATTTGCTGGTGTTGCACTACAAGAAAATGGATTGTATGTCTTGCAAATGAATGAGAACCATAACAAAGAATTAAATACAATAACAACAAAAAGACCAAGAGATAATCTTAATTCAAGATTCCTTTGGCACTTAAGATTAGGTCATATTGGAGATAAAAGAATTTCACAATTGGAGAAGGAAGGCTTACTTCCTTCGTTAGGTTTAGAACCTTATCCAACTTGTGAATCATGTCTCAAAGGAAAAATGACCAAATCACCTTTTGTATGACAAAACGAAAGAGCCAAAGAAACCTTGGAACTCATACATACTGATGTATGTGGCCCACTTAGTATAGTGGCCAATGGTGGTTTTCAATACTTCATTACTTTCACTGACGATTGTTCAAGATTTGGGTATTTGTACCTAATGAAACATAAGTCAGAAACTTTTGAAAAGTTCAAGGAGTATAAGAATAAAGTAGAAAACCAATTAGGAAAAAGTATTAAAAATCTACGATCTGATCGTGGAGGAGAATACTTAAGTACCGAATTTCAAGATTATCTCAAGGAACATGGAATAGTGTCACATGTAACACCTCCTTACACACCTCAGCATAACGGTGTCTCTGAAATGAGAAATCGTACCCTATTGGATATGGTATGTTCCATGATGAGTTTTGATGATATACCGATGTTCTTTTGGGGATATGCTCTCCAAACAGTCTTGCATGTTCTAAATAGAGTTCTAACCAAATCCGCTCCCAAAACCCCATATGAGATATGGTATGGGAAACGTCCTAATTTAGGATATTTGAAGATTTGGAGTAGTCCAGCTTATGTAAGGAAAGTCTTTACAGAAAAGCTAGACTCAAGATCTGAAAAAACTCAATTCATAGGATATCCCAAGGATTCGATGGGATATTACTTCTACATTCCCTCTGATCAAAAGATAGTGGTTAGTAGGAATGCTACCTTCCTTGAGGACCGTTTGGTTCAAGAGGGAAGTACTGGGAAATAAGTTGACCTAGATGAGGAAGTCTCTCAAGAAGAGGATTCTAGAAAATGAATTGACTCAACTCAGAATGAACCAGAACAAGTAGAACAAGAAGCATCTCAAGAAACACAACCACTTCGTAGATCAATTAGGGAATCTCGCATGCCATTGAGATATACCCTAGTCAATCAACAAGATTTTGAATCTTTTATGATTGGTGAAGCGGTTCATGTTGATGACTCAAGAAACTACGAAGAAGCAATGTCAGACATTGACTCTTCTAGATGGCTTGAAGCTATGATTCTGAAATGGAATCCATGTATTCCAATCAAGTATGGACACTTGTTGATCCTCCTGAAGGAATTGGTCTTATTGGGTGTAAATGGGTCTTCAAGAAAAAAATTGGAAAAGATGGAAAAGTAGAGACTTATAAAGCTAGACTAGTGGCAAAAATATATACTCAGAAATAAGGAGTTGATTATGAGAAGACCTTCTCGCCAGTAGCTATGCTAAAATCCACTAGAATTCTCTTAGCTATCGCAGCTTACTAAGACTATGAGATTTGGCAAATGGATGTAAAAACAGCTTTTCTAAATGGATTTCTGGAGGAAGAAATTTATATGAAATAGCCAGAATGTTTTACATCTAAATGTGATAGTCATAAAGTATGTAAGTTGCAAAGATCTATATATGGTCTAAAGCAAGCATCTAGGAGATGGAATCTACGATTTGATGATGCTATCAAAATGTTTGGTTTCATCAAAAATGTGGATGAGCCATGTATTTACAAAAAGGTCAGTGGGAGCGCCATAACGTTCTTAATATTATATGTGGATGACATATTACTATTAGGAAATGATGTCGCAATGATGACTTCAGTCAAAGTATGGTTATCCAAAACATTCTCAATGAAAGACTTGGGAGAAAGCACCTACATTCTTGACATAAGAATCTATAGAGATAAATCAAGAAGAATGATTGGTTTGTCTCAAAGTCTGTACATAGAAAAGGTGCTCAAGAGATTCAATTTGTTGGACTCTAAGAGAGGTTTGTTGCCTTGTAGGCATGAAATTCATCTATCTAGATCGTTGAGTCCCAAGACACCTCAAGAAGAGCACGCATGAGTCAAGTACCATATGCTTCTGTCATAGGTAGTCTCATGTATGTCATGCTATGTACAAGACCGGATATCGCATTTTCTGTTAGTATAACAAGCAGATTCTAGTCCGATCCAGGAGAAAATCATTGGATAACAGTCAAGGCAATCCTCAAGTACTTAAGAAGAACTAAGAATATGATATTGACTTATGGATCACCAGAATTGAAAGTGGAAGGGTTTACAGATTCAGACTTTCAGACAGATACTGATGATTATAAGTCAAACTCCGGATTCGTATTCTTATGTAATGGAGGAGCAGTTAGTTGGAAGAGCGCCAAGCAATCCACTATTGCAGACTCCACTACCGAGGCAGAATACATAGCAGCTTCAGAAGCAGCGAAAGAAGCAGTTTGGATAAAGAAGTTTGTTACAGAACTATGTGTGGTTCCAACCATTGAAGGAGTGTTCCCTTTGAACTGTGAAAACAATGGGGTTATTGCACAGGCCAATGAACCAAGGTCGCACCAGAAATCCAAATACATTCAAAGAAAGTATCACATACTAAGAGAATATGTTGGAGATGGGCAGATAGCCATTCAGAAAACACCTTTATTTGATAATGTGATTGATCCACTTACAAAGCCAATGAGCCAAGAACAAATGGAGCGTCATCTTGAGAAGATGGGCATTGGGTATCATAATAACTGGCTTTAGTGAAAATGGGAGTTTGTTAGAGAGTATTCCCTAAACCCAATTATGGATGTAATGGTTTAAGACATATTGTTTGTAATATAGTTTATTATTTATTAATAAAAAACATTTGTTAACTACACATTATTACATCCATATTTTATGTGTATGTCCTGAGACATTATGTCAGATGAATATCGTTAATCCAAAAGACATTTGCGATTATGAGAGTCAATGATATTTATATATGTCTTAAATTAAGTTCTTGGTAAAATGTGATTGTTATACAGGACAATAATATATCATTTGACCAATATTGTTGTGTGTCGCCTAGATTGACATATGATGTTAATAGAATGGATTATGAGTCTCATATCATAAAGACACAGACAATAAATGTTTCATTAGTAGAATGAAATATCGAACACGACCACAGAAACGTAAGATCACATGGTAATATTATCTAAGGTCATTGATCTTCGTAATAATACATTAGTGTCGTCATATCCTCTGACCTGAGATCATATGATGACTTTTGCGATAGTACTCTTGGTTCACTAGTATATCCCCATTCGAATATCCACGTCCTTTGAATAAATGCTAGATGGCCTTGAGCGATTGACGTACGAAGTCACGTATGCTTCAAGATGAGATCTGATAACTTTGATAATTAAAGTTATAGATGTTTCAAGGAAACTTAAAGTTGTGGATATAAATCTTTGGCCAAAGCAGTCGATATATTAGAGATATCAGATCCACAAGATAAAGTTTAAAGATATGTCGAGTATAAGGATTTGACTTTACCGTGATCCCAGACTCGATAAGAAACGTAAATATCAGAAGGAATGAGATGACATGTTCGAAGTGTATTCTAACAGGTTCATATGTTTTCCCACTTCATTCATCGACTAGGGGTCATGGCTTACTGCTAGCTAGGCGATTACCCATGGTATGTGAAATATCATAGAGATGAAATATTAAAGAGTTAATATTATTCCACTGCTACTCGATAATGAACCTAGGACGGTCGCACAATATAGTTCTCGTCTATTTTACAAATTCGAGGATGTTTATTAAAAGTTAATAAATGATTATTTTGGCATTTCAGGGATTTCGGAAATATTAATTTGATTAATAATAAATTCGAAATATAAAATAAGATTTAATTGTTTAATTAAATATTTGATATTTATATTAAATATTAAATGTAATTTTAATTAATTGATAATTAAAAAGAGTTAATTAATTAATATTTCAAAATAATATTTAATCTATTGGACTTTAATTTAGTGGGCTAGCACCCTAATTAATTAGAGTCATATTTAAGATTAAATAGAAAAGTCTTTATTTAATTAGAATTCTTAATTTGATTAAGTATCCTAATTTTATTTTGGAAAGAATCTTTAGAGACCAAATTTGATTTGCAGAGATATTGGATTGATTTTATTGTATTATGATACAATTAAAACAATTCTTATGCTAATATATATATATATATATATATATATATATATATATATTACATTGACTTTAAAGGCCAAATTCTTGTAGAATGACTTGTTATTCAGAAGTACTTCTTGTTGAAGTTGAAGGAAAACTTCTTGTTGAAGTTGAAGGTGGCAATTGCTTGTTGCCTATAGGGGTGAACAATTTTGCGGGTCAGAAGACGACCCGACCCGACCCGATGAAACCCGACCCGACCCGGTGAGTTTGCAATCTACGATTTCTGTCAATTTTTATTTTGTTTTGTTTTAGCATTCAATCAAAAGTCAAAACATATTTTGATTAAAGTTATGGATTTGTTTGCTTTGTGATAGGAAGATGTAGGATTTTCTTAAGTGGATTTTAGGCTTTTCGAACAGAAAGGTAAGAATTATGGTTTTCTTTGAATCTTTCGTTTTCTGTCAATTAGGGTGGGATAGGCTTGTTTGTGACTAGCATTTTGTGATTATGACTTGGGTTTGTTTGATTTGTTTATGTTCTTTGGAAATTTGAGATTATGATAATCTATTTGTTCTATCACTTTAATAATTAATCTGTTGTTTATTTGTTTATTTTTGAATTGGATAAGACATAAAATTACAATTTATCTTTCTTATAATAAATTTTGCTAGATCATATATTTGGTGGGATAGGCTTGTTATGTGCTTGTAGTGGTTATTGCTTGTTATGCACATGGCATTCTGCACCTTTATATACTTTTTTTTTTCAATTTGCTAATGTGAATTGTTCTAAGTTTATAAACTTACTGAAATTTGAAATCTGAAATCGGACTTGGAATTGATAATTTTGATGGCCCTGATGTTTCTCTTTGTGTATTTTTTCATTATTAGATGGAAGAACTGGACCCAATGATTGAGGAGATTGAGAATTGTTCAAGCGATGAAGAAAATAATGAAGCTACAAATATAAATCCTTCTGCAACTCAAAGTAAGTCTCATTCACCTAAAAAAAGAAAATATACTAAGAAGGTGAAGTCTAAGCTGCAAGCTAGTAAGAATTCTGAATATTCTGTTTGGGAGCATTTTGAGAAGATAGTTGTTGATGGTGTACAAAAAGCTAAGTGTAATTATTGTGGAGATGAGTATATAGCTGATTCTCGTTTCCATGGTACTAAAAATTTACGTACCCATATAGATGTGAGGTGTAAGAAGTACCCTTATAGAGTTATTGACCCTAAACAACAAACCTTGAAATATGAAAGAGTACATGGTAGATGGGTGGGTAACTTAAAAGCGGTTCATTTTACTATTGAATCAGCAATGGTTATGCTTGCTAGGATGGTTAGTTGACGAGTTAGCATTTAAAATGGTGGAGGGGGAAGGATTTAGGAATTATTCTCAATATTTGAATCCTCGAATGATAGTTCCTTCTCGCATAACTATTGCAAGGGATTGTTTGAAAATATATCAAAATGAAAAGATGAAATTGAAAAATATAATTAAGTCTCAACGTGTGTGTGTCTAACCACAGATACTTGGACTTCAATTCAAAATTTAAATTATATGTGTCTCACAGCCCATTGTATAGATGATGATTGGAAGTTTCAAAAGCGAATTTTAAACTTTTGTCAAGTGCCTAATCACACAGGGGAGACCATTGGTAAATTCATTGAGGCATGTATGTTAGATTGGGGAATTGATAATATTTTCACAATCACTGTGGATAATGCTAGTTCTAATGATGGTGCAATAAGGTATATAACACGTAGAACTAAAGAATGGCCTACCACTATTTTAGGTCATAAATTTCTTCACGTGAGGTGTTGTGCACATATTGTTAACCTTATTGTAAAAGATGGATTGCGAGATAATAATGAAGTGATTGAGAAAATAAGAAATGATGTAAGATATGTAAGATATTCCCCTGCTAGGAAGTTGAGTTTTAAGAGTAGTGTAGAGCGGGAGAAGATTGAATGTAAAAGTCTTTTATGTCTTGATGTGGAAACTAGATGGAATTCAACTTACTTGATGTTGGAGGCGGCAGAGATTTTTGAGAAAGCCTTTTATAGGTTAGATGATGATGATCCTAGGTTTAGATTGTACTTTGATGGGGTTAAAATTAAATGGCCTTCTAGTTCGAATGATTGGAGTCGATGTAGATGCCTAGTGAAGTTTTTGCAAGTATTTTATGATGTTACTCTTTCATTTTCGGGTTCTTTGCATGTGACTTCAAATAATTTTTTCAATGAATTTGTAAGGATTCAAACCATATTACTTCAATATGCGAAAAGTGGTGATTTGTTGTTAGAAAAAATGGCCATTGATATGAAAACTTTTTTTGACAAGTATTGGGAGAATCCTACAAAAGTGAATTGGGTGTTATTTGTTGGTATTGTGCTTGATCCAAGATGTAAGATGAAATATGTCAAGTTCTTCCTCTCTCAAATTTACGATGTTGCTAAGGCTTTTGATGTGGAGACTCGGGTACAAGATGCCTTGAATGATTTGTATAAGTACTTCAATGATGAGACTTCAGTGGGGTCATCTAGTGGGGTAAGTGTGCTAACTAATAATGCAAATATTTCGGAGGATAAAATTAAATTTGTTGGAGAAGCTCGAAAGATGCTTAATTTTCAATTCAAAAAGTATTTGTTGAATGAGCAAAGTGTGGAGACTCAATGTGATATGATTTGATATTTAGCAGATGGGTGTGAAGAAGATTCAGAAACTTTTGATTTGTTGAATTGGTGGAAAGTGAATTCTTCCAAATATCCAACTCTCTCTAATGTAGCAAGGAGTGTTTTGTCTATTCCGATTTCTACAGTGGCTTCCGAGTCGGCTTTTAGCACATGTGGAAGGATAATTGATCCGTTTAGAAGTTCATTAGCTCGTGCAACAGTGGAAGCTTTAATTTGTGCTCAAAATTGGTTGCGATCTATGCCAACTCAAATTGATCTTCGAGCTGCTATGGATGATGTTGAGAAATTTGAGGAATTCGCTTCAGGTATTTGTTATAGTGTTATGCTTTAAATTTATTGAAACTAATATTTTTTTTATAAAATATAATGTGAATTCTAAGTAATTGAGTTGTTTATTTTTGTCATTGTATGTTATTATTGTAGAATTGTCATGATCAAGTTCTACTTGTACGATTGAGCCTAACTTGCTTGGTGCTGATATGAAGGAATGTGTTGATTTAGATGATGAATTGATATAAGGTTATAACTTGTTTTTGTTTTTGTTTTTGTTTTTTAAAAAAATTTCATTTGAGACTTGTTGTTATTGAACATTGTGTGACATAATCATAGTGTTGTAACAATTTCTTTTGGTACTTGTATGGTTGCTTTCAGTGGAGGCTGCACAATCACTGCTGGCATCCTTTGGACTTGCAAAGTTGCAACTTGCAAGTATTATTATCAGTGGAGGCTGCACGTATTATTATCTTTTTTTTTCCAGATGTTGTATAATTTGTTTCTATATGTTCTTGAAACTCGCACATATTATTATCTTTTTTTTTCTTCTCTGATTTGTTTTAGTTTGTTATATTTGTTTTAGTTTGTTTCTTCTCTGATATGTCATCTGAAGTGGGAAAAAAATGAAAATGAGAATTTGAGATTGTATTATTTTGATCTTGATATACAGTTTGTACTTTGTAAAGTGTATGATACAATATGTTTAGCTAATAATTTTGTTTTGATGTTATTGTAACAAATAAAAAATGAAAATGGAACTTGGATATCAAAATGAGTACATCACAAATTGTGATGCTAAAATGAGTACAAAAAATAAGGAAAAAATTTATGCCAAGGCTGAGATTCGAATTTGTTACTCCTTGGGTTTTAACACAACAATTTTCCACTAGAGCTGCTCCATCACTTCAATAATTTTGTACCATTAAAAATATATAACTACATATTTTCAGCTTCTGTTGACCCGACCGAACCCGAATCAACCCGACCCGACCCGAATTGACCCGACCCGATCGGGTCGCTCTCCATAATTTCGGATTTCGGGTCTTTATATGCAGATGACCCGACCCGATCGGGTCGATTAGAATTTGTCGGAACGGAACCCGACCCGACCCGTGTACACCCCTAGTTGCCTATATATATATATGAACATAAGCAATAAACAAATGCAGTTTTTTTTGTTGTAGGTTGCATGCAAACAGATAAATATATATACACACAGCAAGTGTTTTGTTGTTGATATATATTACAAGAATTACAAAAGTAATTTGCGCAAGTAATATATGAATATATATATATATATAGCTAGCAAGCAATTGGATTGTTGTTGCATGAATATATATATATATATATATATATATATATATATATATATATTATATATGGCGCCAATGGTTTGTTAAAAGGAAAATAAGCAAAGTTTGCATGAGAAAAAGCTAAGCAATTGATGTTGCTTGTTAAAAGGAAATATATGCAATTAGCGTGTTGACGTTGATATAGACATATATGCTCATGCATGAAGATTGCGCATATTGATGCCAAGTTTTGCATATTTCCGAATTTATATCTCTGAATTGGAATAGTTCCAATTTATTCCTAAGGACTTCAAACATCCTAGAAAAGAAAAGAGTATCTTTTGTTCTCAATAGTGAGAGCGATTTGTTCGTAGAGGAGCGCTAGTGTGCCAACTAGAGGTGCAACGTTTGGTGCACTATTGCGAGGGAAAAATCAAGGAAGATATTCAAAATACTCGAGAAGGATAATAAGCACATCAATATATGTTTTATTATTAGTAAATTTTATTTATGTTGATAAATAAAATATGTATTGCATGCATGTTAAATTAATATAGATTAATTTAAATAGTATATTGTTTACATCAACAACAACATAACCACGATCTTTAAAGTGGTTTTGGAAGAAAATTTTAAATTCCAATCACATGAATGCTTCCGCGTTAACCCCAAAACCTTACAGTACGTAGATTTTTAAAAATAATTTTTACCCACAAATTTTTGCAGGATTTAACCGAGACTAATTTTTGAGCTTAGCTAACATCCATTTGACAACAAAGCCAACCATCCTATACAGAGGAGAGTAATTTTAAAGAACATATTTAGGCGGTCATAGCCTGTCTCAAATATGGAGCAAATCAGTTATTTAGGCGGTCGGTAGGTTTAGGCATTTTTTAGGAGGGTCTAGGTAAGTTCTAGATGAGTCAAGGTGGACAGATCAGAAAATTATATTATTTATATATTTCTGATGCAAATCCATTTTTTCTATGTTATTTTATCATAAAATCACAAATATAAGATATTGACTTGATCAAATAAGACTTATAGTAATTATTAAATTGATCAAATATAATTACTGAATTGATCAATTATTAGTTGGCTAATTTGAGATTAAAATATGTGATTAATGAATTGATCAATTCAAATAATTATTTTTTATAATTCTTTTCAATAACAAACTCATTTGCTTTTAATACTCACTTGTTTATGGGTTTGGGTATTTCAAGATATAACGTTATTGAACATACATGAATATATATATATATATATATATATATATATAATAATATATATAATATATATTTCAAATAATTCATTACATAATTAAACAAATAATTACAAATTTTATAAATAAAATAATAAAACCACATAATCCAGCCGGCTTCACTTTAGGCGCCACAGCCAGCTTAATTTCAACTTAATTTCAGTCAACCGGCTACCGGCGCCACAGCCGGCTTCACTTTAGGAGGCCGGCCCCTCCCTCTCGGCAAGCCAGTAGCTGGAGCTGAAGCCGGAGCAGTCTTAGCCTTCTTAGGTCTGCCACGTGGCCTCCCACTCCCACCTGAGCTCTTCTTCTTAGACACAGCCAGCGGAGCGAACGGATCTCTCGGCTTTGGTGGACGTCCACGTGGTCTCGGGGGCAACACAACCGTCCCGGGGGCCAACGGATTCTTCGGCTTCGGCGGCCGGCCGCGTCCTCTCTTCGGCGGCGCGTTAGGGTCCGGCTTCATGTAGTTGTTTTTCACCATCATGAGTTGCCCGATTTGCTTCATTTTGTTTAGGTGGTGAGAGAGTAAAGTTGCGTTAGCCAGCGGCAGGTTCGGGTGACCCGACTCCATTTCTGTCGTGATCGCCGCCTGAGTCGACCCCGTTTTCTCGTTCAACGCCTCGTTAGCCGCTATGATCATCTTTAAAAACACAAAATAAATATTAACACACTTCACACCAAAAAAAAAAAAAAAAGAATTATCCTCATCAAATTAGACAAAAATTCGAAAATAATTAGTAACTACCTCCTGATACTGTAGTTGTGCTTGCAGTGATTGTTGGGAATGCTGAGGGTTTAGTGAATCTTCAGCAGAAGCCATTGTTTGTCGGGGGAGTGAGAGGAAGTTGAAGAGGGGGTTTAAAAGAAGAGAGAGAGGCGGAGTGGTTTGGGTTGTTAATCTGACGGTTGGTGGTGTGGGATTGTGTTGGGATCGGACGGTTATGGTTGTTTTTAAGTGACTTCACTCGGATTGATGAGGTGGATTTGGACAGGGGTGAGATATGTCTGGTTGTTTGAGGGGATTTGACTGTTTTGGACATGATTTTGAGTTGATTGATTTTTATTATACGATAGTAATATCACAATAATTTTATTTAACATAATTTTTATATATTATATAATTATTAATTAATAATATTATTATTTTGTTAGAAAATATTGAAAATTTCGTCGCAAATCATCTGATCCGATTTAAATAGAGTAGGTGTGGATGTTGGATTTCGTCCGAGGTCCACAATCGAGAATTTGTAGGTTGGGGGCACTAGCGATCCTGCAAAACAAAGGTAGAGTGAGCGGGAGTATACTACCCACCGGTGTGGTGGGTGCCGGGGGCACTCCGACACTCAAGTCAGTAGTAGGAAATGAGCAGTAAATATGTAAAAAGTGAAGTCGAGGTTTGTTTCTGCCTCAACTTTATTTGGGTGGCCGTGAGGGTGATGACAAGTGCTTTAAAAAATGGGAAGAAGAACTAGTATCTGAGTATAAAATGTATCAGACTTGGATGAAAGAAGTGAAGCTCTGCCCTTATTTCTCGAATTTCATTCCTATTTATAGATGAAAATTATTATCCTTGGCAGCTGGCGTAAGTCCCACCACGTGCCTTATGCATTTGATAGAAAGTCTGAGCAGGTGGGATTAAGTTTTGTGTCGGGCAAAGTGGGAGAATGTAGTTGATATAATTAGGGGGGTTTTGTATTTAAGCTTATGACTTAATTGTAATACGATAATACAGAAATCTTTTGGGCCTAGTCTTTACTTTCGGGTTTTGCATACTATTTGGGCTTTAAGGTAAAAGACGGTTTTATCCTTGGCCCAATTTTGGTTCGTACAGTAGGTAAAATCTTCGATTGTCTCATGCTCTTATAAAAAACGTATTCATTGAATTCGAACTCGAGACTTAAAAACCGGATCATGAACTCTACAGTCTACATCATCTGATCACGCCCCTTGAAACTTAATGATATTACTTATCTATATAATAATGATACAAAAGAATTTCTCCTCGAGCATTTAGAAATTATAATTGGCAAATGTTCGTGGACGAACGCTTGAATGCTTCCTGACTTCTTAAAAATTGTTTTAAATAATATTAATTTTATTTCACTTTTATTATTTTATAATTAAACGTAAACATCAATATATCTTAATTGTTATGCAACGGCACACTACTATTATCATCATAATTTTAATATTTTTTAAATTTATTATATTTTAATTTAAGTCAAAGGTCTGGATAGGGCCTGGGGTTTTTTTTTTTTAATGTAAACTAAGGTTCCCACCCCCTCCCTACCCTAGCCTAACCGTACCCCCCCCCCCCCCCCGATGATAAACTAAAATTAAATTGAATATTTTTTCCCAATATATTCCCTGATCTACTATAAGATCCAATGAATCAGGGGAAATAGGAAACTGAGTAATTTTTTAATATAATGGAAGTATGGATGGTATCGTCAATATATTATTTAATATCAATTATTTTTTAATATTTTAATATGCATGATAATAAATAATTGAAATATTATTCGGATAACATATTATAGATTTTCTGGATGAAACGATATGATAACCGCAGGAACCGCTCTTTTCCCAACTTCTGACAATCCACAAGCATAAACAGAATCACACGCGTCACTTCCTTATTTCTCCAGCTGTCTTTTCCATTTCATATAAAAGGCTGTTTAGCTTCACTCAGCTCTTAATACAAAACCAAAATACACAGAGAGAGATAGAGCAAATACAGTTTCCATAATCAGATTTAAGAAATGGTGAGGTTCAACGTTACGCGAAAGGAAACCGCGCCTATCGACGGCCAGAAGCCTGGCACTTCTGGTCTCCGTAAGAAGGTCTTACTCTTTTCATTATTGATTCTCGATTTTGAATCGGATCTGTCGTTATTTTTTATGATTTTTGTGATCGTCGGATCTGATTAACGGTTACGATCAATTGATTCCATGCATGCTGTTGTATAGAATCGGAGCTCAGCTGCGGCTGATGAGATTTTCTTTAGAGAATCATATTAGTAGATTTCAATTCAATTTGCTATCCATCAGATGTCTCTGAAACTTTTGTAGTGCTTTGATTGATCGACCGATTTTTTTTCCCTCGTGTTTCTTTTAGATCAACTCTATGCTGTAATATTTTGACACTTATAAATTCGAATTATGTGATGAAGCATTTGATTGCGCTAGTGCTTATATATATTTCTGTTTTTAAAATATTTGCTTAATTTTTTAAAAATTTATCTCTCTAATGGACTAGTAGCTTTGACAAGTAAAATGGCCAACTTGTAAATATGCTTGAAACTGCTGACGAAGTCATATTTGTGTCCATAACACTCACTAAATGCCTGGATTGGATCTATTTTCTATGCATGATCCATATTTGAAATTGTTATTAATTTGAATAAATTCATTTATGAATTTTTAAAGAGCAATTTAATTGGATTAGTAATATATAGAGTCGATATTACCATTAGATCCCACAAGATAAGAGATTGGATGTTAAAATGTGTGCGTGCGTGTGTTTGTTTTTTTTTTTTTTTTTTTTTTTGCTTCCAAGGATATTCTCTTCAAGATTACTGTGGTTGTTAAGAGGAGTTTGATTTTAACGTATATTGGCTGAATCTTCCTAGGTGAAAGTGTTTTTGCAACCAAATTACCTTCACAATTTTGTACAGTCTACTTTCAATGCCCTGTCAGTGGAAAAAGTTAGAGGTAAGTGTTCCATGATAGTTTCTTTATCAATTTCTTCATTTCCTTTTCCTTTTCTTTTTTTTTTTTTTAGGAAAACTGCCATAAAAAGAGACCTAGTTTTTACTGAGCTCAATGAAATAATGATTTCGAATATAGTACAATGGCATTGTTTGGTTTGGCTTACATAGCCGTGGTAATGATATTCTATTAGTTATATATTCCATTCCTATAGACACATATGTAACTCAATAATAATGGATATTTATGTCCGATATTCCTGGTACAATGTGCTTTCTAAACTATAGGAATGTTTGTGCAACTTCTTTGGTAGAATGTGCCTCAACTTATACTTCAATTCCCACTCTTTAAGAACTAACTGGGTGCTTTAAGTAAAACAAATTTAAAATTCAATGTTTATCATTGGTATTTTTAAAGAAATATGATATTTATTTTTCTTGATTTTCATATTGAATATGTTAATTAGAATAAACCAACTGAATGTTCACCCAGTGAAAGCTGATAACTAGTAATTGTTTGTTTGTTCATGTATGTAGGTGCTACACTAGTTGTTTCTGGTGATGGCCGATACTACTCGAAGGATGCCATTCAGGTACCTGTATCATATTGTCTCAAAATATGAAAATAGGCATTGCATGCCAAACACCTTTCCCCCCGTGTATTTTTAAACTGTCTTAATATGCACTTTTATTGTGTATCTGGAATGATCTATTTTAGTCCATGAGATGGATGCTTGAAGTATTCAGTTTACAGAATCTCATAACTAAGATGGTGTAAGGTTTTTTGTTCAGAGCATGCTGATTATTTTGTTACTAGAGATTGAGGTGTATTATATTGTTTAGCTAATAATGCCCTTGAGGTAAACTTGAGGGTGTGAGTTCGAGTCTCTACAGGGACTTATGGGTGTGTGAGTTTAAAAAAAAAAGACAAATTGGATTACTGAGACACCTTTGCTAAACAAAATCTAAGACTTATGATCTATGTTGGTTTTTTTGAAGACTTTCTACGCCATGGTTTTGCTTTATTGTTTCATTGCATGATGCTTAATGAGCTTGACATGTTATCTGATTCTAATGCATTTTACTGTTATGTAGATTATAACTAAAATGGCAGCTGCAAATGGAGTACGACGTGTGTGGATTGGTCAAAATGGATTGCTTTCAACTCCTGCCGTATCAGCAGTAATTCGCGAAAGGGTTGGGGCTGATGTGAGTATTTTCTCCTGAATTTCTTACATTAATCCAAATATTTATTTTCTCTTGGAAGCTGCTCCAAAATCCTAATAATATACAAACATAAAAGTAATAATGACAAATTTTTGACCTTTGAATATCCATATCAGGGATCCAAGGCTACAGGGGCTTTTATATTGACTGCTAGCCACAATCCAGGTGGTCCTAATGAGGTTGGTTATGCTCATCTTACCAATTTCTGTCTTATTATTCGTGTTGATGATGTTATTATTGTTTGTAGTAGTTGTTATCACATTTTCTTCTTTTTTTTCCTGGGTTTCTTGTGTTTCTATATCAGTGAATAGTTGCTACCCAATTTTATGTCTGAATTTTTCTAGATGAAGGAAATGGAGTGAAGGCTTGATTGACATAATAAATGGATATATATGTACCCTTGTTCTGTTTACAGTTGGGAGAGAGTTGTTTTAAGAGAAACTTATTTGATATTTTCTTTGAACAGCTGAAGTATCCAGAGCTGTCATCTCTCCAAATTGGTTGAACATTTAATATGTAACATTCTGGGACTTTAATTATATCAACCTTTTAATTTTATGCCAGGACTTTGGAATTAAATACAACATGGAAAACGGAGGACCTGCTCCAGAGGGAATCACTGATAAGATCTATGAGAACACAAAAACAATAAAGGAGTACTTAATTGCTGAAGATATACCAGATGTATATATTGCCTCCAGTCACAATTCGTTCCCTTTCCTCCTTTTTCTTGTTTTTATCAATCCGTTGCGTGTAGTTCCATTAATATGTTTGTGTTAAAATCTTGTTATATATTCCAGGTGGATATTTCAGCAATAGGAGCAACCAGCTTTGGTGGGCCTGAGGGACAATTTGATGTTGAGGTTTTTGATTCAGCCAGTGACTATGTGAAATTGATGAAGTAAGGTTTTTTCATCATTCACATTCTCTTTTTCCTTCTTTATTTGAGCCAGGAACTAATTTTAATAATGCTTCTCTCTCTCTCATTTTTTCTTACTTCATGATATGAGGTAGCCATATTGGTGAGCTAGACCACAAATTAAGGAAATTGATTTAATTTATGCCACATCATCATTGTTTAAACTATAAAACATTCTTTGTTAGAATTTTGACCCTCGGCTAATATACAATTATCTATAAGAATGTGATAGATGGAAGATATGGTTATGGCTGTATTTCTCATGTACTGTTTTATGTTATAAGTTATCCACAAGCTGTAGAACGTGGCCTTGTAATGGGTTAAAAACTCCATTTGCGTGTTAAAAGAAACAAATGCCTTTAACATGCTTCGTTCCTCTATTGTAATCCTAATGATATGTGTACGTTGTCTTTTTTATTTTCTTTTTTATTTATTAATGATATTAAACTTTTTATGCTTGTGATTTTCCAGGTCAATTTTTGACTTCGGGTCTATCCGCGAGCTAATTTCATCTCCAAAATTCTCTTTCTGGTATTTAGACCCTATTTGTCCATAATGCATAATATTCTTGTCTGGAATATTTCTGTATCATTCTGTTGGATGCTGAAAATTCCTTATTTTTCATATTCAAGCTATGATGCACTACATGGAGTGGCTGGCGCTTATGCAAAACGTATTTTTGTGGAAGAGCTTGGTGCACAAGAAAACTCGTTGTTAAACTGCACACCCAAGGTCTAGTAATTTTTTTCTGAGTTTACTGCTACAATGATTTCTCCTATTTTCTGTTTTATTATCCTAATGAGTTTACTTTTTCCTTTATGCATAATACCAAACAGGAGGACTTTGGGGGAGGGCATCCAGATCCTAATCTGACTTATGCAAAAGAGTTAGTTGCTCGTATGGGATTGGGTAAATCAAACACTCAAGATGAACCACCAGAATTTGGTGCTGCTGCTGATGGTGATGCAGATCGTAACATGATCCTTGGCAAAAGGTTTCATTTTCCTTTTTTTTCCTTGCGAGAGAAGGTTCACATAAATGATAAAATTTGCACTAATGATTTCCTTTGGCGTTGGTAGGTTTTTCGTTACCCCATCAGATTCTGTTGCCATCATTGCTGCAAATGCAGTTGAATCCATACCCTACTTTTCTGCTGGTTTGAAGGGAGTTGCCAGGTCTTACATTTTTACTGCTTTCCTTGCACTTGCATTTTTTCTGTTTTAACTCTTGTCCTGTTAGATCAGTAAGTTTCAATCAATGTAGTCTTTAGGAAATCATCTTGGACAGAAAAGAGAACATATTTGTAGTATGTAACGTATGGCATGTTTTTTGCATGGGAAAAAGGCTTGAGATTGGACAGTTTGGAGGATTACTAATCCTTATCACATGTTTGATGCTATTTGGATACTTCTTTAAACTTTAATCTATCAAAATTGAAAATCATGATTTTCTATTTTGTAGGAGTATGCCAACCTCTGCTGCCCTTGATGTTGTAGCCAAGAACTTGAATTTGAAGTTTTTTGAGGTAATATCTTTTAAGATTTTCTTTTGGTGGTTGTCCTTTGCTGCTGATATATCTGAGCCACATTTTTTGGTTTATTGCTTCTACATAACAGGTACCAACAGGGTGGAAATTTTTTGGTAATTTGATGGACGCCGGGTTATGTTCGGTTTGTGGAGAAGAAAGTTTTGGAACTGGTTAGTATTTGGCATCTTTTTATGAACAAAGCTGAAATTCCATCTTTCAAAGTATTTTTTGGAGTACAATAGCCCGGCCCTTTTATCACTGAGGCAGTATGTTTTCAATGTTAAGGATCATTGGATACTTGAACATAGCTGTTTAGTAATAAAAACATTTGTGAACAGGCTCAGACCATATTCGTGAGAAAGATGGAATCTGGGCTGTTCTGGCCTGGCTATCCATTCTTGCTCAAAAAAATAAGGAAAACCTTGATGGGGGAAAGCTTGTGACAGTTGAAGACATAGTTCGTAAGCATTGGGCCGCTTATGGACGCCACTACTATACTCGATATGACTATGAGGTATTATAAGATTTCTTATTTTTGAATTATATTACTGACAATTAATATCTGAAGCTATATCTAATTTTGTTCAAATTGTTTCTTGAAGAACGTGGATGCAGGTGCAGCAAAGGAATTGATGTCAAATTTGGTCAAAATGCAATCTTCCCTTCCTGGAGTTAATGAGTATGTTTGTAAAAGCAATGCTTCTCTCAATCTTGCTAGCTTTTTAAGTATTATTCTTCTCTCGATCTTGTAAAAACACCTTTGTATTATTTATGTATTGGAGTCTTAAAACTTCTAAGTTGGTGCTGACTCCTAGATACAGAGTAAATATTCCCCGATTACCACTTGTATTCATTTAAAAAGCGGGAAGCAAAAATTGCTCTCCTATGTGGTGTCTTTGGAAAGGCTTCTAATTTGTTTTGATTGGATGATGCATATAGTCCATCTCATAAACATTCAGGGACAAATTTTTTGTTTTTCTAGGATTTTATAAAGTGGTAACCCTTTCGTCGCAAGATATGAAGCTGTCTGGTTCATGGTTTCTTCCCAAAACCTAGCCAATCACAGTTGCCATCGCGATACATCAGATTTTTCATACTCTATATTTTCTTTTGAAGAACTTGTGATTTTTTTCATGCAGTATTGTGAAGGGGGTCCGTTCAGATGTGTCAAAGGTTGTCAATGCTGATGAATTTGAATACAAAGATCCGGTTGATGGTTCCATCTCAAAACACCAGGGTATCCGATACATGTTTGAGGATGGCTCACGATTGGTAAGTGGATTCTCTTGCTCTCTCAGTTTCATATTTGATTGATGGAATTTTGAGTTTCCGAGTGAATTGCTTCTTCAGATTTTTCTTAACGAGTATAGTTGAAACTTGACTCAACAGTGTTTTTCTTTTCATTCTGGAAACTTTCTCAGGTTTTTCGACTCTCAGGAACTGGCTCCGAAGGTGCAACCATCCGTCTCTATATTGAGCAGTATGAGAAGGATCCTTCAAAAACTGGCAGAGATTCTCAAGAGGCCCTTGCTCCTCTTGTAAGACATCTTTGTCCTCGTCTTACTGTAACTAAACCACCCATCTTTATAACTAATTCTATGGGCTGAATTAAAACACATACCGTTTCAGGTGGAGGTTGCTCTAAAGCTTTCTAAAATGCAGGAGTTCACGGGCCGATCAGCACCCACTGTCATTACATAAACACACAATGCTGCTATACACAGATGAGATCAATCGTCCATTTGGGTAATAAACAAGTGTTTGTCTTGATGTCAGGCACTGTTCAATTTAACTCTCATCTGAAATTTTATTACTCTGTCCCTTACCCAGTTATAGATAGATGTATTCCTATGTCATTTTGCCTGTTTTATCATAAACACACGAGTATCTGGAACTAAGAGTATTTTCAGATCGAAATTTTTGATGTTCAAAATAAGTTTAATGTTCTTAACAACCTGCCTATAAATTCCATAACCATATGAGACTAGCTTGGGAGCAACAGTTTGGCTATCTGATGTTGTGCATGGTTTCTAAACGGGGGCAAAATGAAACTACGCTATGGTAGTTTCTTTTTTCTATAGTATATCTTGTCTGATAGTGCCTAGTTTTTATTTTCTATTATTATTAGTTTATTAAATCTTGAAAATGAAATCCCAGGGCATCCCTGACCTGGGGGTCAAAGAGGTTTATAGCTGTTGCTTGTGGTCCAGAATAGTAAAGTGGTCATGACTCACGAGCCCAGAATAAGCTGAGTCTTTTTCTAAACTACTCATTTGATAAAATATTATTCCCAAACTTCAACGACGACCTTAGGCTTCATTTAATTATACAAGTTACTCAATTTGAGGTTCAAATGTTTCAGCATAATATAGGAGTATTCAGGTGCGAGACCATCTTCATCACACTCTACCAGTCAGTCAATCCAGACAACGATGATCAACTACATGTAAAGGTATGTTACCTAAAAGAATTTTACGCGATCCAGTATAAAGTTCGGGTTTGGTGAATTTTTAAATTTTTTTTATTAGGTTAGAGATGGTATTTCGGGAAATACTTTCACTCGAGCCTAATTTGAGAATAATATTTTATCAAATGAGTAGTTTAGAAAAAAGAATCGAATAAATCTACATACATGAGAGTTTAGTGTTTTGACTGGAGTGGATTCAGTTTAGGTGCATTTCAGTTTATTATGCATGAGCAGTCGACATCAACATCTTATGTTGCATCGATGCTCCCATTCTTTTCTTCATTTTAGGGTTGAAATAATGAATTATTTTTTTCTCCTTTATAATTTTTAAAAATTTGTTTGAGCTTTCTTTTAAATTTAAATTTGATGAGTATAATTTAGTGTTGAAATGATGCAGTTTATTAACCATGAGAATTCAAAATAATAAATGTCGAGTAGCAAATAATACCAGACGACAAATTTATATATCGTTTGATAAAAAATATTGATTAAGAATATAAACTAACTTAAAACTCACCAAATTCTATGTCAAAAATACATAAATTTCCTCAGAACTTGTCCGTAAACGATACCATAACCAAGAGATTCAAATTTTAGGCTCCATTTTCATACCCCAGCTGTTTGATTGCTAGCATGATCATTATTGAGAGGAAAATAGTCATCTTCAGACAATGCGAATGGATAAGCACGAATTTAATTATATTTAATAAATCCACGTGGAATGAGCCTTTCTTAATTAGAGGGAAATTTTCATCAATGTGTACCTTTCACTCATATATTTCATTCATAAGCACAAAGCTAGGATTATGACATATCTGGATCAAACTTATCGGGGGCCAATGACACGATAAAAATTTCTACAAGTAGTCATCAAAGCTACTGGCAACACGATGCATATATGGCACAACATGCAAGCTTATAATAACCAGTTCCCTTTCTTAATCCCCCAATCGATTGATTTTCTTTTAAATATTCCAAAGTAAATATTGGTATATTGGTAATGGCATTTAAAATAAAATAAAACAAAAAACAAAACGAGGTTGGGCTCATTTTACCTTAACCATTGATTTAGACTAATTTTTTTTTTTTTTTTGGTAATCGGAGTATTCGTGCCAATTTACGGGCACATTGATTAATTCCCGAGACATGTGTCCCATGTCCTCAAAATTTTCACAGCGTAGATCTGGATAAGTAGCTATACATCATAGGATATGGCCTCAAGAAGATGCATATAGTGAGATTCGAACCTTGAACTTGTAAAAGAACAAAACAATCAAGTCCAAAGTTTTTTCCTCCGAGGCAATCTTTGGGGTTGATGTAGACTATTATCCGAAGAAATGATTTGTGTGGTGTGGCCATTTTAATGAACTTGGTAAATTTCAAGGCCAAAGTATATGTTTTAAATTTTTTTTAAGTGTCATCGGACCGAGAAGAGTTGGGGATAATTTCAAGATCGAATTCCTTTATGCGCCATTTAATAATTTAAATTAAAAGGAACTATGAATTTGAAAAACAAGCCATTATCGCTTTTGCCACCACAAATTACAAATATTACATATATTATTCAAACTTACGACAATTTCAACACTTTAGCCCATTTTTCAAATGGCAAACACTAACATTACCAAAAGTAAAACGTAAGCTGCCATGCTTATGATCATAATTTACAAACCAGAATCAAACGGCACTCCGGTCGCTGGAATCCAAGAATTTCCGGCCAAAAAGTTCCCAACCGTAAACTTTCCGGCCTCCATCGGGCTCTGTATAACACGATACCCCGGCCATTTCACTCTCCCACTAGTACTTGCACCACTTCCTGTGTTCATATACTCACCATAATAAAGAGTGCTCAAAGCAAAATCGCCACTCCACGGCAACCAACCAGCTGGATCAATCAAGCCATCAATGACACATTTCATAAACACAGTTCTTGAATATTTCTTCCACGGCCTGCCTAAATAACTCTTGAACGAACCCTGAACGGGTCTCAAGTCCGACGCCGCCGTGACCCTAGAATTATGAATGATTATGCCGGTGTTTTCATTAGGGTCTGTTCTTGCTTGTGCCGTGACAGCGTTAAATTGGCCACCTATTGGTTTTCTTATGTAGATGTTGCAGTTTTGGAAAACGGCAGCTGCGTCTCCGAAAATGAAATCTTGGGTTCCGTATATGTCACAGTTTCGGTAGAATTGGCGTTTTGAGTAGACATATAAGGTGTCTTGATAGCCTTTGAAGCTGCACCTGTAGAACACAGAGAAGTCGGAGCCGGACCGGAGGGCTACCGCTTGATGATTTGCCGGTCCAGCCGTGTTCTCAAATGTTATGTCCCGTGCTATGAAGCCGTCACCTGAAATAGCTGGCAGAAATATGGAAACATAGTGAGTTACTTATGTTTCATGAATTTTTTTTTTAAATCGTTGGAAACCCCACTACTAAACCATCCTTTCTGGGGTTAAGCGGAGCGGATAAAACACTCGGTTGTCTCAGGTTCTTACAAGAAACGCACTCCCTGAATTCGAATCTAGAATCTCAAGATAAGATCACGAACCCTACACTATCAAATCACGTCCTTTAAGGGCGTGTTTTATGAAAACGTTATCGTTTTAATAATAAATATAAAAAATCAAATCAAATAAAAACTACATCATTTAATACTAGAACTATTTTAATTTTCCAATTTGATAATGAATCCGTAGAACGAGCTTACCAAAAGTAGCTGTCCGGAAAGTAGTGGTGCCCCCCTTATAATTATTGTTACCAGTAACAATCGTAGCGTCGATCCCATCTCCAATTAACATCAAGTTACTCTCTTTAATCTCAACATTCTCTTCATAAACCCCCCTTTTCACGTAAATTACAACTCTTTTACTTCCTATCTTTGCTGCTGCACTCACCCCCTCTGAAATTGTCTTGTAATTTCCTGTCCCGTCTTGTGCCACCACAATATCACCTGTTGCAAAATAAAAAAAATAATGGAAAATATAGTTTTGAGGCGTGTATAATATTATTTTAAAGCAATTATTTGGCCTTACTAGCTATATGTTGTAAGGGTTATGGGCAAATATCTTCTTAGAGATGATGTCACACGATATTTTATTGAATCTCTACTTGAGAATTTTATTCAAAAGAAAAAATGTTATATAATATTATTAAAAAATCGTGTCCAATTTATTTGATTACCTCAAAAAAAAACATGACTTTTAAGTTTTAACCACCAAAAGTCATGTCTTTTATCATTAAAAGATACCGAATTCGATTATTAACTGCTATATATCATTTTAATTTTTTTCGTTTATCTTTTTGGGGCATTATCTACGAGCCCCCAAGGGGGTTCTGCCCTCTCGACTCACCGCGACCTAATCGGACATGTTAATCCCTGATACGTCAACCTAAGACAATAATCGAATTAAAATGAATTTATGATATTCATATTTTATAATATCTTAAACTAATTAATTAATCATCCTATGTTGAGTATATATATATATATATATATATCCAAATTCAACAACATCACCTTTTGGCCCCGCCCCATCACTCTGGAGTAGCTTCCGGTCACCAGCCGATACCCACGTCGGGAATCCGTCGACAAGCAACCGCCGCCCCCCGCCGCCGCTCCTTTTATAAGCATACGGCATAGATGAAACAACTGTGGACTTTGTTATGGCCAGTGAATTGCTAAGTAACTTGGAAAAGTTACCTAGCATGAATGGTAATGATTCTAGATGAGACTCTAAATTAAAATCAATGAAACCGTTTTGGCACGTTTGTTGATTGGCAATAGCTGCACTTAGCCAAGTTACAGAATCAATTGGATTATTGCTAGAGCTCATCATGGAACGATTGAGATGGTTCACTGTGTCGTCGTAAAGCTCCAAGCAATCGGACCAAGCTAACTTGGCTAGCTTATTGAATGAGCTCAAGTCCATAGTTGAAATGAGTTTGTGAGCTTGTATGGCTTGGTCAGTGGTGACCTTTAGGGTTAGGTCACGAAAAGATAACTGGGTTTGATCTAGCTCTAAGTTTTTTACCATATTAGTGGCCATGGCCATGGACATGGACATGTAATGGTTGCATGTTTCAGGATATGGGGTCTGGCTACATGATGTTATTATTTCACCATGCACAAAGTTCAAATGAAAAATTATAAAATGTACACTAAAAATTTGTAAAAGTACAATCATAAGCTTATCCATAGGGGAAAAAAAGAAGAAAGATTTGATCAAGGCTAATAAAGCTGTAAAGTTTTTGTGTGATTGAATTAAGTGATGGATGATCAAAAGTTGGCAAAGTGGGTTGCTTATATAGGCCAAAAAAAATTTGGTGGGTGGTATTTTCAACTTCCTAGAGGACGTGGCTCGATGTTGTAGAGTTTATGATCCCACCTTGAGGTCCTGAATTCGAATCTAGTGAATGCGTTTCTTATAAGAGCCTGAGACAGCTAGACCCGGCCGGCGGTTCGGTTCGGTTACGGTTCCCCTTTTGGTTTTTTTTTTAAAATAAATTTTAAAAAATAGAAAAAAATTTATATAATCTTAATGTTTTTTCAAACTATCACATCATTTTTATAGAATTATTTTTTATAAAATTCTTTTAACATATAATCCTTTTTATAGTCAACTATTTGGCTAGTGTTTTCTTCATATAAGCGATGTGAGATATTTGTTACTTGGCTATTGTGTTCCACATCGCTTATATAAAGAAGTCAATAACCAAGAGTTGGTTATAAAAAGAATGTGAATATTCATGTTTTAGTATTGCAATTTTAAACCTCATTAATATTAATAAAAAAAATTGAGATTTACTTGTGGAACCTTACGGTTCCAAGTAAATAATTTTTTTTTTTTTACCAGCGGTTCCAACCGGTTCGGTCAGGGTGAGAACCCTAACCGAACCGGTTAGGTTCCGGTTCCGAACCAAAACCTTGGCCGGGTCTAAAGACATCCGGATGTTTTACATGCTCCGCTTAAATCTGAAAAGGAGTGGTTTGACGGTCGTGTTTTCAACGATTTCAAAAAAAAAAAAGGTTGTATTTTCAGGATATTTGGACTGACTCCATTACATCCATATTGATGCTTACATGAAAAAAGAATATTCAGGATACTTTGTGGTTGAGGGTCTTTAGGGTTTATGGTTGGCTTAGAATGCCACCTAGGGTTTTTATTCAAGCGGATGTTATACGCTATTTGGATAATTTTTGTTGGCATTGTCTTGAGACACTTATTTTTGTATTTTTTTTTTTAAATATTAAAATTAGTGATGGAAGACCAATGACTAAAAAGTCTTTGTACTTTGTAATTACTTGATCGAATTGGTCAGCTATGAGGTCACATGTACTAAAAAAATTATGTCCAATCGTGATATTATGTTATTCATGTAACGAATCAATAATATCTTATCATATGTTATAAAATAATAAAATAAATGATAATTATATTTAATATCACTTCATATGTTATATGTTTATTAATTGATAGTATCATATCATTCATATAATAATAGTATTAAAGAATTACTTCACATGTAGAGAACGATTGACGGAACAGAAATGATAAAAGAGAATTGTAGTTTTATGAATAATACGTCTTTATTGAAAAATAATGATAAATATGCATAAAAAATTGAGTTGACTACATCTTACTTATGTTAAAACTAAAATAATTAAATATAAATGAAAGAGAATTAAGGAAAATCTAATTGAAAAAATTGAAACAATTAATGATAAATTTAGAAGCCTAGCTAAAATAAAGACACCTTATAACTGTAAAACTAGGAATAATTCGCAACTGAGATATGGATGACATGACATCACCAACAAATTAGTAAATGATATGTATTATTTAAAACTCATATTTTTAGTTATTTTTTAAATATTTTTAGCATGTGTGGTAATGGAGTATTGGATTGTTGCACGGATGAAGTGGTACCTCCGTTATATTGTAGATATTGGTAGCGACGAAACGGCTCAACGTTGAATGCATCTTTACATCAATTTCAAAACCGTATATTATGGGAGTAATGATATATATATATATATATATAAAGGATAAAAAGTGACAAAATTTAATTATACTTTATAATTTAAAAATATTATAATCATAAAATATCGGTATTTTATAATTGATTTTATTTCTCTTTTATATAAATATCATTTTCCCTATTATTGATCAGAAAAGGAAAGGAAACTTGTAGTTTAAATTATGGAGTTGTAAAGGCAACCGTTTTAAATGCATAAACAATAAAAGGCATAAAAAATAAATAATCTTTCATAGATTAATAATTAATTATTGGTAGATGGAACTTTCTTTCTCAAATATCAAAATCAACACAGCGAACGCACAAACGAAATCACGTGAACTTTTGATTACAATGTCTAAGGGATAAGAATCTTCTAATTTTTATTTTTTTAAAGCTTGGGAAAAAATTAATCTTAATTAGACTTTGTTTCGAGTTCCTTTGTTTACTAGTGCCAAGTTATTAGAATTTAATATAAATAAGAATATAAATATATGGACGTTCCTTTTTTATAAGTCTATTTTTGGGATGAATTTTATCAATTAGATTTATACGTAATAATCGGTATTAGAGGGATGGCAAGTGGCAACAAGATCCGGACCCGGTCCGGGTCCGCATGGACCCGGACGACCCGGGTCCGGGAAGACCCGGGTCAGGAATTAAAAAATCCGGACGCGGGTCTTTAAAACAAAGACCCGGGTGAATTGAAATAAAACTAATAAAATTGACAAAATATAAATATAAATATAAAAAAAATACGATTAAAATTAAAAAAAAAAAAAAAAGAATCCAGGTAATCGGGTTCGAATCGGGTCTACCCAAATCCGGACCCGGGAATATTTACCCCGGTCCGGATCCGGATCTGGACCCAGATCCGTCAGGATCCGAATTTTACCATCCCTGGGTATTAGAGTAGCATCACCCTGAGTATAAGATCAGAAGCACAATATTGAATATAGAATCGGTACAAGTGTGGTTTCGTTATTGTAAACGGGGCCACATGGAAAGAGTTATTATCCAAAGAGTACAAGATATATAATGTCCTCTAGTTAGGTATAATGGACCATCGATCGTGGACTTCAATTGTAAAATATGATGGAATATTAGAAGTCGAAATCTTACATGGGTGAAATACACAACAATAAAATGGACTTTTAGCGTCCAAATATTTAGAGTCGAAATTATTTTCGACACCAATAAATCCTTTAGCGTCGAATTTAAATTTCGACGCTAAAAGGTCAACTCTTTTAGCGTCGAAATAATTGTTTAGACGCTAAAGGATTGATACTTTAGCGTCGAATTTCTATTTCGACGCTAAAAGTTCCACATTAAATTTCGACGCTAAAGGTTCCACCCTTTAGCGTCGAAATTTTTTTGGACACTAAATGGTCAACCTTTAGCGTCAAATCTAAATTTCGATGCTAAAAGTTAATTTTAAATTTTTCGAATTTCTCATTCTAAAATCTGAATTTATCGCCTAATAAAATTATATTTAAATTTTTGACGTGACATCACCAATAAATTATACGCTAAAAGGTAAATTTAAAAGTCAAAAAATTTCGACGCTAAAGGTTAAATTTAAAATTTTAGCGTCGAAATATTCGACGCTAAATGTAATAAAATAATATATATTTTTTAATATTATATCACCTTTATCATCGAATATTTCGACGCTAAAGCTCAACTTTTTGGTATCGAAAATATTCGTCACTAAATATGTGTTTTAACGTCGAAATTTTTTTGACGCAAAATATTGTACTTTAGCATCAAATTTTTTTATTTCGACGCTAATTGTCTTTCTCGTCCATGTTTTTGCGTCGAAAATTAGCATCGAAAATTTTCGACGCTAAAGACCTATTTTTTTATAGTGATAGAAAAATATAAATTTATATAAACTCTCTCATTACGTATCGGTATTTAAATGTGAATTATACCATGAATTTGTAACATAAGCAGTCAACCTAATAATTACAAATGATATTTTCTACACATCATCCATAATCAATATCTAAAAGTTGATTAATTTATTTTATTATTTTTTTTGAAATCGTTGAAAATTCTGCCGCCAAACCATCACTTTTGAGTTTAAACTGAACAAATAAAATCCTTAACTGTCTCAAATTCTTATAAAAACAGTACTTACAAAAAACATTGATGTTACAAGAACTTAACACTATGATTATTTTTTTTCTCCTTTCTTTTATTTTTGGGGTGCAATATATATATAATATGTGAGCTTTCATTTAGTAAATAAATTAATAAATATTGTGGAATTTGATGATGAAGCAGAAACAATAAAGAGAACAAATATTTGTAGCTCAAATTACACCACATCAATATCCATATTTTTAATATTTTTTTTTAATATCTTAACATATGTGGCAATGAATTATTGGATTGTTATACGGATGACATGGTATCTCCGTTGTATTGTAAATTTTCTCCAAAATTACACTCAGACACCAAATACGCATCGTTTGAGTTCATCCTAATTATGAATTGATTTATATGTTGTAAAAATAAAAGGGTTTAAATTAATTAACACATATATCATAATAATAAGTACCAATCAAGTTTGATTAAAGTGATTATCAAACAAAATAAAAACAAGCTCGATGAAAACCTAATATATTCCACTGAGCCAGCTATTACTTCAACCTCTCAATTAATATAACTGGACCACAAATACGTATTACATTAATAAAATTGATATTTTTATTTTTTTTGTTTCCTTCCAATCTGAAATCTTAGTCCACAAATGCAATTGACTCAATGGAATATGATAGTACTATAGCCACAAAATGTACTAAAAGTTTGATTGACCAATTACAAGACAAGTAAAAATAAATCTGAAAATAATAAATATTTAGCTTATGACATCATAATTAACCTTCTAGGAGAGATTGAGAATAGACCCGGCCACGATTCCGGTTAAATCGGAATGGAACCGAACGGATGGCAGGTTCCGGTTCCAAAACCGGAACCGAATCGAACCCCAAACGGTTCGGTTACGATTCCAGTTCTGAAACCGAACCGAATTGTCGCCACCTCTAACTGAGAATACTACGATGAAATTGTGTATGATTTTTCACTGAAAGGAATTAGAATTAACTGCTATGCATTTATAAGTAATGGCTAGAGGTGTAAAAGGGTCGAATTGGGACTCAACGTATCCAACTTGTAAATAGTATGAGTTGAAATTTTTCCGACTCCACCGGACTCTCGTAACCCTACTCGTACAACCCGCGTGGGTTAGGTTAGTGGATTGAATTTATTTCTATTTAAACATATCAAAAAATGTAATTAAAAATTCAATCATACTCATTCAAAATAAATAAACAAATGTACAGAAGAAAAAGGGTGAAAATATTTAAAACCTAATATTTAATCAGAAATTATTTATTTCCAATAATATGATAAAATGAACTGGATTGTGGAGAAGTCATACTCTTTGTACTTAAGTCCTGTATGGTGTGTTAGTGAGTGTCTTTCAGTTGTTTTCTTTTGGACAGCTATTAATAAAGCTTTTTAATTGACTAATTTATTAAGGGAAAGCAACCTTTAAATTGCCCTGGCTATATCATGAATAAATAGGAATCTAATGCATTTACTTATTTAATTTTGAATTATAATTATTTCTCTATTTAATAAAGGCCATTCATGTTTATGATAAGGTGAGAAATATCTTTGGTTATGTTCTGCCTTAAGATTTGTTATTTATTTATATGAGTTTATATATATATATACACACGATCAGATTCATGTAAGGTTTATGTGAACTTTCTGTGGATTGTAATGATAGATAAATATAATAAAAAAAAAAAAAATCTGGTGTCTTGAGATGAATGAGGATTTTATGTATGCATCTTATAATTATTTTCTTAACTACTTTTAGTTTTCAACCAATTTATTCATATCATGTAAACTGTCAATTCAACAGCTGTGGTTAAGTGTATCGTTATTAGGGATGATAGTAGGTCGGATATGATACGGGAATAATATATGTATCTGATCCGTTTAACTAATTACGAATATAAAAATTATACCAGTACACAGTTCTAATATATCGGGGTCCCATATGAATTCCCGTTCATACACGAATTTTACTTTTACTGATACAAATGTGTCGATACATATAACTCGACTCTAATATACCGGGTCCAATCCACGTGGAGATGTTTATCATCACTAATCATTACACATGAAAATAAATAAAAATGTCATAGTAATTGTCTTCATCCAACCAATTATCTCACATCAGTTTACTTATACAAACTGTCTGTACGTAGTTGCATCTTTATAACTCATTACTAAAAGTAATTGTTCTATTTATTAAGAATGTGAATCGAGATTTTCGAATTATATCCTAATTTGAAAAACTTATGTTGATAGTGGTTTTTCACCTCGATAAAGTTTGGATATCAAGGAGGGGCAATATGGGGTTTGTACTTGGTCAGATGAGAATGATGAGGGCCCAAAGAGGCTAAAGTCAGATGAGGGACCGGAACTCATTGTACGATGGAATTTTACCGATGACAATACCGGCTGATGAAGATGAGTAGGGATATCGACCCGACCTATAAAGGAAGTACCAGATTTGACAACATTTAAGCATTTGTGGAAGCCGACCTGAGGTGGTCCATGCTTATCGACCTGACCTGCCTGAAGGAATGAGGATTTGATCTGACGCCATTCACATCGGCATGCCGACCTGAGGGCCAAGGTTGAGGCCATGATATTTCGTACTTACAGGTATGTGACGTATGCCATACTTAGAAGTTTGGGCTTCTAGAAGGTTGATGCGACAGAAGTAAGTCAATGGCTGTAATTGGGAAGAGACTTTACCAGACGGAACAGTATTGGAGTGGTTGAACCGCCAAGTGTCACGTCAACAGAACGTGTCTCCGTAGCCAAAAGGTTGGGATGATGAGTTTTTATTGACAGTGGGTTGTTGAGTCATATGTTTGAGCAATTGTTTACTGAGTGGTTGGGCAAAAGAAAGCATGAGGCGACAATGATAAGTATGGGTGGGTAAAAAAATCGACTGAACCGAACCAGACCGTGAACCCAACCAAATCAGACCGAATTTACGATTTTTTTCTAACGGTTCGGATTGGCCCACCCCAAATGGTTTACGGTTCGGTTTAGGTGCGAATCTGAACCGCATTTGTTAAACCGAACCGAACCGTTATAATTAAAACAAAACCCTAGATATTTCCTCATCTCTCAATCTCTCTCTCTGCCGCTCATCACTCTTCTTTCATCTCTCCCTGTCACTCTCTCTCTCGCTCTCGCCATCACTCTTCTTTCATCTCTCCTAGATTTTTCCTCATCTATCACTCCGTGAATTATTGACACAACGTATTACCATTACATTTATTCAGGTTTATTATTTACATTATTATATTTTTATTGTTCTATTATTGGATTTTTGTTTTTTTCGTGAGGGTTTATTGTTTGATTATACTTTTATTTTTATGCATATCAAATTTTTTTGCTGTTTCTGTGGATCCATCACTTGCTGCTCTTAGTATAGATGATTAAGGTAACATATGTCTTTAAAGTTTCAATATGATATTTATTTTTTACTTAGTATTGGTGAATATTAACTTATTCTTTTATTAGCTTTTAAGTTTATTAACCATCATTTTTTATGTCAGACTTCTTTTAAAGATACCTACAATTAAGTTTGGAATTGAACTTATTATCTTAATTTGATTTTGGAAAGATTATTTATATGTTGAAGGTATAATTGTTGCACAGAGTCTGGTTTGTTAATATTTACGTCTGAGTAACTAACTCATTTGTAACTTTTCATGGTGGTTGTGTACCTTTTCATCTTGAAGAATAATTGAAGAACCTATGGATAACTTTGGATATTGAGCAAAATGGAGGGAGCCGTAAGCCACTCTTCAGGATGAAGTCGTCCTTAACATTGTTGTTTTATTAGCTTCCAATTTCAATGTTGTACTCATGACTTTACTGAGATTTAATTTCGTTAACTTGTATACTTATGTCTTACGATTGGTTGCAAGTAGACCCGGCCGGCGGTTCGGTTCCGGTTCGGAATCGAACCGAACCGGCCGGTTTCCGGTTCCACAAGTGTGGAACCGGAACACCGAACCAAACCGGAACCGAACGGTTCGATTCCGGCTCGGTTCAGTTCAAATATTTTTTTTTTTTGAAAATTAATAAAAATAAATGAAATGAATTTTATAAATAAAAAAAATTATTACATTGAAGAGTTTGGGCTTAAATTTTTAAAAATTTAAGTTGCCTACGTATCCTCCAAGGGTGAGAGGAATCAGAGATCACGTAGTTCCATTACAAGTTTTAGTCTTTTAGACATATCCCTTTTGTAAATTATAATTTTACAATTATCAATCATCATTATCAGTTGATCATTCGGCTCCGGTTCCGCTTGCACTTGTTGCAGAAGCATTATCGAACAAATCTTCAAAATCATCGGGGGCATCTTCTTGTTGTCTCAGATTAGCTCGAGTCAAATCATCCACACAAGTTGTTGCTTCTAGAGTGCTTTGATGTAATGAAGATCGCCTAGCTTCCAATATTGCTCGTTGATATCAATGTCAAATTCAACCGGATGATGTTTCTCCATGTGCTTGATCATATTGCCGTATCCACCAGAAAATTTATAGATAACCCCACAATAGTTGCAAATTGCTCGTTGTGAACCATCTTCTAGGCGTTCTAAAGTAAAATGAATTTTGAAAATATCCGAGGACCGAGCCTTAACTTCTCTTCTCCGTGATTGTGCACTGACACTAGGGCCGCTCTCTTGGGTTGGCATATTTGACATAATGTTCTCAGATGAGCTTGCCATTTTTTGTTTGAGAAATTAGGAAGAAAAATAAGAAAATTGAATAATTGTGATGTGAATGATAACAAATTAACAACTAAATGAATTGAGATTGAGAATAAGAATATAAGATTATAAGAGAATTGTACTGAAGTAAGATTGAGAATAAGAGATTTATAGAAAATGAGAGAGTTGAGAATTTGGTGTGATGAAATTATGAAAAATGAATCCTATTTATAGAATTTTAGAATTTTTTTCATACCAAAAACGCCCCTAAATATAACCGTTTTATTACCGTTATTAGGGGTACATTAGTAATTTATATTTTATATAATAAATATTTTTTTTTATTTGGGCAGGGAGCCCCCCCCCCCCCACGGCTATTAGCAGTTGGGGGTGTAGGGTTCCTGTTGGAACCCTACGATTCCAACTGGAACCGTCCGAGTTGGGGTGGAACCCCAACCGAACCGGTCCCATTCCGGTTCGGTTCCGGAACCGGAACCGGAACCTTGGCCGTGTCTAGTTGCAAGGTGACTGCAAAATGGTATTTTTTTGAATATTTGAAATCGTAGTCTCATATTTGTGTGATGTTTATTTTAAGAGTCACTGCTCATTGGCACCATACACATTTCCCT
Source organism: Zanthoxylum bungeanum (assembly GCA_019454045.1). NCBI lineage: Eukaryota > Viridiplantae > Streptophyta > Magnoliopsida > Sapindales > Rutaceae > Zanthoxylum > Zanthoxylum bungeanum. Next base: position 657,075 of record SKCR01024900.1, on the reverse strand, counting down.
TAAGTGGATGAAAATTTATTTTAAGTAGAATAATCCGTAAACCGTTGGTTTAAAAAATTTTCAATCCGAACCAAACCGTTATTTAATGGTTTGGTTTGAGAGATAAAAAAATCGGACCGTAAAATATGGTTTGGTTTGATTTTTAACAAAAACCGAACAAAACCAAACCGCGCCCACCCCTAATAATAGGGTGGCGTAGGCTAATATTATGGGTTGGTGGAACAGTGGATTTGGGAGCATATATAAAATGGATTGAAGCCACGGATTCAATGGTTAACAATTTTCATATTCATTACTTGTAAAAAGCTATAAAGGTTTAGTGATAGAGAGAGAAAGGTGGTTGGTTTCGACCCCGAACACGTAATAAAATTACCCCCCCCCCCCCCCCTTATCCCATGGACGTAGGTTGGAGACACTCTCCGGTGAACCACGTTAATCGTTTTCTCTGTGATTTTTTATCTACTTGCTAAGTTTGTTTTGGTTCTCTACTAACCAAATAAATTCAGAGAGATTTGATATTTGAACAAACATTAAACCTTATGGAAAAAATAATTTGGTAAAAATTATAGTATAGGAGATTTGATATTTGAATCCCATTCATATATATTATATTTAGGAGTGATGAAAAATATATATTTATATAAAATAAACATGAAATAATTCGTTATGTACATTATCAACCTATAAGAATATTCAAGTAATTTCATCTGTCATATGATGGGCACCTGAAAATATGTCCTTATTTTCTATAATTCTCATGAATTGTCACTATAAATTGATCAAGACATTTTTTTTTTTTGAATCGTTTGAAATCTTATCACCAGACCACATTTTTCGGATTTAAGTATAGCAGGTAAAATTTCCGACTGTCCATATAATTATAAGAAACGCACTCCCTGAATTCAAACTCATGATCTCAATGTAAGATCACGAACCCTATATTATCAAACCACGTCTCTCGGGGACAATTGATCAAGACATGTGAAACACAAATCACAGAAAATTGTTCCACATATTATTGAAAGCTACTTATTATATTATTCCTTGCAATTGTTGCCAATCAAACAATGGCCTAAAATGCTATCAATTTTTTTTTTTAATCATACATCACTCTTTAGTCTCTATCCATCATTTTATGTCCATAATTTTGCCTAGATAAAGAAGTGATGAAATGAATTTCTACAAAATTGACACCTTATGAAAATTAGAATATGGGGGAAAAAATGTAAGTATTATGCCTTCATTAGTATCCAAAACCAATGTTAATTATCATACAATTCAATTTTCAAATACCCATAAAAGGATTATTGGTGTAGCAGAAGTCATTGCCCTCGTTGTTTTTATGTCCATTTTTTTTTTATTGTTACATAATTATCATAATCTATTTATTAGTCTCCAATGTCGTGGTTTGGTAGTGTAGGGCTCATGATTTCACCTTGAGGTCATCGGTTCGAATCCAGAGAATGCATTTCTTGTAAGAGCATGGGATAGCTGAGGATTTTACAAGCTCCGCTTAAGCCCGGAAGGGGTGGTTTGATGGCGGAGTATCTAACGATTGCAAAAAAAAAAATTAATAATAATAATCTATTTATTAATAATAGTTTAGTATCTAATTTATTTATTTTTCAATCATATATTTATTTATTGTCCTTTAAGTTTCAATTACTTTGTGTGAAAGATACAATTAATTTTTGAAAATTGTGAAAAAGAAAACATCAGTATCAAATTTACTTCAACAAGATGGCATACTTGCTATGGAACAAACATACCATTTGGATTGTTTCTGATGATTGCCCATAACTCAAGTAATATTAACTTATGCTGATTAATCATGTTTTGTTAATTTGTCATATCTACAAGCTTCAATTAAATAATATCAGTTCAATTAATTAATGTTGCAATTTATTTTCAGTTGCGTACGGGCCAAATTTGGCCCGAGGGAAATTTCGACATTTTGCTCCAAGACCACCACTAAATGCACCCCCGAAACTCCCTAACCAAACCCCAAAGACATAGTGCAGGCCCAGACCCAGCGAACACCAATGCCCTTAACCGTAAGATCATCCAAAAGTTAGTCCACGTAACGCCAATCAGTTCCAGCCTACAACGGGCAAAACGTAGTAATTATATCTCATGAAGTCGACCGTTATCATAACCCAACGGACGAGCAATCAAAAGGGAAATAAAGGCACACGTTACAGGAGCATGAATATAGAGGAAACGAGGCTCCCTGGAAATGGATGATTATTCAACCTCAAGCACTTCGACCCATTGCTGGATATACTTTCTCCATTGCTCTCATCACCATCTACCTACCGCCCTCACGGCAGTCTACACGGACCAAGGTAACATCTGACCTTGCTCCTCTTTCTACGACCTTTGCACCTCACTACCATCACTGACTTGGGCGTCGGAGTGCCTACGGCATCCACCACACTGGTGGGTAGACCCTCCACGCTCATCCTACTTCTTTGTTTTGCAGGATCGTCAGTGCCCCTCTTTACGAAATCTCGATTGTAGACGTCGGGCGAAAATCAGCGTCTACAATAACACTATTCACTCAACTTGATTTATTATCCTATATTGCTTCCCTTAAGCCATATTCAAACACTTATCGTGAATGGACGTGTCTTAGTAGTGTGAGATTCATGATCTGATCTCTATGTCATGGGCTCGAATTCAGGATGTGCGTTTTTTGTAAGAATCTGGTAGAACCAAAGATTTTACCTGTTTTGCTTAATTTCGGATCGGATGATTTGACGGCAGGATTTCCGACGTTTAAAAAAAAAAATAGTCCAAAAACTTGTTAGCATAATAAACAATTTCACTTTTTTTCCTGTAAACATGTGAAAGAAAAATAATTAAACCCATTTGTTGAAGCCCGTTAGTTTAATAATTGTGAGCTATGCAAAATGTTGATGGACCTTTTTCAAATTAGCTAAAGTGAAGATAAAAATAATATCAGTTCAGTTAATTAATGTTGCAATTTAGCTTAAAATTCACTGAATAAAGGGAAAAGAAAACCCAATTTCTCACTGATTTTGATTTCATATTGTTTATTTGTTAGTAAATTCTCTAGACATAAAAACATAAAAGTACTCGTATTTTGGCCATAGGCGATAGCGTCGTTGGTGGAAGGGAAGACTTCAGGAAGCAAAAAGCGTAAATGATGAAAGTTCGATCCTCCGCTGAAACACAAGTCTTGACTTACTTAATGTTATATGTGATGAGGGTCGTGCATATACCCAGTTTATATTAGGGGTGGTAATTTGGGTCATGATTCGTTTATTCGTTCGATTCGATTCGCTTTAAAGTGAATACGGGTTTGAAAAAATAGATTCGTTTAATAAATTGGTCAATTCGATTCGATTTGTTTATTAAACGAATCGAATACGAATTAAGCTCATGGATTCGTTTATTCGTTTTATTTCATAGTTCTTGTTAATTTTCAAGTAAGATTCGATAAATTATAACTAATTATCATAGAAACAGTAATATTTTCGATATTGGTGAGATATTTTGAGTAAATATATTAATTACATATTTCATATGTATATATTTATGAGGAATTTATGTAAATCAAGTGTGGTAAATTATTTTATTAATATATCATTGACTAAACGAATAACCGAATATTCGTATTCGATTCGTTTAATAAACGAATCGAATACGAATCCTGATATTAGGATTCGTTTAATAAACGAATCGAATACGAATCCATCACATTTTGATTTGATTCGTTGATTCGTTTTGTCACCCCTAGTTTATATTCTTTTATATATAACGAATAACAAGGCTTTGAAATTATTTCAGTTTTTACAAAGAGGATTTACCAAAACAGAAACAAAAAATTAATAGTTGTGACCGAAAATTCAAAGCCTCCGGCCCACGGTAATCAAAAGAAATACTGGATCAAGTCCAACAGATTTGGAGGCCCAGGAAATGAAGGCCCAACTTAGGATCGTAATGGGACTTTTATTCAATTTTCTATTTTGTCACCCGTCTTCATGTGATAATTAATTATATAAATATATTAAAGAGAGTATTATAGAGAGTATATTCATGATGTCAATTCATTTATAATCGTCTTGCTTCCACTGAAAATAAACTCAACCAACTTAATTATATCAATTAAAAAAATTGAGATTTATTTGTGAGAAAAGTTTTTGCCAAATGTTAATGGTCAGTTGCGCGAAAGAGTGGAGATAGTATATCATGTTTCAGGTGCATATGTCATCTCTCTCACAATATCTGGGTCCCACACAATTGTGGGACTCAGCTGTTGTGAGAGAGATGACATATACACCCGAAACATAATATAATTTTTCGAAAGAGTGAATGATTCTTACATCCCGTAATTACCAAGTTAAAGAAGCAAGATATAATTTCTAGTAGATATAATATTGATATTACATATTTTATCATGCTATATTTATATCTAATGAGTTAGCATTATATTGTTAGATACTCTGATCTTTAACAAAAAAAAGTCAATTTGATGTTATATTGTTAGCGACATACTCTCAATATGTATTTTGATGATGTAATATTAGAAGTCACCGACGCGTATTAGTGGACATTATAAAAAGATGTTGAAGCACATTGGTGGTGAAGAGCAATGAATGTGAAGACTAACGTCTTATCGAAAAATATCTTGTGTAGTCTTAGCTCATGACTCTATTTGTAAGTGAGTTGTTAAAATAATTTTCTAAGCTCATATGACATATGCACACTCATATTAGTGCATTAGGGTTATGTACAAAATATTTTTAACCTTCAAATCCTGATATTTTGGCACTGATACAGACATATCGGTCCCCGCACCGGCATAACGGTACCTATGCTTTGTTCTAAACAATTTTGCATCACCTCTGGAACTAGGCTACTCCATACCGGTCACTTATATCGGTCCCTCTAGAGTTTTCACAGCTACTGGAACCGGCATAGAGCATATTGGTCTTCATACCGGTCAACCTTCATATCTTACATGCTCTCGGAAATCGGCACAGACCATATCGGTAAGCCAACCGGCATACCGGCCTCCATACCGGTCAGTCATCCGGTACAATGCTTGAATCTTCAATGATAATATAACCGTTATACTTTGACAGAACGACATACCGACCTCTACTGACCGGCATACCGATCCTAGACAGATCAGTTGAGACAATTTACACATTCACTAAATATTGAGTCCCAAATTCATTTTTGTCAAACTCTTGCACCTTCATACAATTTTTTTAAGGCAAAAACATAGAGTTTACAAAAACCTTCATTATCATACACTCTCATACTCAAGCTCGCACACTACACCTTTATATATTTAGTAATGAGCTTATAACACTTGGGTTAGCAACTCATATCTTAAATATTCTTATCTTTTGTGAGTGTCAAAGTGATATTGTAAAATCTTCATATTCAAACACTTGAGGTTGTTAAATCCCATTATGAGTGGATATACTCAAAATGGTGGATTGTAAAGGTTTGTGAGTGAGCCTATCGAGAAAACTCATTGTAAAGATTCTAAGAGTGAACTTAGGGATAAAACTCATGTAAAGGCTTGGAGTGAACCTATGAGACAAAACTATTGGTTGCAGATGAGCCACGAAAAACTCGGTGTAAGTTGTGGATTCGACTCCGTGGAAAACTTCAAGCGCGGTTTGGGGGAATGAACGTAAGTATTGTTGGCCGAATCACTATAAATCACCGGTGTCATTTCTCTATCCCTTAACTTTTAATTATCGTAAATTTATTTTCATATTAGTATATTAATTAGAATCTTGCTATCATGGATTAATATATTGTCATTGAGAAAATTGACTCAAGCTAAATTGGTAAAGTTACTAGCTTAGTAGCGTAAAATCGGTAAAATAATATATTTCCGCATATTTAGGCTATTACCCAATTCACCAAACCTTGGATATAGAATTGTGTTTGTTGTGTGCTTGTACGTAATTTCATTTACAAATTTAAATTAATGTTAATTATTTGGGATAAAATTTCATGCTACGTTTTTTTTTTGTTTGGATGTCATGTTACTTGTAACTTGTAAGTGTATAATTATTGTTATCATTTATGGGTGGCTAAGATTTTTTATTTTTATTTTTCGTATTTTCACACTAAATCACTCATTTTGTATTTTATTTAACTAAAAAAGAATCAATAATAATACAACCACAAATAGCTAAACAAATGCGAAATTGACAGTTTATGTGGCACGATTGGATTAGTTGAATAAAAATATCACATGCCCCATATGATTATTTTCATAATTATTTTCGTTCTTCAACCAATTCATTCATGCCATATAAGTTACTAACCGAGGCTTTTGTATGATATTGTAGTGAGATAATAAAATTATGTTTTGGTCAAAATTTAATTTTAAGTATTTGATTAATAATGATTAATTATTATAATTTATTGGGATTTCTTTTAAAATCTTAGACTTACAAAAGCTAATATTTTTAGTTCTTACTCACCAGTAAAAAGTTTTTTAAAAAAATACTTTTACATAAGACGAAACGACCATCTAACTTCTTACATATTCTTCAACCTCTTTATAAAATAGCTACACTACTGTTATTTTCCCAACTGTATTTAGCGTTTAACTAGGGGTGGTAATTTAAGTTAAGATTCGTTTATTTATTCGATTCGATTCAATTCGCTTCAAAGCGAATACGGATTTGAAAAAATAGTATCGTTTAATAAATAGGTCAATTCGATTCGATTCGTTTATTAAACGAATCGAATACAAATTTAAGCTCATTGATTCGTTTACTCGTTTAAAATTCATTTTATTATTTTCTTTTATTAGTTATTGTGATTTTTTCAATTAAGATTCGAGAAATTATAGCTAATTACCATTGAAAAAAATAATATTGTATATATTTGGTGAGGTAGTTTTAGTAAATAAATTAATTACATATTTCAAATGTATATATTTATGAAGAAATAATGTAAATAAAATATGGTAAATAATGTTATTGAATACTATCATGACTAGACGAATATCCGTATTCGATATGTCTAATAAACGAATCGAATACGAATTCTGATATTAGGATTTGTCTAATAAACGAATCGAATACGAATTTTGATTCGATTCATTTAGGATTCGATACAAATTCAATTTGTTGATTCATTTTGTCACCCCCTATGTTTAGGGGTGTTAAAAAGATCCGGACTCGGGTCCGGTAAGACCCGGATTTGTAAAAAAAATTTGCGGACCCGAGTCTTTATATTTAAGACTCGAATTTAACCGGATTGGGATACGAGTCCGGGTGATTCCGGACCTGGGTACCCGAGACCCGTTTAAATTAAAAAATATATATATATATAAGTATAAAAAAAATGAAAATCTCTAATTCTCTAATCAGTTCATCATTCTTCATCTTCATCACGCTCTCGACATATGTTCAAACTTGTTGTGATATTGTTAATACTTAATATTAAACAGTGGAGCTTAAAAAAAACAGTGGAGGAACGAGGTGCTTGCGGATCCCGGTATATCCGGACCCGTTCCGAATATACCCGAGTCCGGACCCATATGAGTTTTCCCGGGTCCGCATCCGAACCTGGGATATCTGAAGTGCTTACGGATCCGGATCTGAGTTCGGATCCGGATTTTACCATCTCTACCTACGTTTATTACATGTTACTGTTTATCAATTATGTATACGTTTGTTACCATACATTTTTTTTTTTTATCACAATACCTTATACAACCTTATTTATTTTACCGAGAGATTTTATCTCATTTTATTCTTTAGTAAAAGTATATGGTTATATTTAACTATTATTAGTACGAGACTCAATCTTTATGCGGGTGAGTAAAATTTAAATGCTATTTAAATTTACATATTTAAAAAAAAAATAAAATCATATGTGATTGTTTAAGAAAAACACAGGACTTTTATATGTACTTTATCTACTAGTGATTAATTATACATAGTATATTTTGTTCATAGAAGCTCGGATCACGAGGGAATCTAAATCTAACAAAATGCATATTAAAAAAAATACTCTTTCAATTTTAAAACCTTGAACTCAAATCACAAATGGTTAATTACATGATTTTCACCCAATCTTTCAGGCCACTATTATGGTACCCAAAGGTATTTGATACCACTGGGGTATAAATATGTTATTTTTAACATCGAACATGTAACTTAAATCAATAAATATATAATTAATTTTATGTTTTGAAAAATGTCATGATTATCAGAGTTTGCATGTTTAATGATTTAAATTACATGTTTAATATTAAAAAATACATATTTAAATCAAGGATACGAAATATTTTTGGGTACTGTAGATGAACCCAGTCTTTCAACCAGGAAAACCAAGGGTTGCGAGATTTTTGTAACATAAATCAATATGTTGAAGGTCAAATTATAATACATTGTTTTCCGTTTTGTTATTTTCCCCTTGTTTTTCTCCGTTTGGTAAGGAGAAAATCACGATTAAAGACAAAGTACTTAACCCTAGTTCCTTCCTCACGCTATAAAAAAAAAGTTAAGTAGATTGGATAAATTTTGAATTAGGATTTACTGTTAAGATTATTATGAATATTAAATCAATAAATAAATAATAAATAATATTTATAAAAATATTCGACACAAACCTCAGTTATATAACTCACAGAATCTAAACCTAAATTCTCTCCTATCCAAGTTCTAGATTTTCCCAACTGCTAAGATAAAAAAAATCACATGCATGATGCCACCCAAAAAAACAACACATAAAATATTAGTCAAAGAATCTAACACTCGAGAATGATTTCCATCCAAGACTACACATGATCAATCATAGACCTCCAGCCTATAATTTCCCATTCTTCTCATTCCACGAGTAAATCTTTAGTGCAACAGTGGTATGAATGACGTGGTACCACCAACCAATTAAAAAATAATATGTTTAATTTTCTTCATAATTTTTAGTTGTTTTTTGACGTTTTAGCACGCGTGGCAAAGGATGATTAGCTTGTTGCATGGATGACGTGGTACCACTATTGCATCAAAGATTTTCTCTCATTCCACGGCCCCACCATTTGCAAATTCTCCACGTGTCCGTCACTAATGGGTCGGTGGACCATACATGATCTTCATAATTCCTCTCTCCCGCACACCGTCCCCACATTAAATACGAACCGGGTTAGACCCAACAAATAGTTAACAAAACCCGGTTCAACCTGTAAAGCACGTTTCTACATCGGAAACCGAACTTCATCCAGTCATGTCCCTCCACGTGGTGTAACCCCATTGGAGATATCTCTGGAATCCAATGAGAACATTTTCGTTATAAAAATAAACTACTCTGGTTTTGCTTTTCTTCATTGCTTCCCTCCCTCGCTCTGAACTCCCCTCAACCCAAGCAACCAAAATGGCGCGAAGCATGCATTCTTTCCCGGGTAATGTTCCCCTGCTTCGCGCTCTATTCTTCCTGTGCTTGCTTTTCCCCCTCCGTCCAATCAGCGCCAGCCAACACGACTACCACAGAGCTCTCCACATGAGCATTCTTTTCTTCGAAGGCCAACGATCAGGCAGGCTCCCTCCGGATCAACGTGTAAAATGGCGCCGCGACTCCGCATTTCACGACGGAGCCACCGCCGGTGTATGAACCTCTGCTTCACATGAACGTCATTTTGTAAAATCTGACTGAGACTCATGTACTTTACGTCGTTTCTAATGTGCTTTGTTGTCGTTTCAGGTTGACTTAACGGGAGGTTATTACGACGCCGGAGACAATGTGAAGTTCGGTTTCCCGATGGCGTTCACGACGACGATGCTCTCATGGAGCATTATCGATTTTGGTAAAAACATGGGGCCGGAGTTAAAGTACGCAGTCAAGGCCGTTAAGTGGGCGACGGACTACTTTCTTAAAGCAACGGCGAAGCCTGGCGTAGTTTACGTTCAGGTTGGAGACGCGTTCAGTGACCACAACTGCTGGGAAAGGCCAGAGGACATGGATACGCTTCGAACGGCGTACAGTATCGACGCCGCTCACCCTGGCTCTGACGTGGCAGGCGAAACCGCCGCTGCATTGGCCGCTGCTTCCATTGTGTTCAGATCACGTGACCCTCGGTACTCAAGGCTCCTGCTTAATCGAGCCATTCAGGTAAGTCAGCCGTTACGTCGCCGTTAACTGTTGCTTTTCCTTTAAAAAAATAATTTAAACTTCAATTTATCGTGAGAAATTGACCGTTATGTGTGAAAACGGTTACTTTGTTAGGTCTTCGATTTTGCCAACAGACACCGGGGTGCGTACAGCTCCAGTCTGTATCACGTAGTCTGTCCTTTTTACTGCAGCGTGAACGGTTATCAGGTAAAAATCACTGCTGTATAGTAAATATCAGTCTAAATCAGAATTTCAATATTTTTTTTATCATTATTTTCAAAATCGGACTTATTGATTCGGCCATTTAAACGGTGTCTGAAAAACTGATAAAATTGACTTACAAAATAAATAAATCTATTTAATTGAAAAATATTAAAAAAAATTTGGACCGATTTTGATCGTTTTTTATAAATCCGATTTTTTTCTTGCCTTTGTCCTGTCGGACCTGCCAATTCTGAAAACAGTATTTTTTATTCCTTTATCCTTTCTCAATTTGAATTCCGGTGACAATCTTAATGAAGATCACTCGACCACGCCCTTTGAATGAAATATTAGTCGTCAATTACTTTTACTGATAATAATTATTAAACAATCCGGACCGTATAATTTGAATCCGCGAGATTCCAATTAATGTATTAGAGTTTCTTCGTTAATGTTATCTTCTTTTTTTAAAAAAAAAAATAAAAATTTGTAGGACGAGTTGCTTTGGGGAGCAGCGTGGTTGCACAAGGCCTCAAGAAGGCGCGAATACAGAGAGTACATATTGCAAAACGAGGTCGTATTACACGCTGGAGATACAATCAATGAGTTCGGTTGGGATAACAAGCATGCTGGCATCAACATTCTCATTTCCAAGGTAATTACATATATAATTAATTGAATAATTTATCCAAATCAGGGATTTAATAAATTAATAATAAATCATATTCTACTCGTTTAAAAATAATTTATGGATATTTTAATTATGTAAAAAACATTTGTCTTCTCTAGTGTTTTTATTCCTCGTCTTGTGTTTTTGTAATGGTATTAGGGGACTGATTTCAGTAAATAATGCTTTCATTTGAAAAATATGGGACGTGTCTCAAAATCAAGTAGATGGGAATAATTTGTATTATGATTTATATTGGGTCCCACATATAGGTGGGTCCATCTCTCTCTTTACTTTTATAATTTGAGATCAAAGTAGAGTCACATGCTGAATTTATGGGCGTTGTTAAAGGTGTTTGAGCGTATTTTTCAAATATTGATTTATAATTTTTTTTATATATATATTAGATAAAATTATATATATTTGATTAATCAATCCATTATTTAATATTGATTACCTTATCCCATCTACAGTGACAACTTATTATATTTTTCTAGATAATGTTTAAATTGGCTGCCATTTTTTTTAATCATAAAATTGATATTAGATATTTTTACACGATTCTATATTTGTCTGTAAATTTTTTATTCAAATTGAAGCATAGGATCATAGAAAAAGTGAATGAATTAGGACTTTAATATCACATTTTCATCAAATTCTTATTGCAAAAAAATCTAAATGGCGAATATTTTGATTGATAATTTCGATCGCATTCAATGCCTTAAGAAAGCAAAAGTCCAGGGTGACAGTTTCTTTTTTCTCTTTACATTCAAAGGAATTATATATGGTGGGTCTACATGCTAGATCCTTTAGATCTTCAGATTAGTCGAATATATTAATTATCTTCTATAATGTAAATTTAAAGAAAATAGCAGTCATAAAGTAGGAATATTAAGCCAATGATTGCACATGATTTAGCATACAATTAGGCTTTTTCATTTTTTTGTTCTTGACGTTACAATCAGTACATTCCTTCACCCGGAAAAATGGAAATTAAAGAAGCTCTTTTGTGTGGATTTAGGTGGACCCGATTAAGGTCTGGTTCCGAATCGGAACCGAATCAGTTGGAATCGGATGAATTCGGTTTCGGTTTCAACCGGTTCCGGAACCGGAACCGAATTTGACCGGTTTGGTTAGGGTTCGGACCCTAACTGAACCGGTTGGAACCGTAGGGTTCCAACCCTTTCCCCAGCGGCTACTAGAATTCAAATTCAAATTTAGACAAAAATTTTATTTGAACTACCAATGTAATTATGTAAGTTTATTATATAAATTCAAATTCATAATTTTAAATTAAATTTATTTTTTAATCCCAATTTTTTATTTTAAAAAGAGTAAAAAAATTTCGATTCCGGTAGTATGGAATCGGAACCGGAACCGGACCGGAATGTGGAATCGAGAACCATTCGGTTCGATTCTGATAACCGGACCGCGGACCAGATCTAGATTTAGGGTCTCTCTTGCCTCTTCAATCAAAACCAAATTAAAGTGCTTTTGTGCAAGAATTGCGGTGGCCTCAAATTCGTCCGTAATCGGTAATCAACTGTTGCATGCATGTGGTTTAAACTTGCAACGACGACGTTTCTTCCCATACTTATAGAATAGTCACAGCCAATTGTTTTTTTTTTTTCACCCAACAATAATAGCTTTTCTTGAAAAGTGATTCTGAGTTATTGTTGAGGGGTCTTCCATCTCAGATATTCAGATATAGCTTTTACTCATCTCGTCGTTTTCATGCTTTTAATATATACTTTCCCATCAACAAAGAACAAAAAAATAACCTTATCTGTATGAATGTACGAGCCTGCATGGAGTCTTGCAAAAAAAATAAAAAATAAAAAAGCGAATAAAATAAGATACATTGAAGCCAATGTATAAGACAAATATCGAATGTACGTATAATACATTTATACTTTATATTAATTTCTTAATATTAAATCTGTGACAGGAAGTGCTGATGGGAAAAGCTGGCTACTTTGAGTCTTTCAAGCAAAATGCTGATGGGTTTATCTGTTCTTTATTGCCTGGAATTTCTCATCCTCAAGTTCAATACTCTCCAGGTATATATATGTTATAGATTTTCTCTTTGCGCTTTGATTAATTTGTAATACCATTAATTAATTTAATCATTTTTCTTTTATTCTTATTTGAAAAAAATTAAGGTGGATTGATCTTCAAGGCTGGAGGAAGTAACATGCAGCATGTAACGTCACTGTCTTTCCTTCTTCTGGCTTATTCTAATTATCTAAGCCACGCCAATAAGGCTGTGCCATGTGGCTCGAGATCCGCCTCCCCTGCCCTTCTCAGACAATTGGCCAAGCGTCAGGTAATTCCTCATATTTATCTGCGAATGAGCCGAATTTTTAAAAATACAATCATTTTTTAAATATTTTTTAATTTAAATTTGGTCTAAAAAACATATTTAAATGATATATTCAAAATTTAATAAATATTGAATTTAAGAAAAATAGCCCATTTGTCAACCCCTAAATAAAATTGATCCGTTACAGTCCAATCCACATCACTATTAATTTTTTTTTTTCTGACAAATCAACGGTTAGATCTTTGTCTCATATTTTGAACAATCGAAAGATGGTCCCTTTATTAAAATGGCTTGATTATCAAGGCACCTCACTCACGTGATAAAACAAAGGAAATAAAATTAAGATTATTTGTGGGTCCTACCAGGTGGACTACATCCTTGGAGATAATCCACTGAGGATGTCTTACATGGTTGGATACGGTGCACGTTACCCTCAGAGGATCCACCACCGGGGCAGCTCGCTACCATCTGTTCAGGTCCACCCAGCCCACATAGGGTGCAAAGTCGGGTCTCAATATTTCCTAAGCCCAAATCCGAACCCGAACGTACACGTTGGGGCTGTTGTAGGTGGGCCAAATGTGACCGACGCTTTTCCGGACTCAAGGCCCTATTTTCAAGAGTCGGAGCCCACAACGTATATCAACGCTCCACTTGTGGGCCTGCTTGCATACTTTTCAGCCCATTATTGATGTTAATGAGTGTAACAAGAATGATCAAATTATAGTAGTGGTGCGCAAAATGGTCACCCTTCCTAATGGCTGCTATTAATTATTTAGTATAGTTTGTGGACGTTAGCTTTTAATCCTTTTTTTTTTCTTTTCTTTTCTTTTTTCGAAGTTCTATGCAATGTAAGAATTGAATCGTAATGGAATTGTCAATGAAATTGCCTTGTCAATGACTGCCAAATTTATAATACCAAATCTGACCCAAACCCAAGTCTGTGGTCCTTTAAATACATACATATACAATTATATCTTTCTTTTATTTTAACCAGGGTGTCTAGGCCAATTTACACGCACCTCGATAACCATTAGGATCTGTGCTCCGTGTCCTCAGAAGTTTCCCAACACAGATAAGAGTAAGTCGTTGGCTTTTTACATTAGGGGACATGCCCCCAAGAAAATGCATCTATTAGAATTCAAATCTTGAACCTGAAAAGAAGCAAACTACTCAAGCTCAAAGCTTTTACCACTGAAGCAATCCCTTGAGATTATGTCCTTGTTAATGGAAAGTATACATTCATTTGTGTAACAATATATTCTACAGCAAAAGAACTTCTCAATACAACCCAATTTTTTAGTTTCTTACATAATCAATCAGTGAAAAGAATACAACCCAATTCCCTAACAAGATAATTACAACAAAAATTCCTGAACAAATCATTTGGTCTCGTTGTACAAAATCCAATGAACTCGTCGTAGAACTATCAGCCTGCCATATGTTCAATCAACTTGGCCACCACCCTGTATGCGTATTTCCTCTCTTGGAGGAACAAACTCGGTGTAACTGTGTTTTCTGACAGAAATGAGAATAGATGTTTCCGAAAGATCCCACTGCTGGCTACGAGTTGCAGGAAATACAAATGTTTCTACGAGAATACTGCAGTCATGAGTGCAAATCCTATAATCACAGAGCTTGTGACAAAGTCACCACCACAGATGTACTGTGAAGAGCAGCTGGAGGTTGTTGTATTGGATGAAGGAGTCAATGATGTTCTGTTTCTAATGGTGCCGTGTCCTCCAAGGCTACACTCACAAAACATTGTGTAAATGAAACTTCCGTAAGGAGCGCAAGAAGAGATAATAGTAATAATGATCTTAGAGACTAGGTATTAATATTCTTCCAACATATTGAAGCTTCTATAGCATACCTTCCTGGGAATTTACAAGAACCATGACCTGCAACAACGAAACAATATTAGCAACTCTACAAAGTACTATTTTTAGAAACTCTACAAGGTAAAAATAAAATAAATGTTTGCCATCTGTATCACATAAGAAAGAGAATGTCCATTTTACATTCTTCACCATTGTAGATGGCGCCTATTACCAATTCATATATTTTCACAGTATCCTTCATTATTCTAAAAATAGCCATGTCGCAGTTACGTACTTGGGTCAGTGGTAGTAATGGTAGCCACCCCTTTGAAATCGCAGGTCCCAGGAGATTTGACCATCTTTTGATAATATGCATTGAAAGCATATGTTGAATGTGAAATCACATTATCCGGCTCGTAACATGGCTGACCCTGCAACAGAGGTGAGCAATCAACTTTTCCTGGACCACAGGCCCAATCCAAAGCTGCCTGTAGCATCTTTTTATCAGCACCTTCCTTGGCAACACAGAAGGTTTGGTTTGTAGTATCATTTGCTAAAACAGTTCCGGCACCTGTCAAGTGTAAGGTATAAACTGATACTCCATTGGCATCAAATAGACCCCAGTTTTTTTCAGAGACTGACCCAGGTCTCAGATCCTCATTGTAAAGCTCGTAAATATAAGTACTAACCGCAATCCCAGGGTGTTTTGGAGTTCCTGTGTTATTAAGCACGTGCCTGATCAAGTTACTGTTGTAAGTGTTAGCATTGTCAAGTGTTGCATCTGGCTCAGATGAGTCACCCTTTGAGGGCCAGCCAGACTCCAGCACGACAAGGGGCATATTGGTGAAGTTTAGATCGGACATTGCAAAATATGCTGCATCAACGATGGCATCAAAGACATTAGTATAATGTAGGAGGGTGTTAGCATCCACAGCTTCCTTATTAGGTGGGAGAGGAAGGAAAAGTGCATAGTCCAATGGAATCACACCATTGAGTTGCATGTAATCATAGTATGGATAAACGTTCAGCATGAGATAGGAACCAGTGGACTGCAAAAATTTCAGCAAAGGAACCATCACTGGATCCCAGGAACGATTAAAGAAAGCTTGGGAAGGAGGAAATGAGTCAAGGATAATGGAAGATGAATGTGGGGTAGAGACTTTTATTTGATCATCGAGATTAGCAGCAACTAGAGCAGAGTGGATAAACTTTAGCGCAGAGACTAGGATGGGACCAGCATTTGGGAGGAGAGTTAGGACTTCCGAACCAACGGCAATGGCAGTGATGTTGGTGGCAGGGAAATGGGCAACAACATTGTGAGCAACCCAGTTTGCTGCTGTGGCATTGGACTGACCAATGCCAATGAGCTCATCATTGGGAATAGAAATGGTCACTTGGATCCGAGTGTTGGCAAATGCAAGGAGCATGGCTCTGTCAGCATTATAGAGCCTGACATGTCTAATATTTTGAGCCTTGAGAAGTGCCACCACCTGAGTTGGGCTTGGCATGTCTGAGAGGTCTGTACCAATGTTCACACCAATGAAGGCATCTGAAAATAAGTTACCCAATAGAACAGGTTAAGACAAGCAAATAGTTCACATTCCATCTTGGAGAATCACAGTGTTGACGACCACCACCGGACACTTTTTTCCATAAACCCAAGTAGAGATGCTAAAGTTAGAGCTGACTAACAAATTTCATATGGGATAAACATTCAGCAGACAACGGAAATAAGTTTGCAGATTGGCTTATAAAATTAATAGACCAGACCGGCAGGCATTCCAACTCACAACACAAGAGGCAAGGTCCTAAAATTTGGCCCTTTTTGTAGGCTCCATATTGTACCAAAGCACAACCACATCGCTGCTGATTATAAATTTCATTCATTGTGAACATTGCCATTAATATTTTAGAATTACCTTCGCCATTATCTAAGTAACTATATACTTGACAATAAGCATATTTTGATATTCTAATTTACTCCACCACTTATAATCCTCAACAATGTATGCCCCTCCAGTTCTTTTGATAATTAACCAAAAAAATCCTCAGCTAAGGGTATTCAGGTAAAGGACAGTCACACGAGCTGGGACACAAAATGGTAGAGATTCCCATTAAAGTTGACAGAGAAGAGATCAGAAATTTTCAAAGGAAATATTTTTCTGCAGAGGCTTCACTTCAATTATGATCAAAATAGAGCAAATGACAAAAGAGACCAGCATAAGATTGAAAAAAACACAAACCCATTTTATTTCTTCTTTTAGCCAACATATTAATGACTTGTAAAATCTATCATTAAATCCTATGAAAATTTCATGAGTACTAGTTTCATTGAATGTATCTAAATCCACAAATCTTACTTCATATCAAAGTCACTAAGTTAAATCTAAGAGAATGGCATATAAATTTGTGAAGAAAAATCCCATAATGGGTTAATATAGCAAGAACAATTCCATTCTTCACATTAACAAGAGAGCCATTGATTCAAGACAATCCTACAGAGATAAACAAGCAGTAAAATCAAATAAGCCCATCATAAAAGAAAATTCAGTTTTTTTAAAAGATGAACATAACAAAGTTAACAAAGAACAACTGATCATCTTCTGCAAAATATAAATATAAATAGTATTAAATACCCATTAAATAAAAGAAACAAACCCCATGAAAATGCAATAATGGAAAGAACTAGATGCAAAAATGAAACTGACCTTTATTAGCAGAAACAGAAGAGAGAGCCAAAAGAAAAAAAATAAGAATCACTGCCATTGAAACTTCAATCCTTCAAAAATCTACAACTCAAACCAAGTATCCCTCCAAGAAACAATAAGTAAAGTAAAGAAAACCAAAGGGT
Source organism: Zanthoxylum bungeanum (assembly GCA_019454045.1). Classification (NCBI taxonomy): domain Eukaryota; kingdom Viridiplantae; phylum Streptophyta; class Magnoliopsida; order Sapindales; family Rutaceae; genus Zanthoxylum; species Zanthoxylum bungeanum. The sequence goes on along the minus strand of SKCR01024900.1, from coordinate 639,100 downwards.
AATCCAAAAAGCCCACCAAAGAAAAATGAAATGAAAAAAGACCAGAGAGAGAGAAAAGTTGGCATCTTTTGAATGTAAAAGTAGTGGACTCGTGAACTGTTTAGTTTAGTTGTAAGGATGAGTGTTTGTTATTTCAAAAAAAAAAAAAAATTATGAGTGTTTGTCCGGTAAGTGGGGGCCGGGTTGGTAAAAATTCATTAAAATAAGGACATCATAAGATGTAATTATAACGGTTATTTCGATTCGATTTTAAATTTAACAAATTTTAAAATTCAAATCTAGTTAGTACTAAACGAAATGATACAAAATCTTAATATTGTGCATGCCAATAACTGATGGTATCGGAAGTCGTATTCACACCGAAAATGAGGGAAAGAAAAAGTGACAATAGGGAAGAAAGATGAAAGGAGAAAAGAAGAATAAAGAAGAGAGAAAGAGGGAAAAAAAGAAAAAGATGATGAGAAAAAGAAGAAGAGAGAAAATCCGGAGGTTGGTGTTACAATAAATCCAATACTCAAAAAGCTCCGGTTAGATCCTTAATATCATTGATATTCATGTCTGTAGACACTGGTTTTCACCTGAGGTCCACAATCGAGATTTTGTATAGGGGCACTGGCGATCCTGCAAAACAAAGATGTAGAATGAACGGGAGCACTGCCCACCGGTGTGGTGGGTGCCGGGGGCACTCCGACGCTCAAGTCAGTAGTGGAAGTGAGCTATAAGTAATGGAATAGCAAGGCTAGAGACTACCTTGATCCCCATGTCATGCCGTGAGGGCGGTAGGATGGTGATTATATGAATTCTGGAGAGAATCCCCCCCGGCGCTTGGAAACTCATTTCCTATATATATTTATGCTTAAGTAACGTGTGCCTTTATTGCCGTTTGATTTCTTGTCCGTTGGGTCGTGATAACAGTTGACTTAATGAGGGAGTTTTTATTGAGTTTGCCCGTTTGTAGGCTGGCAACTGTTGAGCTTATGAATGTGTTTATGAATTTAGGCGTTATGTGGGTTATCGTATGGTGGGTCCTTGGATCTGTATTGGTATGGGCCTGCGAGTCCTTGGGCCGATATATACTAAATCCGGGCTTCCTAAGAGAATGAATCTACGATGGCAGCTTGGGCCCGAAGTAAAGGTCGAAATTGCCCCTGGGTCAAATTTGGCCCAAACAGTTTGTCCCCTACTCTCTAAGTCAATGAGTCCTTGGCTTGGAGAGTACTTGACGCATGAGTCGCCTGAGACGATGCCATATTATGTTGGTGTATTCGAGCGTTGATGCTGCCTACTAATTTGAACCAAACGAATGTCAAGTTATCACTTGAATCTACAAGAGCCATTGGGGAAGTACTCAGTCATTTGGATCAGATGAAGGTCAGCATTTTAGTCATATGACATGTGCATTCCATGTCTACTACTTGACTCGATATGAGTCTATGGGGGATGTCCCCGGTCGACTGGACTTGTTTGAGGCCAGGAAGATATAAGTCATACGACATGTGTAATCCATGTCTACAACTTGACTCGGCATGAGTCGATGAGGGATGTCCTTGGTCGACTGGACTTGCTGAGGCCAGGAAGGTATAAGCCATACGACATGTGTAATCCATGTCTACAACTTTGACTCGAAATGAGTCTATGGGGGATGTCCCCGGTCGACTGGGCTTGGTGAATCCAGGAATGTATAATTCATACGACATGTGTAATTCATGTCTACAATTTTGACTCGACATGAGTCTATGGGGGATGTCCCCGATCGACTGGATTTGATGAGTCCAGGAAGATATGAGTCATACGACATGTGTAATCCATGTCTACAACTTGACTCTACATGAGTCCGTGGGGGATGTCCCCGGTCGACTGGACTTGATGAGTCCAGGAAGATATGAGTCATACGACATGTGTAATCCATGTCTACAACTTGACTCTACATGAGTCCGTGGGGGATGTCCTCGGTCGACTGGACTTGATGAGTCCAGGAGGATATGAGTCATACGACATGTGTATGTCTACAACTTGACTCTACATGAGTCCGTGGGGAATGTCCCCGGTCGACTGGACTTGATGAGTCCAGGAGGATATGAGTCATACGACATGTGTATGTCTACAACTTGACTCTACATGAATCTATGGGGATGTCCCCGGTCGACTGGACTTGATGTGTCCAGGAAGATATAAGTCATACGACATGTGTAATCCATGTCTACAACTTTGACTCGAAATGAGTCTATGGGGGATGTCCCCGGTCGACTGGGCTTGGTGAGACCAGGATCATCCTCATACTGCAAGTCAAAGGGTTTGGGGAGTCTTCAATGTCATTTGGACCAGATGAATGTCTATGAAAGTCTTCGTTCTACAGACCTGATGAAGGTCTAAGAGTCTCATTCTCATACTACTATACCTGTTGAAGGTCTAAGTAGATCATCACTCATTCTCCTGATATGGGTCCATGAGTCTACGGTTGGATGGACCCATAGAATGAATTTGATAAAGGTCCAAGTGGGTCATTACTCCTCTTTCTACCATACATTCCATGATTAGTGTAGAGTCCAGTGCGACATTTACCTCATAAGGGTATACTTTTTTTTTTTTTTTTTTTTTAAAATCATTTTTAGACGACAAGTCATATATGCGAATAGTTTTGGTCTCTGATGCTTTGTGCGCCTCCCAATTTTGAACATACCGTGTGCGTGGGCTCAACCTCTTCATGCATGTGGGGTCGCCTTTCCCTTGTACTATCGTTGCAAGCTTCTACTGGATCCCATGCGACAAAGAGTTGTGAATGGAGCCTTGCATACAGTGTAGGGTTTATCTCTATTTTTTCCTTTTGTGAGGCCTCTTTGGTTTTGCTTGTCCTCGGCCTGTGGGCTTAAATATGTATAGAAGATTTTTCATGAGTGGGTCGTCCCTTATGGTGGGCCTAGTACGTGGTCAGGAAGTCAAGTAAGTGGCTTTTTATTATGGCTTGGGATTACTTAGACATTGGGCTTGTTGGCGCTCGTGCAGCAAAAAGGATTGGGCTTATTGGCCAGCTAAGTCTGGGAATCATTTGTCGCGTGCCCTTGGTTCAACTCCAAGTGTGATCAGTTCTTCAAGTCAACAAATGACGTGTGGTGAGAGTAGTTCTGAGAATGAAGTTAGGTTGGACCACACATAATATCTGGTTTGGCATGCTGAAGTGACGAGTGACGCTGCAAGAGGCCTCACTACTAGGAAAGTAGTAACCAACTCCCAAGCAATAGAGGGGAGCATGTCACATGTTATTTTGGGCACGTGACTAATGGCACTATTGGGCAAACCGAGAATGGGCCAAGCTTAATCAACCAGGGCCAGTGTGAGAAACGGGCAAACTACAATTGCGCCTGATGCAGTCGACAAGACCAATGTTAAGCCTCTCAATGAGTATTGCTTTGCTTCGAAATTGTTCATCTTGCGTTCGACTCACTTGTAGAGAACAGCCTGTCAATCTTCATATTCTGCTACAGCTTCTTACTTTGAACCCTCGAGGTGAGGTGAGTGAATGTCTTGCTATTGAACGTGCTCTGCAAGGTGCAGACATCCGACGGGTAGAATAGATTCAAAGACTTCCAATTCAGTTCATTATCATAGGCGTCGCATGCTCATGGCGCGCTCGCTGGCGAGGGGAATGAGAGGCGTCGAGCATGAAGATATACTGCATGAATTGTTGGAGATGAATCATTAATAAACTATGATACTCTCATCTTGTCTTGCTCATCTACTGATATATATATCTTTCATGTAGGCTGGAGGACTTTCACGCTCACTGCATGCCCGTCGACTGAAACCAAGCAAGTTGGCTAGAGGCCATGCAAGTTGGCTGGAGGATACCTCTTCACTGGATTCGTGCACGTCAGCTAGGTGTACGCTAATTGGTTGGGTGCAGGTACGTCGACTGGATATATGTAAGTAGGTTGGAATTTAAAAGAAATAAAGGTCAGGCGAACATCAACCCTGTGTGTTTAACGTCATGGGCAACCTCCACAATGCACCACTCAGGAGTAAACTTTAGAAGTTGAATTTATTTAGCTTGGTAAATCTATTCCACCCTTGAAGCCATTCCTCTGAGTTCCGTTGGATCTCTCGACCAGACCAGAACTCCAGTTACGGACTGCTTACTCACTCCTCATCATGTCGGCTCTTCCTAGAATGAAAGCCAAATGAGGAGATTTTCCTTCTTCTTGGGCAGAGGTCGGCCACGCCTGCTTCTTAAGATCAAAATTGTCTTCAATTATTAATGGTTACTCACGTTGCTGGAGACGTACACGTCGATTGGGAGCATGCCTGATGGCTGGACCATGCATGGTTCGACACTTTCTATGCACGATTCGCATGCGACTTGTGTGCTTTTGTTTAATTCTGCTTTGCGGGCTTAACTTGTCTCCTGGGCTGAATTCTTTGCTTTTATTGGGCTTTTATTTCAGTCTGTGGGCTGGTCTGTTGTTTGTGGGCTTATCTCTATGTTCCCGAGTTTCAGAATTGGAGCTTCGAGTTCAGAAAAGGTGTTGAGAATAATAGAAGAAGTTCGAGTCATGGCTAGGTTTCATTGACAAATAACTGAAGAATCGGGTCGTATATTTGCTTTGATCTGCATGTAGCTTTGGCGAGTGATGCACTTTATTGGGCTATAAGTGTGTTGATGCTACTTTGATTCTAGTAGGCCTTGTAGTAGCCTCGATCAATCCAAATACTAATCCTACACACTGGTGTTTTGTCGAGTGGAACACGTACTCTTTGCGTGTTGATGTGGTGAAAACCAAAACAATCGATTTGATGAATTAGAGACAAAGGAAAATCTAGACAGGATGTATAATATGGCCCACGGTTGATGTATGATTGTGATTGTGTGCAAGTGGCGTACGTGGTGAATGATATGAGAATGGCTCATGCTTGACGACTGACCTTGGGCTTTTCAGTTTTGCTCAAGGCATAAGTCCCACTCTACAAGTGTCTTATGTGCAAGATAAAAGGTCCAATCGGTGGATTCGTTTTTAATATGTGGGATGTCTCCACTCTACAAGACCTTTATGAAAGTCTGGACCTAATGAGGGTCCATTAGTACGGTCGACTAGACCCGATGAAGGACCAACAAGGTCCCCATTCCCAATTCCTAAGACCTGTTAGAAGTCGACTAGACCTGAGTAAGGCCTATAAAATTCTTCATTATACTATATATATGATAGAGGATACCCTACGTAGTCTGTAGCTAATAGTAATTCATGTATCTTGTATAAAGAATATGTAACAATCATTTCTAGTTGACTGGAGATGATGACATACCTTTCATGTCTTATGAATGAGGCAATAACCTTTCAATGTAGTCTGGAGATGATGGTAGTCCTATTGTGTCGTATGGTGGAGTTGACCATCCACCCATGTCGTCTAAAGATAACAATCATGTCTGTGGCGAATATGAAAATCCTCAAATGTACTTTTAGAATTGAAAAGAATCCATCCACGTCGTTTGGAGAAGATGACAGTTCTTCCATGCAGTCTGGAGTTGATGGCAATCTTCTTACATAGTTTCTTGGCTGATTGGTTATACTGGGGATTAAGTGGGTATTCCCATGTCGACTGGAATAAGTGTGCTCTAGAACCACTCTTTCGAAATCTTGAATTTCTTTGCACATGGAGTGGGTGACCTGTTGTGATCAGTCGGCTGGAGAATCATGGTGGCTTTTCTGGTGATTAAGTGGAAGGTCATCTGAAGGTGGATTTTTTGCTTGTCGAATGCTCATAAGGAATCGAATCAGACAATAGGATTGTTGGGGTGACCCATTGACTCGAGCCTTTTGGTGGTTGAAGAAATATGTTCCAATGTTTGTGATCATCTTTGGAGGATGGCTAATTTGGTGGTCGTAAGATTTTGAGTTTACTCGTCGCGTGATGCCATATAAGTATGGGTGTTTGTAATGATCGTAGATGGAGAATGCTATGAATCGCTAGGGCCCCACGGTGGGCGCCAAATTGTAGACACTGGTTTTCACCTGAGGTCCACAATCGAGATTTTGTATAGGGGCACTGGCGATCCTGCAAAACAAAGATGTAGAATGAACGGGAGCACTGCCCACCGGTGTGGTGGGTGCCGGGGGCACTCCGACGCTCAAGTCAGTAGTGGAAGTGAGCTATAAGTAATGGAATAGCAAGGCTAGAGACTACCTTGATCCCCATGTCATGCCGTGAGGGCGGTAGGATGGTGATTATATGAATTCTGGAGAGAATCCCCCCCGGCGCTTGGAAACTCATTTCCTATATATATTTATGCTTAAGTAACATGTGCCTTTATTGCCGTTTGATTTCTTGTCCGTTGGGTCGTGATAACAGTTGACTTAATGATGGAGTTTTTATTGAGTTTGCCCGTTTGTAGGCTGGCAACTGTTGAGCTTATGAATGTGTTTATGAATTTAGGCGTTATGTGGGTTATCGTATGGTGGGTCCTTGGATCTGTATTGGTATGGGCCTGCGAGTCCTTGGGCCGATATATACTAAATCCGGGCTTCCTAAGAGAATGAATCTACGATGGCAGCTTGGGCCCGAAGTAAAGGTCGAAATTGCCCCTGGGTCAAATTTGGCCCAAACAATGTCATAGAAGTGTTGCAAAATTAACACATTGATCCACATTTGAAAAATTAGCAAAGAAATGCAATTTGTGGTTAGAAAGTGGATGAGGGATGACAAAATTATACGGACCCGAATTTCCATTTAGATCTGGAAAACGTGGTATACATTAATATTTTTTGACCAAAAAAATCTGAATTAAATTTTTTCGTGAAACGTTGAAAATTCACCATCAAATCAACTGAACTGATCTTAAACAGAACATGACACGATAATTAAATCTTAAATTATTTGTGACCAAACCACATCGTTTAGAAAAAAAATAAAATAAAACTTCGTACATATTGAATATTTCGGAAACTTACCGTCTCGTGTGCCGAATCATTTTTAATATATATATATATATATATTTATATAAATTTGTGTAAGTTTATCATCTATGTACATAAATATACAAAGCAGGAGGAAATTGACCCGCGCCTGAAACAGAAACGAAATGAAAAATGGATCAAAATCAGAGAGTAGCAGTAGCATCATCATCAGCTTCCTCTCGGACCTACCAATTTCACCCGGCCCGAGCAGCCATCGTCGATCTCTTCAACCTCTACTTAGGAGTATACATCACTCTTTTTATTTATTTTTATTCATTTACTTCTAAAAAAATATATTATTTATTTATTTATCTTTTTTTTGGGAATTTCTTTTGTAGAGAAGTAGCCGCCAAAAACACGATGATTCCGTCAGAGAACCTCCGTACGTCCTCTCTCACTCTCTTATACGCTGCCGTTTCGTAAATTTTCTCTCCTGCTGTTAAAACTAATGGTCTCTTGTTGAATTAACAGCTGCTTTCTTTGTTGTAATATCTAAACAAGTTCAAATTTGATAAGAAAGGGTTGCAATTGATTACAGAAAAAAAAGAGGAAAAAAAAAGGAATATTTTTGAATTTTAATGTTGTTGATTCGAGGCTTATTGCTTTCTGTGCTGGAATTTTGATTTATTTTGGATTCAGGAACAAGACACAGAAGCGTGTGCTTGCTCTTAACAGAGAGCTTCCTCCTCGAAACGAGCAATTTCTTTTAGATTTTGAGCAACTACAGAGTCAGTTTCCTGTAAGTTGAGGGTTTTAAAATTTTGCAGTATATCTTTATATGCACTTATTTTAAATAATGAAGGCTTTCTGTTTCTTAGTATTTGGTGGCGACAGTGAGCATTGTGTACTGATGCTGAGCATTTTTGTACAGGACCAAGATCAATTGCGTGCTGTTACAGAATCTGTTCTTATTTCGTTGGTTGTGCAGTGCTGTAGTCATGTGCCGCGAGCAGAATTTCTTCTGTTTGCTTTACGTAGCTTGTGCTCTATCGGGTACATTAACTGGGATACTTTTTTCCCATCCCTTCTCTCCTCTGTTTCCTCTGCGGAAATGTCAGCGGGTCAGGGCAATCAAGCAATGCCTGCAGTTTCATCCACAAGTTTACAGCAGTCTGGTATGTTGCCTACTTCGAGCGGAATCCCAAATTCTTCTAACTATCAATCCTCCAATCCTGCATCTCCACTGCCTTCAGTTCATGGCATTGGGTCTCCAGCTCAATCAGCGATAGAACCATCAGCTTGTGCTACTATTTCACCTGTAAAATCATCTAATGTGTCTTGTAATGGACAGCAGTTCACAACAAGGGTGAATTCATCTATAAGAGATAATGCTATAAGCAGTCTGCGCCAGCTATGTTGCAAGATTATTCTAACTGGTCTTGAATTTAACTTGAAACCGGTTACCCATGCTGATATTTTCAATCATATGCTGACTTGGCTGGTTAATTGGGATCAAAGACAACAGGGGATTGATGAATCTGATGGGAAATCCTGGAGATTTGACAAGGCTCTGATTGAATGGCTGCATAGTTGTTTGGATGTAATATGGTTATTGGTCGATGAGGATAGATGTCGAGTGCCTTTTTATGAATTACTGCGCAGTGGCTTGCAGTTTATAGAGAACATACCAGATGATGAAGCCTTATTTACACTGATCTTGGAGATTCATAGGAGGCGAGATATGATGGTTATGCATATGCAAATGTTAGATCAACACCTTCATTGCCCCACGTTTGGGACACATCGGATCCTGTCCCAGACAACTCCCAATATTTCAGTTGAAGCAGCTGGAAACTTGCGGTATTCACCAATAACATATCCAAGTGTGCTTGGAGAACCATTGCATGGAGAGGTGATGGCTGTTATTCAGACTCATTTTGAAATCTTAAATTGCAATGTTCTTATTTAAGTGAAAAAATGATGATATCTATGAATTAGCATATAGTTTTTTAATGTAGCAATATTTGTGGCATTTCCTCAAATCATTATCTGTTGAGATGTCAAGAACATAGTTTTTCTAGCATACATTCTCATAACCATTTGTCCGATATTTTCTCCATTTTATTGCATATATTGGCAACAAGAAAAGCATTTTGAATATCTTCCTACACATGCATTTCCATTGAATAAAACAATTGTTGCTTTGTGAAGGATATGCCTTGCTGAATTTGATTTTTGTATATATCGTGTTTGTTGTGGCTGCATATATTTGTTGGCCCCAAGGAGATTTAAACCTTATACTTTAATACATTTGAATACATATTCATGGTGAATTGATTTTGAAATGATTGCCATCTTTAGAGTTTCATCGCTTCTTTCTCTTGGTGTCTTCTTGTTTATGCATCTTTAGTCCTCTTGTATAGCCTTAAGAATTCCTGAAAACAGAACTCATGTACTTTTGATCATGAGCGAGTTGGTTTTTTGGAAACACGTGAACATGGTGCTTACTGACGTTGAGTTTGGTTTGTGCTGGTCATCTTTTTAGAGAGTTGGTAATCTGAATCTGCAAGGTTGCTATATGCAAAGGTCATTGATTGCTCGAAAACCTTTTAATAAATTTTTATTTCTTAATATTTTTAATTTCTTGTGCCTAAATGCATGTGTCCTTATTGGGAAATTACATCTTTGTGTTAACTTAGGTTCTACTTATTTGTGCAGGATCTTGCAACTTCTATTCAAAGGGGAAGTTTGGACTGGGAGAGGGCCATGCGTTGTATGAGGCATGCTATTCGCGCAACTCCATCACCTGACTGGTGGAAGCGCGTGCTTCTTGTAGCTCCTTGCTATAGAAACCCTTCTCAAGGGCCTACTCCTGGTGCTGTAATTACTTCTGAGATGATTAGTGAGGCAGTAATTGATAGAATTGTTGAACTACTGAAGTTGACCAATTCAGGCAATAATCTCTTTCTTACTTTTATTTGCTACGTTTTCTATTTCTTTCATATAAAAAGTATTCAAGCATGGTTGAATCGTTTGCTGATTGTGTTCTATTATTGGGCCACAACTACAATGCAACGCTATATGGCACCATGGTTTACCCCAACTCCCTGTTGAAAACCCCCCAAGTTTTCGTTCCTACCCTAACTTATTATGTATTATTTGACCCCCCCTAAGTTTTACGTAGTACCGCCACGTTAATTTTGAGGTATCAAATAAATACTAATACATAATAAGTTGGGGGTTAGAAACGAAAACTTGGTGTAATCAAGAACAAAAAACTTGGAAACTTTGGCTTTCGACGAGGAGAGGGGATAGTAGTCATTCTCTATTCTATTTGCTTCAAGCATTTGTTATTCTACAGGTCCTCGTTAGTTTGTCCTTTTGAAAATGTCAGTCTTATGATATTTCATGCATATTATATATGTGTGTGATAATGTTAGATTCTGCAGCGACATTTCTATTTGTTATACAGAGTGTTTTATGTCAAACAAAGTTATACAGAGCATGTTTGTTGGATTGGAATAACATGACATAGTGGTAATAAACCATTCTTTCCAAGCCTTGTTGTGTTCCATGTGCCGAATTTTTATACTGTTTCTTAGCAAACAAATTGGAAAACAAAATAATATGGTTGATCACTGTGGCTGTGGTTTGATGGGTTCCTTTTTTTTTTTTTCCTGAAATTTTATGTTATATGTTGGTGTTATAGTTTCTTACTTCATTTATTTTACTGCAGAAGTAAATTGCTGGCAGGATTGGCTCATCTTCTCAGATGTTTTCTTTTTCCTTATCAAAAGTGGATGCATTGATTTTGTCGATTTTGTGGACAAGCTAGTTACGCGTCTTCAAGATGGCGGCAACCACCTACTTCGAACAAATCATGTTACTTGGTTACTTACACAGATTATTCGGGTCGAACTTGTGATGGCTGCTTTGACTTCTGATTCTAGAAAGGTTTTATTTTATTTCTTCTTTTGTTCAAATATAAAATGGAGTTTTGGTTATCTTTTTTCTTACTATAAAAATGATATGATGTTTTTAAAATGTTTTGTTGTGCACTGACATTTTGGGACAATTAGTTTACATTCAGGAAATGTACAAGTACTTTTTTTTTCCGGTTATGACTTTTGTAAGTGATAACATGTGGTACCTGAGTTAGTTACAAAAATTTATAGACCGCAACTCAGTAGCTGTAATTCTGTTTGTAGGTGGAGACGACTAGAAAGATTTTATCATTTCACAGGGAAGATAGATGCACTGATCCTAATAACCCCCAAAGTATCTTGCTTGATTTTATAAGCAGTTGTCAAAACCTACGTATTTGGTCGTTGAACACTTCAACTCGAGAATATTTGAATAATGAGCAGCTTCTAAAAGGAAAGCAAATAGATGAATGGTGGAGGCAAGTGAGCAAGGGTAAGGTTTTTCTGAACTTGCTTCCCATCTTTCTACTTTCATTTTCTTCCATTTTTTTATATAGGTGGGTGGCTCCACGATGGAGATCCTTTGGTTTTGCTAATCACACTTCTATGAATTTGTTTGTCTATTTATGTTTGTTTACTCTCGAACTTGATTCTAATTTCATCGAATTAAAATTGAATCAACATCATAATACTTCTGTTTGAGAAAATGTTATTGCATGATTTTGGGAAACCTGGGCAAAGAATGCATAATCTAATTAAAAATGAATGGATATCATTGTCGGAATCAATGGTCCCAAGGTTAGTTTTGAAGACTTCAAGTTTCACATGTGGTTGGTATTTAATAGTGAGTGAGGTAGATGATGAGCTAGAATCGTAAGAAGAAAAGAACTGATGCTCAAGTCAAATACGTTTATGGAGAAACAAACTCTTGGCTTATGCCCAATGAAAGTTGGAGATAAAATAAGGTAGTGAGACAATCTAACTTTACCTAATACATTTTTACTTTTACCCATGTGTCATTGAGCCATTTGAGACTTCCCTGTTTGTTTAGGGGTAAAGTAGGATATCTGTTAGAAGTGCAAAAGAGGAATATTTTAGAGGAGATGGTGCTTTCCTTTCCCCATATACAAGTTGGCAAAAATAAGAGAAAAAATAACTTGAGATGTGGATCAGGTGAAGTGCATCAAGGATAAGACATAAAACATCACAGTCATCGATGCGGAGATTAAAGAAAGATGGAGGAGATAATTTTATCAGTTATTTAATGATGGTTATAAGATGGATATAGACATTGGCGAGCTAAGATTCTCATAAGGAAATAGGAATTGTGCTTTTTACCAAAGAATCTAACAATTCGAAGTAAAAGATGGAAGAACAGGGAAGTAGTTGAGCTTGATGCAATTCCAATAGAAGTGTGGAAATATAAAGGAGAAAAATGATAATTTGGCTAACTAAGTTATTCAATGTTATATTGAGTACCAAAAAAATACCAAGAAACAATTCTGTAAAGATATGTGTATATACTTATTTATATATTTGGTTTCTTTTGTTTTTCGGAGGAGGAGATTAAGTATTGCTTTTATTTCACTTTTCTACTTGATTTATTCTATTATTAGGGGATCGTATGATGGATGATAGATCGATTGGAATGTTTTGGGTTGTGTCCTACACAATGGCACAACCAGCTTGTGAAACAGTTATGAGTTGGTTATCCTCCGCTGGAGTTACAGAATTGTTTCCAGGAACAAATCTACAGCCCAACGAAAGGTTTATGGTGATGCGGGAAGTTAGTCCACTGCCAATGTCGCTATTAACTGGCTTTTCATTGAACCTGTGTTTGAAGTTGGCCCTCCAAATGGAAGATTCTATATTTGGCGGCCAGGTGCTCTTTATATATATATATATTACTTTTTTTTGCACACACAGAGACACATAAATGAAGCATGTCTGCATTGTGGAAGAGGATCCTAATTCTATTCATCTCAAATATTATTGGATACGATTGTCCATAGTTGTTAAGGGCGCGTCTAGGCATGCCTCTTATTGAGGCGCTGCTACGTCGCCTCACTGCGCCTATTTGGCGAGGCGCTTTGGTGGTGGCCTCATTGAATTTTTTTAATTAAAAAACTAAAACGTGAAATAATAAAAACCCATGTGATATGATTGTTATTTTACTTACATTTGAGTTGAAAATTTATAGGATAAATTTATTAAATACAATTTATATGAATTTTTTCAATTGAGAAATTGATATAAAAGCTAAAAAAAATACAAGCGCGCCATGCGCCTCACTTCGATCAGGTGCACGCCTCATCTTGCGCCCTGCGCCTAGGCCCTAGGAAGATTTTGGCGCCTTGGTGTGCCTTTCGCCTTTTAACAACTATGCGATTGTTAAAACTTAGCTCTTTGTGCTGCTATTGTTTGCTCTTTTTTCTTCCATACGAATGACCTACACGTACTAAGACTGAACAAGTCTTTTCTAGATGTTACAAATTGAGTATATATCTGCCTGTTTTAAATTGTCTTTTGATTTTTCTTTCTGGATTCTAATATCCTTATGCAGGTTGTGGCTAGCATTGCAATGGTTGAAACTTATACGAGATTGATGTTACTTGCACCTCACTCTTTGTTTCGGTCACTCTTCAGTGTAATTTCCTTTTCCTTTTAAAATTGTTACCTATGCTGATATTTACTTTTCTCACTATCGATTATGCTTTCTATTCTGTTGGGAGAATATAACAAGTTTCTAAGAAAATGAAATAGTGTTATAATTCTCACGATTACCTTTATTTGAATTAGGGTTAGCCTAATTTAGCCAATAGGCCTAAGCCCATGGGCGAAGATGGTGAAAACTCTTACAATCAAAGGTGAATGTAAGATTGTCTGCTCACTGAACAAAATACTGATAAACTCATGAAGTCCTAATCTGCATTTTCTCTTCTCTTAATCCTAGAGAAAATTCACCTTCATAAAGGTCAAAATTTAAGAGAGAGGATCCAAGATGTCAACTACTTGTTCAACCCTAATAATCTGACTTAATTCGTGAAATCCTATACCTTTGATGAAGGTTGGCTGTTGGATATTCCAACCAGGTCAAACTTCATATATTTTCATCTTTACAGGGTGAAATTGATGCACTGTCACAGCAATTTATCGCAGTGTCTAGGTAGTATCAGGATATATGCTGGCAGCAGTATAATCAAGCCATAATTTTGTATTTTTGTAACTAAGAATAGATTAATAGTTTCCTTATTTAGCTTTTCCTAAGTGATGTAAATTACTGTAATTCAGCCTTGTAATTAGGCTACAGATTTTATATAATGAAAGCAACTCTCACCTTGAGAGGTATTCAGTGCAAAAGTGACATGGTATCGAAGCCTACTCTGTTTCCTGAAAGACTTATTTTATTTTTTTTGCTTTGAATCCTGTGGTGTTTTTTTTCTACGGTTGTGGTTTTGAGTGACTGTCACACAATCTCTGCTTTGGGGTTGATTCTCTTTGGCATTCAGAGAATCTAAGTGGCATGTAGATTTGTGGCATAAATTGGCTCTTAGTCTCAATGTTCTAGTAGTTTCATTCTCCCCTCAGCCTACACTTATTGAAGTGTGAGAGTCTCCCAATGTGTCCCTTCAACCGTAAGCTCAATGCTTGGAGGTAAACTTTAGTGATCTTGCTTTTGCACATATGGTATGTGCCTACTTTTTAGATGAATTTTACAGTGTGCTAAAATGCGTTAGGCGCTAGTCGGGCGGCAGCCCAGCGCCTAGGCGGGGCCTAGGCAATTAGTCGGCAAACAATTAAAACCTAATATTTTCCCACATTATAAATTATCCAAATCATATAAATTCAACCAAAATGTAATAAAATATAAAATCCAAACTCAATCCATCATATTAAACATCAAAATCCAAAGTCAATCCTTCAAACATTCTTTAATTAAGTCTAAAATTAGAGGCCAAACTCAAAATCCAAAAAAAAAACAATAAAACAAAGTAAATTTTTTCTAATCATCCTCTAATTCTTCTTCATTCAATTCAAACTCATTATCATTCTCTTTTCAGATTCAAAATCTTCCCATCAAGTTCTCTGTATTCAACATTCCTAGCACTTTTCTGAGATTGTAAGATTTCATATGCCCCAGATGCTTCTCCAACCATCCTCCAAGTAAGCCTTGAATCGAGCTCTACTTCTTCATCATCACTACCCTCAACAATCTATCCTTGTGCATTACTAGCATCTTTTGCGAGTAATACATCCAATTTCATATCCTTCTCCCTATTGTGTCTGTTCTTCAACTTGGCATTAAAGGAAACAAAGACTTGATTGTTTAATCGATTCACATCTAGTCTATTCATGTTCTTCGTGTGAATCTACATAAATAAATTAATATTAAAAATTAAAAATTAAAATACAAAATACAAAATAATCAAATATTTAATTAATATTAAATACTTACCCCTCAAAAGTGCTTCAATTTCGTTTGCACCCGGATGAACTAGTAGCCCCTCAAAAAGTTTTCTTTTAATACACACCCCCAAAACGCAGCGTTATGGGGGGGGTTATTTCGCCCCCAAAACGCTGTGTTTTGGGGGGAGAAATAAGTTAGTGAACCCTCAAAACGTCGCCTATATAAAAAAAAAAAAAACAGGGCCGTCGTGCGTGGTGGCCCTTTGCGGCCGAGTAGAGGCAAAATCGGCGCCGACTTCTCAACCGCGCGATTACCACCGCCAAATAAGGTGGTAATCGGCGTGTTTTGGTCCGCGCCTAGGCGGCACGTTTTCGAACATTGGAATTTCAACATTCAAAGAAATAAAAGAATTGTTGTCCACTCGTTTAAAGATCCTTGCCATGTGCCCTGTTGAAATAATGAACCCTGTTTTTGAGCTCATCAGCTAGCCTCTTTTGTCATCCAATTCCAACAAACAGCATAGATGAAGTCATTTATCCATGATATGCCAACATTACATTGTTTAACTCTTGGAATTTATTGTTATGCTTATGTATCTGATGTTGACTTACAGCTTCCAGTATTAAGTGCTTACTCTTTCCTTCTCCTCACTCTTCTTTAAATTGCTTTTTTAAGGCATTGGTGGATTTTCTTGTGAGGTCTACTTTTCATCTTTTGGTGTTTGGTTCTTTGCTATGGAAAATGAATTTTGGTTCATTGATACTAAACATCTCCTAAAACTGGTATTCATGCAGCATTTGGCACAAAGGAACCCTTCCTTATTGGGCAAGCCAGGAGTAACTCCTTTGGTGCTTGAAATTGTCAACTATCGATTGCTTCCACTCTACAGGTAAATTGCTTCGACCATTTGGTGAATCTAATTCTCTCTCAAATCAGTGGTTTCAAAATTTGGCATCTGGATATGCATGTTTCCAATTCTACACTCCCAACTGTTGTTTTTTGAAAGCCCCTCCATATGTGCATGGGTCATGCCCCTTTGCCACTTTTCCTGAAAGTGTTCTGCGTAAAATATATGTTAATGTATGGGACCTTGATTAGATACCCCAATGTTCATACCATCAGTTGACATTGTTCCCTTCTTTTGCAGGTATCAAGGAAAAACCAAAACATTGATGTATGATATTACCAAAATAATTTCTGCCTTAAAAGTGAAACGCGGAGATCATCGTGTACTTAGGTTGGCTGAAAATTTGTGTATAAACCTAATCTTATCACAGAGGGATTTTTTCTCTTTGAAAAGGGAAGGAAAGGTATATAGTATATTTACGAAAGTGAAATCTTCTTATTCCCTTTATTCCTCCTTTGGTCTGAGTTGGATTAAACTTTCATTTTATTTAACACTTTGCAGGGTTCAACTGAATTTACAGAAACTTTGAATAGAATAACCATAATTGCTCTTGCCATCATCATCAAAACACGTGGGATTGCTGATGCTGATCATGTACTCTATCTTCAAACTATGTTGGAACAAATCATGGCAACTAGTCAGCATACATGGTCAGAAAAAACACTACGGTATTTCCCATCACTTCTACGTGATGCCTTGATCGGGCGGATAGATAAAAGGAGCTTGACAATTCAAGCATGGAAACAGGTTTATTATTGCATTTCTTTTTCTCCTTTTGTTAAGTTATTTCTTTTCTACAGTTTGGTTTTCATGGATTCAATTCATATTTGAAATCTACTCCTTTTGTAATTTGTAGGCAGAAACAACTGTGATTCACCAATGCACCCAGCTTCTTTCACCATCTGCCGATCCTACTTATGTTTTGACATACATCAGTCATAGTTTTCCTCAACACCGGCAATATTTATGTGCTGGTGCATGGATACTGATGCAGGGGCGCCCTGAAAACATTAACAGTGCTTACTTGGTATGACTGCAAATTTCTCTCTCTGCGCCTGGAAAAATTGCATGAGGCATAGTGGTCATTTATGACGGGACTGATCATCTCTTTAATACGTTTTGTTTTGTTTTTTCTTGAAACTATTATTAAATTGTTTTGTTTACCTGAAATGGAGGTCAGTTACGTGTACTCAGAGAATTTTCCCCAGAAGAAGTTACATCCAATATCTACACCATGGTGGATGTTCTACTTCATCACATTCATGTGGAACTTCAGCGTGGACATTTATTACAGGTTTTATTTTCTTTTTATATCTATGCAAGGCAATGGCTAATGGCTATAATGTGTTGCTCGTGCGCAAATACTTAATGTAATTTTACTTTTCAGGATCTACTGTTGAAAGCTTGTGCAAACATTTCATTTTTCGTCTGGACCCATGAGTTGCTTCCTCTGGATATTTTACTTCTTGCACTTATCGACCGGGACGATGATCCCCATGCATTGCATATTGTGGTAAAGTCAGTTAAAAGTTATATCTGTTACATATTTCATGCTCTGTTTATATGACTCATTAGGAATAATCATCATAAGTCGCACATAGTCTATAGACTCGATGGTCTCTTTGCATTTGCAAATGGTTTATTGATTAACACTAATTTAATTACATTGAGTTTGCAAGGGATGTGTCATAATGTGTTCCATATTCCTCATTTTTGGTAATGTGATTGTGCTTTATTAACTTGTAGTCACAATGTACTTTTGATACTCAGTATGGGTCTTACAATTATGAAATGGATATACTTTTGGAAGATTAATCATGTGAAGTTAAAGAAGATAGATTTGAATTCTTATAGAACTTGATCCTTTAGTGTGATAAACTACTAATTTTTTCCATTTGCATATTTCCCTTTTATGGATTTTCTGTGTAGATAGGTTTCACAGAATAAGCCTATATCCTTCTTGCTCGAATGAATAAGTTTATTTTGTTTGTGTATTAATATTGATTTTCTTCTGAAGTAACTATCTAAATAATCTACCTTGCAGATTAGTTTACTCGACAGGCAAGAACTTCAACAAAGAGTTAATTTATATTGTATGAATCGTGGGCCCGCTGATCATTGGCTTTATACTGGATTATTCAAGCGTGTGGAATTGCAGAAGGCCCTTGGGAATCATCTCTCATGGAAGGACAGGTGATGTTTACTAACTCTTAATAACTAGCATGATTGGAATCCGCTCAATATGATTTGTATGCCAGAGGTTCAATATGATTTGTATGCCAGAGGTCATGGTTAACAATCTAATTACATGTCAAGTAAATGGTTCTCAAAGCATGTTTTAGAATTTTCCTCATATATACACATTTTTTCTTTTCCTTTTGCCTGATTGAAATTTTTCTGATTGATGTGTTCTCTTACTAACATTACTTTTTCTAAGCTTCTCAGGTATCCTACATTCTTTGACGATATCGCTGCACATTTGCTTCCGGTCATCCCCTTAGTTATCTATAGACTCATTGAAAATGATGCCATGGATTCAGTTGATAGAGTTCTGGTCAATTATTCTACTTTTCTGGCCTATTACCCTCTACGATTCTCATTTGTTCGTGATATACTTGCATATTTCTATGGTCATCTACCTGGAAAGCTTATTTTCAGAATATTGAATGTACTTGATCTTAGCAAGGTAATATATCTTAACAAGTTCTTTTGTTCCTTTTCCTATTTTCCTTTGCTTTTTTGTCTCTTCATTTCTTCATTTTTCTTTTTCCCCTTTTTGCAATTTTCATTGGTTGTATTTAAATATTTAACTCCAATTTTTCTTTTTCCAGATTCCATTTTCTGAGTCGTTCCCACAACACATTAGCTCATCAAATCCTGTCATGTGCCCACCTCTGGACTACTTTGCAACTCTCTTGTTAGGTCTTGTGAATAATGTTATACCTGCATTAAATTGCAACTCAAAATCAGGGTCAATGGTGGATGCTTCATTGCGTGCCCCTCATAATAAAGCTCCAGTAACATCTCAGTCTGGACCCCCAAATGCTTCAGAGGGTCGAAAAGAATTCTATCAAAATCAGGACCCTGGGACATATACTCAGCTAGTTTTGGAAACAGCTGTGATTGAGATACTTTCACTTCCTGTATCTTCATCCCAGATTGTAGCATCTTTAGTCCAAATTGTAGTTAATATACAACCAACGCTAATTCAAACCAGTAACAGCCCTTATGGAGCTTCAAATAGTGTTGGGCAAGGTTCTGTTCTACCAACATCTCCTTCAGGGGGAAGCACAGATTCCTTGGGTGCAAGCCGATCGACTCCTTCGGTTTCAGGAATCAACAACTCTAGCTTTGTTTCCAGAAGTGGTTATACATGCCAACAGCTATCTTGCTTATTGATCCAAGCTTGTGGTCTCCTATTGGCTCAGCTCCCACCTGATTTTCACTCGCAACTTTATATGGAGGCATCACGTATTATAAAAGAGAGTTGGTGGCTCACAGATGGGAAAAGGTCACTGGGTGAACTAGATTCTGCTATTGGCTATGCTTTGCTGGATCCAACATGGGCTGCCCAAGACAATACCTCAACTGCCATTGGTATGTATTGGCTTTTCTTTGATTGACCTTGCATCCATTTGTTTCTGATATTCATTTATTTTTCTAATTCTAGTTATCTTTTTTTGGTCTCTAACCATTCCTAATTTGCTAATGAGTATCGATACACTTATAAAGTTGGATAAAAAGTTTGTATCCCACCTGATGTGGCAATGGAACTAATATAAATTCTGTGAGAATTTGTGAAGGAAAAAATTGTGTATTAAAATTTGCTTGATATAAAACTTACAATAAGAGGCCTTTATATAGGCATTATACAACTACCATATTAAATACACAACAACACAACTACCAATTACACAATTAATGCTTGGTTGAATATAATCTAACAATAAATACTAATTAGCTTCTCAACTAATTCCAACACTCCCCCTCAAGCTGGAGCATACATGTTGTATGCACCAAGCTTGTTACAGATGAAATCAGCACAAGAACCATAGAGAGACTAGGGTGTTTAAAGCGCTGCTGGAGAATGCACAGCAGAAACATATATGGTGACTTGGTTGTTTAACGTCGTTGGAGAATACACAACGAGAACAAATGTGGAGGTTTGGATGGTTTAACATCGCTGGAAAATGCACAGCTGAAAAGTTTAAACTATTCCAGAACAGCTCAAAACATCTAAAGAAAACTTGCCAAATCACCCCATAACAAACCCCGAAAAAAGTCAGATGTGGAACTTGGTGCAAATAAGGGATAAGAATTAGCATTTCGTCGTCACTGATATTGTCAAGATTGCCAAAGAAGATGCGGCGCGTGAGGCTCACACATATATAGCGGTGTGTGTTCCCCACGCGCCGACTTGAACGACGACTCTAAAAGTGAGATACTAGAACCCAGAGAAAGATTGGCTCTGATACCATGTGAGAATTGTGAAGGAAAAAATTGTGTATTAAAATTTGCTTGATATAAAACTTACAATAAGAGGCCTTATATAGGCATTATACAACTACCATATTAAATACACAACAACACAACTACCAACTACACAATTAATGCTTGGTTGAATATAATCTAACAATAAATACTAATTAGCTTCTCAACTAATTCCAACAAATTCATCATTTGGATGAGAAATGATAAGGCCCAATAGGTAATTATCATGACTATGAGATAATGCCGTGCCATTTGATGAAAATATTCCGCAAAATGCCCTTTTGTAACTATTGTGCTTTATCTTAATTTTGAAAGCATAACAGCAAATTGTATACCAACCAGAGCTCGAAATAATCTTATTTTACTCCTCAACTAGTGACATAAAAGACCTAAACTACCCTCTTCAGTTTATCAGGGGAAAAAAACAACAACAATTGCTTTTAGCTAATGTTTACAAGACATCCATGATCCACCCACTTTTACTTGATAGTTAGTGATTTCAGTTCAAAGTTGATGTGAATTAACATTCACAACATCTAGATTCCAACAAGACTCTTAATTCTTATTCAGAGGTTAACCAATATCAGTAACTTCAATGACTCCAGATGACCTTCAATTATCCCACCCAAGGGGCGGGTGTCTTTATGGTGATATACCAATGTCCAAAAATGATGAGTTTCTTCACCTGTTTTTCACGTTTGATATTGTTTTTTCTTAGTTACTATAGTAAGTCACTGTAAACTCAGCTCATTTAGTTTTTTGGCAAAGTGTTACCTTGACATATTAGTTATGTTCCCGACTTGAATTCTAATATCACAGTATGATGCTGTTTTGCCAGGTAATCTTGTTGCATTGCTTCATTCTTTCTTCAGTAACCTCCCACAGGAGTGGCTAGAAGGGACACATGTAATCATTAATCATCTCAGGCCAATAACATCAGTAGCAATGTTGAGAATAGTGTTCCGTATGATGGGTCCGTTGCTTCTGAGACTCGTCAATGCTCATACACTCTTCAACAAGGTATAGCAAGTCACCATTATTTTTTGAATGATTCCTACTTCCTAGGGGACATCTGACAAACTTAAAATCAGTTTCCACATGGCTAAGTATTTTTCCCCCTTCATTCAGGGTGTATAGGCTGATATGACCATAAATCTTAAATGTTTGAAACAAAACTTTTTATTAGTTACTGGAACTAAGTAATTCGAGTGCCAGTGTACCAAAATCTAAAAATTAAATGAAAATAACTTTTGATTACGAACCTCCCAGGAGAATTGTGAAGTTGTGATAAGCAATATATATGGACTCCCTTATGTCCATCGATACTATAAATGAAAAGAATCATTATAATGACCAAGTCCATAACTAAATCAACCACTTTAAAAGATTTATTAAGAAGTTTTTGTGGCTCTGTTTTCTGCTTTTTCTTCTTAAAAGCCGTCTGAGAATAGAAATTGACACATATTTGTTTCTGTGGCCTTCTCTGTGGATATCCATTTAGATACTGGAACTGCAAAATAGTTTTCAAAGGTGAAAGTTGAGGTTTTATGCCTCTGCCCCTAAAAATGCCATTCTTTTCAGGAAACAGGCCATTCTGTGGTTTTCTTTTCAGTAATAGAACACTTATGGTTATCGGAAACAAGCCAAAGTTTCAGTTGAGATTTTTTTCTTTTCTAAAAAGAACAGAAAATAATTTTGACTAACTGAGATCAAGTACACCCGATTTCTTATTCTTAGAAACAGAGAAATTCAGTTTTCTTTTGACAAAAATAAAAAAGAGTTTTTGCATCTTTCTACAGGATTGGGCGTGTTAAAGAAATTCCTGTGTTGATCCTGTCTTTCTTTTGATTAGCTGATTATTTAGATATTTTCTTCTTCCATTGTTTCACTGCATTCATGCTACCTGTTGATGATAATCACAATTAAACAACATCATCAGTGGACGTGGTTGTATATTTTAACTTCAATAATTCTGTTCAATTCAACTTAAATCTTAAGTACTGTCTTTCAGGCCCTTGCATTGCTTCTGAATACAATGGGAGATGTTTTCGGGAAGAACTCGCAACCTGAGGCTCCTGTTGAAGCATCAGAAATCGCAGACATCATCGACTTCCTGTATGTATTGGTATTTAGCAGAAAGTGATTTGTTATTCTGACCAACTATTGCCTCAGCATACTTATAATGCATATGGTTATCGTCCTTTTTCAGCCATCATGTCGTCCACTACGAAGGACAAGGAGGGCCTGTGCAGGCCAGCAGCAAGCCTAGACCGGAGGTTTTGGCACTTATAGGGAGGGCAGCGGAAACTCTTCTTCCAGATGTACAACATCTTCTTTCCCACTTGAAACCTGATATGAATTCTTCTATATATGCTGCGACCCACCCAAAAATGGTGCAAAATCCTTCTTGAAAGGTTAGATTATCAAGATTCCTTATAAGCTAACCCTTTAATACCAGTTCCTTTTGAGTCAATAATGTTCCTAGACTAATGATATGCTTACGAACTCGGGATACAAAGTTTGCAAGTCAAATCACGTGGCACTCGACGTGTCATTTATTCATTGGTGCTGTGAAATCATCTTATTAATGATAATATATTACCTAATACATGTATCCCAATTTATAACCATATTATTACTCTTCTTTTTTCTTTTTTTTATAATGAAAAACTTTTGTTTGCTTTGCTTAGTTATTAGCTTAAGCGGTTGATGTTTCTTAGCAATATGTTATTTCAACTGTAAAACGACGTTTTGCTGTCTGATTTTTTTTTAAATTTAAAAAGTTATTTTAAAATATTTTTATTTGAAAAGAAAGGCCCAACTGGCTAAGCATATACACACGGAAATGAATAATGTACGTAAGTATTTGTTTGTTTTAATAAATAACGTTTCATATGCTATGCCCACCACTGTCCGTAAGGGGAATGATTTGGTAGTATAGGATTTAAGATTTAACTTTCATGTCTTGGGTTCGAATCTAGGTGCTTTTTTTGTAAGAGTGAGACAGTTGGAGGTTTTATTTATTCCATTTAAATCCGGAAAAGGTGGTTTAGTGACGGAGTTTCTAACGATTTTAAAAAAAAAATGCTATGCCCACCAAGTCTTTTATCAATATCTCGTTTATTTTGGTACCTATTATTTGCCTAATAAGTTTTGCCTAGAGCTAATAGAATCAATTATTGGTCCATGCTGACCAAGCCCCAATGCTAAAGTTGCTGAAAATGTGCTTCTGCTTTTGCTTAATTATTCTCGTTTATTTATTTATTATTATTTTTTTTTGAATCTTTGGAAATTCAATCGTCAAATCATTCCTTCCGGATTTAAGCAAAGCAAGTAAAATCCCCGATTATTTCAGGTTCTTACAAGAAACGTATTTCCTGGATTCGAACCAAAGACTTCAAAATGAGATCCTAAGCTATACACCACCAAGTCCCGTACCTTGGGGATTTCTCGTTTATTTCCTTGTAAGTTTAGTGACAATTCCTAGGTTACCAAATTGGCCTAAATAATGTTTAGCTAGAAAGGATCATTTGTATTTTGTAAGCTCAAGCGTAAAACTTAGAAAGCTTACCATGTGAGGATGGTAAAATTTGATATTCCGAACCCTAACTAGTAACTAGCATCCTAGAGAACACGAGAATTGAACCCTAATTTAAAAACTATTAAAACAAGTTAAAACCTAATATAAGAACTTGAAACTTAAGTATGCAAAGTAATGAAACCCAAATAACACACAATTTGACACACGCATGAGTCTTCGTGGAGACTCAAACTCACACACGTAAGAGATCATTGACGATTGTAAAACAATCTTACACTAACGTATCAATATGATTCATTGTATTATATAAACAAATTCCAAAAAAAAAAAAAAAAAAAAAAGACGACATTATGAAAGAAAATGACCCCAACATAACTTGATGTCTTGACAAAACAGAACAAGTTGATAAGTACTCACAGGAAAAGAAAGTCTCCTCTCATTGGTTAGGAGGTCTAACAAATTTACATTTTTGCCACTAGTGGGTATTAGTGTGGTGGTTCTAAGAGACGTGGTTTGGTGATGTAGGATTCGGGATCTGACATTAAGGTTCTGAGTTCGAATTCAGAGAGTGTGTTTCTTGTAAGAATCTGAGACAGTCGCAGATTTTACTTATTCCGCTTAAACAAGTGATTTGACGGTGAAATTATCAACGATTAAAAAAAAAGAAAAAGATATCGGTGTGGTGACTAGGGATGGCAGTGGGTAGGGTATGGTGCAGGTTTTCCATTACCAAACCCGTACCCGCATATGTAAATAAATTACCAAACCTGCACCATACCCGTTGCGGGTTTTAATTTTCATTACCAAACCCGCACCGCCAAATAAAAATAAATTACCAAACCCGCATTGGTATCCAACGGATTTTTTGCGGGTTTTTAAAAATTGAATTACTTTGTGTTCTTAATAATATAATTTTTTTAATTAAATAATTTATTTTTAATTGCTAGCTGTAGTTTTCACATTTGTTTTTCATTTGACATATACAACATGCAATGTATGTATATACAGTGCATAGATAACATAATGTATGAAAGACTCAGTACCATATGTTTATTTTTTCATATAAGCATAATTAAAACGAGTTATTCCCTTCATAATTATAATGATCTAAATTAGTCAACTCAATCGACAATAAGCTAAAAGGTAATCACCAACCTTTGGTCATATTTTTTATGCTAAGTGTAATGAAAGTGATACTGAAGTTGCAGCAAACACTAGCTTATTTTGCTCAAGTGGTGTAAGTGTAATGAAGAAGCAGAAAGCTACTGAAGTTGCAGCAAACACTAGCTATTTTGCTCCTCTCCCCGTTTTCTGATTATGTGAACTTAATCCAAATTTTGTGCATTATAATTTTATTAACAAGTGTGATTAGAAAAAAAAATAATAGTCATTGCAAAAAATCTTTGCAGTGAGCAGGTTGCGGGCGGCGGCTGAGTGAGAGTGTGGAACTGTGGATTAGTGTTTTAGGTTTAGGTTTTGTTAGTTGTTTTTATATGAAGATTTTTTTATATTGTCCTAAATATTAATTAATAAAAATAATATTGTGGGTATGTGGATACCCGCAGCGGATACCCGCATTTTTTTCTTAAATACCAAACCCGCACCGCACCCGCAGCGGGTTCTGCTTTAAATTACCAACCCGCACCGCACCCACTAATATATTTACCAAATCCTACCCATTGCGGGCGGATTTTTGCGGATTTGTGGGTAAAATTGTCATCCCTAATGGTGACCCAATTGCATTCCTTCGAAAAAATAAACATCATTCATTGAAAACGTGTTGGGGGTCAAAAAAAAAAAATGAAATGGAAATAAATTTGAAGTGAAAATTTAAAAAATAAATAATAATAAAAATGTAGAAAAAAAATTTAGAACCATGCAATTGCATTTTTCAGCATTATGAAAATTCTGTCTAAATTGAAGCATAAGGTACCATCAATCAATCATCTGGTCTGCCATTTTTTTGCACCACATTTTTTATAAAAATATATATAGTAATTGTTGCTCCACAGCCATTTTGAAGTCTCCAACTAAATTGAATTAATGACAACTTTAAACTATAATTAAATAAGATTTAAAAGTTAAGACTCTTATCTATTTTATGAGAAAATGACATTGTTTAGGACTGTGATTTAATTGCATTCATGCATTCTCCCAATTCGAATCACCCTTAAAAAAAAAATAAAGATTATTTTTACGACTCGACCTCGAGATCATAATATTTCCATGATAATGATTCTCCCTCCCTAGTATTCGATCAGCCAAAGAAAATTACTTTAAAAGAACTTAGTCAAGCCTCTAGGGCAATAATAAAATAACATATTGAAAGAACAAAATATTACCTTAAATTTTACACGAAGTAACAATGGTTTAATGGTTACTAAGTGTTCTCGGATGTCTAGGGTAATACCCTACAAAAACTATATGTAAGAAACTTAATTTAAGACTCGAAAGGAAACAAAGTAAGGGTTACAGTTCTTTCAAGTATAACCAAAAAAAACCATTTGCTTAAAGATTTAAACACACTACATAAATTTGCAAATTAGCCTTCTAATTTGGCGGTTACCATCAGTCGCCGCTGCAGAGGTTGCGGGGAGGTTAAAAGCCATTGCATTCTGGCACCAGGCATTCTGAAGACTTTTTGTTGATGGCATATGGGGCTGCATTAATCCGCCTGCATGCATAGAGTAAAGTTTCAGATCTACGCAGCGGCTTTCTTGTAACAAATCTGAGGAAAAACTTCATTTACAACGATCTAACCTTTGCTTGCGCTTCTCCAAAAATAGAGCCAATGAAGCTTTGCGAGCCTGAGGGATGCCGGCATAAAAGTTTGAATTTCCTTCAAACATGGCAAGTAAAGAAATGATAAATCCAATTAGTAATATCCCAGATGGTCAGCAATAAACATATTGAATATAAAAGCAACTGTTCTTATTTTGGTAACGTGTTGATAAAACCTGTTTTTTTCGATTGTATAATAATTTAAATAACTCAAAAGTTAAATCAATATTTACAATAATTTCCTTTTGAACGCAACACATACTAGGATAAGTTCATACCAGCAAATGTCACAGCGGTCGCAGAAACAGATCCCACTGCCTTCACCATATTTGGAGGCTCCAGTTTGCAAATAGGAGTGGTTGCCACCCCTGTTGTTTTAGCAGCCAATGGTTCTCCGGTACTAGTAGAGCCACTCCCTGACTGAGCACCAGAATGAGAAGAAACAGATATAGGGCTTGAGAGACCAGTGCAACTTGGCTGGTTTACAGTAACACCATCAACAGTTGTCGGTTTCGAGCTAGGTGACTGGACCTGAGCTTTTGGTTGTACTGCAGTTGGGGCAATGGAAGAACCATTCCCAGCTAATAACATAATAGCCTGAGCCTGAAAAAGATGTCAAATTATACTTCCACGCTTAGAATTGAATGGATAGAAAATTAATGAGGAGCCCAACTTTTTTCCTGTAAGAGAGAAAACAAACCTTCTCAGGTGAGATATCTTCGTAGACATTCACTGTACCCGCATAAAAAATGGCCAACTGAGGAGATCCACGGGATTTGACATTGTTCCTAGTAAACACATTTCAGTAAAGTTACAACTCCCTGTTTCTTTCCACAAAATGTTCCAAGTAACTGAATTCGAGAGATTTGTAACTACTACCATGGTTCAGTGGCCCCAACAGATCCGATGGGGGCGAGAATTGAATGTGGAGCAGTAACTGGAATTCCTCCTAGTAACTGATGCTTCACGTTAGCGCCACCTGCTTTCTTACCTTTCGTAGCAAAATGATTCTTGAAGCAAGGGTTGTTGAAAGAAACTGAAAATGCCTGGTTTGAGACCGGAAATGTCTTTATATCATGAGAATGGTTCAGAGAATGCACATCATGTTGCACAGAATAAGCTGTCAGGGAAATATGAGTCCCACCATGCCTATCGTGATTGAATTTCTATATAGTAGACACCAATGGAGAAACATAACATTAGCAGAAAATGGGACTTTCCTGATAAACCATTTAATTTTAGAGATGTTCAAAGTTCAAAGAAACAGAGAAATAATCGCCCAGCATACGAAAAAATATCTTTATTTCATGCCAATGATCAAACAATTTGCATAAAACTGTCAATTTAGTGAGACTAAGTTGGAATTTTCTCATATAGAACAAACTAAAATGACAGATCACACTGAATGCTAATGATACCAAACCTGAACTTCAGCCGTTGAACGCCTTTGATTATGCTCATATGTTTCGGCAGCCAAGAAAGGCATAAATCCAGAGGATCCCAGGGGATCAGAAACACTCTTTTTAGTCTTATCTTCTTGATCAACTTTAAAAGACATGAATTGAGGAACTGCAGTGACCTTATTGGAGAAGGGCCATTGAATCCCTAATCCTTTAGTAAATCCTACAAAATCCAACAAGATGACCAAAATCTGATCACTCAGATACACTGAATGCTTGAGTATAAAACAAATCAAAGAAAACAACTGCAATTTTAATTTCCACAACCAGTAACCAAATTACTGCAATTGCAAACTTTTAATCCGGTCCAAATTTTCACATTCTAATTACATCTTTCTCATATAACCTGTTAAGATTATATAATGAACTACTTCTAAAATGGAATTAATCATTTTTCAACCCAATTAAAGAATAAAGAAAGAATCATACTAACAAACTACCAATACTTAATCTAAGCTTAATATAATCAATCAACAATGGAGCTTTATTCAGCCAATCCAAAAAAAAAAAAAAAAAACACTCTTAAATTCAACAAAACATGAACTTTTGTAAACTGACATAACTCTCATATCTAAATTTAAAAAGGCAACGAGGCATGCAACTCAAAATCACAAAATAAAACCAACCCATATCTTCACAAACAAAAAGAAAATGAAAGAAAAAGATTTTAACTGAATTTGCAACAACAAAAAGCCTTAAAACATAAACATAAAACAAATAAAAAACAGTAATATAAACTAAAAAAGAAAGCAAATGAGAAGAACATGCAATACCTATCTCTTTGCACACATCATTGTTGACCTCTTCCTTTACCATAAAAACTGGTTCTTTTAAGCTCAAACCCAAGAAATCTCTCTCCATTTCCTCTAAAAAAACGCAACTTCCACACAGAACCCACCTCAAAAACCAAAGCTTTTAGCCCTGCAAGCTAATTTGACAATAAAAAAAAAAAAAAAAAAAAAAAAAAAAAAAAAAAGCAAAAACCCACTTATTCATTAACAGGAAACCAAACAGAGAAACCAAAAAAAAAACAACAAAAATAAAAGCTTTGAATCACATTCACAGCCAAAGGTCCAAAAAAGGCATGCAGAAGGAGAAAGAGAGAGAGTGTATTAAAAAAAAAAAAAAAAAAGTATTGACCGGTAATATTTAAAATAAAATAATAATAATAATAATTAAACGGGTGTTGGGATTACCGGTAATATCCAGTTAAATGACCGGTTGAGTCGGTATCATACCACGTGCTTGAGCTTTCTTTTCTGTTAATTGAGTTTTTTAAACGAGATAGTATATTATATTTCAGAATTACCACAATTGGTGCCCACAGGCCACCCCGCACAAATGTGCCTGGTCGAGTTAAAAAGGACACGTGCGTTTTGACACGTGACGAGTTTCAGTCGTGGTGGGCGATTAATCGGGGATATTTTTTCGGTTCAAGGAAATTGCTCGCCGATCTTTTATTTGATTTTTTTTTTATTATTATTGGGATTAGTTTGTGCTTGAGGTGCCACAGAGCTTTGAGTTTTTCATGCCACGTAATAACACGTGTCACTAAATGAAAATTATGCGCACTCTGAATTTTTTTTAGTCGATTTATTTTCTTCCCCCTCGTTCATGGTTTTTTAATAAAAAATGATACATTCATAAAAATTAACACAAGATCACTAAAAGATAAGTAAAGGCTTCTCCATGTCATATCGGTTTGGGGTTGGGTTACATCCCGCCGATGTCATTTTTATTATGTAGCAGTCCAATGCGAGTTTTCCCTCGTGACTAATGTTTTGTTTTGCATATCATCCACTTCCAGAATCATTGCATGTCAAGAGCATACGTCAGCCTGAAGTGGCATAGGATGAGCTTCTTCAAAAGGAGAAGTCGTGGGACAGACTGACCAAAGTTAGTCCAGGTCACCGTTTGCGGTCAGAGAGGGCCTGATGGAAGAGGTGACCAAGCTACGGGTCAGAAGCATAGGTGCTAGATCTGGATTGCGAACCGGACATGGATTTTTTACAAAGAATACTGGGACGGACTTATTCTCTTTCCTTTCCAAATTCTTCATATACTCATAAATCAAAGTAACCAATAAGAAACGTAATTTAATTAGTGTCTCTCAATTTTTTTCATCTCCTTTGATAATCTATAGTTTCTCTGTATTGTTTTAAGTGTGTTTTTTTTAATACCCATCATTGATTTTAAGTTTATTTATTTCTTTAAATCTATAAGAAGGAAGAAGATCAAAATAATGCAATTAAAGAAATTAAAATAGTCCAAAGTTCCAAACAAGTGAATGTCATAGCTTATACCAGGGTCTGCAAATAAATAAATAAATATGATATATGTAAATTAAATAAGTATGTTTCATAACAAGCCATCGGTTTCATGCTTTATGGGTGGGTATGGGAAGAGAATTTCCGGATGTGATTTGGCGGTAGAGGATTCAGGATCTTACCTGAAGGTTATTAGTTCGAATTCATGGAGTGCGTTTCTGGTAAGAGAATAAGAATGAAGCATATAGTCATTGTCAACATGAATGAATTTTTTTTTTTTTTTTTTGATAATCAGGGTGTACGGGCACATCGACTAATCCTGAGATCTGTGATCCGTGTCCTAAAAAATTTCACAGCACATATCAGGATAAGTCGCTGACTTTTTACACCATGAGACATGATCGTCCCAATGAAATGTATCTAGTGAGATTCGAACTTTGAACCTGAGAATAAAGAAAACACTCAAGCGGAGGCAATCCCTCGGGATAAAATTATTGAAATTTTTTAACAAGACACCACATCTAAATTTAATAATGGAAAGTGTAGGAAATTCTTCATTAAGGGTAATTATGTCTTTTGGATTGGATTGGGTGCTTGTGAGGGGTACAACTCTTTGGGGGGTTGCACCCCATCCCAAAGGGTGCCCTATTGGCACCCTTCCATGCCTTATATAAGAAGGCTTGTTATCCAAAATACGGAGATGGAAAGATATCCGATTTTTGCTAAGGAAGAGACATTGTTTTCCTTTGTTTTTTTGAGAGAGTTTCACCATCATATTCCTAGTTCATACACTTGTTAAGGAGTGCTCCTTGAACAATAAGATTCCAAGTAATCCTGGGAGAACGTTGGCAAAACGAATCCGTAAAGCACCCGTGACGGAGCCAATAAGTTCTTAAGGACAGAGATCATCTCGACTTGGACAATTCTGTGATCTACACATTTTCTGGTTTGTTTTAATGGTTTTCTGGTTTTATAGGGTTTCATGCATCTAGATCTACTTTTGTTGTTTTGATTCTGTTTGATTGCAAGTTATATTACTGTTTGATGACACATATTGGACAACAATCTTAAGAACTTATTGCTTTAATGTTATTGATAGTAATTCGCATATTAGGGTTTGAATATTTTCTGGAAAATACGAACTGTGCATGAAAAACCCGTAGGGCGTTCGAACGCCCGACGCACGCGAAGGCTAAATATTTGAACTTTTTTCGTTAGAACGTTCGAACGCGTCTTCAAACGCAACTCGAACGCAAGCCTTCTGCCTTAGAACGTTCGAACGCGTCCTAAACGCAACTCAAACGTAAACTCTCTGGAATCGTTCCGTTCGAACGCGTTCACGAACGCTATACGAACGTGAACTCTCTGGAATCACACCGTTCGAACGTTCGAACCGTTATCAAACGCTACTCGAACGTGAACTCTCTGGAAACACTTCGTTCGAACGCGTTATCAAACGCTACTCGAACGTGAACTCTCTGGAAACACCTCGTTCGAACGCGTTATCAAACGCAACACGAACGCACACACACTGGACAGTCTCGTTCGAACGTAGATACGAACGTGACACTATCGACTTTGTCCTGTAAGTATCATAAACTGCAAACTTTAATTAATATTAACTCGGTTAGTCATATACTGTAAACACATTAATCTTGGTAGTATAGATTCAAGTTATTATTAAGTTGTTCAATTATCACAAGCATACACATAGTGGTAAATGTGAAAATAATTGTGTGTTGTATAATTGGTTGAGAATTTAAAGTGTAATTTTACACAAGTAATTCCATCCAATCTTGATAGACATTTATATATCTACATTATCGTATATCACTTTGAGCAAGGTCATTCGTTGATCGTTGTGCAATTTGTCTTTCGTAGACTAATTGACCCTGTTGATTTTCCAGTTACATATGGCTAGCGGAAATTTACGGTACCGGTCTCTCATCACGGAGAAAAACCGGAGAAATTTGGTGGGGCAAATTTCAAACAGTGGCAAAGCAAAATGCTGTTCTAAAAACAAACTATCAGTCTACCTGACAACTCTCCAGTTGGCTAAATTCCTCAAGATCCTCCGGGTCCTGGGAGGGTGAATCTGAATTAGCCAAGGTAGAGCGAGAACAGACTTGGATGTCTGGAGACTTCTTATGCAAGAACTACCTTTTGGGTGGTCTTGACAATACCCACCCTGTACAATGTGTACCAAGGCATGACTTCTGCGAAGGTTCTCTGGGAATCTCTCGAGAAGAAGTACAAAACCGAAGATGCCGGACAAAAGAGTTTGTCGTGGGTAGGTTCCTGGACTACAAGATGGTAGATTCAAGGACGGTGATGTCTCAGTTGGGTGAACTGCAATTGATCATTCATGAAATACTGGATGAGGGGATGAAACTCTGTGAGATGTTTCAAGTTGCCGCCATAATTGAAAAGTTGCCTCCATCATGGAAGGACTTCAGGAGTTATCTGAAACAAAAAAAGAAGCAGATGAGCCTTGAAGACCTCAGTGTTCGATTGAGAATCGATGAGGACAACAGGATGTCCGAGAAGGCCAGACCGCTACAAGACTCTGGAGTCTAAGGCCCACATCATTGAAGGTGCAAAGAGTAGCAAAAAGAGAAATAACAGTGGAGCTGACTCTGGAACAAGAAGTTCAAGGGAAAATGCTACAACTGTGGAAAGAGCGGTCATATGTCAAAGGACTGCAGGAACAAGAAGTCTCAGGACAAGGGCAAGAAAGAAATATGAGGCCCATGTTACTGAAGGCGAGCAGCTGACTGATGATATCTCAGAGATTGAACTATCAGCAGTGGTAACCGAAGCCAACATAGTTGGGAATCCGAGAGAATGGTGGGTAGACACTGGGGCTACTCGTCAGTCATACTGTGCAGACAGTAAGATGTTTTCCGTGTACCAGAAGGTCGATGACGGCGATCATCTGACAATGGGAAACTCGTCTACCTCTCAGGTGGTTGGACAAGGCACAGTGGTTCTGAAGAAGGACATCCGGAAAGGAGCTAACATTGAAGAATGTACTGCACGTTCCAGATATTCGGAAGAACTTAGTCTCGGGCTCTCTTCTTAGTAAGGCTGGTTTTAAGCTTGTATTTGTTTCTGACAAGTTTGTATTGACTAAGAATGATATGTATGTAGGAAAAGGATACCTAATTGAGGGCCTTTTCAAGCTAAATGTAATTACTGTTAATCGTGCTATTAATAAGCTAGTTCGTCTGCTTATATTATTGTGTCACAGAATGTATGGCATGGGAGGTTAGGACATGTTAATTATGATACCATGCGTAAATTAATTAACATGGACCTTATACCTAAAATTGCAATTGATAGCCAACATAAGTGTGAAGCATGTGTTGAAGCCAAAATGCATAGAACGTCATTTCATTCTATAGAACGCAGTTCTGAACCGCTAGAACTTGTACATACCGATGTATGTGACATGAATATTGTGCAAACAAGAGGCGGTAAAAAGTATTTTGTCACTTTTATCGATGATAGCACAAGGTTTGTTATGTATACCTGCTGAGAAGCAAAGCAGAAGCTATTGAGCTTTGTGCTCTATAAGAGCGAAGTTGAAAATCAACTTGGCAAGAAAATCAAAAGAATCAGGAGTGATAGAGGTGGTGAATATGTTTCACCATTCGGTGAGATTGTTCTGTGCACGGAATTATTCACGAAACCACTGCTCCCTATTCTCCTCAACAGAACGGAATTGCGGAGCGCAAAAACCGAACGTTGAAGGAAATGATGAATGCCATGTTGACAAGTTCGGGTCTACCCCAGAACTTGTGGGGGGAAGCCTTGCTTTCCGCGAACTACGTTCTGAACAAGCTTTCTCACAGAAGACTTGACAAGACACCATATGAATTGTGGAAAGGTTTCGTACCTTCCTACAAATACCTCAAAGTGTGGGGGTGTCTTGCCAAAGTAATGGTTCCTAAACCTAAGAAGGTTAGAATAGGACCCAAAACTGTTGACTGTGTATTCATTGGATATGCTCACAACAGTAGTGCGTATCGATTCTTGGTACACAAGTCAGAGATTCCTGACATCAATCCAAATATGATAATTGAATCAAGGAATGCGATATTTTTTGAAGAGACGTTTCCTTGTAAGAAAGACAAATAACTGGGTCTCTCAAAGAACAGTTGATACTGTCAAGGACAGTGATCAAGTTGACCAAGAATCAGATCAACGTGTAAATGCTGAGACAATCGAGCCTAGACGTAGCAAAAGAGCTAGAACGTCTAAGTCGTTTGGTCCCGATTTTCTAACATACTTGTTAGAAAATGAGCCTCAAAGTTATAAAGAAGATGTGACTTCTCCGGAGGCACCTCTTTGGAAAGAGGCTATTAACAGTGAAATTGATTCAATCCTACAGAACCATACTTGGGAGTTGGTTGATCTTCCGCCAGGTTGTAAGCCGCTGGGCTACAAATGGATATTCAAAAGGAAGATGAAAACGGATGGATCAATAGATAACTTAAGGCAAGACTTGTCATAAAAGGTTATAGACAAAAGGAAGGCCTTGATTACTTTGACACCTATTCACCTGTGACTCACATCACATCGATAAGAATGCTCATAGCCATAGCAGCTATATTTGGTCTTGAAATACATCAAATGGATGTAAAGACGGCATTCTTGAATGGTGAATTGGATGAAGAAATTTACATGGAACAACCAGAAGGGTTTAGTGTTCCTGGACAAAAACAGAAGGTGTGCAAACTTGTAAAATCCTTGTACGGATTAAAATAAGCACCGAAACGGCATAGAAATTTGACAAAGAAATGTTGTCAATGGGTTTAAAACCAATGAGTGTGATAAGTGTGTGTACACCAGATCAACTCAAAAAGGATATGTCATTGTGTGTCTCTATGTAGACGATATGCTGATAATTGGTAGTAATCATGAAATGATTAAGTTTACCAAAAACGTGTTATCCAGCAGATTTGATATGAAAGATATGGGGATAGCTGATGTGATCCTAGGAATAAAGATTTCTAGGACATCATACGGATATATATTATCACATACTCATTATATTGAGAAGATACTCAATAAATATATCAAAGGGGATCTAAACGTAGCTAGAACCCCTGTAGACCTAACTCTTCATTTATCAAAGAATACTGGTTCAAGCATATCGCAACTAGAGTATTCGAGAATCATCGGAAGTCTGATGTATCTCACGAATTGCACACGACCCGATATCGCTCAAGCTGTGAATCGGCTTAGCAGATATACGAGTAATACAGGACACAACCACTGGAAAGCCATAGTAAGAGTTTTGAGGTATCTGAGAGAAACTTCAAAATATGGGCTACATTACGAGAGATATCCTGCTGTACTAGAGGGTTACAGCGATGCTAACTGGATATCTGATACGGTGGATTCCAAATCCACGAGTGGATTTGTTTTCACACTTAGTAATGCGGCCGTGTCATGGAAATCCTCGAGGCAAACATGTATTGCCCGGTCTACTATGGAATCAGAGTTCATAGCGTTAAATAAAACAGCGGAAGAAGCAGAATGGCTTAGAAACTTCCTGGAGGATGTTCCTAGTTGGCCCAAACCGGTGCCAGCGATAAGCATACATTGTGACAGCCAATCGGCTATTGGGAGAGCCCAAAATACAATGTATAATGGTAAGTCTCGACACATACGTCAGAGACATAATACCATACGTCAACTGCTCTCAAGTGGCATAATAACGATCGATTATGTCAGGTCGAAGGAAAACCTAGCGGATCCACTAACTAAAGGTTTACCTCGAGAGCAAGTTGAGAAGTCATCGAGGGGAATGGGCTTGAAGCCTATAATCTAAGAATTGTCACTGTGAAAACCCAACCTAGTTGACTGGAGATCCCAAGATCTAGGTTCAAAAGGGAAAACAGAAACTTTGTGCAATTGAAAACAAGCACTGAAAAGTTTCGTACTCTTTCCCATTCCGATTATGACGCTGAGTGCTGTCTGTCATTGGTTAGGATAAGCTAAGGCTTTTAATGATCACTATATTAGGAGATGAGTCCTAATGGGGGTAAAGACAGATTACCTCTTCATAGCAGATCACCTATTTCAAGTAAGAAGTGAGGCCGCTTCCATGGGAACCTTTAAAGGCGGGTTACCCTAAAGTGCTTGATGAATCCAGGACCGTTGTTCAGGGCCAAAATGAACACAACCGTAGAACGGGAAAATGGTCGAATTAAAGCTGTGTGTTGGCAATTGTCTTGGTTTACACCAACGGCAGAACAGTTCAAGACTATGGGTCACTGGTTTGCCAAGTAAATCCGATTGTCACTCACTAGGAAAGGTTCAAGGCGAAAGCTACCTATTTCGATGCAGCTTTAGTTCATGGTAACTCTCTCAAATGTCTCCGTGGATATTTGAAGAATTGTGGGGGATTGTAGAAAATTCTTCATTAAGGGTAATTCTGTCTTTTGGATTGGATTGAGTGCTTGTGAGGGGTACAACCCTTTGGGGGGTTGCACCCCATCCCAAAGGGTGCCCTATTGGCACCCTTCCATGCCTTATATAAGAAGACTTGTTATCCAAAATATATATACAGAAAGATATCCGATTTTTGCTAAGGAAGATACATTGTTTTCCTTTGTTTTTTTGAGAGAGAGTTTCACTATATTCCTAGTTCATACACTTGTTAAGGAGTGCTCATTGAACAAGAAGATTCCAAGTAATCCTGGGAGAACGTTGGCAAAACGAATCCGTAAAGCACCCTTGACGGAGCCAATAAGTTCTTAAGGACAGAGATCATCTCGACTTGGACAATTCTGTGATCTACATTTTCTGGTTTGTTTTAATGGTTTTCTGGTTTTAGGGTTTCATGCATCTAGATCTACTTTTGTTGTTTTGATATGTTTGATTGCAAGTTATATTACTGTTTGATGACACATATTGGACAACAGAAAGTATTATAAAAAAATCAACAAAAGAGAGAAGAATCAACATAAGATAAGGTTTTTCAAATAATTATATTTAGCTTATCACTCGAGTTCAAATTTCTGAAAAATTAAAAGAGATAAAAAGATATATATAAATTTGTGTCCATCCTTTACTTTTATTAAAAAGAAAAACATAACATAAAGGCAAGAGTGAGGTTAGTGGGACTCATCAATTTTTGTTAATTAAGTTTTATTGTCAAAATATTATTGATGAAATTATGAATAAATCATTTTTTTTTTCTTCCTCTTTCAATTCCTCAGTTTCTCACCAATTTATTCACATATTTTCTGTCCATGTTGAATTGCAAGTGAGTTTTGTTGTTACACAAATCATCAAAATCATATTCTATCACGAATAAAAATAAAAATAAAACCCACCATCCAAAAATGAATTTCAATACAATTTTTATGGCCATGGAAGCTATACAAAATTATTTTACTTGATATATTAATATAACTATAGAAGATAATAAATTGAAATTTTAAAGAAAATTTGACTACCCATTATATTACTACTATTGAATAAGCTTTTTTTTTAAAAAAAATTTATTATTGAAAATCTCAACTACACATTATGAATAAAATTGCCGTAGATTTTTAACATGAATGGTAAAATTATAACACCAACCACATAATTTTATTTTTATTATAGTATTTTCATGAAATCAATCATTTTGCATCAGATCAATTTGTATAAAATTGTTTATAAAAAAAAAAATAAAAATCGAATCACGATTTTTGAAGGTAGTGCCATTTATGTCACATTTGCATGTATATATTAAACTATAAAAAAAAAAATCTTAATAAGTCATTATCTCTATTCAAATTAATTAATTGTTTGAATTGATCATCGATAATTCTAATCATTGTCAAAAGTTGCCTTGCACATCAATAACAATTTTTAATTGATTCCTTAATTTTAATATATTAACCAATAATATTCTATTGATGGATTTTGATTTTGATGATAAGAAAGAGATAATATGGGGTCATGTGATGGTTGTTGCTTTCAATTAAAAAATGACACATTTTTTTTAATTAATTTAGGCCTTGATTGGAAATTTTTTTTTTTTTTTTTTTTTTTTTTTTTTTTGTGATTAAAATATAATGTGCTTTTGGACCATGCAATCGTATTTGCAATTGAGAGATTGCATATTTTTTTTTTTTTTTTTTTGAAATCGTTAAAAAACTCCGCCACCAAACCACTCATTCTGGGCCGCGGCGCAGGTAATACTATGGAGATGATTAAGTGTATAAAATTACACACTTACGTATAATGAGATAATTAAATTACAAGATTCATAATTTATTATTGACCCCATTTGGCAAGTGGGTTTATTTTTTATATTATTACCTGTGATAATAATTATCCTAAGGAAAAACTAATTTGACTGATTTTTATTTTTTATATTATTACGTATTTTATTAGTGATTGTGTATGGTTAAAGTTTATTACAAGAGTTAGGAAATTCGAATTCTACTCTAAATGGTATTTTTAAAAAATAATATTCTAATATTTTTTTTAAAAATTTGAATACAGCTCATTGAAATGTTCTTGAACTTTGAAAAAGTTTCATTTTCAATTTTGTCCATAAAAAAAATTGAGGAAGGTGCATGAATTGCTCTTTCCTTCTATTATTGATTTGCTCGAAGATATGTCCGAAGAAACAAACCAACACGGCACTTATTTACAATACGTTTTTTTTTTTAAACACATATCTTCTTGACATTTTGTTATGTTATTTAATAATTGAAACATTGTGGAATACGTCACTACAAAAAAAACTGTGAGTAGAGACAGAAAAATTTGTCGCTAATCCGTCGTAATATGATAGATAGCAATGGAATAGAGATGGAAAAATTCTGTATTTATTCTCTTGGTCGCAAAAAAAATAACGATGTAAATGTTAATTACGTCGCTAAATTTAGCGACAAAATTTTATTCCGTCGTTATTTAGCGACGTCATTTTTAACGATGGAGATTCTGTTTCTATTGTGGAATACGTACGTAGCCAATTTTTTTTTTATTATTCATCATGAAATCCTCATGCCGAAAAAATTATCTTGTAATGCACATGGCAAACTCCATGTTAGGTTAGGCCTGCAAATGTCAACTTCATGCTTTTTTTTTAAGAAATAATTATTGATGGGCACTAACTATAATACTATATTAAAATAAAAAACATATTATAAACATCTAAAATGTTAATGGACTGATTTGTCTATTGTGGTCCATAATTCAATTGACCAAGCACTCGATTTTGGTAGGCATTTGTGAAATTGGATACTAATAATGACATTGATATTTGAAAGTAAGCTCATTTTTTGTTAAATTTATCATATTATTTCATGTATATTTTATTTAAATATACTTTAGTTAATGAATTAATATTTTATTATCATCAACTCTTATTTTCATCTCCGACCACTGTAATATTTTTAGCAGGCTTAGTACTATATAATTTTGTTTCCAATAATAATAACATTTGAGGCCATACTATAAAATAGTAAAAAAAAAAATCATCAATTAATAAACTAACTTGTTTTTGTTGAAGATACATCATCCATGACATAAGAAGAGCACTTTTTTCCCATGTGAAAGTTAAATATATATTTTTCTTATTAGTAGGTTTTATGTGGATGGTTATACCTAAATAAACTAAATATTATAACAAAAGAAAATGAAGAAGCTTATTATTGTTAATAGCTTGATCTAATAATTAAAGTCCAATGGTGACATGCTTAGGTGGTGTAGGGTTCAGGATCTCATCTTAGGATTTTGGGCTCAAATCTTGAGAGTACGTTTCTTGTAAGAGTTTGAGACATCAGATGATTTTACCTGATTCGTTTAAGTCCGGAAGTGGTGGTTTGAAGGCGAAATTTCCAACAATTATCCAAATAGATTTCCGAACGACAAACTTCAAAACAGCTTATTCGGGAAAATTAGCACAACCCTCTTCCATGAGCTTGTTCTATTCTCTGTTCATTCAGGTAAAATAACAAAATCTTATTGTTGTGATAAAACACACACAATAGAGGAGATGTGAGAGAAAATTATTCTTTATATTACACAAAATAAAGAATTACAAAACTTACAAACCCATGCTTTACAAAAAACTCTCAACTCTCTTTACTCTCTATTATTCTCACTTCTGAGATTTCTGGGATATCCAACAATGGTCATGGATGCTCAAATTTATACTGCCCAAACCGTGTGAACAGTGTCACACGGTTTGGCAATTGTCATGCAAGTTGGCAGAGTGTCTTCTCATACTTTCGGCGCTGGTGAGCTTGCATGGATGACTTTGTTCATGCTTTCGGTGCTTGTGTTTGCCAACTACAGTTTAACGCGCATGTATGTTTCATGCAGACTTCAACAAATCTCCCCCTCGGTGAAGATTTCCCCAAAAATCTGAGCCAATCATTAATTATCCAAACCGGATCCTCAAAAAGATCCACCCCTGGCTGCATCTGTATGACTGCATACGTACCCTGAGTTGGGATCAAGCCAATCGTAATTCTCTGTATCTCCCCACTCTGACTATGTGGAGAGTTTTGTCATCCCGACTATGGCACGACAGATTTCAAGTTTCTCCTTTGGTAAAATCTTGGTGAACATATAGGCACTGTTGTCGTCGGTGTGAATTTTCCTGAGTTCTAACAGCTTTGAGCTCATGATGTCCCGTATCCAGTGATACCTCACATCGATATGTTTTGACCTCAAGTTAAATGTAGAATTTTTACCAAGGTAGATAGCACTCTGACCATCACAGTACACAGTGTAATTCTCTTGCTTGAAACCCAATTCCTGGACAAATATCTTCATCCATAGCAATTCATTGCAAGCTTATGTAACTGCAATGAATTCTGCCTCTGTTGTAGAAAGTGCAACACATCTCTGCAACCTTGACTTCCATGCCACAGCTCATCCTGAGAGAGTAATCAGATACCCCGAAGTAGACTTTCGGGTATCCACATCTCCTGCCATATCTGAATCGGTGTAGCCCATCAACACTGGTTCGCTGCTTCCAAAACATAGTCTCATTTTGATGTGCCTCGAAGATACCGCATGATCCATTTGATGGCATTCCATTGTTCTCTTCATGGGTTTGACATAAACCGGCTGACCAATCCAACTGCGTGTGCTAAGTCTGGCCTTGTGCACACCATGACATACAAAAAACTTCCCATTGCTGAGGTATATGGAACCTGTTTCATTTCCTTCTTCTTTGTCTCAGTAGAGGAACTCTGTTGTGTACTCAATCTAAAGTGGGTAGCGAGAGGAGTGTTAACCGCTTTAGCCTTGTCCATCTAGAATCTATGAAGTACCTTCTCGATGTACTCCTCATGTGACAAGTATAATCTCCTGGATTTCCGATCACGGCCAATCCTGATGCCAATAATCTGTTTAGCTGACCCCAAGTCTTTCATCTCAAAAGACTTACTCAGTTGCTGCTTCAAATTATCAATCCTCGATTGATTCCGGTCAACAATCAACATATCATCTACATACAGC
This sequence comes from Zanthoxylum bungeanum, assembly GCA_019454045.1. Lineage (NCBI taxonomy): Eukaryota > Viridiplantae > Streptophyta > Magnoliopsida > Sapindales > Rutaceae > Zanthoxylum > Zanthoxylum bungeanum. The sequence goes on along the minus strand of SKCR01024900.1, from coordinate 596,951 downwards.
AGTAAGATGATAAAGTCATCGTCAGAAAATTTCTGAACGAAAACACAATGGTCTGAAGTAGGGGTGGGCAAAAAAACCGTCCGAACCGAACCAGACCGTAAACCGAACCAAACCGAACCGAATTTACGGTTTTTTTTCTAACGGTTCGGTTTACGGTTCGGATTGACCCACCCCAAACGGTTTACGGTTCGGTTTAGGTGAGAATCCGAACCGCACCTGTTAAACCGAACCGAACCGTTTTAATTCAAAAAACCCTAAATTTTCCCTCACATCTTAAAGACTAAAAACTCTCCTCTGCCGCTCAATGCTCATCAGTCATCACTCATCAGTACTCATCACTCTTAAGTTTTAATTAAAAAAACCCTAAATTTTCTTCACATCTGAATCTCTCTCGACTGGTCCTGTTTCTCTGGCCGTCGCCGGACTTAACCGACGCCGTGATTCTACCAAAACCTAGTAATGTTCGAAATATTTTTCAAAAAACTTCTACTTAACCGACGCCGTTTTAAAACCAAACTCACACAGGCTTCAGGTTCTCATCCGTCTCTCTCGCAAATTAAGAAGAATGGATAGATTAACAAAACCCTAATTCAAGGAACCGACGCCGTGATTCTACCAAAAATAAGTTTTTTGGCAGTCGCCGGACTGCTGCTCGCCTGCTCCTGTTTCTCTGGCCGTCGCCGGACTGCTGCTCGCCTGCTCCTGTTATCAATCGCCATCCTCTACTTCAGGTTTGATATTTGTTTTTTTTTTAATAATCAAATTATCAGATCTAAGTATCTAACCCTAATTATTTCCATTGCAACCAAGTTAGTTCTTTTGCAACCAAGTTATTTCCATTGCAACCAAGTTATTTCCATTGCAACCAAGTTATGTTTGCTCGCCTGTGCAGTTCTGTAACCAAATAATTTTCATTGCAACCAAGTTAAGACAGAGGCCATTGATTCTTAATTATGAAAAGGGAGTCGAGTAATTGTACATTTTGGCAGAAAGAAATAATAGTTTTTTCCTGCTTATTTGCAAGTGTGGTCTAAAATGGTGTATGTAATTGTTAATTTTTGTTCATAAAAGGAAATGCGAGAGCTTAAGCACTCTGATGAAGTCAAAAAAAAAAGGGCTGAACCCATCTTTTTTGTTTTTTCCTGGTTCTTTGAGTACTGTTTTTATTTACATCATTGCTCTTCTCTCTTTTGCAGATTCTACAGCTTCAGGAAAGCTTGAAGGACCAATTTGCGGTACGGCGTGCACTTGAGTTGAGAATGCATTAAGTTATAGGCCCTTTTCTCTTGATACTGTGACAGACAAGTCAATCCCCAAGGTAAATCCTGTAATTGACTTAAATAAACAGTAGTTTCTAACTTCTTAAATTATCAATTGAAGTACTTACTTGCAACATGTAGGTCACTGTCTCAAATACTGTTTTATCAATGGTGGTTCTCTATATTCTGTTTTGGTACTACTTTATAGACATTCCATTGTAACATATAGTTGTCTAATATGTTCTGTGATTTTTTATCCAAAATCTTATAAAACTTTGTACTTTCTGAATGCAGTCAAATCCAGTCCTCGAAGCATTTGGAAATGCTAAAACACTTAGAAATAATAACTCAAGGTGAGAGAGCTTCTACATGGATCCATAATTTTCATGCTCTTGCCGCTTCATCCAATTGGTCTAACCTCAAAAGGTTCTGCAGTGATGATGTTTTACTGCACTCGTATAATACTGTGACCAAAACAAGGAAGCATGAAAATTTTAAATCTTTGTACTTTCTGCACTCATATTGTTGGAACTTCTCTGTTGTGGGGTGTTTGATGAATTTTAAATCTTCATCTATATATATGAATTGCTTTGTGCTTGCTACTACTACTGCATGTAAAGTTAGAAGCACTGGACTCCATTTCTCTCCGCAATCAATTGACATAAAACAAGGAAGCATGAAAATTCTCTTATCGAGCAACAACAATTCCAATGGATAAATATGCAATATCACAGAAATGAACAAAACACGAGGGAGTATCATGTTATCATTTCACAAATAGTGTAAGCAGCAAGAGAATGATATTATATCTTTGCAATATTTTGGCAAAGATACTGCTAGGGTCACAAATAGTGTAAGCAGCAAGAGACTGTTTCAAATCAAAACTTTGCAAAATCACCTCTGTTTCAATCATACTGCTACACGAAAAAATATCTTTGCAATATTGCAAACATATAACAGAATACATATATCATACATTAATAATCCGTAAACCGAACCGAACCAATCCGTAAACCGTTGGTTTAAAAAATTTTCAATCCGAACCAAACCGTTATTTAATGGTTTGGTTTTAAAGACAAAAAAACCGGACCGTAAAATATGGTTTGGTTCGGTTTTTAACAAAAACCGAACCAAACCGAACCGCGCCCACCCCTAGTCTGAAGTAGTCTTCTTGTATCCATGTTCCCCCATAACTGACTCAAACTTCACGTACCACTGTATCGGTGCATGTTTCAAACCGTAGAGGCTTTTCCTGAGTCTGCACACATAGTCCTCTTTTCCTTTGACTCTGAAGCCTTCTGGTTGCTCCATATATAAATTTCTTCTTCCAGATCTCCATGAAGAAATGCGGTCTTGACATCCATATGCTCAATCTCCAGGTCGAGGTTTGCTGCTAGACTGAGTACCACTCTGATGGATGACATCTTCACAACTGGAGAGAAGATATCATCAAAGTCAATGTCTTTTCTCTGATTGAATACCTTGACGATTAATCTGGCTTTGTACCGGGGTTGTGAATTGTGTTTCTCTTGCTTCACTCTATACATCCATTTGTTCTTCAAAACCTGTTTTCCTCTTGACAATTTCACCAACTTGAAAGTGTGATTGTCATGCAAAGATATCATCTCATCTTGCATAGCTTCCTCTCACTTTTCTTTGTTCTCTGTTTCCACAGCCTCCTTGTAGCTCTCGGGTTCTCCCCCGTCAGTAAGCAACACATACTCATATGCAGAGTATTTAGTTGAAGGTCGCATCTCTCTGTCAGACCTTCTCTGTGGAACTGTTGGTGTAGCTTCTGGTACTGGTGGTTGATCATGATCATCATCTCTGGGAGATTCATCATATGTACCTTCATGTCTGGGAACCTCATCTTCAACTTGTACTGCCATCGGTGTATGAGGTTCTGGATTCATATCTCTGTATTGCTCGAGCATTGTCTTCAATTCTTTCCGGATATCTTCTATGGTCTGATCTTCAACAAAGACAACATTTCGGCTTCTGACAATCTTCTTATCCACATGATCATACAGTCTGTAGCCGAAATCATCATGACCATGGCTAATAAAGACACATTGTCGCGTCATTGCATCAAGCTTGGATCTCTTGTCCTTTGGGATATGTATAAATGATTTGCACTCAAAGACATGCAAGTGTTCATAAGACACTTATTTACCTGTCCAGGCTTGGTTGGGAAGATTACCTTTCAGTGCGACCGTTGGGGACATGTTCAAAACATGTACTGCTGTGTTGAGTGCCTCCCCTCAAAATGTCTTCGGCAACTTAGCTTGTGACAACAAGCTTCTGGCCCTTTCGCACAAAGTTATGTTTATTCTCCCACCTAGACCATTCAGCTGAGGTGTCTTGGGAGGTGTTGTTTGATGTCTGATTCCTTGCGTCTTGCAGTACTGATCAAATAGACCTTTGTATTCTCCACCGTTGTCTGTTCTGATGCATTTGAGTTTATTGCCGATTTCTCTCTCCATCAGGGCATGAAACTCCTTGAACACTCCCAACATTTGATATTTTCTCTTCAAGGTATATGCCCATGTCTTCATTGAATGACCGTCTATGAATGTCACAAAGTAAAGTGACCCACTAAGTGTTCTCGTCTGTATCGGACCACATACATCTGAATGTATGAGGTCAAGTACATCCGGTTTCCGTTGAGGCGGGGAGCTATGGAATGACAATATGTTCTACTTTCCAGCCATGCAGTGTTCACACTTCCGTAAATGTGAGTTCTTCAATTCGGGAAGAACATTCCGCCTGCGTAGTATTTCCATCCCCGTTTGACTCATTTGACCGAGCTTTTTATGCCATAGCTCGTCTGCATCATTACTGTTGACTGTATTTATGCTACTATTGGAAAGCTTAACATGCATCAAATACAGAAACCTTCATCATCCAGCTTGCCTGTTGAGATCAGGTTTAACCGGATGTCTGGGATGTGTTTGACTCCCTTCAATACTAGCCTTGTCCCGTTGTCTGTTTCAAGGCATATGTCTCCAATACCGACGACTTTGGACTGGCCGTCATTCATCATCCTTACAGCACCGTAGTCTTCTGCTATGTAAGATGAAAATAAGTCTCTACGAGATGTGGCGTGTATGGAGACGCCAATATCTATCACCCAACTGGTCTCGTGGTTGGCAAGATTCACAACATCTTCTTCATACATAATGCAGAATTCTTTGGAGGTTTTTTCGGTGGTAGTAGCAACTTTTTCTTGGTTAGAGTCAACATCTTTCTTAGACTGCTCGTTCTTCAGTTTGTAGCAATCCCTCTTCATATGACCTTTCTTCTTACAGTGGAAACATTTTATTTCTCTTGTTCTTGATTTTCCCCGGTTCTTGTTTGATTTACCTGGGCATCGGCTTTTACTCCTCCCTCTTATGGTGTTCTTCTCAGTCACTAGAGCTTTGAGGTTGAGGCTAAAGCTGACTCATGTATTCTCGTCCTCTTTTCTTCCTTGAAGATCCTCGTTTTCGCCATCTCCATAGTGAATTTTCCATCTGCGGCTGAATTTATCACCGTAGATCTGAACATTTCCCAAGATTCTGGTAACATATTAAGGAGTATTAAGTCATTTACCTCATCTCCGAAGTATATGCCCAATCCAAATAATTCTTTCATTATTCCGAGGAAATCGTTGATATGGTCCGCCACAGCTGTATCTTCCTGGTATTTCAACCCCATTATCTTCTTGATGTAGTACATCTTGTTGTTGCCAGTCTTTGCTCGAAAAAGCTCCTCCAAATTTCTCCATAAGACACATGTATTTGTATCTTTAATAACATGGTTCACGATACTGTCGTCGATCCACTGACGAATAATACTGCATGTTCTCTGGTGAAGATTGTTCCACCTTGCTTCAGACATTTCTTCTGGTTTCTGCTCCAGAAAAACCGATTCATCGTAGTCCTTCACATACAGAAGGTCTTTCATCATTTCTCTCCATGTGAAATAATTGGTACTAGTCAACAAAATCATTTTTCCGACTCCCTCATCCATCATAAAAATTCTAAGCAGAATTTCAAAAAACGGACCTCACCGTTGCGTCCGGAATGGTCGAAAATGATGGAAATGACATTTCGTTTGTCAAAATCCGACACATGGATCAAATTACAAATTTCAGAAATTACAGGGGTCAAAGTGCAATTTCCGAAAGTTCATGTGCCAAAGTGCAATTACGAAAAATTTCAAGGACTAAAATGTAATTTCTAGAAAGTTCAGGGACCTATCTGAAATTTACCTGATTTTGCTGACGTGGCGCTGACACGTGGCTGCTGACTGGTTTGCTGATGTGGCGGGCTGACAGGCTGACGTGGCGATGACTGGGCGATGACGTGGCGATGACGTGGCTCATCTTGACGTGAAAAGTTTGATGGTATGCTCAAATCCGATTTTCGACAACTTTCGTCGGAATCGATTTTCCGAACCGAACCTCTGTTTCTGAGTTTCGGGATCCCACCGTGGAACCTTAACTCTGATACCACTTGTTGTGATATAACACACACAATATAGGAGATGTGAGAGAAAATTCTTATTTATATTACACAAAATAAAGAATTACAAAGCTTACAAACCCAAGCTTTACAAAAAACTTTCAACCATCTCTACTCTCTATTATTCTCACTTCTGGGATTTCTGGGATATCTGACAATGATCCTGGATGCTCAAATTGATACTGCCCAAACCGTGTGAACAGTGTCACACGGTTTGACAACTGTCATGCAAGTTGGCAGGGTGTCTTCTCATACTTTCGGTGCTGGTAAGCTTGCATGCATGACTTTATTCATGCTTTCGGTGCTTGTGTTTGCCAACTGCACTTTAACGTGCATGTATGTTTCATGCAGACTTCAACACTTACACCACCAATTCACGTCTCTTATAAACTCTTTTCTTTATATGTTTTCAAAGCTGATGAGAATTTTAGTCCTTCGATACTTGTAATTTTGTGTTCCTTCATTTTTACGAAAATGACACCTTCCAAATTTTATTATGACGAATTATAATGATTTTGAATCTCTCCTAGTAATGCATATCTAACATCTTCATTGTAGTAACTCGGTCATGATTAATTATTCTAAACAGATTTGAATGTTAATTAATTTGGTTCTTACCGTTTGTTCAACTTAATTTAGGGAATTCAACAAATAATGGTCTTTAATTTTTAATTTTCTTTTAATGAACCTTAATAGTTAATAGTACGCAGGGACGGAACAAGAACAAAAAAAATTTAATAGCTTGAATTTAAAATATAAAGTGAGTTATTGAAATTTGTAAGAAAGTACGAGACCTCTAGGCGTGTTTTGGTGCGTAGGGTTCAGAATATGATATTGGCATTCTGAGTTCGAATTCAGGAAATACGTTTATTATAAGAGTTTGGACAGTCAGAGATTTTACCTGTTTCGCTTAAATCCAATAATCATATACTCAAGTGAGACACATAAAGATACACCCTATATAAAAAAAATCTGATTGTTCTAATTATTAATTATTAATTTTTTCTTTTATCTTTTAATAATTTATGCCTAGGACTTGTCATTTGTGTGTACATGAATCATTATTGTATAAAATTTACAAAAATAGGAGGATTGCAACTTAGATATATACACTGTAGTCTTTTTTATCTACAAATACAAAGATGCATCGAGACACCACGACGTGGTCGCATCATTCTATTTTATTAGAAAGGATTCTCGAATATATAAAATTAAAATAATATCATTTTGATTATAATTATTCAAGAAATTTTTCGAACATCTCATTCAAACATAATAGCAACGTAAAATTAAGCACAATAATTGTACAAGATCAAAGTTTTTAATCAAAAGCACAATTCAAAGTTACTAAAATTTAGTAAAAATCAAACAAGTGCATGTCTATTTATAAAATATTGAGTGGATTGTGATTGTGATATGGTGTGATCGATTAATAAAAATAAATAAATTAATATTTATCAGTATGTACGATTTTCCTCTCTCAATATTTTAGGGGTGGCAAAATGAATCAACGAATCGAATTTGTATCGAATCTTCAACGAATCGAATCAAAATATGATGGATTTCGTATTCGATTCGTTTATTTTAAAACGAATTGAACGAATAAACGAATTATAACCCAAATTATCACCCCTATAATTTTCTATCTCTTGCTGTCATATCACTCCCATCCTCACTAAAACACATAATCAAAACATATCAATATATTTTCCTTTTCTTTCTTTTTTTTTTTCCTTGAAACTTCATTCACCCCAAATTATTTCTCAATTTATTCAAAAATTAAAACCCAACTCTAAAAAATTACAAAATTCTGACCGTTTTCTATCATGGATTAATATCAAATCTAAAAGGCTCAACACAACTACTCACAAGAAAAAGAGAAACCCATTTTTGTAAATGAGTCATCTTCATTTTCTTCTAACGCCTAAGAAGAAATGTTCAAATTGGATGCCTTCATTTATGGTGCCTGTGTTTATTGCATTGTTGCCCATGGTGATTTTGTGACTAAACTTGAGAGATGAGTTTCAGGTTGAGAAGTTGTGCGAAGTGGTTTTAGATTCATTAGTTGATTTGTGTTTATGGTGGGTAATTCCTTGAGAGAAGGAAATGAAGATTAAAGAGAGATTGATAACGGAAATTAAAAGATTGAGAAAGGGAAAAAAAATTGAATGCAACTGGTTAATTTATTAACACATGTCCGTTTGTTATTGGTTGTCGCACCACATCAAATTTATATGTGAAATCACCATTGTATTGGGTTGTGGATTTTCTCATTAAGAAGACCCTAAGGGGTGTGGCTTGGTGGTGTAGGATCCATGATCTCACTTTGAGGTTTTGGGTTCGAATCCAGGGGGTGCACTGCTTGTAAGAACCTGGGATAACCGGTGGTTTTACCTGCACCGCGGCCAGAATGGGTGATTTGGTGGCGGGGTTTCCATCGTTTCCAAAAAAAAAAAAAGACAAAATCAAATAAGAACTAAATTCGAACATATTGCATTTCCAAAAAAAAATTAATAGTAACACACTTTTTTTTTTTTTTTTTTTTTGTATAAATTGGAAATCCCACCGCCAACCTAACCGATTTCGGTTCAAGCGGAGCATTACATGCCCTATGCTCTTATACCCTCCCTGGATTCGAACAACCAAATCTCAAGTCTTATGCCACCAAACCACACCCTTTCAGGAGCTAATAGTAATACACATCCATAGACCAGAGCCAAAATGTAATGTAGATGATGTATGAGAAAAGCAACGATTGCAAGAATGAGACGAACACTAAATCATATCAAGGTTGTGGGTAACCAACGATTTCCATACAAACTCTGCAAGAAATATTAAGTCTTGCCAAAACACACTGTCAGGTTTGAAACACTATCAATGGCTGGAAGCACGGATTTGATATAGCAGGAGCAGGGAAAATGGATACAAAGTTTTCTAAAAGCAAAGCAAAGACAGCCATGAAATAACACAATTCATTGAGTTTTTGTTATACAGAATAAGAGATTTCATCAGTTCATCATAAAAAGGAACAAAAAGACAATAGCTTAACAGGAACATGACTTGGTCTAGTGCAGGATTAAGAAGTTGAGAAAGGAAATTTGGAATGGTCAAGGAAGTACTAAAAGCAATTTAATAAGCAACATACTTGTACCGCAATATCTAAAACATCTATAATCCAAAATAATTACTTAATTCTCTCAATATTTCTGATCTTTTCAAAATCAGTCGGGTGACTTAATTGGTGGTCTAAAAAATTTAATAAGCCATTGTTCTATCGGTTGAACGGTAAAACCCACTGTCGTAATAAATAATTTTAATTAATTAAAAATTAATTATATTTATTTTTTGGTTTAAATTTTTTTTGAGTGGATCGGTTCACGAGTTTCACTAGTTTTGACTTTTTCACATGCCGGTTTTTAGGGTTTAATCGGACCAGACTAACGGCCGATTTCCAATTCGATTGGCCGGTCCGATCCTGTTTTGAATCGGTCCGATCTAGTTTTGAAAACTATGATTATTTCTTCGCGAAATCACATCCAAGTATACAACACCAAAAAAAAATCAACTTCCAACAACTCTTAAAAAAACAACAATCACATTATGCAGTAAAGTTCTCAACTCAACAACCACAATTGAGTAGTTTGATGAACACTAGAGATCGTTAACAAATCAATTCAACGGGCACCAAAATTACTCACTAGAGCTCGTTGACAGGTCAATTCAACAGGCACAAAAATACCCAAATCATATAATCTGTTACCCATTACCCAAATATCAAGCAGCAAAAGAAAAAATCAGAACAGCTACTGGGTTGCATTAATTACATTTCTTAAAACATCTGAAAATTTTGTGTGCGTCCATAACAACCGAACAGTCAATTCCAGCGAAATTTGTTTGAACATGCGAGGAAGAGAGGGAATTGATAAGCAGATTAAGAAGTCTGAACAGAAGGGTGGTAATAAACATCTTAAACCCATTAGGATTAGATCATTAGAGTCATCTTAATTCTTAAACATCTTAAATCCATTAGGATTAAGAGAGGGAATTTTGTGACGTTAAATAATATAAGAATGGTGCGTCTCGATGGCTTAACGGTGTTGAATTGGGTAATAATAATAGTATTCCAAGTTTCTATTTATTTCTCAATTATCTTCACCATCAAACAAAATCAAAATACACAATACATGGAAACACAATCCCGATAGGAAATCAAACTATTAAGTGAATATATATTAATCAGTCAGCATTCAAAATTTATCTAAGATTCAACACCAAACAAAACCCAAAAATTATAAAAAGGAGAAGAAATGCGATCAAGATTCGTAAATAAAAAAAACAAACCTCAAATTAATCTTCAATCGCCAATCAATCCTTGTTCTTGAGCTTCTCAACCCTCTGGTTCAACTGCTCGATCTTGACAACGAGATGAGTCACAGAGTACAGCAACCAATAGAACAACAAAGCCGACGCGATCAACAGCGCGTTGCGTTGACTCTTCATGATGGATTTCTGATGACGCAAGTGCTCCGACGGAGTGCACGAGTGGCCCTCACAGGAGGGGCGCGTCTCGTACTTCCAGTAGATGTCCATCAGTAGAAACAGAGAAAACGGCACCACCGACATGAACGGCTTCAGGAGATTGCGTGTCACGGCGACGAGCCCGCGGCGGAGGCCGTCGAGTCCTGGGAGTGTTAGCAGCAGCACCATGACGGCCTCCGCAGCCGCGGCGTATCCGAGCACAACCCATTCGAGAGCCATCGATCGATTTTGATTTTGCAAGGCAAAAAACCTAGATCTGTTTTCAGTGTTTTGATTCCTTTCTTCGTTAGCGGGGATCGAAGAAATGGAACGAGGAATGGGACTTTATAAGGAACGGGATTTTGTGGGGACACGTGGCGTGGTTCTGGGAGTGACGCGAAAGCGTGCAAGGGGACAGGTGGCAGTGTGTTAGGTACCCGGCGGCCATCACCATAAACACTATTATAACAATACTCGCGTGTTCCTTCACACACACACACTACAGATTAAGGTGGGCAAATTTCCGATATCCGTGTGAAAATTTTCGGGATAGGATGACTACGGAAATACATTTCGGGATCGAGATTGATTATTTTCGGATACGTGAATTCTCTGGTTAAGATCGGAAATTCATGTACCCATTGTTTTTTAAAAGTTTAACATATAAAACAGTGTCATTTTGTTTAATAAAAGGAAGACATTGAAGAACAAATAGGTGTTCAAACTGAAGAATGATGGCGGCAGAAATGTGGTGAAACACAAAGCTCGGCTAGTAGTCAAATGATTCATATAGAAAAAGGGAATTGACTTTGATGAAATCTTTTCACCAGTGGTAAAAATGACTTCAATCTGAGTTATCATATGATTGGTAGTCAGTTTGAACTTAGAGCTTGAACAGATGGATGTCGAAACAACATTTCTTCATGATGATCTAAATGAATAAATCTACATGGAGCAGCCAGAAGGTTTCAGGAAAAGAAAACATTGTTTGCAAGTTGAAAAAGAGCTTATATGGGCTCAAGCAAGCATCGAGGCAGTGGTACAAGAAGTTTGACTCGTTCATGGTGGGTCAAAGATACAAAAGAACTGCAGCAGATCAATGTGTATACATTCAAAGGTTTCCAGATGGAAATTTCGTTGCTCTTCTACTATATGTGGATGACATGTTGATTGTTGGACAAGAAGCAGCGAAAGTCAGCCAGCTTAAGATGGAACTCTCTAAGTCTTTTGACATGAAAGACTTAAGACCGGCTCAACATATTTTAGGAATGGAGATAGTTTGTGACAGACAGAACAAAAGGTTGTGGCTTTCATAGGAGAATTATATTGAACGGATAATCAGAAAGTTTGATATACAGAAAGCCAAACCAGTCAGCATTTCGCTAGCGCACTATTTCAAATTGAGCAAGAGTTTGTGCCCCTCATCTAAGAAAAAGATAAAGGAGATGTCATCGATATTATATTCTTCAGCAGTTGGAAGCCTAATGTATGCAATGGTATGTACCAGACCAGATATTGTTCATGCAGTAGGTGTAGTGGGTCGTTTTCTCTCTAACCGAGGGAAACAACACTGAGAGGTAGTCAAATGGATTCTCAGGTACCTCAATGGTACATCGAAGTTACATATGTGCTAAGGGGGAGCTGATCCGATCTTGAAATGATATACCGATTCAGATATGGCAGGAGATCTTGATGGTAGAAAATCTACAACGGGTTTTCTCTATATTTTTGCAGGGGGAGCTATGTCATGTCAATCAAAATTGCAGAGGTGTATCATTGGATACGCGAGGTGATGAATCAACAACTGCTGAGACTAGTGAAGATCCATACAGATGAGAATCCAACTAACATGTTAACAAATGTGGTTTTTCGAGACAAGCTGGAGTTGTGCAGAGAAATAGCCGGGATAGCTGTCAGATGACAATCATTTTTCAGATGCAGCCGGAGGGGGAGAATTGTAAGTTCCAGCTGCCATAAGAAGCTTTACCTGTCATGATCCAACTGCCATGCATCCATGAGAAAGCCTCCAAGCCAACTTTCAGTGGAGTTGAAAAATGAGGAAAACAAACAAAGGAACTTTTGGTGGCTACTATAGCTTTGTTGAATTTTTGAGCATGATGAATGCTATAAATATAGGCCTCATTCTTGAGTTTAGGGCATCCCAAATTGTAAATTTTCAAGTGTAGAAAGTTTTTAGAGTGTTAGAGAGTGAAGGTTTTTGTAAAGTTCAAACACTTAATAATTCTATTCTTGTAATAATAGAGTTTCGATTTTTCCTTCAAAAATACTATAGAATGATGAGAAAATCACAATATTGAAAGCTGAAATGTTAACCGATATTTGAAACTTTCAATTATCTAATTATTTTTATTAAAATAGCTGATCTAGATATTCTTTTGTGTTATTTACAATATAATAATGTTTTTTCCCCAAAAAATGATATTATTTTTGTAATAAGAACCCAAAATAAATCTCCAAGTTGTATGCCTCAGACCCTTCTAACAACAAATCAATAAAAAAGAATTTCATCTTTCGAAAATAGAAATGACACGATACATTCTTAAATTAAATGTTCGCATTCAATTATATATATATATAAAAAATTTAAACATTTTATTTTCTTGAGAATTGTTGGAAACTCAGCCGCCAAACCACTCATTCCGAGCTTAAACAGAGTAGGTAAAACCTCCGACTGTCTCAGGCTCTTACAAACTCTAATTTACCACACACGATTTCTTTTACTGGTTTCATTTTTTTATTAGATTATATGGATCATTTAATGTTATTTTATTTTATTCAAAATCATTATTTGATTCAGTTTATTAAATTAAAATATATACATCTCTTTATATTTTATGTCCATATCGATAACGACATCGAAGTAATAAAGACAAAAAAAAATTAAATAATTCACTAAAAACTTGAACATGTACATGTACATGTACATCTTATACAATTCTTTCTACTCTCTTTCTCACATTCATCCCAGAATTTATAACAGGAATTTTTTTTTAATTTTTTAATATATTACTCCTCCTACTTCTACCCTTTTGTAGCTGATTTTGAATCCTGAAATCTTTGCCCTACCCATTGATAATTTTTCTTCTGCTTTTTATATATAAGTACTTGAAGATAATAAAATGGCCAAGAACAAAATCTTATGAACAAACTGATGATTTGCTAGAGAGAATAAGGCAGCTTTAAATATTTTCTTCCATTTGTTTCACTGGAGAACTTAATCTTTCAACTAATATGTCCAAAGCTTCCTTCATCCACCAATGGCGACATGATTCTCTAGCTTCAGTTACACTCATCTGTAACATATAATTGATCATTTAAGATAAACTTATTAATTAAATTTTTATTTATTTTTTGGTATAAATGTAAATGGTGCAGTAGTTACTGGAAATTAATTAATTAATTAATTAATTACTAACTTACCCATATTCTTTGCCTGACATATTTCTCTGGCCATAATTCAAGTTGTTCCTTTACAAGCAAAGGGAACATGTACCCTTCATAAAATGTACCGTGGCTTTTGCTTAGAAAGTTCCATTTCCCCAATTCATGCTGCCATGATGTCCAAAATTAATAAATCATATAAAAAAAAATTAATTATATAAAAACAATTGATCATGTAATGCATAAATTAAACAATTAATCATAATATGTATATATATATACTAACCTCAACATTGCCAATAACCCCAGCTTCTTCAAATGACTCTCTTAAAGCGGCTTCTTCCACAGATTCATCAAGTTCCCAACCACCCTGATCATCATAAGATTAAAATTTATGTTTAATGCATTAATTAAAAAAAAATGGTATCAATAATCAATCAAATGATCTTTAATTATATCATCATTTTCATTTTTTTTTTTTTTTTGGTTTTCAAGAAAATGTATAATTTGTCCTAAAGGGGCGTGGCTTTGTGGTGTAGGGTTCAGGATCTCATCTTGAGGTCCTGGATTCGAATCCAGATAATGCGTTTCTTGTAAGAGTTTAGGACAATCGTGGGTTTTCTCTACTCCGTTTAAATCCAGAAAAGATAATTTGACGACGAAATTTCCAACGATTCAAAAAATATATATATAATCTACCTTAGGGAACATCATTCCTTGACCTCCTTTTTGCGAAGTGATAACAAGAACTTCTATATCATCAATTATGTTACCATCATCACCACTTATGTATCTATAAGGAATACATCTGCAAATTTGGATCCGATCCCAATAGAACATATATCAAATTCAACATAAAATATAAGTAAAATGTGAATGCTTATATAATTGGAACAAGGGAAGTTTCTTGGAACTAACCCTACAACTTGGCGACGACCCATGTTATCATATCTCTGCAACTGCCTTCCTGTGCGAGAAACTAAACAAATAGCCATTTCTCAGAGCTTAATTAATCAAGATTTGCAGAAAATTAATCCTTTGACAGATTAAAATGGATTGAATTTCTTATATATATGAATACAAAAAGACCCCCTTGTTATTTGGTTAAGACTGTTTGTAAAAGATTAGGCAGAAAGTTAAAGCTAGGGAATTGAAGCAACCAAAATGGATAATCTGAGTTGGATAAATTATAACAAAAAAGTTAATTTAGATAGTAGAAAGGCCAAGAACAGAAAAACAAAAAACAAAAAAAGATTTGATGGATTGTAGAGAGAGATACGATGAGAGATAGGCTGACATAATAACATAGCAGCTATTTATAGAAAATTATGGAAACGGGATAGGTCCATGAAGACTGATCAAGATCCAGAATTTAATATCATATATATTTTCCCCATCCTTTATATATTATATATTATATATTATATATTAAAGCTATGCGAGGAGACTCGAATCTCAACCTCGAATATGAGGTGAATAATGGATGCAATAAAATAAGGATGTACATTTTTTTTTAAATCGTTAGGAAACTTCACCGTTAAATTATCCCTTCCGGGTTTAAGCGGAGTAGGTAAAATTTCTGGCTGTCACAGGCTCTTATAAGAAATGCACTCGCTGGATTCGAACTCAAGACCTCAAGATGAGATTCTGAACCTTACACCACCAAGTCATGTCCCTTGATGTTGAAATTCATGGGTCTAACTCAACCCAAAAGTCAGCTTGAGAGTTGAGGGTTGCCCAATATTTATATTTTGACTTTAATTGTTTATCTCAGCCGATGTGGGATATTTTCCTCAACACTCCCCCTCACGTGCAAACCGGTCTTTTGCTTGGTTCATGTCACATGGACAAGTAGTGTGGGCCCACTCGTGCATGAGTGTGACTCTGATACCATGTTAGATAATGAAAGAAAGTCTTGAATTCACTATATATGAATTTACAATGGTATGAGCCTTTATATAGGCTACATAGAAAACCAAAATAGAAAATGAATCTTATAGTAATGAAGAATAATAATGAATATAAGAAATCTTCATCTAATAGGGAAATATAATAAAACCATGAATCCTAATGGTACTAGGAATTCTATTTTGGATATTGATTTCATATTCCTTAACATTCCTTAACACCCCCCTCAAACTTAAGCTGGTAACGAAGGAGTAAGCTTGAGGTTGCATCTTGAAATCGGAGAGCGGGGTTCTGAAACTGAAAATCTTGAAACTTGGAGGCTGGAAACCTTGAGATAATTGATGAACTTTAACCTACGAAGCCCAAATGGGGAGCCGAAGCCCAAGAGGATGCCGAAGCCTGAGAGCTTTAACCTATGAAGCCCAAAGGGGGAGCCGAAGCCCAAGAGGATGCCGAAGCCGAAAAAGGGAGCGAAATCCCAAAAAAGAGCCGAAGCCCGAGAGTGTCGAAGCCAGAGAGGGAGCGAAATCCCGAAATAAAGCCGAAACCGGAAAAAAGGGAGCGAAATCCCGAAAGAGAGCCGAAGCCCAAGAGGGAGAGAAATCCCGAAATAAAGCCGAAGCCGAAAAAGGGAGCGAAATCCCGAAAGAGAGCCGAAGCCCGTGAGAACCAAAGCCAAAGAGAGAGTGAAATCTTGACAGAGAGCCGAAGCCCAAGAGGGAGCGAAATCCCGAAATAAAGCTGAAGCCGAAAAATGGAGCGAAATCCCGAAAGAGAGCCGAAGCCTGAGAGGGAGCGAAATCCCAAAATAAAGCCGAAGCCGAAAAAGGGTGCGAAATCCCGAAAGAGAGCCGAAGCCCGTGAGAACCAAAGCCAAAGAGAGAGTGCCGAAGCCCGACAGAGAGGGAGTGAAATCCCAATAGAGAGCGGAAGCAAAATCTTAAAAAGAGGCGAAACCTGAAAGGAGCAGGCCCATAGCACACTTGTGAAGGGGTGGCGCGTGAGGTTCACGTGCCGATGGTGGCCGCGATCCCCACGCGCCGATGAAAGCAGAGAGAGTGAAACTAGAAAAAGGAGAACCTGGGCTGTGATACCATGTTGAAATTCATGGGCCTAACTCAACCTAAAATCCAGATTGAGAGTTGAGGGTTGCTCAATGTTTATATTTTGAGTTTAATTGTTTATTTCAGCCGATGTGAGATATTTTCCTTGAAGAAGAAATAAGGAGGTATATACTACTAACTAAGATAGAATTTGGATCTTGCTTGTCTTTTTTTATGCTCGGCATTTTATAATCTTCCATCACGCATGTATTTATAATAATAAATGATTAAGATATATATTTATTTAAAAATACTCATTTAATAATTACTAATCACAATTTATATAAAGAATTTGATGGTGGTTGACTTTGAATAACATGCGCATATGGGTAAACATGGGAGCATCTTCTTTGGTTGGGAGGACGAGCCACATCATGGGCCATGAAATGTTTTAATACAACGTGAGATGTGTTTTCTGTAAATTTATGTATTTTTTTTAAGCATAAAGTTTTTTATTTTAATTTATGGGACAAATTTTAAAAATTTATACAACAAACATAATTAGGTCGAAATAATTGTCTTCACCTTTTTTTTTTTTTTAAATGATTGCTCCGTTTACCATTGACCTAAGAAAATATATAATTGAAAAAACAATATTGAAGTCCCACATTTATATCATTTGCCTTTGGAGAAGCTTCTTCGATCTCAATCAAAAACTAAATTTACGGTAAATACTGAACATATGAAATAAATATACCGCATAGAAGAAAGTTGCAAGAAATTAGGAACAACAATGTTGAGGGATAATTTATTGAGGAAAAATAAAATAATTAAATTAGATATTTCTTAATGTTGGAATAATAAAATAATTTTACCGTAGTGTAAATGATAAACTTAGATCGGATGCTAAGTTGATTTTGTATTTGATTTTTTACCGATTGTTATTTAATTTATTGAATGAGGATTTATATGTTATTAAACCTAAACTCCTCGATGTTATTAATACATGTACACATGTGTTGAGGAAAATATCCCACATCGGCTGAGATAAATAATTAAACTCAAAATATAAACATTGGATAACCCTCAACTCTTAAGCTGGCTTTTGGGTTGAGTTAGGCTCATGCACGGGTGGGCCCACACTACATGTCCACGTGACATGAACCAGGCAAAAGACCGGTTTGCACGTGAGGGGGAGTGTTGAGGAAAATATCCCACATCGGCTGAAATAAACAATTAAACTCAAAATATAAACATTGGGCAACCCTCAACTCTTAAGCTGGCTTTTATGATATCTCATAATTTACATTTATTATTTGAACTCTATTTATAGTCTAAAAAATGAATAAAATGTCAAGCAATTAGTTTGTGATATAACTCACGTTATATTTGGGAGGTCTAATTAAGGTCCCTCATATGGATTTTCAAAGGTCTTATCATAAATTAATTAATTACATGTGCACGTAACACAATTTTTGTTTCCTTGCAAAATTATATCATGTCTACAAAGAGTTTCATTTGTATACGCGATTATCCTTTATTACATCATTTGATAGAGAGTATTGATTGAATGTATAAATATTTTTATAAGTGAAGATGTGTTTTTTGCCACCCATTTTCTACGAGGCCATTTGTCCTTTTTGAGATTTCGATGGAGGTGCTCGGGGGCTGCTCTCTCGGTCTTGCACGGTTTTACCCTTATTGGGAGCTTTATCCATGCAGACGTAGTGATTAAGGATTCATATGTCAGACTCTCACTATGGCTCCATGGAGCGTTAGGATTATTGAGTGATATATAGGCCTTGGTTGCGACTCGAACCATGGACTTCGTCCATATAAGGTTCTTTGGCCTGGTGGTACCATGGTTGCGACTAAGAACCTTATATGGACAAAGTCCATGGTTCGAGTAGCAACCCAGACATATATGCTACTAAATAATCCTAATGCTATGTGGAGCCACGGTGAGAATCAGACATATGGGTCCCTAATTTCCTCATCCATGTGGATGAGGCTCCCTACAGGGATAAAACCGTGCAGGACTGGGAGAGCAGCTCCCAAGCACCTTCGTCGAGATCCCGAAGCGAACAAATGGTCTCGTAGGAAGGGGGTCGCATCAACACATCTTCAATAAGTATTACACTACAAGTATATTAGTATAAGCTAACTTATAAGTTCACCAAACTCTATACCAAAAAATACATATAAGTTTCTACTTAATCAATTAATTTTCTAATTATGAGTTCACACGTGTGCATTTATTTTGTAATTTTCTTCAACGGTGGAATCATAAATAGTGAGCCAGAGGCATGAAATGAAATTGGTTGATCATAATTGACCACAATTCGAAGCATATCTTAAAATTAGAACCAAAATCAAAATCCGCCACTTCAATCCATTCATCAAATCAAGATAAAATAAATGTTCCCAACATTATTGTCATATTAAGAAATGCAATCTCACATGTTTATTACGGACATGTAAATAATTCTTCTTATTGCAAGTAAATCTAGAATCCTGCTAGCAATTAGACTATGAACAGGTTTGATTTTTCTATTATAGATTGAAGATCCTAAATTTTGAGATTTTATACGAGTTTTTAAAATATATAATCATTTATCGATAAAAAAGATCTTTTTTAATTTCATTACTGTAATGTATGTTAACTTTTCTTAAATTTGAGGTTCCCCGGTATTCCCAAAAAAAAAATGAGGCTCTCTATTTTTGGTCTAAATTTGGGGACTCCAACTAAAGATGGCAGTGGACCGATATGAGGATATCAATATCTATATTCGTCCTATTTAATCAACGGATACGAAAATTATCTCATTATATCTCTATTTGAACGGAGAAGCTAATACCCATACTAACTCTTCCAACCAACAGATTGTGAAAATTATCTCTTTACACGCCTTTAACATACCAAGCCCCGAAAACCCCGTCTCCAAATAAATTTTTTCCATCTCTATGACCAAACGATTGTCGGTGTGAACTTTCCGAGTACCACCCCGTTTTTATTTACCCACATTACTGAAAACTGTTTAGACCCCGGATTTGTCGCCCCTCATATCTAGTCATAGGAAGACTTGCGTGTCGAGTGATTTGAAATGATCGGACTCAAAATCACATGTAGTTGGAAAAATAATACATGCATCAATTGTTTCCTGCGCCCACTCCATTAGAATTTATTCGGTTACCAATGAGCGGTTGGTTGAGTGGTAGTTGGCTCAATCCTAGGAGGCTCGACTGTGTATGCTCCTCAGTTCGAGTCCCGCTAGAGTCATTATCGTTGGGAGGACCATACCGTACAGCTCTCGGTCCGAATCCGAATTAGTCAGGCCCAATATGGCACTGGATATCGGATGGGGAACCAAAAAAAAAAAAGAATTTATTATGTTATTTTTTTTTTTTGTCTCATATTTATTTTCTCTTAATCAAAACAATTAAATTTTAGAATGATACTAGAAGTAGACACCTAATTACTAATTAATTTTCTTTGATAGCAACTCTTCATGTGCTTTATGTACATTGCTTCTTTTTTTTTTTTTTTTTTAACTCCTCTTGCTATTGGCTTGAATAATTTTAATTACTACTAAGTCAATTTTTTTGTCTTATAAATTAAGTTTGATATTCTTGCACATATGCCAAAAGTTAATTATCATATTCAAAGGGATTTATATTCCTTTTAGTTTAGGGTTTTGTTGGGGAGCATATACATTAAGGAATAAAATCAAACAATTTGAAAACGGTGGGAAGGTGGAAATAAAATCATTAATTGTTATAAATAATCTTGTTGTATAAGTAGGTTGTTAAGCAATAAAAGATTAATATAATTAGGGATGTCATAAATTTTCACGGGAATAGAATCTCCAATGACATTCCGTATTAAAATCGTTAATCGGATATGAAAAATTCAAAATCTTAACATCAAAGTTGGATATGAATGACCCTTTATGCAATCTCATCCCTCTATATTCTTTTTTTTTTTTTTAGTTTCTATAATATTTATTTTTTAAGCAATCTCATCCCCTCCATATTCGATCCCCCATGTTATGTATCTATTGTTATTATTTTAATACCTTAAATTGTTCTTATTAGTTTTATTTTTACTTTATTTTTTACATGACTATGACAGGATATAAGAGGTAAATTAGAATATGAAATTTTTATCTCATTAATTAATCTTTAGACTATAACCTGAAGTTATAAATCTACAAAATAATTATAGAACCCGAAATTCTAAATTTTTGTTACAATTAAAGAAATTGAAGTTTTAAATCTACCATAAAATCTAAAGTTCCAAATCTATAATACCATATTTATGAACTTGAAGTTATAAATATTAACCTTATCGATCAGAAATCGAAATTTTGAAATATAACTTTTTTAGGACCTGATGTTCTAACTAATAATGTAAGATCAAAACCCGAAGTTCTAGATCAATAAAATCAATGAATGATTTTTCAAGATGACTTGAAGTTCCAAAAACATGTATGTAATTTTTATATCATACGTATTTATGTGATGTTTTTATATTATATTTTATTTTTATTGTATCTTTACTCTTTTAAGTTATATTATCAATATTATTATTGCTCCCAAAAGTTTGCAATAATAAACAGATAATCAGATCTAAATTTTGAATTAGCCTATAATATCAGAACTCGTAGTTCTGCACTATAATTTATAAATAAAATATGATGTTCTCATATAACAATAAAATATGTTTCTTAACATTCCCAGTAATAAATGTTAATTCCAACTAAATATAGATATAATAGAGAAATTTCGCTGCAATAAATGAATAAGACATATGTGGAATCTTAACACTTGAGAATAAATTTATAGTTTCATATTGCTCATTTCGTATCTATTTACTTTAAAATTAAATATTTTCATTTATTATATGCTTACACCTATTCTAAATTTATTATGATTTGAATCATCAAGAAATGTGATAAGTTTATGATAAAATGTTAGATCTTTCAAATATCCTAAAGATATTTAGTACTTTGTGTCTTTGACTTATACAAAAATATAATGATTATGTACTTGATGTACGCAAAATTTGTATCCTATTTATAGATATCATTGATCAACCTCTATAAAGATTTATAAAAATCATATAAACTTACAAAATAAATTATTTACTCTCAAAAAAGAGAGGAGATGTATGCCTAATTGATGTTATGCCTACTTTTTTTTTTCTTCTTTTATAGCAACAATCTATTGTCATTATTTTTTACATATAAGTTTAACGGATATGCGTTTTAATGATTTTAGTTTATTTTAAATAAAATTACCAATTTTCCAAAATTTAAGTCTCCTTAAAATCTTTTTTACCTATATTTCAAACTGGCACAATGCCCGCACTTCGTGCGGGTTGAACATATATTTTAGGTATTAATATTATAAATGATTCGGTTCTTTTTGGTTTTATAGTCTAAATGAAACAATTGATTTACTTACACGTAATATTTATGTCTCATTCGTCTGTCTCTCAGTTCTCAAATAATATTTCTAATTCACCGTGTAAGAGCTAATAATCATACGTCTATATCATGAAGCACAATACATAAATAAAAAATCATGAAATAAATTTTTTTTATAGAAATAATTCAAAATAAAATAACAAATAACAATAGACCCGAAATCCAAAAAATTGATCAGGGTTTATGGGCAGGTACTATTTATGTTTCTTATTTTAATAGAAGATTATATTTTTATATTATAATACGTTTTTATTTTAATAATTTATTATTTTAATTTTATAATTTAATAATAAAAATATTAATTGTAGAGATTATGTACCACATATATCTTTTATTTTAATAAAAGATTATAATATATATTATTATTATAATAGATAATAACAAAATTAATTATAGAGATTAAGTGTCATGTGACGCGATAAGAAAACTTATATATATATATTGTTGGGTTATCGTGATATTATTCAAAAATTAATCGGATGATATAACATGTTTTATTGTTATAATATGGTTCTTATTTATTAGATTTATTAATTTAATTTTATAATTTAATAGTATTTTTTAATTGTAATAAGATAGTATAATTTGTTTTCTTATTACAATACAATTCATATTAAATTATAATATATATTTTTATTATAATAAATTTTTATTTAATAAAAATTAACTGTAAAGATATTTTAATTTTATAATGTAATAAAAAAATTAATTGTAAAAATTAAGTGTCACATATATTTTTTATTTAATGAGAGGTTATAATAATATGTTTTGTATTATAATAGGTTTATTTATTTAATTTTATAATTTAATGATAATAAATTTAAATATTAATTAAATTAATAGGTTTCTTACTTTAATAGTAGATTATGTTTTTA
Organism: Zanthoxylum bungeanum; assembly: GCA_019454045.1. Taxonomy (NCBI): domain Eukaryota; kingdom Viridiplantae; phylum Streptophyta; class Magnoliopsida; order Sapindales; family Rutaceae; genus Zanthoxylum; species Zanthoxylum bungeanum. The sequence continues at coordinate 573,952 of SKCR01024900.1, read as the reverse complement.
TATTGTAATAGGTTTCTTATGTTAATAATTTATTATTTTAATTTTATAATTTAATAAAAAATAATGATTATAGAGATATTTTAATTTTATAATTTTAATAATAATAAATTAATTGTAGAAGTTATGTTAATTGTAGATAATTTTAATAGTATTTTTTTTATTTTAATAGGATAGTCTAATATGTTTTCATGTTATAATAGAATTCTTATAAAATTATAATATATATTTATATTATAATATGTATTTTTATTTAATAGATTTGTTTTAATTTAATTTTATAACTTTAACATAAAACGGTCACGTCATGAGAGGAAGATAAATATCCTGAGCAATAAGTAATATTGAATTGTTTAATGAACAAATTAATTGGAAAAGAAGTCCCTCATCGATAATCCTTGAGTTTATACGCTAGCTTATACTCTCATATCAATACTTATAAATTAATTTATACTCTCAAATAATATTATCAGACGATATGTTAAAATGAATTTGTGTTGAGGAAAATATCTCACATCGGCTGAGATAAACAATTAAACTCAAAATATAAACATTGGGCAACCCTCAACTCTCAAGCTGGCTTTTGGGTTGAGTTAGGCCCATGAATTTCAACATGATATCAGAGTCACACTCATGCACGGGTGGGCCCACACTACCTGTCCACGTGACTCATGCACGGGTGGGCCCACACTACCTGTCCACGTGACATGAACTAGGCAAAAGACCGGTTTACACGTGAGGGGGAGTGTTGAGGAAAATATCTCACATCGGCTGAGATAAACAATTAAACTCAAAATATAAACATTGGGCAACCCTCAACTCTCAAGCTGACTTTTGGGTTGAGTTAGGCCCATGAATTTCAACATGGTATCAGAGTCACACTCATGCACGGGTGGGCCCACACTACCTGTCCACGTGACTCATGCACGGGTGGGCCCACACTACCTGTCCACGTGACATGAACCAGGTAAAAGACCGGTTTGCACGTGAGGGGAGTGTTGAGGAAAATATCCCACATCGCATGAGATAAACAATTAAACTCAAAATATAAACATTGGGCAACCCTCAACTCTCAAGCTGATTTTTGGGTTGAGTTAGGCCCATGAATTTCAACAATTTGTTATGTTTTTGTTTTTGTTTGGGTTATATTTAGGTGGGATTCGGAGAAAGTTAAGACATGATTTCACCCACAATAATGGGAGATTTAGGAGTTATATAGGTGACGTGTTACCATCAATCAGTAAGTATATAATTTATGAGGTTACATTAAAAATCATTACCATTTATCAGTTATTTTTTTACTATTTTCACACTTATAATAAAATATTATTAAATTTTTCTCATTACAGTTGTTAATACTTATCAATTCAAGACTTGGCACTACGATTTGGGATGTAATATAATGCGTTAAAAGATCCTACGTATATGTATATAACTCTAGCTCTAGCTAGGTTAGTAAAAATGTGAAACTATGTATACATAAAGGGAAATATATACATACCAATTTTTATCCCGAAAATCTTCCATACTCCCTCACTGTAGCTACAGTGAGAGAGTAGGGAGGAAATTAGGGATAAAAGTTTGTATCTTTATCATTTTCCTACATAAAAGCGTTCATGATTGCATAAAATGTTGTGAATTTCTTGGTGGTGTCTCCCAGTGTCGTGGTTTGGTGGTGTAGGATTCAGGATCTAATCTTGAGGTATTGGATTCGAATTTAGAAGAATGTGTTTTTTGTACGAATCTGAGACAATCGGAGATTTTACCTGCTCCGCTTAAGTCCGGAATGGGTTGTTTGACGATGGGGTTTTGAACAATTCAAAAAAAGGAAAAAAAAAAGTTGGGAAATCGCATGTAGCAGATGAATGGATTATAAAGGATCAAGCCTATTGCTAGGTTATATTATACAAGCGTGAAGTTCCTTATTTGCGCAGGTTGAATATAATTAAAATATTATTTATTTATAATAATAAAATATTTGATTTTCTTATAATAATAAATGATTTTTGATGAATCTAATCACAAATAAGACTTGTATTTTTTTAAATAAAAGATAAAATCTTTTTTTTTTTTGAAACCCCACCGCCAAATCATTCTTTCCGAACTTAAGCAGAGTAAATAAAACTCCCGAGTGTCCCAGATTCTTATAGGAAACGCACTCTCTGGATTCAAACTCAAAACCTCAAGGTGAGATCCTGAGCCCTACACCACCAAGCCACGCCCCTTAAGGACAAAAGATAAAACCCGAATAGTCAGGGGGAAACTGCAATGGATTTGGAAGACAAACTTCAGGTGTGGAGATTTCTACACTGGAAATTAAGGAAGCTCTTTCAAAGGCTGGTAGTAATCTTGCATGAGAGATATGTTAGCCAGAACCCAGACGGATGAAGCAATGGAACTTAAAAGAGGAATGTGAGTGACATTAATTAAGCAAGAAGTAAACCTACCAACCCAAACAAGTTTTATCTTCTTGGTGTTTGCTCTTTGTATATTTATGTTGATCACGGGAATCGTGCATATTTATAATAGGAGTGTAATCGAGTCGAGTACTCATTATTCGAGCTCGACTTGTTAAGAAAATATTAGAATCGAACTCGAATCAAACTTGATTACTAAATGAGTCAAGCTCGAATTTTAAAATTTTAATTTTTTGGACTTTCTTATTTACTTCTTTAATTTTAAATTAATTCCCTATGAAATTCAAATGTTAGTGACACACACATATATATATATATATATATAAAGTCGAGTTGTGTATATATGATCCGAGTCAAGTCTATTTTGAATAATATTCGCAAGTAAAAAATGAGACGAATTGAGATTTTGCGAGTTTGGTCTCATTTAATAATCGACCTATTATTTTCAAATTTGAGTAGTTCATTTATTAAATGAATCGATCTTGAATCATACCAAATACAAGTAGAATTCAAACTGTTTATGAACGATTCGATTTATTTACCACACTAATTTATATGTGGCTTTAACTTCTAGGTTTTACAAGAGATATTTGAATCCGATACTTAATTTAAAAAAACTCGTGAATCCAATCCCAATATCATCTACAAATACCATCTACAAATCATAATCCCAATATCACATAACCGTCATTTGAAAATTTGCCTATTTTTGGAATAAATTCCGTGGTATATATAGCATTCTTCAATTCAATTCAAATGGCATTACAAATTTAACCAGATGAATCAATCCATCACTAAATATTTGTGAATTCAGAACAAACTGCATTTCTAAATTATTTATCTCCCTCTAGCCCATATGGTTCCCAATAAAAAATATAGCACAACCACATGGGCATATGTCCAAATTACAAACAGGAAAAGGAAATTGGTCAAGGAAACCCCGAGCTTCACCTTAATTTAGAAAAAAACAAAAAAAACAAAAAAAACAAACTAATAAGAAGATATACAATTTTACAATTTTGTACCCCGTCTGATTTGCTTGCTAACACTTGACGAGATCAGCGGCAAACACTAATTAAAGTTGCGACTGCCCCGGAGCTTTCCTGGATGATCTCGACGCAGGTCTACTCATGTCCGATGCTGGAGGAGGTCTATGTTGCTCTTGCAGTCTTTGTACATCCTGCACATCCAGCAACAGATGTTGTAATCCCAAGTTCATTGGCGCACAACAGGCAATGCGGAGTAAAAGTTAACATGCAACGGAGAAATTAGCAGAATTAAAGATTATATAAATAAAGAAGAAATTGATTATTACATAAACAGGGAATGGACATCCCTTCTATGACAACGCATCCCGAATGTAATTACATTCCAATTACGGCATACCAATTTTTATCTCCTTACTAATGATGTCTTGTTTCCAGTCTCTATCCCTGTTCTTTTAAGCTTTTGAAAAAGCTCTCACATTATCACCAGCCAAAATATCAATTTCTAATCTAATTTTTTTCGGTATATTTGCTCAGGCTTATGCATTTATAATGTGGTGTTGGTGAGAAGGGCTAGGACCACCAAGCATCTCAAGAACTTGAAATTATTAATGTGCCCCAAACTTCTCTTAAGGGAAAAGAAGCACATTGTCTAGGAGTACAAAAGAACACTAGAAAACTTAGCTACATCAAAGATCCAATACACTAACTTCAGTTGGTAAACCGTGAACCACTAAGTATTAAGTGCATGTTTGTGATTATGGTAGATTGTTAAATAATCACTTATTTGAGAATCTAGTACCCAAATTATGTTTGAGCCATATTCTTTTGGATCCAATACACTAGAAATCATCAATTAAGTCATTATCGAACATAATTTGAGAGAAAATTCTCAAGTGACTATTTGGCAATCTACCACAATCTCAAACATGCACTAGGTAAGCAAATAGTTAAGCATATCCTGCAATCCCACAAAGTGCTCAATTTTAGCCTTTTCATTAATGCAGAATCTTATTCTACGACTTATAGTGACTTAACCAAAACACTCAATGAAATAGACGATAAAGCTCAATAGAAACAGCAATAATATCAACAGAGAGCTCAATTAACCTTAGATGATGTAGACCTATTCCGCAACTGAGCTTGAGCTTTTCCATGAATCCGATGCTGGTGTTGCATCTGCTCAAACTGTTGCAGTCTCGACACAAAGTTAATCCCACCATGTGAACTCCCCATGTCTGAATTTACATCTCCATCTTCACTGAATTGTGATCCACTTGACATGCTATGTAGAATCTGAGAGTAAGGGTTCCCAGAAGATGTTCGCTTGATTTGTTCTCCGTTGAAGGAATATGAAGGTACCGTCTTCAAACGGGTCCGCAGTATCTTAAAGGCTGCACTTTGCTGCAGTTGATGAAAGGTTAAAGATGAAACTCAAGACTTCTTGCGAAAATCAGAGAGTGCGCTGAATTTTCAAATAAGGCAGGGGGTACCTGGGGCAGTAACATCAGAAGACCATACAAGGCTTTCAGTAACCATGTATACCTTCCTGGTTCAAGAAGCTGCAAATGAAAAATTGCTCAGTGAATCCAAATATATCTTAAATACTAGACAAACTCAGAAATATTTCCCATGTACTTGAGGCTTCATTATACAAAAGTTATTATCCCTTCTGATGAAAGTAACAAAAAATGAGTAAGACCAAATATTAAGGTAAATAAGAGTTTCGTCTTCAGCTTAAGTACCTGCAATCTAAGATAAGCAAAGCTTGGAGTTTCCAGCAAGCGAATCAATTTATCCAGCTGGACCAAAAACTTAACGTTAATATCTTCCTCCACCAGAGACTGAATAACAGCACTTGCATGCTGGTATGTCTGTCAAACAAGAATTCAACTTCATCATAAAAAATCCATAAACGACCATGAAATATGGAGGCGGTTTTCTTAGAGGAAAATAGAAACAAGAAATACAACTGGACAGCTATATTCGTACCTGAGCTAATAAGCAAAGACTTATAATAGCCATGGGTGAATGACACCATGAAGCATACAGGGAAACAAACAACTCTTTTCCAGCAGGGTTAACCAATGATTTTTTTAAGAGATCTCGTAGCTCAGATAATTCAGAGGATGTAAGTAAAATCAAATTCAAAGCCTGAAACAAAAAGAACACCACAATATTGGGTATAATTAACAGATGAATAAGAGATTGCTTGACCAAAGGGATGAACAAATAACCAACAATTTGAAAACTGTTTCAATGAATAAAATCACGCCCAAACAAACACCAGTGGCTCAATACTATGTACTACACTACGGATTTATTTGTTCTAAAATAAAGGACAACCTGAACCATTGTACAAGCAAAATCCAGGTCTGCTTCTCCCTCAAGAATTGTGGAGAGTTCCCGGTAGACCCTTTCAGCATCTAAAAGTACACAAAGTCGGCGGATTATCAAAGCACCACGCCTAAGGAAGCAAGAGAAAAATTTGCAAATTAAAGCAAAGTTACAATACAATTGAGAGACTCAACAAGCAAGCTAGTTGCCAGCTATCTACAAGGCTAGAAACAGAAGAAAGAAAGAGACTCACATCTCAAGAAGAGAATTATCGACTCGGAAATTATGTATTAGGAAAACAACAAGCTGGCGAAAGTGTTGCAGATCTTTTGCAATACATGCATGAACCTCGAGAACCAAGAGCACTACCTGAGGTAAAAAAGAAATTCATGTTTAGATGCAAGGAACATACAGATTCAATGAAATTCGGTGTCAATGAAAGAGGAAGTATGAAAGCAAATTCAAAGCAGCAGAGAAGTCGGACCAGGAAATTCCTCGTATCCAAAATAAAACAAATGACAATGAAATTTCTCCAAATGATATTTTTGTGAAGTAAATTTAAGACATGATTACAATTCCAAAAAAAAAAAAAAAATGATCATTGCACAAATACCATTCCATATTATAGTCACAAAACAAGAAAATTTGTCGAACTTCAGGAAAAAAAGACAAAATCATATATATGAAACAGCATTCATGTACTAACCGACAACTAAGTCCAAGCCTCCGAGGAAATACCACCCGGTTTAACTCAACAATGTCAATATACTACTAAAGGCTCATATTTTCTTGTAAACAACATGAATGCATTTGTTGTAAAATTTAATGTAGAAGTGTTAAGCAGTTTTTGGTGGGTAATTGACCTCAAAATGAAGCAAACCCTCTGGTACAATTTAACATTTTTCAACTTTAACCCTCTGTTACTAGAAAAAGGCTTTGATTGATTTGGTTTGGTTACTAGAAAAGAGCCTCAGTAATTGCCATAAATCTTTTTCAATTAATTAATTAGCCAATTTAGGGTTAACAATTTCCTAAATACTCACTATCCCTGTAACCAAAACTAAATTACATATTCTAGAAACCTGAGATCCAATATGTGAAGAATAGATCATCAATAAAATGTGACATTTCAACAACAAGATGAGTTACTATTAAACTACAATAACTCATATGTACCTTTGGCATTGATGCTGATTTTTCTTTTCAAAAAAAACACATTCTAGCTGTTTCCAAAATATGTCAGTATGCACAAGACAACTGAAACTAGCCTATGCCCAAAAAAAAGTTGTTTGGGATGTCTTCCAAGGAAACTGCAAATTTACTGACCATTGACCAAGCACCTAAAGCTAATGGTCAGTCTTCCAACCATCAGCATTTTTCAACTTTTACCCAGGGAAGCTAATCTCCAAAACATTCTCAATGTCTACAGCACTATTAGCCTCTCTTGAGATACTAGAAGAAATTAAATGTTTAATTTTTCTTTTCTATCCCCTAGTTTTTCATTATCTTTCCATAAAAGCCCACTGCCCAGAGATTCATGTAATCAAACCTTCAACCAAAACACTGCTGGTGTTCTACCCTAACAGTATAGACCAATAAATGGGTTCATAATAGAATGAATATATATATATAAAAGAATGAAATAGAATTAGAGATATGAAGCTGAGGGATGGACTTCCAGGGGAACAAACTTACCTCATCAGAAGGATCTGACAGTGCTTTTAGAAGTGTATCAAAAATGTCATTCAGGAAACACAAGACCTGTTTCAGAAAGAAATTGTAACTACGTGTGATCGACGCGAGCAGGGCTGATAACCAAAAGCAGAAAAAGAAAATAAAAAGCAAAAAGTTGGGTTATGATTGCTGGATTGGGGTTGTGTGGGCAAAAAGAAAATCAAACAAAAAGGCCAAAAGAAAGTGTGTAAATGCGATATTAGCCATGCTAACAATCAAAACATAGAAATTGGACTGGTTTTATATGTTTATAGCAATTAAATTTTTTTAAAATTTAAATCTCAAAGAGAATCTGTGAAAGAACAGGAAAATATGCACCCAAACAGAGGTGCACATGATTAACCAATAAATTCTCATTACCTCAGCCCGATGTCTGTTTAAAAGGGTTGATATCCAGTGCAAAGCTTCAATTCGTGTTCCCTCCCATTCACTAGATAGCTGCCTAAATAGTCGAAAAGATCCGCAATCACTAACTAATCATGTGATTAGACATCATAACTAACTTAAACAAGGGACCCTAGTAAGCACTTTTCTATAGATCTTCAAGTGAATGAAGTGCTATAGTATCTATACCCATAAAGGTGCAAACTACTAGTACATTTCAAACCTAGCCTTTTTCCATGGTAACAAAAACTACACCTCCTTGCGATAGAAAGGATTGCTCCTACATCGAATCCGTCTGCTGGATCAGCTTTGATTGCACGAAGCTCCTCATTGGTTTCACGAGCAACCTAATTTACAAACATAGAGAAGAGTAAAATCAGTTCCCAAGAGCTCAAAGACACTTCAAGCAGTCCTTTAAAATAAGAAACGATAACTTAAATTGTCTTACCACTCTGATTTTTTCTTCCTTATCAGATATACATGGCAGAATGGCTCCCAGAATATCAGCATAGTATGGAACTATCTGGTCCCCACCAAGTTTTACAAACTCATTTATCTGTTGAATCAAGAAATAGGAGACATTTGATTGTCTATGTCAAATAAAATTACAATTTAACACTGACTTGACTGCAAATCAAGAAAAGCTGCCAATATTAAATCTATCAATGTCTAGAGTCTAGACAATTATCAGAGATAGATTTAGCAAAAGAAAAGATTGGCAGAAAGCTTATTCAACCCTACCCAAGTGATGGCTGTCAACCGAGTAAACTCATCTGGAGAAGCTGCCCTCTGCACCAGTATTTCAGCCATGCGACCATAATCTACAGACTTCAAGAGTAGCACTGCTCGAGTCAGAAAATTACAAATGAACAAAAGAATTCATTTTCATGATAAGAAGTACTTCAAGAAAATGATGCAATCCAAAGCTATTCGTCGTTGAAATCATAATGCAAAACACAAAAATCCTAGGTGTTACAAAGATGACACATAAAAGGGAATAAAACTCGGCACATGCTTTCCAAGGCGTTAATCTTCTTTTTTATTAGAGACACCAAAGCAAGGAGATAATCAGAGACCAGATATCATAGCCATGAATAGTAAAGTTAGATATTCGAAGTAAGTAGAAGTCTTACTGGGGAATTCTTAATCTCTTGAAGAAACTCAGAAAGAGCTGAATCAGCTTGTTGTCGTATTTCATGACTAGAATCACTTAACATATTAAACAAACCTGAAATCAAGACTTTCTCAGTCAAAAGTTACATTATAAAACAGAACAACACTTGAAACAAAACAACAAATGAAGAAAGCTTTTCAATTTAATGGTAACAAATATTATGTACCATCAAGAAAATCGGGAAGAAAACCCAGCATATCAATATCCGGAACACTGTCCAACACAGTGATCCATCCTACCAAAAACTGTCGGACATAAGGATTTAAAACATTCATGCGCTCTCTTAAGAGAGGTATAAATTCTTCAATGCTGAGGGAAAAACACCACAAACAACAAAAGGTTACAAAATAAAAGCAGATAGAAATTCCAGTTACATTGTTTGCCTTTTCAAATACAAGAGTTTCCAATCTGGAACTTGAATACAATATTGCGCACCTGAACTGATCACTTTCAGTGACAATGTCCTGTTTCATATAGTAAAATCTGAGAATTGGTCCAACAAAAAGGAATTCATATCTTCATATAAAATAATGGATGGGAAAGAGGAAGTATTCACCTTTATAAGGCGATCTAAAAGATGTGCAGCACTTTGTACATTGGCATCTGAATCTGCCGAAAGCTTACATAATGCATCAAAAATCTGATTAAAGAATATGATAAAATCTCCCCTTACGACCTGTGAAGCAGCAACAGCTAACATTTCACCCTGAGTACATGTCAGGAAGAAAAGAACAGTAAAATGTAAATCAGCCAAACCAACCTCACCTTCGCAATGTTATATAGCGCTTCACAGGCATAATAACGAACTCTACTATCTTGATCAGAAAAAGAACCAAGCACAGGTGGTACAATTTGCTGGAAGATTGTGTCAGAAAGAAAATAAATCAACATATAGAAGAAATTGTTCAACAATATTTTCAAATGAAGCAGAGTAACATATATCCATATACAGTCTGGTATGATACATAGTCAACCAAATCCATGTTTTTAAAATAGGTCCAAGCAGACAAGCAGTTGATGGCATAACAAATAACCCCTTTCCCCTGTACAAAGGATATGATAATTTTTTCCCTGAACGAATACACCGTTACGTCAATTTTTTTCCCTGAATGAATACACCATTACGTCATCTACGTTTAACTTGTCCACAAAACACCATATACTCACTCGTATTTCTTTTTATGAAACATGCTGTCCTTAAGCCACCCCAAAGAGAGAGATTGAAGAGGAATGTTGTTCTATTCATTCGTACTTTTCTCTATGAAAAATTGTCCATTTCCATTTAAACTGCACATCTTCTCCTTCCTCTCTAAATTGGCATTGTAACTTCAACTTCAAAAGAAATTTGAAGGATAGGGAAATTCAAGAGTTCACTTCGCTAATGGAGTTGTTAGACAATGTTGTTATTGATGATTTCAAGGAGGATACAAGAATTTGGATTGGCCAATTTAGAGATCTAGTCTTGTAAATCCGATATTTAGTGGTTGATTGATGGTGATTCTTTGGCCGAATTCTAACCCTTTAACGAGATTTGGTAGCCTGGAATATCTCCCAAAATTCAAGTATTTGTTTGGGCGTTGGAACATGGAAGGATTAACATTCACGAATATTTTTCTTTCGGGAAAGGAATCCAGGCCAAAACCTTCAGAAATGAACTGTTTCAACTCTATTCGAGTGATTTTGGCAGGAAAGAGGTAATTGTGTTGTTCAAGGGGCAAAAAACAAAAGAACATCGAGAGGAATGGGATAGAGTTCTTCCTTTTGCTTCTCTTTCGGCTTTGATCTCTAAAGAGTTCCAAGATACCACTTAATTCTTCATTCATCCAAATTGGGAGGGACTTTGGGTTGGTACATAGGTTGGTTTAGCAAAATATAGAGGTGGGTGGGCGTTCATCGTGAATCTCATGGAAGATTTTTGCATTGTTTTTGGTTTTTCCATTGGTGGTGATATTGTGGATAATTAATTCAGAATTCAGATATAACACCTTTTTCTTCATTTAATACATTTTACAGTTTCTTATTTTTAACAACAGGAACATTTCCTCCAAAAACCACTAAATATAAGAGAATACCCAAGTACCCAACTTAATGCCATTTGAAGAAAGTTAATGGTACAGTACCTATGAATGTGACTGGTCAAGGAAGATGTGTCTTTGTAGAGATACACACCTAAAACACACTAATGTACTCAAACAACTCCTATAGATTGAAAAGAAAATATAATCAAACAATAAGATACCAAGAACAACATGCCAATTGCCTAGCCCAGTGCCACAAGCATAATCAAACCAGTTTATGCATAACAAATTTGAAAAACTAAAGCCTAAAGATATACTCCGAGTCAGAATAAAAAACCTAAAAGTTTGAACTCTTTTGTGGGGATTGCATTTAGACATCAACTTTAACACAGTATAGAAAACACTTCTAGCCACCCCCAAAATTTCAAAGAGAACTCAAATGCATGCTATAATGAACACTAACAGCAATAACAAAAACAGCAGATCAAAAAACTTAAATCAGCCTACTCCAAACACATAACAATAGCCACAACTATCATTCCATCCAGCGTTTACCTCGAGATGCTGAGCTGCCTCACTAGTCAACCCAACAGTGGCCGCAGCTAGCCCAATCAATCCTCCCTATAAATTAATCACACAAACTAACAAATTACTTCACAACAAAATATTTATAAAAAAAAAAAAAAAAAAAAACAATCACAGACCTTTCGGTGATTGGATTGAGGCGAGTTAGTGAACTCCGTGGTCAACAAATTGATCACCGCCGATATCTTCTCATGATCTCCCGCCGTAGCCAATTGCTTCACTATACCCTCAACCTACACGAAACACGCAATCACAGATTATTATTATTTTTATTTTTTTAAAAAAAAAAGGAACTACAATACCCCCAAAACGACGTCGAATTGGAGATGCAAACCTCGAGTGCGGCATTTTTGCGCTTCTCGTAGAGCTTATCAGAGAGATTACGAAGCACCGCTGATGGAACCACCGAAAGCGCGTCGACCATGTAATTGAAAAGCAAGACCAAAAACAAAACCCCTAACATTTTCTTCATTCAAATGCGAACAATCATCAATATATCAATTGTTTCAAAATTTCGTGATATAGAAATTTGAAATTTTCAGATCAGGTGAAATTATGAAATTCAAATCGAATTGAATCGAATCGAATCGGAAACTAGTAATTTTGTTTTTTTAATTGGAAAAAAATGAAAATCCAAAATGAGTAAGTGACGCAGTTTCGAGTATAAAATCATAATCTTTTTCTAAATAGTAGCAGAGAAAGATGAATTAGGTGTGAAATTACCAAATGCCCTTGTTAGTTTATTATTTCCTTGTTTTGGATAATTCATTTTTATTGCCACGTAATTGTAAGGAATTTTGCATTTAAAATACAAATACTTTCTACAACAATATTTGAATTGTTTTGTTAAATAAAAAAACATTTTTAAAGCATTACTTAAGAAAAAGCTATTTGCTAATTTGCATTTTCAACTACAGTCACCAAAATGTACCTAAATTGGTGTAAAATTCAGAGATCTGAAGTCAAAATTTCGAATCTCTGAAGTTTTTATTTTTTTATTCAAAATTTCAAATATCCAAAATATTATTCGGATCTCCGAATTATTATTCGGATCTTTGAAGTTTGATCATGACCCACAAGTTGACCATGACCCCCCAATGAGCTTCATCCGACCCATAAATTGGAACTGATTGGCATACCATATTACAACTCGACAAAGAATAACCTCCAAATTGTTGACACTCGCTAGCAATAATCTTATCTCAACTCAAATATAGCTCAATCATACTACCTTGTCGAACGGTATTTGAGTGTAAATTTAAAAACTACTCTTAGTCTTTTTGACTACCAATTTTAATAACTAAACGTCACTACGAATATGATGAAATTGAACTTTTAATACTGATTTTGTACTCCATTTTACTTATATGAATCCATACATACAATATTTTCACTAACTGCTAATAAGTTATGTCCGCAACAACTAGCTCTAAAAAAATAAATTCTCTCTTATATTCATCGCTGTCATTATCTAATTTATCTCAAGACCCCTCACTGTAGAAAGTTAGAGGTATTTGTTTCATTTTAGACTTAAGATAATAAAATGCTAAGTTTTGTAGTGAGAACAAATGAGGAATCAAACACTCTAGTCTTTGAAGTAAAATGTACATAACGGCCACCCTTCCTGTTATGTATGGGGAAACTATTCACCCTGTTGGTGACCAATCTGATTGGATCTTGCTAGAAAAGTTATCAGGTATGATATCATTACTTTGTTTCATTGGAAAAACATTCAAAAATAATTTTAACTAATATTTTGATTCTCGATGCAGATTTGAATGTATTGTTACCAAATGAGCGTGTTTCGAGGAAACGATCGAAAACAAATAGAAGATCGTCACAAGGGGAACAAACGATGCAAGTCATATGCGGTCGATGTGACAAACATGGACACAATAAACGTTCATGCATGACTCCTCTTAGCCAAAATCCAAATCAAATTCAACAGTAATTTGAACTTATGTAAACAGAATTGATGTATTATAAATTGATGTTTTCTTATTTATATTTTCGAACTTATATGTAAAAATCATATGTATCAATAAAAATCGTTAACTATTTCGTTAAGCATCAAAATCAATATCGAATCACTATAAAAGGCTAAGTTTTTTATAGTGAAAACAAATGGGGAATACTAGCGAGGGTCAACAATCTAGATGTCATTCTTCATCAAGTTGTAATATGATAAGCCAATCAGTTCCAGTTTATAGGTCGTATGAAGCTCCCTTAGATAATTATACAACGGGTAAAAATGATGAAAATGTTCAGGGGTTATGTTCAACTAGTGGGTCATGGTAAAACTTCGGATATCCAAAGAATACTTCGGATATCCAAAAAATACTTCGGAGATCCTCCGATGTTTTGAATAAAAAAATTTTAAAAAATAAAAATAAAAATTTCAAAGATCCGAAGTTTTGACTTCGGATCTCCGAAATTTATACCATATTCAGTATGTATTTTGGATAATCCATATTCTCCGAAGTACATTTTGGAGACTATGACTAGAAATGTAAATGGAAAACGTTGTGACTCATTTTGACAAATGTATATCTTTTTTTTTTTAATTAGTTTTGTTAATTTCCCCCATGTATATATATGGGGGGAAAGTATCTGTTTGTCATCCTGTGAATAACTACAAAAGGAAGGCAAAAAAAGATAATTGTAAAATACAAAACCTGAAGACCAACTACTCCAGTTTTGCACAAATGCCTGGAATCCATACATATGCAAGGCAACAAAGAATAAACAAATCTTTGATATGAGTAAGTAGATATCCAAATGCACTTTGAAAAAGTAACCCACTATAAAGGTTCAAACATTTGGTCCCTAAGATTTTTTTGACTGTTCATTGAAGCATCTCATGTGCCAAACAAAAGAATTATATTTGACATATCAATTATCAAATACCAAAAGCAGCAAGGTGTTATGTTGTTCACTAGCCTCTTGTTGATACAAAAACTTGAATCACTTGGAAGTTAAACCACCAAACTGGCTTCATGGTTCAATGGTTTCAATTCATTTTCAACTCCAACTTCAGTTTATATATATGATCATTGTCAAGTGAAGGGGACAAAAAAAGTTCACTAAAAACTGTGTTTTTTGTCTTTTAGTGTATTGAAGTCTGTATTTTTCCGGCATTTAGGTTTTTAGCAAGCGTCTACATTTTATAAAATGAGGGCACCCGCACCATAAAAGTACTATATACATATAAATATACATAACAGAAAAAAAAATCTAGAATAACAGAAATGGGTTAGTTGCAGTTGAAGGTTTTGCAAAGCCAAAAAATCCTATTAGTTCAACCCTTTAATGGAGAGCCTTCTGCCACAAAATAAGAAATAAATGTTTATTATAATATCCTAAAATTTTAAGCATTCAGTTTCCTGTAAGCGGATTCATGTCCCTCTATTTATTTAAGAATACTACCGGTTTTAGTTCATAACTCTTTCTTCATACCTGTCATGCAACAGCATAAAGAATGGCAATAATGCATGGAAACAACAACAAAAAACATATAGAATGAAAAGAAAATTGCTGTCAGGAACAGAAGTGCCATACCAGCACAAACGAGGAGCATTTTGCAGAAGCAGATTGCCACCGGAGACTACCAAATAAAATCCGACCCATAAATTGGAACTGATTGGCATACCATATTACAACTCGACGAAGAATAACCTCCAAATTGTTGACACTCGCTAGTAATAATCTTATCTCAACTCAAATATAGCTCAATCATACTACCTTGTTGAACGGTATTTGAGTGTAAATTTAAAAATCACTCTCAGTCCTTTTGACTGCCAATTTCAATAACTAAACGTCACTACGAATATAACGAAATTGAACTTTTAATACTGACTTTGTACTCCATTTTACTTCTATACATCCATACATACAACATTTTCACTAACTGCTCATAAGTTATGTCTGCAACAACTAACTCTAAAAAAATAAATTATCTATTGCATCGCTGTCATTATCTAATTTATCTCAAGACCCCTCACTGTAGAAAGTTAGAGGTATTTATTTCATTTTAGACTTAGGAGAATAAAATATTAAGTTTTATAGTGAGAACAAATAAGGAATCAAACACTCTAGTATTTGAAGTAAAATGTACACAACGACCATCCTTCATATTGTGTATGGGAAACTATCCATCCTGTTGGTGACCAATCTGATTGGTCTTGCTAGAAAAGTTATCAGGTATGATATTATTACTTTGTTTCATTGGAAAAACATTCAAAAATAATTTTAACTAATATTTTGATTCTCAATGCAGATTTGAATCTATTGCCACCAAATGAGCGTGTTTCGACGAGATGATCGAAAACAAATAGAAGATCGTCACAAGGCGAACAAATGATGCAAGTCATATGAGGTCGATGTGGCAAACATGGACACAATAGACATTTATGCATGACTCATCTTAGCCAAAATTCAAATCAAATTCAACAGTAATTTGAACTTATGTAAACAGAATTGATGTATTAGAAATTGATGTTTTTTTGTTTATGTTTTCGAACTTACATGTAAAAATCCTATGTATCAATAAAAATCGTTAATTATTTCGTTGAGCATCAAAATCAATATCGTATCACTATAAAAGGCCAAGTTTTTGTAGTGAAAACAAATGGGGAATACTAGCGAGGGTCAACAATTTGGATGTCATTCTTCGTCAAGTTGTAACATGATAAGCCAATCAGTTCCAGTTTATAGATCGGATGAAGCTCTCTGAGATAATTATACAACGGGTAAAAATGATGAAAATGTTCAGGGGTTATGGTCAACTGGTGGGTCATGGTTAAAATTCGGACATCCAAAGAATACTTCGGATATCCGATGTTTTGAATAAAAAAAATTTTAAAAAAAATAAAAATAAAAATTTCGAAGATCTGAAGTTTTGACTTCGGATCTCCGAATTTTATACCATCTTCGGTATGTATTTTGGATAATTCATATTCTCCGAAGTACATTTTAGAGACTATGACTAGAAATGTAAATGGAAAACGTTGTGACTCATTTTGATAAATGTATATCTTTTTTTTTAATTAGTTTTGTTAATTTCCCCCATGTATATATATGGGGGAAAGTATCTGTTTGTCATCCTGTGAATAACTACAAAAGGAAGGCAAAAAAAGATAATTGTAAAATAGAAAACCTAAAGACCAACTACTCCAGTTTTGCACAAATGCCTGGAACACCCAAAGGCCAGTAAAACACAGAGAAGCTCAAAATCCTAAAAAAGAGTTTGCAGAAGCTTCTTTCTTTTAGCTTCGTATTGTCGAATGAACTCGGTCGTTCGTTTGGGAATTCCTTTTTTCCCTTTCTTCATACCTGTTCAAATACCTTGAGAAAGTTGTACTTGCAGAGAGGACAATACATGTCGCATTCATCTTAAACCATTTCACTATGCATGTAGAATGGAAATGATGGTTGCAGGGTAGAGCATGGAGCTCTGCTCCATCCTTAAGCTGCATTCCTAGGAAATATTTTTTTCCGCAAAATCAATATCCATAGACAAATCTTTGATATGAGTAAGTAGATATTCAAATGCACTTTGAAAAAGTAACCCACTATAAAGTAAACCACCAAACTGGCTTCATGGTTCAATGGTTTCAATTCATTTTCAACTCCAACTTCTGTTTATATATATGATCATTGTCAAGTGAAGGGGACAAAAAAATTTCACTAGAAACTGTGTTTTTTTGTCTTTTAGTATTGAAGTCTGTATTTTTCCGGCATTTAGGTTTTTAGCAAGCGTCTACATTTTATAAAATGAGGGCACCCGCAACATAAAAGGACCATATGCATATAAATATACATAATAGAAAAAAAAATCTAGAATAACAGAAATGGGTTAGTTGCAATTGAAGGTTTTGCAAAGCCAAAAAATCCTATTAGTTCAACCCTTTAACGGAGAGCCTTCTGCCACAAAATAAGAAATAAATGTTTATTATAATATCCTAAAATTTTAAGCATTCAGTTTCCTTTTTTTCTTTTCTTTGCTCATGCACGGAATGTCATAAAAACAAAAAATATATATATTAAGAACAAGTTATTGCAGTATTGGTTTTAAAAAACAAGAGGACTAAGTTATATAAATGCAGTGGGAAAATGAGGAACAAATGTGAACAAGTCATCGCATTTTATCCAAATAGAAAAAGGATCCTCATATGATATAACATGATAGAATAAAAAAACAGCAGGCATTAAAATTGTGTAGAATCAAGTATTTCCATTATAAAAGAATAAACTTACTGCATCCTCGGGTAAAAGTATACGCTCATTTTCCAAGTATCCAATGTTCATATCTATACGAACCATTTTCCTTGAAATCTGTATTTTGGTAGTAGGCTAAGTGTTGCGATTCACCGATCACTTTAGAGAAGATTTGAGGAAAAAACCGAATTGTATTTTTATTACTTCAAAAATAAAATACAAGCTTTACAAATAAAACTTTACAAAAAAAAAAAACTTCAACACTCTCTCTCTATTTTCTCACACACTTTTGGGATGATCTTAAGCTTTCTGGGAAGCCTATATTTATAGCCAAAGTTGGCTACTATTCACTCCACCAGTCATGGAGTTGTTATCATGGAGTTGTTACAAAGTTGGTTGGCTTGATTTCATGGAGTTGGTTGGCTTGTCTTCAAGCTTTCGGTGGAGTGGATGCATGGGGCGTGCATGCTGACTAAGCATGCTGACTTTTCAACAAATCTCCCACTCGGTAAAGATTTGCTCAAAATCTGAGCCGACCATCAATCATCATCTGACAGCTATCCCGACTATGTCTCTGCACAACTCTAGCTTGTCTCGGGTAACCACCTTTGTTAACATGGCTGCTGGATTCTCATCTGTATGGATCTTCACTAGTCTCAGCAGTTGTTGATCCATTACCTCGCGTATCCAGTGATAGCGAATATCAATGTGTTTCATCCGGGAATGATACATTGAGTTCTTGCTCAAGTCCAGATCACTCTGACTGTCACAATGTATATTGTATTCTGTCTGCTTGATCCCTAACTCTTGGAGAAACCGCTTTAGCCACAACATTTCTTTTCCTGCCTCAGCTATGGCAATGTACTCAGCCTCTGTTGTGGATAATGCAATACACCTCTGCAATCTTGACTGCCATGATACAGCTCCACCGGCAAAAGTGTAGATGAATCCTGATGTAGATTTCCTACCATCAATATCTCCCGCCATATCTGAATCTGTATAGCCTTCCAAGATCGGATCAGCTCCCCCGTAACACAGACGAAACTTGGTTGTACCCTTGAGGTACCTGAGAATCCATTTGACTGCCTCCCAGTGTTGTTTTCCAAGGTTAGAGAGAAAACGGCTCACTACACCCACTGCATGTGCAATATCTGGCCTGGTACATACCATTGCATACATAAGGCTTCCAACAGCTGAAGAATATGGTATTACTGACATTTCCTCTATCTCTTTCTTGGATGAGGGGCACAAACTCTTGCTCAGTTTGAAATGGTGCGCTAGCGGAACACTGACCAGTTTGGCTTTCTGTATATCGAACCTTCTGATTACCCGTTCAATATACCTTTCCTGTGAAAGCATTAACTTCTTGTTCTGTCTGTCACGAACAATCTCCATTCCCAAAATTTGTTGAGCCGGTCCTAAGTCTTTCATATCGAAAGCCTTAGAGAGTTCTTTCTTCAGCTGGTTGATCTTCGCTGCTTCTTGTCCAACAATCAACATGTCATCTACATACAGTAGAAGAGCAACGAAATTTCCATCTGGAAACCTCTGAATGTATACACACTGATCTACTGCAGTTCTTTTGTAACATTGACCCACCATGAATGAGTCGAACTTCTTGTACCATTGCCTCGGTGCTTGCTTGAGCCCGTACAAGCTCTTTTTCAGCTTGCAAACAAAGTTTTCTTTACCTGAAACCTTGAATCCTTCTGGCTGCTCCATGTAGATTTCTTCATTCAGATCACCATGAAGAAATGCTGTTTTGACATCCATCTGTTCAAGCTCCAAGTTTAATCTGGCTACCAATCATATGATAACTCGGATTGAAGCTTTTTTTACCACCGGTGAAAAAATCTCATCAAAGTCAATTCCTTTTTTCTGTAGGAATCCTTTGACCACTAGCCGAACTTTGTGTTTCACCACTTTCCCGCTGCCATCTTTCTTGAGCTTGAATACCCATTTGTTCTTCAGTGCCTTCATTCCATGTGGGAGCTTGACTATCTCATAAGTGTTATTTTTCTGCAGAGATTTCATCTCATCCTGCATTGCGTGCAACCATTTGTCTTTGTCCTTATGAGATATCGCTTCATTGAAGGTTTCTGGCTCCCCCTCGTCAGTAAGCAGAATGTATTATGATCCTGAGTATCTGGCTGATGGAATCCGGCCTCTCTCGGATCTTCGTACTGGAGGTTCTGGCTGTCTATTGTCATCCGGATCTGTAGATGATCCTGAAGCCTCTGATGGAGCAGGCTGCAGCTCCCCTTGCTCAACACATCCTTCCTCATCTGGTTCTGCTTCTGGCATGTCTTGCACCACATCATCATCTGTGGCCACTGGTATAGGTGCTGGGGTTGTGTCTGGATTTTCATCAGCATTGTCGGCACTGGTTTTAGAAGGCATCTTGGGCTTTTCAATGTCTTCTATTGTCTGGTCTTCAAGAAACACTACATCTCTGCTTCTAATGACCTTCATTTCCTTCGGGTCCCATAACATGTATCTAAATTCTTCGTCTTCATAGCCTATGAAGATGCATGGAGTAGTCCTTGCATCGAACTTCTGCCTGAGCTCCTTGGATACATGTGCAAATGCTAAACATCCGAATATTCTGAGGTGAGAATATGGGGGATTCTTACCAGACCACACTTTCTCCGGAATCTCAAAATTCAACGGTACAGATTGTGATCTGTTAATCAGGTAGCAGGCGGCACGAACAACTTCTCCCCAGAATTGCTTTGGCAGCTTAGCCATACTGATCATGCTTCTGACTTTCTCCATAATGGTGCGGTTCATCCTTTCGGCAACACCATTGTGTTGTGGGGTGCGTGGAACAGTCCTCTCGTGTCGAATACTGTGGCTTCCGCAGTAGGCATCGAACTCCCTGGAAGTGTATTCGCCTCCATTGTCTATGCGAATGCACTTCAGTTTCTTCTCTGTTTCACGCTCGACCATGGCATGGAACAGTTTGAAATAGTCCAGGACCTGATCCTTTGATTTCAGAAAATACACCCAAACTTTCCGAGAAGCATCGTCAATAAAAGTCAGAAAATATTTATTACCGCCTAGTGAGTTTACCTCCAAGGGACCACATACATCAGAGTACACCAGACTGAGTAACTCTGATTTCTTTGTAGAAGAGAAATTGAAAGAGACTTTGTGTTGCTTACCGAATAGACAGTGATTGCAATGATCCAGAGCAGTATTTTTGGAGACAGTGATCAGATCCTTCTTTGTCAAGGTAGACAACCCCCTTTCACTCATGTGACCGAGTCTCTAGTGCCACAGATTCTGAGAAGCCTCCCATTCAGCTACATTAAGGCTTTCTGCTTAAATCTTCACATGAGTCTTGTATAAGGTTCCACAGATATGTCCTCGGGCAATTACCATGACACCTTTTATCATCCTCCAAGTGTCGTTGCTGAAGTGGCTAGCATAGCCCTGTTTGTCAAGGGCTACCCCCGAGAGTAAGTTGAGCCGAAGTTCTGGAACATGTCTGACCTCCTTCAGGGTTATTGTATACCCTGCATTTGTCCGCAACTGTATTTCACCAATTCCTTCTATCTGAGAAGAACTGGTATTCCCCATCTTCACTGCTCCAAAGTCTTCTGCTTTGTATGTTGTGAAAAAATCCCTGTGAGGAGTGACGTGGTAGGATGCTGCAGTATCTACCATCCACTCGACATCCTGAGTTGCGGTGTGAAGGCATGCTTCTTCCTGGCCGGAGCATATAGCTACATCCACCGTAGTAACTACTAGTGTCTCTGCGTCATTCTTCTTCGGCTGGTTATTGCCTTGTCCCTACTCCCGTTGCATTTTCCTGCAATTTTTCTTCAAGTGGTCTTCTATGCCACAGTGGAAGCACTTGTATGTCTTTTCTTCGTCCTT
The DNA here is from genome assembly GCA_019454045.1 of Zanthoxylum bungeanum. Classification (NCBI taxonomy): domain Eukaryota; kingdom Viridiplantae; phylum Streptophyta; class Magnoliopsida; order Sapindales; family Rutaceae; genus Zanthoxylum; species Zanthoxylum bungeanum. The sequence continues at coordinate 552,222 of SKCR01024900.1, read as the reverse complement.
GGATCTGCCCCTATTTTTACTTCTGCCTCTCCTCCCACCTTGATGTTTCTCCTGTTGTCTTCCTCGTTGTTCCGAGACAAGGGCTTCTGTTTGATCTGAGCCCACGTCTTTTCTTCTGGCTTCTTAATTTGACAAGACATCTTTTACCATAGACATGGTAAGTCTGTCTCCTGGAGCTGAGTTGCTGAGAGTAACCACCAGAGTCTCCCAGCTATCAGGAAGAGAACTGAGTAGCAAGAGGGCTTGAACTTCGTCTGCCAGTTGCATGTCTACTGCAGACAATTGGTTCACCAGGCTTTGAAACTCGTTGGTGTGCTCTGCAACGGAAGTTCCACTCCGCAGCTTCAGGTTCACCAAACGCCTCATGATTAAGGCTTTATTCCGAGCTGTTTTGGCCTGAAACATGTCTTCCAATTTCCTCCACATTTCATAAGCATCTGTGTCATGTGCTACATGGTGGAAGACATTATGGCCGATCCACTGCCTAATCTGACCCAAAGTTCTGTTGTTGAGTTTATTCCAGTCATACTCCTTAACAGACTCTGGTTTCACTCCCTTCAACTCGATGACATCAAACAAATCCTTACAATATAAAAAATCTATCATCATAGGTCTCCAGATGGAGTAATTAGTGGCAGCCAGTTTAATCATTGCACCAGAATGAGAATCCTCCATTTCCATTTTAAGTTTTAAAGTTTAAAATGAAAATAGCTTAAAATCGGGGCTGAATTTCACAAATCTGAGGTCACCGTTGCGTCCAGAACGGTCGAAAATGGTGGAATAGACATTTCGTTGGTCTAAATCCGACACAGAGGATGATTTGTAAATTCCTAAAAGTTCTGGGGTAAAACTGTAAATTTCCAAACTCCAGGGGGCTAAATGAAATTTACCAGCTGCTGACGTGGCAGCGGGACCGGATATGCTGACGTGGCAGTTGACGTGGCACGCTGACGTGGCATGTTACTGACGTGACGAACACGTGGCAGATGACGTGGCAGGCGACGTGGCGGCTGACGTGTCTGCTGACTGGGCGCTCACGTGGCGCTGACGGGTTGCTGACGTGGCGGCCACGTGTTTCGTCTTCAACCTCTGGATAAAATTCGATCCGATCCGCTCGATTTTTTTTTATTTAATATGCAAAACGACGTCGTTACATATTAAATTAAAAAAAATTCGAATTATTTCGGATCGGATAAAATCCGATCCGATCCGCTCGATTTTTTTGACTCAAAATTAGATTATGTGTACCGAATTCGGATCGGATCGGACCGGACCAATCCGATCTGAAATCATCATATTTCGGATATTTCGGATCGGATTGGTCCGATCCGATCCGAATTCGAATCGGATCGAGTTCGATAACATGATTCGGTCCGAACGAATCAAACATTTCAGGGCATTTCGGATTGGATCGGATTCGGATTCGGATCGATCCGATCCGAATCCGATAATGCCCAGGGCTACCGATAAATATGTTATGTTGATGAGTGGATTTATCTCATTCAGATTATAATACTGTTATTAAATTCCGGAGTTGTACACAACAGTGTCATAAAATAATGAAATTTTTTTTTTCTCGTATTTTTAATTAAGCGAATAAATTATACATGTATCACAATTTAAACATGTATTAATCTTACTAATCTTTTGAGTTTATAGCATGATTCTTTAAGCCACAAGTCCTATGTTTTCATAATCAGATCGGATTCATATATCATTCAAGGGAGACGATTAATAATTTAATTAATAAATACACTGTTTAATGTTATTTTAATTATATAATTTTGGTAAAAGTACCCATATTAATAATCAACTCTTGAATAATTAGTCTGAAAAAGCCATTACTTTCGGACCATGCATTAAATCATCATTACATTAACAACCTATAGAAAAATAATAGCAATAACGTGCCAACCTAAGTAATAGTTAATTTAATATTTATTAATTAATTCGTACTTTGATCCGCCAATCAAAATTAAGGGTGGCAATAGTGGAGCCCCTTATAGGTGAGTTGGTTTGTCCAAAATAAAATAAATAATATATGTTGGAATTTCTCTAAATATTGTTTTCGGATATCGGTTTATGCTAACACATAAGGATTCGACTAAAATGGAAAATTGACTTATATAACTATGCGAAAATTCGCATCAAACAAGTGTTCGAATAGATGTCGTTTGAATGGGCTTTCGAGCCGTTCGAATGATTCATCCAAAGACTTTTAAAACTATTCTTGTTCATTCAAAGTTGTTCGAACGAGTAATATGGCGTTCGAACGGTCAATCCATAGTCTTTTAGGTATGGTATGTGATAGATTTGTTCGAATGATAAGTCTTCCATTCGAACGAGATTGTGATTTCTAAAAATTCGTTACATAGTGAATATCTGCATTTTGATTAAAAAAAAATCATTACAAATGATTAAAAAGTACCTTATCATTCCGTTACTTAGTGAATATGTGCATTTTGATAAAAGAAATCATTACAAATGATTAAAAAGTACCTTATCGTTGATAAATATTGATTTCCTATAAATATTATATATGTTTTAGTGTTAAATACAATTCAAAATCTATATTTCTTCTATTTTCTCTACATCACACCAATTTAATTTTTAAAAAAAATATTGTTAGTGGTTTTGATATAATCACATATCAAACAACAACATACTTCATGAGAAAAAGCTTCCATTTTCTCTTTGTGATTTTAGAGGATGAAATGTCATTAGTAGTTTTGGCTCCAATATATATATATACTAGATATTGCTCGTGCCTACGACACGATGTTATAGAATTTACGGAGAGATTAAGATTCTGTTATTTAATTTATTTGTTAATTTTCAGAGATATTCTATAATTAAATTATTATTTTTAATTAAATGATTTTACTCTTTAATTTATTTGGTAGTTTTTATTTTCCATTAATAAATGATTTTACTCTTTAATTTATTTGGCAGTTTTCATTTTCCGTTTTTATAGAGAATCTATAATGAAATTATTTTTTATCAGCCATTAGATTATAATGAAATGATTTGAGCCGCCAATTAAGCCACATAAAAATAACATTTGGATACATTATCTCTCTTAATCCTAACAATTTATTGTCTTCTCTTTCCTCCCACACCATTGTGCTTTATATATATATATATAGTATCTACCTTTTTTTTTTTTTTTTTGAAAATCATATTTTGTCTTCACCGAATCAAATATTCTGATTACGCCATTAAAGACAGTTTGAATTTTTTTATTTTAATATTTATTTATCTTGTCAAATGATAAGAATTATGGCCAGAGGAAATGCAATAGTTTGATTGTTGAAAATTATTTGAATGTCATTTTAATCTATCATTAGTAACTAATCCACTATTGAATACAAGCTTATGATCAGCAGATTACACCATAAAAAGTGTAATTCGTTGGATGTTTGATTGACTTAATTAACCTAAAACATCATCATTTAACCACCCGAAAGCTTGTTAATTGACAGACAAAATAAGATAATTAGTTGTCCATTTCAAATTAAAAACAATAAAACTACATCTTTTCAAATAATTAAGATGCTGAAATTAAATTTTCATATATCGATATAACTTGGGTTGAAATATTAATTGATCAGGAAAATTACACCAAACTATTTGGAATTTTGTCTCAAAATTATTAACCCTTGCTAGCTATTTAAATACATTTTTCTCATTTATTTCGATAAAAAAAAAAACCCATAAAAATCGGATGAAAAAACGGATTAATGGTTAATTAAGCTGCTGAAATCCTTATGCCTTTGTCTGAATTTAACCCTACACTTGCATATTAAAAAAGATTATTAAACAAAAATTTGATGCTAGATATTTACCTTTTGCTACCTAATAAATAAACAAACAATTAAATAAACTACCGAATAAATAAATAAACAATTAAATAAAACATAATTATAATTATTTAAATGGGTGTATTCTGTCAAAATAATTTTTGAGTGTTTTGAAAACTTGAAACATGCGTTTTATATATTGTCTTTTTCTTCATGTTGATTCTTGAAGGGATATGGACATTATCAAGAGGCCAAGGCTAGCAACTTTTGCTTTTACTCTTTTTCAGTTTCTTTAATTTAGTCCCGGGGGTGTGAGGCTTAGAATATAGCTTTTAGGTTATAAGTTCGAATCTAATAATATATTTTTTGTAAAAATTTATGATAGTCGGAGATTTTACATGTTCTATTTAAGTTCGGATCGAGTGATTTGATGTTAGAATTAACCACTAGGGTGTTTAGAGCATTAATTTGAGTCTCTGTAAATTTAAAAGTCTTATTATTTTATAAAAATAATGTATGGGCAAATTTATCGGCAAATTTTATTTTATTTTTTTCCGAGAAGTGAGTAGAATTTTACGTAGTGTTTGGTGGAGCGTTAACGTTCGTCATCAAACACACAAAAACGCTAGCGTCAATGCTAACGTTACCAACACTCAAAAGTTAGTTTATTTTAAAATGTTTGTTAGGATTTTACAATTTTACCTTTATGATACACAAGTTTATTTGTATTAATTTTTTTTCTATATGCCATTATTTTTAATTTCACAACTTATACTATAATATCTAACCAAACACCTTAAAGAATTAATAAACTAGCTTATAGTCTAGCGTTTGTTCCATAACTTAGAAGCCGGTTTATACTCTCAATATAATACTTTCTATCAAACGCAACTCAACACAAATATCAGTTGTGGTAAAAATCTAAATTGTATTATAAATATATCTATATATTGTATCCAATAAATTACATATTAGTCTTCACCCTATAATCTATATCGAGACAAATTGAAGAAGCCACGATTATTTTGAAACTTTCCAGGATTAATCTGCGTGTATTTCTCCAAAACTGTGGTTTATTTAATAAAAGTTTGAAATATAAGGGTTCTCAATGATTTTATCCCAAAAAAACACACGAATAATTCTTTTAATTAATTAATTAAAATAATAATAAAACAATAAAATAAAAATAAAATCACTCTCAGAACCCACAGTCGTGTCTGCTACTGAGATTTAAATCCCAATCTAGAGAGAGAAAACGAAACACAATCTGTTGATTATAGCTCCAAAATCAACACACAACACTGCACTTTCTCTCTCTACGTATCGTTTATTGAAGCCATAGGATTTGGATCCTTGAGGAAGGTCAGGTAGATTTGAAATGGTGGCGTTCAGATGGATGTGAGCCAGTGAGGGAGAGTAGGTCGGTTAGTTAGTTAGGGATATCAGATCAGAGAGAAAATGTCGGAGGTTTCCGGCGACAGAAGGGCGGCGGCGGCGGAGTTGAATGGAATTGCTGGTGTGACGGCGACTCCGACACCGCCGTCATCGCTGACGGTGTCGGCGTCGTTTAAGGAAGGAGGTGGAGGAAAGAGCTATTCGAGAAGGCGAGCGGTGAGGCCGAGCTTCGACGCGGATAATGAGTTGATTACGCTGTTGCACGGGTCGGATCCGGTGAAAGTTGAGCTTAATCGGTTGGAAAATGAAGTGAGAGGTGAGAAGTGCGGCTCGATCTGATGGTTTATAATTAAAATTCTTTTAATGTTTTTTTTTTTTTTAAAATATTAAAATTCGTAATTTTTTGTGGTTTTGTTATTGTTTGAAGATAAGGACAGAGAATTAGGGGAAGCTCAAGCGGCGATCAAAGCTTTGAGATTATCTGAAAGACTCAGAGAGAAGGCTGTTGAAGAGGTCAATTTTATATTTTCTAGTTCATTTTTTAAAATATGTTTTCATTTTATTTTTAATTAAAAAATGGTTAATAATTTATGTTTTTTTTTTTTTGTTTTTTTGTTTTTTTTTTTGTTTTTGTTTTTAATTTTAATGTGCTTAAGCTTGATCACACCTGGAAAGACCAATAATAATTGATGTTTGATTTAATAAATTTTCAGCTTATGTGATTTTTATTTTATTTTTTGATTTTGCTAACATATAATTATTCTCAAATCAAATGTTAACATGGTAGCAGTATTGCAGATTTTCAAGGGGATTGAAACATGCTGAGATATCAAATTTTATTAATTTTGAGATGTATATCTTTCCGTATTCTCGTATGCAGTGGAGATTAATTGTGATTGCGTTTACTTGTGAAGCTATTGTGGAACTTGACTTTTCCGATATCTGTATATTGAATTCTTCAGAATTTTGATATGCATGATTGATTTGATTAGCGACGTCTTCTCTATCTCTCTTCAAATACACTGTCATAGTGTGTTCAATGGATGTTGACACTGCTCTTCTGTCTTCCTGTTTTGCCATAGCGTACTGAAGAACTATCAAAAGCGGAGGAGAAACTCAAGTTAGCTGAAAATCTGATAGAAACCAAAGTATTCCTATAAGCCTCTTGTAACTCTCGTTATGATTTATACTTATTTCAAAATGCTATATATAATCAAATCAAATGTCTTGCAGAATCTTGAAATTAAGAAAATTAATGATGAAAAGAAGGCCTCCATGGCAGCTCAGTTTGCAGCTGAAGCTACACTTCGAAGAGTTCATGCTGCTCAGAAGGATGATGATATGCCTCCAATTGAAGCCATTCTTGCTCCTCTTGAGGCTGAGCTTAAGCTTGCTCGACAAGAGGTGTGTCCAATATCCTCAGACATTTTGGTCCATCTCCAAAAGAGAATAACTAGTATTATAAATTCTTCTGGGTTCTGTCAATGATGATTTGTCTCATTTCCTTACAGATTGCAAAGCTTCAAGATGATAACAAAGCATTAGATCGCCTAACCAAATCAAAGGAAGCAGCTTTGCTTGAAGCTGAGAGGACTGTTCAGGTTGCCTTGGCTAAGGCTTCTATGGTAGATGATCTCCTGAATAAAAACCAAGAGCTAATGAAACAGATAGAAATTTGCCAGGTATTACTACCATGCATTTTTTTGGTCTGTGAAGTTTGTAATTGGGATGAAGTTTCATGTGTTGCTTGTATATAGGAAGAAAATAAAATTTTGGACAAGATGCATCGGCAGAAGGTTGCAGAGGTTGAAAAGCTTACCCAGACTGTAAGAGAGTTGGAAGAGGCCGTTCTTGCCGGTGGTGCAGCTGCTAATGCTGTTAGGGACTACCGGAGGAAAGTTCAGGAGATGAGTGTAATGTGCCAAACTTATTAAGTACCATATTTCATTTAACTTGCTTTGGTTCATACGTTTGTGGACAAACCTGAAAGTGGCAACAATGTTCTTTTTTCATTTTCTATCATAGGAGGAACGGAAAACTCTTGACCGGGAGCTAGCTCGTGCAAAAGTAACAGCCAACAGAGTGGCCACTGTGGTAGCTAATGAATGGAAAGATGCTAATGACAAAGTGATGCCGGTGAAACAATGGCTTGAAGAACGAAGATTCTTGCAGGTTAATTTTGACCTTTGGCTTCATTTTCAGATCCTACATTTGAGTTCTTGCTGGCAGTTTCTTTCCTCGATTGAGATTGTCTGCTCTTGCTTTTTGCACGTCCTTCTCATTACCACTCTGCCATTACAGGGAGAAATGCAGCATCTTCGTGACAAGCTGGCTATTACTGAGCGAGCAGCAAAGTCTGAAGCACAGTTGAAGGTAATAATCTGATTATGCTTGCTCGATCTTAGAACTGCATTTTCTATTGTCTGCTGGATTTGAAAGTTAAGAATTTCTATTGTACTTTACAGGAAAAGTATCAATTGCGGTTCAAAGTGCTCGAAGAGAATTTGAGAGGATCTGCAAACGGTAGTGGTCGCAATATGTCAGAGGGTAGAAATATGAGCAATGGGTCCTCTCGTCGTCAGTCGCTCGGTGGAGCTGATAACATCTCAAAGCTTACTTCCAATGGCTTTTTATCCAAAAGAACAACATCCTCGAGATCTTTGTCCTCTAGTACCGTGTTGAAGCATGCTAAAGGAACATCAAAATCATTTGATGGAGGCACAAGATCATTAGACAGGGGTAAGTTGCTTTTAAATGGATCACCCAATCAGTCTATTGATGCAACCAAGGACAGTGAAACACCTAATACCTGGAAAGTGAATCTGGAAGATAAGCCTAGTGAGTTCCAGTCAACAGAAACAGAGGATAGTGTTTCTGGGGTGTTTTATGATTTACTGCAGAAAGAGGTTCTAGCTTTGAGGAAAGCTGGTCAGGAGAAAGATCAAAGCCTCAAAGATAAGGATGACGCAATTGAGGTTAATAATCTTGCCTACTCTTAGTCGTCCTGTGGTTTAATAATTTGTACTTGTGGTTAAATTTTTCGCTGACTTGTGTTTACAGATGTTAGCAAAGAAAGTAGAGACATTAACTAAGGCAATGGAGGTTGAGGCAAAGAAGATGAGAAGAGAAGTAGCTGCGATGGAGAAGGAGGTAGCTGCTATGCGTGTAGAAAGAGAACATGAAAATAGGGCGAGGCGGTTTGGCAATACCAAGAGTCCTGTCAGCAGTGGTCAGCTGCTTCCTGGAAGGTTCTTAACCTAGCATTTTATTTTATTTTTCATTCACCTTCACAAGTAATGTCTTAGACTAGTGTAGTTTGGCATGGTGGAAATTTTAAATTTGGTCTGATTGCATACAGCTGCCTTGGTTTTTTCCTGTGTTGCACTAGTTTTCCTGAGGTTGCTGCCCATAGACGTGGATACATGTCCTTAAATTTATAGGGATCGGAGCTGAGTTATGTCCTTTTGCACTTTTTAATAAACCTTTAAACCGTCTCAGGGATGAACATGTATTTGGTATCAGTTGCACTTGACTAGGAGTCATCCAAAAATTGGTTTTAATAGGATTTCACAACATTTTAGTTATCCAATTATTCTGGTCTTGAATGGTTAGGATGATCAAATGCTCATTTATATTGCCAAAGTCAGTCACAGTTTCATGATTATGATTGTCACAGATCATACGTAGTTGACAAATCCTCTTGTATGTGCAGAAATGTTGCACGAAGCGGGCTAACACGCAGCACACAATAACATTAAATGACGGGCATCAGCAGTGGGGAGTAAATCAGCATAGGCCTTGTTTGTTCATCCGTTTCTATCTTTTATTTCCTCTCTCATCTCCATCTGTGATTGATTATAAGATTGTAACATGCATGCCGAAGACCCCTTATTCATTGAAATTGCAAACAAAATCAGAGGAAGAAATCGGCGTGCTTCTGACATAAACTCTACTTAGAGATCAGCGGAAAAAAAAAATCGAACAATATTGACTTTGGGCTAACCTTTTTTGTCAGGTGTTCTGCTCTTGACTTGGGCAGTGGATGTACAGGTAGCTTACTATTGGCTTTTCTGTCTACCCTTTCCCTTTTTCCACTAAAAATATGTGATTTGCAGCTACTGTGATTCTTGTAATCAGATCAAAATCCAGATCCTCTATTGTTGTTTTATATTATATGGCAGAACGATGAATTTGTTATTGCTTTGGTATATGCTGTTATTGAGTCCATTATATACTTGTCGAAAATTGGTTACCCTAGAAGATTTGGATTTGGAGTTGAGCAGAGTTTTATTTTATTTTTATAAATTTTGATGTGTAGTTATTGCCTATTGGATAATAATTTATAGGTTTATTTATATTTTGTCACTAAACCAATAGCAAAATAATAATTTGGTATTACGAATTTTGAAATATTTTATTTTATTATTAAATTTATGATAAAAATAATATTTTGTTATTAAAGTTATTTAAAATCTAATAAGTGGATTTAGTTGACTTTAGTGTTAAAATATAACCGTCAATTAACGATCAATTAATATTTTGACTAAAAAATCGTAAAATGTTATTTTGTTACAAGTGTAATAGTAAAATGTGTCCCCAAGAGACGAGATTTGGTGGTGGGTTTAGTATCTCACATTGATGTTCTGGATGCGTTTTTTGTAAGAGCCTGTGATAGTCATGGGTTTTACCTGCTCCGTGGGGTGATTTGGCGGTGAGGTTTTCAACGATTCCAAAATAAAATAAAATATAATAGTAGTAAAATATAATATTTTTAAATTCATGATAAATTTAATAATAAAATATAAATAATCAAAATTCAGATGGAATTGAATCTAATCTAAACACCCGTCGTATAATTCAATTCAATATTGAATTCAAACCTAATCACCTTTTTGAGAACTTTTTGGTGCGTCCTAACCAATTTTAGGTGCTTACATGCTTCGAAAGGGGATCGAGAAAATCAAGTTAAAAGTGAGAGAATATCGGATTCGGATGGACTCTTATTACAAGTTTTGACTTTCAAATTCAATCGTTTTAAAAGCCAATACCATAGAAGTCAAAGGTCGACAAATCCTTATTCATGAAAAATAAGGTCATATTCGAACTCGACGAAATCTTCAAGTCAAATGGGTTATGACATATCTCTGTTCTCTTGTTATGTTATGCTTGTCATATATCCTAGTTTATTGGAGTGTTTAAATTTCGGATCAATCCAATGACTTGATTTTACTAAATTCGGTTGAGTTTAAAATATTTAATTCGTCGGGTCGAATATTTTTCAATCGACCACAATAAGTGTAGGTCAAGTTTTGAGTTTGTTAAAGAAAATCAGATTTGACTCAATTCGATCCTAAATAAATATATTATGGGTGAATAAAATAGTTAAAATCTCACGATCCAACCTGATATATTTTCAATTTTATATATATTAAGTTTGCTTCATTTTAAATTTAACACGACTGACCCAATCCACATCAAGTTTTCTATTCAATTTTTTATTTCGATTCGATATGATCCGGCACGCAATTTGAGAATCCCTATCAGAAGATTGTAAGAACTAGTAGCTGCCAAAATTCAAATCACTGAGATATTGAGATTCACCGTTATAAACTCTCATTACTCATCTTACTCGAATCAATGGAAATGACTATATGAGTTGTTAATATAAAAGTGATACATCAAAATGGATGTAAGCACCAAATGTCAACGTATATAATAAATATATCATTTGATTTCAAAGTCAAAAGTCTAAGTGCATTCGTATTTTTTGGGGTCATGTCTCTAAAATAAAAAACATTAATTTAATTTAATTTATATTGGGAAATTTACGAGAACACCGGAAACAGGATCCGAGATTAGTTGAGGTTAAAAAATAATAATAATAAGAGCATAAAAAACAAAATACATTTCCAACATGTAAGGGTGCAACTACTTCATAAATTTTAGATACAACCGTTTTCCCGTTGATTCTCATTTCTACCTCTTTGCTCTGCTTTTTTCTCTCTGCACCAAACCAATCTGGATCTTTGATCCCGCGTTGTCTTTCTTCTCTTACCCAAATCTTCACTTTTTTTTTAATCTAAAAACGAAAGGAAAAAAAATGGCTACAATGACGAGTTTGATTGGTCTCATCAACAAAATCCAACGAGCTTGCACTGTTTTAGGTGATCATGGCGGCGAGGGCATGTCCCTTTGGGAAGCTCTGCCTTCTGTTGCTGTCGTTGGTGGCCAGGTTTAATATCTCCGATTCTTTTTTTTTCTTTTCTCTGTAAAAGTTTAGATTTTGGCATCTGGGCAGTTTTGTTTTTCTTGTTTTTGATATGGGTTTTGTTTTTGTTTTTTGTTTTTGTTTTAGAGTTCTGGGAAATCATCGGTTTTGGAAAGCGTTGTTGGGAGAGATTTTCTGCCTCGTGGATCCGGTACTGTTAGATTCTTGTGTTGTTGATTTTGTATATAATTTTGTTTGGTTTGTGATAAAATGGAGGAAATGAGAGAATTTGACATGTGGGATATTGTCATTTATGGGGTTCTGGTAATGAGAGAGATTGAGTTTATATCTTAAGTGAAGCTTGTATTATTAGATGCATTAACTCAGTTGAATGTTGGTTTCATTTCAGTGGCTCCCAAGTCGTATGAAGAAACTAATAACAATTTACGTACAAATTTCAACACTTTGTAGGCAGCATAGTTCATGAATTCTCAAATCAAGTGGATGTGATTTGTGTACTTAGTAGTCAATTTAAGTGTTCCACTGCTGTATTGGATGTGAATAAGGTTGCTTAATCATGTTAGTTATTCAATGGCGAATAATCTGTTTTCTTTCTTCTAATCTTATATTTATTTAATTAAAAGGTATTGTCACAAGGAGGCCATTAGTGCTGCAACTTCATCAGACAGAAGGGGGAACTGAATATGCAGAGTTTCTTCATGCACCAAGGAAGAAGTTTACTGATTTTGGTAGTTAAGTTTCTAGATCATGGATTTTCCCTTTACTTATGGTTTTTATGTTGTAGAAGTATTAATTTGTTTGTCGATTTTTGTTCTCAATTGACGACTTAGCTTCTGGTTGTTTGTAAAAATTTAATTCCTTTTGTAAAAATTATTTGCTGGCTTCCTTGCTTGAGTATTTTGTGAGATTCGTAAACCTGATCACATCTATTCAGTTGCTATGCTTCCAAAACGTAGCCAAACGTGAATGGGCACAATCAGCTCATGTCTATTGTATCTATGATGATTGGCATTTCCTGTACTTTTTTAAAAATTATATCCATGGAATTATCATGCTCAACTTTATCAAAAAAAATATCATTTTCTATTTTTTATTTACTTATAATCTGTTTTATGTATATATAAGACAAGCATTAAGCATTTTCTTTTTCTCATGCAGCTGCTGTACGCAAGGAGATTGCAGATGAAACAGATCGCATAACTGGAAAATCAAAGCAGATTTCTAACATTCCAATTCAACTAAGCATTTATTCTCCAAATGGTGTGTATTTATTTATTTTTCCTCTTTAACAACTTTGTGGAACTTGAATCTCATGGTATCTTGAAATTATAATTTAGGGTATTGTATTTGTTGTGTAAATTAGATGGGACCTAGATTTCAGTTATCATCTGCCAGTAATAAAAATTAATGATCGAACAAATACAAACATCTGGGTTTTTTCTTTTGCTGTGCATTTTAGAATGCTTCCTGTTCATGTTGCAAGTTCTCTATGCCAACAAAATGCTTGAGCAGTGATATATCTATCAAATTTGTGGTGTTTATTTATATTTTTTATTTTTCCTGGCAGTTGTTAACTTAACTTTGATAGATCTTCCTGGTTTGACGAAGGTTGCGGTAGGTAATTTCTAGAAATCTATTTATTTTGAATCTGAAACTTTTGGCAATGAATCCTTGATTTGATTTTCAACAATATGAACACATATTCTCAATTATGCAATCATGTCATTTTGACTTTTGTAGAGGGGCAGCCAGAGACTATAGTTGAAGATATTGAGAATATGGTTCGTTCTTATGTTGAGAAGGTGAGAAATGGTTACATTTGATGAAAAGTATATACAATTTCAAAAAGAGAATATAATTTGCAGATGGATACGCTTGCTTTTTTTCTGTGATACTGAAGTTCATCTCCAGAGTGCAATGACAGTCGTAGATGTTCCCTTTCTTAAACTTTTGACATGGTCATCCTTCGATAAAATAATTGTGCTAGCACAATGGTGTTAGGCCGTTAGCATGGATTCAAAAGATAAAGAGTGAAATATTTATCGGGATTAGCCTCGCTGGAAAGCACTTGCTTCAAAGTCCTTTTCCCTGTTGGGTATCTGTTTGACTTCTTTGGAGATTACTTAAGTTCTTTTTTTTTAGTTTCCTAATTTTTTTTCCAAAATGGGTTAGCCTTATGTTACCTTTGGATGACATCGCTATATAAACAACGGTTTATTAGTGTAGGCAAATAAGCAAATCTATGAACGATATATTCATATTCTGTCTTGTTTTTCTTACTTCTAGGGTTTTATAGTCTAATTGTGTTATGTGGGCTATCTCTTATGCTAATAAAATATTTATGCTTTGGATTTTGTAGCCTAACTGCATTATATTGGCTATCTCCCCTGCTAATCAAGATATTGCTACTTCGGATGCTATAAAGCTGGCCAGAGAAGTTGATCCAACAGGTACTGCAGAATTCCATGTGTAATATGTTTAACCTAGAATAGTTGGTTCCTTCAGAACTATGTTGCAATAAGAATAATAACAACTAAGGTGTTCACGATTGCATTATGTTATTATATATTTAGGTGAAAGAACATTCGGGGTGCTAACAAAACTTGATCTAATGGACAAGGGAACCAATGCTCTGGAGGTATGAATTCACTACACTTAATGCAGCTGCTGCTTAGACTATAATTTTACTTTCATGAAATATAATCATTATGTACGATTTGCAAATAATTTAGGTTCTTGAAGGAAGGTCGTACAGGCTGCAACATCCCTGGGTTGGAATTGTGAATCGTTCACAAGCTGAAATCAATAAGAATGTTGACATGATTGCTGCTCGTCGGAAGGAGCGTGAATATTTTGAAACTAGCCCTGAATATGGACATTTGGCTAGTAAAATGGGTTCTGAGTATCTAGCAAAATTATTGTCTCAGGTCTTTCCCCATCCGCATAGTCTTCAGTGTAGTTGCCTTAAACAATCCGAATGATTATTTTCTAAAGCTATGAAATTTTGCTCATGTTGAATTGTGTTTCATTTTCCCTCCACCAGCATTTAGAAGTTGTTATCAGGCAGCGTATACCAAGTATTATTGCTTTGATAAATAAGAATATTGACGAGCTTAATGCAGAGCTGGACCGGATTGGCAGGCCTATTGCAGTGGACTCGGGGGTAATGACTTAGTCCTATGAGGAACTAGTTTACTTAGTTGGAAACAAAATTGTTTCAGGGTCCTTGTTTACTTATACAAATAACCTATTCTGGAGCAGGCTCAGTTGTACACAATCTTAGAAATGTGTCGTGCATTTGAGCGTGTATTCAAGGAACACCTTGATGGAGGGTAATCTCATGGCCTTTTTCCTGCCTTTCCTGACAGTTCATAATTGAATAATTTTTTGTAGGTTGTCTTTTAAAATATTGTTTGATTTATCAACATTGCAGTATTTGCAGAACATCTTTCTACATTCAAAGTCTATCCTTTATTTTCTGTTGCCCCATATAATTCCAAATTTGTTTTTTTTTTCCTCTTCTTTTTTTGGGGTGAAAATCAGAAGAATGATGTGAAAGAATATGCGATTAAACTTCATAATGTTTCACACTCAAGGGAAAAATAGATTTCCATCCAATATTTTGCAATAATAATATATGCAGCATGGCTAACTTTGCCATTTTGAATTCTTCTCTCTCTTTCATCTTCATTAGCGCTTCAAATCTCGTGAAATCATTCTTTAGGGGGAAATCTTGCATTCATGACTGTCCAGTGTCTCTTGACAATGTCATAAATTACTATTTCAGGAGGGCTGGTGGTGACCGGATATATGGAGTTTTTGACCATCAACTGCCAGCTGCTTTAAAAAAGCTCCCCTTTGATCGCCATCTCTCAACAAGAAATGTCCAAAAGGTTGTTTCACAGGCTGATGGTTACCAGCCACATTTAATTGCTCCAGAACAAGGTTATAGACGACTCATTGATGGATCGATCAGCTACTTCAAAGGCCCAGCTGAAGCCTCTGTGGATGCTGTAATGTTATTACTTTTTCTGTTCCAAAATTTACAATTTTACATCTTTATGGATAGTAGTGCGTCTAACCCCCCCCCCCCCCCCCCCCCCCCCCCCCCCCCCCCCCCCCCAAAAAAAAAGCAGCCGAATACCCCTCTGACTACTAAAAGGAGTAACAACAGTTTGCCTGGGGACTAAAATGTCAAAAAATGGAATGAACTTATGTATTCCAATTTCCAAAGTAAAATCTTGTTTATCATTTTGTCGAACTCATGGGACCAATTTGGAACTTAATCTTTTTCTTCTTGATCTTCTTCTTATTGTTTATTATTTATTTTTTACCCTCATTCTTTGTATTAAATGTGTTGTGTATTATTGCCTTATTCAGGTGCATTTCGTATTGAAAGAACTTGTACGGAAATCGATGGCCGAAACAGAGGTAAGCAAATCTTTGCTGGTGAAAACTTTTGCAGTAGATTTACATAAAAATCACGTATGCACTATGCGGAATCGGATTCTGTTCTCTATAACAAATTTTGCGTAGAAGCTGAGAATGTTATCAAAGAGTTAGATAAACTATTTCCCAATTGATATATTTATCAGAAAGTTAGATACATAACAGCTTAAATCCACGTCAATGTAGAGACAGTACACTTTTCTTTGATTCTATGGGGTTTTGTTCCGTCATTCCGAGTATGCATGTACAGAATGAATAACATGATTATGTTTCTGAGATGAAAATAGTTTCTTCCCAAGTGAATAGCATTGTTTCAGGAAGGAGTCAAGCTGGACTTTTGCTTTTTAGCCACTATTTAATATTCATGTGCTTATGTCTTGGAGATGAACAAAGCTTAGAAGAAGTTTGTTCATATCTGTACTATTTCATGGAAACTGCAGGAGTTAAAGCGATTTCCGACTCTTCAATCTGATATAGCTTCTGCAGCTACAGAAGCTTTGGAAAAATTCCGTGATGAAAGCCGGAAAACGGTTTTAAGGCTGGTGGATATGGAGTCTAGCTACCTCACCGTTGACTTTTTCCGGAAGCTTAGTAGTGAACCTGAGAGGAATGCGTCTGATAAGAATGCGACAGAGAAGAATGCACCCCCACCAGGACAACAAAATCCAGACCGTTATTCTGACAATCATTTTAGGAGAATCGGTATGCATTGATTTTTTATTAGACAGGCAATATTATATGTTGTTTCTGTTATACTGTGATTGCCTTAAATACGTTACGTCCTCAGAGGTTTGGTTTGTGACAGCTAGGCTCTTGTGTGACAGCAAGGTCCATGTACATTTTTATATAAGAAAATAAATAATTTTTCTACTATCTAATGCAAGTATAAAAAGAGGGATGGGACTAGGCACCACCAGATAATCTATTATGCAAAAAAAGTTTACAGTATATTCCTATACACAAAGTTAGTCATTTGTGCCCTCAGTGCCATGAAATGGACCCAGCTGTCACAAATGAACCATTGGAGACCTCGCTGTATTGGCTAAACACAAGAAGCCTTGTAAATTCTTCTAGAGTTATCTGTATGATTCACTTTCTGGCTTCTGTGATGAGTGTGCTTCAGGTCTCATACGCTATGAGATTCAATTTTAAATGATCGAACTTTTTTTTATACTATTGTTTCCAAAATGCTAGTTCCTCAAGATGACAATATAAAATGAATAAATTTTGCCACTAGAAAGTAAACTCGATTGACAGATAATAACACATTTTGTAATCTTGATTTAGGGTCAAACGTCAGTGGTTATATAGGCATGGTTTGCGATACACTTAAGAATTCTATTCCCAAGGCTGTGGTGTATTGTCAAGTACTCGCCGCCAAGAGATCATTGCTAAACCAATTCTATGCACATGTTGGGAGGCAGGAGGTAAACTCTTTTAACTTCATTTATTTTACTGAGAAAAGAAAAAGGAGAGAGATTTAATGCATGTCTTGATTATTTACGTATATATATATACGTGTATATATATATTCATCTGCAACCTTGTATCCCCACCCCCATAATTCGATGTCTACTGTCTAGGCCTCTTGTACACCGATAAGAGACCTTACCAGTTATGGTAGCTATTACCAGTGAATTATTTATTAGTGACAAATGACAAGTAGGTGTTTGACAAAGTCTTTACCTTGACTGAGAAGTTAGAACATCCCAAGAGATTTATCTCTTTCCAAAATTAGAAGTTTGAATTTTTCAATTCTCCTTGAAGAATTCTTATCCTCCTCTCTCTTGTCCAATTTTCATTCAATTGTTTTATTTTCTAAGATTTTATTCTGTTTAAAGAAGACGAGAACAAGAATAGCTGTTTCCTTTTTACTACGCCTCCACAGGGTGAGGAAAAATTTAACCATTGATTTGGTCAGTGAAACAGTTGAATGAGCGCGTGCATAAATGTAATGCAAGCTTATTTGATAGATACATACATGTGTGTTTGTGTGCATTAGTTCCCACGTGTAGAAAGAAGATGTACATGTGTTAAGATCTACAATTCAACAATCACTGACAAGCCAAGCTCTAGGTTGGGTTCATTATAACGAGCCCAGCTGTGAGCCTGTGACATTTAGTAACCATATGTAAATTTCCAAGAAACTTCTTCTTCTTATTATTATTATTACTACTACTCATTGAGAAAGCATAGAGGTATATAAAAAAAAAGTATGAGAAATTTCAGATTACTAGTTGACATTTCAGTTTAGATGTCTCAGATACAAGTTACTAGCCAAATGGTCTATCAATTTGTTGACTTTTGTCAATATTGAGTATATGGGGTACCTTGGCTTCATAATTTGACAGCAAAGTTGTCCTGCATTATATGCAGAAGGAGCGACTTGGAAAAATGTTGGATGAGGACCCGCAGCTCATGGACAGGAGGGCCACCCTCGCTAAAAGGCTCGAACTGTACAAATCTGCTAGAGATGAGATCGATGCAGTCGCTTGGAAATGATCGAACTCCCATTGCATGTCATGAGATTCCATGCTAGTTACATTTTTTTTTCCATGTAAGCTTTCACAGGGAATAGCCGTATAGGTTTGCTCCATTAATGAACAACTTGCTTATTCTTTTTGTACTTATTTATAATAATCAAAAGATTAGATCGATATGTACTTAAGAGCTTCAAATTAGCATTCATATCATTTTTTTTTTTGCCTTATGTGAAGTTCTTTTATTTGTTCAGCAATATATCAACTTCTGTTGTAAATGAAATGTGATGAAGGTTTAGTGATTTTGCCATCTATTAGTTGGATGTCCTCTTTTCGAATGAGTTTGTTCATAACGTTTAAGCCGTTTTCTTTTCTTTTGCCAAGAAGCAATTCTCATCCACGGAAGTCGATTTTTCCCAGACCCTACTTGTAGCGGGAGCCTAGAGCGGAGAAACTCGTGTACAACTTTTTTTTCATAGAGAAAAGTAGTTTTTAGCTAAAAACACGCACCTACTAGATGTTTTCTGAAAATGTTAAGCATTCTTGTTATTCCAGAATCCAGAAGATCATTAAGACTCTGAAAAAAAGTAAAATTTGAACAAATGAAACCCTCTTAAAATCCAAAAGAGAAAAATAATCAACAGTACAATTATTCTTATACAGTGAATATTAAGAAAGTTCTATATAACTGTATATCCACGTAGGATTATCTATGTTGGACACAAAATTTCACCCAATTTTTTTTTTTTTTTTTTGGAAAAGAATTTTAAATGCATCAAGGGTATGAGATGATTTTTTTTTAAAAAAAAAATCTAATTTTTATTTTCAAAAATCTCAATTAAAACAGTAAATAAATGAAATCTTTTTAGGGTTACCGAATTTGAATTTTTTTTCCAACGGTCATATTTTATTAAGTCGGTTATCATTGGCGCCGGCGGGTTCACAATATTCTGTTTCTGTCTCTCTCTCTTTATTCGTCTATTTTCCACTCTCTCTGCAACCCTAAAATCTGGGGAAAAAAAAAGAAGAAGAAGAAGCAAATGGCTATCTATAAGAAGAAGAAGAAGAACCCGAAGAGATTTGAATGTTTAAAGAAGAAGGCTAAGGAGTTCTCGATTCTTTGTGACGCTGAGGTTCTGTTTCTTTCCAAAGAAAATGATGACTCATCTTCTAATTCTTTTGCTGAGGGCTTTAGAATTTGATGAGATTTGCTTGAGCTTTTCTGAATTGATTCAAGAAAGAAAGAACTTGAAGTGGATGATGTAGACGCTGATTTTCGCCTGAGGTCTACAATCGAGATTTCGTGAGGGGGCACTGGCGATCCTGCAAAACAAAGAAGGTAGGGTGAGCTTGGAGGGTCTGCCCATCGGTGTGGTTGATGCCGTAGGCACTCCGACACCCAAGTCAGTGATGGAAATGAGGTGCTAAAGTCGTAGAACAATGGACAAAGGTCAGATGTTACATTGATCCCCGTGGGTTGCCGTGAGGGCGGTAGGTGGGCGATGCTGAGAGCTATGGAGAGCGTATTACTGAGTTGGGAGTAGTAGAACTTGAAGTTGAATGTCCCTCTTCCTTATGGAGACTCGTTTCATATATATACATGCTCCAGTAACGTGTGCCTTTATTGCCATTTGATTGCTTGTCCGTTAGGTCATGGTAATGGACGACTTCATGAGGAGCAATTAATGTGTTTTTCCCGTTGTAGGCTGGAATAGATGGGTTATGGATGATATTTATGAGCCTGAGCGTTTCGTGGGCTGGCGTATGACGGGCCTTGGTTATGGCTTGGATATGGGGTATTCCATTGGGTATGGGCCCGTGAATCTCTGGGCCTATATATAATAAACTCGGGGTTTCTTTTAGTGTGTGGGCTTGAGGTAGTAACTTGGGCCTGGACCTTATGTTGGGTACTATTAGGGGAGTCTGAGGTGTATTTAGTATTGAGCCTGAAGTAAAAAGTCGAAATCGCCCTTGGCCCAAATTTGGCCCATACACATGACATCTTAAATTACCCATTTATATTTGAGAAGTGATGATGGCATATATATATATATATATATATATATATATTAAATACTTAACATATTCACCGTCGAAACAAAATCAAATTCAGATATGCAATTGTGATTTTGTAAATGTAATTAGGGGTGTTCATAGATTCAGGTCAATCCGTGACCCGACCCGCGCGGGTTTAAAAAAAAATAATTTCCACCGATCCGAAATTTCCAGGTTAGGCAACGGGTTTGATACTAAAATCTGATTTGACCCTATAATATTTTTATTATTTTTCTAAAATTTTATTATTTTTTAAATTTTTTTAAATATTATTTCATTTGTTTATTACTTTATTGTATTAAAACTTTATATATATGATACTTTTTGGGACATAAAATAACTAAAATTTATATTTCAAAATAATTAACTCATTAAAAAAAATTTGGCCGACCCACGACCCGACCTCCGAGTGACCCGACTCGATCGGGTCTCACAAAATTTAAAAAAACCCGATCCGTGATCACCCCTAAATGTAACATGTAATAATCCTAAATTTTTAGTAAGACTATAATAGTCATTCCGCTTAAAAGTCTTAGGTCAAAATTTTAATTTTTGACTTTATGGGTCAATTGATAAATATTCGTTAGTTTGATTCAAATTTTATTTGACCAAATCTAGGGATTTGACTGAAATTTTCCAGCCCATTATAAGATCTTCTCATTCCTCGTGTGTGTGTACATTCCACATTATATATATATATTAGGCTCCACACGCCGGGGGGAGGGGGGTTTAGGCTCCATATTACACCTTACATTTCACATTCATCTAAAAGACATAAGATTTTTTTTTTTTCTTTTTCTACTATTACAGTCCACATAAAGTTCAAATAACCTTATTTGAACCAAATTCAGATATGCAATTGTGATTTTGCAAATGTAACTTGTAATAACCATAATTTTTTAGTAAGGTTATTATAGTCTTTCCACTTAAAACTCTTCGGTCAAAATTTTAAATTTTTGACTTTAGGGGTCAATTGATAAATTTTCGTTAGTTTCATTCAAATTTTTGTTTGATCAAAATCTAGGGATTTGACTGAAATTTTCCAACTCATTATAAAGTCTTATCCTTCCTCTCTTTCTCTCAACGTGAGAAGCCACTTTTCATTTTTTTTTCTTTCTTCTTTTTCTTCAACAAATGCGTGAGAGAGAGAGTTTCGATCCGGTCGGTGGAGGTCGTTTTCTGGAGAGTGAGCTGGGGAAATGGGGAGCATTTTGGTGGTGGTGGTGGTGGTGTCATCAGAGATGGCCGTTTTTCGGCGTATGAATAGCTCAAAAATTCTAGCGATTTATAGGCGATTCACGGCAATCAGAGCTCAGATGGGCTAGTGGACACCACCAATGGATTCAGGAGAGTGACACGCGTCTGCTGGTGGTAGGGGCTTCGAAGTTCTTCGGAGCCACGTGCCATCGTGAATGAGACAGTTTGCATCTTTCGGAATCCCCGACGCGTCGGTTCGACCCTTTCGTGCAGTATTGGACCCGGACTCTAATTTTGTATATTTTTCGTGCTTTTATGCGTTTAATTTACTGATTTTTTGATTTTTGAATTATATTGAGATTTGAGTTTTGAGTTTTCAGATTTGAATTGTTATTTTCGGATTATGGTGTTAGATTTGAAGTGTGGTTGTTGTAGGCCCGGATGGGCATTTTTGTGAGATTTGAATTGTAAATGGAAAGTCCGAGTTTTAAATGGAACCATGTCGATTTTCCGTTAGGATTGTGCGGAGGTTTGATTTGGTGCGTATTACATATCAAGTTTTGAGATGTCATTTTTGAGTGACCATTTGGCGGTCCACGGTCAACGGGACCGTGTGCCTCGTAAGACATGCCAGGTGGGCCCGAAGAGAGTTTTTTAGCTGTTAGACCGACGAAATAGTATGAACGCGTTGAGCATCGTTGTGAGATCGGTTTCACGCTTCGAGCGTAAGGTTGATGTAGGGATTCGGTACCCATCTTGATCGTGGTTTTAGAGAGAGAGAGATATATATATATATATATATATATCATTATTTTATATTTATGAAAATAATGTGAAACATGTTTTAATATTAGTCATGTTTTATGAAAATGTGAAATGTCACGTTGGGTGGCACGAAACGATCATTATGAGTTTTATTATTTTATTTTTATACATATCCGTATGATAGTATAAATGTAAATTGGATCGGACCTGAATTGATAATAATATTAAAATTGGATATATTAAAAATTCGTATATGTGTAGTCCAGTTGCAGCGCATAACTTGGACGTTTTAAAGTTTCCGGGACATATTTTTGAGATTTTTACATTTTAGTCAATTTGACTAAGTCATGCTTGGACTCTTTGACAGATTCAGTGTGACTTTTGACCGTTTAATTGGTCTTTAAATCGGTTTTATTTTACGTATTTACCATGTTATTATTGGCTCCGGTTTTGGGTAATCACATAACCACATTCTAAGAACAAAGATTTGCAAATGCACTTTATGGTGGAAAATAAAGAGTTAACAAATGTGATCTAGCTGCATATGGTAAATGTTTATGTGAGTATATTTTAAGTAGGAACAAGACGGCTCTTAAAGGTTTCCCATTGAAGGTCTTTCTCAATGTACTCAATCCTGGAAGGATCAAAAGGTCCCTTGATTCTGTCTATGGACTTTATCACTGCCCTTGCTGGAAGCACACTTTTCGATGGGTCTGGTGAAGTTCCATGGCTCAAGCTTGAAGAAAATCCCTGTTATATATATATATATATATATGCATCAAACCAAAATGTAATTTTCTGTTAAAATTTGCATTTACAGATCTATTTCTCGGTAGAACACATATTTAAAAATTGGTTTATAAGGAGATAGTGTTTATGGATGTAATTCTATTTAATTCACGTAGGATTTGAGATCATGACATTCTATTAAGCTTTATATCATATACAGCGGGGTAACATCACTGATTCCGTCTTTAAGTAAAAGTTTTCCTCCGATCATCCCGTCCGCAATAACGGTCATGATGAAGCCACACTCATACGATCCTATACTTGATATTGTACATCTGATCTCATATTCTGAAACCTAAAGGAGAAGGATTTACTGAGAAGAAGATGACTAGAGATTTAATTTGGTGGGTTTGAACGTAATTTGTAATTGAAATTTTTTTTTTTTTTGCTAGAAGTAGATAGAAAGCCGCGAAAACCAAAATTTTTGACAATTAGTGGGGGAAAAATTATCCCCACTAAAAATATATTTTTGCCACTAAAATTAATTGTAGTGGCGACAAATAAAGCAGTTTACCGGATAAATTGATAAGTCGGGCATTCCCGGCCCACCAAGCGAAACCGGTGGTTTCTTGGTCACGACCTGCTACAGTTAAAGTTCCATTAAAGAGCGTTTCCACGGGGTAGAACCTCCTCAGGGAATATAAGGTTTTCATGAGGCTGATCTTGAGCCGCCATCCAAGCACGAATACCCTCGTTTAAAAGAATATTTTTCTCTAATTTCGATTATTATTATTTTTTAATATTATTTTTCTTTCTAATAATAAAAATTTCAAATAATCTAAATTTAGTTTTATGGTTGATTTTTCATTCAAGTTCCAGAAGTTTGATCCCTCCCACGAATACGAATTTTTCGGGTTGTGAGACACATTAAAATTCACTATAAGTCTTCAAAATGCAAATAAAGAAAACACAAAAATTCGTGGGAGGGGTCATTTCATTGTTGGATTTGGAACGAATAGATTTAAGAGATGAGAGAATTAAGGATACACACCAGAAAGACATTTCACCACTAAATATTGATTTTCCAGTGGTGAAATATAATTTCGCTACTAATTCTTCAACTAAAATGATTTTTTAGTGGCGATTAGTGGCAAATTATTATTTCGCCACTAATTTTAAGACTTTTTAGTGGCGAATTACTATTTCGCCACTAATGGCGAAAATATTTTCCGCACTAAATTTTTGCCACAAAAAATATAAATTATTGTAGTGATTATCTCATATATTAATATATTTTATTCTATTTAACCTTTGAGAGCATAACATAAGTCTAATTACATTTCTGAGGAGGTATGGTTTTGAAGACACAGCATTCCAAAACCCAACAGAGCCAAATAATAAAATGTATCAAATTACTCAAAAGGATCAATAGACTCACTGACCTTGAAAATAAGCACTTCCACGTCCTGGTGGTCAAAAGCAGCACTCACAATAAGTGCTTCTCCTCTAGCAGACTGACTATACAATTCTAGCATTGCAATTTCCTCATTGTGCCCGTATTCTTCTTCTTCATCTTCTTCATCCTCTTCCTCATATCTCACTCTCCTCCTCGCGCCGCAACGGCCGGCCGTCAAAACTCTTCGATAATAACTCCTACTTAGCTTCACATGATCAGCTGCTTTATCAGTATTATTGGTGAAGTTATTATTAGCACAGCAATGAGAAGTGCTTTTTGAGTCCAATATCAGTAGTGGTAATAACATGGCGGCTGGTGAGGGTAGCAGCTGCAGCTTCAACATATATACAGGCGATACTGAGATTACATATAATGAAATGATAAAACTATATATAGTAGCTTCTATTTGATTTTGAGTTTGTGGATATGCAAGAGTTTAAAGATAAGGTCTGGAAAAAAAAGGGATTTTTTCCCCCTTTTCTTTTAATATTCTTTTAATATATATATATTAAGAGAAATTAGCAAAACTAATAAAAGAAACTTTATCATTTGTCAAAATGAGACACAACGTTTGTATTTTGTCAAAATGGCCAACTTCTCAGAAGTAGATTTCGGAGAATCCAACTTCTCCGAAATCTATACCGAAATTCTTTTTAATTTATTTATTTAAAATTTCGGAGATTCGAAGTTTATTTATTTTCATTTTCTTATTTATTTTTTTACATTGTAATTTTTTTTTGCTTCTGAGATATATAAAAAATCATATATATAAAATTAAATTAAAACAATTAATTATACATCAAAATGAAAATAATATAAAACTATAAATCATCAAAATTAATGTAATCTAATACATCATCAGGCTTATGATCCCCCTCAGTTGCCATCCTCCTCAGAGGCTCTAACGCTTCGTCTGACCCTCCTCTATCACAATCACGCGGTCACGTAATAAAGTGATTAATGGATCACCAGCAATATGATGAGAAGCGTGCGATGGACCAACTCCATCTGAGCCTACTGGAGGATGAGTGAGAGGAGGATCAACCTATGACAATTGATTATGTGTAGCACGATGACCTATCAATTTTTATCATGAATGCCTTATAATAAGGGCTCCTATGTTCACCATACGGCCTGTAAAAAAATTAATTTTTTTTTCAAAAATAAGTGAAACCTCATTCAAAATTTTAAATCCTTGATATTAAATATTAATAGTTATATCACATTTTTTTTAATAGTAATTTTGGTCTTTTGGACTAGGACACGTGTTCAAACATATTATCCATGTGGAAAAATATAATTTATTTTATTTTATTGAATTGACGAATTTGCCTTTTATATGTGTTTGACTGTTTTAATTTTCTTTTCCTTTTATTGTCTATCTTTTAATAATAATATGTTGAATCCATACATACTGTAGAATTAACAATCGATCAAGACAGATCGAGATTTATCGATTTTAATTCCGTTTTATTAGAGATTCGAGATAAAAAATCAATCACATAATAAATTATACGAAATCTCAAATCCTAATCAAACTTCAGAATTCAGAATTTTCTATTATCCTTAATATATCATATTAGAATAACCCCATAAAAATGACTCAAATTTATAATTAAAAAAAAAACGGGATGCATGACAAAAGTCAAAAATACCCATGCTTGCAAATAAGATAAGATCATATTCATAAGTTTACTCTCATTCCCCTCACCTAGAAGAAACATAATATTATAAACAAGGACAACTTTATTGCATTATTTATTTTGGCCCTCGCATTTTATATATAATAACAACTCTTCCCATTTCTCAAACTCAAATGCTCAATAAATAACAATTAACAACACAACACACTCAAAAATTTGCAAAAATTTAGCAACAAAAGTCAGCAAATCACTCACTTGGCTAACAAATTCGATCCCTAAAAGTCTCCAAAATATCTTCGAATTTCCCCATGTTGTTATGAATTTTAGGGTTAATTCAGGTCAATTCCAACACTTGGTCGTCAAAAAAGCTGAATTCCAGCTGTTTCGAGTGAGATTGAGCTGTTGTTGCAGCTGTTAAATGGCTGCTTTGCAGAGAATATCGCAGTCGTCGTGTGGCAGTAGCTGCGGGTCTTGCAGTACAGCTGATGCGGCAGTTCCTCATCAGTTTCCTGCTGGTTTAAGAGTTCTTCTTGTTGACGATGACATTACTTGTTTGCGGATTCTCGAGCAGATGCTTCGCCGATGCCTCTACAACGGTCAGTTCCTAGCCCTTTTTTTTTTTTTTTTTTTTTTTGCATGTTATGGATGAGCCTTCTTGTAACGTAAGGTTATATATTGTGACTTGTAAGGTCACTGGTTCGAGTCGTGGAAATATGATCTTTCATCTTTGTCAAAAAATAAAAATAAAATTGCGGGGCCATGAAACTACCATATTTTATTTCGTTGCGTGACCAAACACGGTCTTAATTGTGTTGACGGGTGATTTTTGTCCCGGGATAGTTTCGAGATAACTCACCTGAGACAATCCTCCTTCAACCTTGAATTCGTTTGGTTATGGGGAGACCAAAGACAAATATAGTAAAAGGCGAGAAAAACACACAAGTTGACAAGAGAGTTTTAACGTGGTTCGGCGGAGCAAGTCCAGCTTACGTCTACGGGCACAAAACGGTAGGGGTTGTTTTTATTACCAAAACGAGCTCGGCCGACCTGTTTTCAGGAAAGGTCTGATGAAACCGAGCTGTTTGTTTACAGAATTTTATAAGTAGTGTTCATTCTCTTTTTATTACAAGTTCGCTATCTATTTCTCTCTCTCTTTTTTCTACAATTGAATTCAACTTCTCTTTATATACTCAGAGGATTACGACACTGTTCCTCTTGCTTTATGATGTTTCCCGCGTGGTCTTCGACTGATTGACGGGCTCTCTGCCCCAAGACTGTCGTCGCCGAAAGCAAATCTGCCGTCTGACGGCCTGTCACATCACTCTGTTTTCTCCCCTGCCACACGCAACCATAATGGTGCCAGCCTGTAAAGAGCCTTCAAATAGTGGTGTACTCCGGAAGGAAAAATCCAAACTTCCCTACTCACATATCGGTCGTCAAGAGATCGGCCAGATGATCTGCCGCACTACCCAAAATACTCCCGACTTATCTGGAATATCCGAGCCATCCTTCACGGAGAACGAGCAGTGTTGTTAGAGGCGCACTGAGGCGCGCCTCGAGGCGAGAGGCGCAAGAGGCGATCGCCGATGCGCATCTTACTGCTCGAGGCGAGGCGACTCCAGCGAGGCGACGTGAGGCGCAGCGAGGCGCACGAGGCGCAGTGAGGCGCGAGGCGCAGCGAGGCGCGCGCATCATGGTTTTATGGTTTTTTCATCAGTTTTTTTACTTCTTTTTTTTCCAAATCTGTTTCTTTCTTAATCTTTTTTCTGTTTTTTCATTTTCTTTATTTACGATTCTTTCTTTTACAAATATGTTTATTTTTTCTTTTACAGTTCTGTTTTATTTTTCTTTTTTATATTTTTCAGTTCTGTTTCTTTCTTTTCTTTTTTTTTTCATTTTTTTATTTACATTTATTTCTTTTACATTTGTATTTCTTTTTTCTTTTACAGTTCTTTTTATTCTGAATTTTTTTTAGCTCTGTTTCTTTCTTCATCTTTTTTCTTTATTTTTTCCATTTTCTTTATCTACGATTCTTTCTTTTATATTTTCTTTATTAATGATTATTTTTCAGTTATATTTTTTCAGCAGATTTTTTTTAATGCTTGTTGTTTTTCATTTTCTTCAACTTGAACTTTGCATATTTTTAATTACGCTTGTTTTTATTATTTTCTAGAATTTGAAGTTTTGAATTGTGCATATTTTGTCAAGTATTATGAATTAGACAAGTAGAAGTAATATAAAGTAGAGTATATGTCAAAATATTATTATCTATTTATTATTATTTTTTATATTTACAAGTTTATGATACATATATTACAAATTTAAAATTATTATTAATAAACGTGCGCCTCGTGTCTGTGAGGCGTGCGCCTCGCGCCCCTCGCATCGCGCCTCGCTTTTTTGGCTCTGACCGCCTCGGTGCGCCTCTCGCCTTTAACAACCTTGAGAACGAGGTGAAACAGAACTGAACCGAGCTATCTGGATACTGTGGTCGTCTCGGCTCTGATGTTGTCGGCCCCTGAGAACTGAATTATGATGTGTCATCTGGTCGGTCAAATCTGGTAAACCGAGCCTGAACACTATGATCGGCCGAGGAGTAACCAATACTCTTAGAACGTTCGTCCTTCCAAAAGGGGAAAAATTCATCTCTGCCCTTACCGTACAGTACAAAATACTTGTCACAAAAAACACCATCAACAAATTGTAATGTAATTATTGTGTTTTAACTGTGCTTCTGCTTAAAAATCACGTCACTCGAGTCTCAAACTTACCCTTAATTTGTAAGAGCCTAAGTGTTAATTAATTTGGGATTTTGGTTTGGTCAATTGTTTGCAAGCAACATTGTTAATAGAGATATCAGCTACTATATGCCAGTGATTGTTCTTTACATACGCATTGTAGTGTAGGAAATCATGTGATGTTGTGATTGTGTAAGCTGTTATGGGTTTTGGTCAATTTAGTCATTTTTTTAAATGATTGGTTGCAGTTACGACATGCTCCCAGGCTGCTGTTGCTTTGAATATTCTACGGGAGAGGAAAGGCTGTTATGATTTAGTGTTAAGTGATGTTCACATGCCGGATATGGATGGCTTTAAACTTCTGGAACATATTGGACTTGAAATGGATCTTCCTGTTATCAGTAAGTACTGTTTTATTGTTGTGTGTATGGAATTTTGATTTTGCTTCTTGAGAATAACATGATAGTTACTGCTCCAGTGATTTCTGCTGATGGAAGGGTATCAGCTGTTATGAGGGGAATTAGACATGGAGCTTGTGACTACTTGATTAAGCCTATACGTCAAGAGGAGCTTAAGAATATTTGGCAGCATGTTGTTCGGAAAAGGTGGAATGAAAATAAAGAATATGAAAATTCAGGCAGCTTGGAAGAAAACAATCAGCATAAAACCAAAAGTGAGGAAACTGAGTATGCTTCTTCTGTTAATGAAGTAACAGAAGGATCATTTAAAGCTCAGAAAAAGAGGACCAATGCTAAAGAAGAAGATGACGGTGAAGTGGAAAGCGATGATCCTTCCAAGATGAAGAAATCACGTGTAGTATGGTCAGTTGAGCTACATCAGCAATTCGTCACTGCTGTAGATCAGCTTGGAATTGATAGTATGTTCTTTAACAGTTTCTTCCTTTTAATGAATTCATTATGTGGTAAGAATGAGAGATGTTACATGTATCCTTCCGATCACTGAAATAAATTTGTGCATGTTTGTCGCTTCAATTTAGTATTTCTGACTAAACATTATGGCCGCAATGTCAGAGGCTGTACCGAAGAGAATCCTTGAATTGATGAATGTACCTGGCTTGACAAGAGAAAATGTTGCAAGTCATTTGCAGGTTTGATTTTGACTACCACTGCATATTTTAATCTTTTACTCAATGATCATCTTCATCATCATGTAGGAATCTAAACAAAAAGTTGATGAGGTAATACGTAAACGAAAGGAAGGAGAGTTTTCTTTCCGTAAAAGTAAGCTTAAGATCAAATGGGCAACTGGAGAATCGGGGTTTTGCATTTAAAAACAATACCCGACACTACTTTAATATCCTGATCCATGGTTGTAGCCTGAAATGAGACAATCATCTTTGTGTGTTAATGGCGCACCAACTTTCTGGTGCACGTTACACCGGCTCCTCCTACATATGCCGACATGCATTGTTGATCATGTGTATGGAGCCCGGTCCTACCCTACAAACTTTGTTGAAGTTAATATATCTCTCCTTACACCAAGCTTTTCTTTGGTGCGTTTGTGTGTGTGTCTGGGTGTGTGCATGCCCATCGCACATGCACTGTCTGTGTTGAAACTTTTGAACCATGACTGCGAGGGCGAGATTTGTCAATCTGTAATTGCAGTCAACTGAGAGTTCTTATTGATTCTTCTAATACAATGGATAACAGTTTTAGGTTATTTTGTATGTTAATATGTATAGATTTGACTTACCATGAAATCAATTTGCAGAAATTCAGACTATATATAAAAAGATTACTTGGATTGAGTCAACAAGGTGGAATTTCGAACCTTTTCTGTCCACCTGCTGAAACAAATCTGAAACTTGGTTCACTTGGAAGATTTGACATCCAATCTTTGGCTGCCTCTTGTCAAATTCCTCCGCAAACATTAGCAGCACTGCATGCTGAACTTTTAGGTCATCCTACAGGTAGCCTAGTTACAGCAGTGGATCAGCCAGCTCTTGTACAAGCCACCTTGCAAGGACCCAAGTGTATTCCCGCTGAGCGTGGTGCAGCTTTAGGTCAAGAATTAGTGAAATTCCAATCGAATGTTTCAAACAGTTTACCTCAGTCCATAATATCTGTTGATGATGCATCTACAATGTTTGGAGTATGGCCATCTAACAATCTTGGTGCAGTGCGTCCCAGTAGCAATCTCGGAGGGTCGAATCCCCAAAATAGTAGCATGCTGATGGATATCCTGCATCGACAGCATTGTCAACAGCAGCAAAAACAACAGAACCAACAATCACAGCAGCAGTCTACACTATCCAAGCCTAGCTGTTCAATTAACGTACAGTCGTCTTGCCTTGTAGTCCCCTCTCGGTCATCAGTCAGTTTTCAGGCAGGAAATAGTCCAGCTTCTGTGAATCAGAGCTGCAGCTTTAGTGCTATTGTTGATTATAGTCTTCTCTCAAGTCAGTCAAATAATTCCTCATTGAATATGGGGCAAATCTCTGACGGTGACATCAAAATGACAGGTGTTCTTACTGGTTGCTCAGCCCCAGGTTCCCTTTCTCCTTCAGCATCATCTTGTTCAGTATCTGCTGACAATAGCACTAGTCAGCAAGTTCAAAACTCGACCACAGAATTTAGAGCTTCCAGACAAGTGCGTGGACTTGTGCCTAATGTTGCTGATATCCAGGTTTCCCATGGTGCTAAATCAGGTGAAATGTTTGATATAGGGTCACTAAGAAATTTTGAGTTCATTGGTAAAGGGAGCCGGCTTGCAGTAGATGAATTTGAATCACCAATGAATAACTTTGACCATGGAAACATCTATTTTGATAACAATGCTAACAGAGTGAAGGAGGTGCCAAATTTGGAATTTGTGTATAATGCAAAAGTGGGCATCCCAATATATCAACAATATGGGCCAAATGATCCTATGAGCTTATTCACGGATTAGGTGAGTTATTTTCATGGCTGCTGCGTAATTTTCTGTTTTTTATATGCATGTATGTGAGAAGTTTAATTCTGCTTTTGGTTCTTATCATTTCCTTTACTAATGAGACAAAGCTGCTTAACTGCCTTGTATATCTACTGTGGTCACTCAACATGCACCGGATATAAATTTGGTCATTCTTTGATGTATAGGGTCAAAAATTAGCACTTCGAGTGATTAAATGTTGAATTTTTAACCAGTTTAGCTGCCATAATTGCATTTATCCCGTTGTGTGGAGTGTGGCTTGGTAGTGTAGGTCTTAAGATCTAGCTTCCAGATTAGGGGTTTTACCTGCTCCACTTAAGCCCTAGTTAGATGATTTGGCGGCAAGATTTCCAACGTTTCCAAAAAAAAAGTGTTCATTAATTAGAGAAATAGCTTGGGTTGTTTTGTTTGTCATACAAATGTCAGTGGAGTTAATCATCATGGCAGTGGGAAGTGTTGCAAATGCAAAGATGGTGGTGGTTGTGGGTGATCCTGCTGACTTCATAGTCATCATAATAACTCTTATAAATGAGGCTTTTGATTTCAAACTTAGCTACCAAGGAGCTCCACCTTGTTTTACAACACACACAATCAGTATGTTGTAATTTAGAAACTCTAATTAATGTAGATTTGGTGCAATTTAGAAACTCTTTAGAATGGTATTATTCAAACCCCGCCTTGTTTCTTATCATCAACCATCAAAATTTACCGATATCAGGGGTTTACCTCAATCTTCATCGAGCCCTATATTAGAAGTATTGTTAGTGTAAATTTCTTGGTTTTTTTTCCCCTCTACTTTTATAGTTCATTTCCACTAATACAGTATAGTTGATATGTTTCCATAAATAGCATTCGGTGCTCCTGTGATTATTTGCAACATATTTTCTAATTCTTTATATTCATGACAGGACTGTATCCTGTATTGACTGCAGATCTCATCATATTTATGAAGATCGAACGTTGACGTCTGTATTATCCGCAATCTAGATCTAATTCCCAGTGTTCGCACCAATCTCAGGTGCGCCTCGTAGTCTTTGAGCATCTGCGGCGTTGATTTAAAGTAATGCTTCTATCTACTCGCATTCAGTTAGGTGTTTTTACTGTTATCCTTAGGTATGTTCATAAGAAAATAAGTTATATATCTGGCTCCCAGCAGCTGAATTGGTTCAACATGATGATGGCCATATTTATTGCTACATAATTGTGTAGTTATGTCTAATGGCGTGGAAATGTTTATGTATTTTCATCACTCTAATTAGGGGTGTTCAAATTTTCCGATCAATCCGATCCAACCTGACCGGGTTTAAAAAAAATTAAATCATGTTCGGCTTAATCCGACCATATCCACAAATATCGGGTTGGGTCACATGTTTGAATTTCAAACCCAACTCGTATTTCGTACAATAAAATTTTTATTGTTTTTAAAAGTTGTTATTACTATTTCAATTGTTTATTACTTTTGTTGTCTTGAAATTTTATGTGTATGACATATTTTCAGGACATAAAATAGTTAGTATTTATGTCACAAAATAATTAATACATAAAGAATTTTTTCCGGTGACCCGACCCGATCCGCTCGAGTTTTATAACACAAATTTCAGGTTTTGGGTTTGTTAATCCGCTTGACGTGGTCCGTGACCATCCCTAACTCTAATTAACAAACAATTCCTCTCTGCGAATGGTGAAGTCTATTGTAAGTAAGGGATTAGTTGATATCTCTCAATTTTTTTTTTTGCCCAACAGTTAGTACTAAGTAAACAATAGAGATATAATTTTGAATTTATAAAATAAAACCTTAAAAATTGAAAACTTCTCCCTCATATAACCTCTAGGTTTCGCCTTTGTTATTTGGTACTCGAGTTGAAGCAATTGGATATTGAATTTATGTAAAATTTAGGGACACATGAATCTCATGAAATGCGTCCAAAATAATCAACTCAAACACAAAATTATTCTCATTATATCGAATTGTGCTCTATCCGAATTCATTTTCAAACTCAGTTAAATACAAATATGAGATTCATGATCAAATGATTTCAGCTTGAACATGGTGCAAGTTTTTGAAAATGCTGCAAAAATAATTGAGCTTTGGTGTATATATTGATTTATGAACCGACTCAATTATTAATTAGGACAAAATAATATAAAATGACAAACACAAACTGACAAATTTTGGGGTTTATGCCACGATCATTGGAGAGATTCGCTCACTTTAAACGGGGATTTATTTATTTTACTTTCACGTGGCGTTGACATATTACAGAACACGAGTTTACTTGAACATTAATTCTAAAAGAATATATTTTTTTGTGATATTTTAATGATATTTTTATTTAAAATAGTTATATATTTTAATTTTTTTAAATAAATATTTTTTTAAACCATGATTGTTATTAAAATATCTATAAAAATATCATGAATAATAAAATTTCCATCTTCACTTCTATTCTTTTACAAAATGTGTGTGTATATATATATACTAGATATTGTCTGTTACAGAATTTATAGAGAGATTAAGATTCTGTTATTTAATTTGTTTGTTAATTTTTAGAGATATTCTATCATGAAATGATTTTATTTTTTAATTTATTTGGTAGTTTTCATTTTCCTTTAATAAATGATTTTATTCTTTAATTTATTTGATAGTTTTCATTTTCCATTTTTATAGAGATTCTATAATGGAAGAATTTTTATCAGCCATTAGATTATAATGAAATGATCTGAGCCGCCAATTAAACCACATAAAGATAGCATTTGGATACATTATCTCTCTTAATCATAATCATTGATTGTCTTCTCTTTCATCTCACACCATTGTGCTTTATAATATAGATATATATATTATGTCATGTTAACATATATTTTTAGGATACTCATTCACATTGAAATTTTTTTTCATAAAATGAATACTTAATTAGTGTATTTCCTTTTTTTTTTTTAATGCATTTATAGATTATCACCATTAAAAAAAAAAAGTATTCACAAAATCAATTCCAACTTGATGCCATCAACATGTACTTCGGCCTTGCGTCCACTTCACTTGTTCGTCGTCTTATCACTGTTTTGTTCAGTCAACGCCTCTCTTTCTCTCCCCTCTTGTCCTCCACACAATTTTTTTTTTTAAATTTTTTCTTCTTACTCTTCAATTTTTCTAACTACTTTCTAACTTTTTAGTCCTATAAATAAATAATAAATACAAACTTTTTGCTGTTGGGTCTATAACTCTTCTCTCTCATCTCACCTTTGAGTCTTGGCATTGGCTAAATATGGCGAAAGATCAAGAAATTTCTCTGACCCAGATGAGAAAATCAGTTGAAAAGCTCGGTTCTTCCACTCAGGTGACAAATCAACACAATGTGTTAAGTTATTTGATCTCAGTCCACTCACCATGTCGAGTTTCTTAGTGTTTAATGAGAGTTTGTTTTCATATATATATATATATATATATTTTATTAGAAATATGGGGATCCGACATTGATGAGGTTCTTGATTGCAAGATCAATGGACTCAGAAAAGGCGGCAAAGATGTTTGTTCAGTGGCAGAAATGGAGGGCTAGTATGGTACCAAATGGGTTCATTGCTGACTCCGAGGTACCTGATGAATTGGAGCCAAGAAAGGTTTTTTTGCAGGGCTTATCAAAAGATGGATTTCCAGTGCTGGTTGCGCAAGTTAGAAAACATTTTCCTTCTAAGGATCCTCTCCAGTTTAAGAGTAATTAACATCTGAACTGATTCCTATATTAATTTCTTTTTCCTTGTAGTTCATTTATTAATTTATCATTCACTAGTTCTGCTTAATTATCATGAAAGTTTATGTGAGTTGGGCAGTTTTGCTTGGACTTTTATCACTTGTTTAGAGTCCATGACTCGCGGGGTCAAGAACTGGGTTAGGCATATGGAATCTATCTATTTAAAGAAGTCGTTGTTCACAGCTGGAGGTTGTTAGCAAAGGTTTATGGCATTAAACTATCATGAGGCATATTTATAATAGGTAAATGCTAAATGGCACTCATTAAGAATCCATTTAAGGAAAATTTTGATTGGAAAAGGAAAAAAGTCATTAATGATTTGACAGTTTTTTACATTCCCCATCAAAATAATGTTAAAACTTTCCTTAAATTGATTCTTAACGAGTATGATAAGCCAATAATTTATGGCGTGGTGAGCCTAATGATTCCTCTTTGCTTAGGTCAGATTGTGTTGCATTTTCTTCTTTTGTTCATTTTAATCTGGATGTAGTGCTGCCCTTTTGTAAACAAAGATGAATTAACAAGAACTGATTTTCTACCTCAGTTAAGTATGGCGTGATGAGCCTAATGATTCCTCTTTGCTGAGCATGATCAACTCTTTGTGTAGTCAGAATGCGTTGCATTTTCTTCTTTTGTTCAAGAGAATGGTGGCATCTCCAAATCCACTTTAATCAGTATTTCCTTTTGTCTTGCACAATTTTATGTCCTCACTGTGTAGAGATCTAATTCGCCACACAAACAATGTGTGGACAAAATGATCAACCTGATTTCTGTATTCTCTCATGTTGAAAATTTGAAGTCCTTTAGTTAAAGTATTTTTGGCAAATGTAGACACCTAAAATGCCAAAACTAAAATCAAAGTAATTTATATGATGGTTAATTTATATGCCTCATGTGGTGGGACATATTGATGTCAAGGGGCGGCCAAAAATACTGGGTGAACATTTGATTCATTTTGCTTATCTCTTGGTGCAGAATTTGTGGTCCACCTGCTAGACAAAACATTTGCAAGGTATCAGTCAATTTCAGTAAAAAATTTAATTTTTTTTTACAAATTAACCACAATAAAACATGTCAGTATCAGTTTCGGCATGCTCGATGGGGATGGGATAGGATTGTATATGAACTTATCCTGTATTTAGAGGTGTCATTTGATGGGATATGAAGCAGATATGAGTTAAGAAATAGTCCACTTTGATGGGATAGGATTGTATGAACTTATCCTGTATTTCTGATGAGTAATATAAGTTCTACTAGAAATCCGGTAGTTGGGAAATCCCATGGCCGTGGGATAATATCATGATATCTTATTCCAGCAGACTGTTATATCCTCTCTGGTCAAGAAATCCCATGCTATCTTGCATGCCGATAACAGCCTAACTGTTCTCTGGCTCTGCTGGAGATGTTTGTTTAGAGACATTCTTCTATGTTTACTCGGCGTTGCTACATATCTTTATATGAGAGAAAATGAGAATGATGTAAGAAACTAGAAATGTAGTTTCTGTGTGGTTGAAGTTCTTTTGAACAATTTTTATTTGTCCGTGTGTGATACATGATTAAACAGCAGCATAACTCGAGGATTTGTGGATGTGTTTGGAAGCATTTTTGGCTGAACAAGTGGAAGAGAACTCGGTGCAAGTAAATTATAGTTTCAAACATAGGTCTGACACAAGGTTGATGGGAAAGGTAAACAAGGGATGAAGATTTGGACAATTAAAGGATTTCAAATTTATATCAGCCTCTCTGTAGCTCATTTAAAGAGATTGGGAAGTTCACTAGGACGATTCAATTCTCACAGAAATAAGTTTCTAATCTTTGGCACTTACACTTAAGATTTGTCAGACAGTAAATTAGTTTTGAAATTCGGATTAATCTACAGATAATATGATATATGTGCTCCGCAGTTGTTGTCTTATAGAGCTTAAATTTTGTCACAATGAGAGAAATCATTTTATGTGGTGTTTTCTTGTTCTGTTGTAGTTCCTTTAGAGGAAGCGAAATGGGAAATGAAAAGTTGATTATCATTCTTGATTTGCAACAAATTTCGTATAAGAACATTGATGTTCGTGGAATGATAACTGGATTTCAATGCTTACAGGTAATACTTTATTTTAATCCCTTTTTTTAACAAGAAATCATGTGGCATATATAGGAAGCTAATTGATGTGGTGAATGACAGTATAAAAATGGAAACTGCTTTAATGTAATTTGGTTATCCCAATGAACGTACATATTTTTCTCCGAGTCTTTCTTTGAAATCAAAGAAACAAAACCATTTTAATAAAGTAGAGCTAATCTATTAATTATCAGAAATATTTATTTTGTTCTGAAATTTTCTTTATGCAGGCTTACTATCCTGAACGCTTAGCGAAATTATACTTCTTACATATGCCGGGATTCTTTGTCAGTGTGTGGAGGATGGTTTCTCATTTCCTTGAGAAGGCAACTCTAGAAAAGGTATGTCTTATTATTACAAGTCATTAAGCCCCTTAAAGATTGGCTAAAATAGTTGTATCTACGGGAAAATGCAGCTTGTCTTGTTGTTATGTGATTGAGGATAACCACCATCGTTTAACTAATTTAGGATTTGTGAACAAGTATTGGCTAACATGGTCAAGACATCACTACTCTATATAGTAAGTTTAGAGTTCGATTCTTTACGGTATAGCGTGAGTGAAATAAGAATTTATGTAATTATTAGTTTTCAAACTTGATTCTATTAGCTTTTGGGCCTTATTATTACAACCTTCGAACATGACTCTATCAGCCAACGGTCTTGTTTTCATGCTCTTTGGAGTCTAGTCACTAATGATCACTAAATATAATTAATTTTTTATTAGTCAGTATTGGAATTTTATTGGTTAACTAACGGTGCTAATAGAAATATAGTAAAATATAAGCTCTTATAAAAATATAATTGTAATTAAAGTGTTACACCTCAATATTTCTTAAACTCGTTTATTAATTCGCAATTTCTGAAATAGTAAAATCATAATAATCTTATAATTAAGTTTACATTGGACAATTTTGTAAAGTTACTCTTCAACTCATGATTCCCACTTATTTTTCTGATGATGAAACAGGTTATGATTCTGACCAATGAAGAAGAAATGAAAGATTTTGTCAAGGAAATTGGTGAAGAGGTACTGCCGGAAGAGTACGGTGGTCGAGCAAAGCTCGTAGCTTTCCAAGATATTACACTGCCGCCGTTGGACTATGCATCTTCGTAAACGGATCAAGCCAGATCTATCTCATGAAAAATTTTATTATGCAACGATGATACAACGTCTATCTCATAAAAATATTATGTATAATAATAGTTGCGATATAAATTTTGTATCTCAACTATGTTAGTCTATCGTTATTAATGTGTAATTGGACACTGTTATCTAGGAAGATACATGATAATATTGGAAGAATGAAGAGAAATTCTGTGAGTTTGAGACTGACTCGCTATTGGTCGTGGTTGGGAATCTATCTGATACAAATGAAAAAAGTATGTTGTTATTTGAGATAACTAAAAATTTGGGATCCAAATGTTATTATCCCATTTTTAACCTTATTGTATCGAGCTAAAACCCTAGTCAAAAAATAAAATTTAGACAACAATTCAGTTATATTACAAAATAACTCCGGATCCACCCATACTCAATCTTTGAAGCCGACCGAAACTTAGAATCTAATATTAAATTGAGTTCGTGATAAATATCGAATCAATAGTTAGGAGACAAGTGTGATTCATGTGATAAATATTGAACTAGACCTGGTATGAGTTTTTGAAGTAGCTGTAATAGCCGAGAAAATCTTATATGCAACAGTGGTATCACGTCATCCATGCAACAAGCCAATTATTCACTGCCACGCGTGTTAAAAAATTAAAAAATAACAAAAAAATAGGTGAAAAACTCTACATGTTATTTTTTAATTCGCTTGTGGTTCCACGTCACACATACCACTGTTGCATCAAAGAATCTCTCGTAATAGCCGTATCCATCCACCCAT
Source organism: Zanthoxylum bungeanum (assembly GCA_019454045.1). Classification (NCBI taxonomy): domain Eukaryota; kingdom Viridiplantae; phylum Streptophyta; class Magnoliopsida; order Sapindales; family Rutaceae; genus Zanthoxylum; species Zanthoxylum bungeanum. The sequence continues at coordinate 512,604 of SKCR01024900.1, read as the reverse complement.
GGTGGTTTCTTATAAATTAAAACAAAATATAATTTATTTATGAGATAATTTTTATTTATCCTATTTAATTAATGTTCTGCTTATACCACTGTACTCTAGTCACCTGGATTAGTGTCTTTAATCTCTCATGTTTCTCTGAGAATCTCTGATCATAAACCCATGTCGCCATTTTTTTGCTGTAAATTTTTTTATGTTAATTGATAAGCGGTTAAAATACACATATTTTTTTATCCATTTGTCTTAATATTTTATGAGTGATATCAAAATTTATGAGCGAATTGATGTGTTTTGAGTGAGTTTTGCATGTCAAAATAATATCACAACTCAATGGATTTAACTAGGGATAAAAACGGCAAGATACGAAACAAATCGGGGTGAAGTCGGAGTCAAAACGTGTGTCCTGACGCTTGGCGCGCGTCATGAACAAAAATGAAGCAGAGAGAAAATTATAAATTTAGTTTAATGCAATTTGGCGCCTCGCGACGCCCATGCATGAGCATCGCGATGCAACAATCATGATCATTTGCATGTCGCGACCCGACATTACAGCCATAATTTCGCCCTGAATATGATTTTTAAAGAGGAAACACCTCCAAGACCTCCTATATAAATATAAGTTCGTCCCAAAACCTAAAATCAAGTCTCATAACATATTTTGAAGCCTCCAAATGCATAAAAGAACACCTAGCCCAAGGCAAGAATGAATACATCAATCGGAGTTGGAATTTGAAGACAAATATTGTAAATGATGGTTTCTTTCTTCCATTTGCTCTCTACCTTTATTTTTTATGAGTTATTTGCTCTGTATTAATGATTAACTTATTTTTATTGAATATTATGAGTAGCTAATTCATTAAATTTAGGTTTGTAATGGATCTTGAGCATATTTAATTATTTGTATATTTTTATTCATTTGGGTTTGTTATTTATTATTTATTAATTTTTGTACTTTGAATGCATATTTTATTTGTCTGACCAATAATAAAATAGTCTTGGTAAATCCTTATGAACTCGACGGAGGAAATTAGGATTAGCCGTATGAATAATAGCGTGTGATCTTATTCGTTAAATAGATTTCACTGCAGGATAAACATATACCTAAAGGACATATGTAGCCAATATTATATTAGAACCCGACCTTAATGAGTTCGGTTTAATTTAATTAATATAGATATATAGTTAATTGATTTATTTTGAATATATTCACCTGACCATCGAAAAAGGTCGTGAATAATTTAGTATTTTAGGTTAATAATTAGTAACGACAACCCAACTGAATGAAAAATGTATGAACACATTGCGTGCATGCTTAGGTGAAGTTGTAAACCTAGGTTCTTATCGCGCATAAAGTTTAAACTCCAAAATTATTATTTTCTATCTATTAAATCTTTCAATTAAATTTTAGATTAATCATTCTTTTTCTCGATCAATAGTTTAGTTAAGTAGATTAGTCTTAATATTAATAAGAGAAATATTAAGTACCTATGGATTCAACATTCGACTAATAATCACTATATTATTTGAGTAATACGTGTGTTTTTATACGAATGAACTTATATAGCGCAAACAATAGAGCAACATAATAGACAATGAAAATAAAAAAAACATAAGAATAAGAACATAAGATAGTAAGAGATTGAGTGATTGACAAACAAAAATGATACATTCACACACACTTCTACCGAAAATTTTACCAACTCTCTCACTGTAGCTACAGTGATCTACAATATTGAGAGCTGGATGCACAGATAATTAAATACCCCATCAAAATAAAATTGACGTAGCTTGATGCAACTCTGTTAATTCAAGAGACATATTAGCAACAAATAGAGTCCATTAAGCAAAACACACAAAAGTCAGATACACCAATGTCCAAAACCTATATGTATGATGCATCATTCACAATTATCCCAACTAGAATCTGCAGCTTAAAGCCTTCTAATCATACACAATATTCAAAAAAAGCTTAAATAGAATTGACCTAATTTGACACAAAACTATAGCATCTCGAATAGTATCTGATCGTGAGAAGTCGATATCATCAAATTTGATTGAGAGCCAACTTATCATTATATTAAAACAAAAAACAAAAAATTTGCTTTAGAGAAAATAGATCGGATGAGAATTGATTATTATATGTTCAAATAAAGGATCCAGTGCCACTAACCCAATTCATCCTGTGAAAACAAAGTGATAATTAATTTTGCAAGCTTTATTGTTTTAATTAATGTCTCTTTCTCAATTTGTATCTTTTTATTCTTTCTGCGTTTGTGAAACTATCCATGATCAGTACTTGTCGCTTGTTGCTTTCCCAAATCAACAATAGTTATTGTTTTTTATTTATTTTTAATAAATTTAAACCAGTTCCTTTCCTACTAAGTAGGGTCGGAATAAAATATAGGGTTATTTACGTTTCACTACTAAAGTTATGATCAAATAACAATTGGGTACTATGAATATTAACATATTACATTTTACTACTAAACTTATAAAAATTTAACATTTTACTACTTTTCCATCCAAACCGTTAGTTGACCGTTAGTTGACCATTACATCATATTGTCATCCTAAGGATAAAAGAGTATTAACACACACATTATTATAAATTATAAATATTCTAATCAACGGTGGTAATCGTACGGCTGAATATTGGAAATAATGATTTTTGAGTATATCTCTTTTATTGTTATACTTTAAAGTATTTTGGTTATTATGAGAATTTTAATTATTAAATTATTTGGTAAATTAAATTCTTTATTTCATTGGGTTATATGGATAATTTAGAGATTGAAGTATTTTTATAAATGTGATTGTTGATTGTATTTTTTTTATTGTTATATATAAGATTTAGATATGTTTTTTAAATGGTATAATTATAATTTTCACTTTTATTTTATTTTGAGGATAAAACAGTCTTTTTAAAGGTCAACTGACGGTTAACTAACAGTTTGGATGGAAAAGTAGTAAAATGTTAAATTTTTATAAGTTTAGTAGTAAAATGTAATATGTTAATATTCATAGTACCCAATTGTTATTTGATCATAACTTTAGTAGTAAAAAGTAAATAACCCTAAAATATAACATACCCACCTCTCCACCATATATAGATTATCATATAAAATGAGGATATCTATTAAAAGGTTTTAAAAAAATCACATTGGAAATTTTATATATATATATATTACAGAATTTATTGTATGATCTATCATTCCTAATTTCATATAGATTTTAGGATTCTATTATTTAATTTGTTTTTGTAATCTACAATTGTCATTTTTAGAGAATTTCTATAATGAAAAGATTTTGTTACTTGATTTGTTTGGTAACATGCAACTGTTATTTTTAAAGAGATTCTATAATGAAATAATTCTATATTAGCTATTAGATCATAATAAAATGATCTGAGTCGCCAATTAAGCCACATAAATATACATCTTTGGATACATTATTTCTTTTAATCTTAATCATTCGTTACATTCTATTTTACTCACAATATTGTACTTTATTTTTTATATATATATTATATATATATATATATATATATATGTATGTATGTATATCATTACCATTTTCAGAGATATTTTATAATGAAAGGATTTCGTTGTTTGATTTATTTGGTAATTTTCAGATAGATTTTATAATGAAACGATTTTATTCTTTGATTTGTTTGGTAACCTACAATTGTCATTTTGAGAGAATTCTATAATGAAATGATTATGTATTTTTCATTAGATTATAATGAACACATCTTAACCGTCAATTAAGTCACATTCATAACCATTGGTTGCTTTTTTTCACCCACTAAATGACATACATTATTATGTTTTATAATATAAATATATTAGCTATTACTATCTCTATGATCAATGTAAGGCTTAAAGGAATTAGAGGTAATAGATGACGCAAATATTTATTTTTCACTTTCTTGTTTTCCAACGCTAGACGCATGAGAATTTATATAACAGAAGATCAAGCTTATCCGGATCTAGAAGAAATCATGAAAATCTGGTTGTTTGGTTCTGTCAAATTATGATTCAAATCATGGTGCCGTTTTGATGATATGTGCTGCTTTTCCATATATGTTGTATCCTTGATTTAATGTTGATTGATTCATATCAATGTATTTTGAGACGCAATTTTAAGCATGATCCACTTCGTGTTAGTGGTTGTTATTGAATGATTCGGATACTCCTCCGTGAGTAGTTCGAAATGGTATATTCATATGCTTAAAATGATGTTTGGGTGAATGAGAAATTGTTGCTCAAAGTTCACCCATTGGTGTTGGAAAATAAAGAAAAATGAGCTTGTCCCACATGGGAAAGCTATTAGAGAGAAGTTGTGCTTATATATGATTGCTCATATGTAGATGGGTAAGAGTTATAAGGACAGAGGCTCTCTCTACGTGCGCGCGCAGGGGGGTGCAAATCAAAATCCAAACAGGCTTGGCTCGTGTGCACCTGCGCGTCCTACGTACATGAATGCCATACCAAATTATGCGGGCCCGGCCCAGCCAATTTTTGCAAGTCTCTTTATTTTTCCAAGCCTTTTGAAGTTACATAACAGTTAATTTAATTCTATTAAATTAATATGGGGGTTACAAGTAAATGAAAGGTCTCACACTCATGTGATTAATTAGCATGTTTATTTTTCTTTTATAAAGGAAGTAGTGCTTTCGTTTTTTAGAGCTAGGACATACAACACACACATAAGCTTTCTTTGTTTTCGTTTTCTTATTTTTGGAAGAGTTCAAGCATTTTTGTGGTTCGTTGGAAACGAGTTTGGTGGTGCCCTTACTTGTTCGTTTTCCATTGTATCCTGGGAAACAATCGTCTCACGTTCTACTGCACCATCGGTAGGGGACGAATTTGTTTTAAGGATATTGTTGACATCAACAAGCCTCAGAACAGTGAAGCTCTGGGTCTGATCTTCTTTGCTGGTTTGTTTCTGATTTGGTTATTGGAACGTCAGTGGCTGATTTCAGGGTCCGCTCACAGGGTCTGCCTCTGCTCTCAGCGTCTGCCTCAGCGTCTGCCTCTGCTCTCAGGGTCTGCCTCTGCTCTCAGCATCTGCCTCTGCTCTCAGGGTCTGCCTCCGCTCTCAGCGTCTGCCTCCGCTCTCAGGGTCTGCCTCTGCTCTCAGCGTCTGCCTCCGCTCTCAGCGTCTGCCTCCGCTCTCAGTGTCTGCCTCTGCTCTCAGCGTCTGCCTCTGTGGGTCTGACGTGAGGGTCTGATTTCAGGGTCTGCCGAGAGGGTGTGCCGGGCTGAAATTAAGCATAATAAGGATTTCCTTGTAACTACCGAAATATTTGTAATATTTATAATACAATCAGTTCTGTCTTCTCTTTCTTCAAAGACCCCCAGAAAAATTCCTCCTTCTGGTGAAAGTATTATTTTATAAGGACCACATACGATATTGATTGAAAGGATCTTCATACTACTTACCCTTCTCACACAATCTTATAGTCATTTATCCCTATAGTTATTAATTTTTCTCTTCCCGTCCCTTTTGGGATGAGATTTGAGATATATTTATTTTTATATCTCGTTTTAAAAACGGGACGAAACGGAACAAAAAATTTATCTCTAAAACTCAAGCAAGACAGAATGAGACGAGATTTAGCAGGATGAGACGAGATTTAATGGGATGTGGGATGGGACCAGGACGATTTGTTATCCCGAAAAAATATAACGGATTGGACCAAGACAATTTTAGTCTCGGTTTTGTAAACGGGACATAGGATTGAAAAATCTCGTCCCATCCTGACCAATTGCCAACCCTATTTATCCCTATAAATAGGTGATGGATTTTGGTGTAATGGTATATTCCATTGTGTCTTGGTCCTCTTGGAGGTCATAGGTTCAATTCGCAGAAACAGATTCTTTATTAAAAAAAAAAAAAAGATTAAGATTGTATATATTGAATCATTCCCAGAACCCACATTATGAGAAGTCTCCTGCGCTTATTCCTTTAAATACACAGACAATGATATATGAACAACATATATTTTGATATAAGAAAACATTTTGATAAGACTATGTATGTTAAATCCTTTTACAGAACTCACGGTGTGAGAAGTCTCATACACTAATTATTTTAAACATAAGATAAAGGATATATGAACAACATATATTTTGATATAAGAAAACCTATTAACAATTAAATTACAAATCATATATGAGAGATAAATAGTTCTGTAGTTGTTTTCTTGCAAGAAGCAAATTAGCTAAGCTAGTGACCCATGTGGTCCATTTATTCTTATCGCTTACTTCAATTATTTTATAATTTATATACATATGTTTCTGTCCCTTGACTAAAAGCAAGGGCTATATTCGATTCATTTGTGCATGGAAACACAAAATTTCATTTTCTCAGCTTGTCATGGGGCAATAATAAACTAGGGAGCAGTCATGTTCCCCAACTTGTCATAACCTATATACGAGTATCGCATATAGGGCTCAGGATCTCACATTGAGATCCTCGATTCGAATTATGGTCGAGATTTTACCTGCTCCACTTAAGATCAGAAGAGGTGGTTTGACGGTGAGATTGCCAACGATTTCAAAAAATAAAAAAATAAAAAGAGGACCACATGTAATAAATTAAGTTACATATATAAGTCTTATTTATATATATGTATGTCAAAATCATACATGTTAATTAATTATGTGTCCTTGATTAAACTAATGATCATCGATGTCGTTTAGGTTTTATCTTAGGATATATCGTACGTATTTGATGATCACATGATACATGATATGGGTGAGTAACTTTACATGATGTGAGGGTAAATATATTATATATGTTGAATTACTGATCAAAATATAGATTTTAGAAATGCACGAAAAAAAAAAATTGCTTTGAGTTGGCTAGAGTCTCAATATTAATGAACAATATATTCCATTTAATTCTTATTATTACTTGATTTAGCTCAAAAAAGATTTTATTTTCTCCTTGACAAAGTGCTTTTGACCAATTGTTGCATGTGCTCGAACGTGAACAGTAGTATAAGAGCTCCTAATTAATCTCTGGAATCTATGTCTACATTGCTTTAGGATTATTGCTACAACAAAATATGGTCCCAATTCTATATATTAAAAAAATTATAATCCCTAGCTAGCTAGTTTCCCCATCTTGCTAATAAAAATTAAAAATATAAATGGCGCCGCTTGTCCAGTCCACAACTACTACTCGGTAATTAATTAACAACTTCGTTATAATTAGTTTGGTGATGTAGGGTTTAGGATCTCACCTTAAGGTTACGGGTTTGAATTTAGAGAGTGTGTTTATTGTAAAAGCTTTGGACAGCCGGGGGTTTTGCATACTTTACTTAAGCCCGAAATGAGTGGTTTGACAACGGGATTTCCAACGATTCAAAAAAAAAAAACTTCGATATAATTTGAATTATATATAAGCAAGGACTATCAAGCTATAACTAATTTCTTATTTTCCTCATACGTAACCCCGTGCATAAGGTTACGTGACCCACTATAATAAGGTCAATCTTGATATTTTCAGGTCTCAATGTCAGGCCCCTGACCATAGAAGAATAATATTATAATAATAATAATAATAACTCTTACTCATTACTTATTTAGAGCTACAACGAAAAATATTTGAGGATCATAGACGGCGCCTATTATGTCTTTGAATAGGGCCGGCTCTACATTACAAGTAGGATTTAAGAAGATCCTAAAATATGAAAACGCATCTTTATCCCTATTTTTGATAAATTTTGCTGGAAAAATGTTATGATATAAGCCTATTCATCAAATATTAACTTAATATGCTTTCAACTCATTTTTTTATTATTTGGTTAATTCGATACTTGAGTTGTAGAAATGAAATAAATAATTCTTTTTCTCATGAAAGTGCTTCTACGTACCTAGAGGCCAAATTATGTTAATTAAATTTAAAATTTTTGACTAAAGTATGGCAAGAAGAGGCAGTGGCATAAATTCAAGATCACAAGTAAATCTGCCCATCAATCACGAACCACGGCTACAAAATCCATTTTTGGAAAGCTATTGTGTAATATTTATTTTTATATCACCTCAAGTGGTGTGAGATATTTTTTTTTTATCGCCCTATCATGTGTAGGCATCTTTTTTATTGATTTTTGTCGGGTAAAGAGCAACACAAGCTCTACTCGTGCATAAGTTTGATTATGATACCATATAAAAAAAAAAAACCCTTATGCCTATGGCCACTCAAAACATATTGAGGACCTTAGACAAAAAAAAACTCTTAATTAAATATTCTAAATTTTAGATATATTTATTATTTTTAGTCTTTATTTAGATGCATTTTATCTAAATTGCCTAAGAATTGAGCCGTTACATTGAACCTAACTTATGGTTTAAGAATTAAGGATTGTGAAACCTACTTATTATTTCAGCTAAAGAGTGTATGATACGTATTAATCAATAATTTTCTCTTTCTATTATTATTAATTAATTTCGAACTTAATATATATATATGTGTGTGTCAAATTATTAGTGGACAAATATATCACGTCATTCATACATCCATCTCACATTCACACGAGTCTTTGTCTACATTTGCATGTGGCTTAACGAGGAATATCATCTAAACCAAGTCACGCTTATTGGGGAGGATCAATTCAACGAGCTAAATCAATAACTTAATAAATTTATCATATCATATATTATTAAAAAAAAAAATCCTTATAGTTTTAGCTTATAACAATTCTAACCTAAAATAAATAAATTCGGACTAAAGTATGCTCTAGAATGTTTATATGCCAATACGATATATAAAGATATTCAATATTTACATGTTAATAATATAATATCATTGATTCTTTTGAGGCAGACATAATCATTTGATTAGAGTTTTGATGGATAAGAATAATACTAGAATTTCGGATATTTTTCGTGTACTTTCATTGCAAAGTGTTGTCGTGACAATTATTTATTGGATGATGAATTTTATATCTTATAAAATTATTTAATACATCATAAAATTTAATATCAAAGTCATGAAAATAATATATCGCATATTTTTCATGTCTTCCAAAGATTTAAATGATTTATTTCTTCACAGAATTTCATAAATACTGTAAAAATTAGTCTCACACCCTCACACGAATAGCTTGCAAATTAGAGTAACATATAGAAATTAAAGAAAATTTACATAAACTCATGTCTAGGATTAATTATTTCATTAAATTAAAGCTTCATTTACGGATTAAGACCACAAAAAGCTGAGTCTTTTCTCTGTAACCTGACTCTACAATGTCAGAAAATTCGAAAAGCTTTTTGATTAATCGATCAAACAATTCATCAACAATTTCGATTCTAAAATGTTTGGTGAACATTCCTTCCATTGCTGCCCTTACATGTGTCGTCCAAGCCTTAATGTCAATTGGTCCTTCTAACCAAGAAGATGGGTTTGTTAACTCTATACTTTCGATGCTAAAATTCCCATTTTGCTCCACTAACTTCACCATCTCCTCTGGGGAGGCAGAATAAATAGGCAAATTAAATGAGTCTATTTCGGCTTCAGTAATCAATTCCTGAGAAAGAAAAGAAAACGATGGTAATGTTAGTATTAATTTGTAGGATATTCTAATGCGAAATTTGTGTTGTTGAGATCTCACATTGAGGTCCTGAATTCGAATACAGAGAGTGCATTTTTTGTAAGACCCTGAGACAGTCAGAGGTTTTATCTACTCCGATTAAACCCGGAACAGATGGTTTGACGGTGGGGTTTCCAACGATTTCAAAAACAAGAATTGTCGGAGTATTTTACTATAAGGATGTAATGGGATATTAGACCAATTTTTAACCTAACTTATTTTTCTTCTTTATCATATCCGTGTTCTTTCAGGATCATCCCTTGTAATTTTTTCTTTTACACTTGATCTATTATAAATTTACAATATACATTTTATCACTAACATTGTTACACCACATTATAAATTTTAAAGTATTTTGTTTAGGAATTGGATTCGATATTGAGCTTAACTTTACACTTAATTTTCAATAAAAAAATATATATATATGTATTATTATTAATTCATGCAAACGTGCCAGAAAAATTTTGCACAATTGAGTTCAATACTGGATTCAAATTCAACTATTTGACTCGCAAAATATTTTATAAGGGACAAAAATGTCATTCTCCATGTTCTCATATCATGTTAATATAGATGATTAGTATTGGTCATAGTATATAAAAACTGAAAGCTCACCTCTTTAGCCATTTCCATGAAAACGGACGCCATAAAATCATACATAACACCATTAGTGAGCCGAGAATAAGGCATCCCATATGGAATACCAGGCATAATTATCACCATCATCCCTCCATTAACAATCTCTTCAGCCCTAGCATTCAGAAAATTCTCCATATCCATAGCAAACTGAACTGAATATGCATTCACCACCTCCTCCGCGGCATTGCTGTAGTGAATCCTCCCTCTGTTCCACGCCGGAGAATTCTCATCCACCACCTCCTCCGGCACCTTTGAGAGCCAATGAAGCGCATAGCTCGTATGCGCGAAATGGATAGAAGCTTTAGGAAACAAGCGATGGTGAAAAGAACCCGGCACTCCGGCCACAAAGTAGTCCCTTTGTAGAGGGAGAGAATTGAAGAGAGTGTTGAAATCGTTTGATGTTTTGTCGTTGAACAGGACTTGAAATTCTGGTAGTTTTGTTGATATTGAAGGGGAGAATTGAGATTGATACTTGTTTTTGATAACTTGTAGCACATCTTGCATGGCGTTTATGGTATTTGAACCTACTGCACATCCCAAATCTGCAAGACGGATTATATAATTTGAAGCAGAAGAGAGCTCACTTACGTCTAGGTTTCTTGAAATTGCATCAACAATCTTTTCCTTTACAGCATTTGCAGCTAATCTCTGCCCAATTTGATCACATTTTATCATCAGCTAGCCCTAGTAAAATCATTTTGTACATTCAAATCTCAAAAGGGTATCATCTAGTGGTTGTTATATGGTCGGATATAAAAAAATTTAGGAGGTAAGATGATAAAAATTAAATTAAATTAAATTAAGACTTTATCCATCCTTCATTATATGAGAGATCAGTAATTAACCATAAATTGTTATTGTAAATTGTCACGCAGTGTGATCATTCATTCATTTCATTGATGATGAAAGAGTATAGTAATTTTATAAATTATAAAAATTACTAATAGATGAATTTAACTTCATGAAATAATATATACTTGAAAGTGTAGTGTTATTAATTTACATGAGCAGAATCCAAATGGAACAAACAAGTTTCTGAATAAACAAATTATTACTTTTCACACCAAAATGATAAATAATTAAATTCAAAAATTAACGGGTAGAGTCTGTAGTCTACAGCACAGTAGGTAATAGGGTTTGCTACTAGCAAAGCTGTTTAAATAAACCCTAAACCGAATAAAACGATTTTAGGTTCACAAAAGACTCATTGATTTAAGGATTTTGAAATATTTACCACATAAAAAGAGGATTTATGGCATGCATGATCACAAATATGGGTAATTCTTTAATGAAACGGATGTATGAATCTAACTCAATCTTAAATTTAACTTAAAAGTTAAGTGTTGCAAAAATTTTATATTCTAAAATGATTCACTTTTCTCAACCGATATAAATAATTTTTTGAACACTCTATCTCATATACAAGCCGGTATTACTATCATGTGAATAAATAGTGTGAGTGCACTCATATATGAGTATGGTTTTGATAAAATTTTAAAATTTACGAGTATAACTCAACAAAAAGAAAAGTATAATTTCTTTAAATGAATGGCCTTGGAGAAGCATCAAAACAAAACTTTAAAAAAGTAAACTTATATTCCATGGAAAGTAATCAGCATCGCCTCTTAAAATCTTTATATATGGTGCAAAATATATACCTGATAGTAGGAATTTTTGGTGTAGCTGAGAGTGTCATCTCCACCGTTCACCCGGACTGGATCTAGTGCCATTCTGTCGCCATCCCAGCCGTTCATTGAGAGTTCTGATTCAAGCAAAGGCGTTGTCATCTCTCTAGCTCTCTCTCTCTCTCTCTCAATGTGTAGTGCCTGAGAGTGGTTTGCATATTATATATAGAAGATGAATGGAAACATATATGTAGTTGTAGCATCAGCATCATGCATCATGTATGTGGTCCAAATGCTGACATCTCAAAGTAAAAGGATTCCTTTCATGAAAAATTGCTAGGGTTCTTGTAGATATATCAACCAGGCCATGAGCAAAAATTTGTTTTAACATATTTAATTTATTTGTTGTCCTCACATGTTTGTTGAATGGTTGGTTGCATGCATTAATTTCCACCTATCATTGACTTAAAAGCTATCAGTGAAAATGTATATGCCATATAATTTTTTTCCCCAGTGGTGCGACTTGGTGGTGTAGGGTTCAGGATTTGACTTTCAAGTTCTGGATTCAAATACATGGAGTGCGTTTATTGTAAGAATATGAGGCAGTCGAAGGTTTTACCTGCGCTGCTTAAACCTGAGTCGAGTGATTTAACAGCGGAATTTCCAACGTGATAATATTCTTGTACCCAAACACATAACTTATTTATATGTATATAAATTTCATTTATGCTATATGCCATAAATGATATGTATTACCTGCAAATCCATGAAATTCTCCAACAATACAATATGTGTATAACTGATTCCAAACTAACGAGCTTAACATAGAAACATGATTGCCACTGGGGCTCATGGTCCAGCAGGGACTGGGACTCTTGTCTCCAATCTCAAAAATTGAGATTTGGGAGTAGATTTCTCCCCGATTATTTGAGTGAGAGTAGATATTTCCGGTTATATTTTCAGTTAGGGCTCGTCTCTTAATAGACGTAGATGTCTGGGTGTGCGATGATTGTATGTATTGAATATCCCAGTAGATTTCAAAGTGTATATTTATAGAATTGTAATTCAAAAAAAAAAAACTAGAAACATGATTTGAAGGGAAGAACACAACAAGAAACAATAGTATCTAAGTCTTCACATTTCCTCTCACAGGCAAGGTCATAAAGACAGAATTTAATTAACTGTGTGAATTATAATGTTTTTTTGGGAAATCTGAATTCAAGATCTTAAGGTCAAATTATCTAGATCTCATATCATAATGGGTTACCACTTAACCTAAAAAACTTATCCTTGAAGGTACGAGTCTAACTAATAGTGTTTAATTAACAATATGAACATGTATCATTGCAATTTTATATATGATTATTACAAAATAACTTTATATAACTTGAAAATGTCTTGAGATTTTTTTTTTTTTTTTTTTTTTGAAATCGTTGGAAACCCCACCACCAAACCACCCCTTCCGGACTTAAACGGAGCAGGTAAATATCTTGAGATGTTACTAGCCAGAGATATAAGGTTCATAAAAGTATGCTTAGAGAAACATTAATAAAGATCAACAGTGCTAGTTTATCCGAATAGATAGAACTCAAAAGTCAAAACGGTGCATTTTGAATTTTGCTTGTTCGGACATTCAATCAGATACGTTATTCGGATAAAGTATCGTTTTCCTATAAAGATAAATCCAATTTTTTTTTTTTTCAAAAAGAATTTGTACCCTAAAAACATAACTAGAAAAAGAAATAGTGAGTTACAATCAAGCATATCTTTGCTCCCTTATATATTATTATTCGAAAATAATACAGAGATATAGATTCTTTGAAGAAGCATATAGTGTGGTATAAAATATAAACGAATAGCAAAAATAGTGGTAGATAATAATCACCCTATTAATCTTTTGTTGTGCATCATACATAAAGTCAAAAAGACTAATCACGGTATCTTTATTTTGTTATTCACGATGCCCTAAACCTACAAGCAACGAAAAATAAAACAAATGTCAAATTGTTTTAATTTAAAATTTGAATATACGTACGAACAATAAAATTATACTCACAAAGAAATTGAAATTAAAAATTTTCCAACTACTCCCATGTTACAAACGAACAAGACACAAGAGAACTTGTAAAAATATACATCGATGTGGCCAAAATTTGCAGTTAATTAAAAAAGCCAAAAAAAAAAAAAAAAAAAAAAACCCTAGTGATCAACTAGGCCCTAGCTAGGGCTCCATAGGAGCAGCTTGTCAATGTTGTCATGACCAATGAAGCTTTACCTTGCATGAATGCCCTAGCTAGTTTTAATTATAAAATATAATATATTGTATAGAGAGCTACTTGTTTGGTAGCAATGGCATGATTTTTCTGACAAAAATTGAAAAGCACATTTCAAGAGATTACAGAGTGGAAGTGTCAGAAAGTTCATGTTTTTACAGGGATGTTTTTGAGATTTGAGGACTTTTTTTTTTTTTTTTTTTGTGTCCTTGAAAACCCCTACTTGATGTTCTTCACGGAGACAAAGATTCCGAGAAAAGATCTTGAGCATTAATATTTGAAGAATCATCCGTATTTATCAGTTTTTATTGGTAAATTTTAGTTTATCTCAGGATATTATTATAACTATCTTCAATTTACTTTAACGTGTTGGAAACATCGTTCTAAGAGGCGTGATTTGGTTGTCGTGTAGGACTCATGATCTCATATTAAGGACTTAGATTCGAATCCAGGAATTGCATTTTTTATAAGAATCTGGGACATTCAGAAATTTTACCTACTCTGTTTAAACCCGGAATGAGCAATTTGACTGAAATTTCCAACGATTTCAAAATAAAAAAAAAAAATAGTATTGGAAACATCAATCCATCTCAAAAATTGTAAATTTTTTTTATTGCCGCTCTCTAATGTAATGACATACCCTATATTCACCATTCAATATACATATATTTTTTCGTTCTTTCTCATTTGTTCTCTCTCTCTCTTAGGATCTTAACAGATGAACTTCCCCTCTCCCACATCTCTCTAACTTTTGTTATGGAAACATTGGAAATCTCGATGTCAAATCATTCGATCCGGATTTAAGTAAAACAGATAAAACTTTCGACTGTTTCTAGATTTTACAAGAAATGCACCATTTGAGCTCGAACTCATGACATGATAACCAAATACTTTTTTGAATTGATTCATAATTTACATCAAATGTTAATCTTTAAAATAAATCCCAAATTGAAATGGTAAAAATCAATCAAAATCAATACCGTGTATAAAATTTAATAGGGTTATGCTAAGTGCCCTAATAGCACTTGTTAAGAATCTATTTAAGGAAAATTTTGATAGGAAAAATGAAAAAAAATCATTAATGATTTGACAATTTTTTTCATTTCCCATAAAAATGATATAGCTCAATAATAAAATCCATCATGTGTTGCAGGAAGCCACCACTGCCGATTGATGCATGTAGCTCGCTTAGTTATTCGAAGCCTTACTGTTGCATCGCGCTCCGTCGTTGCTCCTCCAAAGTTTCAACCGCCGATTGATGTAAATAAGGAGTGGTGGTGATGGTGATGAAGATATGTGGCGCTGTGGTGGTGGTGAAGATAGGTGGTTGGGGTGATAGTGATGCCTCATAGAGAGAGACATATGATAAAGAAAATAATAAAATTTAAAAATTATTTTAATGATTTTTATAAGTATTATAGAAATTATGTCACTAGAGGGGTATTACAATATTTTCAATGGGTCTACCTCAATCAACCGATAATTTTTATGATTTTTTTGGAGGCTCAAATATATAAGGTAAATTAAAGTTTGCCTAAAAAAATAAAGGTAATTATAAAAATAAATATGGTAAAATAATGAAAATTTGTGAAGAAAATGTGTATTAACATTTACTTGAATTTAGAATTATAATGAGAAACCTTTATATATGCATTATACAACTATCATATTAAATACACAACTATACAACCATCATATTAAATACACAACTACTATATTAGTTGCTTGGTTGAATATAATCTAACATATTTCCTCAAACTCAAAATGGTAGTGAGGAAACCAGATTGAGTTTGGAACGAGGGTTGTATAACAGTCAAAAAGAAAAGACTTAGTGAAAATATCAGCTATTTGATCATCGGAGCATAGATACACTTGTTTGGAGACAAGGACAATGAGATAAGACATGTTTGAAGACAGTGACAATGAGATAATACTTATTTGAAGACATGGACAATGAGATAAGACCTGTTTGAAGAAGGGAAAATGAGATAATACCTGTTTGGAGACAAAGATAAGGAGATAAGACCTGTTTGGAGACAGAGACAATGAGATAAGACATGTTTGAAGACAATATCAATGAAATAAGACATGTTAGGAGACAATGACAAGTAGATAATACTTGTTTGGAGACGGGGATAAAGAAATAAGATATGTTTGTAAACAGAGATAAAGAGATAAAACATGTTTGGAGACTGACATATCCAGAGATCGAAACTTAGGAGTCTGATACCATGTGAGAATTTGTAAAAAAAAAATGTGTATTAACATTTGCTTGAATTTAGAATTACAATGAGAGGCATTTATATAGGAATTATACAACTACCATATTAAATACACAACTATACAATTATCATATTAAATACACAACTATCATATTAATTGCTTGGTTGAATATAATCTAACAGTTAAATAAAAAAGTTATACTAATCAAATAAATTAAAGATCAAATATCACTCATCAAAACCCCAAAGGGTTGCCTCAGTGGTAAAGTCTTTAGGCTTGAGTGGTTTGATCCCTCTCAGGTTCAATGTTCAAATCTCACTAAATGCATTTCTTTAGGGTCATGCCCCCTGGTGTGAAAAGCCAGCGACTTACCCTGATCTGTGTTGGGAAACTTCTGAGGGCACGGGACACAGGTCCCGGGAATTAGTCGAGATGTGCGTAAGCTGGCCTGCACACCCCGGTTATCCAAAAAAAATAATATCACTCATCAAGATGTAATTATATACAAATATACTAGACTTTAATTACACGAAGGTTATATAAATAAGGGTGGGGCATACTATTCCTTTGAACACCCTTTAATTGATGTTGTTTTTAATTACTGAAGTGACATCTATCTATATTAATATATAAAAAAACTGAAGAATATCCTTATCAGTTAGTCGGTATATGTCACCTCCCTCGTTTCTAAAGATGTTCACCGCATAACACATAATTAGCCCACTGAACTTTTATCCGACATCTCAATAGCCCACCGAATTTTTATTTTCATCCATTAGCCCACTGAACTTTTAAAAACGGTGTAACAAACCCATTCAGTGTAACGCCGTTCCATTTACCGTCCACGTCAGATTTTTTCCGTTTGGAGTTGGTGACGTGACAGCCAACAGTGCAAATATAACAGAACACATCTCATTAGCCCCCTGAACTTTTATAATACATCCCATTAGCCCTCTGAACTTCAATATTTACCTATAAGCCTACATAACTCTCAAAAATGATGTTAAAAACTCTTTATAACTACATAAATCATCTTCAACACAATTATGTCTTGCAAAAATTAAAAATGATCTATTTAATTTCATTTGAACATTAATCAACACTACAAAAAAAAATTTCTTTTTTTAAAAAAATAATAGTACATAAAACACAATCATATCTAATTTTTAATAAATAATTTTAGAATAAATGTGACGAAACATATTAAACACAAATTCATGGTACTTAAATTATCAACAATTAATATTTTATGTCAACTTTATTCTAAAATTATTTATTAAAAATTAGATATAATTGTGTTTTAATATTTTTTTTTAAAAACGAAAATTTCTTTTTTTAAAGGTGTTGATTAATGTTCAAATGAAATTAAATAGACCATTTGTAATTTTTTTTCAAGACATGATTGTGTTAATGATGGTTTATGTAGTTATAAAGAGTTTTTAACATCATTTTTGAGAGTTATGTAGGCTTATAGGTAAAATATTGAAGTTCGGAGGGCTAATGGGATGTATTATAAAACTTCAGGGGGCTAATGAGATGTATTATAAAAGTTCAGGGGGCTAATGAGATGTATTATAAAATTCTACGTGGCACTGAAAAAAATCTGAACAATCTCACTTAACGGTCCGTTCGTTACACGCGAGAAACGGCTTTACGTAAATAGGCTGGATACACGATTTTTAAAAGTTCAGTTGGCTAATGGGTGAAAATAAAAGTTTGATGAGCTAATGAGATGTTGGATAAGAGTTTAAGGGGCTACTTATGGGTTCTGCCGATGTTCACCTATACAAGTATATCCTTTAACATTCATTGCCATTAGTCATCGTGTCAGCTCCTTTACTACGTTTGGCTTAGGAGAATAGAAGATGAGTTGATGAAATGAGTTTTTGAGATGTTCATGTTAGAGTGTATGTTCGTGCTAAACCCAAAATCTTACAGTTTATTCTTTCATTTAGTTGAATTTTAAAGAGATTCATGAGTGTGAGTTTCGACTCTTTATTATTCTCATGTAGTAATGAAATAATTATCCTCGTATAGTTAGTATTGTTATTTCCACACTAGAGAGAATAGTATAATTATTGAAAATTACCAAATAATCATTGACTTGATTAAGTTTTAACCTCCAGATTTAATTTATTTTATTTGTTGAATCAATTAATTATAATAATATGCCTGCCATAAGTCACGATTTGCACAAAACGATTATATTTCACAACAATGTCTCTTGATGTGGAACAAGTACTATATTTTTAAAATTTTTTTTTTTTAACATTAGTTGCCTTATGAGAGATTTTTATCCATTTGTGTGAGTCAAAGAATCAATTCAATGACAAATAATATTGTATATTGATAATGAATAATAATATTCAAAATCAAATTAATAAAAAATACATTTAATATATTTTCCAATTCATCTGCCCAAAACTCATGTTCATTCTCTCATTCAACCGAACATATAATTATTCACCTTTAAACTCATTCACCCTCTCATATTCTCCCTTCACCGTAACCTCATGCTGGCCTTATCTTAAACTTATTCTCACATTAACCAAACGTATAGTAAAGATATTCACCTATGAAGGTGGACTCTTTCACATAATTTTTAGTGTTAAATTTTTTAACTTACAAATAAAATTTTTTAACTTTGCGACATCCCAACCTTTCATATTTTCCACTATTAATGTTGTTCTAATAATGAGCCAGTAATGTTTTCTTAATTTCCGATCTTTCATATTGCAAGTAATTAATGCTGTAATTAAAAATCAGTTTTAAATATTTTACTGACAATATTATTTAAAATTCTAATTAACTTACACTTACAAATAATATGAATACACAACTCAATGTATTATTCTAAAAAAAATTACAAAAAAATAAAAAATAACATGAATTAAAATAATACGAAGGTTATATAACTTACATTACAAATAATATGAATAGACAACTCAATGTATTATTCTAAAAAAAATTACAAAAAATTAAAAAAATAACATGAATTAAAATTTATTTCGGGAGCGAAATCCCGAAATAAAGCCGAAAAAGGGAGCGAAATCCCGAAATAAAGCCGAAGCCCGTGAGAACCAAAGCCAAATAGAGAGTGAAATATTGACAGTGAGCCGAAGCCCGACAGAGAGGGAGTGAAATCCCAATAGAGAGCGGAAGCAAAATCTTAAAAATAGGCGAAACCTGAAAGGAGCAGGCCCATAGCACACTTGTGAAGGGGTGGTGCGAAGGGGTGGCGCTTGAGGTTCATGTGCCGATGGTGGCCGTGATCCCCACACGCCGATGAAAGCAGAGAGAGTGAAACTAGAAAAAGGAGAACATGAGCTCTGATACCATGTTAGATAATGAAAGAAAGTCTTGAATTCACTATGTATGGATTTACAATGGTAGGGGCCTTTATATAGGCTATATAGAAAACCAAAATAGAAAATGAATCATAATCCTATAGTTATGAAGAATAATAATAAATATATGAAATCTGTATCTAATATGGAAATATAATAGAACCATGAATCCTAATGGTACTAGGAATTCTATTTTAGATATTGATTTCATATTCCTTAACATTCCTTAACAAATAATCTATTATATCTATCGCTTATAATACGAGTCCCAAGCAATCATCTATATTGGTATAACTATTGAACAAGAATTGTCTTTTCCTTTCCTTTCCATGAATTATGAACTAAAAATTACAAAAAATGAGTCAGAAATCACATTACAAGGTGATCCAATATTTCCACAAATCGCATAAAGACAAAAAAGATTTTTAAACCAAGTTGGTACTAATTAGCTAAATGAAAGATATGACTTTTTTTTTCACAATTATATGGACCAAAATTTCTATATGAATCCCATAATTCAACAAAACAAATCATTTGAATTGATATATGAATCCCATAATTCAACAAAACAAATCATTTGAGAGAAAATTAAGATGGCATGGAAATCATTCATTAACTTATAGCAGTAATATTGCAATGAGACAGAATATAATTTCTTAAACCGGATGGAACTGTAAGGTTACGGTTCCATCCGGTTTCGGTTTTGGAACCGGAACCGAACCGAATCCCCAATCGGTTCGGTTACGGTTCCACAAAATTTGGAATTGTAATCTTAAGATTCCGGTTCGGTTCGGTTCCGAACCGGATCCGAACCAAATTTTTTTATTTTTTCCCTTAAAAAATAGAGAATCGAACCGGAACCAAATCAAATTTTTCGGTTCGATTCGATTTTGTGGTTCCATGAACCGTAGAATCAAACGGTTCGGTTCAGTTCTAGAAACAAATTTACCATGCAAATTGCCCCAATCCATTGAATAATTGTCTCGCTGGCCAGCACGGTCTCTCTCTCTCAAACATGAAGTTATATTTTGCATTTGGGGCACCATTTGAGAAATTAGATGCATACACAAACAGTCCAAAGCATCTAATGATAAAGAATTTCATATGTATTACGTGATATCACCAATTAATAATTATATAAATATGAGAATCGTGTTAAATAAAACTATCATTTATTTAATTGCTTTTACTATTTAACACGTGGCAAAATATTATTTACCACTATTTTTTTTTTTGGAATCGTTGGAAACCTCACGCCAAACCATCCCTTACGGGCACAAGCAGAGCAGGTAAACGCTTCCTGGATTCGACCCCAAAATCTGAAGATTAGATCTTGAACCCTACACCACCAAGCCACGCCCCTTATGACTATTTTCCACCATTGTGTAGTAGAATCTCTCCGAATGATGAAAACAAATAAATAATGAGAAAATAAAACATACATAGCAGATAAGAATCTTCATATCAAATGTCTTCTAACTGATGCATCTACATAGTCTCTTTAAAAAATAAAATAAAATAAAATTATCAAAACAAGAATCATTGTAATATTTACAAGGAGCAGATGAATGCAACAAGGAGAACAATTTTATAGCATCAAAAACTTACTGTAAATTTCCCAGTTCCAATCCGCGAAACGACATACCTGCAGGATATAACTGCAGGATTGGCTCGAGGCTAGGAGTAACGCAACACAACAGACTACTTCAAACTAAAATAAAGATCAATGGTCCGCATCAAGTCAGGATGAAATAGCAAGATTTCAGCGTTTTTTTTTTTCCAAACAAATAATACTAGAAGCGGATAAAGAAAATCATGCGAGTATAATGCAGTGAGCAGGTTGTTTCGTAGCACGAGAACTTATAATCAAAGATTTAATGCTCGGATTTCATTTCAAAAGCATGTATTTACAGCTTTACCAGAAAAAGATCGAACACATACCAAAATAATGTTTACTCGGTAAAGAAGCTTTCTTTAATCTATATCGAGAAAGAAACAAAGGCAAAATGGAAGAACCAATCTTCTCAGCCTACATCCTTGAGCTTGCAAACACAAGACAGAAAAATAGTTCACCTTTTCCTCATCGATGATATGCCTAAACAGGAACCATTTGATCTGCAACAGAAGCCAAACCCTGTATCAGTCTAACAATTTCCCCCGTATCATCCAGATAATACTTGGCTTTGCTGGGTTTTCGACCAACTGTACATGCAAAAACTTCTGCTCTAGGAGAAATGGACGGGCCTGCCATGGCACTGATGATTGCTTCAAACATATCCTCATCCGATCGGTCATCTCCAATGCACAGAACAAAATCTGGCAACATTTCCTTTTCTTGCATGGTGGAAAGTAAACGCTTCGCAACCAGGCCCTTGCTTACACCCTGTATATATACAAGCATGTTAGGGACCATTCGCAACATTAAAAATGAACATAAGAGTTGCAACTTGGATAGGCTTAAACGAGACTCACTAACCTTTAGCATAATTTCATTATAACACATAAAATTGATGTCGTTCTTTAAATAAAGCGATGACCCTTATAACTAACATAGTAACATCCTATAAGATCGTGCAACTTTTCTGGATTTTCCATCAATCTGAATAAGGAACTCCTAACTTGAAATTCTCTGGCTATAATCTCTTTGAGGTATTTATCTATGAGTACCTCACTTTGAACATATCATGAAAGTGGCAGGACATTAACATGGACAAATATAACTGTAACATCCTGGCCTAGTGTAATATTGTCCATTTCAGACACAAATTTAGTCAGAAAAACAGGGGAGATTCTGCCAAATTTTCCGTAAAAATCACCCTGAGGACCTGCCTCGAAACTCTTGGGAGTTCACTAGTTTAGGGTAGGTCTGGCCATTAACATGCAAAAAGGATAAGAGGAATTCTTTCAACATTAGAATATAAACTATCTTGGTCAAGCAAGCAACTTAAGGTTTGGTGCAGCTAATTTTACTCCAGTCTGACCCAATCGTCCAATGCTACATATTGATGAAACCCTTTCAAATATAGACATGGCCAACATGACATTGATTTGAAGTAAGCTCATTTAAGAAATTGTGGATTAGAAAACAGAAGAGCAAAACTTGATCAGATATATGCAACTCAAACCTGTGGTTTAACCTCCACGAGATTCTGCCCACTTTTGACTGTAACTGGTTCATTGGCAAGCACACTTTCGAGATGGTCAAGAAGCTCCTTAGCCTGGCATGATCCAAAATCCGGATCTGCATCCTCGTAACACCAGACAAGTGAAGTTTCTTTATCTTCGATGGTTGATCCATCGGTTGTTTCAGTGTATAGCTTCATGACTGGCTCTGCAATCTGCTTCCAACTACAGTTTGCCACCGGTATACAAGTTTCCCATTCTTCATCACGCCTCAGCCTGAATGCCAAGTCAAACTCTCATATATTACTAAACATAAAGGAAGCAAATAGGGTTGAATTATATCAAATTTACCTTAGAAAGTAGCCATGCTCTGCAGCAATTCCCAAGTTCTCACAAGGAGAAAACCATTCAGCAAGTGTCTTACGACTTCTAGCACTAACAAGGAAAACGATGTTGTTCTTGTCTCTGCACAAGCTATTTAAGATCTCAATAGTTTTTGGGTTTGGGCTCTTATCAATGGAGGTCTGAGGCATCAAAGTACCATCATAGTCTAGAAGAATTGCCCTTGTAGTAGTTCTCTTGTAAGCTGACACTATGTGCTCCATCGAGAGCTTCGTGAAGTTTGGATCAAGTGCCACAACTCTAAAACTTAACCCAAATCCAATACCCCAGCACCTCCTCCGCTCATGTTCACGACAAGTCCTCTCCAAATCTTGAAGGAAACTACGAGCCCAATATCCAAAATCATGTGTACTGACATATCTATAATGCTTCTCATGCCTCAGCTGTTTTTCTTGGTCAGCCATCTCCAAGGCACTGTCCATTGCATCTGCCACTGCATCAATGTTCCAAGGGTTCACTCGTATTGCTCCACTTAAAGATGGGGAACAGCCAATGAACTCGGAAACAACCAACATGCTCTTCTTTGGGGTTGATGGGTCCAAACCAAAAACCTTATCCAATCTCTCATTTCCTTGGCGACTGATTATGTATTCATAAGGTATGAGATTCATACCATCCCTAACTGCAGTGACCAAACAACACTCAGCAACAACATAATATGCAATTCTCTCATAAAACTTAAGTGGCTCATCAATCAAGACAATCGGATCATATCCAGGTTTACCAAAAGTTTTATTGATCCGCTCCACAGTTGAGTATGTCTCGGCCTGCACTTCTTTCACATCTTTTCCGCGGCCCCTAGCAGGATTTGCTATCTGCACCAGCGCTACCTTCCCCTGCCACTCTGGATGTTGCGTGAGTAACTGTTCCATGGCCAATAGCTTCAAACTTATACCCTTAAATATGTCCATATCATCTACCCCAAGCAACATTACTTTACCCTGATCGCGGAATTGCTTCATAACCTTAGATACCTTTGCCTCAGTCTCAGGGAGGCTCAAAACCGACTGAAGCTGACCCATGTGAATCCCAACCGGAAGAATCTTGATGCTAACAGTCCTACCATAATACTCGAGGCCTATATAACCTCTCTTGGATTCATAGGTAAGACCTAGCATTCGACTACAACAGGACAAGAAATGCCGTGCATAATCAAAAGTATGGAACCCAATTAAATCAGAATTCAACAATGCCCGCAAAATCTCTTCCCTAATTGGCAGTGTCCTATAAATCTCCGACGAAGGAAATGGACTATGCAGAAAAAACCCAAGCTTCACCCTATTGAACCTCTTCCTCAAGAAAGTTGGTAAAACCATCAGATGATAATCATGTACCCAAACAAAATCATCCTCTGGGTTAATCACCTCCATAATCCTATCCGCAAAAATCTTATTAACTGACACATATGCTTGCCACAGTGACCGGTTAAACCTACCACCAAGATCAGGCGACAAAGGTAACCTGTAATGAAACAAAGGCCATAATTGTTGCTTACAAAACCCATGATAATACCGGCTAAAAAGATCCGGTGGAAGAAAAGTGGGCACACATTTAAAGGTCTCCAAAAGAATTTGTGACACCTCTTCTTGTTCATTTACATGAATCTCTTCCCTCAAACAACCAACATATATAACCTCAATATCATCATCATCTCCTAATCCATCTTTCAGCTGAAGGAGAATTGAATTCTCATCCCAACTGAAAATCCAACCTTTACTATTATCCGATTTTCGTTGCGCTCTAATAGGCAACTGATTAGCAACAATTATGATTCTATCTCTTTGAACCGAGGAAGAGGAAGGGTCAGAACATACACTATCACAAGGGTAATCATCAAGGTCGGGAATGATTCCGGACACAGTCATAATTCGGGGGTTCTCCCGGCTCATCCGGCCAAATGATGGGGCCTCGCCAGAAGCAAGCTCCGATAGATTAGAATATGATTTTGATACCATTTTGTTTGTTACCTACAATCCTGGCTATTCAAAGTCTTGCTTCACTAAACATAAATGAAACAAAACTGTCAATATATGTGTGAAATTTCACAATTACAAGCTACCCTTTTCAAATAAGTCAATGAAAAGTCCACTAGATAGGTTCTTGCAAAACAAAAATATGAATTTGGAGTGTTGGGATGAAGGGTGACACCACTATCTTTGAAAATGAAGTGAGAAAGAGCTAGAAACACAAGGAAAATTCAGTGAAGATAAGCTTAGAGAATTAGCGAATCAAAACGAGAGGTGAATGAGATTATGAGAGAGTTTCTTGCATCTAGATAAAGGGAGAAAATGGAACGGGATAGATTCAAAGATTAATCAAAGCTAAGAAATTTACTGAAACTAAGAAAATTTTCCACTAGAAAGTAGAAACTGCCAATGTGAAGCATTAAAAATAATTTAATAAATTTTACAAATGGGATTCTATTTTCATTTTTAATATTATCAATAAATTAATAAACGATAAATATAATTTAATATTTATCTTTTTAATTAATTTTTAATATTTTAATTCTCGTGACAATAAATTACTGGATTGTTACAATCTCCTTCAAACACAATGCCTTGGTCTGAAATTAGCTTGTCTAATGGGACATTCCAATCAATTACGTGGCACGCTTCATTTGACGTTTGACAGAGCAGAGTCATCTTTGGGACACGTGTCATAATTGGATCGGGTTTCAATACTCCACGTCGTCTTTGCGGATCCCACTAATTGCCTGAGCTATATAATGCGAGTTGGGATTATTAAAATAATAAATTAACTATTAAAGTGGATAAGCACGGATCAGTGTGGTTGCCACGTGTGTCAATTAAGAAACGAAACGTGACAATTTTTATATTTTTTCCTGCTTTTTGCATTGAAAACGACAAGAGCTAGCCGACAGAAATGGCCATTGAGCAGTTCTCCATTGAGACGAAGACAATAAAGTGCCTAAAAGATATGGGTGTTCGGGGTTTGGATTTTTTAATTTTCTTAAAGTTGATCGGCTCAGATCATGCTTGTGAATATTCAAAATTCGAAAAAACGTAACCCGTGTGAGTTGGGTCAGAAAAATATATATTGGGATTGAATTAGAAAAATACATAATATAAATTTTTTATGATATAATATTGACGGTTGATTTTCGTCTCATGAGCAATAAGGGAATATCGTTTCCGGGACAATCTTCCTTCAACAGTGAATTTATTTGGTTATGAGAAACCAAAAGCAAACTTAGTGGAAGGCGGAAAAACACACAAATTGACAAGAGAGTTTAACGTGGTTCGGCGGATTGAATACAGCCTACGTGCACGGGTACAAAACGGTGGGGTTGTTTTTATTGCCAAGAACTGACTCGGCCGACCTGTTTTGAATAAGGTCGACGTATGGCCGAGCAGTTGAAAGAGATTGCAATTGCTATTTTTCTATTGTTATATCTTTTGTCATTCGGAAAAAACCTTCTCTTTATATACTCCTCAAAATATAATATTGTTCTTCCCACTTGCAATGTTTCCCACTTGATGCCTGACCGATTTGACGGGTTATCTGCCATAGGTCTGCCCTTGCCGAAAGTAAGCATGCAGCATGTCGGTTCTGTCACATCAACTCTGCTTTCTCATCTGCCACACGCAATAATAATGGTGACAGCCTGGAAGGTGCATCCGAGAGATGAAACGTGTAAAGGAAAATCATTTGGTCCTAACAATTTGCTGAGATTCCCAAGATCACTTCCGCCCTAGCCCGAGCTAACCGGACTCATCACTCTGTTCTAGGGACTGGATGGACCTGATCTAGTTTCTCGACCTAATGTGGTCGGCTGAAGCTATGATGTGGTCGGTTTCTGGGAACTGTATCAAATCATATACTCTGGTCGGCTAAATCTGGGGATTGTGTCCGGACTCTCTGTCGGGTCGAGGAGTGGCTAATATTTTCTGAACACCCGTCCCTTTCGGAAAAAGGGAAATTTCATTTATGCCCTTGGTCGCACTGTTCAATGTACTTGTCGAAATACACCATCAACATATAATTTTGAAAATTTATAATCAAATTAAATTATGATAAATTAATTACAAAATTTTGGATCAAAGTTGGGTCGGGTTGGGTCAAACCCGATCTTTTACACTAAATCTACGACCCGATCCTATTTTACAGTCGGATTCACTATGATCCAAAATTACATTTATAATTTTACAAACTCGACCGGAGCAGGTCGTATCGCGGGTTGACCCGACCATATGAGCACTCCTACCAATGGGTGTGGCTTGGTAGCAATGACTTATAATTTGATTATCAGGTCCTAGGTTCGAGTCCAGTGACTGTATTTCTTGTAAAAACCTGAGATTGTTGGAGGTTTTAACTGTTCCGCTTAAGTCCAGATAAGAAATTTGGTGACGGGATTTCTAACGTTTCTTAAAAAAAAAACGATAAGGTTTTTTTAATCAGAATTATGTTAGATATTCTCCACATGGATTCCCTTGATTTGTATCTGAATCCAACGATTGAGATTTCACCCGTATAAATTCACGGTATAATTTATTTGTTCACAAATGACTATTAAATTATTATTTTCAATTTTCATGTAAATTAGGTTATAAATAAACTTAATAATATAATTTTATGCATTTTTTTGAATAAAAATTTTCTGAATATTTTATAAAGGAATTACGGGCAAATGTTTTCAAAGAACCAAATAAAACAAAGGAAATAAAACTTTTGCCACACTTGACCAGGCCACTTTCGATGGTAATTAATTATTCACAAAGTTAATTCCACTAATCCACTTTATTAGAAAAAAGATTTTGTTTTATCTTTGGCAATTAAGGCATCTCAAAAGTGACATTTGATTGTTATTTTTTCCCTTTATAAAAATTAAGGATAAAACCATGGCCCTTTGCAACTAATTTACACAAAGTCTATAATTTTTTTAATATATAATTAAGGATTAGATTCATAACGGGCTTGATAATGTAGGGTTTATGATTTGACATTCAGGTTCAAGATCCGACCTTCAGGTTCTGGGAGTCAGTGCATTTCGATAAAAAAATCTGAGACAACCAGAGTTTTTACCTATTTCGTTTAAGTCCGAAAGGGGTGGTTTGACGACGGGGTTTCCAACGATTCCAAAAAAAATATAGATTCATAACTAGGTTATGAATGAGTAATTTCCATTACAATGATCATCAACAGCAAGATAGAAGTATTGCATTATCTTAATTAAAGAAGCTTTGAGAACATGATAGAATAAAGTATAAATGGCTAATGTAAAACCCATATGATAATTTTATTGGTAATTCAAAGATACTTGTTATCCAATGTGTTTCCTATTGGTCAAAAGGTGTTCATTCTTTGTGGTTATATGTTACCCACTTTATTCATTTATATGTTTATGATCAATTTTTTTTTTACTTTAAAGTTATGTTTTTTTACTTTTTGTTAAGAGTCATTTTGATTTGGATCATAATTTTCTCATAATCCAAGCTTTACTTAAAATATAATTTAGTAATTAGTTAAGAATTAATGTTCATCTAGTTGAGACAGTCACAATCATCTGTTTTGTGAATAACTTCAGCAGCAATTTTTTTTTTTTAAATTATTGGAAAGCCCACCGACAAACCATCTCTTTCAGGTTTAAGTAGAACATGTAAAACCTCCGACTGTCTCAGACTCTTACAAGAAAGATACTCTATGGATTCGAACTCATGACTTGAAGCTTAGACCTTGAACCCTACATCACCAAACCAAACAACTTGGGGACTACTGCAGCAAATCTGGTTATGCCTTAGTTTGGTTTTATAATTTACTATGTGGTAAGATGATGAAATTATATTTTAGTAAAAAATTATGATTATTAATCGTTATTTTTTTTAAAAAAATCAAATTTTACAAAAACTAATATTTATAGCCCTTACTACCAAAATATTAAAAAACATACCACAAATATTTTTTAACATAAAACAGATTTATATATTATCGTTTATTAACTATCATTTATTTATCCTAATTTTTTAATCACAATACCAAATAGAAACATTAATCTAAGATTATAATTTCTTCATCAAAACATAAATCAATCTAGATATGGGTTGACTAATATTCTACATTAAAACATGTGGATAACGACATGTCGGTCTCTTTTTATAATCCAAAATTTTCCATGTATTATAGCCCAACGATTTTCATTTTGTATGACCACTTCAATCCATCAATTATTGGTTATAGCCCAGCCCATAAAATTCATTGAAACTTTTCGGCAGTCGTAATTTCGAATATTCGGAGGAAAAAAAAATCCTATATTCAAAAATTTAATACATGTTTCGGATATATCAAAATAGTCGGATATTTAACCTTATCATTCCTATACTTTGTGAAGTTCCACAACTAATAATAAAACAGGCCTAATTGTGGGCAAAATTAGTGTCATTAAACAGCAATAAACATGCAAATCAACCAGATCAAACTATCAAAAGTAGATCTATATGCAAAAACCCTAAAATCAGAAAACTTGAAGACAAACCTGGAAATCGAGATTACAGAAACAATCCAAGTCGAGAAGATCTATGTCCTTAAGAACTTATTGGCGCCGTCACAGGTGCTTTACGGATTCGTTTTGCCAACGTTCTCCCAGGATTACTTGGATTCTACTTGTTCAAAGAGCAATCCTTAACAGGTGTTTGAACTAGGATAATGGTTGTATTTTCTCTCAAAACCAAAACAACAATATAACTCACAAGAACATATTTTGTTTTTCTATTTGCAAGTAAGGGATATAATGTCTTCTTTTATAAGGCATGGAGGGGTGCCAATAAGGCACCCCTTGGGGTGGGATACAACCCTCATAAGGATTGTGTCCTTCCCTTGCACCCCTTAATGCCAAAAAGACATAACTATCCCTGAATATTATAAGGATTTCCAACAATCCCCCACAATTCTTATAATATCCTAGACGACACTTGAGAGAGTTACAATGAACTAAAGCTGCATCGAAATAGGTAGATTTCGCCTTGAACATTTCCTAGTGAGTGACAATCGGATTTACTTGGCAAACCAGTGACCCATAGTCTTGAACTGTTCTGCCGTTGGTGTAAACCAAGACAATTGCCAACACACAGCTTTAATTCGACCATTTTCTTGTTCTACGGTTGTGTTCATTTTGGCCCTGAACAACGGTCCTGGATTCATCAAGCACTTTAGGGTAACCCGCCTTTAAAAGTTCTCATGGAAGCGGCCTCACTTCTTACTTGAAATAGGTGATCTACTATGAAGAGGTAATCTTTCTTTACCCCCATTAGGACTCATCTCCTAATATAGTGATCATTAAATGCCTTAGCTTATCCTAACCAATGACAAACAGCACTCAGCGTCATTATCGGAATGGGAAAGAGTACGAAACTCTTCAGTGCTTGTTTTGAATTGCACAAAGTTTCTGTTGTCCATTTTGAACCTAGGTCTTGGGATCTCCAGTCAGCTAGGTTGGGTTTCCACAGTGACAATTCTTATATTATAGGCTTCAAGCCCATTCCCCTCGATGACTTCTCAACTTGCTCTCGAGGTAAACCTTTAGTTAGTGGATCCGCTAGGTTTTCCTTCGACTTAACATAATCGATCGTTATTATGCCACTTGAGAGCAATTGACGTATGGTATTATGTCTCCGACGTATGTGTCGAGACTTACCATTATACATTGTATTTTGGGCTCTCCCAATTGCCGATTGGCTATCACAATGTATGCTAATCGCTGGCACCGGTTTGGGCCAACTAGGAATATCCTCCAAGAAGTTTCTAAGCCATTCTGCTTCTTCCGTTGTTTTGTCTAACGCTATGAACTCTGATTCCATAGTAGACCGGGCAATACATGTTTGCCTCGAGGATTTCCATGACACGGCTGCATTACCAAGTGTGAAAACAAATCCACTTGTAGATTTGGAATCCACCGTATCAGATATCCAGTTAGCATCGCTGTATCCCTCCAGTACAGCAGGATATATCTCGTAATGTAGCCCATATTTTGAAGTTTCTCTCAGATACCTCAAAACTCTTACTATGGATTTCCAGTGGTTGTGTCCTGGATTGCTCGTATATCTACTAAGCCGATTCACAGCTTGAGCGATATCAGGGCGTGTGCAATTCGTGAGATACATCAGACTTCCGATGATTCTCGAATACTCTAATTGCGATATGCTTGAACCAGTATTCTTTGATAAATGAAGAGTTAGGTCTACAGGGGTTCTAGCCACATTTAGATCCCCTTTGATATATTTATCGAGTATCTTCTCAATATAATGAGTCTGTGATAATATATATTCGTCTGATGTCCTAGAAATCTTTATTCCTAGGATCACATCAGCTATCCCCATATCTTTCATATCAAATCTGCTGGATAACACGTTTTTGGTAGACTGAATCATTTCATGATTACTACCAATTATCAGCATATCGTCTACATAGAGACACACAATGACATATCCTTTTTGAGTTGATTTAGTGTACACACACTTATCACACTCATTAGTTTTGAACCCATTTGACAACATTTCTTTGTCAAATTTCTCATGCCATTGTCTCGGTGCTTGTTTTAATCCGTATAAGGATTTTACAAGTTTGCACACCTTCTGTTCTTGTCCAGGAACACTAAACCATTCTGGTTGTTCCATGTAAATCTCTTCATCCAATTCACCATTCAAGAATGCCGTCTTTACATCCATTTGATGTATTTCAAGACCAAATATAGTTGCTATGGCTATGAGCATTCTTATCGATGTGATACGAGTCACTGGTGAATAGGTGTCAAAGTAATCAAGGCCTTCCTTTTGTCTATAACCTTATATGACAAGTCTAGCCTTGTACTTATCTATTGATCCATCCGTTTTCATATTCCTTTTGAATATCCATTTGTAGCCCAGCGGCTTACAACCTGGTGGAAGATCAACCAACTCCCAAGTATGGTTCTGTAAGATTGAATCAATCTCACTATTTATCGCCTCTTTCCAAAGAGGTGCCTCAGGAGAAGACATGACTTCTTTATAGCTTTGAGGCTCATTTTCTAACATGTATGTCAGAAAATAGGGACCAAACGACATAGACGTTCTAGCTCTTTTGCTACGTTTAGGCTCGATTGTCTCAGTATTAACACGTTTATCTAATTCTAGGTCAACCTGATCACTATCCTTGACAGTGTCAATTGTCATTTTGAGAGACCCAGTTATTTGTCTTTCCTTACAAGGAAACGTCTCTTCAAAAAATATCGCATTCCTTGACTCAATTATCATATTTGGATTGATGTCAGGAATCTCCGACTTGTGTACCAATAATCGATACGCACTACTGTTGTGAGCATATCCAATGAATATACAGTCAACAGTTTTGGGTCATATTCTAACATTCTTAGGTTTAGGAACCATTACTTTGGCAAGATACCCCCACACTTTGAGGTATTTGTAGGAAGGTACGAAACATTTCCACAATTCATATGGTGTCTTGTCTAGTCTTCTGTGAGGAAGCTTGTTCAGAACGTAGTTCGCGGAAAGCAAGGCTTCCCCCCACAAATTCTGGGGTAGACCCGAAGTTGTCAACATGACGTTCATCATTTCCTTCAACGTTCGGTTTTTGCGCTCCGCAATTCCGTTCTGTTGAGGAGAATAATGAGCAGTGGTTTCGTGAATAATTCCGTGCACATAACAATATTCACCGAATGGTGAAACGTATTCACCACCTCTATCACTCCTGATTCTTTTGATTTTCTTGCCAAGTTGATTTTCAACTTCGCTCTTATAGTGTACAAAGCTCTCAATAGCTTCTGCTTTGCTTCTCAGCAAGTACACATAGCAGAATCTTGTGTTGTCATCGATAAAAGTGACAAAGTACTTTTTACCGCCTCTTGTTTGCACAATATTCATGTCACATACATCAGTATGTACAAGTTCTAGCGGTTCAGAACTGCGTTCTATTGAATGAAATGATGTTCTATGCATTTTTGCTTCAACACATGCTTCACACTTATGTTGGCTATCAATTGCAAATTTAGGTATAAGGTTCATGTTAATTAATTTACGCATGGTATCATAATTAACATGTCCTAACCTCTCATGCCATACATTTTGTGACACAATAATATAAGCAGACGAACTAGCTTTATTAATAGCACGATTAACAGTCATTACATTTAGCTTGAAAATGCCCTCAGTTAGGTATCATTTTCCTACATACATATCATTCTTAGTCATTACAAACTTGTCACCGTCCTTGAATCTACCATCTTATAGTCCAGTAACCTACCCACGACAAATTTCTTTTGTCCGGCATCTTCGGTTTTGTACTTCTTCTCGAGAGATTCCCAGAGAACCTTCGCAGAAGTCATGCCTTGGTACATATTGTACATGGTATTGTCAAGACCACCCAAAAGGTAGTTATTGTATAAGAAGTCTCCAGACATCCAAGTCTGTTCTCGCTCTTCCTTGGCCAATTCAGATTCACCCTCCACATGACCCGGATGATCTTTGAGGAATTTAGCCAATTGAATAGTTGTCAGGTAGAACAGCATTTTGCTCTGCCATTGTTTGAAATTTGCCCCACCAAATTTCTCCGGCTTTTCTCCGTGAGAGACCGGTACCGTGATATTTCCGCTAGCCATTTGTAACTGGAAATGGACAGGGTTCAATCAGTCTATGAAAGACAAATTGCACAACGATCAACGAATGATCTAGTTCAAAGTGATGTACTAGGTAGTCACTTGTTGTTCTAATGGACGAAAGTTCCAATAAACACAAGTCCTTGAATTTCAACTAAAGATACTTAAGGAAAATTGAATGAACAAATATTCTTCAAACACTTTTTCCAATAGAATCTTTTAGCAATTCAAAACCCATATTCACACTCTTCCAATAGCACAATTAATACGATAAGTGTAGATATATATGTCAATCAAGATTGGATGGAATTACTTGTGCAAAATTACACTTTAAATTCTCAACCAATTATGCAACAACCAATTAATTTCAACTTTATCACTATGTGTATGCTTGTGATAATTGAACAACTTAATAATAACTTGCATCTATACTACCAAGATTAATGTGTTTACAGTATATGACTAACCAAGTTAATATTAATTAAAGTTTGCAATTTATGATACTTACAGGACAAAATCGTTAGTGTCACGTTCATATCTACGTTCGAACGAGACTGCCCAGTGTGTGTGCGTTCGTGTTGCGTTTGATAACGCGTTCGAACGATGTGTTTCCAGTGAGTTCACGTTCGAGTAGCGTTTGATAACGCGTTCGAACGATGTGATTCCAGAGAGTTTGCGTTCGAGTTGCGTTTAGGACGCGTTCGAACGTTCTAAGACAGAAGGCTTGCGTTCGAGTTGCGTTTAAAGACACGTTCGAACGTTCTTACGAATTTTCAAATTTATGCCTTCGTGTGCGTCGGGCGTTCGAACGCCCTACGGGTTTTTCATGCACAGTCCGAATTTTCCAGAAAATATTCAAACCTTAACATGCAAATTACTATCTAATAACACTATATCAATAAGTTCTTAAGATTGTGGGCAAAATTAGTGTCATTAAACAGCAATAAACATGCAAATCAACCAGATCAAACTACCAAAAGTAGATCTATATGCAAAAACCCTAAAACCAGAAAACTTGAAGACAAACCTGGAAATCGAGATTACAGAAACAATCCAAGTCGAGAAGATCTCTGTCATTAAGAACTTATTGGCGCCGTCACAGGTGCTTTACGGATTCGTTTTGCCAACGTTCTCCCAGGATTACTTGGATTCTACTTGTTCAAGGGGCACTCCTTAACAAGTGTTTGAACTAGGATAATGGTTGTATTTTCTCTCAAAACCAAAACAACAATATAACTCACAAGAACATATTTTGTTTTTCTATTTGCAAGTAAGGGATATAATGTCTTCTTTTATAAGGCATGGAGGGGTGCCAATAGGGCACCCCTTGGGGTGGGATACAACCCTCCTAAGGATTGTGTCCTTCCCTTGCACCCATTAATGCCAAAAAGACATAACTATCCCTGAATATTATAAGGATTTCCAACACTAACAATTAAGTTCTTTGCCATCAATTCACATCCCCTCGGGAGATACATTTTATGCCTTCCTCTTTGCTTTCCCATCATAAACAATAAGACGATTCAGGAAAATCATCAGTCATATGAACACTTTTGGCCACTTGTGATAACTACAGGGAACGTGTCTCACAATTGTTTATTCATGTTTATGTAATTGTTCCTCAGTTCGGTTG
This sequence comes from Zanthoxylum bungeanum, assembly GCA_019454045.1. Classification (NCBI taxonomy): domain Eukaryota; kingdom Viridiplantae; phylum Streptophyta; class Magnoliopsida; order Sapindales; family Rutaceae; genus Zanthoxylum; species Zanthoxylum bungeanum. The sequence continues at coordinate 477,138 of SKCR01024900.1, read as the reverse complement.
TTGTCTGGCCAATTGGACAATTTGATTACCTGATCGATTGAGCGATTCAATTGTTTGGGCAATTTTCGTTACTTCTCTCACCTGGATGAGTTTCTCATAAGTTGTATTGATTGAACGATACTATATTTTTATGTTCATTATGATGTCATATAGCCTTTATAATTTTTGACTGTCAACTTTTAAATTACAAAACAAATAGTCAGGAGTTTGGCCTCCTACAGACGTGGTCAAGTGATTTTTTTAATAATTTAATTTGATTTGCTACAAAAATTTGAATATTATGAGAAATATTGGCTTTATCCACCCATTTATTAAAAAAAAAAAACCTTGTCATTTTTTTTTTAAAAAAAAAAAAAAAATTTATAAAACAAGTAAGTCTATAGGCATTGGTTTTGTTGACAAATTCGAATAAAATATGATTACAGAGATCCATTTGAAAATAAATCGCAAGTGATATCTTTACTTGTTATTTTGCAGAACATTAAGGACTCAGATGCCATTTGCCTCTCCGGTCTCCAACCAGTTTTCACGCCAAGCATATTCACAAATTCACACTACAAATCCGTACAATTCTTCAAATTCCTGATTTACCCTCGACTTTCTCTAAGTTCAAAGGTACATCTGAGTTATCCTCGCTTGTGGGTTTTCTTGGTTTCTGAGTTTTTTTTTTTTTATAAATAATTTTCTAAAAATGGTGAAATCTAAAGAAAATGGGTCAGGCTCAGTGGCGCCATTTCTGAAAAAATGCTATGAGATGGTCGATGATGAGTCAACCGACTCCATAATCTCATGGAGTGAAAACAAAGACTGTTTTGTTATATGGGACATGACTGAGTTTTCAGTTCAGTTGCTGCCCAAGTACTTCAAGCACAACAATTTCTCTAGCTTCATCAGACAACTCAATATCTATGTGAGCCTTCTTTGTCTCTTCTTTTGCTTTACTGGGCAATTTTTAATTTTCATTTTTTTGGGTTTTTATTGTTTGTGCTGTATTTGTTATTGGTTATTGAGAACTCTCTGTTTAGGTTTTGAGTAAATGGTTTTTTGATTGTGAGCATCTGGATTGCTTTGTAGGTTAGTGTTCTAATCTATGTTTGTTGTTTGTTGGCTTTCTTGATATTTACATATGGAATTAGATATTTTGAAAAGGAAAAAATTTGCACATTGGCTCTAAGAATTTCAGTAATTTGTTCTTCTAATCTATTGGTAATAAAGAGGATGGGGAATTTGTGATACTTCTTTCTGAAGTGAAGAATGGAATTTGTAAAACTTAATGGTTTTAATCTTATTCTTTTATTACTTTTGTTTCTCTTCCAACTTTTGTTATTGTCCGGAAACTTAGAATCTAAGATCACTTCAATGCATAACCTTGACACTTATTGGACTCTTCTTGTAAATTGTAGTAGTATGATCTGAATACATAGGTCAAAATGTTGATATAGTCCTGTTTTGGTGGTGCCCTATTTGATATGCACTGTCCTCTTAATTTGACCCCTTTAACTGCTCGATAATTTTTGTCGGAACAGATTAATTTTCCCGGAGTAAGGAAGGTGAGGGCATTTTTTGTTGTAGATAATTAGCATAACTCTTTAGTCACAGGGGCTTGTCATCAGTTCAATCTTCCGATTAGGGCTACTGTTAATGACAATATTTGCTATACATAATAGCAGATGTGTGTCATAGGACATGAGTGCTTGTTTAAGTGCACATGTTATCCTATGTTCTTTTACATATTAGGTTGTTATTGAAACGATAATTTACTTTAAGCTTTTCCCAGGGGTTCAGAAAAGTCGACTCAAACCGTTGGGAATTTGCAAATGATGGTTTCATTAGAGGTCAGAAGCATTTGCTGATAAATATTTCTAGAAGGAAAAATGCTCAAGGATCTGAGCAGCGAAAATCATTGCAGCAGTCGGAAAAGTTGGTTGAACCATGTGAGAAAATTGACCAATTGGCACTGTGGAAGGAAGTTGAGAATTTAAAGACTGATAAAAAAGCACTTACACAGGAGTTGGTGAAACTTAGGCAGTATCAGGAGACTGCAGATAATAAGTTACTTCTCTTGAGGGACAATGTTCAAGGAATGGAAAAAAGTCAGCAGCAGATGTTGTCATTCTTAGTGATGGCCATGCAAAATCCAGGCTTTTTGGTTCAGTTGCTTCAACCAAAAGAAAATACTTGGCGCATGGCTGAATCTGGCAATATGCTGGAAGAAGTTTCAGAGGTTGGTGAACCAATAGCTTCTGATAATATGATAGTAAGATATCAGTCACCAACAGACGAAACACCGAAGCCTGTACTCAAACCAGTGGCTGATTCAATAAACCCAATAGAATCTGATACTTCTGATGGCATGAAAGATGTCTTTGTGAATATTGATTTCTTGAAAATGCTAATGGATGAAAATCAGGCTCCATTCATTCCACATGATTTACATACTGATGGTGAATGGGAAAAGCTTTTAGCTACTCCATTTTTACAGAATACTGAAGCTACTCAGGTAGACACAGAAGGGCACACTGGCTCAGAAATGGAAGTTGAACCAACAGTATCAGGGTCTGATTTGGAGAAGCTTCATAGTTTGGAACGTCTTCTGCAACAAATGGACACATCTCAGAACTTTATTGAACCGACAGATAATGGATCTGATTTGGAGAATACCCAAACACTGGCATCTCTGACTGAGAAAGTGGAACTTTTGGCTTCTGGAAGTAATTACAAACTTTGAACAATGAAGATATGTGCCAGAATTTTGGTAGCTAGGACATATTTGGGAGCTCTTCATCAACTCACATGCCTCCTATCGAAATGCATGCAAATGATTTACTACTACTTTTTATGGGGATCTTTGACTTCTTTGAGACTTGTCAGCAATTTTCAGTATATTTCTGCTGATGAAACTTACTTGTTTCATTGACAGATATTGGCACGATTACATGTTTTTCTCTATCCGGCTACTACAGGGAAATGACACAGGAACTGTCTCATAATATTTTCTTATTATAGCTATATAAAGAAACAGTTGCAGGTGCCACTTTATATTGTGGCTTTGCATTTTTAACCCTAGTATAGTTGCTTGCTAGTTTTGTCCTCAAGGGCGTGACTTGGTGGTGTAGACTCGGGATCTCACCTTGAGATCCTATGTTCGAATCCAGGAAGTGTGTTTCTTATAAGAGTCTGGGATAACTGAGAGTTTTATCTGTTCCGTTTAAACTCGAAAGGGATGATTTGACGATAGGATTTTCAACGATTCCAAAAAAAAAAAATAGTCACTAATTTTGTGTCGAGAGGCATTACTTCAAGCCCTATCAATTGCTCCTTTGTCTCTCTATCTCTCTATGCATCTGTGAATTTCCATATTTCTGTGCTTTATTTGTCAAATTATTGACATAATGTAACCACATTTAGATAGCACTCGTCCTACCAAAATCCTCTTAATTCATATCTGAAAACGAAAATGCTTAAATGCCTGGTAAATTAATTGCAATAAATATTCAGCACACATATGTTCATACACTGGAAAACCACACAACGTCCAAAATGCAGGTAAAGAAGCTACTTTATGACATAAATCACACATTTTTGAGTTATGGTGAGACGACCTTGGCCATGCCAAATGCAGCAGCGGATGCAATGGCTCCGATGAAGGCAGTTTGGAGGGCACTCTTTACAGGTCTATTCCCTGTGAAGCAACCCTTGGCATAGCCAAAAAACAGCAATGCCAGCAAGGTCAAGGCGACTGATGCAAGAACAGCATCGGCTGCTCTTGGAATGAACATGTAAGGAACCAGGGGTACTAATCCACCCAATATGTAAGCAATTGCAATGGTTAGTGCACTGTGCAATGCTCTCCTTGGATCTGGCTTTTCCAATCCCAATTCAAATCTGCAATTGACATTAACACAGCCAATATTTTAATTTAGTTCACTTACTGTTTCTAATATAGAAAGTTTCCAAGTTCTTGATGCCAAGCTCTCAAAACTACTAGATCCAAAATTGGTAAAATAACTCAAAATTATACTTCTTAACTATTAAACTATATTGGATAAAGAATAGCCTCTTATTCTACAAAAGAAAGCTTGCAAAACCACGCTTTCTATCACACAGTGGTGCCATTTCCAAATTTCAAAGTCGAATTGGAACTATCCAACTATTTAAAAACTAATTCCTAAACTTTTGATCTTTGGAAGTATAATGAAATTTCAAAAATCTACAAAAGAAATTAAAGGAACTTACTTCATCATAAAATCAAGCCAAGCTTGGGGCTTCTTCCTCAGAGCATTAACAACAGGTCCATATTCATGTGGCTCTATTCCATACCCTGCCAATATCTCTGCAACCTCTGCTGCTTCTGCAATTAAAAAATCACCCATATCAATATATTTATCACAGGTCTACAGTGTTAAACACTTAAAAACCACGTCTCACCGGTAAGAAAAATTGTTTATGATGCGGCTTATATTATAAGAGTTTGCATAACAAATAGAGGGAGTAGTCTCGACTCTCACATGAAAAAAGGAAATGGAAAATCAAGCATTTATAAGTGTCCACTAGACACTCATATTAAACGGAAAAAAACTACGGCATAGGCTTGGGCTTGAATGTGTGGTTGGACTATTGGTTAGACTTGACATATTTAAATATATTTAAATCAATAGATTGGGCCTTGAGCTTATGCTTGGATATGTGATTGGACTATTGGTTGTTTATAATGCGGCTTATATCGTAAGAGTTTGGATTTTCCTTCTATATAAAGAAGGGAAATGGCAAAGCTTCATCATTTTGATTCCAATTCTTCTTCAATACAAAAACTCTATGGTTTCACTTGAAAAATAAAACACCAAGTAAATTCGTCAGGGGTCAAAGTTTTAGTGTAGAATTTCGACTTACAGATTGTTTAATCTTGATGGCAGACGTCCATCGAACTACAAACACACATGTAGGGGCGGATTTCTGTTATAGGACATAGCGTTATACGCTAGCCTAAATCTATACAAGTCAGTTTCATTATTGTTAATTTTAATTAATTGCATTGTAAATTTGTACTTTGATTTGTTTATTGATAAGTTGATATTATTTAAATACATACAATAAGAATTTATTACATTCACTTATAGTTACTAAGAGCAAAATCTTAAAGTGACAATAATTGGGAGATTAGCCACCCAAAATTTAAAGAGAGAAACCACATAAAAACCTGTATCTGGAACTGTGATGATCTCTTCTTGCTCTCTTTTCAACTCCCTGGCATAATGATCAGCTTCACTCGTAGCGGCCAGATACCTGCATGGATTGTCACGTGTAAGAAGAATCTTAATAGACCCTTTCTCCTTTACGTGTGTGTGTGTGTATATACATATATATGCGCTAAAGAGGAAAAAACCCTAATTTGGTTAGAAGAAAGCAATAATTACCCGCCGAGTCCCATGGAAATGGCGCCAGCAGCGACCTCAGCGATGCCAGCAGTGAGAACAATGGAAGACGTGGCATTGGCTCCGGATAATCCGGCAGCGAGGGCAAAGGGGACGGTGAGACCGTCGGATACGCCGATGATGATGTCACGAACGATCTCACCGGCAGTGAAGTGTTTCTCTTTGTGCTGATTAAGAAGGGTCCGCTTCTCTGGCTCTACGTTCGCCATTGAAAGTACAGAGTGTTTGTTAGAAATAATAATATACAAGTAATAAAAAATAAAAGGAAGGAATATTTTTGGGGGACGTTATGATTTTGATTGATTCGCTATTCATGTGTGGCGGGCGGAGGCGTTAGGTTTTGTTCTCTCTGTGGGCTCTTCTGTTTGTTTTGGGATGTGTCGGCGCAGATTCCGTAGCAGCTGTTCGTACTTGCTTGGCCCCTTACAATTACAATGTGTTCGCTTTCGCGTGGAGGTGGTATATCATGTGTCGGGTGTTATGATGAAGAAATGTCATTTAATTTGATTTGATTTGATTTGAATATCTATCCGGTCTATATTTTTTTCGTAATTAATCATAGAGTTTATGTTATTTTATCAAGGGTCATGCTAATGAGTATCTTATGGGTATTTATTAAGGATCTATGAAAGTTTTCACATTTTTTTTTAGGAAAAACCCACATTGAGGCCCATGTACTCTCAATGTTTTTTACATTGCACCATTGTACTAAATTTTCTACACATTGCACCCCTGTACTAAATTTTCTACACATTGCACCCCTGCACTCTCAAAAAATTGACATTCACATAGTTGATAAATATTCTGACATCACCCACCATTATTTGTGTCATATCTGCCTGGTTTAGGAAGAAGCACCTATGCTAAAAAGATAAGAGCTAAAAAAATGGGTGTTTGCTATAAATGTGCACGCATGACATGTAATACTCGTTGTCGTTCTTTAGGAATGATGTATGATAACCGTGAAACATCTTTGTTTGTTTTTTGTTGTTCATTAATAACACTCCAAGATCGTAGTTTTGATCTAATTTTTTTACAATAAATTAGTTGGATTTTTGAATGTATCAGAAGGAGCATAATATTTATGTGCCCTAGCATAACTTCAAAGTAAAAAAATTTGCTCGGTCCAATCCGAAATAAGGGTGGGTGATGTCAGAATATTTCTCAACTCTGTTAACTTGCCGTTAAAATAATGGTGGAATGTCAATTTTTTGAGAGTGCAGAGGTGCAATGTGTAGAAAATTTAGTACATGGGTGCAATGTAAAAAACATTGAGAGTACATGGGTGCAATGTGTAGAACATTTAGTACAATGGTGTAATGTAAAAAACATTGAAAGTACAGGGGCCTTAAGGTGAGTTTTTCCTTTTTTTTTTATGGGAAATAAAAAAATTTGTCAAAACATTAATTAATTTTTCATTTTTCCCATGAAAATTTTCCTAAAATGAATCATTAATTAGTGTTTTTATGACACTTGTTAGCATTTCCCTTTTATTAATAAAGAATCATTATTTTATTTTATATTATTATTATTAGAACATTAATAGAGGTGATAATCGAGATGTTTCATCATGTCCGTTCTTAATTGTGATTTGAGAAGAAAAAATTATCCCTAATATAAAATTATTAATAAATTAAATTTTTTATGTATAATTATGGACAAAATTAGAGACCTGGAAGGCATTCTCCAATTTTTTAACATTACGTCACGTGAATATTAAACAAAAAAAACTCAAATCAACACACTGAATCAAAGTCTGTTACATATGTATAAGCTGTGAGCTCTCAGTATTAATACAAATTAAATCGCTTACCCTCATTTTCACTTTCTTGGGAGCAGGGATGGCAAAAATCCCTGGTGCTCGCGGTGGCCCGATGTAATAGGGGTGGGTATTTAGCGATTGTTTTTAAAAATGGGTCGGGTATGGATATAATTTTTAATACATGTTAGGTATACGGGCCAGGTATGGGTATAAGACTCTAATCCGTACCCGCTCAATAAACCCATTTTACTATGGTTTTTTTAATTATTAATTTTTTAGTCAAAAAAATTAATTACTTATTAAATAAAAAATAGGAAAAACATAATTTATTTGTTCAATTTAATATAATGTTTTTCTCTTTATTTTGAAGATGAGATTTCTATTAATATTAATTAATTCATTTCATTTTGTTTTAAATATGAGATTTATACGGCAATAGTATTTATTTAGTAATTTATATATATATTTTTTCTTTATTTAAGTAGTAAAGTAAATTTAAACATATAGTTGTTAATTTAGTATTTTTATTTTATATCTATTTGTTTCAATTAATTTTTAATTGATTTTTTTAAAGGCATAAAGATAAAAAAGATAATTAATAAATAAATGAGGATAGATGATAGAGGATGGAGACGTGTATATCTTTTTCTATACGGGGAATCTCCGACCCGTATCCGCACGAGTGACGAGTCGGAATCGAGGATATTATATATCACGCGGATACGAGTGTGAATATTGATATCCCCATCTTATACCCGGCCCGTTGACATCCCTATAAATTATTAATCACCTATAATTTTTTTTTTTTGTTTTTGTTTTTAAAGTTCAGATCATAAGAATGATATCAAGTAAGAGAATTTAATAGTGAAATTAATAATTTAAGTTTAACATAAGTCAGTAAAATCAATCAAATTGTTTTAAAAGAATAATTGGAGTCGGCTGAGTTAGGCGTGCGTGAGACACAAACCTAGCTTGTGAAGATTTTTCAATGCTTTTTATTTTGTTTTGTTTTGTATTTGCTTGTGGCGAGCACACGCATTCCATTAAAGAATACGACAAAAAATATAAAGATTCTTTGAGATTTTAATTAATATTTTGATATATGAACAGTGAATTGCTCCATAATTATCAACTTTATTATAATTCAAGAGAAACTAGTTGAGAAACCTGCACGATGTACTGTTCATCTAATTAGGGATAATTATGATTGTTTGTCGACTGTTTTTCGTTCCAAAGATAATATGAAAAATTAACCCCTCGAATAATGAATTTGTTTGGTTAGTAGGGAACAAAAACAACCATAGCAGGCGAGCAAGATAAAACATAGAGTTTACGTGGTTCGGTGGAGAGCGACTTCAACATACGTCCACGAGAGAAAGATGATGTATTTTATTACTGTTTGGGGTAAAGATCGACCAGAGTTTCAACGGGGAAATGAACTCTCTCTGTGTTAATACACCTCGGGTCTTACACTAACCCGATACAATACACTTACTAGGGATGACAACGACCAACTTTCTTTCTTTATCACTAGTTTTTAAATTCTTAACTTTTTACAAGTTGTGGGATGCGCAATTTTCTAACCATTAAATCTGAATCTTCAACCACCTTTATATAGGCTTCCAAATCCACTTTTTCGCCGCTTCTGATTTCATCTATGTCACTTTGTCATCATAACCATCGCAACTCTCCTCAACTACCTTTAAATACGCCAATAAGAATAGCTTATTTCACTGTCACTGCACCGGCCTATGGTGATTCTGCTCTGCCACCTTCCTTCCACTGCACCAACCTATTGCGGTTGAAAGAGATACATTCAATGAGAACTGTTGCTTTTTCCAGTTATCGTTAGTCTTCTAGAAGCTTATCCTCTCGATTAGGGCATACGTCACATGACTCTCAATTAAGGCATACGTCACATCGGGTCGGTATACTGAGGCAGATGATACTCATCAAAGCTCTCCTAACTTTCTTAACCATGTCGGGTTGATATGCATGGACCTTATAAGAATGTAGAACCATGAACCGTAACCGAAACTTGTCATGTATATAAAATTTCAAGATAAAAAAATAATAAACAACTGAAATAATAGTAAAAACTTTAAAAAATAATAAATTTTTAAACTAATAGAAAATTAATAAAAAATTATTTTTCGAGTCAGATTGGGTTGCGTGGTCAAACTCGTCGGGTCGAGTTGGGTCAACCCGAAATTACATTTTTTTGTTTAAAACCCGCCCAAGTCGAGTGAGTCACATCGGGTTAAGTAAATTATAATTAAATTTTCAGTATGTAATTTTTTGACTTAGGCTCTGTTTGGTTGGGGGGTTTTGGAGGGGAGGGGAGGGGAGGGGAGGGGAGGGGAGAGATTATTTTAAATAATGGTTGTTTGGTTCAATTTTTTGGAGGGGATGGGAGGGGAGCAAAATCCCTCATAAGCCAATTTTTGCTCCCCTCCAAAAGTGGGGGGTTTTGGAGGGGAGAGAAAGTGAGCAATTAAATATTAAATGCATTGACTAAATTATCCCTACTTATATATTAAAATCCAAAATTATCTTAATTACAAATCTCTCTTCTATTTGCTTCACCATTCAATTCTTTTTATTCTCTTATCTTATATTTGTTTTAATTTTATTTTTAATAACACGTATTATGTAGAGCTTTTAATTTTAATTTTATTATTTGTTTAATTCAAAGATAATATAAGCCTATATTGTTTTAAATTTATTTATAAAATGATATAAGGATAAAATAGTAAATTAGTTTTAAAATCTCTCACCTCTCTTCTTTAACCAAACATATATTTAATTAAAAACTCTATCATCCCCTCCCCTCCCCTCCCCTTCCCTCCCCTCCATTTATACATGGCAAAAAAGCCCGAGGCCCGGCCCGGCCAGAGGTGAAAAAAGCCCGGGCCGGGCTTCAAAATTGGGGCCCGACTCGGGCCCGGCCCGGCCCGGGCTTCAAATAATTAATTAAATTTTTTTAATTATAAAATATATATATTTATATTATAAATTCTTATATTTATAATTTTTTATAATAAAAAAATCGGGTCCAGACTTAAAATAAATAAATAAATATTTTTATTTATAAAATATATATATTTATATAATAAAATTTTTATTTTTAATAATTTTTTATAATATAGAAATCGGGCCCGGGCCAAGCCCGGCCCGAGCCCGACCGGGCCGGCCCGATGACAGCCCGGGCCGGGCTTTTTTCGGGCCCGGGCCAAATTTTTTTTTGCCGGGCTCGGGCCGGGCTTAGCAAAGCCCGGCCCGAGCCCGGCCCGTTGCCATGCATACCTCCATTAAAATCCCTCCCCTCCGTTGAACCAAACAGACCCTTATAAAATTTTAATAAAATGTAATTAAAATTTTATTTTGTAAACTTATAATTATTTATTTATTAACAAAAGAAAAAATAGGCTTGGTCAATAACATTTGAATGATTTGATTTTTGTGAAATATAATCGAGCATTAAGACGTGATATGATATGCAAGATACCCTTTGTTGACGGTGGATTTTGGTCTCAGGGTAATATTGGAATATCACTCCCGAAGAAATCCTCCTCCAACTGTGAATTTGTTTGGTTATGGGGGACCAAAGGCAAATTTAGCGGAAAACAAGAAAATACGCCAATCAGACAAGGTGATTTAACGTGGTTCGGTGGATTTTGGGATCCGACCTACGTCCACGGGCAAGAACGGGATGGTGCTTTTATTACTCAAATATACGCCTTGAGTCTCCTCTTTGCTTTTACAAATTAGAGCTTGATGATTCTAATCTCTCACTCTTGTGATGGTTTTTTTAGATGATCCATTACACATGCTCTACCCTTCTATTTATAATAATACAGAAATCAGATTCCTATTTGTCTAAGAAATCCTATTTGAACCCAATCTTCTCTTCTTGTAGGGTTTCCTGATCCGGTATTGCCTTCTTCTTTAGTACTCCATTTTGGATTCTGACTCTTTCTCCTTGCGAAAGTAGGATATCTTCCTTATCTTATCCATAAGAATGGGGTGCTGTTGTCTTGAACACGATCCATTGTCCGGTCGGTTTTAATGAGGTCGGCCATGACAATCTTTTATGCTGAGAGTGCTCTTGCCGACATCTCTAGTGCTCGGTCATCCGAACCAAAGTGGTCGGTCTTCACATGAACTGGTCGGGTCGGCTAGATGATCTCAGCCAGACAGAGAATTTACCATTTTGTCCTTGTCGTGCTGCCTTAAATGTTGTAGCGCCTGAAAACACCATCAACATCTGTCCCCTAGTTCTCGGTTCCAACGAGTATGTGAGTTGGTGCCGGGAACTATATGAAGAGGGTGTGCTGATTGTCTTTGCTGGTGGTCGTCCCAGGATGCAAAAAATGAATTTTTCTTGCCGTTCCAATCATCTTTCCTTGAGACGCACAACCGTCGTGTCTTCTTAAATACCTGTCAAATCAACTTTAGGGTTTCTTCTAATGTTCGACACTTGTCAAGCATCTGCCGGGTTCCCGCCAAAAGAGGGAACAAATCGACCGTGCAGAGGCGTTTTCACAGTGGGCTGATCTCAGCCGTCTGTTTGAACTTGGGAGGCCCCTTTTGTGGCCGACATTTGGCGTTCATCCGGGCTCTTCCTTTAGATCCAATGGTCACGAGCGTCCTGGTCACAACTATAAGAAGGGGAGGCTTCTACTGTTCCATCTTTTTCGGCAATTTCTCCTTCCTCTCTGCAAGTATCTCGGTTGATTTGCTCATATCTGCATCTCGAATTTCAACTGCGGGCTTCATTCTCTGTTGTGAGCATAAGGAGCAGGCATTACCGTACTGCACGACCTCCTGTTTTTGAGAAGAACAAGTAAGTCTTCTGAGCGACCTCTCCTTTTTTTCTTTATGCAGTGTTTCTGTTTGTTTATTTTGCTTAGGGAGAGACTTGTGGTTTTTACTGGGTCTTGCTTTAGGGCACTTTTTAGAGACTCCCAATCTAGTTTAGCATGGACACCGTGGGTAGCTCCTCGTAGACTGATTCTCCTCTCTTCTCTGTTTTTCTGGGTGTCAGGGATGTCTGACAATAGTTCTCCCTCCGAAAGGCCTGCCAAGATTTCAACTCCCCCTGCCGAAGAGCTTTCCTCGGGCTCAGGGCACCTAGTGTAGAAGTCCTTGACACTACCCCTACTGCTTCTGAGATTGAAAATGATTCCTACCACCAGAGAGTTCCTCGGAAGGACCCAGAGCCTGGTGAACTTGGGTCGTCGGCTCTGGATATGAACCGTCCCTCCAAGATAACCGAGGATGATCTCGCTCTTCTCCGTCAGCGGTATAATATTCCGATAGACATCGCCCTTGAAGTTCCGGCGCTATGGATCGTGCCAGCCAACCTGACGAAGGCTCGGTAGCACTCCTTCCTATCTTCTTTGAGTGCGGGCTACGGTTGCCGATCCAGCCTTATTTCGCTTGATGTTGGCTGAGATGGAAATCGCCCCTTGTCAGCTGAGTCTGAATAGTTGGAGAATTTTGGCCGGGCTGTACGCAGCTTGGCATCGGGCAGGGCTCGGGGAGCCCTCTTTTGAAGAGGTGAAGATGGTGTATCGCCTGAAGGCCAACCCAAAAGCTCATCATGGTTGGTATTATCTTTCTGCTTACAACAGCTCTATGAACATTGTCCAGAAGCTCCCTGATTCCAATAAGAACTTCAAGGATCTCTGGTTTTGGGCTACCGGGGATTGGGGACGGTCCCTGTTTTCAGATGAAGGGGAGACCTTGGTGCCGGATATTTTCAGGGCTGGAGGTTAGGAGTCTAATGTCCCTTCACTCTTTCTCTGTTCCTGTTCTTTAGTCTCTTAAGGTTTTTAACTTCTCTGGTTCCTCCCAGCTTGTTGGCGAGATGCTCCCAAGGTTTCTTGTCAGGTTCGGAGGCGGGTATCCTGGGCTCGGAATTATGCTGCCCACTGGAGGGAGCTGGTAAATGATGCGGCTTTTGTTGAGTCTGGCCTTATTCGGGCTGTTCCCACGGATGTCTCGGGTCGGATAGGTAGATGTCTTGCTGTTTGTTATGTCTTCCTTGTTTGTTTCATCATGTTTTGATATCTTTGTTATATGCTCGGTCCCTGATCTCCTTCTCTCTTTTCCTTTTTTTTGTAGGCATGTCGAAGAGGCCTAAGTTTCTTGAGAAGTTGGCCGGTACCATGAAGAAAGCCGGCCGTGCTGATGTTGGAACTTCCCGGGCACAGCCTGACACTGCTGGGGCTGAGCGGGCGTCTCAAGGAGATGTCCAGCCTGCTGCTCGGAGTCTCTCTTCTCCTGGTGCACAATCATCGGGGTCCGCTCGTCTTACCAGTCCGCCAAAACCTCTTAGGAAGAGGAGGCGTCCATTTGGGGCCGAGGAGACCGAGCTGGTCCAAGAGGAGGAGGAAGAAACTGCTCCGGTTAAGAGGAAGGATGTCCGTAGGGGGAGGAAGTCCTCTGAAGGCTCCTCCAAAAAACGGAAAGGCCCTGTGGTCCTCGGGGTGGATGACTTGGGGGAAAACATCCGGGAGGCCACTTCCCATTTAGTGCCGGCCTTCAATGAATTGGCCGAGGTGATTCCTCTCGATGAGGTCTCGAGGTATGAGGATGTATCTCCTGAAGGTGTTGTGGCTGAGATGAGTTCTCAGATGGCGAAGATATTTTCACTTCCCTTCTCGGTTTTTGGGTCTTGGTTCTTTTTATTTTATGTATTGACTCCTTTCTCCTTTTTTGTGTGCAGGCCAACTACCTCATGGCCAAGAATAAGGGTCTTCTTCTGACTTTGCTGTCCGAGGGTGGTCAGGCCCAGAGGCTTCAAAATCGTCTCTCCGAGGTGGAGGCAAAACTGGCCGACCGGGAGGGGACGATAGAGAACCTTCAGTTGGCCGCCATTGAGAACTTCAAAACGAACAAGGCTCTTAAGGCTGCTGCCTCACTGGAGCGAAAGCTTGCTGATACTGCCCGGGAGGATTTGAAGGCCGCCCAATCTGAGATTGGTGTCTTGAAAGGGAAGGTAGCAAGTGCTGAGGTCAAGTTGAAGGACAAAGAGGAGGAGGTTGCACAGGCCCGAGATAGTCTTGAGAGGAAGAAGACCGAGCTCGAGGATAAGGAGGTTGATCTCGAGGAGAGAGAGATCGAGCTTGAGAAGAGGGAGAGTGAGCTTGAGGCCGAGAAGGAGGCTATCCGCCTAGAGGGGGTCGGTGACTGTGCTGAGCTGATACCGATGGTGTTGCCAGATTTGAATATGGACCCCATCCGTGCGGCCATCAGTTATTGCAAGAGGGATATTTCCGAGGAGGAATTTCGGAAGTGGCTCCCTTCCCTACCTGATGAGGTGATGGATCCCGCCCCTATCTCGGTTGTTCCGGCTTCCGAGGTTTCTTGCGAAGAGCGTCCTGAGGCTCCGGCCGCCGGCGAGAACTGCCCTGAGATTCCTCCTCCCGTCCCTGAGGTAGAGGTCTGCCCTGGTGTCGAGGTTGAAGCCATAGTCCCTCCTACTGATGCCGAGCCGCTTCTCCCGCCACCTGAACCATCTGAGGAAGAAATTCCTGCCCCTGCGCGGGCTGAATGAAAAAAGGGTAACCCTACCGGGGCCCTATGTACACTTTAGCTTTGTGTAATAACATTATAATCTTATATACAAGTATGTTTATGTCTATTTATTTTTCCTCCTCTTTTTTTTTGTTGTCCGAATAATATGAGACCCTTCAGAGGTCATCATGAATCGGAGGGGTATAACCTGACCCCGAGCTGGGTAATGGTCTTCGATTCTGGGGGAATGTTTCCTCCCCAAATCGAAGGAGTTTGACTCGGTGGGTCGCAACCCGACCCCGAGCTGAGTGAAAGACTTGGGTTCTGGAGGCATGTCACCTCCCCAAACCGAAAGGGTTTGACTCGGTGGGACGTAACCCGACCCCGGGCTGAGTGGATTACTTGGTCCTGGGGGAATGTTACGTCCCCAGTCCAAAGGCAGACTCGGTGGGACATCGCCCGACCCCGATCTGTAAGAATCACTTGGTCCTGGGGGAATGTTACGTCCCCAATCCAAAGGCAGACTCGTGGGACATCGCCCGACCCCGATCTGTAAGAATCACTTGGTCCTGGGGGAATGTTACGTCCCCAGTCCAAAGGCAGACTCGGTGGGACATCGCCCGACCCCGATCTGTAAGGATCACTTGGTCCTGGGGGAATGTTACGTCCCCAGTCCAAAGGCAGACTCGGTGGGACATCGCCCGACCCCGATCTGTAAGGATCACTTGGTCCTGGGGGAATGTTACGTCCCCAGTCCAAAGGCAGACTCGGTGGGACATCGCCCGACCCCGATCTGTAAGAATCACTTCGTCCTGGGGGAATGTTACGTCCCCAGTCCAAATGCAGACTCGGTGGGCATCGCCCGACCCCGATCTGTAAGAATCACTTGGTCCTGGGGGAATGTTACGTCTCCAGTCCAAAGGCAGACTCGGTGGGCATCGCCCGACCCCGATCTGTAGAATCACTTGGTCCTGGGGGAATGTTACGTCCCCAGTCCAAAGGCAGACTTGGTGGGACATCGCCCGACCCCGATCTGTAAGAATCACTTGGTCCTGGGGGAATGTTACGTCCCCAGTCCAAAGGCAGACTCGGTGGGACATCGCCCGACCCCGATCTGTAAGAATCACTTGGTCCTGGGGGAATGTTACGTCCCCATTCCAAAGGCAGACTCGGTGGGACATCGCCCGACCCCGATCTGTAAGAATCACTTGGTCCTGGGGGAATGTTACGTCCCCATTCCAAAGGCAGACTCGGTGGGACATCGCCCGACCCCGATCTGTAAGAATCACTTGGTCCTAGGGGAATGTTACGTCCCCAGTCCAAAGGCAGACTCGGTGGGACATCGCCCGACCCCGATCTGTAAGAATCACTTGGTCCTGGGGGAATGTTACGTCCCCAGTCCAAAGGCAGACTCGGTGGGACATCGCCCGACCCCGATCTGTAAGAATCACTTGGTCCTGGGGGAATGTTACGTCCCCAGTCCAAAGATAGATTCAGCGGTGGTTGTTTTCGCTTTTTCAAAGGGTTTTGCCAGAAAATGAATTTTTATTCATGCTCGGGGGCGTGCTGCCCTCTTTACAACAGTTGTTCCGGTTCGTTGTTTTGCCCGGTTTCTGCAAAAAAAAAGAAAATAGAAGAAAGGAAAGTTGATTTTTACGGGAAGTACTTTCTTAACATTTCGGCGTTCCATGGTTTCTTCAACCTCGTGCCGTCCAGATGTTCTAGGATGTAGGCCCCTGGTCTTACTGCCTCGGTGATTTTGTAGGGTCCTTCCCACTTGGCCCCTAACGACCCTTCTTCTGGTCGTCGGGTGTTCATAGTCACTTTCTTAGCACTAGATCGCCTGTTAGAAAGGAGCGGGTCCGAACTCTCCTATTGTAGACGCGGGCCATTCTCCTTTGGTAGATTGCTGCTCTTACTGCTGACTGTTCTCTTCTTTCTTCAATCAGGTCGAGGTGGTTTTTGATAAGTTCTTCGTTCCGCTCGTTCTCGAAGTGTCGGACCCTGTGGGTTGATATTCCGATCTCTGCTGGGATGACGGCCTCACATCCGTATGATAGGGAGAATGGTGTCTCTCCGGTTGAATCTTTGAAGGTCGTCCGGTGTGCCCATAGTACTTCTGGTAGCTCCTCGACCCACAGGCTCTTGCTTGATCCGAGTCGAGCTTTCAGGTTTGACTTGATGGTTTTGTTGGTGGCGTCAACCTGCCCGTTTGACTTGGGATGGGCTGGCGAGGCGAATTTCAAAGTTATCTGGAGGTCTTCACAAAGTTTCCTGAATCCCCTGCTGTCGAATTGCTTTCCGTTGTCGGTGATGATTGCTTGGGGGATTCCGAACCGACAGATTATATTTCTTTTCAGGAATTATGTGGCCTTCTTTTCTGAGATGGTGGACAAGGGCTCTGCCTCTACCCATTTGGTAAAGTAGTCTATGGCCACGATTGCATATTTTGCCTGACCTCGTCCTTTCGGCATCGGCCCTATGATGTCTAGCCCCCACTGTGCGAAGGGCCAGGGGCTGGATATGGTGGTCAGCTGCTCTGCCGGCTGATGGTAGAGGTTGGCATTTTTCTGGCAACCTTCGCATTTCCGTGCTATCCTCACGCCATCTTGGTGCATGGTCGGCCAGTAAAACCCTTGCCTCAAGGCTTTGAAGGCGATTGATCTTCCCCCGGCGTGGCTTCCGCAGATGCCTGCGTGAATCTCCCTGAGCACGTAGTCTGCTTCTTCTGGTGCTAAGCATCTTAGGAGGGGTACGGTGTATCCTCTTCGGTAGAGTACTCCTTCAATCAGGGAAAACTTGGTGCTCTTGAACTTTAGTTTCCTGGCCTCCTTTTTATCTTTAGGGGTTTCTCCTGTTTTCAGATATCTCCTGATTGGGTGCATCCATGAATCTTCGCCTTCTTCTTCTAGTATATCCACCTCTGTCTCTCCTATGCTTCTTTCTCGGAGGTATATAAGAGGGATTACCCTGGGGTTTTCTGTCTTCATTGAAGAGGCGAGTCGGGCTAGGGAATCTGCTTCGCAGTTATCTTCTCGTCCGACCTGTTCGAAAAGTACGTTTCCCACTTTCTCCACCCACTTCTTTACTTCGGCTAGGTAAGCTACCATGGCTGGTTCCCTGGCTTGAAAGTCCCCTTTCAGCTGTTGTATTGCTAGCTGAGAATCACTCCTGATCACAACGTTGTGGACCCCTACTACCGACACATAGCCTTAGCCCGGCCAGTATTGCCTCGTACTCTGCTTCATTGTTTGTAGTTTTGAAGGCGAATTTGAGGGCGAGCAGTATCTCTTCTCCTTTTTCACTTTTTAGTGCTACCCCCGCTCCGTAGCCGTGTGAACTTGCGGATCCGTCCACAGACATTTCCCACCTGTCTTCTTCTACGGCCAGGACATGTGGTTCCGTGAGCTCTGCTATGAAGTCTGCTAAGGCCTGCCCTTTTATTGCTGTTCTCGGGAGGTAAGAGATGTCGTGCTCGCTTATTTTCTACCGACCACTTCATTAGTCTCCCTGAGGCCTCTGGTTTTTGCAAGATTTGTCTCAGGGGATAATCCGTGTATACCTTGATAGGATGGTCCTGAAAGTAGGGTCGTAACTTCCGTGCCGCAGTGACCAGGGATAGGGCAATGAGTTCGTGTGTGGGGTATCGAGTCTCTGCGTCCAGTAGGGCTTTACTGACATAGTAAACCGGTTTCTGGACATGGTCGGTTTCTTGTACCAGTGCCGAGCTTACTGCGTGCTTTGAGACGGCCAGGTATAGATACAGTGTCTCCCCTGGGAGAGGTTTGGTAAGAGAGGGGGTTGTGCCAGGAATTGTTTTAGGTGCTGGAAGGCCTCTTCACACTCAGGTGTCCAGTCGACCCCTTTTTGAGCTTTTTTGATGACTTTGAAGAAAGGATGGCACTTGTCGGTTGCACGCGAGATGAACCTGTTGAGTGCGGCGATCCTTCCTGTAAGGCTTTGTACTTCCTTAACTGTCCGGGGTGATTTCAGGTCTAGCACGGCTTGTATCTTTTGCGGGTTCGCTTCAATACTGATGAGTGATAAATGTATCACTATTTCTCACTCATTTAACTTAATATTTTGTATAGTTTCTTGAGTTTTGTGAATATTTTGATGTGTTTTGTGTTATTTTGTAGATAAATAAAGTTTCAGGACATTCTGGAGGTGATTTGAAGCAAAACTGTGAAATTTGGTGAAATTTGGCAAAAAGGGTATTTTGGTAATTTTGGACGTCCCGACACAAATTTTGGTAATTTTGGGCATTCCGACACCAAAATAAAGTTTCAAGATATTCTGGAGGTGATTTGGAGCAAAATTGTGAAATTTGGCGAAAAGGGTATTTTGGTAATTTTGGGCATCCCGACACCGAGGGTATTTTAGTAATTTAACCACCATGTCACGTGTCAAAGATTCAACGAGCCGTCATTTTTAGCACACCATGCCACGTGTCGAAAATTCAGCGATCCAAAAAAAAAATAATAAAAAAATAAAAATCAGAAAATAATAAAATAATAAAAATCAGAAAATAATAAAAAATTAGATTTTTTTGCCTATAAATAGATTTCGAATTTTTAGTTTCAAATGTACCTCTTCCTCTGAAATCCTTATAAATAAATTGAGAGTTCTTCATATTTTCTTCTTTTATTCAGTTATATTTACGCTTTGTAGTAGTAATTCTATTCTTCCATGAGGGAGTAACCTCACCATGCTGAGGTAATAAGTAATACTTTTACTTTTGCTATTTAGATTAATCTCCCTTAAAATATAATATATAAACTATTTAAAATCTGAATTAATAAAGGATACCGCCATACTGGACGGTTGGTTTAATTTTTGTTCCGCCTTTATGGCTGGTTTATTTTAATTTGACTTAATCAGGATACCGCCATTCTGGACGGTTGGTTTAAAATATCACAAGATTATATATTATTTTATGGGAGATATCTAAATAGTGAATAATATAATTAATTCCTTTTACCTTAGCATTTCTTTTTATTACTTTTCAGCAATTTCATTTTATGTCTTTTAAGTTTTTATTAGTTTTAGCTATGTATTGTAACTAAATTAAATATCTAGGGTTGTGATAAAATCTAATATAACCGGTTTTAAAAGGGTTAGATTATAGTTTGAGTAATTTAAAAGAATTATTTGTTGAGTCATAACCTTAATGCCTTTTTATTAACTGATCACTAATAAAATTGATTAGGTAAACTTAAAATGAACTAGACATAGGGATTTTAAGTTTAAGACATTAGTCTCAACAACCTACGATCTTCCTTAATGATAGATAACCCTTTTAATAGATTTCCTTACAGGATAGGAATATACCTGTCGGGCGGGGGTAGTCATAATTGGAACTCAATCTTAATGAATCTAGGTAATTTAATTGACATAGACATATGGTTCAATTGGATTATACTAGGTATTTGTAAATGATCATTCGGAAGAGGCTTTTACATAATTTAGTGTTCCAGATTAATAATTCAATAATTTACCCAACTATGGTTTAACTACTTCATCTTTTAAATGATATTAGAATGATTCACAACCCTAGATCTTTAAGTCTTTTATTTTCCTTAGTATTTTCTTTGTCTTTTTATTTTATTTATTTTGCAACGCCACATTCAACCAAACAAACAAACAATCTCTCTATTCTCTATTTAATTAGATATTTGTAAATAAATAGATTCAACAATTAATAACAATAGTAGGAATTAAGTCCTCGTGGGATCGATATTTTTATACTACTTGAACGATACGTGCGCTTGCGTTATACGTGTGTGTTTACGCCGGTCAAGTTTTTGGCGCCGTTGCCGGGGACTTATTTTTCTTGAGTTATTAATTTTGAAGCTATCTAATTTACTTATATCTAATTTTCTTTATTATTATCTGTATTTTTTATTTCTTTCTTTTCCTTTTCAGGTGATTAAAAAATGGAACATTTTGAAAAATTACAAGCTTTACTAGAAGAAGATACACCCCAAATCCAGGAGCAACAGTATAGTTTTCTGAGGCCTGTTGTCCAACACAACAATTATCACTGGAATTCAGAATCAAGCAATTCTACATTTGCTCAACAGAATGAAATGGGGAGATGTGTAATTTGTGATGGCAACCACCCGAGCGATCAATGTATATACCTTTCAGAGTGGCAGAATTATTGGAATCATACAAGGTACGAAGATCATCATCACATTTTCCATCTTATCCACCATCCATCTTCGATCTTCATCAAGAACCAGATCCATCAGAGGAATATCAGTTGAATGACATGCTCAAAGATTTGTTCGAGGAACGGGAAGCTCTATTTGAAGCACAAATTCAGAGTCAAGCAGCATATATACAAAGAATGACAGATCAAGTTAGACAATTAACAGAGAACCTGAATCACATATCTCACGGAGCAAATTCAAATACTACTGAAGAAGCCTTTCAATATCCTGAGATTCATCATGACATCATAACAGAGGATGAGGTTGAGCAGTATCAAGAATCAGAGGTTGACAATTTTGAAGCATGTATTTCACAGATGACAGATGAAGAGCTGAATACAGAAATTTTCAAATACATCTGTGAAGAAAATGTGGAGCAAGAACCAAAGCAATGTCTGAACTTATCAAAGATCCAGAACATTCAGGAAAAACATCGCTGTTTTGGGGAGTACAATTTAAAGATATCACACAGAAGTTTGACAGAATGGAAATTCCATTCCAAGTCAAGCACCATACAAGACCTCCTGATCTTCTTTCTTCTTTTCATTCAGGAATCACTGGAGCAACAAAGATCAAAAAGGTGGCACAAGCACTAAATGGGACAAAATTCTTTTTACCACCTTACCGTTGGAAGAGACCCTTCAAAAGCAACGCACATGGGAATGTCTTCAATCGGAATCCAAAACGACGCTGAAACCACGCCTTGACAAATGGATTTCAGTCACGTCTGGATGAAGACGAAAAATTTAGCGCTAGCTGGGAGGCAACCCATTTAACCAGGTATGATCTTCTAAACTCTTCTTTTACTGTTTAAAGACATTGGGGACAATGTCTCATTTAGGTTTGAGGGTGAGGAATAGTTAATAGTACTTGTTTATATTGTGTTTTTATTTTTGGACCAAAATTTTTCGAAAAATACAAAAAAAATTAAAAAATTAATAAAAACAAAGGGCATATTTAAAGCTAGGTGATGGTTTGGTGTCTTCCTTCACTCACTACCTTTTTATAAGGAAAAGCTGTGGAGGCACCTAGATAATCATTCACTTGTAGCATGTTGTGACAGACTAGTTTGGAGGACTCGTTGTTTATTCCTGACAACAAGCGATAAGAGCATAAGGGGCTTGGGTATTTAAGTGAGCCTCGCTCCACCTTCCCTCTGGGGAATCTACAACGGGAAGTCCATTCGACAGTTAGTCACACACCATAAATTCGTTGGCACGTACCATAAGGTATAAAAAGGTGCGTTCACTTGGTCGCTTGAACCCTTGAGTGGGGAGTCCTAGTTGTGAACAATCCTTCGTCAGCGAGAGCCTTTGAAAAAAAACATGTAAATTATAGTTTTATGACTAGTAGAAATATGTGGTTGTTATGTTGACTAAAAAGATGAAATTGGTAAGAAATAGATGTGTAAGGAATTTCCACTCCTGAGACGTATTTCAAACCTAATCAAAACAAGTTAATTTTTGTTTATTCACTTTTGAATTATTAAATCTGTAAATTCTCCATTAAACTGACTAAAATGGATCTTCATATACTTAGTTGGTAGATATTATCAACATATATGGTAACATACGGACATAGGATAAAAATTGAAAATTGTAATATTCAGTGCTATAGTTTAATTGGAGAAGCATCTCAAAAAAGTAATGGAGTAAAAAAAAAAAAACATATGAGATCCGAGTAATTAAGTCTGTAAGGGTATTTTAATACCTAATGCCCTAAAACCAACTGGTTTGGGAGTCATTGGCCCAAAGCTCGCTACATGGATCAAAAATGATGAAAAATTTATATATATGTATATATATCTGAAGTCTGAGTAATTAAGTCCTTAGGGGTGTCTTAACACCTGATGCCCTAAAGCCAACTGGTTTGGGAGTCACCGACCTAAAGCTCGCTACATAGATGGAAGATATTGTATATAAATAAAAAATAGAGAAAAAAAAATCAAAGAAAAAATCAGAAAAATCAGAAAATTTATTCCATTACTACAAAAAGATGTGAATTCTGATAAAACTTTAGGACAAAAATATTACTCTCTTATCAACTGCACTTATGACCTTTGTGGGCAAAAATGAGTTGTTTAATATTTTGTTGGCTGTGTATATGAAGAATGATAAAAATAATCGGAGAATTTACTTATTTAGTAATTTAGAATGAAACAAAACAACTAGTAAACTTGGAGTAGAAGTTTCACCTGATTAGTCACTAACTTCTTTATTCTCCTTTCGCTTGTCTTTTTGCTTTTGTGTGCATTAGTTTCTCTACTTTTTTTTACTTTTGTAAAATGTTTGTGGGTATCATTGCTGTAAACCTTCATGAGACTACAACTCGTCCACTAGGGACACCTAGGGGTTTAAAGGCTTGTTGCATATGCTAAATGCAATCGTGATCTCTACGAAAGTGACTTAGTTAAAATTTTATTATGTTATTTTATTTTGCTCGAGGACTAGCAAAATGTTAGGTTTGGGGGTGTGATGAGTGATAAATGTATCACTATTTCTCACTCATTTAACTTAATATTTTGTATAGTTTCTTGAGTTTTGTGAATATTTTGATGTGTTTTGTGTTATTTTGTAGATAAATAAAGTTTCAGGACATTCTGGAGGTGATTTGAAGCAAAACTGTGAAATTTGGTGAAATTTGGCAAAAAGGGTATTTTGGTAATTTTGGACGTCCCGACACAAATTTTGGTAATTTTGGGCATTCCGACACCAAAATAAAGTTTCAAGATATTCTGGAGGTGATTTGGAGCAAAATTGTGAAATTTGGCGAAAAGGGTATTTTGGTAATTTTGGGCATCCCGACACCGAGGGTATTTTAGTAATTTAACCACCATGTCACGTGTCAAAGATTCAACGAGCCGTCATTTTTAGCACACCATGCCACGTGTCGAAAATTCAGCGATCCAAAAAAAAAATAATAAAAAAATAAAAATCAGAAAATAATAAAATAATAAAAATCAGAAAATAATAATAAAAAATTAGATTTTTTTGCCTATTAAATAGATTTCGAATTTTTAGTTTCAAATGTACCTCTTCCTCTGAAATCCTTATAAATAAATTGAGAGTTCTTCATATTTTCTTCTTTTTTATTCAGTTATATTTACGCTTTGTAGTAGTAATTCTATTCTTCCATGAGGAGTAACCTCACCATGCTGAGGTAATAAGGTAATACTTTTACTTTTGCTATTTAGATTAATCTCCCTTAAAATATAATATATAAACTATTTAAAATCTGAATTAATAAAGGATACCGCCATACTGGACGGTTGGTTTAATTTTTGTTCCGCCTTTATGGCTGGTTTATTTTAATTTGACTTAATCAGGATACCGCCATTCTGGACGGTTGGTTTAAAATATCACAAGATTATATTATTATTTTATGGGAGATATCTAAATAGTGAATAGTATAAGTTAATTCCTTTTACCTTAGCATTTCTTTTTATTACTTTTCAGCAATTTCATTTTTGTGTCTTTTAAGTTTTTATTAGTTTTAGCTATGTATTGTAACTAAATTAAATATCTAGGGTTGTGAAAAATCTAATATAACCGGTTTTAAAAGGGTTAGATTATAGTTTGAGTAATTTAAAAGAATTATTTGTTGAGTCATAACCTTAATGCCTTTTTATTAACTGATCACTAATAAAATTGATTAGGTAAACTTAAAATGAACTAGACATAGGGATTTTAAGTTTAAGACCTTAGTCTCAACAACCTACGATCTTCCTTAATGATAGATAACCCTTTTAATAGATTTCCTTACAGGATAGGAATATACCTGTCGGGCGGGGGGGAGTCATAATTGGAACTCAATCTTAATGAATCTAGGTAATTTAATTGACATAGACATATGGTTCAATTGGATTATACTAGGTATTTGTAAATGATCATTCGGAAGAGGCTTTTACATAATTTAGTGTTCCAGATTAATAATTGAATAATTTACCCAACTATGGTTTAACTACTTCATCTTTTAAATGATTTAGAATGATTCACAACCCTAGATCTTTAAGTCTTTTATTTTCCTTAGTATTTTCTTGTGTCTTTTATTTTTATTTATTTTGCAACGCCACATTCAACCAAACAAACAAACAATCTCTCTATTCTCTATTTAATTAGATATTTGTAAATAAATAGATTCAACAACATTAATAACAATAGTAGGAATTAAGTCCTCGTGGGATCGATATTTTTATACTACTTGAACGATACGTGCGCTTGCGTTATACGTGTGTGTTTACGCCGGTCAAGTTTTTGGCGCCGTTGCCGGGGACTTATTTTTCTTGAGTTATTAATTTTGAAGCTATCTAATTTACTTATATCTAATTTTCTTTATTATTATCTGTATTTTTTATTTCTTTCTTTTCCTTTTCAGGTGATTAAAAAATGGAACATTTTGAAAAATTACAAGCTTTACTAGAAGAAGATACACCCCAAATCCAGGAGCAACAGTATAGTTTTCTGAGGCCTGTTGTCCAACACAACAATTATCACTGGAATTCAGAATCAAGCAATTCTACATTTGCTCAACAGAATGAAATGGGGAGATGTGTAATTTGTGATGGCAACCACCCGAGCGATCAATGTATATACCTTTCAGAGTGGCAGAATTATTGGAATCATACAAGGTACGAAGAATCATCACATTTTCCATCTTATCCACCATCCATCTTCGATCTTCATCAAGAACCAGATCCATCAGAGGAATATCAGTTGAATGACATGCTCAAAGATTTGTTCGAGGAACGGGAAGCTCTATTTGAAGCACAAATTCAGAGTCAAGCAGCATATATACAAAGAATGACAGATCAAGTTAGACAATTAACAGAGAACCTGAATCACATATCTCACGGAGCAAATTCAAATACTACTGAAGAAGCCTTTCAATATCCTGAGATTCATCATGACATCATAACAGAGGATGAGGTTGAGCAGTATCAAGAATCAGAGGTTGACAATTTTGAAGCATGTATTTCACAGATGACAGATGAAGAGCTGAATACAGAAATTTTCAAATACATCTGTGAAGAAAATGTGGAGCAAGAACCAAAGCAAATGTCTGAACTTATCAAAGATCCAGAACATTCAGGAAAAACAATCGCTGTTTTGGGGAGTACAATTTAAAGATATCACACAGAAGTTTGACAGAATGGAAATTCCATTCCAAGTCAAGCACCATACAAGACCTCCTGATCTTCTTTCTTTCTTTTCAGGAATCACTGGAGCAACAAAGATCAAAAAGGTGGCACAAGCACTAAATGGGACAAAATTCTTTTTACCACCTTACCGTTGGAAGAGACCCTTCAAAAGCAACGCACATGGGAATGTCTTCAATCGGAAATCCAAAACGACGCTGAAACCGCCTTGACAAATGGATTTCAGTCACGTCTGGATGAAGACGAAAAATTTAGCGCTAGCTGGGAGGCAACCCATTTAACCAGGTATGATCTTCTAAACTCTTCTTTTACTGTTTAAAGACATTGGGGACAATGTCTCATTTAGGTTTGAGGGTGAGGAATAGTTAATAGTACTTGTTTATATTGTGTTTTTATTTTTGGACCAAAATTTTTCGAAAAATACAAAAAAAATTAAAAAATTAATAAAAACAAAGGGCATATTAAAGCTAGGTGATGGTTTGGTGTCTTCCTTCACTCACTACCTTTTTATAAGGAAAAGCTGTGGAGGCACCTAGATAATCATTCACTTGTAGCATGTTGTGACAGACTAGTTTGGAGGACTCGTTGTTTATTCCTGACAACAAGCGATAAGAGCATAAGGGGCTTGGGTATTTAAGTGAGCCTCGCTCCACCTTCCCTCTGGGGAATCTACAACGGGAAGTCCATTCGACAGTTAGTCACACACCATAAATTCGTTGGCACGTACCATAAGGTATAAAAAAGGTGCGTTCACTTGGTCGCTTGAACCCTTGAGTGGGGAGTCCTAGTTGTGAACAATCCTTCGTCAGCGAGAGCCTTTGAAAAAAAAACATGTAAATTATAGTTTTATGACTAGTAGAAATATGTGGTTGTTATGTTGACTAAAAAGATGAAATTGGTAAGAATAGATGTGTAAGGAATTTCCACTCCTGAGACGTATTTCAAACCTAATTCAAAACAAGTTAATTTTTGTTTATTCACTTTTGAATTATTAAATCTGTAAATTCTCCATTAAACTGACTAAAATGGATCTTCATATACTTAGTTGGTAGATATTATCAACATATATGGTAACATACGGACATAGGATAAAAATTGAAAAGATTGTAATATTCAGTGCTATAGTTTAATTGGAGAAGCATCTCAAAAAAAGTAATGGAGTAAAAAAAAAAAAACATATGAGATCCGAGTAATTAAGTCTGTAAGGGTATTTTAATACCTAATGCCCTAAAACCAACTGGTTTGGGAGTCATTGGCCCAAAGCTCGCTACATGGATCAAAAATGATGAAAAATTTATATATATGTATATATATCTGAAGTCTGAGTAATTAAGTCCTTAGGGGTGTCTTAACACCTGATGCCCTAAAGCCAACTGGTTTGGGAGTCACCGACCTAAAGCTCGCTACATAGATGGAAGATATTGTATATAAATAAAAAATAGAGAAAAAAAAATCAAAGAAAAAATCAGAAAAATCAAAAATTTATTCCATTACTACAAAAAGATGTGAATTCTGATAAAACTTTAGGACAAAAATACTCTCTTATCAACTGCACTTATGACCTTTGTGGGCAAAAATGAGTTGTTTAATATTTTGTTGGCTGTGTATATGAAGAATGATAAAAATAATCGGAGAATTTACTTATTTAGTAATTTAGAATGAACAAAACAACTAGTAAACTTGGAGTAGAAGTTTCACCTGATTAGTCACTAACTTCTTTATTCTCATTTCGCTTGTCTTTTTGCTTTTGTGTGCATTAGTTTCTCTACTTTTTTTTACTTTTGTAAAATGTTTGTGGGTATCATTGCTGTAAACCTTCATGAGACTACAACTCGTCCACTAGGGACACCTAGGGGTTTAAAGGCTTGTTGCATATGCTAAATGCAATCGTGATCTCTACGAAAGTGACTTAGTTAAAATTTTATTATGTTATTTTATTTTGCTCGAGGACTAGCAAAATGTTAGGTTTGGGGGTGTGATGAGTGATAAATGTATCACTATTTCTCACTCATTTAACTTAATATTTTGTATAGTTTCTTGAGTTTTGTGAATATTTTGATGTGTTTTGTGTTATTTTGTAGATAAATAAAGTTTCAGGACATTCTGGAGGTGATTTGAAGCAAAACTGTGAAATTTGGTGAAATTTGGCAAAAAGGGTATTTTGGTAATTTTGGACGTCCCGACACAAATTTTGGTAATTTTGGGCATTCCGACACCAAAATAAAGTTTCAAGATATCTGGAGGTGATTTGGAGCAAAATTGTGAAATTTGGCGAAAAGGGTATTTTGGTAATTTTGGGCATCCCGACACCGAGGGTATTTTAGTAATTTAACCACCATGTCACGTGTCAAAGATTCAACGAGCCGTCATTTTTAGCACACCATGCCACGTGTCGAAAATTCAGCGATCCAAAAAAAAAATAATAAAAAAATAAAAATCAGAAAAATAATAAAATAATAAAAATCAGAAAATAATAATAAAAAATTAGATTTTTTTGCCTATAAATAGATTTCGAATTTTTAGTTTCAAATGTACCTCTTCCTCTGAAATCCTTATAAATAAATTGAGAGTTCTTCATATTTTCTTCTTTTATTCAGTTATATTTACGCTTTGTAGTAGTAATTCTATTCTTCCATGAGGGAGTAACCTCACCATGCTGAGGTAATAATAAGGTAATACTTTTACTTTTGCTATTTAGATTAATCTCCCTTAAAATAATATATATAAACTATTTAAAATCTGAATTAATAAAGGATACCGCCATACTGGACGGTTTTTAATTTTTGTTCCGCCTTTATGGCTGGTTTATTTTAATTTGACTTAATCAGGATACCGCCATTCTGGACGGTTGGTTTAAAATATCACAAGATTATATATTATTTTATGGGAGATATCTAAATAGTGAATAGTATAAGTTAATTCCTTTTACCTTAGCATTTCTTTTTATTACTTTCAGCAATTTCATTTTATGTCTTTTAAGTTTTTATTAGTTTTAGCTATGTATTGTAACTAAATTAAATATCTAGGGTTGTGATAAAATCTAATATAACCGGTTTTAAAAGGGTTAGATTATAGTTTGAGTAATTTAAAAGAATTATTTGTTGAGTCATAACCTTAATGCCTTTTTATTAACTGATCACTAATAAAATTGATTAGGTAAACTTAAAATGAACTAGACATAGGGATTTTAAGTTTAAGACCTTAGTCTCAACAACCTACGATCTTCCTTAATGATAGATAACCCTTTTAATAGATTTCCTTACAGGATAGGAATATACCTGTCGGGCGGGGGGGTAGTCATAATTGGAACTCAATCTTAATGAATCTAGGTAATTTAATTGACATAGACATATGGTTCAATTGGATTATACTAGGTATTTGTAAATGATCATTCGGAAGAGGCTTTTACATAATTTAGTGTTCCAGATTAATAATTCAATAATTTACCCAACTATGGTTTAACTACTTCATCTTTTAAATGATATTAGAATGATTCACAACCCTAGATCTTTAAGTCTTTTATTTTCCTTAGTATTTTCTTGTGTCTTTTTATTTTTATTTATTTTGCAACGCCACATTCAACCAAACAAACAAACAATCTTCTATTCTCTATTTAATTAGATATTGTAAATAAATAGATTCAACAATTAATAACAATAGTAGGAATTAAGTCCTCGTGGGATCGATATTTTTATACTACTTGAACGATACGTGCGCTTGCGTTATACGTGTGTGTTTACGCCGGTCAAGTTTTTGGCGCCGTTGCCGGGGACTTATTTTTCTTGAGTTATTAATTTTGAAGCTATCTAATTTACTTATATCTAATTTTCTTTATTATTATCTGTATTTTTTATTTCTTTCTTTTCCTTTTCAGGTGATTAAAAAATGGAACATTTTGAAAAATTACAAGCTTTACTAGAAGAAGATACACCCCAAATCCAGGAGCAACAGTATAGTTTTCTGAGGCCTGTTGTCCAACACAACAATTATCACTGGAATTCAGAATCAAGCAATTCTACATTTGCTCAACAGAATGAAATGGGGAGATGTGTAATTTGTGATGGCAACCACCCGAGCGATCAATGTATATACCTTTCAGAGTGGCAGAATTATTGGAATCATACAAGGTACGAAGAATCATCACATTTTCCATCTTATCCACCATCCATCTTCGATCTTCATCAAGAACCAGATCCATCAGAGGAATATCAGTTGAATGACATGCTCAAAGATTTGTTCGAGGAACGGGAAGCTCTATTTGAAGCACAAATTCAGAGTCAAGCAGCATATATACAAAGAATGACAGATCAAGTTAGACAATTAACAGAGAACCTGAATCACATATCTCACGGAGCAAATTCAAATACTACTGAAGAAGCCTTTCAATATCCTGAGATTCATCATGACATCATAACAGAGGATGAGGTTGAGCAGTATCAAGAATCAGAGGTTGACAATTTTGAAGCATGTATTTCACAGATGACAGATGAAGAGCTGAATACAGAAATTTTCAAATACATCTGTGAAGAAAATGTGGAGCAAGAACCAAAGCAAATGTCTGAACTTATCAAAGATCCAGAACATTCAGGAAAAACATCGCTGTTTTGGGGAGTACAATTTAAAGATATCACACAGAAGTTTGACAGAATGGAAATTCCATTCCAAGTCAAGCACCATACAAGACCTCCTGATCTTCTTTCTTTCTTTTCAGGAATCACTGGAGCAACAAAGATCAAAAAGGTGGCACAAGCACTAAATGGGACAAAATTCTTTTTACCACCTTACCGTTGGAAGAGACCCTTCAAAAGCAACGCACATGGGAATGTCTTCAATCGGAAATCCAAAACGACGCTGAAACCGCCTTGACAAATGGATTTCAGTCACGTCTGGATGAAGACGAAAAATTTAGCGCTAGCTGGGAGGCAACCCATTTAACCAGGTATGATCTTCTAAACTCTTCTTTTACTGTTTAAAGACATTGGGGACAATGTCTCATTTAGGTTTGAGGGTGAGGAATAGTTAATAGTACTTGTTTATATTGTGTTTTTATTTTTGGACCAAAATTTTTCGAAAAATACAAAAAAAATTAAAAATTAATAAAAACAAAGGGCATATTTAAAGCTAGGTGATGGTTTGGTGTCTTCCTTCACTCACTACCTTTTTATAAGGAAAAGCTGTGGAGGCACCTAGATAATCATTCACTTGTAGCATGTTGTGACAGACTAGTTTGGAGGACTCGTTGTTTATTCCTGACAACAAGCGATAAGAGCATAAGGGGCTTGGGTATTTAAGTGAGCCTCGCTCCACCTTCCCTCTGGGGAATCTACAACGGGAAGTCCATTCGACAGTTAGTCACACACCAAATTCGTTGGCACGTACCATAAGGTATAAAAAAGGTGCGTTCACTTGGTCGCTTGAACCCTTGAGTGGGGAGTCCTAGTTGTGAACAATTCTTCGTCAGCGAGAGCCTTTGAAAAAAAAACATGTAAATTATAGTTTTATGACTAGTAGAAATATGTGGTTGTTATGTTGACTAAAAAGATGAAATTGGTAAGAAATAGATGTGTAAGGAATTTCCACTCCTGAGACGTATTTCAAACCTAATTCAAAACAAGTTAATTTTTGTTTATTCACTTTTGAATTATTAAATCTGTAAATTCTCCATTAAACTGACTAAAATGGATCTTCATATACTTAGTTGGTAGATATTATCAACATATATGGTAACATACGGACATAGGATAAAAATTGAAAAGATTGTAATATTCAGTGCTATAGTTTAATTGGAGAAGCATCTCAAAAAAAGTAATGGAGTATAAAAAAAAAAAACATATGAGATCCGAGTAATTAAGTCTGTAAGGGTATTTTAATACCTAATGCCCTAAAACCAACTGGTTTGGGAGTCATTGGCCCAAAGCTCGCTACATGGATCAAAAATGATGAAAAATTTATATATATGTATATATATCTGAAGTCTGAGTAATTAAGTCCTTAGGGGTGTCTTAACACCTGATGCCCTAAAGCCAACTGGTTTGGGAGTCACCGACCTAAAGCTCGCTACATAGATGGAAGATATTGTATATAAATAAAAAATAGAAAAAAAAAATCAAAGAAAAAATCAGAAAAATCAGAAAATTTATTCCATTACTACAAAAGATGTGAATTCTGATAAAACTTTAGGACAAAAATATTACTCTCTTATCAACTGCACTTATGACCTTTGTGGGCAAAAATGAGTTGTTTAATATTTTGTTGGCTGTGTATATGAAGAATGATAAAAATAATCGGAGAATTTACTTATTTAGTAATTTAGAATGAAACAAAACAACTAGTAAACTTGGAGTAGAAGTTTCACCTGATTAGTCACTAACTTCTTTATTCTCCTTCGCTTGTCTTTTTGCTTTTGTGTGCATTAGTTTCTCTACTTTTTTTTACTTTTGTAAAATGTTTGTGGGTATCATTGCTGTAAACCTTCATGAGACTACAACTCGTCCACTAGGGACACCTAGGGGTTTAAAGGCTTGTTGCATATGCTAAATGCAATCGTGATCTCTACGAAAGTGACTTAGTTAAAATTTTATTATGTTATTTTATTTTGCTCGAGGACTAGCAAAATGTTAGGTTTGGGGGTGTGATGAGTGATAAATGTATCACTATTTCTCACTCATTTAACTTAATATTTTGTATAGTTTCTTGAGTTTTGTGAATATTTTGATGTGTTTTGTGTTATTTTGTAGATAAATAAAGTTTCAGGACATTCTGGAGGTGATTTGAAGCAAAACTGTGAAATTTGGTGAAATTTGGCAAAAAGGGTATTTTGGTAATTTTGGACGTCCCGACACAAATTTTGGGCATTCCGACACCAAAATAAGTTTCAAGATATTCTGGAGGTGATTTGGAGCAAAATTGTGAAATTGGCGAAAAGGGTATTTTGGTAATTTTGGGCATCCCGACACCGAGGGTATTTTAGTAATTTAACCACCATGCCACGTGTCAAAGATTCAACGAGCCGTCATTTTTAGCACACCATGCCACGTGTCGAAAATTCAGCGATCCAAAAAAAAAATAATAAAAAAATAAAAATCAGAAAAAAAATAATAAAATAATAAAAATCAGAAAAATAATAAAAAATTAGATTTTTTTGCCTATAAATAGATTTCGAATTTTTAGTTTCAAATGTACCTCTTCCTCTGAAATCCTTATAAATAATTGAGAGTTCTTCATATTTTCTTCTTTTATTCAGTTATATTTACGCTTTGTAGTAGTAATTCTATTCTTCCATGAGGGAGTAACCTCACCATGCTGAGGTAATAAGGTAATACTTTTACTTTTGCTATTTAGATTAATCTCCCTTAAAATATAATATATAAACTATTTAAAATCTGAATTAATAAAGGATACCGCCATACTGGACGGTTGGTTTAATTTTTGTTCCGCCTTTATGGCTGGTTATTTTAATTTGACTTAATCAGGATACCGCCATTCTGGACGGTTGGTTTAAAATATCACAAGATTATATATTATTTTATGGGAGATATCTAAATAGTGAATAGTATAAGTTAATTCCTTTTACCTTAGCATTTCTTTTTATTACTTTCAGCAATTTCATTTTATGTCTTTTAAGTTTTTATTAGTTTTAGCTATGTATTGTAACTAAATTAAATATCTAGGGTTGTGATAAAATCTAATATAACCGGTTTTAAAAGGGTTAGATTATAGTTTGAGTAATTTAAAAGAATTATTTGTTGAGTCATAACCTTAATGCCTTTTATTAACTGATCACTAATAAAATTGATTAGGTAAACTTAAAATGAACTAGACATAGAGATTTTAAGTTTAAGACCTTAGTCTCAACAACCCACGATCTTCCTTAAGGATAGATAACCCTTTTAATAGATTTCCTTACAGGATAGGAATATACCTGTCGGGCGGGGGTAGTCATAATTGGAACTCAATCTTAATGAATCTAGGTAATTTAATTGACATAGACATATGGTTCAATTGGATTATACTAGGTATTTGTAAATGATCATTCGGAAGAGGCTTTTACATAATTTAGTGTTCCAGATTAATAATTCAATAATTTACCCAACTATGGTTTAACTACTTCATCTTTTAAATGATATTAGAATGATTCACAACCCTAGATCTTTAAGTCTTTTATTTTCCTTAGTATTTTCTTGTGTCTTTTTATTTTTATTTATTTTGCAACGCCACATTCAACCAAACAAACAAACAATCTCTCTATTCTCTATTTAATTAGATATTTGTAAATAAATAGATTCAACAATTAAACAATAGTAGGAATTAAGTCCTCGTGGGATCGATATTTTTATACTACTTGAACGATACGTGCGCTTGCGTTATACGTGTGTGTTTACGCCGGTCAAATACCCCGTGAACTTACCATGTAGCCCAGAAATTTTCCTGAGGCTACCCCGAATGCACACTTCTCTGGATTGAGCTTTCAACTGTGTTTCCTCAAGAGTTCGAAAGTTTTCTTCAGGTCGGCCACATGGTCTCTTGGTTCTCCGGACATTGTTATCATGTCGTCGACATATACCAGCATGGTTGTGCCGATGAGCGGTTTGAAGATTTTGTTCACCAGTCTCTGGAAAGTCGCCCCTACATTCTTTAATCCGAAAGGCATCACTTTATAACAGTACAGTCCTTGGTCAGTGATAAAGGTGGTCTTCTCCTCGTCCGTATGGTGCATCTTGACTTGATTGTACCCCGAGAAAGCGTCCATGAAGCTTAGCAGCCCTTGGCAGGCTGTTGTGTCTACCAGTTGGTCTATATTTGGGAGGGGAAAGCTGTCTTTTGGACATGCTTTGTTGAGGTCGGTGAAATCTACGCACATTCTCCACTTTCCGTTAGATTTTTTCACCAATACTACGTTGGACACCCATTCTGGGTATTTTACTTCCCGGATGAAACCGGCTTTCAGCAATTTTTCCACCTCGGCCGCTACTGCTCCGCACCGCTCCTGGTTGAATATTCTCCTCTTCTGTTTTACTGGTTTGTGTAACGGGTTCACTGCTAAGCGATGGCTTACGAATTTTGGGTCGATTCCGGGCATGTCATCATGTCCCCATGCAAAAACGTCGGGGTACCCTTGTAGACATTCCAACAAGTCTTTTCTTAGGGCCTCGTCTAGACTTCCCCCTATTTTTATGCTTTTCTTTGGCCCGAATAGCTTTACTTCTTCTAATTCTTCGGCTGCTCCGAGCCGTGCAGCTTTATCGGGCCGAGGAGCAGGGTCTTTCCTCGTGTTCTTGTCGTCCTCGTCTCTCTGTCTCTTTTTGGTGCCTCTTTCCACGCAGAGGGTCTCTCGCGAGTAAGTGGCAAAACAACTGCGGGCTATCTTCTGGCTTCCGCATATGATCCCGATCCCTTCCCGTGTGGGGAACTTCAATTTCAAGTAATAACAGGACATTGCGGCCTTGGTTTTCATCATGAAGGGGCGGCCGACAATGACTTGATAACTGCTCATGCAGTCTACTACAGTGAAGTTTATCATGATTGTTCGGGTTTTGGGGGCGGCTCCGATTGTCATTGCTAGTTGAATTCTTCCCAGCGGGACGACCGTTGATCCCCCGAAACCGTACAGGGGGGTGATGTCTTTGGTTAGAGCTGTGCATTCTACCCCCAGGCTCTCCAAAGTTTCTTTGGAAATTATGTCTACTGCGCTCCCGGGGTCCACCAAGATTCTGTCCACTTCTGTGCCGCCGATTGTTGCTTTGATCATTAGTGAGTCGTCATGGGGGAAACTTACCCCCTGGGCGTCTTCATCGGTGAACATAATGGGTGTCGACCGATTTCCTCGCAGGTTTGGGATTTTTTCTGTTTTTAGCACCTCTGTCCCCCGTGCTCGGTTGTAATTCTTTCTCGACCGGTTAGAGTCCCCGGCCAGCGTTGCCCTCCTGCGATGACGTTCACCTCTCGATTCCTTGCCCTTTGTCTGGCGGCCATGATCTTGTGGTCGATGTAATTGTTCAGGTACCCGTTCCGGGCCAGGTCCTCCATTTGTTCCCGCAGGTCCTTGCATTCATCGGTTGTGTGCCCTTTTAGATTGTGGTGCAGGCAGTAGGATCTTTTGTTTTTTCTGTCTGGGGGAAACCTCCTGAGGTCGGGCTCTATTAAGAGGCCTTTCTCCCGTATCTCCATGATGATTTCCCCTGGCGGCTTGCTTAGGGGAATATATGCTTCCTCTGGGACCACATGGTTTACTTGAGTTGCGGGCATTTTGCTTTGATCCTTTTGTGCCATTGGTTTGAACTCTCTGGGTCTTGGATTGTACTTCCGGAATTCTCTCTCCGGTCGCCGATGGTCTTCTCTCCTGGTTACCCTTTCTCTGGCGGTTGTCCCTCTCCAGGATACTTTCTCCTCGCTTTCTAGTAGGACGTACTTCCTGGCCACCTCCAGTACAGTAGCGTAGTCCGGTGTCTCGTGGATCCTCAGGTGGGTCTATAGTTTCCCGACCCTTAGGGCCCCTTTCAGGCTTTCCAGGGCTTCCTGGGATTCGTACCCTCCGACCTCGAGTACAGTGTTGTGATATCTTTCAATGAAGCTTTTCAATGTTTCGTCGTCTCCTTGTTTCATGAGCCTTAGTTCTCCTATTGTTTTTTTAGGGGTGCATGCTCCTTTGAAATGCCGGATAAACGACTTCTTAAGTTGGGAGAAGCTCTGAATGCTCATCGGGGCCAGACTTATATACCATAGGATGGCAGGTCCCCCTAAAGTTAAGGGAAATACTTTGCATATGGCGTCGCCCGTTACCCCCCTGTACTTCCATTAGGAGGACAAAGTTTTCAATGTGGGATTTTGGGTCGGAGTGGCCTTTGTATGGTGCCATGGTCGGCATGTTAAATCGCTTCAGAAACTGTGCTGCCTTTATTTCTTCCGTAAGGGGAGACCCCTCTTCCTCGCCTCGGGTGTCTCCCGCCCCGATCTTAAGGCCTTCTCCCCATCTGGTCATCTATTTTCTCAACCAAGATTTTATTTCACGGGTTGTGCCCCCGTGCCGCCTTCTGTGTTCTTCTGTTCGCCTGTCGCCCCGGGCGTGGCGTTCTTTGAACTCAGAGGTCTCTTGTACGTCTTCGTTATACTTTCTATCCTCCCTCTTGGAGTTGTAAAAAGTCAGAGGAGGGGTCGGATGATTGTTCCTCCTCTTCTTATTCCCATGTGTCTTCTGATCTTCCTACCACCGCAGATCTTATCCCATAGGGGCCTCTCTTTCTGGGTCCCTCGTCTTCGCTTACATCTGCTACTCTTTTCCCTCTTTCCCTCCTCTGTCCGGTCTCGGTTTCAGTTTTCTCGTTGTTTGCTCATTCCATTCTTTCTAGTCGATCCATCATAGACCTCATGCCATCTTCCATTTTTCTCATCCAGTCTATTGCCGGACCTCCTGGTTGGTGATTTCCGTCCTCCGCCATTTGTCTTATCACGTGAACTGCTTTTCGTGAAGTTCCCCACAGACGGCGCCAACTGTTGACGGTGGATTTTGGTCTCAAGGTAATATTGGAATATCACTCCCGAGGAAATCCTCCTCCAACTGTGAATTTGTTTGG
Source organism: Zanthoxylum bungeanum (assembly GCA_019454045.1). Lineage (NCBI taxonomy): Eukaryota > Viridiplantae > Streptophyta > Magnoliopsida > Sapindales > Rutaceae > Zanthoxylum > Zanthoxylum bungeanum. The sequence goes on along the minus strand of SKCR01024900.1, from coordinate 439,480 downwards.
TTATGGGGGACCAAAGGCAAATTTAGCGGAAAACAAGAAAATACGCCAATCAGACAAGGTGATTTAACGTGGTTCGGTGGATTTTGGGATCCGACCTACGTCCACGGGCAAGAACGGGATGGTGCTTTTATTACTCAAATATACGCCTTGAGTCTCCTCTTTGCTTTTACAAATTAGAGCTTGATGATTCTAATCTCTCACTCTTGTGATGGTTTTTTTTAGATGATCCATTACACATGCTCTACCCTTCTATTTATAATAATACAGAAATCAGATTCCTATTTGTCTAAGAAATCCTATTTGAACCCAATCTTCTCTTCTTGTAGGGTTTCCTGATCCGGTATTGCCTTCTTCTTTAGTACTCCCTTTTGGATTCTGACTCTTTCTCCTTGCGAAAGTAGGATATCTTCCTTATCTTATCCATAAGAATGGGGTGCTGTTGTCTTGAACACGGTCCATTGTCCGGTCGGTTTTAATGAGGTCGGCCATGACAATCTTTTATGCTGAGAGTGCTCTTGCCGACATCTCTAGTGCTCGGTCATCCGAACCAAAGTGGTCGGTCTTCACATGAACTGGTCGGGTCGGCTAGATGATCTCAGCCAGACAGAGAATTTACCCTTTTGTCCTTGTCGTGCTGCCTTAAATGTTGTAGCGCCTGAAAACACCATCAACACCCTTAATCCAATTTTGTTGGACGATAATGAGGATTACAACAAATGGTTGACTGAGAAATTAGATGATAATTTTGAAATGGACGATGATTTAGTTTTTGATAAACTTACAAGATATATATGAAGAGGAGCTAGAACATGAAAATTTAAGCAATATAGAAGAAGATGATGCATTATCCATGGATAATGATAATTTTCTTGAACTATACATATTTTGTTAGGAATATGATGATATGTTTCTTTTAACTAGATATTTTATAATTATATTTGTTATTTTAATTATTTTCTTAAATTTGAAGTTTTTAATTATGCATATTTTGTCAAGTATTATGATTTTAACGAGTAGATTTAATATAAAAGTGGACTATATATCAAAATATCACTATCTATTTTATTTTTTTACATTTACAAGTTAATGATACATATATTATAAATTTAAAATTATTATTAATAGACGTGCGACTCCCTCTCTTTTCTGGCTCTGATTGCGCCTCTCTCTTTTCCAAAGATGGCTGCAATATTTTGTACTGGTCTCTCATTGATCCGACTAATTTTGCTTTAGCTTGGAACTCAATTAAAGTTGCAGCTAACACAACACAACATGAAAGATCTTCACAAAAAATCTCTTCAGCTCAGGTCTCCAAATATTTTCAGCATTATAATGCTCAGGATAATGAAATTTTTCATTTTAAAAAAGATATCCAATGCGCAATCTAAGGCACCTATAAAATTTAAAAACCTAGGAAATATCAAAATCTAAAAATGGAAAATAACTCTTTTTCTATTTTTTATTCAAAATTGTAAATCAGATACTAGCCTCTTCAGTTCAGGTCTCCAAAATGTTTCCGCATGCATCATCTCGGAAGAACGAAAGTATTATAAAATCATCCTCAGAGGCAGTTTAAATAAAACAATTTTTTTTTTTGGAATCGTAAAATAACTCGACTGTCACAAGCTCTTACACGAAAGATATTCTTTGGATTCGAACCAGTAACTTAAGATGAAATCCTCAATCATACGTCAAAGGACAATAAAATAAAACGCTAGTTTGAAAACAAGAAAATGTTACATAAAACTCAAAATTAAAAACCCAAAACGGAGCATAAAAATGTAAATAAAATAATCTGACATATGAAGCATAGGGATAAAAACATAAAAGAGAAATGAAAAAAAAAAAAAAAAACCAGAAATAGTCTCTTCAGTTCAGGTCTCCATATGTATTCCGCATGATTATATTCTCAGTAGAACGAAAGTTATTATATTTAAACATCATCAGAGACATTAAAAAAAAAATTCTACTATTAGACTTTTTTCTTCTATAGCAACATCAGTAAGTACATGAAACATTGAAAGGTAAAAGAAAGGTACTTGACTCCAACTCCGACTCCGGTGGATGATGAGGGTACCAACTGTCCGATCTGAAGTTGATGGAAGCCTGGAGGGAGATTGCTCCTTTGCTCCTTTTTATAGCAAGAGATTCCGAAAACCCTAACCTTGAACTAGGGTTTTATTTCTGGGCTTGTTTTCTTGTTGGGCTCAATTAAGCCCAGCCCATTAATGACTGTTTTATTGAAACAAAACTAAAAATGTTAAAAGGGACAAATTATCATTAAAATAATTCATTGGTAAAAAAACTAAAGCGTCATTATTTTAATGTGATTTTATCTCTGTTTTGTCCTAATTTAATTTCTATATCATTGCATATCTAAAGAAAATATTAATTATTATCAGCGGCGGAATTATGTATAAGGGATAGAATTAATTTTTTATTGAATAATTTACTTTTTACTCTATGAGTTCAAGTCGTTACAAGAATTCATGGTAAGTGAGCTTTTTTCTAATGTAGGCTTAAGTTTAAAATTTCTTTATTATGATCTTAATCTATGGTAGAGATGGTCATATAGGTCACCATATGATTGCACGACACAGATACAATAAGGATTTTTCATATTAGGGTTGATAAAAATTAACATGATTAATTAAATAGGGACATCGAAACATTTATTAATCGTGTGATTCCCACCTCAACACGTTTATCCGTTTATTACACGAATAATATTCTTGTAATCGTGTGAACACGACATAATTATTCATTTACATTATGATTATTTGTTTATCCGTAACTAATAATATTCGTATAATCATCTCAATATTACATTATTACCCTTTATAACCAATTTATGACACAAAAATTCAATACATAGAGGAACAAAAGTAATAATTCTACCAGCACATTTACACATAAAGTTTACAGAACGCCCAAATTTTTTTTTATCTCAATCCAAAGAAAAAGCTCCGTTGCAGTACCTGCATAATTCATCAAAACAAATTGCAAATTTATCTTCAGTTCATTTGAAATCTCCTTTCAACTTGGCAACTTGTTGAAAAAAAAAAAGTAACACATTAAGAAATTTAATAATTGATTGTTAACATATCACAAATGCTCTTGAATTAAACATTCATTTGAAAATTACGACAGAAATACACTACCTGTTGCTAAATTTCTCGACAGCATCAGAGGCGTAAAGAAGCGTTTCACTGGCTTTTTCTAGAACCATATAAAGCTCCTTCCCTCTGGTAATTCGAGCAATAGCCCAAGCATTATTTTTTACTCTTATGCTTACTTCCAAATCTTTCTCGCAATCGGCGTTATCCCATTTGGCTCGCCTTTTTTCCAAATCTACCTCTTCTCTGAGCTTGCTCAAGGCAAGTAATGATTCCTGCCATGCCATCACACAATTAATAAACCAACTTAAACATTTTATATCATCTCAAAGAAATTCTTCTGCGGATAGGTAATGGGCTCCAGCATCATATTTTACATGGTAGTGCTGCTAGTGCGGCTAGTTAATTACAATGACAGAAGAAAATAGCATGGATCGGATCCAATCTCATATGTTAAACAAGACAAATATATTGTCAAAAAGAAACACTATGGAGTGTGCTTTACCTTTGTTAAAGTAGTAACTTTTCCTGGCGGAGAAGCCCTTGATGTATTTCTGTCACCATCTACGAGTAAGTATCGATAACCACTGACATGATATGCATTCTCGCCACCCCATCCTTTTGATAGTTTCTCTTCAACTTTTAATATCTTTAGTGATGCCTGATACAGACAAGAAAGAAGCACTAACTATGGTTTTAAACCTCAATGAAGACTATTCTACTCTCAACAAAATAGAAAGAATACTGAAAAATTGCAAATAAGTAATAGCAAAAAGCAATCAATCAGCAAGAGACATGTTTCAAGTTGGCATACAGCTGACTGCATGAACTTAGTATAGAGACATAGTTGGCTTCCAAAGAGACATCTAACTATTGACGAAAGTTATAAATCAATCCTACAGCAACTACATTTGAAATCAAAACAGCATGATGCTAAAAGTTCAAAAAACTTGGTTTAAAGAAAACACTACCAATCTTTCTCAAAAAAAAAAAGAAGAAAAAAGAAAACACTACTAATCTACCGTCGATTTGTGAATGGCAATATATCAAGAAATAAAGACTTCCATGATGCAAACACAGCATACATGTATTTGTTTTCTTGAAAAATGAAAGTGAATAAATTAACACAAATAAAAAAAAATGTAAATCCACTTATATATTGGCCAATATAATTCCGATGAAGAAGAAACAAAATCACAAACACATATTGCAGCTAAAATAAACTATCGTTCACTGAAAAATAAACTTTAATCAGAATTGACATTAATATATACAAAATAAAACATATCTTAACACACCATCATTTAGAGAATGAATTAAACAGGACTTGTAGCAAACCACACTAACTGGATGTCAATGATCGTAGAAATGACAGTGCTTACAAGAAGGATAAACATTGTGCTTTAGCACAGAAAAGTAGGGAACTCACATTTTCAAGAACTTGCTGCTTTACCACAGAAACACCTTGCTCTCCGTTAAGGATGGAGGAAACGGGAATGAGAAGGATTAAAGTAAGACTTTTATACTGATAAGGACAGAGATACATTGCCTCCTCAGTCTGCTGAAGCCAAATTGTTGGGGTGGCACAAACTAAGCTACCCGCATCAACACCCCATATATCAGTGACAAGAAAACCATCCTTCCCATTGTACCACTTACCATGCTGTAAGGCCCGTGTAACATGATTACCGTTTTCCCCACCATGTGAGGTATCGGTTGAATGATAAATTTGTTCTGAAACAGGACCAGAGTGGGCCAAGGTAGACCCTGACACGAAATGAGATGAGGTAATTCCTCTGCGTAAATAGGACCAGGAACTTACTCCAGAAGATAGAGCATGTGGGCTTAACCTTTGAACGGCATATGTAAATAAGTTTATGGTGTCATCCTGACAAAAAGAATTTCATGGAGATTAGTGTTTATGACAAACCACCAATGGACCCTATCAATATTCTGTCCGAAGAAATTCAATTGTTAAGGATCTCTTCAATTTCAAGGATAATAAGGATTGACATATAATATGATAGATACTGTCAACTCAATTGGGCTTAGGAGATCAAACCATACAGGAGAAAGAGTTGTGGACACCAGAAGGTCATGAAATAAAATCATTGAGTAGCCGGATGTGTTTCCAGCACAGGATTCCAGTACCCTGACAAGAGACTGTAAATATGAAATGCAATTATCAGAACTATTTACCAACAAGAAATCAAACATTCCACTTATAAGCCAAAAGATTTAGAATGTATCATGTTAGCACATATTGTTATGCTTCAATCTGTCAATCATGTATCAAAAGAACAATAAAATAAACATGAAGTAATCACTAGGAAAATTTTGTTTGAGAAAGTATGAAGTTTTTAAACTTAAGTCCTTAAGAGTTGACAAAAAAATGACTAAAAGGTTGCTTGTTTTCTATTTGAAGTTTAAATATGACTCAACTATAGACATGAATTCCGAAGACAAACCTGAACTTCAATGGCAGCCTCCCGCCCCACGGTCAGCATTTGTACAGTTCCACGCTCCTTCAAACAGTCACGGAATGATGGTAATTGGAGTTTCTTCCCGACAAGAAAATCTGCCTCAAGGAGAAAAGTTACATATGTAATGAGATATAGCAACTTCAGCAGTAATTAGGTAGAAAATGTCCAATGGAAGCCATTTGAAACAACAACTTCAGCATTACCCCAGCAGTACTCATCTAAGGAAGACCATTTTCGGAATGCTGACAATTAGTGACTTAACAATGAAATATGTTGAACCAAAGACAGTAGAACAATGATTTAGTGTAATTTCAGAAGCCATTTGATTGGAGAATCACTTACCACTTAGATAATCCATGATGAAAGGGTACAAATGAGATCGGATTAGTCCACCACTAGGGTCTTTCTCAAGCATTGCTCTTATAGATCCATAAAACATCACAAAAAGAGAGTGAACTTCCTTAAGAACCTTGCGCAATGCATCAATGCGCCATATGGCATATGAATTCTTACCTTTCTCCACTACCTTCAAGAAGTTAAAGAACTGGTTAGATTCCCAAAGAACATAGTTACAGATTGATCAAGACATAGATGTATTTACCTTAATCATACACAAAATGTAAAGTATTTAAGTGCTTGTTTTGGTAAGGCTTCTCTACTGGCCAAAAGTACCATTTTAGGGCCAAAAGCTCTTTCAGTTTTTTTGTGTCATTTGATATTGTAACTTGAGTAGAGTTTTTGGTGATTAAAAAAACTATTTTGCCTCTACTGAGAAAAGTTCAAATTTTGGACTTTTGGGGATAGAGGTTGTAGAGCTTTTTTAAAGAGTTAAATAGTCTAAATACCCTCATTTTACTTCACAATATTATTTAATTCTTTTCATAACATAACTTTAAAAAGTTATCTGTTAAATTAGTTTTACAACTTTTAATAAAGCTCTCATTGATAACCAAATAACTAAAATCTTTTTATTAAAAACTCCACTTGTAAAAGCTCTACCAGTAAAAGTTCTAATTGAAAAAGTTCTATTTGAAAACCAAACGAGCCCAAGTAACTTATAATTCCCTATAGGCTGTTAGCAGTTTTATATTTGTTCCAAATATGAGTTGAATTTAGAGCAAACTGCAAACTGAATTTATAATAAAAGCGGCTAATAAAAATTAATTTTCCTAGAGTATAATGTCCAAAGAAAGGACCAACTCAAGAATTCAAGAGACAAAACATTCAAAAACAAAAAGGCAATAAAACAAAGATCAGGATATGTGTATAGAGAGAATATTTCACCCTCGTTATCATCATGTAAAGAGTACGTGATCAGAGCAGTAATCATAGTAATTGAGCAAACGGTTAAAAGGAAACGGATATCATACCATGACCATCCAGATATCTGTTTCTGCCTCATAGAAAACATGAGAGTGCCTCTCCGCTTCTATGACCTCACATGCAGCCTCTGGTGAGAAAATTCTGCATAAAGCTAATTTTATATGCCTCAAAACAACCAAATTACTTAAATTATGGGCTGCTTGAACAAAATACAGGATCAAAATCTTTTCAATTTGTTTTCAAAGAAAAAATTAAAGAGATCATATACCGACTAGAACTGATGATAGCAAAAAAACATGTATTAGACCAGTGAGACTACTAGCATTGAGGGAAACAAAAAAGGAAGAAATCCTTCATAGAATTCAACCAAAAAATAATTAACATTATATTTTTGGACAGATAGATATCAAGCTTCTAGTGCTTTTCCTCTCATTCTCCTTTTCTTTTCTACATTCAATCTTTAATTATGACTTATTGGAAAATCTCAAAAAATGACAAACCTCACGAGTTTTAGCATAAACACAGCTTTAAACAGTATGCGTAACAAACCCAAGCATACAACATATTAACATCTTTTAAATACCAATGAAATTTTACATGATACATCATCTCCTGACAAGAAATGCTACGTAGAAACAAGAAACAAATTCATACATATATCTGTTTTTCACTCGATAAAATCAAATAAACCGGTCTTTACAATGAATCACAAAATATCATAAGTGCTAACACTCAAGGAAAACTAAATCATTTTAAAATGTCCTTAGCTCTTGTTCACTATTTCTATAATCAAGGTGGCCACTGACCTTGTAAAAGTGATAAGTCCTTCACTTAGACCTATCACAGAAAGTTGTGTTGAAAAGGACAAATCAGCAGGAAAGAAAAACAAAATCTTGTCCAGCTCCTGCCCTTCATTTTGTCCCCTTCTCAAGTCAAATATGCATAACTGCATGCCCTCACTGGTAGTGCTAGCTGATGCCAAACCCATTAGTTTTTCCAATTCATAAACCTTGAGAAGAAAACAGAGAAAATGTGATACCACATAAGAGAAACAGATTACTAACAATCTCATTAGTCAGAAATATTAAATAGATTACAAAAATACAAAACATGAGAATATGATCTTGAAATCTTCAGCTCCCGCAATACGTTTTCCAAACTGGTATATAAGATGTAAAAGAACTACAAATTGTAATAAACTTAAGGGTTCCAAAGTACACAATACGACCACTCGTAAACTCACAAAATGATCAATAACATTCAATCTTCAGCGTCTCTTTTAACAAGAAAATCACCTTAAATGAAAACTGAAAGTCCGCTAACAGAAGCAAATTTCAAATACGACGCAAACACTACACCAAGAAAAAGCTGTTTTTTCAGTAAAATGTTAGGAACCCAATCACAAGTAAAATGGAAGCTCCATATTCGCTTTAGCTTTTGGAACTTTTTTTTATTTATATGATAATTACACTTAAACTGATCAACTTATGCTAAAGATAAATGAATCTCAGTTAATATACAAGCAAACCCATAAAATCAAATGATTCAAAGAACGTATATAATAGTTCATAAGAGCAGTTAAAAAAAAACCCTGATTCATTTCTATGATATTAGGATTCAATAGACAATAAACTTACTGGGAATGATTTGGCAAATCGAAAAACGGAATGCCGTCAGATTGATTCGGTCATAAAAATCGAAGCAGAGTTTTTTTTCTTAGAATTTGAAAGGTAGGTACTGTCCATTTCAATTGGTGGTTGCACCCAATTCTAGTCGGGTATAATTCGGGTCCATTTAGATTCGACCCAAATATGATATTGACCCGCCCATGTACAAGGCCCGTAACTGTTAATCACAAGAGTGATATTAAGCCCCCACTTATAATCTCACTATACTCGGATTTTAAATACATTATATTTATAATTTTATTTTCAAATAAAATAATCTAAAGGGGCTTGAATGTAGGGGTGGCAATTTGGGTCAAGATTCGTTTATTCGTTCGATTCGATTCACTTTAAAGCGAATACGGGTTTGAAAAAATGGATTCGTTTAATAAATGGGTCAATTCGATTCGATTCGTTTATTAAACGAATTGAATACGAATTTAAGCTCATTGATTCGTTTATTCGTTTAGGATTCATTTATTATTTTTATTTACTAGTTTTTGTTAATTTTCAATCAATATTCGAGAAATTATAGCTAATTATGATAGAAAAAAATAATATTTTCGATATTTGGTGAGATATTTTTAGTAAATATATTAATTACATATTTCATATGTATATATTTATGAAGAATTAATGTAAATCAAGTGTGGTAAATTATTTTATTAGATAATATCATTAACTAAACGAATAAACGAATATTCGTATTCGATTCGTTTATTAAACGAATCGAATACGAATCCTGATATTAGGATTCGTTTAATAAACGAATCGAATACGAATCTATCACATTTTGATTCGATTCGTTTAGGATTCGATACAAATTCGATTCGTTGATTCGTTTTGACACCCCTACTTGAATGTTACTCAATCTGTGGTGGTTCGCCGGAAAGTTTCTTTCGGTGAATCAATCGGCAGCATCTCTTTTCTTCTTTTCTTTTTATTTTTTTAATTTTTTTTAATTTTTTGTGGATTTTATTTATTGGGTCTGTTGATATGTGGATTCACTCTTTGTGGTGGTAGATTTTCAATATTTGTGTTGCCCTTATGTTTTTCTGTGTTTTGCAGGAATAATAATATTTTCTTTAACATACAAAAGATTTGAGGCATCCAAAATGGATATAATTTTGCGGGCAAAGAATGAAGTTCTATTTATATAATGCTTTTCCGGGATGTTTGTACAGTCTTATATATCTATTTTTGTTATGTATTAAATTATTTGTATGTTGTTGTAAAAGTTTTATATACAATGTATGTATCATGTTGGTTCACTTATAGTTAGAAATATGTGGTCACCGACGTTGTGTTAAGGTTGAGGTAGATACATTATGATCATGTAATTCCTCGTACTTAATACATAAGTGATTATAGGTGTAAATATGTACTTATGCTGATTATGATATACATAAATTATTTTTATTAATTGGATTTTATCCTAACTTAGCTTGAGTCTTATGATATCCTAAATTAGTATTCGAGTTTTTATGTCCGTATAATTACATTGTGATATTTTTATATATGAATGAAAAAAAAAACAGTGCTTTCGGTTCCATAGCAGCCGACCTTTCAATTTTTATTCATCAGAAAAGAAAAGTTACATGCAGTTGTTTCTTCACTTCAAATTGAGTATAATTTTGTATCTTGATGAATGAGTAATCTTCAAACCTTTTCTATCTCTCATTTTTTAAAAAAAATTTATGTCTTCAAATTTTTTCTTTTGTCATTTGCGGGTGATTAAATTGTGATGATGAGTATTGTTTAATATAGAGTTTGATAAATTTATAAATTAACTTATATTTTCACTATAATATTTATTAGTTAGTTTACACTTTCAATCAATACTCACTATCAAATTGTGTCTATATAACTTGAAAAATAGAATGTAGTAGCGGTGATGATAAATTAGGAAATAAATAGGTTTGAGTTAGAAATTTAATTAAATTAATTATTTAAGTATAATACTTTTACAAATGGAATTTAGTGAGATAAAACATTAAAACATGGGGTTCAAATGCATTTAATGGTACTATATATATATATATCACGTGTTGTACCTATAGTCTTCAACGGGCGTAATTTGGTGATGTAGGGTTCATGATCTCGCATTGAGGTATTAGGTTTGAATTCAGATAGTGTATTTTTTGTAAAAACCTGAGACATCAGAGATTTTACTTATTCCGTTTAAGTTCAGAAAAAATGATTTAACGGTGATATTTTCAACGATTTAAAAAAAAAATATGGATATCTATAAATGTCATTGTTGACTTCCAAATGATGCATCTTTGTGAACCTTGGACGAAAAGCATACAAAGATACGATGATGCTAGATTCGCAATAAGAAATTTGATAACCTGAAAAAAAAAATATATATATTTAGTAGAAAAATTATATTTCTAGTTAAAATGACATTTTATTTATATTTCTAGTCAAAATGACATTTTATATAATTTATCATTTTACTATTGACATGATTACTTTGTAACACCAAAAATTGGTATATTATTTTAGAGATATAATATTACTAAATTACAATGAAAATTTATGAAAATAACTTATAATTTTTCCATTTTTGACAAACAACGATACTCCAGTTCAAATTCTCAAACTTTCATAACCAATAAACTTTCGGGACAGCTTTATCCTTATAATTCAAAATCTTCAAAATCAAACCCTAACTTTTAACTGACGGCGGAGTTTTCAAAAAAAAAAAAAAAAAACTGACGGCGGAGGACAATTCACTCTCGACGACATATCGGTTATACATACAGTCGGTCTTTTTTTTCTTTTTTTTTTTGGGACAACGCTCTATTTCTTTGTTTAATATTATACATATATAGTAAAATGGTAAATTACTTTTTAATTTTTGATAAAATATGAATTCTTTTTAATTAATCTGAGTTTGAAATTACCATAAATGAACCGATAGTCAAACAATACATTATGATCCCATGTATATTGAAAAAGATGTTGGGATGAATTTATAAATGACGAAATCTCTTAATTAATAAAACATAAAGGGCCAAAATTTTGGAGATGAGTCACCTTAACTATCTGAAGAAGATCAAAAGAATAATATCTAATAAAGCGGATAAACTATTAGAGAAAAACAATAGCTTACTAATTAGATAACATGTATTCAAAATCTTAACCTTTCGTCACATTATGCTAACGTTGCTTGTACTTTGTAAACTATTTTAATCCTCAATTAATTCAATTTAAATCTCGGTATCACCCCACTTCGCATTGATTCTTCAATAATGAATAAATCGTAATCCGGTCATGATTTCGGTTCCAAAATCAGAATAGAATAGAAACTCATTTCAATTCGGTTACGATTCCACATAATTTGAAATCATAACCTTAAAGTTTGGTATGATTTCGGTTCGGATTAATTGGAAACCGAAATCAAACCAATTTTTTTCTCCAAAAAAAAAAACGAAACCAAATCGATTTTATTTCCAATTTGATCCAATTCTACGATTTAAAAAAATTGAAATCATAAAATTGGACGGTTGGATTTGGTTATGAAACCGAGCTAACCGTGGCTAGGTCTGCTTAATCAGAATAACCAATTTCAGCTTTGACGTGCGTGAGAAACTTACTCTCACGTGGACCCCCACGCAGCGTATAAAACCCCTCCACCACGCACTATGGACCTTAACGTCCTTAACCACTTCGCGCGAACTCAACACTCTAAAGCCTATACACCACTCGCCACTCCTCTCTCTCTCAAGCAAAATTTCATTCATTATTTTAAATTTGAATTTGAAATTGAAAGCGAATATGATCGAATCAAAGCCGTCCATTAAGAAGAAGCTCCGATCAAAGCGATTTCGTCTTCCGCGATCGAAGATCTCCCCGATTCTGTTCAGCGAGAACAAGAGCAGCAAAAACTTCTCGGAATTATCCGTCGATCCAAGCTCCTGCTCTCATTTCGGCGATGAAGTTTCTTCAAATATCAAGAAGAGACAGTTCGTTGAACTAAATGGACCTAATGAGACGACGAAGCAAATTCAAGATGCCGCGCCGTTTCGGAGAATCACCAGGTCGTATTATAAGCAACAGAGGGAGGACGAAAGCAAATCTAATGAAATTGAAGTGAGTGATTCGTCTTGTGTTCTATCAAATTCTGGAGCTGCTTTTGGAGAGACAAGTTCTAAGTTTAAGAAACTTGAACCAAACGACATTTCACGATCTGATATTTCGTGCTTCGAACGAAATCCGGTTTGCAAGGACAACAACGACGTCGTCTCAATAAGCTCTGGTGTGGAGTCTTGCTCTGTGGTGAAGCCAAGTGAAAATAAAGCAGTAGAAAAACTTGGACTCTCCGATATTTCAAAAAACGACGGCGCTGATTCGAAATTCTTTGTTTCAAAATCAGAGTCCGTTGTGGAGCAAAAGCCGAGGAGCTCTAAATTCGATTCGGATCTCGAATGTACGGAGCAGTTCTCTTACGACGACGTATCTGAGTACTCGTCGAGTCACGATAATGCATTTTCGGAGCTGCAATTCGACATATTCTCTGAGAACACTGACCTCAGTCTCTCGGACTACACGCCGTCGATTTTCTTTGATTCCGGAAGTGAATTTTCTGAGCGGTCCGGTGGCGATAACAGTCCTCCGTCGCCTACTTACTCCTTGTTCCTTGAGTTTAGTAAGCAATTCTCTAGGTCCCCTGTTTCTTTAGATTCCAGAAAGTGTTCCCTCGTTCAAGAAGAGAATCATAAGTCTACAGTAAGTTAAATTTACCTCTCTGTTCATTTCCTTCAATTTTTGCGTAGTTGCCAAACAGAAATAATCGTATGTTTTGGTTTCATTTTGTTTTAATATTATTTTTGTTAATATTTATAAATTATATTTTAATATGCCTACTGGTTTCTCATTTCTGTGACACTTGCATAATAAATGAATCTTTTAGCTTTTATTCAGTTAAATTAGACTTTTCTATTACTTTTTGTCGGTCCTTTTTTGAAAGTTTGCCATTACTAAGAGTAGAAAAACAGTTTCAAGTTAATTTCAACCGATTTAATTTTTAATTATTTCTTTTTTGTTCTGTGAACGTTTGATCTCCAGATGGTGATGAGGTTCGAAGATGAGGAAGACGAAGAGAGCTACCGGAGATTTCGTGAAAGAGAGAGGAGGCAAAAGTTTTTGTACGACTACGCCGACGAATACAGTTCCAGTGCAGAGTACGGTGATGTCATATGCCAACAACGGTCTAAGATGGTCCACTGGATCGTTGAGGTGAGTACATTTGACTCATGTTATTAGTATTACGTAATTAATTAATCGCCGTGGTCGAGTTCAATTAATCGTATTTTCACAATTTCACTGAACCTGGACAGCTTCACGCTTCAAAACACGGCTAGAAAGTAGACTCGGTCACCGGAGAAAATCTTTGGTGCAACAGTGGTACCACGTCATCCATATAACAAACCAATCATCATTTGTCACACGTGTTAAAAAGTCAAAAAATAATTAAAAAATAGGAAGAAAATTAAACATATTATTTTTTAATTAATTGGTGATATCACATCATCCATACCACTGTTGCATCAAAGATTTACTTATCTTACCGGAACAAACGTTACTTGCATACTGTGACGGTTTTTGACGAAAAACCATTGTGTCCATTTATTTTGTGACACGTAATCGAATCTAGAGGTCGTGCACATAGTATTTGTACTTGTAATTGTAAAGTCAAATTATGTACAAAAAGATAAAATGAAATAAAAACTAATCATAATCGTCATATTGTTAAAAAATAATTTTAATTATAATATATATAATTTATGATTATTTTTTATCACTCTTTTATCGTAGATTATCATTTTTCGAAAAATATAAAATTCTAAATGATTGGTCCCTTTTGTCCTTTGCCATGGTTTTTTCTCGTTGAAATAATTTTATCATTTGTATCATTATTTTATTGGACAAATATCTTCTCTTTATTTTTTTTCTTTTCATTATATCCTCTTTTCTATAATTATCAGTGACATATGATATGTTAAAAAAAAGATGTGTTGATGGTGTATTTTGACAAGCACATTGAACAGTGTGATCAGGGATAGAGATGAAATTTCTCATTTTTCAAAAGGGATGGGTGTTCAGAAAGTATTAGTTACTCATCGGCCCGACAGAGAGTCCGGATATAATCTCTCGGATCTGGCCGATCAGAGCACGCGATATGGTATAAGTTACAAGACCAATCACCTCAGAGCTATGGCCGACCACTTTAGGTATCGGCTCGGTTCGGGCCTATTCTGCTCCCCTTTCAGCAGGTCAAATAGCTCGGACATTTCAGGACATGACGGAAATAGCTCGGTGAGTTCGGAAAATTGTTTGGTCGACCACTTGGCAACCGACAAAATACTAGAGTCTATGATTTTTCTTTACACGTGTCATCTCCCGGAAGCACCGTCCAGGCTATCACCATTATTATTACGTGTGGCAGAGGAGAAAACAAAGTTGATGTGACAGAACCGTCAGGCTGCATGCTTACTTTCGGCAAAGGCAGACTTAGGGCAGAGAACCCATTGAATCGATCAGGCATTACGTGGGAAGCATTGCAAGTGGGAGGAACAGTATCACATTTTAGGGAGTATATAAAGGGAGGATAGTCTCATGTTTTAGAAGATGCCAAAACCATAACTTGTAACAATAGAAAAATAGCGATTGTAATCTCTTTCAACTACTCGGCCACACGCCGACCCCATTCAAAACAGGTCAGTCGAGTCAGTTCTTGGCAATAAAACAACCTCCATCGTTTTGTGCCCGTGGACGTAGGTTGGATTCGATCCGCCGAACGACGTTAAAACTCCTTTGTCAATCTGTGTGTTTTTCCGCCTTCCACTAAGTTTGCTTTTGGTTTCCCATAACCAAACAAATTCATTGTTGAATGAAGGTTATCCCGGGAGCAATATTTCCCCTGAGACGAAAATCAGCCATTAACAGGATGGTTAAGATTGTATTCCACATATCATAGAGATAAGAAGAGTGTTTGATAATGAAAGAAAATCTTGAATTCACTCTATATGAATTTATAATGGTAGATGCCTTTATATAGGTTATATAGAAAATCAAAATAGAAAATGAATCCTATAATAGAAAATCAAAATAGAAAATGAATCTTATAATTATGATTAATAATGATGAATATATGAAATCTTCATCTAATAGAGAAATATAATAAAATCATGAATCATAAAGGTATTAGGAATTCTATTTTGGATATTGATTCCATAATATATGGATATTATTTCCTTAATATTATTTCCATTATAATGTTCCTTAACACCCCCCTCAAACTCAAGCTGGTGACGAAGGAACAAGCTTGAGGTTGCATCTTGAAATCAGAGAGCGGAATCCTGAAACTGGAAATATTGAAACTTGGAGGCTGGAAATTGTGAGATAAGTGATAAGCTTTAACCTACGAATCCCGAAGGGGGAGTCGAAGCCCAAGAGGGAGCTTTAACCTACGAAGCTCTCTTGTGGGCTTCGTCTCCCCCTTCGAGATATGACCACTCATATATTCCCAATTAGACTCTTAGGACAAAAATGGTGGTTACTAGTGGAAATGGCTTTAAACAATTTGATCCGTCATTTAAATGTAATAAGTATATAATGAAGGAAAAAAACATGAGATTATATGAATTGAAAATATTAAACATTTACGCTAAAATATAAGATAACCTCAAAAAATAAACTCATGTTATGAGACTATGATTTTGTAAGTGTTAACACTGGCGTTAAAGTAACTATTTAACGGTCTACCAAACTCAGGGTACATGTTTTTTTCTTGCTGGTATACTTATCTGTTTCTCAGAATTTAATAAGCCGTGGATTAGCATTTAGTATCAACAATGGGAAATATCACATGCTCTATTACTTTTCTTTCTCGATAAATCTTCAGCTGGTGATTTGAATATGTTGCTTTGTGTAAGCAGCAATGTACTGCTAAGGAGTTACAGCAGGAGACAATGTTTCTTGGAGTTGGTCTTTTCGATCGGTTTCTAAGCAGGGGATTCTTCAAAACCAGAAGAAATCTTCAAACTGTGGGAGTAGCCTGTCTTGCATTGGCCACCAGAATTGAAGAAAATCAGCCCTACAACAGGTAATGTTATTTCCCTCAGTCATTCTTGCCTATAGGGTATTTAAGAATATAAAGACATCAAGATTGAGATCAGTTTTTGGCCTATTTGAATCTGTCAAAATTTTTGAATGAGATTGATGTACTGAAATTTGTTTATGCCTCAGTGTGAGGCAAAAGAATTTCCACATAGGGGGTACGATTTACAGCAGATGTGAAGTGGTTGCCATGGAATGGCTGGTGCAGGAGGTCCTCAACTTCCAGTGCTTCCTCCCCACTATATATAATTTTCTGTGGTGTGTATCCTTCTTCTTAAGTCTATACATGGGATGACTGATGTTTAAGAGTACCATTGAGAACATTCAGAGTTGTTTTGATTCCTCTTTTTGCTCTATAAACTTCAATTAGTCGAAAAGCTTGATAGAGTTCGATACTCTTTCTTCTTACTACTGGGAATTTATTGAAAACGTAGGTTCTACCTGAAAGCAGCTAAAACTGATGCAGAAGTGGAGAAGAAGGCCAAGTACCTAGCAGTGCTTGCTCTCTCAGACCATGAGCACCTGAGCTATTGGCCTTCAACAGTTGCAGCCGCGCTTGTCATTCTGGCTTTGCTAGATAGCGGTCAAGATCCAGCCTACCGGAGAGTCATCGAGGTATAATAACAATTCTCCAACCCCCACCCAAATAGTTCAGGTTGTCATTTTGGTAACTGGATAACATAATTACTAAACTATAGAAGCTATTTATAGTTGTTCAAAGCACAAATATTACGTTTTAGCATTAGACTTTTATTTAATTAAAAAAATGATTAAATCTACAATAAATTAGCGTAAATTTAGTATATAATATACTACATTAATTTAAAATATATAATTTTAAAAATAAATTTTTACTTAAATTTTTAGGGTAAATTGATTTTTTTAGAAATTATGGATAAAAATATAATTCTGAAAATTTTGGGTTAATTTTTAAGTTTAAAAACTATGAGCTATATCATAATTTTCAAAAGTATAGGAATCATTTTGTAATTTTAAAAAATATGTATGAATTCATTATATATTATTTTAATAAGAAAAAAAATTTAGCCCCACTGACTAAAATTTCTGGATAACCAGCTAGTCTCATCTTCTTGTGTAAAGATCATATTTAAGATTTCAGAACAATACATTTTGAGAGCCTTATCATTAGTAAATGATGAAAGATTTCCATTTTGGCCGACAATATTCAATTATTATTATACAATCTATCATACATTCTGATTAGTCAATCTGATTTTGCAGATTCATGTCAGAACAAAAGACAACGATCTACCAGATTGCATAAAGGTATATAATTTCATATTGCTGTTTTCGTTTCAATTTACTAAATTTACGAGCAATGATATACATACATAAACTCTTATAATTTTTACACCCTACAATGATAAAAATTTATGTATGTATAACATTTTTGATAAATTTACTGATAGTTTGTAAACTTTAACAGAGCCTGGAGGGGTTGGTACAGTATGTAAGCTAGCGTAGAAGCCGGAAATGAACCTGAACATCAACTTCTGTCTGCTAACATACATTTTTTCTCGTTCACTCATCATAATTAAGGACATGGGTGACAGGTACATAAGGAAACCTTTTTATAGATTCCAATCAATCATAGCTAGGTAAAAGATCTTCAATTCTTTCTCAATTCAAACAGTAAATGATGCTTGTTGTAAAGTGTTCATTAAAAAGTAGACAAAAGAATGCACTTGAAGACACCATTCTAATTCTTATGTAATATGTACGATGAAACATCGTTACAATGGTAAAACTCATCTTTAAAAATTGATTTTATTCTTGGCACTAATGATCGTTACAATGGATTGTCAACTACTTATAAACAATACTTATTCTTAAATATCGGTCTATAAAAAGAGAGTTTTCATGAACTTGTATTCTCATTAATATTATTTTATTTAATTCATGTGTAGTTGTGATGTTATTAGATTGAGATCGAAAAATAAGATGAATGAGAAATTTTAAATGGAAACTCGATGCTCGTTTTGGTGGGTGTCTTCAGTTTCATTTGTTTGATACCCAACAACAAATTTCTGCTCGTTGAATCTGTTACAAACTTACAATTAAAATGTTTTTCAATGGGAATGTTTCATATATCAATTCATGTCAGTGTCACATATTACACGAGATATCTAGCTTAGCTTCTACAGATTTCAATGTGAAACCTAAGAAAAAGCAATTCCATAATAAAGCAAACCTTTGAATACAGAAATAGGCTTTGCCTTTAGTTAAATCATTTAAAACAAATCCCAAATGTCATCTAATCCTTTTGAATCAATTAAATCAGATCTAATTAACAAATCCACTATAATCTTTGAATGTTTCTGAGGAATTAGATTGGATTCATATATATTCAATAACAATACTTTTAAGTTTTCAACATGAGATGCAGCAGAGGGTTATGGATTTGCATTAAAAAAAAGGGAAAATAAAGTAAGGATAGTAGTCCAAGTCCATGTGCAACATGCACATAAATTTCTTATTTTCTCACCATCTTTTATTCGCTCTTTTTGTCTGCCACGTTCTTATAAGACAGCCATAACACAGTGCTGTTTATGCCATAATGTAAGGAGAATAAACGGCTTAGTGTATGAAAGTTCCTGCTATTAGGGGTGAGCAAAATCGGTTTCGGTTCCGGTTCCGCATGGAACCGGAACCTACCCGGAAAAAATCGGTTCCTAACTAAGTGGAACCGGAACCTACCCAATTAAATAGGGTACCCTATTATTCGGTTCCAATTCGGTTCCGGTCCGGTTCCGGTCCGGTTCCGAATTACCCTATTAATATAACATTGTCAGATCAATAAGCTTGAAATATATTAACAAAGTATACAAATGATCATGCATTGCAAGCCATGCATTTAATCTTATTGCCATTGACATTTCATTTGTTGAGGCAGAATAAAGTTGTTTATTTATTGCGTTGAAAGAGCTGTGTAACTCTTCAGGGAAATTTATCAACCTAGATAATAATAATAATAATAATAATAATAATAATATTTTGACAATTTTGACAATTTCAAGAGCTGATATTATTACAAATATAGCCCATCAAGGCTCCAAAGTCTAAAAAAAGAGAAGAATGAACAGCAGCTTGGAACATGAAACTGCTGCAATTGGTTTTAGGCAAACAGCAAGAACCATTGCTCTGTTTCCTTCAATTTATCAATAATCCTACACAAGAATCCCATTTTTTTAATCAAAACAAATCAAACCCTACAAGCAAACAGGAGATAAAACAATCTGCTGCTACATGTATTAAAAATGGGTAAAAATCGGGTATCTAATCCGGATCTCAAATGCGGTTCCGGTTCCGGTTCCATGGTCCGGTTCCGGTTCCGACCATTTTGGAACCGGAACCTACCCGGATAAAATCGGTTCCTTCATTTTTGGAACCGGAACCTACCCGATTACAACCGGTTCCGGTTCCAAACCCGGAAAATCAGTCCGGTTCCAACCGGTTCCGGGTAGAACCGGAACCGGTGCTCACCCCTACCTGCTATTATGGAGTATAAGAAAGATAGATATACATAGTTTTATCTTAATTTGTAAATAGAGAGACTGTTTCATGATTTGAATATTTGACGTCTGGAACCGGTCACGGTTCCGGTTCCGAACCGGTTGAAACCAGACTGTTCCGATTCCAATCGGTTCCGGTTCCGATTCCAGAACCGGAATCGTAATATTTCGGTTCGGTTCCCCTAACCGAACTGAAATCGAACCGCTGGAACCGAACGGTTCCAACTGTTCGAACCATAACCGTTAGAACCGTTTATTTTTTTTTTTTAAAAAAATCATTATTAAAATTTAAAAAAAAAAAAAAAAAACGGAACCAAACCAGAACCGTTTGGTTCGGTTCCGGTTCCACATAAGTGTGGAACCGAAAACCGGCCGGAACCGAATCGAACCGGTGGTCACCTCTAGCGCCAACCATAATGTAAGGAGAATGAGGGCCCAAAATTGAACCAATACCATCATCAATTGGACAAAGATTGCGATAAATCTATAAATGCTTTGAAGGCCAACAAATTAGGAAATAAATAAAAAATACAAAATTAATTAAACCAACCACACAATTCGAAACAGGACCCCCAATAACTAATCAATCAAACCACACAAAATTAGTAAAGTTTTATTATGATAAATACGTAATATTTAAATCAACAAAATTCCATCAAAAGATAACCAAGATCTTATATTTTGCTGTACAAAATGAAAAGCTCTAAAGCAAGTGAAGTGGGTTCTATTGGTTTTTAACTGATGAAATGGGCCCTGCGAGGGATGCCTTTTCTTTTGTGCACATTTGTTCTTGGCCTCAATGCTCCATTTTCTTCAGAGGCATGTGTCAGAGATGATTCCTTGTCACTTGTACTTGATTCTGGGTTCCAGTATTTCAAAACTGGGAATGTGATCATGCTCTTCCCTTTCTGGCTTTGTTCTTTTGGACTGAATGGAACAACACAGAGCTGGGAAAAAAAATAATCAGTAATATACTCGCGACTTCATAAAAAGTAATAAATACTCTTCATTTTATCCCAAAAATAAAATTATTTTTTTAAAATAAACCATATTTTTGGTTAATTTATAAGACAATTTTATAAATTTTCAGATTGAACTGAGTCTCTGCCAGGATTTCAATCAGTTAGTGACTAAAATGGTAATTTACACATAAAATTCACAATCATATAAGTAGACCCGGCCACGGTTCCGGTTCGGAACCGAAACCGAACCGGAAACGAACCGGATGAAACCGTAAGGTTCCAAAATCGGAACCGAATCGAATCCCCAAACGGTTCGGTTACGGTTCCATAAAATTTGAAACCGTAACCGTAAGATTCGGTTCGATTCCGAACCGGAACCGAACCATTTTTTTTTCCCCTAAAAAATAAAGAACTGAACCGCAGAACAGAAATGAACCGGAACCGAGACCATCTCTACATATAAGCATTGAAGAAAATTAAAGAATAATATCAATAATTTATGAATGAATTATATAAACCTTGCATGCAATGGAGCAGAAGCGATTAGGCAATTCTTGAATGTATCTCCCACAAGCTTGACAAGAACCACCTGTCTTTGATTTTGTTGATGGCTTTGCATCCTTCAACTGAGGCCGAGGATTCAGATGAACAGCTTTTTCACCATTGATTTTATATGTCTACAAGATCAGATACAGCCTCAAAAATCAGCAGTAAAAACGAACCCAGATTGCAGAATTTATAATTAATGAACTAAAAAAAAAAACAAGAAGAAAACACAACTACAAAAACAATAATTTAATGAAGTGACCTGAATTTTGGAACAGTCGAGGTGTTTGTTCATGTCATGAAAACGGACGACGTCTTGATAAACATATTTGCAGATCTGAAGGCGGCGGTGGCGGCGGTGATAGCCCTCACAATTCCGACAGAACCCAATATTACAATCCATGCAGAAAACGTTTTTGTCATTCTTTTTCAGTTCTAAATGGTCATTACAGGGACCAAAGAAGTCGATTTTCAGTAGTGTTGTAAGCCAATCACTTGAACATTGATCAAATTTCATAACTTTGAGTCTCATAAAATTCAATCAAATCAAAGCCATTTGAGAGAAATACTAATGATCATGAGAGAATTTGTACCATTTTTTTTTAAACTGGGGTTGTTTGTGTTTCAATGATCGAATATTATTATTGTAAAGGCTAAGATTTGAAAGAGGGGAAGAAAATTGAAAGTGAATGTTATGGAAAGATTTTTTAAGAGTTTAGGAATGCATAATTATGATTAATAATAATAATAATAATAATAATAATATAAATTAACAATATCAAAATGGAAAGAGAGGTTTAATTAAAGCTGTGTAATCGTGCTTTATAAGAGAATTGTCGAGTGTCCAACTGTAGGCGAGAAGGTTAATAAATATATATTTATCTTTTAATTTATATATTTGGGCCTGACCACCATTTGTAACCCATTGTTTTCATAATCGGATTCGGGATCAAATCGGTGATTTAAAAAATTCAATAGATTATTGATTCGATCGATTGATTTGTGTCTAAAAAATCGATAAAATTGATCAACTCATAATAAATAATTTTATTTAATTAAAAATTAAAAAAATGCAAAAAAAAAGACCAATTTTTAGATAATATGAAAAATATAGGGCCTTATACTATTATGAATATCTTTGGGAATGTTTTTATAATATGAAAACGTTTATGGTGTTTTTTTCTTATATATATATATAAATTTTAAATTAAGATATCAACATTGATAGTGTGTCATAATCTTATATATATGGAAATACCTTTATTAAGATAAACATTCCAGATAATTATATTTAAATAGTATTTATATTTAATGACTCGTTGTCAAATTGATGTTTAATGAACAATTGGCACGTATATGTTCATTTTAATGTTGCAATATATCTTTAATATAATAAAATTATACTATATATGACTACATAATTTATAAATATTAGAATATTACATAAAAATTATTTAAATTGACAAACTATTTCAATCATTCATTCGCAGACATGATAAGATTTCACTTCCGTGGACAATATGCAAGTTTGATTAATGTAGGTTTGTGGGTATTTTTTTTTGGTATGACGTGAAATTCAATATGGTAGGCATATCTCTAATTAGAGGTGTTTGCGGTGCGGTTTGGGTCGATTTTTTCGTTTCACACATCAAATCACGAGGGTTGGCGGTTTGGAAAATTGGAAACCAAAATCGCAAATTTGATAAGGAAAACCGCGGCAATTTGGGTCGGCGGTTTAGCGGTTTATACGTTTCGGTTCGGCGGTTTGGATTAGAAATTTTTTAAAGAAAATTTTGTATATTTTCACATAATACTTGAAGAGAAAAAAAAATACATAATTTTCATTTATACATGGTATATTGTCATTTGATCATTGATTTAAATTTCATGATTAAAAAATAATAAAAGTATAAAATAATATCTAATTTGAACCTAAATAAAACCGCGAGGGAGTTAGCGGGACGGTCCATTTTTAGTTTCTAAACCTCATATCGTTAATCAAACATAAATAATGTATATATTATCCTTTGTCTATTTTGGTTTGAAATTTGAAGCACGAATCGTTTTGACTATTTGACTTCGGGATTCATCACATATCCTTAACTCAAATTTAGCATTTGATTAATTACATATGGGTTTTATCTTATACTTTATAAGATTTTGGATAAGTATTGGGCTAAGTTTTATTAATCTTTTCATAATATTTTATCATGAGCAGTATTAGAACTACTAAGACTGTCTTGATCAATTCGAAAATTATAAAAATGTATCATATAATTAAGTTAATGAAAAATTTGATTTATTAATGAGTATTTACTATTTTTTAAGAAAATCAAAATTTACCCAACTGAATCAATATTGTAATTACGTCATTACGAAAAAACTATTTCTATCGTATAATCCATGTTTCAAACATATTATTGACACGATTGGAATACACTTTTGTACTCAGGAATCTAGCAACTGTTCTCTGTATAAAAAATTTACAAATATCATGAGTTATTAGTTTAGATGTTTAAAAAACTTAATGGGTCATTTCAATAATTTCCAACCATATATTTTTTTATCGAATTTAGATTCGGTGTTTAGTTGGGATGCATTAATTTTTTTTATAAACTTCTATTATATGTGTATAAATAATAATAAATATAAGAAATTTGATTATATATAAATTTTTATTCGATAATTAATAATAAAAAATTATCAATAACTCTATACCAACTGGACAAAACTATCAATGCTTTGACGACCAACAAAAATACAAATTTACTCATAAATATAATCCCATCAAGAATATTAGGGGTGGGCATTATCGGATTCGGATCGGATCGGACCGAATCCGAATCCGATCCGATCCGAAATGCCCACGATTGTTTGGTTCGATCGGATCGAATCACGTTACCGAACTCGATCCGATCCGATAATTATCGGATCGGATCGGATCGGATTGGTTCGATCCGAATTCGAATCGGATCGAATCGGACCAATTCGATCCGAAATCATCCTATTTCGGATCGGATTGGTCCGATCCGATCCGAATTTGGTGGGTTTGAGTCAAAAAAATCGAGCGGATCCGATATTTTTTTTTTTTTTTTTTTATATATATAACGACGTCGTTTTGCATATAAAAAAAAAAAAAATCGATCGGATCGGATCGGATAAAATCCGATCCGATCCGAAATTCGTCGAACCGGACCAATAGGATTCGTTCGGATTTTCAAATCGGATCCGATCCGATCCGATGCCCACCCCTAAAGAATATGACCCCAACAATATCTTCTCTTTCTCTGTACAAAATGAAAGCTCCAAGCAAGTGAAGTGGATCTTCCACAAGCTTCAGAAGAACCACCTGTACTCTGAAATTCTGAATTTGGCGTGGCTTTGTATTCTTCACCTGAGGCCGAGGATTCAAAAGCACAACTTTTTCACCATCGATTTTATTATATCGTTTGTTAGAAAATATTGATCGAGAATATAAGCTAATTTATAAGTGTTGTATATATTGAAAGTATAAACAACCTTATAAGCTCATCAAACTATATACTAAAAGATACATATATGTCTACAAGATCAGATAAGCCCCAATCAGCAAAATGCAATGTCACAGTCCATGAAGAACAAGTTTTTTCAATTCTTTTTTCACTTGTAAATGTTCACTACAAGGACCAAAAAACTTGCTTTTCAGCAGTCTTGTAACTTGTCAACTCATTTCCCACCTAGATCCGGCCACGGTTCCGATTCAGAATCGAAACCGAATCGGAATCAAATCAGAAGGAATCACATTCCGATTCT
Source organism: Zanthoxylum bungeanum (assembly GCA_019454045.1). Taxonomy (NCBI): domain Eukaryota; kingdom Viridiplantae; phylum Streptophyta; class Magnoliopsida; order Sapindales; family Rutaceae; genus Zanthoxylum; species Zanthoxylum bungeanum. The sequence goes on along the minus strand of SKCR01024900.1, from coordinate 413,934 downwards.
TCCGGTTCGACTAGGGTTCCACCCTATTCGAACCTGAAAGAACCGGACCAAAACCTTACGGACCCGACCACTATTTTATCGATTATTGCTAAAGAGATGCTGACAATATTTGTTTCCACCGTTGCTGTTGAACAAGCCTTCAGCTTAGGAGATGATATTTTGGAAGCGAGACGGTTTTCATTATATCTAAGCACCTTAAAAGCAATCACATGTGTCGATGATTGAACCAGAGCCGATCTAAGGTAATAAGAAGATACCCCGATGATTTTAAAGACATATATGACAATACATCTGCAACTGCAAGCGGAATGAGAGCTGAAGGATCAACATCAAAGATAGATAACGATGATGAGTAAATAATTGTAATGGTATTAACTATCTAAAAAATATAATGGAACTATAAGAGTTTTGATTACTCTCACCCCAAAAGGATACATTGACAGCTTAAGTTTTTATAAATTTAAGTTCAAGCTCTTTTATTTTTAATTTACGTTTTTAATTAAATGTAATAATTTTACCAGAATGATTCGCTTCGGTTCCGATTCCACAAGTACGGAACCGGGAATCGTTCGATTCAGTTCCGGTTCGGAATCGAACCGAATCGATAGTCGGGTCTATTCCCACCTACACAATATTAAAAGAAAATTAAAACATTGATCAAATTGCATAATTTGAGAGAAATACTAATAATGATCAAGAAAGAATTTGCATCATTTGTTCCAAAGAGACGTGGTTTGATGGCAAAGAGTTCAGAACTTGGTTACCAAGTCTTGGATTTAAGTCTATAGGGTGCATTTTTTTTAAGCTGGGAGTTTTACTTACTCCACTTAAGCCCGATCAGATAGTTTAACGGCGGTGTTTCCAATGCTTCCAAAAACAATTAAAACTTTTGTGCCATTTTTACTGGGATTGTGTGTATTTCAATGATCAAGATTTGAAGGAGGAGAAGAAAATATTAATAAAATTCAATCAAATCAAAGAAATACTAATGATCAAGAAAGAATTTGTACCATTCTTTAATTGGGGTTGTTTGTATTTCAATGATCAAGATTTGAAGGAGGAGAAGAAAATTGCAAGTGGGTTATTTGTGAATTGGAATAAAAGAGAAGCATGAATTTTATGGAAATATTTAAGAGTTTAGGAATGCATTTTTATTATTCATATAAAATAAACAAAATCAAACAAAATGTAAATAGAAAATTTTTAATTAAAGCTGTTTAGTAGCAGTTTATAAGACCAGTGAATTTTCCTGGATACACTTGGTATATACATACACATATTGTGCTCAGGAATCAAGCAACAATTCTCTCTATCAAAATTGGAAGGAGAAGTAAAGTGAAATCAAGCACTCAGAAGTTTTATCTACAAATCATGTATAGTTTCTGTGCAAACTGGAGCTGTAATTAATCAAAATGGAGGTGGTGTTTTCTCTTCCGGCATCTGTTGATATACCAAATGGCATGTTTCTGTAAACCCATGCCGATCATCATCTTGAGACTGGCGAGCAAGACGTAGGCCATTGCAGACAAGAGAAGAATCCATAAGAACCTCCATGGAAGAGGATTGCAAGGAATCCCAGCAGCAAAAACTGGAGTCAGCACTCGGATAACCTAAATCCAACAACAAAGATACTATATATTCACAGTTACAAACAACAAACCAACATATTGATTAATATAATTTTTTCTCATAGAATATACACATACATATAACACACACGGTTAGACTGTAGTCCACATCTTACATTCCACATAAAGTCCACATTCAGCTAAATGTAGGAGTGGCAAAACGAATCAACGAATCGAATTTGTATCGAATCCTAAACGAATCGAATAAAAATGTGATGGATTCGTATTCGATTCGTTTATTAAATAAATCTTAATATCATGATTCGTATTTGATTCGTTTATTAAACGAATCGAATACGAATATTCGTTTGGTCATGATATTATTCAATAACATAATTTACCATAATTTATTTATATTCATTTTTCATAAATATATACATATGAAATATGTAATTAATATATTTACTAAAAATACCTCATTAAATATCGACAATATTATTTTTCTATGTAATTAGCCAAAATTTCTTGAATCTTAATTGAAAAATAACAATAGCTAATAAAAGAAAATAATAAAACGAATCTTAAACGAATAAATGAATCAATGAGCTTAAATTCGTATTCGATTCGTTTAATAAACGAATCGAATCGAATCGAATTGACCAATTTATTAACGAATCCATTTTTTCAAACTCGTATTCGCTTTAAAGCGAATCAAATCAAACTAATAAACGAAATTTAACCCAAATTGCCATCCCTAGCTAAAAGACATAAGACTTTTTTGTCATTATCCGTCTTTAAAGTTCACATGAACCTTACCTGAATCTGACCGCGTGTGTATATGTGTGTGTGTGTATATATGAGAAATGTAATTGGTGCTTACAACACAAGCTGGTGCCAAAGGAACAAAAGTGAGGTTCTTCTTCTCATTGTCAGTTTGCATGTTCAAAGTCTGAAAGAATAATAAAAAGGTTTTTTTTTACCTGAACTAATTATCCAAATGAAAAATCAACAAATACAAGCTATTAACAAATAGATAAACAGTGAGAACAAAATAGCATATACCTGCTTGCATAAGTCTTCTAGGAACTCAGAGTATGCAATGGGCTTCATGTCATTGAATTTGGCAAGGAACGAATGCTTTATCACATCTATTAACATTTCACATACATAAACCAAGAGAGCATTCTGTAGAGTCCATATAAAAACATATAAGAAAACCAATAGAAGACTGCAACTTTCCCCTTGAAAAGCATAGAGTGCCGGAAATTTTCAGGAAAACTTACAAAAAGGAAACTTTTGAACCAAGGACCTTCAGCCTCCAGAATATTTTGAGCTAAAACAAATAAGAGAAATGCCGAGATGTGGAATCTCTCAACAGAATCTGTTCATAAGCAGTGCACAACAAAAGTACAGAAGAAACCATGTAGATCAACAAACACCAGTCATCAAAACAGAATATGAATTACAAATGAAAAAGTATCTGCAGATATAAATCATTATGCTAGATATCAAACTAAACATAACAAATTCCTCATGCATCCAAAATATTATGAATCACTAAGAAGAAACCATGACCATTCAAGGGTATTAATCAAATTTGTTCGCTGAAGTCAGTAACATCTATCATATGCAGTGTATACAACAGAATAATATCACGAGTGATGTCAGAAGAAGGTCCAAGAACAAATGCAAGGAAGTAAACTCACCAGCGTACACCAGACTGTGAATGTTGTCTTTACTAAAACGCTTGAATACATTGCTTTTTATTTCGGAAAAATTATTGGAAACCAGCAAAGCCAGCAGGGCATTATTGTGAGCAACAATACAAGTTGATAAAGTAATTGCCTGAGCTAATAAAATGAAAGAATGAACAAGTAAAAAGTGTCAAGGAGTCAACGGAATGAAAAATTTGCATGCAGCATACGGAAAAAGGTCACAACGATCAGCAACAAAAAGGATATTCGAAGCAGCCATCGCTAATGCTTGGTCAGAAATGAATCTCCATATCCAGAATATCCTATTTTCTTCTGTACAATTTGCAAGCCCTTCAGCAGAATTAAATAGTGTTTGCAATACATTTCCACCAAAACTTTGGCACAGTTTATCCAATAACTGAAAAGATAAGGAAAAATTTCACAACTTCCAGCCAAAGTATTAGTGATGCAATCAGCTGACCCACAGAATATGACACAACAATGCCAATGCCAATGCCTGGTCCATCATTGAGATATAAAATTTTTAATCAATCCGTCCAATTCAAACCATGGCTACAAACCTCCATTTACATCTCAGCCATCTCTTCTCCATTTTAGTTTGTTTTTTATATTCCTCCTAATCAAAATAAAAGATGAACTTCTTATCAAACCCCTTTGCAAAGTAAATAAATTGAAATTCTCACAGAAACTAGTTCTCTCTCGAGGTTTGTTAAACTCTTAGGTATGTAATATTATATTTCAATCTTTCATATTGATTTCAATCTTCTTCCAACAAAATATATGATCAGAATCTTTCTATTCTTCTTTTATATAAGCTCATGCACTTTTATTCGACCAGACAACAATAATTTCAAAAGAAAGAAAGAAGTGTATTAGCCAAAAGATACTATTAAACATGAAATCAAAAAGCTCTCCCCTCCTATATACATTTCCACCATTTAGTTAGGAAACATTTGTCTGATGGAAGATTTTCTTCAGTTAAGGAATAGTTCCTGATATGCGAGAGAAGTGTTTTCAACCAAAAAATTCAAATTCAAATTCATATTCATTATTCAAAAGACCAGAAATCCAAGGTTCAATAAATTAAATTTCTCACCTCCAATACATTGTACACCACATAAAGTTTGAACGTTCCTTGGCCCCGAATCATGTGGTATATTAAGCTGATATCTAGAGGAACAAAAATGAACATAACTGCACAAAAGATGTACTATGACCTCATGGTCAAACTAATTGGTGGATACCATAATTATGCATCTTAAACAGTTCTTCGCTTTTAACTTTAGTAGACATGTCTAATAGAATAAATTACATCAACTACACTTGAAGGTATATATCAAAGTACGTAATAACAATAACCAAACTTTTCTCAACTTGACGCCACTCTTGTGGTAATTGATTAACAGTTGTTAACAGTTCGAATAATTCTATACTTAAACAATCAATTATTGATTATTAAATATGATAAAATTTATCTCATTAATTCCTATCCTTTATAATCTCTGGAAGATAAATGTTGTATGTAGGCACCTAAATTTAGCCCTACACCATATGCCACGTATCGCCATGAGGTTAAATCTTTCTCGACACGCCTACTCAGTGGCACTGCTGTAAGCAGACAAAGGTCCAATGGGATGGTGACACCTGTCATGGTACTATTGAACAGTACTAATAGATAGAAGAGTTCAGAACGACCTCCGGAGTCTGAAAACTTTCGAAGAAACCACTTGACCGGAGAGATTCGATTTTGATCTCGGAGTAACGTCACTTCGAAGTGACATCACTCCGTGGAGGAACTCCAAGACCAGTCCAATCTGATCTAAGCCTATTTCGAAGATGATTTACTCTGGAATCTATCACAACATATCGGAAACATTCTGACCTTGACATCAGTACTTGGAAGTACGTGATGTCACATATCACAAACCGAGATCAATGGATTTTGATGACAATCCACTTATCTTAGCATGCAAGCATTTTTAGCATACATAATAACAAGTGTAATCGCACCTAATGCTGTATTTGAGCATGTCTAATACATAATAACAAGCGTAATCGCACCTAATGCTGTATTTGAGCATGTCTAATGCCAAGTATACACCATGCAATCAGAAAGCAGTCCATCAATGGACACATGTCAACTGAAGGTTGACACCTCTACATACATTACCCTACATAAACCAATAGGCTTATAGAAAAGGGGGGTTCGACTTCAAGATAAGAAATATACAGATAATTAGACATTGGAATAAAAAAAAAAGGAAGATTTCAACTAAAAAACACATTTGTGCAAGCCAACTCCACTGGACCGCAGGACGTAAGCCCAAACTCAACTAAACTCTGGACTAACAGGCCCAAAACTTCGAATGTATGGATTCTCTCCACTTCGCTTTCATAGACAAAGAGAGATAAAATGGAGAATGCATAGCAGAAAAAATTGATCCTTTTAAAGTTTAATCAATCCAAAAAAGATGGTCAAAGGATACATCTAATCCTCAATTTCCCATACCATCAATGAACCTACCGATTTCCTAGCACCAGCCTTGAAACACGACGACCTAACCAAGACCTCAACCCAAACCCGAACCCAAACCTCTAATGATCTAAAAAAAAATCCCCAAATACCATAATTTCTCAACTACAACAATCAAGAACCCATCTTTCTAAAGCCAGCCACTTTTTTTCTCGCAACTCAACCATCATCACAGTGAGAACAAAAAACAATGGAGTTTGTTGAATCACATCAACATTTGTTGAATCTTCGTATCACTATCACCAATAGTAGTAGCAGCCCCATATAAGAGACATCAACGGAGTTTCAAAATAATTTTAAAAAAAATGGAAAAAAAAAAAGAAGTTTCATTAAGTGATGTTTGGTATGGCTTCTTACTTACCAAAAGAGCTCTTTAATGCCAAAAGCTTGTCTTGTATCACTTGGTTGTACCCCAAGTTGAGCTTTTGTTAGATTGAAAAAGCTAGTCTATCTACAAAGAGAATCCCAAACATTCGGCTTTTGGATTGAGTTTTTTTTTTTTAAATGATTGAATTGTCTAAAATATCTTTATTTTATTTTAGTTTCAATATAATTTTTGCAAAAAGATATAATTGATGACCAAACCAAATTTTTTTTCGGTGGTAAAAGCTTTCTTGAAAAGCTATAGCAAACAGACTCTAAGACTAAAATTTCATTTTGATAATATTTTTGTGGTAATACCCTTTTTCAGTGGGAGCTTTAGGAATTTAACTCTCATTCAATATCACAAAGTCTAGATAAAAGGTGCTTAAGTGCTTTTTCTATATAATATTAACAACTATACAACGTTCCCAGTAAATTCTAACCATTTCAGGAACATAGACTAATGGTGTGGCTAAGTGTGTCACAAAATATAGACAGAGAGAAATTCTTACTACACCTGTTCCTTCCAAAAGGGTGACTGCACAAGCCAACATCAGAAAGCAAGCAAAATCACAAAGCTCAGCTGCAGAAGGCCTAATGAACTGCCTGCCACAAGCATGGTTAGGTTATTCTGAAAATATTTCCACACAACAAGACATGGTCAGATTATATGGACACGATATTCCACAAAACAATATATATTTCTATATCTCCACAACTCAAAATTAAGCAAACAGGATAGCCCAACAACAACACAAAAGCAAATCTCAAAAAACTTCCTTTCTCCAAAACATTTCTAGTGATCAATCTTTATATGCAAAATCTCTAGCCAGCGAATCAAAACTGATAGTATTGTCTCGAAGAAAATTATCATTAGACAGTGCTACCATTCACAGAAAAAAGTATATAAATGCAGTCATACTAAATTAATGAAGCGTTGGCTGCCTAAGAAACAACCTTCAGATTTAAATTAGGAATTATGATATTTATGTTATACTCCAAAAAGAATATGAACAATGTAACTATCCTTGTATGTAAAAGCCTCCAAAGAATGTAACTAACCTTGTACGTACAAGCCTCCAAAGAGTCAACATAATTCTTGTCGGCATAATGGTTAACAATGACAGAAATGAATCAAAGCAGACAAAGAAGCCAACATCAATAAGCTGAAACATAAAAATGTATTTTTGAATCTCAATCACAACAATACAAGGTAGCTATCCATAAGATTTTTTTCTTAAATATGCAACCTCTAAAATGTCATATTTCAGCCTGTCTTTTTCAATTTTCATTTGGAGTTATGTAAGGAAAACCAAAATTACCAATTCACATCTCCATGGCAAGTGGAAAATAGTATCATATACTCTTTTCCGTTCTTTCTCATCACCAAGGGTGGTTGTGCTCTGCAATGAATTTCCAGTGTACATTGCTTCCATAAAATACTTCAACGGGGACGTCTCAATGGGATACACATCTGACAGAAAAATGGAGCACCCAAATCAGAGAGGATGAGGAAGCAGAGATATATTAGATAACTAAACATACAACAACCACCCTATCATCATCCCATAATCAACTAGCCACATATTTACCTATAAATAACCACCATAACCATTTTATAGAACTGAAACCATAACTTTTCTAATACATCCAATATTATCCAGACACCACAATTTCATGAAAGGCAACTACAAAAATGTGAAACGAAATAGCTCATATAATTTAATTTGGTTTTAATACACGAATCCGACCTTTTGTTTCAGCCTTTCCAAGCCATCGCAAGTTCTCTCTAGCTCAAACAAAGTAATATATGTTTCACCAATCCAATCTTTATAACCTTACTGATTCCTACTAGAAAAGTAATAAGTCTTACTTAATCCATCCTAAACTCTCTCGTATCTATTTAATCACAAGCTACTGCCACCTCTAAAATAACAAAAATATGTTCACCGAAGTAGCCCCGATAAGCATCAATCTTTGCATCATTTCCAAATTATGCTGATTTGTCAAATCTTATATCTAACTGAAAGCTTCAATTGCCAGTGATTCAATTCACTAAGACATAAGTTCTGACAAATGCCTATATTTACATTTGACTTGATTAATGCATCAACATGGAGCAAAATTCAAAAACAAACTGCAAGAGTAATTGTTTACTTACAATTAGGATCCTCGGCTATAAGCCGCTTCCAATCCAATGTCTCCGCGGTTTCCAACTTCGTAACAACACTCCCGTTAGCCTCACTACTCCGCTGTTGCTGCTTCTCCTCTTCCTGCGACTCAAAATCCTCATTACCGCTCACATTCCTCTGCCTCAATGTCTCACTCGCCACCACTGTAGTAGTAGTAGTACTACTACTTCTACTCGCCACGTGGCTCTGGCGATTCCCGTCGCTTCTATTTTCAAAGACGACTCCACTTGCGCCTTCCGCATAGGAATCGCAGACCGGATCCTCGGAGATCATGACACTATCCGGCGATGATTGCTTCTCCTTCTTCTTCTTCTTCTTGTTATTGTGCTTCTTTCGCTTCAGATTTGTCGGCAGCGGAACTTCGGTGAGGTGGTGAGTCGGAAGCGAGTTGGGGCGGCGGAAGACTCGGGAATCGCCGGCATCTTCTATTGAGTAGGCTTCGCTGAGAATATCGAACGAGAGCTTTCTTCCAGAGTATCTCGAGCCCATTGCTGTGCAAGAGAGGATTCGAAACGCGACTGCGATGATAATTTTTGTTTTTGTAATTTTGGTAAGTCCCTGAAGTTTGGCTAATTTACTGCTGACACGTATCAGGTTAATTTCCTGCCGGGAAAAAGCTGGTTCGCTCCAAAAATCTGCCCGTATCATAACCCGCCAAATTCAAAATGATGTCGTTTTGATTTTGTTTATTCGAACATAAATAAATATTTTGGATATCAAAAAAATCGGACTTAAGTACGATTTAAGCTAACATTCTCGTTTAGCAAGTCAGACATTATCATTGATGTGCAGGGAAATTATATATATATACATATAGATATACATATATATATATATATATGGAATGAAATGATATAATTTTTAATGGGAAAATATTTAACCCATACGTTTAAAGGAAATGATATATTCCTTAATAGAAATGATATAATACTTAGAGTTAAAAGGGTTCATTGGAGAGTAATGACGCTTCAAGAAACATATATTTTGACATAGAGATACCTTTACAAATGCAACCCTTCATATTTATAAAAATGGTCATTGGATTCTTCATTTGTATTCATTCATTCCAAGTTTCATAAATTAATATAGAGTCTAAAGTTTTCAAAGTGAGAGAGTTTCCACCATATTTCTAGTTCAAGTTTTTGAAGAAATGAGTGTCACTTCTACAATAAGCAATCAAGTATCATATGAGAACGTTAGCCACAAAAGAAGCAACCAAGTTTCATTCATTGTTAGAGAGTTTAAAGTTTTCCAAATGAGAGAGTTTCCACCATATTTATAGTTCAAGTTCTTGATAAAAAGAGTGTCATTTATACAAGAAGTAACCAAGTATCATGGGAGAATGTTAGCCACAAAAGATTCGTAGTGCACCAAGGCGTAACTTATAAGTTCTTGATGATAGACACTTTATGGACTTGATTTAATTCATCTTCTACATACATGTTTTTCTAATTCTTGAGTTTTTGTTCGATCCATAATTTTACATGGTTTCTATGTTGATGATTTTAATTGAACAAAATATGTAAAAAGTGGTAATAATACATTCCACCCAACGTGATGTCCTTGGGCATTAATTCGAATTGGAAATAGCTATGAGTTATTATGTAAATCCAAGTTATGAAAGTTAATAACAATTCCAAAAAAAACTCTTCAACAATTATTTTGTTGTTAAATAGAAGAGTCACATCATCAAAATTAGTTTTAAAAGAGACAACAATTGAAATTATTCAAATTAGATTATACTTCTCATTCTTCAATATTGAAAAGTGGTTTCTCTATCTCTTCAAATATTATTATATAATATTTATCTCTCTTCACTTTATTGTAGTGGTGGTGATTGAATTTATTAATAAATATTTATATATTAAAATAATATAATTACAGTTGTAGACGCTGGTTTTCACCCGATGCCTACAATTGAGATTTCGTATAGGGGCACTGGCGATCCTGCAAAACAAAGATATAGGGTGAGCGTGGAGGGTCTACCCACCGGTGTGGTGGATGCCGTAGGCACTCCGACGCCCAAGTCAGTGATGGGAATGAGATGCATTAAGTCATAAGAGGAGGAGCAAGGTCAGATGTTACCTTGATCCCCGTAGACTGCCTTGAGGGCGGTAGGAATGAGGTGATGTGAGTTGGAGTGTGAGTGTTCTAAAGTCATGAGTATGAGAGCTGGAAGTTGAAATGTCCCCACCTCTTGGAGCCTTGTTCTCTATATATACATGCTCTTGTAACGTGTGCATTTATTGCCTTTGATTAATCGTCCGTTGGATTATGGTAACAGTCGACTTCATGAGGAGCTATAACTGCTTTGTAGGCTGAAATGGATGGGTTGTGAATAACATTTATGAGCCTGAGCGTTATGCTAACTGGAGTAGGGTGAGCCCCGATTATGCTTTGAGCACGTGGTATCTCATTGGGCCCGGGCTTGTGAATCTATGGGCCTCTATACACTTTAAACATTGGGGCTTCATTTTGAGGTAGAAGCTTGGGCCTGGAATAAAAGGACGAGTTTGACCCTGGACCAATTTGACCCATACAACAGTGAGTCTCATTCAATTTAATTAAAATAATATAAATATATTTACATTATCTCTTATCATCATCATTACTTATAATTATTATTATATTTAAATTATATAACAAAAGTGGACCCTTCAATTTGATTAAAATAATATAATCTTACTTTTATTTAAAATGTTGTTTAGAAGGTTGCTTATTTTTCCACTCTTTAATTTACTAAATATGTAATCAAATAAGTATTTGAAAAGTGAAATTAGATGATTCTTTTATAAAAATATGGTGCAAAAACACGCGTCACAAAAAAGAATAAATCCCCACACATAGTGGTTCGAGACAACAAATGTGAGAATTATATCCAAAATGTGTATACTTCATTCATGTGAGTTCATCATATACATAAGTGGTTGATCGCGATTTTACTACCGCACGCAAACGCATGTATCACTCAAGTAATATGGTGACTATTAGTCTGATATCTTACTCACAGAGACTTAAAATTTATCTTATCAATACTAAATTAACATACTTAACTTAAACTAAACTATTGATTGAGAGATAGAGATTGAATAATCTAAAATTAATTGAAATATTAAATAAAGAGCAAATAAGAATTTTAGAGATAAATTTTATATGCGAGAAGAACCTAGGGTTGTAATTTCACTCAAGCACGCAAACGATGAACTCATGCACTTTTCATTCAATGAATGAAATTTGTTATGAATTATTAACCTAGAATGCTAAACTACCTACAAGTTTCTTTCGATGATCAGGTAAATATATTCGGATCAAACCAATTAACTATATGTCTATGTTAATTAATTTAAAGCAAATTCATTAAGGTCAGGTTCTAAAGATGGCTAAGTTTATCCTGCAGGTATATTTCTATCTTGTAGGGAAATCTATTCAAAAGAACTAGATCATGCACTATTATTCCCACGACTAACCTAAATTTCCTTTGTCGAGTTCTTAAGGATTTACCACGACTATTTTATTGTTGGCTAGACAATAAAACATGCATTATAAACACATAAAATAATAAATAATTCAATAACAAATCCAAAAGAATAAATTATGTTAAATATAGTGCTTAAGATTCATTACAACTCTAGATGAATGATTTAGCTACTCATGATAATTAATAAAAACGAGCTAATCATTATTGATACAAAACAAAAACTCATAAAAGATAAACTAGAGAGAAAATGGAAGAAATAACTTTCGTTTGCAATATTCGTCTTCAATCTCCAGCACTAGTTAAAGCACTCGTCATTATCTTACTCTAAACGTTCTTTTATGTTATAAGACTCCAAAATTATGTTATGAGGCTTCATTCCTAGGTTTTGGGAGGAACTTGAACTTATATATGAGGTTTGGGGGTCTTTCATTCTTAAAAATCTATTTCCGAACAAAATAGGACTACTTAATCTGTGTTGTGATGCGTCTGATGAGCATCACAACTTCCATGCTTAAGATCGGTGCACCGCGACTCGCCAAGCTGGGCATCACGACGCGTCCAACGCAATTGGCGCATTGCGACGCGCTAAGACCAGCATCGCGACGCGCCACACCATTGCACATCTTGTCCTTTTTGTGAGACTACGCGTCAGGACGAGTGTTTTGACTCCGAAATATGGCTCAAATCAGCTCTAATTTTTGTCATTTCATCTTTCGTTAAGTACGTTTGAGTTGTGTTATAATTTTAACTTGTAAAACATTCCCAAAACATATCAAAGTGCTCATACAAATCAAAATAACACCCAAAACATTAAGATAAAAGGGACGAGAAATATATGTATATCGACCGCTCATCAGTGGTCATCTACTAGAACATTGATATCCGAGACCATACAAAAATATGGCTAGAATTCTGAAACCAATATCAATCACCTTGCAGAAACGGCTCCGACAACTTTTCACTCGTGTGAAAGAACACAGCAGTGATAGTTATGCTAAAGCTGCCACTGCCAGAGGATTTTGTGACATTGAACTTATCATTATCAAGGCAACAGCTTATATGACTTGCCTTTGACCGAAAGATATGTCAATGAGCCTTTGAAAATCTTCGCTCATTGCCCGAAAACAACTCTTTTAGCACTGAGCTGTTGTGGTCTAGATCGAATAGTTTGCTTTATTTATATCTCTGTCATTTCGTAGATGAATCCTCTTCAAATCCTGATATTTACACGAGTTTTATCAGATCATACACTATGTTGCTTGATGAAGCACTTGATTGTGTTGCCTTAGATAGCAAGGCAATGTTGTAGGACACAGAAATCGGCGATGATGTCCCGGGCTTGCGGCCCGGTCGGGAGTACGGAGTAGCCCGCATGGGACTAAATCGGAGAAATAAAATAGAGTCGCCACTGGGAAATGATTTAAGGTCGCACTCACCCCTCGCAAGGGAAGACCTCAAACCGTTGGGTTCGGAACGGTCCCTTACTTATGCCAATTGTAATGAACATATTCATGCAATAATATAACCAAGTCTACGCAACATACACACGCAAGAATAACCTATATCTAAGTTTGCATGCATAGAAGTAAGTGAAATAAAGGCAAGCACACAATCTCATGAACACATTAAGTAGATAAATGCGGAAATATAAATAAATGATAACAGTAAAAGTGTCAATAATGAAATGATATGATAATTACGTAATGCAAAAGAAATGACCAAAGAAGCAAACATGCATGAGATGTGATGAGAAGAAATATGTTCACTGTATGTGCGTTCGTGCAGCGCTTGAAGATGCGTTCGAACGGTAAACAGGATGTTCGCGTTCGTGTAGCGTTCGGAAACGCGTTCGAACGGGACATGGCCTGATGCATGATAAAACAGGATACATGCGCGTTCGAGTAACGTTCAGGAACGTGTTCGAACGTAAATGAAACAGAATGTCCACGTTCGTATAACGTTCGGAAACGCGTTCGAACGGGGTAAGACCTGATGCATGATAAAACAAAATATATGCGCGTTCGAGTAGCGTTCTGAAACGCGTTCGAACGAGACTACCAAAATGGTATTTGAAATGACGCAAACCCATATGTGAATAAATAAATACATAATATAAGACCTCGTACGCCCGATTGAACATATTTCACATTCAATCGAGTGTACTTCGTCCGGCGCGACAAAACATCGTGGCAAAGATAATCTTTAGGCATTTCCCTGGAATATAGAACCTTTAATCCATCATAGTTAGCCCATGCGCACTAGATCACAATGCATGAATAAACAAAGAAATAATATGCGAAAAATAAATAACGGAATAAAAGGCGCGGCAAAATATTACGGTAAAGGTAGCATTTTAGGCTTTTTCTCCCTCAAATATAAGACCTTTAACCCACCCTAGTTAGCCCATGCGCATTAGATTACAATGCATGAATAAATAAAGAGATAATATGCGAAAAATAAATAACGGAATAATAAAAGGCGCGGCAAAATATCGTGGTAAAGGTAGCCTTTTAGACTTTTTCTCAAATAGATGACCTTTAAACCAACATAATTAGCCCATGCGCATCAAGTAACAATGCATAAAAGATAAATAAAGCAATAATATGGGACCTTGTATGCCCGATTGAACATATTTCACATTCAATCGATTGTACCTCGTCCGGCGCGGTAAAACATCGTGACAAATGTAGCCTTTAGACATTTCCCTCGAATAGAGGACCTTTAATCCACCCTAGTTAGCCCATGCACATTAGATTAACAATACAGAAAAAAAACATATAGAAAGTAGATAGCAGAACAATGAAAACAAAAATGCCTAAGACATGATAAAGGAATCTGTCCATAATGCCTGCGTTCGTGTAGCGTTCGGAAACGAGTTCGAATGGGGGCGAAGCAGAATGTGTGCGTTCGAGTGGCGTTCGGGAATGCATTCGAACGGGATGGCGAAAGTGACATCCATAATGTAGTAAACACATGCGGGAATGTTTCCCCAAGCGGTACGTGGAGTTGTATCCCAAGTACAGACCGCACTATCGTCCATTCGGATACGGCTACGGAATTTATTTCTGGGTTTCCATCCGATATACCACGAGAGGCAACATTCAAGCGTTAACACAATGCAATCATAAAAATGGATATGAAGTATGATAATGCATATAACAACATATAAACAAAGAAAGAAACATGCAGAATGATAAAGAGCTAATAATATGAAATAAATGTGCGATAAATAGATAAAGGAACGTTAAAGAAAGATGTGACCAATAATTTGGTCATCTTTGATATAGGACCTCGCACACTCGTTGGACATATTTCATGTCCAACCGAGCGTGCCGCATCCAAACTACAAAATAAAAAAAGTAATAAAAGGTGCCCTCATGTCTTTTTAAGTCGCTCCTCGGAAGTGCGTCACGTCGTCACCGGAAGGGTTACTGCTCGGTGGACATATTTCTGGTTTTTTGGTCCACTATTTTCCTTCATCGTTCCGCTGTTTTCGCTGCCGCTTTCTCGGTTTTTCCTTGCTGTTTTTAGTTGTTCATTTGCCGCTGTTTTTCCGTTGTCTTTGCTACTACTTGGTGTTTATTTTTAGGACTGGTTTTGATGATTTTAAGACTGTTTTAAGGACTGTTTTATGGGTGGTTTTCGGTGATGTAGGGGACTGTTTTGGGCTGCAATTTTCGGTAATGTAGGGGTTGTTTTAGGTGTGATTCTCGGTAATGTAGGGGCTGTTTTGTGGGTAATTTTCGGTGGTGCAAGGGCTGGTTCTTGTTGTAATTTTCGGTGATGCAATGGTTGGTTCTTGTTGTTGTGTTTTTGTGAATGAACTCTAGAGAGAGGAGTGAATGTCTAAGAGAGGAGAGGGTTTGGTCTAGGCCTCCTTTTATAATGGTGAGCTAGGGCTTATTGGTTTTGGTGCATGGGTTAAAAAAGGGAATCAAATCAAGTAAATATGGGGTGTATTTAATTTAATTATTTAAGGAAGTGATCTTGTTTATTTTTGGTGGAGAATATCTTTAAATTGGTAGGTGATTTATTTAGATTGGTTTTAAATTGATTTGTTTTATTTAATTTAGGAATGAGGATTTGATTTGATTTGATTTAGTTTGATTGGATTTAATTTGATTAGAAAGGATATTATTTTGATTTAAATTGGATTTGATTTAATTTGTGACATGTATTTTAAGTGTTTTAATTATTTTTGGATTGGGCTTGGTGGGCTAAATGGGCTTTGGATGGGCTTGGGCGTGTGGCTAGCAGTAAAACAGAAATACCGATGGTCGTTCGAACGCTTATTCGGACGCTACACGAACGCCCGCAATCTGTTCGCCGTTCGAACGTGTTTCCGAATGCGGCACGAACGCACATGCAGTGAACAAGTGAATCAAATCTGATAACGTACTTATCTTGAATTTTCCCTTCCGACGTCTGTTTCCCGCAACTTCCGTAACTTATTGGGTAGTGCCTCCAAGTGAGGCTCATCATCGGGCTTTCATGCAAAAATGCAAGTGTCTACAAATGTGCGGTGAAGAAGAAATGCCCGAAGATTTATCAGATAGAATGAAAGAAATTGGCAGAATGGTTGAAGTTCTGCTACAACTTCAAAGCTTGATTGACAGAGTCATGGATTGTAGGCCATCTGGGATTGCAGCAAGGAACTTCACTGTCAAGATAGCAATAAAACATATAATTCGCGATAGTTTCATCCGTTACAAAAATTATAGAAGGGAAATTGTTCTAGTACTGGAAAATCTATTTCAAATGCCATACTGAAATTCCATATTGGCTTTTGGAATCTACAAGATAGCAGCCATACAAGCAAACAAGCTGTGTAAGTTCTATGATTGGTGTAAGGAAACATGATTCCGTGGAGCATACGAGTATCCGTTTGTTGATTGAGTTCCTCAGAAGTCAGATACAGATTCAAGCACTAGAGACTTTTCTAAAAGGGATGTGGCAATTACCTGAGTCACCACCATCGTCTACTTCATCGCCATCATCTCCGTCAACTTTGACAGCTACTTTAACATGAGAAGATGGAGATTACAAACAGATTGCTAAGAAGAGGGATATCGTGCTCATAAAATATCAGTGGGAGAATTTTGAGGAAGACGGGTTCGCAAGAAACACAAGGGGAAAGGGGAAATTGAAGGATTGATTCAGTTTGAAGAGAGTTAAAATGTTAACTAGGAAGATCTTCTTGATGCATCTGTTGACCTGCCATGCCCATATATTTCTCATGCAGATACAAATGAATGGAAGATTCAGGTATATAATCCATAAGCAATCAATCTCGTCTATTATCATGGATTCTACCAGAGTAATCATACACATCCGGGAAGAATTTTATCTTTCGGGAGACAGGATAATGTTGTGATTCTCTGATCACTTTAGAATGTATTTGAGAAAAAATTGAAATCGTTTATATTACTCTCAATAATAGAATTACAAGTTTACAAACTTTACAAAACCTCACTACACTCTAACACTCAACATTCTTTTGGGATACCAAAAACACACTGCAATGCTCTATATTTATATTGCAGAGCTTGAATTACAAATTCAATGAATGAACAATAACTCCACATTTCACTCCCTGATTTTGTGGAATCCACTGAAAGTTTGCATGTCTTCATGCATGCAATTTCTTCATGGCAGTTGTCATTCCACCGAAAGTTTCTTGACTGCTACTCTTCATTGATTGCAGTTGGATCTTCTAGACATGATAGCCAACTTGCATGCTTCAAGCTGGATCTCAACAATTCTCCCCCTCCAACTGCATGTGACGCAATCTTCATCTGACAGCTATCCCGGCTATGTTTCTGCACAACTCTAGCTTGTCCCGAGTAACCATATTTGTTAACATGTCAGTTGGATTCTCATATGTATGGATCTTCACTAGTCTCAGCAGTTTTTGATCCATCACCTCGCGTATCCAATGATTGTGAATATCAACGTGCTTCGTTCGGGAATGATACATTGAGTTCTTGCTCAAGTCCAGAGCACTCTGACTTTCACAATGTATCTTGTATTATGTCTGTTTGATCCCTAACTCTTGGAGAAAACACTTTAGCCACAACATTTCTTTTCATGCCTCAGCTATAGCGATGTACTCAGCTTCTGTTATGGATAATGCAATACACATCTGCAATCTTGACTGCCATGACACAGCTCTCCCTGTAAAAGTGTAGATGAAACCTGATGTAGATTTCCTACCATCAAGATCTTCTGCCATATCTGAATCTGTATAGCCTTCCAAGATCGGATCAGCTCCCCCGTAGCACAGACAAAACTTCGATGTACCATTAAGATACCTGAGAATCCATTTGACTGCCTTCTAGTGTTGCTTTCCAGGGTTAGAGAGAAACCGACTCACTACACCCACTGCGTGTGCAATATTTGGCCTGGTACATACAATTGCATACATTAGGCTTCCAACAACTGAAGAATATGGTATTGATGACATCTCCTCTACCTCTTTCTTGGATGAGGGACACGAACTCTTGCTCAGTTTGAAATGGTACGCTAACGGAACGCTTACTGGTTTGACTTTATGTATATCGAACCTCCTGATTATCCGTTCAATATACCTCTCTTGTGAAAGCCACAACTTCTTTTAGGATACCAAAAACACACTGTAATGCTCTATATTTATAGTGCAGAGCTTGGATCACAAATTCAAAGAATGAACAGTAACTCCACATTTCACTCCCTGATTTTGTGGAATCCACCGAAAGTTTGTATATCTTCATGCATGCAATTTCTTTATGGCAGTTGTCATCCCACCGAAAGTTTCTTGGCTGCTACTTTTTATTGCTTGCAGCTGGATCTTCTAGACATGATAGCCAACTTGCATTCTTCAAGCTGGATCTCAACAGCTAATACGACCAAAACTTAATATGCAGTGAGTAACAAGAAACTTGACTACGATTTAAATATGATTTTGGCTGATAATAATGTGTGAGCTTGTATAAGCCATTGTGAGATTTGATTTTGGCTGATAATAATCTCACTTTTTTTTCAACTAACAGTGAACATTTAAAACAAGCTCTTGATTAAGAACTGAACTGGTTGAATTTACAATAATTATACAGGGTATATGGATCGATCTCATTTCTCATACTAGGCAAATCAATGATACATACTAGATTGGCTGCTGTATGAAATTCTTCAATATATTTCATTAAGGGTAATTCTGTCTTTTTGGTTGGATTGGGTGCTTGTGAGGGGTACAACCCTTTGGAGGGTTGCACCCCATCCCAAAGGGTGCCCTATTGGCACCCTTCCATGCCTTATATAAGAAGGCTTTATATCCAAAAAGAAATATAGAAAAAGAGTTCCGAATTTCTGGAAGAGACATTTGTTTTCCTTTGTTTTGAGAGAGAGTTTCACCATCTTCATAGTTCATAAACTTGTTAAGGAGTGCTCCTTGTACAAGTAGCATCCAAGTTATCCTGGGAGAACGTTGGCAATACGAAACCGTAGAGCACTTGTGACGGGCCAATAAGTTCTTAAGGACAGAGATTATCTCGACTTGGACAAATCTGCAATCTCCATTTTCTGGTTTGTTTTAAAGGTTTTCTGGTTTTAGGGTTTCATGCATCTAGATCTACGTTTGCTGTTTGATCTGTTTGTTTGCAAGTTATATTACTGTTTAATGACACCAATTAACAACAATCTTAAGAACTTATTGCTCTAGTGTTATTAGGTAGTAATTCGCATGTTAGAGTTTGTATATTTTCTGTAAAATACGAACTGTGCATGAAAATACCGTAGGGCGTTCGAACGCCCGACGCACGCGAAGGCAAAAATCTGAAAATTTGTAAGAACGTTCGAACGCGTCTTCAAACGTAACTCGAACGCAAGCCTTCTGCCTTATAACATTCGAACGCGTCCTGAACACTACACGAACGTGAACTCTCTGGAATCATTCCGTTCGAACGCGTTCTCGAACGCAACACGAACGTGAACTCTCTGGAAACACTTCGTTCGAACGCGTTATCAAATGCAACACGAACGCACACACACTGGACAGTCTTATTCGAACGTAGATACGAACGTGACACTAACGATTTTGTCCTGGAATTATCATAAAAGCAAACTTTAATTAATTTTAACTTGGTTAGTCATATACTGTAAACACATTAATCTTGGTAGTATAGATTTAAGTTATTATTAAATTGTTCAATTATCACAAGCATTCACATAGTGATAAAGTTGAAATTGATTGGTTGTTGCATAATTGGTTGAGAATTTAAAGTGTAATTTTGCACAAGTAATTCCATCCAATCTTGATTGACATATATATATATATCTACACTTATCGTATTAATTGTGCTATTGGAAAAGTGTAAATCTGGGTTTTGAATTGCTAAAAGATCCTATTGGAAAAGGTGTTTGAAGAATATTCGTTCATTCAATTTTCCTTAAGTATCTTTAGTTGAAATTCAAGGACTTGTGTTTATTGGAACTTTCGTCCATTAGAACAACAAGTGACTACCTAGTACATCACTTTGAACGAGATCATTCGTTGATCGTTGTGCAATTTGTCTTTCGTAGACTGATTGAACCTTGTTGATTTCCAGTTACAAATGGCTAGCGGAAATATCACGGTACCGGTCTCTCACGGAGAAAAGCCAGAGAAATTTGGTGGGGCAAATTTCAAACAGTGGCAGAGCAAAATGATGTTCTACCTGACAACTCTCCAGTTGGCTAAATTCCTCAAAGATCCTCCGGGTCTTGTGAAGGGTGAATCTGAATTGGCCAAGGAAGAGCGAGAACAGACTTGGATGTCTGGAGACTTCTTATGCAAGAACTACATTTTGGGTGGTCTTGACAATACCCTGTACAATGTGTACCAAGGCATGACTTCTGCGAAGGTTCTCTGGGAATCTCTCGAGAAGAAGTACAAAACCGAAGATGCCGGACAAAAGAAATTTGTCGTGGGTAGGTTCCTGGACTACAAGATGGTAGATTCAAGGACGGTGATGTCTCAGTTGGGTGAACTGCAATTGATCATTCATGAAATACTGGATGAGGGAATGAAACTTTGTGAGATATTTCAAGTTGCCGCCATAATTGAAAAGTTGCCTCCATCATGGAAGGACTTCAGGAGCTATCTGAAACACAAAAAGAAGCAGATGAGCCTTGAAGACCTTAGTGTTCGATTGAGAATCGAGGAGGACAACATGATGTCCGAGAAGGCCAGCTACAAGACTCTGGAGTCTAAGGCCAACATCATTGAAGGTGCAAAGGGTAGCAAAAAGAGAAAGAACAGTGGAGCTGACTCTGGGAACAAGAAGTTCAAGGGAAAATGCTACAACTGTGGAAATAGCGGTCATATGTCAAAGGACTGCAGGAACAAGAAGTCTCAGGACAAGGGCAAGAAAAAGAAATATGAGGCACATGTTACTGAAGGCGAGCAGCTGACTGATGATATCTCAGAGATGGAACTATCAGCAGTGGTAACCGAACCCAACATAGTTGGGAATCCGAGAGAATGGTGGGTAGACACTGGGGCTACTCGTCATATCTGTGCAGACAGTAAGATGTTTTCCATGTACCAGAAGGTCGATGGCGGCGATCATCTGACAATGGGAAACTCGTCTACCTCTCAGGTGGTTGGACAAGACACAGTGGTTCTGAAGATGACATCTGGAAAGAAGCTAACATTGAAGAATGTACTGCACGTTCCAGATATTCGGAAGAACTTGGTCTCGGGCTCTCTTCTTAGTAAGGCTGGTTTTAAGCTTGTATTTGTTTCTGACAAGTTGTATTGACTAAGAATGATATGTATGTAGGAAAAGGATAACTAACTGAGGGCCTTTTCAAGCTAAATGTAATGACTGTTAACCGTGTTATTAATAAAGCTAGTTCGTCTGCTTATATTATTGTGTCACAAAATATATGGCATGGGAGGTTAGGACATGTTAATTATGATACCATGCGTAAATTAATTAACATTGACCTCATACCTAAATTTGCAATTGATAGCAAACATAAGTGTGAAGCATGTGTTGAAGCAAAAATACATCGCGCATCATTTCATTCTATAGAACGCAGTTCTAAACCGCTAGAACTTGTACATACCGATGTATGTGACATGAATATTGTGCAAACAAGAGGCGGTAAAAAGTACTTTGTCACTTTTATCGATGACAGCACAAGATTCTGTTATGTGTACTTGCTGAGAAGCAAAGCTGAAGCAATTGAGAGCTTCGTACACTATAAGAACGAAGTTGAAACCAACTTGGCCAGAAAATCAAAAGAATCAGGAGTGATAGAGGCGGTGTGAATACGTTTTCACCATTCAGTGAAATGTGTATGTGCACGGAATTATTCACGAAACCACTGCCCTCCTTACTCTCCTCAAACAACGGGATTGCGGAGCGCAAAAACCGAACGTTGAAGGAAATGATGAATGCCATGTTGAAAAGTTCGGGTCTACCCCAGAACTTGTGGGGGGAAGCCTTGCTTTCCGCGAACTACGTTCTGAACAAGCTTCCTCACAGAAGACTGGACAAGACACCATATGAATTTTGGAAAGGTTTCATACCTTCCTACAAATACCTCAAAGTGTGGGGGTGTCTTGCCAAAGTAATGGTTCCTAAACCTAATAAGGTTAGAATATGACCCAAAACTGTTGACTGTGTATTCATTATAGTAGTGCGTATCGATTCTTGGTACACAAGTCGGAGATTCCTGACATCAATCCAAATATGATAATTGAGTCAAGGAATGCGATATTTTTTGAAGAGACGTTTCCTTGTAAGGAAAGACAAATAACTGGGTCTCTCAAAAGAAACAGTTGATACTGTCAGGACAGTGATCAAGTTGACCAAGAATCAGATCAACGTGTAATATCTGAGACAATCGAGCCTAGACGTAGCAAAAGAGCTAGAACGTCTAAGTCGTTTGGTCCCGATTTTCTAACATACTTGTTAGAAAATGAGCCTCAAAGTTATAAAGAAGTTATGGCTTCTCCGGAGGCACCTCTTTGGAAAGAGGCTATTAACAGTGAGATTGATTCAATCCTACAGAAACCATACTTGGGAGTTGGTTGATCTTCCGCCAGGTTGTAAGCCGCTGGGCTACAAATGGATATTCAAAAGGAAGATGAAAACGGATGGATCAATAGATAAGTATAAGGCAAGACTTGTCATAAAAGGTTATAGACAAAAGGAAGGCCTTGATTACTTTGACACATATTCACCAGTGACTCGCATCACATCGATAAGAATGCTCATAGCCATAACAGCTATATTTGGTCTTGAAATACATCAAATGGATGTAAAGACGGCATTCTTGAATGGTGAATTGGATGAAGAGATTTACATGGAACAACCAGAAGGGTTTAGTGTTCCTGGAAAAAAACAGAAGGGTGTGCAAACTTGTAAAATCTTGTACGGATTAAAACAAGCACCGAAACAATGGATGAGAAATTTGACAAAGAAATGTTGTCAAATGGGTTTAAAAACAATGAGTGTGATAAGTGTGTGTACACCAAATCAACTCAAAAAGATATGTCATATGTCATTTATGTGATGATGTATGATGAATGGTAGTAATCGAGTAATCATGAAATGATTCAGTCTACCAAAAAACGTGTTATCCAGCAGATTTGATATGAAAGATATGGGGATAGCTGATGTGATCCTAAGAATAAAGATTTCTAGGACATCAGACGGATATATATTATCACAGACTCATTATTTGAGAAGATACTCGATAAATATATCAAAGGGGATCTAAATGTGGCTAGAACCCATGTAGACCTAACTCTTCATTTATCAAAGAATACTGGTTCAAGCATATCGCAACTAGAGTATTCGAGAATCATCGGAAGTCTGATGTATCTCACGAATTGCACACGACCTGATATTGCTCAAGCTGTGAATCGGCTTAGCAGATATACGAGCAATCCAGGACACAACCACTGGAAAGCCATAGTATGAGTTTTGAGGTATTTGAGAGAAACTTCAAAATATGGGCTACATTACGAGAGATATCCTGCTGTACTAGAGGGTTACAGCGATGCTAACTGGATATCTGATACGGTGGATTCCAAATCCACGAGTGGATTTGTTTTCACACTTGGTAATGCAGCCGTGTCATGGAAATCCTCGAGGCAAAACGTGTATTGCCGGCCGTCTACTATGGAATCAGATTCATAGCGTTAGACAAAACTGCGGAAGAAGCAGAATGACTTAGAAACTTCCTGGAGGATATTCCTAGTTGGCCCAAACCGGTGCCAGCAATAAGCATACATTGTGACAGCCAATCGGCTATTGGGAGAGCCCAAAATACAATGTATAATGGTAAGTCTCGACACATACGTCGGAGACATAATACATACGTCAACTGCTCTCAAGTGGCATAATAACGATCGATTATGTCAGGTCGAAGGAAAACCTAGCGGATCCACTAACTAAAGGTTTACCTCGAGAGCAAGTTGAGAAGTCATCGAGGGGAATTGGCTTGAAGCCTATAATCTAAGAATTGTCACTGTGGAACCCAACCTAGTTGACTGGAGATCCCAAGATCTAGGTTCAAAGGGACAACAGAAACTTTGTGCAATTCAAAACAAGCACTGAAGAGTTTCGTACTCTTTCCCATTCCGATAATGACGCTGAGTGTTGTCTGTCATTGGTTAGGATAAGCTAAGGCTTTTAATGATCACTATATTAGGAGATGAGTCCTAATGGGGGTAAAGACATATTACCTCTTCATAGAGATCACATATTTCAAGTAAGAAGTGAGGCCGCTTCCATGGGAACCTTTAAAGGCGGGTTACCCTAAAGTGCTTGATGAATCCAGGACCGTTGTTCAGGGCCAAAATGAACACAACCGTAGAACGGGAAAATGGTCGAATTAAAGCTGTGTGTTGGCAATTGTCTTGGTTTACACCAACGGCAGAAAGTTTAAGACTATGGGTCACTGGTTTGCCAAGTAAATCCGATTGTCACTCAATAGGAAATGTTCAAGGCGAAAGCTACCTATTTCGATGCAGCTTTAGTTCATGATAACTCTCTCAAGTGTCTCCATGAATATTTGAAGAATTGTGGGGGATTGTAGGAAATTCTTCAATATATTTCATTAAGGGTAATTCGTCTTTTGGTTGGATTGGGTGCTTGTGAGGGGTACAACCCTTTGGAGGGGTTGCACCCCATCCCAAAGGGTGCCCTATTGGCACCCTCCATGCCTTATATAGAAGACTTTATATCCAAAAAAGAAATATAGAAAAGAGTTCCGATTTTTTGGAAGAGACATTTGTTTTCCTTTTTGTTTGAGAGAGAGTTTCACCCATCTTCCTAGTTCATAAACTTGTTAAGGAGTGCTCCTTGTACAAGTAGCATCCAAGTTATCCTGGGAGAACGTTGGCAATACGAAACCGTAGAGCACTTGTGACGGGCCAATAAGTTCTTAAGGACAGAGAGATCATCTCGACTTGGACAAATGCAATCTCCATTTTCTGGTTTGTTTTAAAGTGTTTTCTGGTTTTAGGGTTTCATGCATCTAGATCTATTTGCTGTTGATCTGTTGTTTGCAAGTTATATTACTGTTTAATGACACCATTAACAACAGCTGCAAGTAAACTGGAAGAAAGGATCACGATGGATTTCTTGTACCATTGCTTGAAAAATAAAAGAAATGCTATCATGCCTTGGAGAATGCATGATTATAACTTCTAGTTGGACCAATCACAAGGCGAGATCAAGAAACCAGCTCTGATCTAGAAGGCATTGACCAAATACTTGGTGAAACTAAATGGAGCAGAATCATTTTGAATGGGTTTAATAAAATAAGGTCCAAGCAATATTTATCCGACGACCAAATCCAAAATTGATGAAGCACCATTCAAGCTATTAGTTTATTTGTTATTTCAATTAAATATTATGTGTGTGGACCATTCATTAGAAGCTTCAGTTATTGGGTTGGGTAGTTAGACTACTTATCTTGGTGGGCAAGTAGGGGTTATGATTTAGGGCTTGGGCGTGTGAAGTCCTTAGAGTGGCGTGAGGTTAGTTTCTTGGTTAGATTAAGATTTGTTTTAGTTTTCCTTTTTTTTATTAGGGTTATGTAATACCTAAGGTAGTCTTATGTATTAATAAAATTCAGATTCCAGACTTTAAAATACAAGCTATTGTCGTGAGTTATTGTTAGAAAAGCATAAGAAACAATATTGATGAAGGCTTTGACGTGTATTCACTGTCCTTAAAGAAATTATGCCTCCACTATGTTGCTATCGGATCAATGGCAGTTCCTTCAGGATATACAAAGCCATACAGAAATTTCTAGATAGCAATTCTAGAAATTCTCCAAGAACATGTAACTAAGAATCGTTTTTTAAGAGTAAGTAAAAATTTGTAAGTTGTTATTTGGAAATCAGAAGTGGAAATGCATATATAGAACTCTAAAGTCATAACACTTCAAAATGACATAGCACTTCAAAAAGGACACAACTGTTGGCCTTAAAAACGGTTAAAAAACTATTTAAAGATAAAAACAAAAAGTAATTAAACAAGTGCCAATCTTTGACTTTAAATAATATATATATATATATATATATATATATAACAAACATTTTTATTCCCTTCAACATTTTCCCCTCCAAACTTTCCAACACCAATTTGAATTATTTGGTGTAACAAGCCTTTATAAACTTGCTTTACTCTAAATGCTCTTCCTATGTGGGATAGGAAGTCACCCACTTATCACTAACTATACCAACAGTTACATAGTGTGAAAGGTTAAATTTCTTTTGTTCATTGAATTGAACATCTAATTTATCAAATGAGTTATTGTCTTTTGTGACATTTATTTACAAGTGAGATTTCTTTCAATGATTCGGAAAAGATTTTCAAGAGCAGGTTCCTTTGGTGTTCAAATTAATCTTGAAATGTGTTTTCTTTCTACAAAATCGTAATTCAATATTTTTGGGGTTCGCTCAATTACGTGGGGTTGCCAAAGAATTTAATCTTATGGTGGTTTCCATTAAAATCGTTTATGGTTGTAACATTAATTGATAGTTAATAATATAATGATGTGGTTATTTAAATTTTGATTATTCAAAATTGAAGAAGTAAGGATAAGGTGTGTACATATTAAATACTTTTTAAAAAACTCATAGTATGGTTTAAGTTACGGAAACAATCTATTTGAAAAAAAAATAAAAATAAAACTGAATACATATTGAATCATATTCTCCAAAACTCATAGCGTGAGAAGACTCGTGCGATCATTCATCCTTTTTTTCATTCAACATGAAGACACCAAAAATTGTTTCATGAGACCAAAAATTGAAGAAGTAAGGATAAGGTGTGTACATATTAAATACTTCTCAAAACTCATAGTATGGTTTAAGTTACGGAAACAATCTATTTGAAAAAAAAATAAAAATAAAACTGAATACATATTGAATCATATTCTCCCAAACTCATAGCGTGAGAAGACTCGTGCGATCATTCATCCTTTTTTTCATTCAACATTGAAGACACCAAAAATTGTTTCATGAAAAGGAATTAGGTAATAATTGGTAGATCAAAATTCCATGGTCAATTATAAGTAGGTTTACGGCTTTATGGATAAAAAAAAATGGGCAAGCCCAGTCAAGTAGAATGATAATATATAAACTGTCTTGGTCAATTCTTTATTTGACCAACTCATTCAAAGTAACATGGTAGTTGTCCAAATCTATTGAGATTCAAATTGAAATGCGCTGCCTTACTGTAGCAATTAAGACGTGATATTATTAATTAATAATTATATAATATATAATAATTATGTTAAATAAAATTATAATTTATTTAATTATTATATTAATAATGTGATACCATCACCGTGTTTTAAAATTTTTCATTTATGGGACAACTTAAGTGTGATAAAGCTGGCACAGTGATATTAGGGAAACTGGTGACTCGTTCTTGCTTTATTCCAATTCCATCTTCGGATCATTTAAGATCTTAGTTTGATTAATAGCATGACAATTCTGACCTGTTTGCATTCAGTTCAAAATTTATTCTAAAGACTAAATCAAAGTCAACTACTGTATCTCTATATATCTAACCCCATAAAATATGATGAGTGAGAATCATTTTACTTGTATTTTGGACTTAACATTTCTATACAAATAATCGCCCTCTATTTTTTGTTTAATTCATAATTTTAATAGTATATTTGTAACTATTATGTTTCTACTTAATTTTGAGTAGGGATGTAACAAAGTTTTAAACAAAAATATGGATATGAATTGTATTCATATATATTAATACATACGGATTCAAATCCATGAGGATCCAAACATAAAAATTTATAGATTCAACATACACATTATCTGAAATCCGATCCAGATATATTCACATATAAATTCAGATAAATGAATCAAATCAAACTGATTCATTTATTAAACAAATTTATTTTTCTAAATCAATATTCAATTTAAAGCAAATCAAATCAAACTAATAAACGGATTCTAACATAAATTACCACCCATAATATTGATGCTTTAAATTTGTAACATCTCAATTTCAAATATACCTCTTGAGTTGGAAGTTTAAACTAAAACCAACAATTTATTAGGATGAATTCATCACAACTTCATGGAACATCGAAACACAAATCAAAAATCAAAATCAACAACATGATCAAATTCAAAACACCATATATATCAATAACTTCAATTTTATATTTTTTTTCCCCAATCAAATGTGAAAATGGTCCACATAAAGAGTTTGTATAAACTGTGCTATATTTGATCTCTGTGTTCTTTGTACAATATTGAACTATATAAATCACCAAAAAAAAAAAAAAAAAAAAACCCTTCTCTAAATTTACTTGAAATTGTTAATCTTGATAAATCAAAAAGGCCTCTTCAGCTCCTTGAAATCCATGGAATCAATGCACTCCAATCTAGCTCTATGAACATTCAACAGCTTTAGCAACTCAGAAACCTTCTCCTTCGTCTTCTCACCACAACCAACCTGCAAAAGCAGTAACAGCTTCTGAAAAGCACCCACTTGAAGTGCTTCAACAAGAGCAGTTTCCTCTTCTCTCTTTTCATTATTCTTGCATAGCTTCCACACAATGGATACTGATAATTCCGTCGCCAAATCAGAAACACGCAGTATTTTCTTCACTGTAACAGGCATTGTCAGACAATTATTGTATACCTCTTCTCTCCCATAATCACTGCTGCAAATTCCATCGAGAACACTCAACGCTTTCTCGCATGAGCTTCTCTGTGCATCAACAAGCATTTCAAGCAACAACGAAACCAACCCCATGTCAGTAAATTTATGTATTAATTTCTCCTTCGCCATAGCTGATGTGATCGTGTGATATACAACGACCAACGAAGCTTTTGTAGCAGTCGGACAAATAGGCTCTTTGATCAGCTTAAATAAGGCGTCAATGGCTCCTTCAATCTCTGATAACACGTTTACTTTTCTATGATCCGAAGAAACAATCTCTCTCAGCACCAACACGGCGCTTCTTCTTCTTGACAAATCTCCGCTTTTCAAGAACCACACAATGCAATGCATGGACGAAGCTGATCCCAAGTGAGCCAACGCTTCCCCATGATCAAGAGGAAACAACAATGTCAAAGCTGCTAATATTTCCTCCAAATTAGTAGAAACATTTTTTTCATCCAAATCATTACATGTTTTCGAAAACGATTCGAACGCGGCTGCCAAAACAGTTACTGTCCCGTTACTTGCAATGCATCTCTTGTTCCGCTCACTCTCCTTGGCCAATCTCTTGATCTTGGCCACCAAATCTCTGCAGCCAACTTGATCCTCCGTTTTACAAGCTGTAATAATCTTGGAATTGATGTCCGAAACCTCAACTGAACTTACAGGAATTCTCGGCGTCGGGATTCTCTCGATGCCACGAGACTTGTTCTCGACACACCAATCTTGAATCATTCTACGGATTGTGTGATTCGGTATCGGTTCAAGGCTCGTCAAGACTCGCTTTGTAATGGGACACGTAACGTGAATCCCATTCTCTTGAATCCACTTCTCAATATTCACTCGATCATACGTAATCCCAGTTGATAAAGTCACCGGATCTTTCATCAAGTCGAGAGATATCGGGCACCGGAAGTGGTTCGGTGTCGTCAGCTCCATCTCTCCGCCGGATTCTCCCTCCGACTGAGTCTTTCCGGCACGGCGGCCGCGTCTTAGTCTTCTCCATGATGAAATCATTAGTATTTCCGTATAGAATTCTTGCTTGTGCTTTCTGAATTTTGGATGTTAATTAAGAAAGGTTTTGTTATGTGTCTTAGTAATTGATGGAATATGGATCGATGTGGTGGGTTTATACTTTATATATAAAGAGAAACGCGGTCGGTTCAGCATTCAAAACTTGGAAAAAAAAATTATTAATTATCAATAATTTATTATTATAAAGATAGATAGATAGATGATCAATGTTGACATGTCCTGTGGCGAGGGATTTGAACGTTTGACCGTTGAAAATTTGAAATGGTAAAATGAACTGTTAGTTTGGTTTATTATTTTGGAATGAATCAAAATTTTATCAAATCAATACTTTGACACACAAAAAAAAAAAGAAGGAAAAATATGGCTGGTCAACGTTCGGGGTCGGTGGACCGGCTGACTAGGCTTAGTAAACTAAAACTAGAAGAGCTTAATTTTTTTTTTTTTTAAATCATTGGAAATCCACCGTCACATCACCTCTTTCGGGCTTAAGCGGAACATGTAAAATCTTTGGCTGTCTCAGACTCTTATAAGAAACACACTCTTTATATTCGAACCCAGAACCTCAAGGTGCGATCTTGAACCCTACACCACCAAGTCACTTCCCCAAAGGACTATAGTAGCAAGAAAGCTTAATTCTTTGGTGTAATAATCTCCATTTTTTTTATTTCCCTATATTTTATCAATTACTTTCTCATAGGTCCTTATGTCCTTCTGAATTTATCAAATTACCCTTATATTTATTGTATTTTAGCCGGCCCCAATATTCTCAAGTCTCAATGTCATTCTTATATTTTGAGGGTCCTGCTCATAACAGAATATTAGAGTAAAAAAAAATTGGTTGGAGATTATAATAATAATAATAATAAAAAAAATTAGGATTCATAGACGGGCTAGAGTTATATATATGAATCTTAGGGATTTGTTTAATACAATTGATCAAACTATGTCTTTATTTGAAATAATATAAAAAAGTGGGTAGCTAGATGTTATTATCTCATTCAGCCATTCATAGAATTCATTTTTTTCACATGGGCAAATCTTACGCGTGTCAAACGCGCACTCCCCATATGTTTGTGTAAATGATAAAAATGGTTTCTGAGATGGGATAGCCGTACAAGTAGATCGAAGCTTCAAAGAGAAATACAGAGAAAGGGAAAAAAACTTATATAAGATATATATTATGAATATATGTTATATGTTAATTAATAATTTTTTCTCTATTATTATTGGTTAATTACAAATTTAATATATACTTATCAAATCATTAGTAGCTGATCGTACCACATTATTTATATGTCCGTCCCATATAAATATTTATTCCGATAAAGGGACCGTACTCGAATGGCGAGCACAATAAGAGGGAGCCAAACCTAAACACCCATGTAGCTGCCACGTCACGTCGAAGAATAAGGATAAATGGGTAATCACATCTCCCATTTATCCAACAACTCCCTTCTACTCATGTACAACGAGGAACACTACCCTTAGAAAGTCGGCGAGTGGAATATATGGAATAGATAGACTATTGGTCTATTTAGTATTGTGATTTGACGTAGGGTAAGATGATAAAATTATGTGTGGGTTAAAACTCAATTTTTAAGTATTTAGTTTATGATGAGAAATTGTGATTACTAATCATGTTTTTTTAAAAAAAAAAAATGAATTTTGCGAAAGATAAAATTTTTAGCTTTTTCTCACCATCAAAATATTAAAAAAACACACCATAATAATTTTTTTAGTATAAATCAAAATTTCATAAATACCGTTTATGAACCACCGTTTGTTCATCATATTTTTCTAATCGCAACACTAAACAAAGCCTAAATAAGAAAGCGTCGGATACGCATAAACAAACACTAAGTATAAATTACCCAAATTAAAAGATCAGTTATAGAATTACTGAATTAGCTTAAATTGTTTGTACAAATTATTATTATAGAATAGAAATATTAATTAAACTTATTTTAGTGCCTTTAGTAGATGGTTTGTTTTATATATACGTTTTTTTTATTCTCGAAGAATCTTTTAACATGATGTTAGAAAGAGGATATGTAAAATAATAGAAGCACAAGATGATTTCTATTAAAAACCTACTATTCTGATTGAGGCGTTCATATTAGACCATTTAGATTTGAAAAAGTGTAGAAATTCTAGAAAGTATTTGTGTAATCAAATGTAATCCATATTTCATAATTTTATTTGTGTGCTGATTTGGAGCATCTAACACGACTCCATTTACACGGGCTCCCATTTTTTAAATTTCAAATCTTGACCAAATTTTCGTTTGATATGAAAATCATTTTAAATTAAGATTAGAATCTTTATTCGGGATAATTTTCATCTTAAATTATGTATCGAATGATATGACATCCCAAATCCCGTATCAATGTGGTATATGCGCTAGAGTTGGAATAAAATGAGAGTCGGTTTAGAAATATTGTTTAATTAAAACTTTTGAAATTAATATTGAGAAATTTCATATAATTTTAACCTTACATATAAGATATAAGGTTACAAATAGGCATGACAAGCAGACCCGGATCCATTAAAAAAAATTACGGATCCGGGTCTTGTTTTGGAAAACCCGCATCATACGGGGTCCGGATGTGGGTCCGGGTAGTTCCAGACCCGGGACCCGGTATATTAAAAAAAAAAGAAAGAAAGAAGCTATAATGGAAAGTTGCCGAATAATATACTTATATTAAAAAAATGGACAGTTGCGGATCCTGGGCCCGGATCCGGGTATACCCGGGTCCGGACCCGGAAGTGCTTTACCGGGTCCACATCCGGACCCGGGTCCAACGAAGAACTTGCGGATCCGGATCCGGATCTGTACGGATTCGGGTCCGGATCCGGATCCGAAAATTGCCATCCTTAGTTACAAATATCGTGTCCACTTGTACATATACAAACCATCTAATTAGAGCTGACTCTAATATTTTCGGGATCTAAGACGATTTTTTATATTTTAATACCTTTAACCGTATTATAATAATATAATAAAAATATTAGGATTTAGACATTAAATTATTTTAGGACTATAAAAAAAAATCGGAAGATATAGAGAAACACTTCACGTGCCTATGGCCCGGCGCTGCGTCCAATTCAATTATATCTCAACCTTTTCTTTAGCCGGAATATTATTACTTTTCTGTTCAGAAGCTGAACTCTCCCATCAATTGCGAGATAAGAAGAAGATCATTAATCATACATTTTTTTTTAATCGTTGAAAATCTTACCATCAAATCACCGGCTGTCTCAGATTCTTATAAGAAACGCACTCATTGGATTCGAACCTATGATCTCAATGTGAGATTCTGAGCCCTACACCACCAAATCACGCTCATTGAGATGATCAGTAATGATACACGCATAAATAAAAATCTTTACAATCAGGAAAAAAATATAATATAACTATATGATAAAAAATTATTTTTGTCTTTTTTAGTTACGACTTATGTGTAATTTAATGTATGTATATTTATCATTTTTTGAAAAAAGATAGCCACTACTTTAACTTTCGCAAGTGGAATGACTGAGTTATATTTTTTCACTCATTCAGTCACTCTAAATGGATGTCTTTTTTGAAACATATAATTTCTTGCGTTTTTTTTATTAAAAAATGAAAAAAAAAAAAAAAAAACTTATTAATATATATATTTTAATTACCCCTAAAATTAGAGTAACTAAAATAACGCTACACTCTCAGATTAGAGTAGAATGTGTTACATCAACAGCTTTTCTATCTGTTATTATCTCCATTAATATTACTCCAAAACTAAACACATCAACCTTTGTTGTCACTACTCACTCGTCCAGTCACTGCCAAAATATAAGTTAAAACTTTCAACAACATTTCAATTCCAGTAAAATAAATAAGTAAAAAAGAACGATCTACTTATGTCAAGTGTTAATTCGTTATCCGCTTAGGACGCTGTTCGTAGAGGGAGCCTTGTGCACTGAATATGAATTACCTACATACTCTGGAGCTAGGTATCCAAAAGTTCCAGCAATTCTTGCCTCAGTTGAATGTTTTCCTGTATTAGGAGCAAGGCGAACCAATCCGAAATCTGCAACCTTAGCCCGCACGTCACCTCCAAGAAGAATATTTGATGGTTTAAGATCTCTGTGGATGAAACTTTCATGTGCTAAACCATGTAGATATTCAACACCTTTAGCAACATCCAGGGAAATGGTCAATCTTTTATACCAATCAAGCGGTTTCAAACCCTCCTCCTTCCGGTTAAAAAGATGCTTGCTCAGAGTCCCCTGGGACATGAATTCATAAACCAGAACAAAAAACTGTGTACTTTTTTAATGTAGAAACAGAAGCCTAATGCAACACTAGATAAGCCGAAAAAAGCACCAATCAATACAGAGCTCATCACAATTCCATTTCCCAAACCTCCAGAGGGATTTTGGATTCTGATGCTATCAGGAAGTCCTGGAGAAGAACTACTATCTTTTACAATATCAGGGTTCCCGGCAATATTAACAATCACATTTCCTAACAAATTTGGTACTTCACCCGAAAGATTATTGTTGGAGACATCTAACATCTTAAGGTTAGGCAGAGATGTTAGCTCAGTTGGTATATTTGAAAGCGTCAATTGTCTATAGATATAAGCAGAGAAAAATCTGAAGAAATGGTACCCTGAAGCTCCAAATTCTGAAAATTTACTATGTTAATGTTTCCTGCTTCGTTGCATAAGATCCCCGTCCATGGCGGAGAGACGTTGCAAGGATCATTTCCACTCCAACTCTTTGCAAAGACCAGCGGATAACCCATAGATTCTGCAATTGATAGCAAAATATTGACATGGCTATCACAAGAAACACCAGGATCTTTCAAGCAATAGTTGTTAGTCGAGCCAGGAGCCATATCCACATCAACTTTAGAATCAAATTTTGGGGTTGGACCTTGGAAATAATTATTAGCCAAACTGACATAAATAAGCTTAGGAAGACTAACCAAAGACGAAGGAACAATGCCCGTCAATTGATTACCTCTCGCAGCCAAATCTTCCAAACTAGTAAGCTTAGAAAAATCTGGCAAAGGTCCTGTAAATTGATTACCATGAACCCAAATCTGAGTTGCAGAAATCATGTTTTGTAAAAATGCAAGCGATCCATTGAGCCCAGAACCAATGTCTTGGTTATTCAACCAAAGCGTCTGAATTGAAGACTTGCCAAAACTTGATGGAATTGGTCCTTGAAGGTAGTTTGAAGCCAAATGCAAATGCCTTAATTTGAGAAGTGTAGCTCCCCCAAGAAAGTCCGGAATGGCCCCAGAAATATTGGCCACGTTTGCGGAAAAAACCTGTAACTCCGCGGCATCCTTCAGACTTTCAGGAATTTCCCAAGAAGTGAAGCTGTTATCGTTCAGGATTACAGATTGCCATCCCTATACGCGGTTATTCGAGCACTGAACATGACTCCATCTACACGGATTCGGGTCTGACCAGTTTAAGAGTTTCGGGTTTCCTAGGCTGGCTTTCAGAGTTTGCATGGCAGCGGCGTCTGGTCTGGAGAGGGAGCAAAAGACTGAGAGACAGAGAGAGAGAAGAGAAAAGAGCAAAGAAGTACACATAATACAGAGTTTCTTCATTCTTGAAAATTCTGAAGTGAGTGGGAAAACATGCAAAGATTATAATAAAAACCTGAAGAATATCTGCCATGTCTTTTAACATAAATTGGCTGTCTAGCTCATGAAATCTCCAAATCCAAGGTTTTTAAGTTTCTGAAACAGGCAATT
This sequence comes from Zanthoxylum bungeanum, assembly GCA_019454045.1. Lineage (NCBI taxonomy): Eukaryota > Viridiplantae > Streptophyta > Magnoliopsida > Sapindales > Rutaceae > Zanthoxylum > Zanthoxylum bungeanum. The sequence continues at coordinate 378,109 of SKCR01024900.1, read as the reverse complement.
TTTGTTGATTGCTTTGTACTGCCATGAAAGACAACTGTAAAGTTCCAAGATGGCATTCGGGAGAGGAACTTACAATGCAGAATAAGTTTTCAGGTTAGGTGGGTACAATTTTCAGTATAGTTATATAATTGGTTAATAATTAAGTTGTATTTTTTAAGTGTTTACACATATATAAAATTTTGAGGTTGGATCTTGCTGCCCCATCGGATGAGAGGCTAAAAGTGTTCTAACTGAGTTGTCTTTATAGCATCAGATCGAAGTGATGTGAATCTATCAGCACCAGAATCAGTCCAGAGTATCAGTGATCTAATTCATGTACTAGCTGAACCAATTACAAAGTATAGAGTTAAGAAGATCAAAAATGTCATGGCAAACCTAGCCCAACATCATATGGTCGAATTGAACAAATACCTTAAAGGCCAAGTGGATTTCACGGAAGGGGCTTCAAGAGTCATATATTTGACCCATGTTTCATGTGTTTAGGCATATACATTTTATTTTAGCCTTGTGTTAGTTTATTTTATTTGTTGGTCTCTTAATGGGCTAGAAATTAAGAGTGGTGGACTTGAGTTGATTATGAGTAGTTTAAGGTTATTTTTATCATTTTGCTTTAGTGGGGTATTGGCTTATGTAACTATTTAAAATCATATATATATATATATATATATATATATATATATATATTTTATGAAATGACAACTCTTTTGTCAAAAAAAAAAAAAAAAAAAAGCATTGTGCGTGAATTTTCATCTGTCAGAGAAGAGTGATTCTTTCAAGTTCAGTGATTGAACAAAAACTCATCAAATGGTTGGCATCCTTTGTGGCGTCCTTTGCCGGCAATTTCATCCGAAACAATCTCTAAGGATTTTCAAGGACAAGTTCTTTGAGGGTTTACGAGATCTTAGATTAGATTTATCTCTACCGTATCAAGATTCGTATCAATAAGAATGAGAATACTAAATGATTTTACATTAAAAAAAAAAAAGACAAAAATGTTTTCAATACGATTTTTGAATCTCGGGTATATGCAATTTGGGTGCCGTAAATATACTTTCATAGGAGGAAGTGAGGAAGTGATTTTTCATATTTTGCAAATTCAATTGCCCTTAATTGGATGTCGTTTTGCAGAGGCATTTGAGTGGAAATTCGTTTTGCACTAGTCCACTTGTACAAATTAGCCTGTTATTAGTTCTTGTAATTATATATATATTGTTGATGGGGATTTTTACAATTAAGGCTTCGAAACAGTTCGGTAAGGGCAAATAGGGAAGACCCCCTCATCCAGAAAACACAGCGTGAATCAACTCTTAGAGGCCGACCACATCAGGGCTGAGACCGACCACAACGGTCCGGAAAATCATTTCATACTTGCCCTCTCTCAGGATCAAGATAGTTATATCAGGCATTTTGGGTTAGGTCGGGAGTGGCGGGAGCAGTTTAGCTCGTTATCTGACCGGCCTCTCAAGGACCGACGATGGATTAGGGCAACTTGATTTTTTACCTCCCAAAACTACTCACGTCCAAAACTCAAAAAGGCTGTCATTATTAAATGAAAAGGGTATGACAGTGTGCTTTTACTACGTGATGTGACAGGAGTTCATAGGATAGAGTTTGTTTTCGGCGATGGCAGAATGAGGAAGAAAACCTGTCAAATCGCCGGAAATCTGCGTATCTACAAATCTTCAAGGCAGACGTCATGAAGATGAAAAAACAGTACCACATATTGAGTAGTATATAAAGGAAATTCAATCACATTTGTAAGGGTTACCAAATTTTTTATTTTAACACAACTTGTAAGAAATAGAAAAACAACCTGCTCGATTTTCATTAGACCATCGCTTAAGTAATAAAAGAACCCTCCACCCCACTTTGTGACCGTGGACGTAGGTTGGACGAGTTCCGCCGAACCACGTTAAATCCTTTCTTTGCGACTTCTTGTGTGCTTTCTTGTTTTCCGCTAAGTTTGCCCTTGGTCTCCCCATAATCAAACAAATTAAAGGTTGAAGGAGGATTGTCCCGGGAGCACTATCCCGATATTGTCTCTGAGATAAAAATCACATGTCAATATATATATATATATATATATATATATTATATATATATATATATATATATATATATATATTATTCATCGGCAAATCCAATGTAATAATGCTACGTATCTAAATTTATTTGAATTGCCAGTTTGCCATCGTTCACTAATTTAAATAGAAGAAGCTAACAGGTTTTCAGTTAAGCTTGTTTGGCACCTATTCCTTTAGCTTTAATGGTTTGTCCGGGATTAAACCAAGACCAGAAGCCTGTTCGGGTAGACTTCGGCCCAATAAAATCTGGGTTTTACCCACCAGGCCGGCGCATTGGGAATCATTTACAAGCTATCGATTGAGGTGGTATATCATGTGCCGGGTGTATATGTCTTCTCTCTCACAGCAGGCGGGCCCCACAGTTGTGTGGGGCCCGCCTGCTGTGAGAGAGAAGACATATACACCCGGCACATAATATAATTTTTGGCTATCGATTACCACATCGCATACATGTGATATCTCATGCAATTTGGATCCTGCCCATATAATGAAAGAAGATCCATGGATTCTGAAGAAGGTAATAACTCCAACCCATCCGATGCTTTTTCGGCCAAGACCTGAGCGAAAAACCGCTTCTTTTTTTGGGTTCCACAACTTGGGCAAAATGGGATTGACTACAGGTCGAGCCATTGGAATGTAACGAGATAAGAATTTCTGGAAAATTGAGTTGAGTTATGTTAAACTTTGTCACACTCATTTTAATAGTAATGCACGATTAAAATTCAATTATATTTAAATTATTATCCAACAACAACTAATCACCATTTATATATAAAAAAAATTCAGCATGTAAATAATGGTTTTTTTTTTCTGAAATCCCATCTAATATTGAACATGTAAATTTATTTTGGAGGAGAGTAGCACAAAGCAAGATTGAACTCATTACTGCCATAATTGCTAATCGGGTCCGTGAACAGTGCCGGAAGATCCTATAACAAAGAACACTATCATGGGTCGTTAGGGTTATCACCAACGAAAACCTCCCAATATTTAAGTCAGCAAAAGGCGGTGACAATGGATGGAAGAGAGTATGTAGAAAACGGTCAAAGACTCTAGTCAGAAATTCTCAAAGAATACTATACAAAGCTCTCTTGAAAAATCGGTAGAGTTTTGGTGTGTGAAAGTAGTGTATACCTTTTTGTATTTTCCTCTCGATTTTTATAATTGTTATTAGTAATAACATCTTATTAAGATGGGTACATCTACAATACCCATGGGTATTATATACCCTTAGCTCAAATATGTAATTTTGAGCATTGAAGATACAATTTTGAGCATTAAACATGCAAATCTCTACCAATAAACATGAAACTTTTCAAAACATGAAATTACTTTCATGTTTATTGGTAGAGTTTATATGTTTAATGCTCAAAGTTGCATGTTCAATGTTAAAAGTTGCATGTTTATACTCAAGATTATTTGATAACCTTGGATACCTTAGCACAAGCCTATTAAGATTTACCCTAATGTGTTTAAGTCGTATGAGGAAATGTAATCTTACTGGGATATTCTACTTCTTGCCTTATTTCAATCACTTTAGTATTCATTTTCATGGTAATATTAAGCCATTTGCCTCAAGTCTCTCAAAATAAGTTTTTAACCATCAAATTGGGCATAACAACTGTTCTCTCTGCTTAATCATGCTCATTGGGTAGGAGTATCCCCAGAAAAATTAATCCCTAACTAAAATATTCATTTACTTATTTTTATATGTCTTGAAACTACTACGTGTTATTGTAAATTTAACCAACCCAACTGCATTTAATACTAAGAGCGGCCTTAATAGCGTGACAAAGCGAGTTAGGTCTGAGCCTAATAGACCCAATAGGGCATTGGGCTGGAGCCTAAATCTAATACTATATGGTGGTTTTTTTTAAGACTATTATCCCGAGAAAAGTTCAGATACCGATGAGAGATAAAGTGGAGGTTACACAGCCAAAAGTGAAATGGCGAAAGGCCCAATGGACCAGAAAAATATGTGGTCTGATAGAAAGACCTGACCTCGTGGTACGGAAGAGTTCTCTCGAGAGCAGGGCGTCTTGAGGATGAAGAAAGTTGTGATACCGACCCGACCACATAAGGATTGATAATTTATGGTTTCCTGATAAATTGTAGAATCCGACTCGAAGAAGTACTTGTGTGTGACCCGACCTAATTGAAGAATTGGGCACAACTTCGGTAAGTATCATCGACTTCGGTATGCTGACCCGAGGAATGACGGTAGAATCACGGGCCAAAATGCATTGAGGTCAAGTGACGTATGGCCTAGTTGAAAAATGTGTGCTTCCATAAGGCTAATGATGATGGAAGAAAAACAGCGGTTCATTGTCGCCATAAGCCCTGCTAGCCGCCATAGGCCGATGTAGTGGTAAGATAGTGGCAGAGCAGAGCCGCCATAGGTCGGTGCAGTAATAGAGGAATATGCGGATCTGATTAGCTAGATTGAGGGTGGTTAAGGATGGTAGAGACTGTAATGATGATCTTGTTGTTGGGGTTTTGGGCGAAGAGCGCGGCAGAAGCGTTGTTCGGGCGAAATCATAATTTTAAAACTTTTTCAAATTACCGAACATATTATTCAATATCTAATATGAATAATTTATTCATATTTCACCTAAACACATTTATTTGATATCAAATAACGACATAAATAATGTAGAAACTTCACAAAACTTTTACGAAAAACATTTTTTTTCGTAAAATGACGCAAAACACATTTTTGACCGAACCGACCACCCAACACTTATGGGGACTACCCAGGTCAGCCCCAATAGTGTTAGGGCAGTTCATGGACTGCCCGAACAGTGACAAATTCACTGTTTGGACAGCTGTCACCCGGTTGGCTCAAAAGTCACCCGGTAACGTTATTTTTCACCGTTTTCGCATATTTCAAACTCCGAAACAATTTCCGGCAATTGTTCCAACACCCAAAACATATCCAATACATTTATTTAACATCAATTTCATCAACATATTCACTGATTTTTTCATATCTGATCCAGAACACAAATTTGTCAATTTTCATGCTTTAAATCCATTTTTTCAAGATTAATCCAATTAATCAAAACACCAATCAAAGTCACCACACATGAAGCACCCAAGAACAATTCTAGGCATTATAAGAGTGGTCATAACACTCTAGAATGAGAACATGTCATCTAATGATCAATTTGAACAATAATTACACTAATATCATCCAAATCACTTCACACATGCACCAACACTTCCAATTTTATCCACCAAAACCAAAAGCCCCAATTTCCAACAAGTAAAGAAACCCTAGAACTATTCTAGGAACACAAGAACAAGAAACAAAATTTATAAGCTCAAGAACATAAAGAATTACCTTTAATTCTCTTTTTTTTTTCTAAGCTTTTCTTGAACTTTTTTTCTTCACTTCCTTTTCTAGAATCATCAAGTAATTTGAGAGCTTTTTAGGATGAGTGTTTCGGCCATAGGTGGGTTAAGTGAGAGAAAACAAAATTTTCAAGTTTAAAAAATAGCCCATGACCGACTCACCAAGGGCTTTTAGGTCATTTAACATTTTAATCTAATTAAAATTAAAGATAAGCTTTAAGTTGGCCAAATCAAATTTGCACATCTAAGCTTAATTAAATCATGTCATGTGTGCAAATAATAATTAGCCATATTTCATAACATTTATGAATTATAGATATTATTTAATCATTTAAATATTTAACATTTAAATATATAAATAATTAATTAATATAATTTTTATTATATATGTATTTTCATTTACAATAAATAACAAATACATATATTAATGGCATGTGTCAAAATCTCATTTGACGATTAATTAATGTGTATCTAATCGAATTATGTATCAAATACAAATACATAATAATTAGTATATGATCAAAATCTCTTCATGCATGTGTTATCGTTTAACTGATTAAACGATTCAAATTAACTCATTTAATCCGATGAAGTTTAATGAATAATCTGTATTATTCATATCGCGTTGCCCAAATGCTCAATGAGTACATTTCATATTGTGGGACTCTCTAAGTTTAGGTTTATCTGTCACGAAATCCAATTTCGTGTCCATAACTCACCCACTCATGAATTATGACGACCACAGATAATCTCGCTAAACTATGCAAGTCGATGTCATTGCATATATATAATCCCCTCGTCACAGGCTATCCATATTATACATGGGATATAGATAGGAACGTCAATTCTGTTCGGTATAATATAGTCGACTTTCAATTTACGATCTCTAAATAACACTCAGAATTGATTTTCGAAGTTATACCACGACCATGGTTTACCATATCATAAACACGTGAAGGATGTCTATGCCATGTACACATGACTGCCATATCCTCTCTTGATACACACTGGATATCATGAGCATCAGTCCACACCCATTGAACATGCGGAGGTCTGATCTAAATAGATCGGTGACGTGACTGCCATCAAAGTGTGGAGGATAACTCATATATCCCACTGTGGTATCTCAAGTCGAATGACCACTATGATCGCTCAACTCGAGAAGATTCCTATTGACGTTGGTGTACCATCTATTATGAAATCTTCAGTGAGTCGTTCAGTGTTTATCAAATAAACACTTACATGTCTATACGAGTCTCCTGAGACTCATAGTTCATTGGGATAAATCATCGGACCAAGTCACGATATACGACATGTACTGGTCTCAGCGGATTTTACTAACCGACCTGTGTTAGTAAATCTTGACCATGAACTTTATTTAAGGATATACAACTTATAGTGACACTTCCCAATGTCAATTACAAACTACGTTGTAACTGCGCACTACGTTGTAAATCCTAGGGTCTTTGTCTAATATACACGTATCACTAAACCAGATTTAGTTTCAATCTAATCGTAATTAGATCGAATATGTGTATAAAAGACAAGAGGTGCTACCGTTAATTAAGTAATGTTATGGAAAATGGAATTGCTCGTATTTATGAATCGGACATAAATACGATCTAACAACTATATTTTGGGGGCATTTTAGGCATCATAAAAAATAAAAAAACACTATAAATAACTCTTTAACTCATTTTTCAAAACCACCAAATTATTTACTCTTCCCACTCTCTCAATTTCTCAAATCCCATATATTCAATTAATTTAATCTCTTATTATCTCAATCTCTTCATTATAATGGCAAACTCATCACACAACACTATACATTCCTGAGGTTGAGGATATCACTCAACATACCACTGGCGAAACGACTTCACGTATTCAAGTGAAAAATCGAGGCTCTGAAATGTTGACAAAATATTTCACTCTGGTCGTGAATTATGTCACTAGTGAGAAGAATGATGTCTGTAATTATCGTGGAAAAATTTACAAACACACCGGTGGGTATGGAACTATGACCGGTCATATAAGGAGTACTCATAAAGCTGAGTTTGAGATTGATACAACACAAACACAAATGACAAGATTTTCTACTTCCGGTTCAGGTTCTTATTCTTCTACTAAATTATTTAAATATAACAAATCTCAATGGAAATATAATCTAACTAAATTTATTATCATGGAACATTTAGCTTTTACTTTTGGTGAAAAAACATCTTTTAATGATTTAATACATGAAAATTTGAATAATGCTGCATGTAAACTTATTAAGATGACATGTAAAAGAAAAATAATGGAATTGTATGTAAAATGTCAAAATAATTTAAGGGAATTATTATTTAAACTTAAAGGTCGTGTTTCAATTTGTAGTGACATATGGAGTGATCATTGGCAGTCACACTCATACATGAGTGTGACATGGTTTATTTAAAAAAGAATTAATGCATTTCGATTTTTTGATGATGCACATAATATTTATGTAATGATTAGTAATATTTTACAGCAATATGGATTAGTGAAAATTTTTAACTATTAGATTTGATAATACATCGGCTAATACTGCATCAATTAATGAACTTAAAGTTATTTGTCAACTAAATTTGGGAGATAAATTTTTCCATATTCGATGTGCATGTCATATTTTGAATTTATGTGTACAAAATGATTTGAAATATTTAAACTCTCATAGTGCACCTATTAAAAAAATAATTAATTTAATTTGATCATATTCTAAAATTAGAAGAAAATAGTGTAATTTTTGTAAGTAAAATGGTGTTAGGCCAAAAAAAAATCGATCGTGATGTTTCAACTCATTGGAATTCTACTTATTTTTTACTAAATAAAAATTATTATGTTCATTTGTTACTCACTATCAATATGATATAGTTTTATATCTCAATCATTGAGAAGTTTGTTCAAAAATTTTAGAGATTTTAAAATTTTTTCATGATGCTACGAATATTTTAAGTGGTGTTAATTATCCAACTTCAAATATTTTTCTCCTTCCAAGTCTTGCGTTGTTGTGGTATTAGCCGAACTCAATAATAATGATAATGAATTTGATGATGTTTTTGATGATCCTAACAATGTTTTTAATGATCATAACAACCAATTTGATGATCCTAACAATATTTTTTACGACCCTTCAAATACAATTAAAAAATATGTTGCACTAATGAGGATAAAATGACTTAATTATTTCAGAGACATACCATTATTTTATCTTCTTGTTTTTATTTTGGATCCAAGGTTTAAAATTGAAGATTTGAAAAATATTTTACAAAATTATTGTGCTTTATTAAGTGAAAAATTGTGATTGTTTCTTGAATTATTGATAATGTTATGAGAACTTTACTTGATTTATACAATGATCATGTTAGTAAATATAATATTCAAATAACTGATACTACACAGTCCATGAATGCACCAACTGAACAATCTAAACTTCATGCTGGTAGTTGGTAGAAGTTGGTTAATGCAGCGAAGTAAAAAATCAAAATTCACCAATATCATCACTACTAATTCAGAAATTAATTCATATCTAACGACAAATTTTGAGTTTCCCCAAAATGCTTTTGTAGGTGATCAATTTCTTATCATTGATTGATGGCAAAAACATCAAGGATTGTTTCCAATCCTGGCCGTGATTGCAATAGAACTATTAGCGACATCGGTCTCAACTGTCACTGTAGAGTAGAAATTTAGTATGAGCGGCAATATTCTTGATGACAGAAGATCAAGGTTGATACCGAATACGTTAAAAGCTCAAACGTGTCTTGACGATTGGCGTAGGACGAAACGTTGTGAACAAGAAAATCAGCCGAAATTTTTTGAGGATTTGTGTGATCGCACGGACACAATTGGACCGAAGGCTCAAGTGCTGGACCACCTTCCCCGGATGACAATGAATAAAATGTTAAGGGGGTAAATTATTAAAAATAAAACGTAACAGAATTACGTGAGCTTTGATTCCTCTACGAATCAAGAGGATACGTAGACAACTTGTGTAAGTGTAAGATCTTTTTTCAAAACAATAAATAAATTATCAATGTCTACTTCTAATCTTACTCTTTAGTAAATCTTTAATTTTTTATTATTTTTATAACAATTTAAATTAAATTATTTACTCTTTAGTAAATCTTTAATTATTATTATTATTTTTATAACAATTTAAATTATTTTATTTACTCTTTAGTAAATCTCTAATTTTTTATTATTTTTATAACAATTTAATTTAATTTATTTAAAAAAATCGATCCGGCTTTAATTTATTAAAAAAATCAAACCAAAATGCACGGTTCGATCGATTTAAGGTTCAGTTGCGATTTGGCTTTGGCCAAAACCGCAACCGAACGGTAGTGGTTCGGCCAAATCTGAATAGTGTGAATGTCTAGGTTGGAGCTAGGGTTGTTCATATGATCGGGTCAACTTGCGACTCGACCGACCCGATTCGCCCCGCTCAAGTTTAAAAAAATGATTTTTTGAGTTAACCCGACCTGAGCTGAAATTTACGGGTTGGGTCACGGATTTGATTTTACAACCTGGCCCGACCCAAAACTATAATATTTTAATTATTTTTCTAAAAATTTTATTTTCTTAATTTTTTTTACTATTATTTCATTTATTTATTACTTTTAGTCTTGAAACTTTATATATATGATCATTTTCGGGACATAAAATAAATAATATTTATATTTCAAAATAATTAATTCATTAAAAAAATTATTTATTTTTGGCTGACCCGACCCGGTCGGATTTCACCGCTCAAATTTTGGGTTCGGGTCGCACGACCAGTGTGACCCGACCCGTGAACACCCCTAGTTGGAGCCACTATTCGTCAAACCACGTAAATCTCTGTGTTTATTCTCTCTGCTTGCTAAGTCTGTGCGGTTCCCACTAACCAAACAAATTCATTGTTCGAGAGAAGTTTATTCTAAATTTGAATTCCTTATGTTGCTCTTCGAAAACGAAAAACAACAGTCAACAATATATACATATATAGGGTCGTCTTCCAGTCCGGTCTTTACAATCCGGATTTTATCCGGATACGCTAAACGACAACACAAAACAGTATCAAACAGTGTCGATTAGCGTCCGGACTTCGTCCGGTCATTCTAACGGGAAGATTTTCATATATATATAGACGCACAATATTCTAAGAAAATTTGAAAGCATCGAACTAGTTACCATTTACAAACGTGAAAGCAGCCTAGCCTAGCCTAGTTGTGCCGGGAAGTGCTTAACAGAAACCACTTAATCACATGCAACACCATATATATTTTCACATTCAAAACGTGTAATGAGATCAAAAGATTAATCAAATCTTTGAACATTGGAAAGAGAAGTCAACCAATGTCATAATGGACGTGCCCATCACAATTTAGAAAGATTTAAAAAATATATAAATGTACCAAAGCTAAGTAATATTAAAAAAAAAACCCACCCAAGTAGACAAAATTTCCACAGAAATAAGGCTTATTCAAGGCAACAATGAATAAGGAATTAGAATTTGACATGTTAAGTCAACAGCAAAGTAATCATATTCATATCATGATATGAACCACTAAAATCTTATAATTATTAACAAATGATGCCAGTTCCCACTTGTTAGAGAATTAGAATAAAGTAAAAGAGAAGAAGACATGAGTGATGTGCCCACGTTGGGAGAATATTCTAAGAAAAGAAATGGAAATGAAATGCAGCTGGCAGACATATCAAACAAAACCAACCACTCTGATTCAGACAAGTGTCATGCCTTCATGCAGATCAAACTAATCCCAATCACCGCCAACTGGGTCCCTGTCTTTTATTGATGGTAGTGTGATAAGGATGCAGAACAAATAAGTACAGGGGAACTGCACATGCATTTGCTAAAGCATGTTCAAATTTTCATTCTAAATCTTGTAGATAAAGAACTAAGGAGATGAACATAAAGAGCAATTCTGGCTCAAGGATCAGCATCTGTCTATTTGCATTTCAAGAACTTCTGAACACCATAAGAAAACATAAAAATATTTAAACTACAGAGATAAAAGCGGAGAATCAAAGGATCTCCAGCAGAATATTGCAAACAGAGAACAAACCTCACAAAGAGAGAGAACCAAGAAGCAGAGAGAGAATGGACAAAGCAAACCTCTTGAAACCATTAAGAGAGAACCGCATCTAATCTTCATCGTCCATCAGCTGATGTAAATGATTCAGCGAATCCGGATGGCCTAGTGGGTATGCTTGTATGGGTATTATCTGTGCTGGCAAGGAATGAAGAAGAATAAGAAGAATCGTCGATGTTGCTGTTTCCCTCGTATGCCTGCCACTTCTTTAATGCTTGCGGTAGGGACATGTCGAGGTCGATGCCATATATGTCATCAGAATTTGGTTCTGCTGGTTTCCACAACTCGGCTAGAGATGAGAGCACATTAACGGCATGACCCATATCAGGCCTCTGGTAGGGTTCCCTTGCGCAGCAGTAACCAGCCAGCTCAGCCACAGTGCTTACACTAGCTAGTGTTTCTTCATCAAGCTCAATTGTTTGATCAATTGCCTTCCGGAATGTGTCCTTGTTAATATGCATTCTGCGGAACCATGTCACAAGGTGCACACTGTCCTCAGGTTGGGTTTCATCAAGGGCTTTTCTACCGGAGATTAACTCCATTAAAATAACTCCAAAGCTAAACACATCAACCTTTGTAGTCACTCGTCCCGTCACTGCCAAGTCATACCAAAACTTTCAACTTTAGAACCAAAATTTTTAAAAAAAAAAAGATTTAAAGAAAACAATGATTGAGAAAAACCAACATAAATCAATCTGATACACTTGAAAAGGAAAAAGAAAAACTCTTAAGTACTAAAAATGCAGTTAAAAAGAAACTAGAACTATCTAGCTGCATCCTTCCCTGTTCAACTAATGTTACCACTCCTATCCAGTAATGCCCTCCAGTTGCTAATAGTGCAAATAACAAAGATCTATAGGCAGTGAGTCCAGAAGGTAGACTAAACATTTGCATACACAAGAGGGGCAACGAAAAGAGAATGTCAATTTGAAACTTTCAATTCAATCTGCGGAAAAAAAAAAAAAAAAGAGAGAGGTTACCTGCATACTCTGGAGCAAGATAGCCGAAAGTTCCAGCTAATCTTGTCTCAATTGAATGCTTCCCATTATCTGGTGCTAGACGAACCAATCCGAAATCTGCAACTTTAGCCCGCATATCATCTCCAAGAAGAATGTTGGATGGTTTGAGGTCCCTGTGAATAAAACTTTGATGTGCTAAACCATGTAGATACTCAACACCTCTAGCGACATCCAAGGCAATTGTCAACCTTCTAGTCCACTCAAGTGGTTTCAATCCCTCCTCCTTCCAGTTGAAAACATGCCTACTAAGGGTCCCCTGAGGCATGTATTCATAAACAAGAAGCCTCTCATTTCCATCCAAGCAATAACCAAGAAGCCCCACTAAGTGGCGATGTCGAACCTTTGTAAGAACTGCAATTTCAGACTTAAACTCTGCAAAGCCCTTCTCACTCACCACTCCTGATTCCATCCTCTTTACCGCAATCTTTGTCCCATCATGCAGTTCCCCTTTGTACACAGTCCCAAAACCACCTCTTCCCAATATATTTTCCTCACTAAAATTATTAGTTACATTCCTCAAAACTTGGATAGAAATAACCATGTTTCCGGCCTCAACCACATGAAGGTCAGTAGGCCCACTACTTGCGAGACTTTGATTTTCACTTCCACCTCCATTAACACTAGACTCTGTAATCGTAACCTTAACAGCATTTTCATCTCCTCCATTACTAGGATGGATAAGCACAGTACTGGGACTTTGGACCCTACCAGAACACTTTCGTTTTCTAGTATACAAACACAATCCCAACCCAACAATAAACGCACCACAAACACCAGCAACTATAGAACCCACAATCTTTCCTGTGTTTGAATTCTTATTCCCACCAATGGAGGAACCATTTCCTCCATTGTTACTCCCAGGTGGTGTAAGAGAACTCCCAGGAGGCGGCTTAGGAATAAAACTACTTCTATCTTTTCCAATATCAGGGTTCCCATCAGTTTTAACAATTACATTTTGTCTAAAATTTGGAACTTTACCAAAAAGATGATTATTTGACACATCTAAGATCTCAAGACTAGGCAGAGTCGTAAGCTCAGTTGGTATAGTACCAGTGAGTTCATTACCCGAAAGCATCACTCGTTTCAACGAAGTAAGCCTAGAAAAATTCGAAGAAATTGTACCCGAAAGTCCCAAATTTTGGAAATTAACAACAGTAATGTTTCCTCCAGCATCACATGAGATGCCCTTCCAGTTACTATCACATGGATTATTTCCTTTCCAACTCTCTGCAAACACTTTCGGGTAACCCACAGATTCCACAATTGACAAGAAGACATTAACCCGACTATCACAAGCTACACCAACATCATCTATGCAAAAGCTATTAGACCCTTTTGCCATATCAGCCCTAACAGACGAACTAAACTTTGGGGTCATACCCTGAAAGAAATTATTAGTCAAATTGACAACAGTAAGCGAAGGAATATTAACCAAAGACAAAGGAACAATACCCGTCAATTGATTATCTCTCACACTGAAATCTTGCAAACTACTCAGCCCTGATAAATCAGGCAAAGGACCCGTAAAAGAATTACCATGAAGCCAAACCTGAGTTAAAGAAGTCATATTTTGTATCACTGCAACTGAACCATTAAGCTTAGAGTCAGTCTTTTGCCCATTCAACCAAAGGGTCTGAATAGAAGACTTGCCAAAACTCAATGGAATTGGTCCTTGAAGATTGTTAAAAGCCAGATGCAAATGCTGCAGTCCGGGAAACGTATCTTCCCCGATAAATTCCGGAATAGTCCCTGTAATATTCGCCCCATTTGCAGAAAAACTCTGCAAACCCGTAGCGTCTTTCAAGCTTTCAGGTATTTCCCAATAATCAAAAGAATTATAATCAAAGTTTATTTTTTGCAAGGACGTTAAGCCTTTGAAGAAATCTGATGGGACGAAGGTGAAATTATTGCCATCAAAAAGCACTTCTTGAAGAGAATTCAACCCAGAAAGGCTTGGGATCGGTCCTGTGAGTTGATTCTTCATAACCTCTAGTACACTCAGTGAAGAGAGGCTATTGAGCTCTTTTGGGAGGGTTCCTTGGAGCTTTAGTCCGCCGATTTGGATTCGGGTGACCCTATTACTGGGACTACACTGAATATGCTTCCATTTACACGGGTCCTGGTCGGTCCAGCCTAAGCTTTCCGGGTTTCCCAGGCTGGTTTTGAGAGCTTGCATGGCTGCGGCATCAGAGCTGGTTTGGGAATTAACTGAGAGAGTGAGAGAAATGAGAAAGAAGACAAAAAGAGAAACACCCAGATGGGGTTTCTTCATTTTCTGGGGAAATTGAAGAGAAAGTGAAGGAAAATCAGAGAAAGGTGGAAGCTTTTCTTTTTTTCAATTTGTTTTATAAGCATTGAATGAAAGGTGTTCGTTATTTTTTTAATTCTAAATAATACTGTTTTGTTAGGGTGTCTAAACCCAGACCGATTTATGGGTTAATTCTAGGAATGACAACGAGGAGTCGAGAGGATGAGATCTCCGTATTCATCCCGATAATTTTTAGATATTTTTCGTCATCTCTTCATTTCTCTTAATTATTTTAGGGCGGTAAATAGAGATCCCATATGCTCTCGAATTCTGAATAATAAATAATTTTTTAAAAATAAATTTAAATCATTTATAAATATATTAATATAATTATTATATATTTAAAAAAATTTGATAATATTTATTATATAAATCACAATACATATTAGAAATTGAAATTTATGTTTTTTTTTTTCTTTTTGTCTGATCGATTGATCTCTCATTACAATTATTTCATTTAAATTCTTATATTATATATACTTTCTATATTTCTATAAATATTAAGGATGACAAAATCTAGATTCAGAAAAATTATCTGAATCCGGACTCGGATATTGCGGGTCCGGGTATACTGGGATTCGGTTACGAGATCCATATAAAAATGAAAAAATTAAATTTATCAATTAATATCATGAAAAATCCTAAATTGAAATAGAAATTTTATTAAGTTATAAGTGTTCCATTTTATATGGATCATGTCAATTGAAATAGAAATTTTACCAGACAAACAAAGGGTTTTTAATCCACTCTCATAGGTAAAAATAAGATTGAGTTATTCTTAATATTAACATTGTAAGTTAATAACACTCATTGACAATTGACACATCAACTATTATGATATGAACAAATAGGAATCAAATCTTACTCATAATTAGAACTTTGTAGGTCAAATACGACATTTAAATATTTTAAAATGAGTATCAATAATTTTGTACCCGTGTTATTATTAGTAATTTACTAGTTGAATGTATGTGTATCAAGAGCAATGATATACATACTCCATATTTTCCCGAAAGTCCCCCCCTCACTGTAGCTACAGTGAATTACAATGATTTACGGTAGCTACCGTGAGAGATGAGAGAAAACTTTAAATAAAATAGAGAGTGTGTTTATTATTTTTGGTGTATTAATAGCCCATTATAGACTCAAAACGATTCTTATGTGTGATAGGGAATGAGGTGTGTCGTTTTGAAATTGTTCACCGTTTTTTTCTTTATTCGGGTTTCATTAATTCTCTCTTTCATCGGTGGTCTTTGTTATTGAGAGTTTCAAACACACCATATATTATTTTAGGAATGTCTTTTTGATATGGTAAATTATGGGAGCTGCCTAATTTTGATTCTTGCAATTTCACTTTATATTCCAATAAATGCAAAACCATTTATGTGAAAATTTGTGACAGATTTTTTTAGTTCGTATACTTTCTAGATTTTGAAAAAAAAAAAAAAAAAAAAAAGGATCTTCATATTCTCGATTATATTTCTTTTTTTTCCTCAAGATTTTTGTAAATTTTATTTCATTTTAGGTTAATATATAATGTCGGAAAATTATCAATTTTCCACCTTAAGTTTGACTAAAGTACAGTTAAACTCAAATTTTTTTGAAATATTCAATTTATTACCCGAAGTTAAAAAATATTCATTTTTCCATCCAAATATGATGTTAAAGTTTTACTGATGTCATAAATATATTTTAGTTATTTGATCATGTCTGGGTGGAAACAGTAAATATTTTTTTAATTTCGGCCAAAAAAATGAACATTTTTTAAAATTTATAGCGGAAAAATGAACACGATAAAATTCAAATGAAAAAATTGTGAAATTTTAAGTGTTTGCAATGGATTCATATTGAAAAATTGGTCCATATCTATATGTTGGTTTATTATCATTCATTTGCACTCCAATAATACATTGGTCAAACGAATCGGGATATGATCAATGTAGTTCTTAAAAATCTAAATTCCGATTAAATTTTTTTTTTTATTAAAACGGCTATGTACTTTTTTGATATAATTGTCATCCCTACATATAGTTATTAGAGACATTAATATTCGCCCCAAATGACTGATAGAGAATAATTTCTAAATATATTTTTTATTATATATAAATATATTACAAATACTTGAAAATTCATAATTTCTTTACTTGAAAATCAACATACTTTGAAATGTTCTATTTTCCACTCGAAGTTTAAAGAGAGTTCATTTTTCCACCCGAAGTTCAAAGCATATTCGTTTTTAGACGTTATCAATGACAACAAAACTTTTAACACTATTAACATTTTGGTGGAAAAGTGAACATTTTTTGAAATTCGGATAGAAAATTGAACCTTTCAAAAAAAAAAATTGAGTTTGATTGCACTTTAATCAAATTTTAGCTGAAAATTAATAATTTCCCTATAATGTTTTAAGTGTCAGATAACTATAAGTAAAATAATATTCTTTACAAATTAATGAGAAGCGCAATTATATGACATTCATCTATTGAAATAGTAGAATAATATAATAAATATTTTGATAAGTCATCAAAATTCATTATCCAATTTAGTTTTAATGAAAACTTATTACTTAAAAAAATAAATTTTACACCATCAAATTTTAAACGGAGAAAGTAAAACATCTGGTTATCTCAGACTCTTACAAGAAATGCATATCCTATACATGAACTCAGGACCTAACAATCAAATTTTAAAGAATAAATTTTGGGTAACCCACAGATTACACCGCCTATAATTCGTATTTGTACTAAAAATGTGTATTTTAGGGAAGAAACCCTTCCGAATGAAAGAATGCATCAACCCAAATGGGTTGTCTCAGTAGTAAAGATATTGAGTTTAAGTGGTTTATTCTCTTTCAGGTTCAATATTCGAATCTCACTAAATGTATTTTCTTAGGATTACGTCACAAAGCACAGATCTCGAGGATTAATCGAAGTACACATAAATTGAACCGGACACCAAAGTTACCAACAAAAATGAAAGAATGCATCCTCTTATTACATCTTTTATGTAAATCATATTGCTGTTTCATTGAATTTATTTGAAATTCGAAATGGAAAAGATAAAAAAAGAGTATGAATTAAATAGTGTAGTCTTTCTAAAAGCCACGTTCATTTAGGGTATGTACCACCTCTAACTAATGCAACCCCCCCATATTCTGATGTACCCATGTGCTGTTTATTAAAGGTGAATTTGTAATTTTTCTTTTTTATATGGTCTCTTATTATTTGCATCATCAGAAATAATAATTTAAAAGAGTTTTTTTTTTTTGGGTTCATTCATAATTTAAATTAACAAATTTCATTATATTTTCTTCGTAATTTTTTGTGATTTAAACATCATTTGAAAGACAAAACAATTTCATGATTTGGAGAATCTTCACTAGTGTCAAGTTCCCTCGATAATAATCCTCATTAACATGTACTATATAAATTAAAACGACGTCATTTTAAATTGATCTATTTAAACACCAATTTACACATAATTTTATGAGAGGCTAGCAATGTTTGTTTGTGAACCTAAAGATTGAGAGTAAGGTTGCATTAACAAGCCGCTGATATTTTTCTGAATTATCCAATTAATCTCAGATCAATCTATTAATTATTTCTTAATCATCTGTATGGTTAACTTAAAATTATTGTTTATGTATCCCAAAAGGAGTGAATCTTTGGTGCAACGGAGGTATGAGTGATGTAGTACCACCTGCGGCGAATTAGAAAATGACATGTATAATTTAATACATAGTTTTTAGTTGTTTTTTAATTTTTTAGCACGCGTGGCAATAGATGATTGACTTGTTGCATGGATGACGTGAGATCTCTATTGCACCAAAAATTTTCTCATCCCAAAATGGATAAACAATTTTTTTTTTTTAATAAAATTTAAAAAATCCCTGAAAATAAGTTTTGTTTTGAGCAATTATCTGACGTGTCCAGTAATGGATTCCAAACAAACTCTTATGGTGATAGTGATAGTGATGACGATCTATTAGATTTTGGACGCAAGTAATTATTAGAACATCCAAACTTTTTATAATGCAAACAGCTGGAAAATTTCTGGAACATCAATGCTATTCTTTTAAAATATATAAGAAAAAAAAAATTATTTTGACATGTTTTTCTTGTAGTAAATATTATCAAAAGTATACACACATATTTTGAAATTTATGGTACTTTCGTTAACACATTTTTATCAAACATCTAGATTTTTTTTCCCAATTCTGAACCGATTATTTAATCAACATATCATATTTTATGAGTAGCAGCGATCCCAAACTCATCTCGAATTATATAGGCGGTATCTATGTGTATTATTTTTGTCTTTTGAACTTTTTGGGAGAAAATTCCCTCCGATGGAACGATAACATTAATGTTTCACTCACAAAATCATAATTTCATAATATTAGATATTTTGTTCAATTCAGAACCGATTATTTCGTCAACATATCATATTTTATAAGTAGCAGCAATCGCAAACTGATCTCAAATTAGATAGGCGGTATTTTTATGTATTATTTTTGTCTTTTGAATTTTTTTGGAGAAAATTCCCCTCGGTGAAACGTTAACGTTAATGTTTCACTCACAAAATCATAATCTCACAACATGAGATTTGTGTGTGTGAGAAATGAAAAGTAATATTATAAATAAGGAAATAATTACCTTCAATTCGGTTTGGGCACATTTTGGATTTTGATGTTAGGCTCGATGATGAAGTCTTGACTTCCCTCATTGGGCTTGCACACACGGGTCCCTTGTTAGTTCTTTTTTTTTTGTCTAATTCTTTTTCGTTGTGTTTTCTTTTTTTCTTTTTTTAGAAAATCAAAAACCAATTTATTTGCTTTTGTATGAGATTTTTAGGTGGAGCTGTCAATGATGGGATGATTAATTAATCTACATGGTTTACACTTATTATGGTACATCCTACAACATTAGGTGACAATACACCTGTCGGTTTGCATGTTAATTAATTTCTCATGCTGAGGTAAACAGATTGTTATTACGGCTTGTTAATCTTGAACAAAGATGTTAATCTTGGGCAAAGATTTCATCATAGAAAGATTGGGCATAGATATATATGCATCATGACTAATGTTGGGCAGAGAGTCTTAGGTGGCATCCCGATTCCGAAGTATTCCGGAGTACTCGGGAATGTTATAGTTTGGATATTTATGGTGTGCTATCTGAGTTTTCGGTGTAACACTTTTCTGGAGATCACTTCTTTTAATTATAAGATTTGTCTCATGTCCTTCGCTACTCTTAGGTTCTAGAGTATTGTTACTCCAGAATAACATTCTTATGAGGTTCTCTTAAGTTATGAGATATGTTATTTCATTATCATACCCTTAGTGTGAATGTAATCAGACACGTGTGACATAACACGTGTCACATTCCTTATGGAGTTATAATTGTTTATAGCAGTTCCACTAAAGAAACATGTGTGAGAAATGTTTCATTGCATGTTGACACGTGTCCCTTGTAACAGCGTCAATTTTAATCACCTACAATATTATTTTTTGACGCTAACTCATATTTTAACGTTTGTTCCATAACTTATGAGTTGGTTTATATTTTATGACAATACTCTCTTACAAACACATCATTTATGTTGTTAAACAATGTATTTATTTTATCGTCAATGCAATCAGTGTTCTCATTTTTTTAATCAATAAAATATATATTTTTTATTTATATGATTTAGATGTCTCGTATTTTTAAAAATGTGATTCGATTAATTTTTACATTATTTTATGCAATATTTTCACATATTATTTTAAAAGGATGTTTGTTACATATTTTTTTAATAATTTAATTTATCAATATGAATATACATAACTTTTAACTGTATCATCATCCACATCGATCATCTTTCGAAAAACACAAGCTTACCAGTTTCTGAAATTGGCCAATTGTATAAGTTCCAAAAAAAGTCTTTATTTTTTCCTTCTTTCCTATTATTAGCAACATCAAATTATTTCAAGTAATTGAATTCTGACAGGTTGTATATCCCCTCAAATTCAAAGTCACACAATGGTGGTCCATGTGGTGAGAGAGAGGTTGTTCTTCATTTTGCCTTCTAAGTCGTCTCGTGTCTAGTGCGATAATCAACTGTTAATTTATTATCTGTTTGATTAGAGAGTCGAACCCTCACTATCGGACTTGGGATAGCCCAAACAGTAAGCTGTCTGGGACCTCAGAGTAGGGGCGATAATTTAGGTTATGATTCGTTTATTTGTTCGATTCAATTCGCTTCAAAGCGAATATAGATTCGAACAAATGAATTCGTTTAATAAATAGGTCGATTCGATTCACTTATTAAACAAATCGAATATGAATTTAAACTCATTGACTCATTTATTCATTAAGGATTCGTTTTATTATTTTCTTTGACTACTTATTGTCACTTTTCAATTAAGATTTGAGAAATTATGGATAATTATCATTGAAAAAAAAATATTGTCGATATTTGGTGAGCTATTTTTAGTAAATATATTAATTATGTATTTCATATGTGTATATTTATGAAGAATTAATGTAAATAAATTATAATAATTTGTGTTATTGAATAATATTATGACTAAACGAATATTCGTAACGAATCGAATACGAATCCTAAAAATTAGGATTCTTTTAATAAATGAATTGAATACAAATTTATCGCGTTTTGATTCGATTCGTTTAAGATTCGATACAAATTCGATTCGTCAATTCGTTTTGCCACCCTTACCCCAAAATTTGACTCAAAATTTTTTCTAAGGTTGACCTAAGTGGAAAACGTTCTAGAACAAAAAAAATCTACTATTATTTTTTGTGCAACATTATACTCTAAATTTAAAAAGAATCATATTTTAGGTTTTTTATATTTTTAATCAATAGAGATCACATTTTAAAACCCCTTAAGATCCTCAAAATTCAAGATCACCTTATGAGACCTAACATAGGCTTATCTCTAAAATAAAAATATGACAAGGATTACGTATTTTTCCTAAACTCTGCTTGAAGAATGAATCATATTCAGGCAAGACATTTTGTTTATGATATATGACCAAATTTAATTTTCAAAATGAGGTCTTAGTTTGTGTAAGTTTTGACTTAATTGAAACATGCTGTCACGTCCGAACAAGAGCATATTATATTTTTAATTCTTTTAGATAGCTTGTCTTTATAATCATTTTTTGATGATGACATGTTAAAGATCTACGACAAAAAAAAAAAATGGTGGCCTGCAATTGAGAGCTCAAGCGATGGCTATTAGGGTGATAAGTGGGTTTTGCATTTTTATTTTAATTAGTTGAATATAATTAATTAATAACATAATTTTGAAAAAATAGTTATTGGTAATATGGAAGACAATTCGGTTAGATACTTGATATCGGATAATACATGTAATGAAACCCAGCAAGCAGAAACATACATTCAACTTTCGGTGTTCCAGCCATGCAACTTCATGCACTCCAGGTTGGCCAACTTGGCCAGTGAGTATGAAGTTGGCAAAAACGTGTGGCACTGTAGCACACGTTTTTGCCCTATAAAAGAGAGCTTGAATCTCAGTTGTAAATCATCCCAAAGAGTTGTATAGAGAATGTTGCAGTGAGTTTTTTTTTTTTTTTTTTAAAGTTTAAACACTTTGTATTTCTATTCTTGAGAGTAATAGAAATAGTTTCGGTTTTTCCTCAAATACACTCTAGAGTGATCAGTGAATCACAACAATATATAATGGAAAAACTATCTTATATCCAAATTTAAGTATATGAAATAGACAACGTTTATGAGTTTTGGTTTTGAGTTTTAATATTTCAGATATTGACCAAAAAAATAAAATAAAAAATATAATAATAATAACAACACTAATTTTTCTGATAATATATATATATATTTTTAATTTTTCGAATATCTAATAGAGGTAAGCAAATTTATATATTTTTCCTCAAATACACTATAGAGTGATTAGTGAATCACAATAAGTGGTATCGGCAGCTTTGGTTCTACTTTGGGGTCGTGAAACCGAAGAACGGAACTCAATTCGGAAAATTTGAGTTTCGGGAATGTTGTCAAAAATCAATTTTGAGGATACCATCAACTAGTTCACGTCGAGCCGAGCACGGAGGTATTTTTCGGCGACAAAACCGACGTATAGAGACGATGTACGTGCCTGCACGTCACGACCAGTCTCAGTCATGCGCTTCACGCATCATTCAGAGGTTGAAGACGATTACGTGGCGTCCACGTCAGCGCCACGTCAGCGCCCAATCAGCGCACAGTCAACGCCATGTCAGCGCAGAGTCATCCGCCATGTCATCAGCCACATCAGCAAGTCGGTTCCACTTTTGCCACATCAACAGACATGTGTAAGCAACCTGGTAAATTTCACTGAGCCCCTGAAGTCCTTGAAATTTACAATTTAGCCCCAGAAGTTTTAGAAATTTATAAATCAGTTCCCGAGTCGGATTTGGACCAACGAATTGTCTAATCCATCATTTTCAACCATTCCAGACGCAACGGTGACCTCAAATTTTTGAAATTCAGCCCCGATTTTAACCTATTTTCATTTTAAACTTTAAAACTTAAAATGGAAATGGAAGATTCTCATTCTGGTGCAATGATCAAGCTGACAGCAACTAATTACTCCCTATGGAGACCTCGGATAATAGATTATTTACACTGTAAAGATTTGTTTGATGTTATCGAGGTTAAGTGAGTGAGACCAGAATCTGTTGAAGAGTATGATTTTAATAAACTCAATAACAGAACTCTGGGTCAGATTAGACAATGGATCGGTCACAGTGTCTTCCATCATGTAGCACATGATACAGATGCTTACGAAATGTGAAGGAAATTGGAAGACATATTTCAGGCCAAAACAGCTCGGTATAAAGCCTTAATCATGAGGCGTTTGGTGAACTTGAAGCTACGAAGTGGAACTTCCGTTGCAGAACACACCAATGAGTTCCAAAGCCCGGTGAACCAGTTGTCTGCAGTAGACATGCAACTGACAGATGAAATTCAAGCCCTCTTACTACTCAGTTCTCTTCCTGATACCTGAGAGATACTGATAGTTACTCTCAGCAACTCAGCTCCATAAGGCAAACTTACCATGCCTATGGTAAAAGATGTCCTGTCAAATGAAGAAGCCAGAAGAAAAGACGTGGGCTCAGATCAAACAGAAGCCCTTGTCCCAAAGCATCGAGGAAGACAACATGAGAAAAATCAAGGTAAATGGAGAGGTAGAAGCAAAAGTAGGGGCAAATACCAAGGACGGGAGAAAGCCTATATACAAGTGCTTCCATTGTGGCATAGAAGGCCACCTAAAAAATAATTGTCGGAAACTGCAACGAGAGCATGAACAAGGCAATAACCAGCCAAAGAAGAATGATGCGGAGACACTAGTAGTTACCATATGAGATGTAGCTATATGTTCCGTCCAGGAAGAAGCATGCATTCACACCGTAACTCATGATGTCGAGTGGGTGGTAGATACTGCAGCATCCTACCACGTCACTCCTCACAGAGATTTCTTCACAACATACAAAGCATGAGACTTTGAAGCAGTGAAGATGGGGAATACCAGTTCTTCTCAGATAGTGGGAATTGGTGAAATACGGTTGCGGACAAATGTAGCGTATACAATAACCCTGAATGAGGTAAAACATGTTCCAGAACTTCGACTCAACTTACTCTCGGGGTAGCCCTTAACAAATAGGGTTATGCCAGCCACTTCAGCAATGGCACTTGGAGAATGATAAAAGGTGTCAAAGTCATCGCGACATATTTGTGGAACTCTATACAAGACTCATGTGAAGATTTATGCAGAAAACTTCAATGTAGCTGAACTGGAGGCTTCTCAGAATCTGTGACACCAGAGACTCGGTCACATGAGTGAAATGAGATTGTCTACCTTGACAAAGAATGATCTAATCTATGTCTCCAAAAATAATGCCCCGGATCCTTGCAATCATTGTCTATTCGGTAAGCAATATAAAGTCTCTTTCAATTTCTTTTCTACAAGGAGATTAGAGTTACTCAGTCTGGTGTACTCTGATATTTGTGGTCCATTGGAGGTAAATTCACTAGACGGTAACAAATACTTTCTGACTTTCATTGACGATGCTTCTCGGAAGGTATGAGTGTATTTTTTGAAATCAAAGGATCAGGTCCTGGACTATTTCAAACTGTTTCATGCCATGGTTGAGCGTGAAATAAGGAAGAAACTGAAGTGCCTTCGCACAGACAATGAAGGCGAATACACTTCTATGGAGTTCGATGCCTACTGCGGAAGTCATGACATTCGACACGAAAGGACTGTTCCATGCACCCCACAACACAATGGTGTCGCTGAAAGGATAAACCGCACCATTATGGAGAAAGTCAGAAAAATGATTAACATGGCTAAGCTGCCAAAGCCATTCTGGGGAGAAGCTGTTTGTGCCGCCTGCTACCTGATCAACAAATCACCATCAGTACCGTTGAACTTTGAGATTTGGAAGAAAGTGTGGTCTTGTAAGAATCTCTTTTATTCTCACCTCAGAACATTTGGTTGTTTAGCCTTTGAACATGCATCCAAGGAGCTCAGGCAGAAGCTTGATGCAAGGACTACTTCATGCATCTTCATAGGCTAAGGAGACAAGGAATTTGGATACATGCTATGGGACCCGAAGGAAAGGAAGTTCATCAGAAGCAGGGATGTAGTGTTTCTTGAAGACCAAACAATATAAGATATTGAAAAGCCCAATATGTCTTCTAATTCCAGTGTCGACAAAGCTGATGCAAATCCAGACACAACCTCAGCACCAACACGAGTGGCCACAGATGATGATGGGGTGCAAGACATGCCAGAAGCAGAATCAGAGGATGAATGTGGTGTTGAGCAGAGGAAGCTGCAACTTGTTCCATCCGGGGCTACAAGATCATCCACAGATCAAGATGACAACAGACAGCCAGAAACCAGTGAACCTCCAGTGCGAAGATTTGAGCGAGGCCGGATTCCATCATCCAAATACTCAGGATCTGAATACATTATGCTTATTGACGTGGGGAAGCCAGAAACCTTGAACGAAGTTGTATCTCATAATAACAAAGACAAATGACTGCACGCAATGCAGGATGAAATGAAGTCTCTGCAGAAAAATAATACTTATGAGATAGTCAAGCTCTCACATGGAATGAAGACACTGAAGAACAAATGAGTGTTCAAGCTCAAGAAAGATGGTAGCGGAAAAGTGGTGAAACACAAAGCTCGGCTAGTAGTCAAATGATTCCTACAGAAAAAATGAATTGATTTTGATGAGATCTTTTCACCAATGGTAAAAATGGCTTCAATCCAAGTTATCTCAGGATTGGTAGCCAGTTTGAACTTGGAGCTTGAACATATGGATGTCAAAACAACATTTCTTTATGGTGATCTGAATGAAGAAATCTACATGAAGTAGCCAGAAGGATTCAAGATTTCAGGAAAATAAAATCTTGTTTGCAAGCTGATTAAGAGCTTGTACAGGCTCAAGCAAGCACCGAGGCAGTGGTACAAGAAGTTTGACTCATTCATGGTAGGTCAATGATACAAAAGAACTGCAGCAGATCAATGTGTATACATTCAGAGGCTTCCAGATGGAAATATCATTGCTCTTCTACTATATGTGGATGACATGTGGATTGTTGGACAAGAAGCAGGGAATATCAGCCAGCTGAAGACGAAACTCTCTAAGTCTTTTGACCTGAAAGACTTAGGACCAGCTTAACATATTTTGGGAATGAAGATTGTTCGTGATAGACAGAACAAGAAGTTGTGGCTTTCACAGGAAAGTTATATTGAATGGATAATCAGGAGGTTCGATATACAAAAAGCCAAACCAGTCAGCGTTCAAACTGAGCAAGAGTTCATGTCCTTCATCCAAGAAAGAGATAGATGATATGTCATCAATACTATATTCTTAAATTGTTGGAAGCCTAATGTATGCAATGATATGTACCAGGCCAGATATTACACACGCAATAGGTGTAGTGAGCTGTTTTCTCTCTAACCGTGGAAAGCAACACTGTGAGGCGGTCAAATGGATTCTCAGGTACCTCAAAGGTACATTGAAGTTTCGTTTGTTCTACGGGGGAGTTAATCCGATCTTGGAAGGCTATACAGATTCAGATATGGGAGGAGATCTTGATGGTAGGAAATCTACATCAGGTTTCATCTACACTTTTGCAGGGGGAGCTGTATCATGGCAGTCAAGATTGCAGAGGTGTATTGCATTATCCATAATAGAAGTTGAGTATATTGTTATAGTTGAGGCATGAAAGGAAATGTTGTGGCTAAAGCGTTTTCTCCAAGAGTTAGGAATCAATCAGACAGGATACAAGATACATTGTGATAGTCTGAGTGCTCTGGACTTGAGCAAAAACTCAATGTATCATTCCAGGATGAAACACATTGATATTCTCTATCATTGGATACGCGAGGTGATAGATCAAAAACTGCTGAGACTAAGATCCATACATATGAGAATCCAGCTGACATGTTAACGAAAGTGGTTACTCGAGACAAGCTAGAGTTGTGCAGAGACATAGCCGGGATAGCTGTCAGATGATGATTGTTTCAGATGCAGCTGGAGGGAGAGAATTGTAATGAAATCCAACAAGCAAAAACATACATTTAACTTTCGGTGCTCCAACCATGCAACTTCATGCATGCACTCTAGGTTGGCCAACTTGGCCAGTGAGTATGAAGTTGGCAAAAACGTGTGGCACTGTAGCACATCTTTTTGCCCTATAAAAGAGAGCTTGAATCTCAGTTGTAAACCATCTCAAAGAGTTGTATATAGAGTTTTGCAGTGAGGTTTTTTTTTTTTTTTTTTGCTTTATAAAGTTTAAACACTTTGTATTTCTATTCTTGAGAGTAATATAAATAGTTTAGGTTTTTCCTCAAATACATTATAGAGTGATGAGTGAATCACAACAATATATAATGGAAAAACTATCTTATATCCAAATTTAAGTATATGAAATAGACAACGGTTATGAGTTTTGGTTTTGAGTTTTAATATTTCAGATATTGGACCAAAAAAATCAAAAAAAAAAATATAATAATAACAACACTAATTTTTCTGATAATATATAATTTTTTTTTTTAATTTTTCGGATATCTAATATAGGTAAGCAAATTTATTTATTTTTTAAAATTTTGTGATTATTTCCACTGGATACTAATATTTGCATTATCAGTTACAAACTGGGCAAAACTTATCGTTTATGAATATGTATCAAATATGAAATTTCTGTTCGAATATGAATACTATTGACGGTCAATTTTCGTTCTAGAAGTAGTTCCGGAAGAACACTCCTCAAACAATCTCTCCTCAACTGTAAATTTGTTTTGTTTTTGGGACCAAATACAAACTTAACAAGAGTCAAGAAAACACACAACAAACAAAAGATTTAACGTGATTCGGCGAAATGGATCCAACCTACGTCCACGGGCACAAGGGAAAAATGAAGCTTTTGTAACGTGGTAGGGTATGACCGACCTGCCTATCTCCTATATCTGCTGACCGACCTCTTACAAAATCACTTTTACACTTAAGTTTTTAGTTCTCTATTACAGGTTATGCGTAAATGAATTTGGCTAACACAATTACAATGAACTCTCAAGCCCTTTATATACTATGGCAAATTACACTATTACATCAATCTCATGACGTCAGCCACATAACTTTTGCCATCAATACCGAGGCTCTCTCCTAACTACTCCACCGAAAGTGATTTTATTGCCTAACAGTCCTGTCTTCTGACACATAAATCTCATTAAACCATGTTACTATTGGCCGCCGCCACACGTTACCTAGTGTCAGAAGATTAAACAGCCACATGAATTATTATCAAAGTATTGATACCAATATTTTTAATTTATTATATTTTCTTAAATATATAATATTTTCTATTTATATCAAAACATCACTATTCATATAATTGACTAAAAAATCCTTGATTATTTAATCTTTTCCATCCTAAACGAATAATTTTCAGTGATCTTTATAAGACATTGGGATGTGAATTTTGAAATTTTATTTATTTATTTTCAACTATATAAATATATGTCAATATTAACATTGCCGATTAATCACCGATTTTTTTCAATTAATCACTCAAATTATTGTTAGAATTCCTGCCGATTTCCGATAAAACTGCAGCAGATTTGCATATCACAATGACCATATGATTCTGGCAACAAGGCAATCAAAATCATTTTTTTATCACTCTCTTATTTTTTAAGATCTAATGACACATGTCATATTAAAATATGGAAAAAATTCTATTATATAATTATGATATTATATCACTAATACAATAATTCATTGATGTCTTGTGACGCATGTTAACATAGTAAAAAATTAAATAAATGATAATTATATTTAATATTATTCCATATAATTAATTAATAATATCACATCACTTATATATATAACGATGATACCAAAGAATTATTCCAAAATATGAGTGGTTTTGATTGAATTAATTTCTCATATTTAATACTACAATAATTATTAAAAAATTTCCTATACTTCCAAATTTTACCAAAACAATGATTTTTTTTTCCTTTTTGTCTACACCATCAAGTTTCACTACACAAATATAAAGTGACTTATAAAATCAATTTTTTTTGTTTTGAAAACGTTGGAAATTCCGTTGTAAAATCATCGGACCTGAACTTAAGTAGAGCAGGTAAAAATCTACGATTGTCCCAGACTATTATAAGAAACGCACTTCCTGAATTCGAACCAAGACCTGAAAGCCAAATCATGAACCCTACACTACTAAACCACGTTACTTAACCCTTGGGGAGTTATAAAATCAATCTAATATCTCCCATTCCCATAATTACACCATCCTCATTTAAAAAGAAAAACAAAAAACAAAACATCTAGATTAATGAAGAAATATATATTACTATTTCTTCTATTACATTACGGCTATCTATTACAAATACATTTGAACACTCAATCGAACAAGCCACAACACTTCACACATTTTCACTCACTTATTGACTTCTATTTTAAAAGGCTCATGCATACTATATATATATATATATATATATATAACGTGTGGAGGTCTGCACCTAAGACTAGATTACAGAAATCAGTTGTAGTTATTGAAGTTGTTGATGATGAGATCTTGAACATGTTGTTTTCCAATTCCAATTCGAACTAGGAATCCTCCTTCGGGTTCTTCAAGATTTAACATTAGAAAAGCAGTTTCCGGAACTGGAGTTGCTAATAAGGCTGCACTTGAAATTCTTCCCCATCCGAAATCAAGGGCATGAAAAGGAAACCTGAGCCAATCGGTAATGATTGTCAATTCTCTCATTGAGGGGAAAAATTTATCCGAGGACTCGAGAGCCTTTGCATATAATTTGATATATTCATCAGTCACTTATCAAATCTTTGGCTGCTAGCTTGAAGCCTTTGAATTGTTTGATGAAGAGGCTCTGCGAGTAAATCTTTCACTGAACATGACACTGAGGCAAGAACAAATTAAGGCGTTGCCCGTGAAGTTTTCGCCAAGCGGTGGCTGCAGCCTGCTTCGCGAATCCACCGGAATTGCAAGCATATGTTGGTGCTTGGATGTCGCTTAGAGCCTTCACTCTTGCCTATAGAGACAAAGAATTAATGTCATCAACAAAGCCTTGAAAAATCTTATTAGCGTACGTGTGAGACAAGATTTTTAAAAAATCTGTACATAACAAATCAATATTAATCTAAATTTGAATTTTTATTTGTTTTGTAACAAAAACATATATTTGAATTTTTGTGCAAAATATATATATATATATATCAAATGACCACCTTACTTGAATTGAACTTTTATATATGGCTACCTTCTAAATGTTGAGGAAAATGATCAACGGATGAACTTGAAATATTAGTACCGGATAATTCTCTATTCTCAAATTAGTCTTTTGTCACATCCGTCTCCTTAGGTAGGGTAAGGGTGGACGAAGACTTGAAACAGACAGAGTTTCCCCTGAAAATGGACTAATCCTCCAAAATATAAATAAAATCAAATCTAAAAAATATCCTCATATAAATAGGATCTTCATGATCCAACTCAAAAAGAATATCCATAATAAAATGTAAATACTTTTTGTATCAAATAAAGGCTCAGTGCCTATAACCAAATAACAAACCCCACAAGGTAAACACATCTAGAACCATAATCCCAAAAAAATAACAATGACACACTACTGTTGGCACAACCTTTTTCTACTGGTAGGAAATAATGAAGAAACAGCAGATGACGAGAGAATGATCTATTAATCTGCTTAACCTGTAAAATTAAGAAAGGGGTAAGCTCATGCTTAGTGCAATGGATCACAGCTTAATGTCGTGGATAAATAAGTAATAAGGCAGATTGAATAAGTCTTTCATAATATAAATAAATACATGAAGCAGTAAGTCAATATATCAAATATTTACTTGAAATCATAAATCTCATTTCTCATAAATCTCATTCTGCTCAAGAATATCTGTAGAAATAAAGTTGTTCATTCATCTATATGCACACTCGTGACAATACGACAAAGTTGTCAACATGGGGCATCCCCACGACAATAACTGACATCCGGAGCAAAAACTGGCAACATGAGACCTCGTCTCATGACAAATAATCTGGCACATATAAGAACACGAGTGCATCCTAGCATAAAAATCATTTCTAAAACACATGCTCATATATCTCAAATCATGCAAGTTTCTCATATATCACAAACACATGATTTCAATATAATCAATATTCGATCCATACTTTTATAACAAATATAAATTTTCTAAAAAAAAAATCATTTAAAGCATTACCTTGAAAATTCATTTAAGAAAATATACATATTATATACTTTGGAAAACATCAATGTTACAAGCTTATCCACGCACCTGATGAGCTGACTACAATAGTTGCCATGATCTTGAGAGTCCAAATGTTGACGATTTTGCTCCCCCTCAATAATAGCTCCCCTTCAATGTGTGATTGCCTTCAAACTAGCTCTATAAGACTTGACAAACACATTAGTACGATTACTCCCCCTTAATCCAAGGGTAGGGTAAAACAAAATTTAATCTCATTCTAATGATTTCTCCCCCTTTGACATTATCAAAAAAGTTGAGAAGCCAAAATTTTAGTCTAAATGAGATACCAATTAATATGTACATTAAATGATGATACCAAAATTTACAAATTTGCACATTTGGAATTTCCCCTTTTTGCCATAATATGTAGAAATCATGCATACAATATTTCTCAAAAATGTTATACCAATGATTCCAATTGAATAATGATCAATGGTTTTTTAATGATTTCATCCCATAAATATGATACCAATTAATAACAAATCAAATATTCATGATTTTCATTATTCCAACGGGAAACTTATGTCTATATACATGCATTTTATTTTCATTCAAATATGTTATATGACAAAAGCATTTTCAATGCAAATCAATCAAGTAATCACATACATGAAATTTAACTTAATAAATTCAATGTGATACTAATTGATATGAAGAGGAGTTTAAATTTATGATTAAGGCATTTAATGATATCAAATGAAAATCGATACCAATAGAAGTTTGATTACATTGCCTAATCATTTGTATGCTTCAAAATATATTAACCAATAAAAATATGCATACTAATAAAAAATTTAGAGGAAACGGTACCAATGTTTCTGTGAATACGGATTTTACCTATTACCGTTGCGATTCCTCATTTCTTTGAGCCTTTGGGATCGATTTGCATTTCTTTTTAAGATTCATTCCCAAAGCTCCCCTACAAAATTATCAAGTGCATTTTGGTACCCAAACTTTCTTGGGTCCATGGGGGTTAATCTTGATTCCTTGAGGAATCCGTGCATTTACATTCTTGTTCATGCACTGAAAAATTTTGTGTCCTTTCTTGTTGCATGCATGACATATGATGTTTTCATTTATAGCAACATTAGCATGGTAGTCAGATGCCTTAACAAAATAATTCTTTATAAATTTTCGTTTAATGTAAGACATATATCCTAATCATTCTCTTTTAAATGCACATTTTTAGAATCTAATTAGCATATCAAAAGTTTTCTATCTCAATGTGAATTTACTAAGTATGGTTTGCAAATCTATAACCTTAGAGTTTAATAAAATATTTTCATTTAACATAGATTCGCAATCGCATGTTTTTGAGCTAGATGACATGTTAGATATGACATTTTCAAGTTCTAGCTTTTTAACCTTTAAACATGCATTTTCATCATTTAAGCATGCAATTTCTTTTTCATGTTTGGCTTTTAAGCATATAATCTCATTATCTAAAACATGAAATTTATCCATACAAGATGCATGATCATTTTTAAATGATGAATGCTCATTTTTAACCAATTTTAGTTTCTTTTTAAGCATATCACACAACTCATTTAAACCATTAAATGCATTAAGTAAATCATTATAATCTTGAGAGTTGTGTACCTTTTCTTCTTCACTTTCAAAGAAGAAATCATCATCATTAATAGCCATGAATGCTAGATTTTTTCTTTCTTGGACCTCTTCCTCCTCGAATGAGCTTGAGTCGCTATCGCTCCAAGTTGAGGTAGCTTTCAATGCCTTTTTCTTTCCTTTCATTTTTCTCAATGGGCAATCGGTAGCTATATGACTCGGTTTGTTGCATTCATAGCAAGCAATTTTCTTGTAAGCTTTGCGGATTTAAGGAGCTTCTTAACCTTATTGGTTATTATTGCCAACTCATTATCAGTATCCTCTTCACTTGAGCTTGAATCATCTCTTCTTCTTGGTTTCAAGGCAATATTCTTCCTTGTTCTTTTCTCATCTTTCTCCTTTTGATCCATTTTGATCTCCAATTCATACTCAAGCAATTTCCTGACTAAATCATCTAACTTCAATGTGTTCATGTTGTTTGCTTCTCGAATGGAGGAGGTGTAGCTTCTATATTCCTTAGGAAGTGATCTAAGGATTTTCTTCACTTGATCTGTTGGCCCAATGATTTTTCCCAAGGCTCCCAAATGATTGATGATGATTGTGAATCTCGAAATCATGTGATCAATTTCTTCCCTGGATTCCATCTTGAAGTTGTCTAATTCGCACATAAACCGGTTGATATTTGATTCCTTCACTTGGCTTGTGCCCTCGTTGATCATTTCCAAAGACTTCTATAACTCATATGCGTTTCCACACTCCGGAAGCTTGTTGATTTGACTCCGATCAATAGCACAAAGGAGTTGGTTGAGTGCTTTAGCATTTTGTGAGGCTTGTTTTAAATCCTCATTATCTCATTCTAAAGTTGGCTTTGGAATCTCAACACCATTTATATCATTCTTTGTTGGCCCCTTTTCACCCCTTGTAATTACCAAGTAAGATGGCGGATCAACGGCTAGAAGGTAATTCAAAATCCTCATTTTTCAATAGTTGTAATCGGTTCCGGTGTAAAATGGAGGTCTAGTTGTCGAAAACCTTTCGGCAAGATTTGACGAGTTGCTTGTAGATGTTATGATCTATTCTCGGACGGTTAGGTCTTTGTTGAGAATACCTCTCTCTGATACCAACTGAAATTACTTACAAGCACTAGCGACAACAATACTATATACCCAAGAGGGGGGTGAATTGAGTTACGGCTAAATAATGCGGAAATAAAAATCTTTGCCGATTTTAAGCTCTTTTACCAATTAATGCTTAAGGTCAATTTTCTCTATTGTGATAAACAACCTATATGAAAGTTTCTAATATATAAACATGTAATAAATAAAACTTGCAATATGTAAAGAGTTAAAGGATAGAGAAAACGACACCGAGATTTATAAAGGTTCGGCCAACAATGCCTATGTCCACCCCCTCAAGCCGCGCTTAAAGCTTTTCACTAATAACGAGTTTTCGCGGCTCACTCGCAACCAAGAGTTTTACGCAATGTGCACTCCGAACTTTTACACTTTGAGTTTTCTAAGTAGGCTCACTCGAAAACCTTTACAATTACCCAAACAATGGGATTTCACAAACCGTAAGTGTTTTGTATAAGAAATTTGAAAAACACACTTGGGCACTCACAATGATAAATAAGATTTTGTGAGTTGATTACCCAAATTATCAAAGCTTACTACTAATGTGTATGAAGGTGTAGTGTGTGTGAGCTTTTATGAATGAGTGTATAAGATTAAGAAGATTTATAAACACTATTGTTTTTGCTCTATGAGATGATCTGAAGGTTGTGTATTATGTCTCATGTGTGGCAAAAACGAATTGGGGAATTTATAGTAAAATATGAAGCAAGACCAACAGCTCTTTCTGAGACCGGTATACCGGTCTATGACACCGGTATGCCGGTCTCCAACGGATTTATTACCGTTTAAAGAACTAGCCGTTAGACCGGTATGTTAACCGGTATGATGACCGATATTGTTTGGCCCGGTTCCAGAATGTATGCAAAAATTCAGCTTCGACGGGTATGATGACTGGTATGTAATCGGTATTCCTGTAGACCGGTATGGGAACGGTATGGTGACCGGTATGCCTGTTTCAGTAAGTTTCTGATGACTAGTCAATCATGACAGAATTTGTTATTTTGGCCATAACTTGTTCTAGAAAATTTCAAATCATGATCCGTAAGTTTCTGCTTAAACTAGACACATAGATATATATTGTGTAAAAATTTCAGCTTCAAAAACATTAAGATGAATTTTATGAAATTTTGCTAATGTGACATGTATGCAGAAAACGCACATCTGAACATGTTGTAGTAAAATGGCTCTAGTAAAAGTTCTATATATCGAAATTGTGTTCCATTTGAACTGTAGCAAACTAGAGACACATATCTATCTACCGGTATATTATTTGATATTTAATTCAATCGTTTGCTAGTTTTTGGAAGACTATTTACCGATGCACTTGTGCATTGAAGTTCATTTTGGTGCAAATAAAATGTAAATGATTCTTTAAGCATTCTAAGCCATTTTAAATGCAAGTGATGCAAAATGTATGATTCCTAAAAGCTTTAGATCATTTGAATAAACTCACTTACAATTAGATTTAGCTCTTAATCATTATCTTGATCTTCATCTTGCTCGGCTCTTGCATTGGCTTTTCCATCTTATTTTTGGCTCTTAATCATCTTTGTTCTCTTGATTATCTTATAACTTATTTTAGCTCTTCATCAATATTTTGACTTCATTATCATCTTTTTGTAATGTCCGTTAAAGCATGTCGAAGTCTTCACTCTCGTTGCATCATCAAAATCCATTACGCGATTGTGTCGCTAACACTTATTTTTCGATAAAGTCCATCATTCACTTCTAACCACAAGGTAATCATTTATATGGTCTAAGCATGTAAACTAATCATAATTTAAAGCAAATTCCGTTCCGAAATACATAACATGCATAAACCGAATATAATGATAATTTATACGAAAATTAAGATTTGGAGGTCCGTTACTACTCGGAATGGTCGGGAAATCACGGAGGAAGACTCAGGAAGTCGGCGGCCAAATTCTGTCCGGCGGGTGGGAGCCACGCGCCTCCTTTCCTGGCTGCGTGTGGGCCTCACGCGCCACTGCGCAAGGCGCGCGTGAGTGCCACGTGCCGGCCGGAGTCTAATTTTTCCGGCGGCCGAATATTCTCCTCTCCCTACCGGTCCCAATGCCGCTGACGGTTTGTCAATCGAAGTTTCGGATCAATGGGAAATCAAGAAAAACGACTAAAAATTTCTTACCGGGATTTCTACGAAAATAGAGTTTCCCGAGATTAAACCACCACCAAAATAATCCTCTCGTCGAAATCTACGTTTTCCCTCAAAAATCCAGTCGTGATCGACTCCAGATTAAACAGATTGGGGCCAAAATCTCACTTTTTCTCTTTTTTTTCCTTTTCTTTTTCTCTCTTTTCTCTATCTCTCTCGCCTGTTCTCTTTTCTTCTTTTTTTTTCACAAAGGCTGATGAAAGTGAATGAGGGATGCAATAGGGTTTTTTATATATATATAAATACTCACATGGCAAATAACATTTGTCATCCTTCAATTTGTCCCTTTCATAGTTTTTAATCTAAACTTTAACAAATATAATAATTTAACCCTTAACTTTCTAACACCCATAATTATTAAATTAATTGGGAAAATTAAATTGGGGTATTACATCTTTTTTGGGTTGGGTTGAGTCCATAAATTTCAATATGATATCAAAGTCAGACATATGTATGAATAGGTCCACATTACTTATCCACGTGACACGAACCAGACTATAGACCGACGTGTATATGTGAGGGGAATATTGAGGAAAATATCTCACATCGGTTAATATGAATGAAGGTATCAACTCTCAAACTAGCTTTTGATTGAGTTAGGATAATGAATTTTAATACTAACAAGCTTGTTTATGAATTTGGATTCAGTCAGCACGGCTCATTTCAGCAGTACTGGATCCAAATTGCTTATCATGGTGTAAATTTGAATCCAAGTAATAAATTGACAAGGTGCAAATTTAATGACCTTCCAAACATGAGCACATAGAACATCAAATATGGAGCACTTAGGGAGTTTGCCACTTTCAGTTGCCAGTGCTTCAAAGCCTCGACAACTTCCTTCTTAACACTTAGCGTAACAAGCACAAGGTCCCCTTGAGGATCCATCTGTCCAAATTTTGACAGTGCTGTTTCCCAGCATCTGTCGTCAGAGGCCATGGCTTGCATGGGTATGCGATATAGATCTTGAATGGCTGCAATGTGGTCTTGTTCATATATCGAAGCAGGACTTGAACAATAATTAGGAGAAGAAGTGATTGCATTCAAAAGGGCATTTCTGGAATGATTGGGGACAATTATAAGACAAGATTCATCTTTCCCGCATGATACATGAGCCCACAAAGCAAGAAAGTTGAATGCTCGCCTACACCATCGAGCAAAGCATGGCTACTTCCACACCCTATTGAAATTCCCCCACAAGCAAACCTTGTAATCTGTCCACTGGAAACAGGGAAGTGGATTAACAACTGTGAAAAATTAGAGCTATATAGTAAACAAAGGAGATATAGAAAAGCAAGAATATAGATTAAAGAAAACCGACTCTATAACATATTAACTTGTGAAAGAAAAATCCTTAATACAAAATGAAGTGAAATATATGTCTAGGGTTAGGTTAATCCATGATTTGGAGTCTGAAGGTTACAAGTTCAATTCTCGGAAACTGTCTCTTTGTAAAAAAAATAAGGATAAGACTGCGTATATTGAATTTCTTCCTCAAAACAGGAAGTCTCATGTGTGGCTTCCTTATATATGAGACCTGGCCACGTTTCCGGTTCGGAACCATAACCGAATCGGAAGAAACCATCTGATTCCGTACGGTTCGGTTAGGGTTCCCACCCTAGCCGAACCGTTGGAACCGGACGGTTATAAATAATTTTTTTTAAGTTTAAGCTATTTATTTTATTTTTAATTTAATATAATAAAATTCAAATAAATAATTTTTTTATTATATTTATTTGATAATAATATCCCATTATAATTTTTTTTTAAATTATTTTCTATTTTTTAAAATTATTTAAAAATAAAATAAAAGGGCACATTCTTGTGGAACCGGAAGTGAATCGGAATTATCCTGTTCCACAAACGTGGAACCGGGAATCAAACCGAAACCGAACCGTTGGCCGGGTCGGGTTAGGGTTTTAATTTCTTTCCTGGGTTAACCTAACTCCAAAACAGAGATATGCGGGCATGCACCAGCTTATATGAAAATTAAAACAATTAAATAAATTCAAAATGCAGTGAAATCCTATTGGGTTTGGTCTCTTGAAGAAAAGTAAAAGCTGCATAACTGCTGAAAATGATTGATTATTTGACTTGTGCTAAAATATATAATCCTGTGAAAAGAATATAATCCATGAAAGTATAAAAAATAAATAATAATAATTCAAAAATAGGGTTTGGTTCATAAAATTCAAACCTGGACAAGGACAATGGGATTTTCTGAAATATCATTATCTTCAGGAAGTTTAGGAACCAACTTTTCATAGCAAGGTTTGTAGACATGCAAGCAACTCTTCAAGCTTGGTGACTCCTTTATTGTTACAGTCAATCTCTAGCTTCCCTGTTGTCTCATTGAACTTAAACCTACCTGCTGCTGGATACCAAGATACCAACACCTTTTGGGGAGCCATTTCCGCAAACTCGACTTGATTTTCTCCATCATTTTTGAGCTGGGATTTGTAAAAGAAGATGGTGTAGAGCATTGCAGGAGATATCCTGTCAAGACCAGAGAGCTCAATAGTTTGTGTATTGGTGGCAGCTGCTGCAGCCTCAGCCTGTTCATAGGGTCTCACTGTTATGGTCTCCATCAAGGTTAGCTCTAGATCCATTTTATAGATATTGATGATTACGAGACTTATTAATGGAAATTGCAGAAATTATGAAAGTTGTCTCAACTCTAGTGTTTTCATGAAATGTGAGACAACTTTAATAAAGATGATGAGTGAGGTCAAGTTGAAGAAATTAATAAACCCCTATTTCATGTAAGGCACCCTATCTCTGGACTTGGACTTGGACTTGGACTCGGCGATGAGTTAAGTTTTGTATTGAGTTTATTTTTTTTTTTTTTTTTTTTTTTAAAATTATAATTGATTATTATTGAATAAGAATTTATATATAATTAAATTTTAACCATTCATTCCTATAAATACTCGTGTTATAATATGTTATAAAAAGTTCAACACTAAGTTATCTTATCACTTGATCCAACTTCCCTACCTAATGCTGCCTTTTTGGACAGTTATTTATAGTGGGATAAGCCAGGTAACATATTTTCAAAAGCTCTAGTATGAAAGAAGCATTATGTATGCAATCTAGTACCAATTTGCAAAAGATAACATTAATGTCCCTATATATAGATTATTAGGGCTAGAACACTGAATTTATTAATTAATTATTTAGTAGCCAAATAACACACTTATGGATTGTGATTTGGGAAAGCAAGTTTGTGATAAGGTTTAGGATTTGATTGCTCAAGTTCTTGGTTTTGAATCCATAAGTATATTTATTGTAAGAACTTGAGACAGTCGGAAATTTTACTAATTCAACTTAAACTCGAATAAAGTGATTTGACAACCGAATTTTCAACATTAGTGGAAAGAAAAAAAAACAAGTTTGTGATAGTATTTTGTTGTTTTATAGAGTATATATAATTACTTTTTCCAACTAGTGGGAAAGGTTAGATGGCAGCATATATAGATAAATGTCGTGGTAACTTTTTTTTTTAAAACTATATTTGCCAAGTTATCATTATTTTATTTTATTTTTGAAATCGTTGGAATTCTACCGCCAAATCATATCTTTCGGGTTTAAGCAGAATAAGTAAAATCTTCAGCTGTGTCTCGAACTCTTACAAGAAACGCACTTCCTGAATTTGAACTTAGGACTTAAAAATCAGATTCTAAACCCTACACCACCAAACCAGAGATATCAAATTACCATTATCCATTACCTTACTGACCGCTTTATAATAATATTATTACAAGTAACCCTATGTGCTTCAAACTCTCGTCGATATAAATGAAAGAAATACAGTAAAATTAAGGCTCTTGTTTCACTGTAAAAACTTTTCCAATAAGTATTTTTTTTTCTTTTGAGACACTTAGAAAATTTGGATAAATTTAAATTATTTTATCGTTAATAGAAAAGTTTAATCATTTTTTCGGAAAATGACTCATAAGATACAAATTCATAAGTTATTTTACGAAAAATAATTTTTTTCTTCTCCAAAATTTACATAGCTCACTTCTAACCACTAGAAATATATTCCAAAAAAATAATTGACACACCATAAAAATACTTTATAAAAAAAAAATTACAGCCGATAATTAAATACTGAAAAGTATTTTCTATTTTATAAAAGGATTTTCATAAAAAAAAATATTTTAATTGTCAAAATCGTTTAAAATAAAAGTCGTGTGAAATTATAAATGTTCTATTACATTAATGTTACCCAAATCCCAAGTCATTAGTCATTCTAGCACACGATGAGAGGTAAAAAAATTTCTTAAAATGTGATATCATTCCTTTCATGCAATTAGATGGACACTTGTACGGTACAGATATGCATCAAAT
This sequence comes from Zanthoxylum bungeanum, assembly GCA_019454045.1. Classification (NCBI taxonomy): domain Eukaryota; kingdom Viridiplantae; phylum Streptophyta; class Magnoliopsida; order Sapindales; family Rutaceae; genus Zanthoxylum; species Zanthoxylum bungeanum. The sequence goes on along the minus strand of SKCR01024900.1, from coordinate 337,136 downwards.
GATCAAGGTTTTTTTGTCTGCCCATGGCTGACAATTTTTGCCGAAAACATGCAGCTGGTCTCTTATCATATCAATTTCTGTACTCTATTTGTGCTTTAGAGCAAAGCAAGCTAAGATTTGGCATACAAAAGCTCCATGGATTTCTCTTTCGATTTTATATTTGTATATAAAGTAATATTGTTGGTGGGATCTCTTTTCATTTTTCATGACACTTCATTTTTGTCATCATATGTTAGGTTTTGTATTGACTTGCTAAACTAAGTGCTTAGCTTTCAATACGTAACCAAAATAAGTCTTCTTAGTTTGGTGATGTAGGACTCCAAAATTAGTCTTTTTTGGGTTGAGTTGAGTCCATAAATTTCAATATGATATCAAAGTCAGACATATGTGCGAGTGGGTCCACACTACTTATCCACGTGACACGAACCAGACTATAGACCGACATGTATATGTGAGGGGGAATATTGAGGAAAATATCTCACATCGGTTAATATGAACGAAGGTATCAACTCTTAAACTAGCTTTTGATTGAGTTAGGATAATGAATTTTAATACTAACAAGCTTGTTTATGAATTTGGATTCAGTCAGCACAGCTCATTTCAGCAGTACTGGATCCAAATTGCTTATCATGGTGTAAATTTGAATCCAAGTAATAAATTGACAAGGTGCAAATTTAATGACCTTCCAAACTTGAGCACATAGAACATCAAATATGGAGTACTTAGGGAGTTTGCCACTTTCAGTTGCCAGTGCTTCAAAGCCTCGACAACTTCCTTCTTAACACTTAGCGTAACAAGCACAGGGTCCCCTTGAGGATCCATCTGTCCAAAGTTTGACAGTGCTGTTTCCCAGCATCTGTCGTCAGAGGCCATGGCTTGCATGGGTCTGCGATATAGATCTTGAATGGCTGCAATGTGGTCTTGTTCATATATCGAAGCAGGACTTGAACAATAATTAGGAGAAGAAGTGATTGCATTCAAAAGGGCATTTCTGGAATGATTGGGGACAATTATAAGACAAGATTCATCTTTCCCGCATGATACATGAGCCCACGAAGCAAGAAAGTTGAATGCTCGCCTACACCATCGAGCAAAGCATGGCTACTTCCACACCCTATTGAAATTCCCCCACAAGCAAACCTTGTAATCTGTCCACAGGAAACAGGTAACAACTGTGAAAAATTAGAGCTATATAGTAAACAAAGGAGATATAGAAAAGCAAGAATATAGATTAAAGAAAACCGACTCTATAACATATTAACTTGTGAAGAAAAATCCTTGATTCAAAATGAAGTGAAATATATGTCTAGGGTTAGGTTATTCCATGATTTGGAGTCTGAAGGTTACAAGTTCAATTCTCGGAAACTGTCTCTTTGTAAAAAAGTAAAATAAGACTGCTTATATTGAATTTCTTCCTCAAAACAGGAAGTCTTATGCGTGGCCTCCTTATATATATATATATATATATATATATATTATATATATATATATATATGAGACTTGGCCACGGTTCCGGTTCGGAATCAAAACCGAATCAGAAGGAACCATCCGATTCCGTACGGTTCGGTTATGATTCTCACCCTAGCCGAACCGTTGGAACCAGACGGTTATAAATAATTTTTTTTAAGTTTAAGCTATTTATTTTATTTTAAATTTAATATAATAAAATTCAAATAAATATTTTTTATTATATTTATTTGATAATAATATCTCATTATAATTTTTTTTTAAAATTATTTTCTATTTTTAAAAATTATTTTAAAATAAAATAAAAGGGAACTGGAACCATCCGGTTCGATTCCGGTTCCCGGTGCCACATTCTTATGGAACCATAACTGAATCGGAATTATCCTGTTCCACAAGCGTGGAACCGGGAATCAAACCAGAACCGAACCGTTGGCCGGTTCGGATTAGGGTTTTAATTTCTTTCCTGGCCGGGTTAACCTAACTCCAAAACAGAGATATGCGGGCATGCACCAGCTTATATGAAAATTAAAACAATTAAATAAATTCAAAATGAAGTGAAATCCTATTGGGTTTGGTCTCTTGAAGAAAAGTAAAAGCTGCATAACTGCTGAAAATGATTGATTATTTTGACTTGTGCTTATCATGGTGTAAATTTGAATCCAAGTAATAAATTGACAAGGTGCAAATTTAATGACCTTCCAAACATGAGCACATAGAACATCAAATATGGAGTACTTAGGGAGTTTGCCACTTTCAGTTGCCAGTGCTTCAAAGCCTCGACAACTTCCTTCTTAACACTTAGCTTAACAAGCACAAGGTCCCCTTGAGGATCCATCTGTCCAAAGTTTGACAGTGCTGTTTCCCAGCATCTGTCGCAGAGACCATGGCTTGCATGGGTATGCGATATAGATCTTGAATGGCTGCAATGTGGTCTTGTTCATATATCGAAGCAGCAGCAGTACTACTCGTACTGGTAGGGCTTGAACAATAATTAGGAGAAGCAGTGATTGCATTTAAAAGGGCATTTCTGGAATGATTGGGGACAATTATAAGACGAGATTCATCTTTCCCGCATGATACATGAGCCCACGAAGCAAGAAAGTTGAATGCTCCAGCAAAGCATGGCTACTTCCACACCCTATTGAAATTCCCCCACAAGCAAACCTTGTAATCTGTCCACAGGAAACAGGTAACAACTGTGAAAAATTAGAGCTATATAGTAATTAAACAAAAGAGAAATAGAAAAGCAAGAATATAGATTAACGAAAACCGACTCTATAACATATTAACTTGTGAAAGAAAAATCCTTAATACAAAATGAAGTGAATTCAATATCTGTCTAGGGTTAGGTTATTCCATGATTTGGAGTCTGAAGGTTACAAGTTCAATTCTCGTAAACGTTTCTTTGGAAAAGAATAAGGATAACACTGCGTATATTGAATCTGAGGAAATCTCATGCATGGCTTCCTTAGGGTTAGGGTTTTAATTTCTTTCGTGGGTTAACCTAACTCCATTACAGAGATATGAAAATTAAAACAATTAAATAAATTCAAAATGAAGTGAAATCCTTTTGGGTTTGTTCTCTTGAAGAAAAGTAAAAGCTGCATAACTGCTGAAAACGATTGATTATTTTGACTTGTGCTAAAATATATAATCCTGTGAAAAGAATATAATCCATGAAAGTATAAAAAATAAATAGAAAAATTAATGATAATAATTCAAAAACAGGGTTTGGTTCATAAAATTCAAACCTAGACAAGGACAATGGGATTTTCTGAAATATCATTATCTTCAGGAAGTTTAGGAACCAGCTTTTCATAGCAAGGTTTGTACACATGCAAGCAACTCTTCAAGCTTGAATGCAGTCACAGCAATTATCATGGTGACTCCTTTATTGTTACAGTCAATCTCTAGCTTCTCTTAAACCTACCTGCTGCTGGATACCAAGATACCAACACCTTTTGGAGAGCCATTTTCGCAAACTCGACTTGATTTTCTCCATCATTTTTGAGCTGGGATTTGTAAAAGAAGATGGTGTAGAGAATTGCAGGAGATATCCTGTCAAGACCAGAGAGCTCAATAGTTTGTGTATGCTGCAGCCTCAGCCTGTTCATAGGGTTTCACTGTTATGGTCTCCTTCAAGGTTAGCTCTAGATCCATTTTATAGATATTGATGATTACGAGACTTATTAATGGAAATTGCAGAAATTATGAAAGTTGTCTCAACTCTAGTGTTTTCATGAAATGTGAGACAACTTTAATAAAGATGATGAGTGAGGTCAAGTTGAAGAAATTAATAAACCCCCATTTCATGTAAGGCACCCTATCTCTAGACTTAGACTCGGTGATGAGTTAAGTATTTTACTGAGTTTTTTTTTTATAAATTATAATTGGTTGTTATTAAATAAGAATTTATATATAATTAAATTTAAACCACTCATTGCTATAAACTTCCCTACCTAATGCTGCCTTTTTGGACAGTTATTTATAGTGGGATAAGCTAGGTAACATATTTACAAAAGCTCTAGTATGAAGCATTATGTATGCAATCTAGTACCAATTTGCAAAAGATAACATTAATGTCCTATATATGGAATATTAGGGATAGAACACTGAAATAATTAATTAATTAATTAATTAGTGGCCAATAACACACTTATGGACTGTGATTTGAGACAGCAAGTTTGTAATAAGATTTAGGATTTGATTGCTCAAGTCATAGATTTTGAATCCAATAGTGTATTTTGCGTAAGTACTTAAAATAATCGGGAGTTTTACATGTTACACTTAAATTCAAATAAGGAGATTTGAAAGCGAAGTTTTCAAATGATTTTCGACATTCTAAAAAAAGCAAGTTTGTGATAGTATTTTATTATTTTATAGAGTATTTATATTTATTTTTTCCAACTAGTGGGAAAGGTTAGATGGCAGCATAGATAAATGTCGTGGCAACTTTTTTTTAAAAAAAAACTATATTTGCCAAGGTACCATTATCCATTACCTTACTGATCGCTTTTTCATAGCCATGTAATAATATTATTACAAGTAACCTTATGTGCTTCAAACTCTTGTCGATATATATGAAAGAAAGACAGTAAAATTAAGGCTCTTGTTTCACTGTAAAAACTTTAAAAATGATTTGTAGAATATAAATTCATAAATTATTTTACGGAAAATAATTTTTTTCTTTTTCAAAATTTACATAGCTCTCTCTCTTTCTATATATATATATATATACAGATATGCATCAAATGATCAAAGTTTTTTTGTCTGCCCATGGCTGACAATTTTGCAGAAAACATGCAGCTGGTCTCTTATCATATCAATGTCTTTACTCTATTTGTGCTTTAGAGCAAAGCAAGCTAAGATTTGGCATACAAAAGCTCCATGCATTTATTTCTCTTTTGATTTTATATTTGTATATAAAGTAATATTGTTGGTGGGATCTCTTTTCTTTTTTCATGACACTTCATTTTTGTCATCATATGTTAGGTTTTGTATTGACTTGCTAAACTAAGTGCTTAGCTTTCAATATGTAACCAAAATATATTAAAAAAAGTTTGAAATTAAATTATTGAAATGGAAAGGATTTGTAATTAGGGCTCTTTGTCCCATCCAATACGGACAGTGACTCCCTCAAATAGCTATGAAGGACACGAATGGCGATTTAATTAATGTTTTTGCATGCAAGAAACACGGTTTGTTAATGATTTTCTTCTTGAGTGCTGTGATCGCTTTCAGGTTCAAGATTCAAATTCCACTAAATGTATTTCTTTGAGGTCATATCCCATAATGTAAAAAGCAAACGACTTATTTTGATATGTGTTGGGAAACTTCTGATGACATGCAACACAAATCCCGAAAATTAATCGAGATACGCGTAAACTAGTTCGAACATCCCAATTACCTGAAAAAGAAAAAAAGAAACACGGTTCAAGTTTTGTGTGGCCATTCAATTTCTCTATATACACTTAATGACTTATCAAATAAGAGACGCATGATTTTTTTTCTTCCAAAACAAAAAAATAAGAGACGCATGTATCATTCTTGCTGTGGCCATTCAAAACTTGTTATGTGCAATGTGTACTTTGAAAATAAACCTTTGGCCCTTCCCTAGAGATGAAAATCCCGGATTTGTCAATTTTGGTTATGTTCTAATTACAAAATCGCCCCGAATTTAGTATTGGTTTTTGAATTAGAACGAAAAATTATTTAAGATTGAATGATTCAGTATCTTAAATTCTGATCTTGAATTACAACGCATTATATTCAAGATGAAAAATTATACCGAATGAGGTTTTGGATTTAGATTTGCATCCTGTTGTGACTGTGGTGAAATTAGTATCATTAAACGAAATCAACATGCATCAAACAAATCTTAATCATTCAAAACCAGAACACAATTAAGGAATCAAATATACACTAACATGCCAATTTAACATAAACTATTAGACTTTAGAAAAACTTGGAAACTTGAAGATGATGATCAACTTGGTCCAAGTCGAGTTGTCTCTGTCCTTAAGAACTTATTAGCCCCGTCTCGGTGCTCTACGGATGATTTTATGGCTAACATTCTCCCGGGATTACTTGGATTCTTCTTTAGAAAGGGGCACTCCTATCTCAAGATCTTGAACAAAGACAAATGATGGAAACTCTCTTTTGCTTAAAGGACATTCTAAGACAATGTATGAGACTTGTGTTTTTCTGTATACCAAATGAACTCAAGACCTCTTAATTTATAAGCATGGAATAGTGTCTTTGATGGCACCTTTTGGTATGAGGTGTAATCCTCCCAAGGATTATATCCATTTCCTTATGCCCTTTGAGGCCTAAAGTCTCATCTTTCCAAATTAGATGACATGTCCCTACATGTTTGTGTCTTTCTCATAAGGCACAACTCAAGAGACATGACCCTCCTACACACATACTATATATTTAGAGAATTTACAACAATGACTACTAAATAAACAGCTAATTCTCTTTATTATTATTATATTACTCATAAAGAGTAAAAATCTATATATTTACATGGTGAGCAAGTTGTATATGATTTTTTTTTTTTTTGGAAACGATAGAAACCCCGCCACCAAACCACCCATTCTGGGCCGCGGCGCAGGTAAAATCACCGGCTGTCCCAGGCTCTTACAAGAAGTGCACCCCCTGGATTTGAACCCAGAACCTCAAGGTGAGATCCTGAACCCTACACCACCAAGTCACACCCCTTGGGGACAAGTTGTATATGATTAATGATGCTGCATAAAAAAGACCAAAAACATGACTAAGGGGAATATGCCTTTGTCTTTGTAAAAGATAGGAGTTTTACATGCTACAACTTGTGGAAACCTATTCTTATATAAAAATGCCTGCAGAAATTCTCTGCTTGCTTGAATTGGTAAATGGAGACATGACGATCACAAAAAGAAAACCTTGATTCCACAAAAAAAAAAAAAAAAAAGGATCCTGACACATTTTGATGAATCTGAAATTTCAGAAAAGACTTGGACCCAGCCACATTTTAACCATAGCAACTCATGTTTTAAAATTAAAATGTCTAGTGACAGTATTTTACCAGAGGAAATTATACAGATGAAGATATCCATAGTACATTGCCCCTTCACCTGAGAAAAGCCACTAAAAATAGATATACACATTTTCGACTTCTCAAGCTTTCCAAGAATCTATACATACAAATGGGGAAATGGTTGGTTGTAGTATCCATTTACTTGGATTCTAGTTAAGTTAATAGAAGTTTGTTAGAGAGATAAATGCAAGAAACTGAGATTGATATTTTCGGTCAAGAATCCTCGAAAATCCAAGAAAACCAACTGTTGTCGCCATCCGCAGAAAACCAAGTAAACCAGCAGAATATCAAAAATTGCCGGTAGTGCCTGTAGACACTAAATATGTTTAGACTCCCAGGAGGTCTAGAACTCTTGTTATGAGCCTGAGAGAGGCTTGGATTTGAAGAACTTTGCAAGTTCCAGATATAGATTTTCCTCCTCAAACGGCTTTGAAACATATCCATCCATTCCACATTTCAGGCACTCATCAAATGTGGCATGAATAACATCAGCTGTCATGGCTAATATTGGTAAGTGCAACTCGGCTTGTTTGGCAGTGCCATCAACCAAGGATCCACCATTTATCATCTGCTCACTTGCTTTGCTCTCCATCAGCCGGATTCTACGGGTTGCCTCAAACCTGAAAAGGGAAGTTAAAGTCATCCTCTGTAAACAGTCACCGCACGTGAAAAATTGTACACAAAACATAAACTAGTTTATGAACAGTTAAAAAAACAAATAAGGAGTTTATGATTTGAGCATCAAGAAGCATAGTATAAGAATATCAACAAAGTCTAAAACCACTCTAATGCTGCCAAGTACTCAACAAGCTATAACTTTGATCTTCATCCCCAAGAACAGTAAACTTATTCTCATCGGCAATGCCATAGTCAAAATGCCTCGTTAGTAATAAAAACAGAAAGTACATGAGACAAAGACTGTGTGGAATTTAAATTCTTGGATGCTATGTAAACCAAGCATACAACATCCTCAAAGGCGTACATGAGTTGGTATGAGGCTCGACATCGTATGGCATGCATTCACCAGAGTTGCATTATCATCATAAAGGCATATAAATAAAACCATATGTTAAAACTTTAATAGCTATAGAAGAAGGCTGTCTATGTAGTATCGATGAAGGAAAGAAATATGAAAAAAGATTAGTTTCCTTTTCAAGAACGGAAAACATACCCATCCATTTCTGGCATCTGAATATCCATGAAACAAGCATCAAAACAATGTGGTAGTTGAAGTTTCTCCAAAGCAGCTTTGGCACAGGCAGCACACTCTACATAGGCTCCAAACTTCTTCAGTGCACCCGCAGCAACCATGCGGTTAACGCTATTGTCATCAACCACCAAAATCTTCTTGCCATGGAGCAAACCCTGACAGAAACCAGATCCATTGGGTACAGCTTTCCCAGCTTGCCTCTTGTTCTCTGTACTGAGAACCTGTTGAAGACAAGCAGCAATCATACTTGCTCTTAAAGGTTTCATTATCACGGTATCTGAAAAACCTCCGGCCTTGGCTTTATCACATTCATCATTACTAATATTGGTTGCAAGAAGGATCAGCTTAGGCAACTTTAAGATGTGTCCATTCGGCTTCCAGTCCAATAGCCGAACATTCAAGCCACTATCCTCGCCAGAAATCCAGCAATCCTTCTCAACTAGAATGATATTAGGCTGGAACTTATCTCTGCCATATTCAATTAAGGAATACTAGTTACCAATCAGTAGCCTCAATTACTTACTGGGTTAAGCTATTTTAACTTAAAAATTTTACACAAATTTGAAGCCGTTGATTTCATGTCATCCAATGGTAGATGAATGGCTCAAAATGGTAGATATTTCAGGTAGATTTCAGGCTGGAATAGTATTATTTACTTATTCTATTGAAGGAATGATGGACTAAATTCCCAGAGAGTGAACGAGAATGTGGAATAGCATTCTCTACTTCTCCAAGTGAATCCACCAGAAAGGAGAAAAAAGGAGAGAAAAAGAATACTATCCAACTCCGGAAATTCTACTGGAAATAAGGAATGCCGGTTAATACTTAATTTAAATTCTTAATCACAACGATTGGTCTGAAGCTTGGGAGAATGACAAAGGTACATCTACATCACCAATATTCAAGTGAAAATATCTCATACATGGTCGCAGTCTAGTAAAAAAAGCTTCCTGCTTTGAACTACAAACAATGGCATGAAGGAGAGTGAAAAGAAAAAAAAGGAAATAATTGCCATAGTTTCATCTTGAGATCACACAAAAAGGCAAACATGGTCATCACCATTGGACCAATTGGTCATGGAGTAGTCTGTATTATTTCATCGCATTTTTAAAATTTCCTCGGAAATAATAAGGATTATCAATTACAACTAGAAAAACTTACCCAGATGATGTGAAATTTTTTGCAATGGAAGACGCTTCCTTGATGCTGCTAGATATTTTGACCAAGATGCCAAGTCTATTCAAATGGTATTCGGTTACAGCAGCTCTAACTGGTTTTTCATCAACTAATACTGCTTTCAATCCTCTAAAACCAGAAGGAAGATCTTCAGAATTAGAATTTTTAATATCGTCAAATGCCTTTTCCTTGCACCTCCCAAGAACAGCACTGAATGAAAATGTGCTCCCAACCTTAGGGCGGCTTACGAAGCTTATCCGACCACACATCAACTCAACCAGACACTTACTGATGCTTAACCCTATACCAGTTCCTCCATAATGTCTAGATGTTGAACTATCTGCCTGCATGAAGGGCATGAAAACCCGATCCTGTGCAGATAAAGGAATACCAATTCCTGTATCCTCCACACATACCATCAAAGTGACATCCTCTGAGACTCCGTTAGAGGCCATCGTGTTCATAACTGAAGCATTAGACCGGAATCCTTCACTATCAATTAAATGTTTAAATTTATCCCAACTATTCCGCTCATCAGCTGCTTCAAGACCACTTAAGGTATTAAACAGGCCGGTGCCAGATCTACGTGCACCTTCATCTGATCCTCCATTCAACAAAGTTTCATCTTTCACATCCATTTTGACCTTCGAGTGTTCAGCTAGATGGACTTTGACAAATATATGCCCTCGTTCAGTGAACTGTTGTATATTTAGTATAATGAATATCAAATAATCAAGTCAAGAATTTGATTTGGAATGATTAATAATGACCGTAATGGTGGGAACTAATAACAAATCATCAATAAATCAATTGCTGCAAGAAAATTGTAAGATACACTCACAGTGTGTCTCAAACAATACACTTACTTTGACAGAGTTCCCCACAAGATTTGTGATGATCTGTCTGAATCTGCCTGGATCCCCTACAACAAGTTCTGGAACTTTATCAGAAACAAACACCGACAGCTTCATATCCCCATTTCAGCAGATACCGATTGCCATCATTCACATATGTCAAAACACCCAGAAAGGGGGGAGAAAGGACCAAGTCAGTTCAAAATTGACAAAATCTATGGCAGCTGTAATTCATAAACTACAAGATCTTTATGTCGCAAAGCAACAAACTGGGAAGAATGATGATAAGGGATCTTTAAGCCATTCATTTCAAACATGGTGTTAGATTAATTCACAACACAAATTGGCATTCATTAGGATTTTGTCAGGATACCTCAATGCCTTTGTTTCGAGACTTCTCAGAAAATAAAGAGAGGACGTCATCTAGTATTGATCTCAGGTTGAATGGGACAACTTCCAGTTCCAATTTGCGAGCTTCAATTTTTGCTCGGTCAAGCACCTCATTTATTAATGCTATCAATGCCTTTCCACAAATTTGGGCAGTTTGAGCATAATCTCTCTGTGTGGAACTTAAATCTGTATCTAGAAGCAAAGCAAGCATTCCTACAATCACAAAGATATTATTGCATCCATGATTAGAGGGCCTTCAAGTAACTAGAGTAAACTAATATTTTGAGAAGAAAAAACTTTATATACAAGATCTGGAACATACCAAGAATGCCATTCATGGGTGTCCTAATTTCATGAGAAACGGTAGCCAGAAACTGTCATCACAAGAACAAGTGACAATGAGGTAAAGTTTTGATAGACCATAGGGATGAACTCTGCTCCAACAAAATATAAGATATGATACCTGGGACTTCGCAACATCAGCTGCTTCAGCTCGAACTTTTAGGTCCTGCATTTTATGGAAATCGTCCTCAACTTTAACAATGTGAATGGCTGCACCATATAAAATATAGCCTACTAATAAACCGATCACAAAGAGAAAGAATGCGGTGGTGAGTGCTGTCCATGGTGTAGGTGCCTTCTGATGATATCTGCGTCGAGTTACAATTTAATCAATATCTCAATCAGAAACCTCCCAGAAGCCAGAACTCTACATACATGCTATCAAATAATGATCCATAACTAGATGCACTTGCCTGCATATCATCTTATGCTTCCTGAAAGAATCTCCAAAATCAAGCTTGCTCTCATGCAAAAGAGACATGTCGCCATCTTGATTTTGGTAACCATACATGATTAACGGATCGGAAGCGTTAGTGATATCATAAACGTTAACCAAAATCGCCTGATTACCAGCAAGTTGCCCAAGTAAATTCTCCACAAGGGACTCCACATCAAAAGGTCCACCAATGTATCTGCTTTCAATAAGTTCATTAAATGTAAGTGCATCTAGAATTTACACATTAAAAATAACTTGAATTCAATAAATGGAAGCCAAGGCTTCTGCCAGTGGAAAAGGTGATGGATTTCAAAGTACAGGACATCTCGTCAGTGCTAAGATTGTCGCAGAGGACTTGGTACATGTGGAAATGAATCAATAATGAAGTTGACTTGGTATCAAGTTTGATGGTGTCAATGCCACTGGTAGATGTTGATTTAAATAGCAATAATAAAGTAAAGTTTTTTCTCATTGATTGAAATATAGTAAGCGCAGCTATGAGTGGTCGCCACTAACTTATTTGACTGAGTTAGGCCCTAACAAGATGAAAAATGAGCTAATTTATTTTTCCATTATAAAATTTAGTATTAAACAAGCAGGCAATCTGATCTAAGAAGGAAAATTCAGCGACAATTTTTCAAATCCTCACTAAAATGTTACTCTCATAGTTTTATGAAGAACAACCCCCCCCTTCCATACAAACAGGTTTTAAACCACCCATGTGTTGCATTGGCTTGCTTTGGTCTTCCATTTGCTCTATATATTTCCAACTAAAACACAAGACCAACCTCTCTAAACATACACCAGGCATCAAATTATCATGGTAAATATAGAGGCTTACCCTGCCGTTGCTTCAATGCGCTCTTTGACGGTTGGACTTGGTGGTAGCTTGGACTTATAAACAGGAAATGTCAACACAACACCAAGATGATGCGAACCCAGCAGCCTAAAAGGTCTTGTCAGTACTGCTTTCCCAGTAGCCCTAGCCCTCAAAATGTTTTCTCTATCTTCCTATATCAAGCAATGCGGAAATTACAGGTCCAATCAAACACCAGATAATACAGCATACTGTAAAATAAATTAATAGACACAGAGAACAAGCAATTAAAGATCACAATTCAACATCATACCTCCCCCGACATCATGTCAAGTGATTTTATATGGGTTAGAGATTCTTGATAAAACATCACAGGTGCATACTCATCTCGTACTGGTGAAGGTTCCCTCTCCATAGTCTTTATGGTCCACCCTTGCTGCCTCTCAAATTGCTCCCTCTGCGCATCAACCACTCTCGGTGCATAAGCAACCCCAGTCAACAAGGGCCGCTCAAAAGCTGTTCTGGCAGTGTACTCCGCAAATGTTTCCTGCAATAGTGAGAACATACCCATCATCCAAAATTACTCGTAGTGACAAGATTAAATTAAATTAGTCTTGCACAATCATTCAGCTTGATCAGTAGTACACAAACAAACCAGAAGCAAATTTCAAACTGAATTTAGTATTTCCCTTGTAAAGAAATAAACACCAATGTTAATTTCCAAATTGAAACTCCTTTCCAGAATTTTTCCTAACAGCCAAACAAATCCAGAACAACTCCAACCATATAAAAAGCAAATACTCAAAATTGCAAAGGGCAAGAAGAGAAGAAGAGCAAACCTGATCAATTGCAGATGGATTCTTCAAATAATGAAAGGTGGAGACAAGAATGGTAAGAGCATGAACATGATTAACACTAACATTAAATTGATCCTGCAACATTCTAGCCCTCTGATCACACATGCTACCCAAAACTTCCTTCCTCCTGATTTTGTTTTCTTCATCCATACTTCTGTAAATGTACATGCTGATAAATGCCATAACCATAATCCATAACACCAAGGCTTTAGGGAGCCAAGCTCTGTTGGACTGAATATATGTGTAGCCTCTTTTGGTCCCCATTTGTTCATTCACTTTCAAAGCCACTGAGTGGCAGTGTTTCTTTTGCATCTTAAGACAAAAAAAACAACCCAAAAAAAAAAAAAAACACTACAAGATCTCTGCTTCTTCTTCTTCTTCTTTTTGTTCTTCGTTAGATACCCACTTCATTTCTAAGCTATAAAAACCCAACAGAATATTAAATTATGCATATAAAAATTGAAACTTTCTTTATAAGCACTCTCAATTTATCAGATGAAAGAGAAGGATACTGATAAAAACTCCAACTAAATTATGATTGCCAGCATTGCTTTGCGTGATTCAATACTCCAAGAAAAGAATAAAAAAAAAACAACTCTTACCAAATCACAAACAAAAAAAAACGATTTTTTACAATTCAAGATGGAAGCTTTTTCAACCCAGAGAGACAAGCATGGCTCTCAAAAGATGGAACCCAAAGAACCAGCTCAAATTCCCAGGTTTAAAAAACTAGAAAGAACAAAACACACTAATCATGCTCTCTTACAAGCGTGAAGTTTTTTTTTCTAAGTTAAGTGGAAACAAGACAAAAGTAAGAGCACGTTCCCTGTTCTTTATGCAAATATTATAATAAAAAATCAAACTACGACATTACAAAAAATTGACCCAGAAGAGAATACACAACAACACTAACAGCGAAGCACAACAAAGCAAAAGAACAAAATCTTCTAAAGATAAATGTGGAAAGATTTGATAGAAGTAGCAAGGTGGAGAGGTACATTGAATAATAATGGTGAAAGCTCAGAAACAGTTTGGTCTTTGTTGAATGTTGATCTGTGAGCCTTTTATTTTATTTTATTTTTATTTGATGTTTTTGTGTTGTAAGAAAACCGAAAAACAATTAAATTCTATTATTTTTTTAATATTTTATAATATATTATTAAATTATTATTTATATGATACAATCACTTATAACATAATTTTTCATATAACTGAATTTGTATTGTGTTTTTTTATAAATTGTGATTTCTCATCCTCTCTCCTTTTATTTCTTTTACATCAGCTTCTCTGGATTTTTTTATACATTAATTAATTAATTTTTTTAATGAAATTGGAAACTCATCTCGATTAAACACCCACCTTTGTCCACAATGATTATGAATTGCACAAATTTTTTGTTAATTACTTTTTTTAGTTTATTACACTGTTGGGGTTGATACTCGACATGCTAAATTCTCATATATTTTCCTATAAATACATATATGTACAGTATTTTATTACGAATGAAATATGCAATTTTTTTTATATATTTTCTTTTAAATGGTAAAGCCGTATAAATCATATGAATGATTAAATTATAATGTAATTGTAAAAAACGTCGCAATTAACATTGGAAAATGTTATAACAGTATCATTATCGAACAATTCTTGGTTAAGGTTTACATTATTTGTCAGTAGATAAACATGGAGATCAGTACATGTCGTATAACAGAATATTGAATTCTAGTGGTTTATCTCAGTGAGCCATATACATATAGGTGTTCATATCAGATGAACATTGAACGACTCACAGAAGATTCATAATAGATGGCACGCTTGCGTCAATATAAATTTTCTCAGGTTGAATAGCATAGTGGTATTTGGACTTGAGATACCACGGTGGATATGTGAGTTATCCTCCACATTTGGATGGCAGTCACGTCTTCGATCTTTTTTAGGTTATACCTTGCCTGTTCATTTGGTGTGGACTGATGCTCATGATATTTGGTATTGTATCCAGAGAGGATTCATCAGTCGTGCGTATAAGATTTAGGTGTCCACTTCATGAGATTGTGATTTTTCAAATCCATTGTCATGGTACACTCGGAAATGAGTTTTGAGTGTTATTGAGAAGTCGTAAATCTTTACATCGACGAGATTATACCTTATGAGATTTGAAAATTATATATATGTCTCTGGTATTTATCTGGATGCCTATGACGGAAGGATTATACATATGCGAATATCTCAACTTGTATAGTTTAGCGAGAATATCAGTGGTCGTCATAATTTACGAGTTGGTGAATTATGGACACGAAATTGGATTCTGTGACAGATATGCCTAAACTTAAAGAGTCTCACATAATTAAAAATACTCGTAGAGCACTATGACAACTTATTACGAATAACCTTGATTATTCGAAAATTGTTTAATGGTTAAACGAAAATTACACATGCGGTTTTTTGGTAATTACCTAAATTAATGTGTATATGTATTAGATGCATAATTTTGATTATATTCACATTAATTAATTATCAAATGAATTGATTACACATATAGTCCATGAATGTATTTTATCATTTAGTGTAAATGTAGAAATACATTATATATTTAAATTAAATGAATTAGTTAATTAAAAGGTTAATTAATTAATTAATTAATTTATTAATTAAATATATTTTTATAAGTATATGTAATTTTATTTATGACATGTGTTATATTTTAAATGGATACTTGTGACCTTTTGTTTAGTATTAATGGGATTAGGTATTTTATTTTTTAAAATTGTTTGAAAAATAAAATAATTCCCTTGGTACCACTCTCAGTCATTTTCGGCCATCGATTGTTCATTTTCTGATCAAGATGAACCAAAAAACTAAAATAGTAAACCCTAATAAAGAGAAATAATTGGGAAAAACAAAATCAATGGCCTTGCTTAAAGAATTTGGAATATTAAGATAAGTTTCCTTAATTCTTTCATCATGAAATTGTTTCTCTTTACTTTATTTGAGTACATGGAATGTGTTTGCGCAATTTTCTGCCTGAAGAAATAACAACGTGTAAGGTTCAAATCTTCTGAGACAAAGTCCCAGTAATGGGTGTTTGATTAAGTGAATAAACCTCCAAGGGGCGCAAGCACACAAGTTACAGTCCTAAGGATTATGAAACTAAGAAATGAAAAATAAAAATATGTCTGTTTGAGTCTTCATTTGATCGGGGGCTCAAATATTCGCATGAGTGAGCATTTTATAGTGAATCTTGTAAATCGTTCGGGCAATTTCTGTTCGTAACTTCTCTGCAACTGCTGGGTCATGCCTTCAACCGTTGAGTTGTGCGTCTTAACTGCCTGATCGTGGAGGGAACTGCTGCAATCGTGGGATCAACTGTATCATGTGTTCGGTCATCTTGAGTCCTTGTCGTTCTAATCGCTGTTTCGGTTATCCTGAGTTCTTTGTCGCTCTAATCACTGTTTCGATCGTCCTGATTCATGTGTCGTTCTAATCGCTGTGTCGTCTGGTGATCGCTCTTCTTTTCATCACCATGTCTGCCTTCGTCCTTTACTCATTCATTTTAGGGCGATTTCGCTCTAGGGTGACTTTCTTTTGTCAACAATTGTCCCTCAAATTCACATTGATTGAATTGGAAATGAAATCGAGGTGAATTTCTTCATGTCAGGGTGATAGACGTCAGCCCACAAGTCCTCGCGTTACGACATCTGTCTATGGCGACTTTATAATTTCTTCCCCATTTTCCGCTCTTTTTCTCGTTCGACTGCAATAATTGAAGATTGGCGCTTTGTCCTCTCGTTCGGAAGCACTAATTGAGGACTGGCGCTTTTTCTTCTTGTTCGGGGGAGGCCACTGCACTAATTGAGGACTGGCCCGATAGGTATTCCTTCTCGCCATCGGCTAGCTAGTTACCCGACCGATCTTTCAGTACAGGTAATCTGCGAAACCGGGGGGTGCAGTACTTTCCCACAGAGGAACTCGGTCAGCCGCTGCCAATGGACGTAACTCGTCCATAACATTACATTCCGTTTTACAACTCAACTCGTGTGGATGGTCATTGGCTAACCTTCTTACACTCCATTTCACAACTCATTAAAGAAAAGCTTTTGTTTCTGACAGCTCATTTTCCATACAGATTTTTTCTTTTATCGGCTCTTCTCTGCTCCTTCCGTTCCTTCCATCCATTCTGCTATTGAACTATTCACCAACCTACGGTCCCTACCTCCCACTATCGTCTTACTATGGAAGCTGTTTTTCGTCAGTTCCTCACAGACGGTGCCGAATGCTGACGGCTGATTTTCGTCTCAGGGGGCTATATGGGAATGTCATTCTTCGGGACAATGTTTTGAGCAGGGTCGGCGTATGGCCGAGCAGTTGAAAGAGATTACAGTTGTTATTTTTCTATTGTTTACAAGCTGCTATTCGGAGAATTCTCTTTAAACCTCCCCTTTATATACTTCCAAAACATGATACTGTTCTCATTTGCAATGCTTCCCATGTGCTACCTGACCGATTGACGGGTTCTATGCTTCAGGCCTAACTTTGCTGAAAGTAGCCTGCAGCCTGATGGTTTTGTCACATCAACTCTGCTTTCTCTTCTGCCACACGTAGAGATGGCAACAAGACCCGGACTCGGCCTGGGTCTGCATGGACCCGGACGACCCTGGTCTTTAAAATTAAGACCTGGGTGATTCGGGTCCGAACCCGGGATCACGCGGGTCCGGACCGGGTAGACCCGGGTCCGGAAAAAAATAAAAATAAAAATAAAAAAATATAAATTAGATTATAATAAAAAAATATAAAATATTATGCATATATATATATAATAGAATATAATAAAAAATTAAAAGAATTGAAATAAAACTAATAAAATTAACAAAATACAAATACAAATATAAAATAATACAATTAAAATTTAAAAAAAATTAAAAAAAAAAGAATCCGGGTTCCCGGGTCCGGACCGAGTAGACCCAGGTCCGGACCCGGGAATATTTACCCGGGTCCGGAACCGGACGCGGGGTAACCTAAACTCTTCCGGATCCGGATTTTGCCATCCATAGCCACACGCAACAATAATGGTGACAGCCTGGACGATGCTTCCGCGATCTTCGGCCGGCCAATAATTATGTAATAATGTAGGACGTTTCATCGTCCAGGCGTTGTCAGCGATCTTTGGCCGACCAATAATTATGTAATAATATAGGACGTTTCATCGTCCAGGCGTTGTACCTTTGATGACGTTTTCGTCCTGTGTTCTTATATTTCTTAGCTTTGTCCTTATTGCAAAGACATTACGTTCTCGTGCTCCCATAATGAGGGCACATATTTTTTCAAGTACTTGCCGTTTATCGCCCTAACATGCACTTTTCCATTCAAATTTTTTAAATGATAGGCCCCGTTTGGCAATACGTTTTTTTACCTCGAATGAGCCTTCCCAATTAGGCGACCATTTGCCATATGCCGGATCTTTGGCACCAAGTGGCAATATAGTTTTCCATACTAATTCTCCTTTTTTGAACGATTTAGCCATGACTTTCTGATTGTATTCCTTGGCCATTTTTTTCTTTTGTGCTTCCAAACAATTTATGACATCGCATTTAATATCGTCCAATTCCAACAAATTTTGGATCATTGCTTCGCTGTAGTCCTCCTTGGTCAATTTTTTTTGCAACATTACCCTAGTTGACTCAATATTAACTTCAACTGGTAGTACGGCCTCTTGACCATATACTAATTGAAATGGCGTGACCGAGGTACTCGTTCGCGGTGACGTTCTATACGCCCATAAAGCCTTACTCAAACACTCGTCCCATTGCCTGACATTATCCGTCACCATTTTCCGAATCAACCCTTTAAGGGTTTTATTGGACGATTCTGCCTGGTAATTTGACTGGGGGTAATATGGTGTAGTGTTTACTAGTCGGATCCCGTATTCGGCCATGAAGCTTTTTACCTTCTCACCATTTAACGAAGTACCATGATCCACCATTATTGTTTGTGGTGTACCGAATCGGTGAATGATGTGCTCTTTTATGAACTTGATAATTTGCTCTTGAGAGATCTCTACTACCGGAATTGCTTTTACCCATTTGGTAAAGAAATATGTGGCAACGATAATGAATGTGTGTCTCTTGCTAGATGCAGGATAGATTTTTCTAATCACATCTATCACCCATCCTATGAACGACCATGGTTTAATGACATGGACCATTTCGGTTGCTGGTGCCCTTTGAATGGGCCCATGCTTTTGACAAGCGACGCATCATTTGGCATACGATATGCACGACTCTCCCATTTTCGGCCAATAATATCCACTCCGTATGATCAGCCACCTCATCTTTATTCCGGCCTGGTGAGCTCCACAAACACCCTCGTGTATTTCGGCCATAATAATTTTGGATTCCGATGGCCCCACGCATTTCAACAACAGACCGTCTTGTTGTTTTTTATATAACACGTTTCCTGACACCACGTAATTCAAGGCTTTGAGTTTCAGCCTTCGATCTTTCTTATTTTTGGGCTGTCTTAAAAATTCTTTGACCTTTCGTCTCCAATCGTCCTCGTCTTGGACCTCAACGGTCATGACATCCATCACCCTCTTTCTTCTCATCAAGGCTGGCTTGACCTCTTCGCTCCTATATACGCCGTCTATGCTTGTCTGTTTATATCCTGAAGCTGCTTGAGCCAAATTATTGGCCACTTCGTTCTTCGTTCTTGGAACGTGTTCTAGCTCCGTATAGTCAAATTGTTCTATAAGCTCTTTGGCTACATCTAATAGTGCCATGACTGATGGGCTCTGGCATTTAAAGGCTCTTGTTACTTGTTGGATTACTAGTTGTGATTCTCATCTAATGGACACGTGTGTTACTCTCATATTGAGGAGTAATTCCAACCCAAATATTAAGGCCTCATACTCGGCTTGGTTGTTGGTGCAATATTCGTCCAACCTAATTATGAAAATGAATGATTCTCCCAATGGACTGACTAAAATTATTCTTATCCATGCTCCTTTCATCATGCTAGATCCATCAAAATACATCGTCCATGGTTTCAAGTTGCATTCATCTAATTCCATTTCCATTTCTCTAATGGTACTTAAACATGGGTGATCGGCTAAAAAATCTGCCAAAGCCTGATTTTTTTACAGCCTTTTGAGGTTCATGCCGTATATCGAATTCTGACAATGATAATGACCAGAAACCAACTCTTTGGTGTAAAATAGGACGAGAGAACATGTACTTTATAATATTAACTTTAGTAATTAAGTACACTGTAGTCGGTCTAAGGTAGGCTCGTAATTTAGTACATGTAAAATATAAAGCCAAATATAATTTCTCCATTGGAGAATAATTACATTCATATTTCAACAATTATCTGCTGATGTAATAGATGGCTTTCGACGTCATGTCATCGTCTTGCGCGATCATCCCAGCTATGAATGCTCCTCGGTACTGATATATGTATAACTTCATTGGCCATCCTGGCACAGGGGTACCATCACTGGAGGCGTGTGTGACAAATATTTCTTTAGGCTCTCGAAAGCCTTTTGATGTTTTTCGGTCCAGACGAACTCGTCATTATCCTTTAGCCTCAATAGAGACGAGAACACTTTAGTTTTTCCTGCACAGTTAAAGATAAATCTTCTTAAGAAATTAATTTGCCCTAGAAATCTTTGCAACTCTTTCTTATTTCGGGGTGGTTTGGCTTCAGTGATTGCCCGAGACTTATTGGTATCAATCTCAATTCCCCATTGGTGTACTGGAAAACCCAGGAAATTTCATGCACTCACCCCAAAAGCACATTTGGCAGGTTTTAACTTCAATTTAAATTTCCTCATTCGCTCAAAAGCCATCACCAAGTGGCTAAAATGTTCGTACATGGTCATAAACTTAGCCAATATATCGTCTACATAGACTTCTACGAATTTACTGATCATGTCATGGAAAATTAGATTCATGGCTCGCTGGTAAGTAGCCCCAGCGTTTTTTAGACCGAACGGCATCACCACACACTCATAACATTCTAAAGACCCTAGACACCTAAAAGTCATTTTATGTATATCGTTTTCGGTGATGTAGATCTGATTATAACCTGCATACCTATCCATAAAAGATTACATCTGATACCCTGCTGTAGAGTCTACGAGGGAATCTACCGTTGGCATAGGGTATTGATCTTTTGGTGTTGCCAAGTTTAAATTCCTAAAGCTATGCATATTCTTAGCTTTCCATTCTTTTTCATGACATTGACGATATTTGACAACCATTCTACGTATCTGGTCATCCTAATGAATTTCGCCTCCAAAAGACGTTCAATCTCTTTCTTAATGTCAAGCATGACATTGGGTGCAAACCTCGGGGAGGTTGTTTATACGGTCTATGGCTCGACATGATTGGCAACCTATACTCTACTAACGTTCTATCTAAACCAGACATTTCATTGTAATCCCAAGCAAAACAATCTTTATATCTTTGTAACAAATGGATCAGTTTTTCGCGTACCTTGGCCTTTAGTTCCTTGCTGATGTAAGTGATATGTCTATCGTCCTCGCTCCCCAGATTGACATCGTCCAATACATCATGTCCCCTCGAGACGCTCGCCTTATGTCGTCCGTTCAGAGCGTATTCTTTTTCTTCCAGTGGTTGTTCGCTCTCGTGACTTCCTTCCATCAAGCAATCTACCACGCATGCCTCTCTTATTCTATCTTTTGTCTGGTGTGCTAACAATTTATCCTTTAAGGCCAAAATTGCGGCCTGAACTTCGGCCTCATTTTCTCGTTCCATTACATAGGCCATTAGATTGGCCCTGGTGGCCGCGAGTGCGGTTTTTTCTTTACTCTGTCTGTTCTTCATTCGAATTGATGTGCGTTGGCTCTCCAAAGACCACTGTGGTTGGTCTTGTTTGCGCGAACAAATCGTTTAGCAGACCTGCGGGGTATGGCTCCTAATTTTGAGCCACAATGGCCAAATTTTCCCCTTCATTCAGAACTCTGGTCGGCCTGTAATTTCCTTCGTACATGAAGTATTCGGCCGAATTTGTCTCTGCAGCGAAAGGCTTGTTGTCGGCGTGTACTATTTCCACTTCGTCTCTCTGGTTCCATAAAACTAGGCACTGATGAAAAGATGAAGGAATGCATCGGCTGCCGTGTATCCAATCTCATCCTATGAGCATGTTATATGTGGTTGGCCCATCTATAACGAAGAACGCTACTGTTTTCGTAGTACTTCCCACTTACAAGTCTAGTGGGACAACCCATTTGGCCGTCGTCGCGCCTCCATTGAAACTTGTAAGCACCACTTCTGTAGGGATGAGGTCATCTTCTGACTTTGCTACACGCCATAACATCCTAACATGGATTGCATTGATGGCTGCTCCATTGTCAATCAACACTTTGGCGATGGGTATCATGTTGGCCTTTGCTTTTACATACAATGGCCGCATGTGTTTAGTCATTTGTGGTGGTGGTTTTTGGAATATCACTTTCCCTGATAGGCCTACCTCCATTGTTGGTTTGTTCCCAGCATTGGCCCGAGACAGTTCTCTCTCTATGTCCCATCTAGAAGGTGGAAAAGTGACTGGCGCATTGTGAGCGACATTGTTTATGACCAATCTTTGTTTTTCCGCCTTGGTAATGCTCCGCTTTATTTTGGATGTTCCGTATAAGACGAGGTATGGGGATCGTCCCAAGTCTTCTCCTAATGTTCCGACTGCAGGGTTTACGACCTCATACAATTTTTTTAGAAGCCGATTCTGTGAAATTCCCATTCTTCGTGCTTCAATCCTGATATCTATTTCTTCTTTTATGTCAGTCATTTCCTCGTCTGAAGCCCCTCTGTCTGTTATCGAGAGTGCTGCAAATTCTGTTTCATCACCATCATAGACATCTTCATTATTTCAGCCATTTCACTGTTGTCCCCCTTGAATTTCTCGGACAACAAGTAATGATTCGCCACAACCGGTGGCATACTGCCGAACTGAATGACAATATGGGGTTTTTCGTTGTCTGTTTCATCCCGTTTTCGTCTATCAAACTTGGTACGCTCCTCGCAGTTCGTTGTTGTCTCGTCTTTGCCGTCACTCTCTTTGCTGCTTACCTCCGGTTTCTCCCTGACACAAGCATTGCGGTCTGTGGTGACCTTCACTTTACCTTGTTGGCGCATCATACGACCATAATTTCTCTGGTGTCGCCTCAGTTGCGTCCTTGTCATTTCGTCCACAGTAGGGTAGTTCCTTCCCAGACACTGCCCCGAAGATGGCTTCCGGTATGAATGTCATACGTTGGGCCGATGAATTTTCGGCCTAAACGTCTTTACGTTTTGGACGAGGTTCAAATTCTCACCGTAGAACCTTGGCGCGAAGGTTCTCGGTTGCCATGCTACTAGCTCCTTCTTTACTGGTCTTTCACAGGTATCTTCCAACTCATTCATCCACTCTACATTGTTCTTGCACCGTGCACACAAATTTCGCCGATCCTTCCCTTCTTGGGGTTTTTCGATCCTTTCCAAAGCGCTCGGACGATGGCAATCTCGATCTTCATCTAGGACCAACTTGAACTTTGGCAAGTTCATTTTGGTAAGGTCCGAATTGATCATGTTTAATTCTATCGGCTTTGGAAAATGGTTGTCGTCCACCGCCATCTTTTTTTCGAACGTTATTCGTCCAGATTCTAAGACATCCTGCAAAACATTCCGAAAACGAGACAATCATTAATTGAATGAGATCATGCATTATGCCACTTACAATATTTTTTCCCACCGATTTGCTCAGCGCTTGGCAATGTGTGGCGGTCGCTCAAACTAATTTGCTTGTCTTTATATAATTGATCGAATATGGCATCGACTTTCGTGATATCGAACGAGAAGTTCCTACTCTTTTTGTCGTTCTTTTCTTTGGCTTGGGGTTCAGCCCACGCTTTGCAAACGTACGGTTTCCCTTTAACCAATTCGGCCAAACATAAGTCGGCTGATTCGATGTCCATATCTCTTATTTCATAATTGATGTTCCTATAATAAGTTCATTTGCTGGAATTTCTCATTTGTTCCTCTTTTCTTAATAACTGTTCATAACGCACCACACTAGTGGTGAGTTGGGGGAGATCCCAAAATTCGCGATCTTGAAATTTCTTTTTCAGATCGAAATTGAGACAACTTTGGGCGATTCTCACAAATTCTTTCTCTGGCAAAGGCACGTAACATCGGCCTCGAGCCACTTTAAACCTTTGTAAGAATGTCTCGGCCCATTCTCCTGGTAACTGTCTCAGGTTCGCCAAGTCGGCCAAGGCCACTTCAGATTCGGCCTTGTAGAATTGCGCATGGAACAGCTGTTCCATTTGTTGCAAATTCTCTACCGAGTTGGGTGGCAGGCTGACATATCATGAGAAAGCTACTTCTGACAGTGAGCTGTGGAATAACCTCAACTTATGGAAATCAGTGACTTCTCCACACTGAATGGTAAATCACCCTATGTGTTCCATGGTAGAAACTTCCCCAGACCCTGTAAACAGAGAAAAATCTGGTATTTTGTAATTTCTAGGCCACAGATACGCCACATCGATTCAATCCGGATATGATTTCCGATACCTTGGCTGAATTGGCCGTAGTCCCAGACCGAATTGATTTTGAAGGATCTCGGTCATCTGTTCTCTCAACATTTCATTGCCATTAAATGTCATTGCTATGGGTGGCGGTTGCGGTCCTCTCACAAATGGGTCATAGTCGTGGTTCTGTCCCTGAAAAGCCTAGAGACCTTGGGGCATCACCATTTCATGTTGTATCATATTTGACCATTGTTGTAGGTTTGGTCCTAGATGTATGCCATTGCCCCCAGGACTTATTCCTTCCCTGGAGGTCATATGGACAACGACTCCTTGCAGAGGAATATTACTCGGGCTAGTCTCCTGAGTGCTTAGTGCATGAGGAGGTGTAGTCCACGATAGGGCTGTCCCATTGTTTATACATTTGGCCATTAACTCATTTAATGAGCTTATGTGTTTGTCCATATTTTCATAATGTGAGTTTCTAGTCGAAGTAAACTTATCTATGATATGAGCATTTTGAAGCCTAACCTGCTCGACAATATCCTGCGTGAATTCACCAAACAATGTGCGAACCGCGTTAGGGCTGAGCTCTCGCATAGGCTCATATCGACTAGCGTCTGCCGGACCTTCGAAATGGCCCAATACGGCTGGAACGTGGGGCTGGTTGGTTTGCTCCAGTCCCGCTTCCTCCGTACTTGAGCCAGTCTGAGTGTTTCTTTTCGGAGGCATTCCACTTTTTACACCAATTCTCTCACTGTGGTCGCCAAAAAATGTTTGCGCAATTTTCTGCCTGAAGAAAGAACAACGTGTAAGGTTCAAACCTCCTGAGAAAAAGTCCTGTAGGCATTGCATTTTTGCATGTGAAACCCGATGATGAGTCTCATTTGGAGGCACTACCTTTTGAGTCACGGAAGCCGCGAGAAACGGATATCGGAAGGGGAAATTCAGAACAAACAAAGCTCACTGTTCGTTAGTGCTGCGTTCGTTACTTCGTTCGAACAGGCAAACAGATTGCAGGCGTTCGTGTCGCGTTCGAGGAAGCGTTCGAACGGTGTCGGTAATTGGTTTTGCTGCTAGCCTCACACCCCAGCCCATTTAGCTCCCCAAATCCCATAAAACACATCCCAATTTAATTAAATTAAACATTAAATATTAAATAAAATATTAAACCATTTACCAATTAAATAAAACACAAAACATAATCATACCTAATGAAGATAAATCAAACATATTAACTTCCTAACTAAACAAATCACATACTAAATAAAAAGATGTCATGCCTAATTAAAATCAATCCTAACCCCAATTAAAACCAATCAAATATTTGACTTCCTAATCTAATAAGACATCTACCAATTTAAAATAGTTGACTTCCTAATTTAAAATATTTTGTCCCCCCTCAATTTTGTGTATACCATCCTTAGGACTCCTAATTTGGAAACTATATCTCTTCTTTGTGAGATAAGGGCAAACCCTAGCTCTCTTCTATATAAACATGCATTAACCTAGCCACACCATCTCTCCACTCTCTCTAATACACGCCCAAGACAAAAAAAACTTCACATATACACAAAAAGAGAACAAAGAGCCCTAACCATCTCCTCCATAGCCGAATCCATCACAAGCAACTATCCTCCATAGCCGAATCTAAAGCACCAACAACCACCATAGCCGAATCCAAAACAAACCAAACTCACCCTTAGCCGAATCCAGAACACCAAAATCCTCCAAAGTCGAGACCACCACAAGCAATAACCCTCTTTAGCCGAATCAAAACACTCCCCTCCTTCACCGAGAACACATCCCCCCATACAGCCCTTACAACCACTGAAACACCCCCTAAAACACGCCTAAACAGCCCTTGAATCACCTTAAAACAGCAGCCCAAATCCTCTTAAAACAGTCCATAAAAACATTAAAACAGTAACATAAAAACTGCATTCATAATCTTAAAAATAATCACACACAACTGCACTAAGAACCCACACAAACTTGGAACAGTTCATTGAAACATCAAAACAGGTGGCCTGAGCAGTGAGCAGCAAAACAGAGGCCGAACAGGAGCAGAACGGAGTTTGAACCGCAAGCAAAACAGCAAAGCAGTGAGCTAGGACGCTAAACCAGTGAACCGGAGAAGTTGAGGAGCTGTACCCTTCCAACGTCTGTGAAACGCAAGCCTGAAAGTTGGCAAAGAGGTTAGACCTGAGGGTATCTTTCACACTCGTTTTTTTTTGTATTATTTATTAAATATTACTTGCATGATTGTCATGTTGAAATACATGTTGTGGCCCTTGAGTAGATAAATATGCATGAATTATGAGATGTAGTATGTTGTGGCTGTGGAATAAAATGAGAGACGTGTCAACTCTCGCGGTATATCGGATGGAAACCCGGACATAAATTTCATAGCCGATTCCGAATGGACGGTAATATGATCTGTACTCGGGACACAACTCCACGTACCGCTTGAGTAAACGGCACCCTCTTTTGTTTTGTGTTGCTTTTGTTTATTTTTCGTCACTTGAATTCTGTATGTTGTTTATTTATGCATGATTTAATCGAGCGCATGGGCTTAGTAAGTGGAATGAAAGATCCCCTATGGGGAGGGGTTAAAGCCCTTTACCACGATGTTTTGCCGCGCCGGTTGATGTGTGTTCGGTTGGATGCAAGATACGTTCAATCGGGCATACTTAGTTTGATATTATTGTCTTTATCTTTTTATGCATGGTTCAATCAAGCGCATGGGCTTAGTAAGTGGAATGAAAGATCCCTTATGGGGATGGGTTAAAACCATTTACCACGATGCTTTGCCGCGCCGGTTGATGTGTGTTCGGATTGGATGTAAGATGTGTTCAATCGGGCATACTTGGTTTTGATATGATTGGCTCCATTTTTGTATGTATGATGCGATCGAGCGCATGGACTTAGTAAGTTAGTCCAAATGTCCTCTATCTGAGAGACGAAGAGCCTAAAAGGCCACCTTTGTGACACTACTTCGCCGCGCTGGACGAAGTGTGTTTGGGTTGAATGTACGTTCAATTGGGCATACGAAGTCCTACACTTTTGTTGTCTTTATTTCATGTGTTGTGATGTGACGCGCATGGGCTTAGTATGTTGGTCTAAAGGTCATCTCTTTGAGAGACCAAGAGCCCCAAAAGGCCACCTTTACGGCAGTACTTCGTCGCGCCCCTTTATTTTGTTGTTTATGTATTGCGTCCCATTTCATGCATCAGGTCTGTTCCCGTTCGAACGCGTTTACGAACGCAACTCGAACGCGCATGCATTTTGCCTTATCATGCATCAGGTGGCATAAGTAAGGGACCATTCCGAAACCAATGGTTTGAGGTCTTCCCTTGCGAGGGGTGAGTGCGGCCTTAAATCTCATTTTCCCGGTTCACACCGGGTGGCGACTCCATTATTCTCCGGTTTAGTCCCCCGTGGCTACTCCGTACTCCCGACCGGGCCGCGAGCCCGGGACAGCATGCGTCGCCCCAGATCCTGTGTTCCCACAAGTCCCAGCAATGGGTGTTTGATTAAGTGAATAAACCTTCAAGGGGCGCAAGCATACAAGTTACAGTCCTAAGGATTATGAAACTAAGAAATGAAAAATAAAAATATGCTCGTTTGAGTCTTCATTTGATCGGAGGCTCAAATCTTCGCATGAGTGAGCCTTTTATAGTGAATCTTGTAAACCGTTCGGGCAGTTTCTGTTCGTAACTTCTCTGCAACTGCTGGGTCATGCCTTCAACCGTTGAGTTGTGCGTCTTAACTGCCTGATCGTGGAGGGAACTGCTGCAATCGTGGGATCAACTGTATCATGTGTTCGGTCATCTTGAGTCCTTTGTCGTTCTAATCGCTGTTTCGGTTATCCTGAGTTCTTTGTCGCTCTATTCACTGTTTCGGTCGTCCTGATTCCTCTGTCATTCTAATCACTGTGTCGTCTGGTGATCGCTATTCTTTTCATCACCCTGCCTGCCTTCGTCATTTACTCCTTCATTCTAGGGCGATTTCGCTCTAGGGTGACTTTCTTTTGGCAACATAATGTATTTTTTTCTTCTCTTGAATATGAGATTTATTTGTTGTAAGCTTGTTAGAGAGAAAACATGTATGTGTAGTGAATCTTTTAAGCTTAATAAGTATTATTGTAGTTTAATTTTATTAAAGAATAACAAGTTGTCATTCTAGAGTTCTTGTACCACCTCTTCAAAGAAAAAAAAAAGAGTTATTGTATCACTCTATGAAAACCTAGAATTATTATTGAGTATTTTTATTGTGGTGAGACTCTTGTGATGTTGGAAATTTTGGAATCATTTTGGTAGTGTTTTAAAAATACTTAAATGTATAATTGACACTTTAGGACTAAAACGAGCAAAATGTAAAAATTTACATTATTGGATAATTTTCGACCAAAAAGTAATTTGGACATTTCCAAATTTGTTTTTCAGATTCATTATTAAAATAAATACATATTTATTTTAATAATTTAAATATAATTTTTTGAAATTGAAAATTTTGATTTTTCATGCTCTACAATACCCGATAAAATCATAGTTACACCTAAATGATGTTTGGTTATTAGTCTAATTCTTCATTAATTCAACCTAGCAATTGATTATGTGTTTGAAGGGACTATTGGTGTGATATTTTTTTTAATTACTAATTATGAGGGTTCATCCTTTATTTATTATTATTATTATTATGGTTTTTGTTTCTCTAACCAAGTACGAGGGTTCATTCTTTATTTATTTTTTTATTTATTATTATTATGGTTTGTTTCTCTCACTAAAAAGAGAGAGTGTGGAAGTTAAATACAGATAACAAAAGATGATAATTAAATAAAGGCATAGGATTCACTATCACAAATCTTTGCGAAAATGACATTTCGACAAGGCAGGGATCGCATTCCCATTTTTAGGGCCCGCGGGCGAGGAGCCCGCCTATAACTTATAAATATTTTTATATTATAAAATTATGTTTTTAAAAATATAAAAATAATCTTCAAACTCCGGAGATATCAGAGCTGGCCTTATGTCCTTTACATAGACTTTTTTTAATAATAATAATAATATGCAAAAGTTTAGGGAGTGTATAGATGAGGGAGGGGTGACAAAAAATCTTAAATTTTGATCGGAATTCGAAATTTCGTATCGTTTGGTAAAGATTTTGAATAAATTTTCACTAAGAATAAAAAATCAGTATGGGAATCAAGATGATTTTCATACCAAATCATGTTTTTTTTACCTATAAAATATCGAATCTTAAATAACAAATCCCAACCTATTTCACCCGATTGTCAACTCTAGTATAGAAAGTAGTTACCTTATAAATAATCCGAGTAATACATGTTGAACAGACGCAATTTTATATCTTTTGGTTTGTTAATTTTGTTGGGAGAAAGCACTTAACATATAGGTTATAATTAAGTATATGGTTAAGATTAAATTTTATATTACATGTCATTAAGGGTCTATTTGGTATAGTTTTTCGAATATAACTTTTTTAATTACAGTTGTTATTAGTAAAGCTTTTAGAAATAGAGCTTTTGATAAAAAAAAAAAAAAAAAAAAAAAAAATTTAGTGTTTGGTTGTGAATGAAAGCTTTTATTATAAATTGTAAAATTACTTTATTAAATAAGTTTTTTAAGTTGTGTTATGAAAGAATGTTGAATTAAATAAAGATACTATAGATAATTTAATCATTTAAAAAAAAAAAAAATTCAAGCTCTACTCCAAAAAAACTCAAATTTTAGGCTTTTGGTGATACAAGCAAATTAGCTTTTTAAATTTTTAAAAGCTCTACTTAAAATACAACCAAACACCACGAAAAATATTGAAAAAAGATTTTAAGATTAAATAAATTATTTTACCTCTACTAAGAATCATATCAAACATACACTAAAACATTAGGGAAGATAAAGAAAGACAAAGATATGATAAAACAAAAAGATGATCTTAATTCTAACATATATACCCTTTTGTCACTCAAATTAAAAGGGGGACTTTCCTTCAAGTATTCGGATTCATATCCAAAATTCTGAAATTCTGAAATTTCATTAGCTGTTATTTTAGTTAACATTTATTTTTTTCCCTTAAGAAAAAAAGAAAAAAAAAATACTTATTTAGTATGATTTTTCTATTGATTAAAATTACTTTTTTTACTCCCGAAGTTCTATTCAATTTTTTTTTAAAATTTGATTAAAATTACTTTTTTTTTTTTTTTAGTTTTTCTCATATGGTGGATTTGTGTGATAATCATTATCCGGAGTGATTTTTTAAAACTCCGTAAACAAATAAGTTTTTTTTTCTTTTCACTTACTTTCGCAACTAATTTTGTGTTTGATTGTTTACTACATTTATCTGCTAGACTTAAGGGTGTTTGATAACTAGTCATATAAATTATAACTTATATGTGTCTTAGATATAATAGATTTTTAATATTATGCATATTACACATATTATCCCATATGTGTATATGGTTAGAAAATTACGAATTTTCAAATAATATTTTAGAACATTACATTATACACATCTCTCTTTTTTCTCAAACAATATTATAATATGCTACTTTTCATCCTGTTTCATTCAATTTAATTTTATTGGATTACATTTTATTATAAATCATCTTTTTCAGTCAATCAAAACATAACCTTAGAAAACTAGAGTACTTATATAACTTATTAGAAGTTTATCCTTATTAAGAATTAGCCATGATGGATATATTTTTTTTTAATAATTCTCTACTTTTTGTAAGAATTAAATTATTTAAAACATTTTTATTTCATTCTTTCGTAGCATAATTTTAAACTTATTAAAATAATTTTATAATTTTTAATAAAAATTCACTTTGAAAATCAACCAAACAACTATATTTTTTTTTGAAAACTCTATTAGCGGCATATGTATTAGCTGAAAAACTAACAACATAACGTCCTAAATTTTCCCAATGGGCGTGGTTTGGTGGTGTAGGATTCATGATCTCACTTTGAGGTTATGAGTTCAAATTCAGGAAGTGCGTTTCTTGTATTAACCTAAGACATTCGGAGATTTTACTTACTCCGCTTAAATTTGAAAATGATGGTTTGACGATAAGATTTCTAACGATTCAAATAATAATAATAATAATAATAATAATAATAATAATAATAACAACAACGGCCTAGATAGATTTCGTGTGATTAGTTGACTCCTGACCCTCGTGATGGATTATTTTTCGTTTTCACTTTAATTAGCTCTCCTTTATATGTGAACCGTTTATGGATAAGGCTCACTATATTTATTTATTTATGTACGTTCTTAAACTTTTTGATTTTTTAAAAAAACTTTTCTTTATTACCACAATATAATATGTGTTAAGGTAAAATAGTCAAATTTAAAAGGAAAAAAAAAGTCAGTCATCATCTTAAATATTTAATCCTTTTTATTCATACTTATCCTGATATGCTGCCCTAATGCAAATCTTCATGGCAATTTGATTATTGAAAAATCACTTGATTGGGAGCTCAAAGAATTATATATATATATATATATATATATATATATAATATATATATATATATATATATATAATTTAGCTCAATTCACTCTCTATTTATATAAGCGAGATTCAAATTTAAATTTTTTTATTTTCAATAAAAAGATTTTACTACATGACTTAATTGGCACCCACAGAAGCTCAAATAAATTAAAATTTAGAGCTAACAAAAAAAACATATGTATGTTGTTATTTAGTAATTTTTTTTTTAAATGGGATTTTTTTTTCCCAAGATTTGTGGTACCCACCCATACATAGACTTACTTTTGGATTTTGATATGAAGTTTTATCATCTAAATCCCTGAGTATTTTACATTCAACTAAATATGAACAATGTTCATTTCTTTGTATTACAATGTAATCGTGTGTATTTTTAATGAATGAATAAAAATTAAATCTCCTATGCTTTGCGAATATCCACGTGAGTATTTGTAAATATTTAATTATATTTGCACACCAACACTAAATATGCTTCGGTTTTTTTTTTTTTTTTTTTTTACATATTGTTGACGGCTGATTTTCGTTCTAGGGGTAAATCGGTAAACTCACTCTTCGAACAATCCTCCCTCAAATGTGAATTTGTAATTACATATCCGAGATTGCTTACATCCATGATCCATAGATTAAATTTGTCATTAGAAATAGCAAAAATGAATTGACGAATTAAATTTGTATCGAATTTTAAAAAAATCGAATCAAAATGTGATAGACTTGTATTCGTTTAGTTTATTAAATGAATCATAATATCATAAATTGTATTCGATTTATTTAATAAATAAAAATTTGTTTAGTCATGATATTATTTAATGACATAAATTACTGTAATTTATTTATATTAACTTTTCATAAACGTATATGTATGAGTTACAAATTTAATGGATTTACTAAAAATGATTACCAAATATAGCTAATATTATTTTTCATGTGATAATTGGTACCAACTTCTGTAACTTAATTGAAAAATAATAAAATTAACAAAAGAAAAATAATAAATGAATTCTAAACAAATAAATAAATTGGTGAATTTAAATTCATATTCGATTCATTTAATAAATAAATTGAATTGAATTATTTCATATACTAAATGAATAAAAAATTTCAAACCATATCCTATTTAAAATGAGTCGAAATAAAGACTTAAATTACTATCCACAAAAGTTATCTTCTATTTAATAAAATGTGTGAAACTATGTTCTTGTTAAATAAAACATTAAAGTCTAAGGATTTAAATAATAAAATCCCACTTTGATCAGGTAGTTGGTAAGATAAAATGGCAATATCTTTGATTGAGATTTTGAATAGTAAACTGATGCTGGTATTTCTTCAGGGAAAAAAAAAGGAGGAAAATCTTTTGATGGAATAAATGGGAGATTTCATGGGGACCATCATTTATTTTGTTACGCAAGCAATGAAATGATATGAAAGGGTTGGCAAAATAATCCGTGATATTATATCGCTTATATGATAATCTATATTATAAAGTATAATGGTGTGAGAGGAAAGAGAAGACGACCAATGGTTAAGATTAAGAGAGATAATATATCTAAATACTATCTTTATGTGGCTTAATTGGCGGCTCAGATCATTTCATTATAATCTAATGGCTGATAAATAATCATTCCATTATAGAATATTTATAAAAATGTAAAATGAAAACTACAAAATAAATGAAAGAATAAAATCATTTAATTAAAAAATAAATCATTTCATGATTATTCTCTGAAAATTAACAAACAAATTAAATAACAGAATATTAATCTCTTTATAAATTCTATAACATCGTGCCAGAGGCACGGGTAATATCTAGTTTACTTATATTTTATACAATCCCACATGATTTATTGTTGGTATTGCATCATGCAGTACAACGATGGTAACAAAAATTACGCCGATTTTAGGGACAAATCATATATAAGTAATTTTTTGATATCACCATTGTAAGAGTGACTTGATATCACTAATCAATAATTATATAACTTATATAATAAAACTATTATTTATATAGTTATTTTTTTATTATTTAGCATAGGTAATAATATATTATTAGATTCTTATATAGATGACATGATACCACCGTTATACAATAAATTTTTTCCTCATATGGATGGTTAGTTGAGATTCAAAATCAAGACCCAAGTCTAAAATCAAGTATATCTAATAAAACAATATTATTTTTTAATTTTGTTTGTTGATAAGGCTCACATCTAAAAAAAAACTCTCTCAAAAAGTCAATACCATGCCCACTTATTGGGAGATAAGTAGATTTTCATCTAACAATCCGCGAGGTAAATGATAAAAAATGGGGATAATTTTTTTTTTCTCTCACTAGATATAGATCGTTGAATCAAAGATCCAACGGTCCAGAATGCACTGCACCCTTTTTGGAGGTTAAAAAATAAAAGGTTAAAGAGTAATGTTATTATTTGCTATATATATATACTAGTTTTTTCCCGTACCTACGGCACGGTTTTACTGTATTTGGCCCGTGTCTACGGCACGGTGTTACAGTATTTGCTCGTGCCTACGGCACAATGTTACAGAATTAAATGATTTTATTTTTTTATTAAATGATGCCCGTGCCTACGGCACGGTGTTACAGTATTTGGTCGTGCCTACGGCACGGTATTACAGTATTAAATGATTTTATTTTAACTTTCTATTTTTTAATTTGAAAATTTGAAAATCTTTGACCTTTTCCATCAATCAATTCACTCTATTTCCTCCAATTATCAATGAAATGATTTGGGCCGTCAATTAAGCCACATATAAAGAGCCGTTGGATACATTATCTTTCCTCCAACACCATTCTCCCTTATTATATAGATACCAATATAACATTTATATGAAATTTTTTTTATGATATTCTTATTTTAAATAATTGTATATTTTGAAAAGACTAAAATATATAATTATTTGAAATAAAATTAGAATATTATATATATAGGACATGGTATTTTTGAAGGATAAAATATATGCAAAAGCAAAATTATGCACACTGAGAGGTCAGAAGAGTGGGTCGGCCATGTGCATGGTTGTAGCAAGCTATTAAATACATAAAAAGTACACAATCATCTCTGTTACTGTTAATAAAAAGTCAAAAGTTTACTTTGTTCAATAATTGATCGTCCTGTCGCTCGCTCTATCTTTCTCTGTGATCAGTCACTTGGTTATATGTATCCTTGTTCCTTGATGCTATTGTATTATATATATATATATATATATATATATGATTTGATTCTTTAATTTATTTGGTATTTTTCATTTTCCATTAATAAATGATTTTATTATTTAATTTATTTGGTATTTTTATTTTCCATTTTTATAGAGATTCTATAATGAAATGACTTTTTATCAGTCGTTAGATTATAATGAAATGATCTGAGCCGATAATTAAGTCATATAAAGATAGTATTTGGATGCATTATTTCTCTTAATCTTAACCATCTGTTACACTCTCTTTCATCTCACACCATTGTGCTTTATAATATAGATATATATATGAATGAAATCATTATTTCATTAAATTTTGTAAAATTTAAGTATTTTTTTTTTAATAATTTTGATTCATGTTAACTTAATTTTTCTTCGATTCTGTTCACCGTTTGCTTTCATTTTTCTATTGGAATACTTAAATTCTACGTTAGATATGTCTGAATCATTTTAATTATATTTTTCTTATATTTTTATCGACGGATGCTACATCCACTTTCTTCTTAATAAATATATCTACCAATAAACAATAGAGACCTTGAGTTACCTTGAATTTTTTTGGGACCTTAAACAAATTCTTAAAATGAAATACCTATCTAAAAATGGAAAAAAAAATTTATACAAGTGATTTGATCATCAGCCTTTTCGCATATATTATTGTAGATATTACATATATACAATAATAAAGTTCTGCATAGAATGATCATTTGATCTTATGCTGCATAAATTCTTCAAAATCTAAGCTTTAGGGGCTTCAAGGCATGCAGTAAAACTAAAAGGAAGGCTAGTTGGAGAAATCTTTTTTTAAAAAAAAAGAAGGGGGTTTTCATATGCATGCTTGCTAGTGCTTTGTTAGTGGGAGTAATTTTTTTTTTTTTAAAAATAATAATAATATATACTTTTCAATTTAATATAGATAAATCAAAATTATTTTATTAATAAATTAGATTTTTCATTAATTTATAAGAAATATTTTAACAAAATTTTAAGTTGAGCGGAAGCAATATATATCTTCACCTTGATTCCATTTAGCCATGTGATGCTATGTGATGTGAGTCCACAAGTTTACTCTCATATCCAAGGGGATTAAGCATTTAATCCCCATTGTTGTTCAATAAAAAGCTTTTTATATAAATATTCACAATCCTAGAATTGTTGTATAAAACAAGCATTACAAGCACATTGATATGAGGAAATTTACAAAAAATAATCACTTTCATTTATCCATTATTAAAATTGACCTATAATCTCAAAAATATTTTTAATGGCCAAATAAATATTTTTGAGATCAAATTGTCATCTCTTTCAAGTTGGAAAAAGAGCCTAAGGATCTTACTCATCATAACCACAAAACCTCCACTAATCTCACAC
This sequence comes from Zanthoxylum bungeanum, assembly GCA_019454045.1. Taxonomy (NCBI): domain Eukaryota; kingdom Viridiplantae; phylum Streptophyta; class Magnoliopsida; order Sapindales; family Rutaceae; genus Zanthoxylum; species Zanthoxylum bungeanum. The sequence goes on along the minus strand of SKCR01024900.1, from coordinate 300,370 downwards.
TTTTTTGATAATTTTTTTCCTATAACTTCACTCATAAAATCCTGGAAAGCTCATTTCATCAATTGGAAATTAACTAAATAAGGTTAATAACAATATAATTTTCACAGTTACTGATAAACATTACAGTGGTGGTCTGTCAGACTCATGGGCGACAATATTAGCGTCTGGGCGCCCGCAAACATGATAATAAATAGGCACCCGCGCGGGCGCCCATGCTAGGAACAGGTGCTCGCGCAACTGCCCGCATGCATAAACTTAAAATTCGTGTAGGTTCATTTTATCTGGTTAGAAATTAAAAATTTATTCATTTTGTGTGATTGTGTGGGTTCAATAGATTTAACGGTAATGAAAATGTGGTACGATGGATCATGGATAATTTTCAGAAAATGGCAGAATGGATTGTCATGATGGAATGACAACTGTGATTATTGTTCCAAATAATATTATATTTGATCAGTTAATTGAAAAAAACATATGCGACAATCGACAAAAGTTCAAATGAATACCACATTCTTTGAAGGTAGTTTTTAAATCTGTTTTTGGTGCATATGGTATTGAAGGAGTGATGAAATGGTTAAGGCTTTATTGATACTAAATTCTCAAGCAGTAAACCATGATTCGACTCTTTTTTATGTGACGACATATCTTAAAATTTTCATAAAGTCTCAATTCATAGCTCCAATAAATAACGTAGTTATTTTTCATGAAATCCGGGAGTTCGCACCAACAACAAAATCAGAAGCATTTGGTATTGGAGTGGAAGCTGGGGGTCCTAGTTATTCACCAACACATAATGATGACAATAGTTATAGTGTATGGAATGATAAACAAATGTGTAATACTCAAATAAACGAAGGTATTGAACTTTCATGAAACCGGTCGATTAGTCCAAGGGAAGGTTTAGACATGCATGTTACATCTTTTGATCCACTTAAGTTCATGCCCTCTCCAATGGCAACATAACAACTCTAGCACGATAATACACCTTATGCAGAATGAGGATGATAACTTTATGTACTATTTTTTAGCATTGGCATCTTGTGTCAAGGGATTTTGACAGTGTATTCGACCAGTTATTGTAGTGGACGAATCACATCTGAAAGGTAAATATCGCATGACACTTTTTATGGCAACATGTTTGGATGGAAATAATCAATTATTTGTGGTTACAATTGGGATTGGTGATACAGAGAATGACACATCATGTGAGTGGTTTATGCGTAGATTGTTCGATGTTATTGAGGATATTCCGAAGTTAGTGTTCATTTCTGATTGACATAAGTCAATAGAAAAATGATTCTCAAGGTGTTCCCAACCGCATAATACAGTGTTTGTTTTTATCATGTAGAAGGCAACTTGAAATCCATTTTCAAGATGGAACCGAAAGCATGAAAGAAATTTAAGTTGTCATTTATTGCTGCAGCGAAAGAGTATGATCCGATTGAATTTGAAAAACAAATGCGAGGCATGTAAGGTATGCATCCTGATGCAGCTAGATATTTGGAGGAAGGTGTGGGCGTGCGTAATTGGCTCGTTCACAAATTGAAGAGAGATAATACAATATTCTGACTACTAATATTGTAGAGAGTGTAAATTCATTGATGAAAGAGGCAAGGAGGTTCCAAGTTACTTACATGTTTGACTACTTTATAAAAGACATATTATATGTATTTATAAAAGTCATGACACTTTCCCTAAAATATTTTTGCTCAACTATCTCTACTTCCATTTTATCCAGCATAGATTGCCTAAAATCCTCTTGTTGTTTTGACATTTCACTAACAGATGAGCAAACAGAAGCTATCTCAAGATCAATGTTATCCAATCTCCTCATAACGTAATCCATACGCCATTTTATCCGCATCTGCAGATGATAAAAGTTAACAATTATAGTTGACATATTATTTATAATTAACTTATATATTTATTATTTTCTTCATAATATTAGCCCATCCTTATCATTATGGTTATTACCATCCAATATATTTTCATGATCTTCATCCATGACATCATCGGTAAAATATTTGTTACCTCTGATAAGTCGCTCAAACTGAAAAATTAAATAATTAACATCTAATTATTTTCCATATAATACACCATAATAAACAAAAAAAAAAAAAATCAGTACTGACCTATTCTACCCATTGGATATATGTACAATAAGATCACACATATGTCCAATATGGAGTAGTATTTTCATCTTTTGTGGGTCTCAATACTTTTTTTATATGTAACTGAAAAATGAAGAAAACATAATTTAGAAAAAAAAAATACAATTATTTAACGCTAACTAATCATATGTAAATTAATATCTCATCATCGGGCCTATTAAGTAAACCCATTATAGCCATATATGTCATTGCCCACGCATCATCCAACTTTTGATGCGGGGATAAAAATGGTCACCTTTGATTGCATATTCTGAAGCCACAATTCCAATAGCTTCAAATATCCACGCCTATATGTAATGACATTAGGAAAAAACCTCAAACATAATTTGTGCAAATAGATAAATTATCTACATAGTAATATTACCTGGAATCCAAGACAGAAGCCATACAAATTATATTTTCCTCCATATGTCTCTTGTCATTCATGCGCTCCGCTTTGAATTTATTGATTTTCCTTACTACAATTTTATTTGCTTAGTCACAAATAATATCTCATGCCAAGGTACCCCATGGAATATTATTGAAGTAATCTAAATCTTCAAATGCTTCTATAAATTTTACTTGTACCCGTCTCTCATCAGGAAGCTCAAACAAAACTCGATCATCAAAGTAATGCAAAGTTATCTTCAATGCACCAGAGTTTGGAATCTTTGTGAAATCAAATTGGAGGAACTTTATGTTTAGGGTAATAAGTCTTTCATAATTACATCGACAAAGTAGTTGTCTCGTATGTCGAATACTCGAACATATCACAATCAATCTGAATGGAAAAACCACTTCGAAGAACTGTGACCAGACACCATTCCTGAATGGATAGCCTTATTAATTTCTCACCAATGCGAAACCATAATTGAGATCTCATCTCACTTTCCGTTTGTACAACAAGTTTAAGCAAAATGTTGTGCAATATCATTCATTTGAAATCTGTATTCATTTCCAAGAAATATCTGAAGATAGATTTTTTTAACTCTTATAATTGTGGGGTAATCAATTTTGACTTTATTACTTCCACGACCCTTTTGATAAGAATAACATTGATCGCACGTCATCTAAATCGATCAGTTGCTGATATCATTAAATCACATGGGTTGGACTATTTGTGTCCATACCTACAAACAATATTTAAAAAATTATTTTCATTCCTAAAAAACCACCGTATTCGGACGCTCAATTACCTGTGCGGGCTTCCGCGAGAACGCTTGCGATGCAGCGGGCATCCGCTGATGCCCCATGCATCTCAATCATCTATACGGACGCTCGCTAGATGCAACAGGCGTTCAATGGATATGCAGCGGGCGTCTGCGGATGCCCCATCCACGCGGACGCCCCTTGCATCTCGACAGTTGAAGTCTCATACAAATATTTTTACGAACACTTGATATGCAAATCTTATCAACGCTATCTCAACACAAAATCTTTACACTTAAAATGACAAATACATTAAAAACACTCACAAAACACTCACAAAAAATGCACATTGCTAATCTATTTGGAGATTAAAATAATGTAAATTGGATTAGAATACTCACCAAACTAAAATGTGAAATTTTTTCCAAATAACAACCAAATCGACAAGTCCAAGCACCAAACCGTCTTCCACCGTCGCCGGGGCACTCTTTTTACCGAAATTTTCAGATCTTGTGTGAATATTTACAAGTTTGAGAGATTAGGATTTAATGAGTGAAAATGAGGGAGATGAGAGATATGTGTATTAAATGGTAAAATTGATAGTTTAAGTTGAATTTGATTATTAAATATATTTTTGAAATTTATGGTTATTTTTTATAATAGATAAAATAAATAGGTTATTTTGATAAATTTCCATCAATGGAGAGATTTTCATGTTGGAAAAGGAAAATGGACTCGTTTGGTTTATGTTATTTGCATGACTAGTTTGAGCATATGGATGAGCTTATTTCACAAAACTAGCTCTTTAACGCTAGCTTATTTCACAACATGAGATTATTTTTTAACACTGCCTTATACTATAACATTTATTTCATAACTTAAAAGTTAACTTATACTCTTTGTGTAATATTTTCTATCAAAATCACCCTAAAACTTAACAGATGGAATGCTGAAGTAGCAATTGTATAGAAGCCAAAATTGAAAGAAATTCCAAAATCAGACCAAGGAAAAAAATACTGATTCTAAATATATCTATCCTATAAATTAAAATTAATAGGTTGGCAGTCAATGGCGTAGTCAAAATATTGATACGGTGGAGATAAAATTTGATTTTCATAAAAAGTGATAGATATTATTCATTTTATCGAAAACAAATTATCTTATTAACAAATCAAAATTTTCATTAATTTATAATATACATTATATATTATATATTTTTTTTTATTTAACAAAGACCATTCCCACATTCATCTCTTAATGGCTCTGGCATTATTGACAGCAATTAGGATGAAATATTCATTCGGGATTCAGAATCCCATACTATTATGAAATTTTATCAAAATTATAGATTTATAAGAAAAATGAACCCTTGCTCTTCTAATTAAAAAGAAAACAGTCTTTTAGTTTGGCAAAGCCGTCTTTTCTCTTGTGGGGGAAAAGAGGTGTTGATCAAGGCTGTCGCACAAGCAATTCCAACTTATGCTATGAGTGTGTTTAAAATCCCAGGAGGTGTGTGTGTTGAGATCCAAAAAAATCTTAATGCTTACTGGTGGGGATCGGAGAACTCATAGAAGAAAATACACTGGACATGCTGGCAGAAGTTATGTAAATCCAAAATTGAGGGGGGATAGATTTTCGGTGGTTTGAATCCTTCAACCAAGATTTACTTGCTAAGCAAGGGTGGGGAATACTGACTCAGCCACAATCGCTTATGGCTTCCATTCTCAAAGCAAGATACTTCAGAGACACGTCTTTCCTCAACGCCAGTGTGGGGTACAACCCCAGTTTCATTTGGAGAAGTATTGTATGGGGCAGAGAAGTGTTAAAAAAGAGGATTCGATGGAGTATAGGTGATGGAAGGAAGGCCTTGATGTATGGAAGCAATTGGATTCCAAGAGATAACAATCTCCAACTCATCTCAGCTCCTTCCCTCCCACTGGATACCAAAGTCAAAGAACTGCTACTGGGCGACAACATGTGGAATGAAGGACTGATCAAGCAAAACTTCTTGGAGGTGGATGCGCAGGACATCCTGAGTATTCGACTGCCCAGACCACCTAGGGAAGACCAGATATGCTGGCATTTTGATAAAAGGAAGAAGTTTTCTGTAAAGTCAGCCTACCATTTAGCCATGAAGAATTTGGAGGGGGCAGTACCAGTAGGACAGACAACAAATGACAAGCTTTGGAATAAAATATGGGGTTTAAGCTTACCTTCGAATATCAAAGTATTTCTTTAGAGAAGCCTCACGGGACTGCTTCTGATAGCTAATAACTCAGTCAAGCGAAGAGTGTTACAAAAAGGTAGATGTCAGAGGTGTTTCAAGACAGAGGAAACTTCAGAACACGTGTTCTTTCACTGCAAAACTTCAAGGGCCTGCTGGAATCACTCTCAATTTGAAGCTTTCATCTCTGCCAGGGGTAAGGGGGAACTGCCGATTATTTTACTTCAATTATTCAACGAGCATACCAATAATGAAGTGGATAGATTTGTTGGGATCATGTGGGGTATTTGAACAATGAGGAACAACCTTATCTTCAGAAGCCAATCAATGGATTGGAGACATATTTTGGCACGTGCTGAAGCAGTTCACACTTCATAGTTCTTACAAGGCAGTCAATAGCTCCGACGGGACCGTGAAGTCCCAAGTTCAGGAATTGAATACGCAAAGATGGGACCCCCTCTCCTGTAAACTGGTTAAAAGCTAATGTGGATGCTGTCTTCAGTAAAGATAGAACGAAGATTGGAATGAGGGTGGTCATTCAGGACCACAACCATTCGGTGGTGGCGGTTGCTGCTAGGGCCACTGCCTCTTATGGAGATATGGAAGAAACTGAAGCTAGGGCCATTCTTTTTGGAGTGAAGACAGTGATGGAAACAAATCTACTATCCCCCATTATTATAGAATCAGATGCGTTGAATGTGGTTAATCTTGTGAATGATAAGGGGTACAACCTCAAGGAAATGAGGTGGATTATAGACGATATCCTTGGATCTACCCGATCTTTGAACGTGGTAAAGTTCCAATTTCGACCAAGATATTGTAATAAGATTGCGCATAAGTTAGCTAAGATAGCCTGTAATGAATCTGTATCAGGCTTTTGATAGGGGGATTTCTCTTCCTGCATCAGTTGTATTTTGTGACTTGATTTTAATATATTTCCCTTTAAAAAAAACAAAAAACAAGAAAACGGTAATGGCAGCCTTTCATTTTCAATGGAGCCGTATGTCTGGAAAAAAAAAATAATAATAATAAATTGACTGGGTTCTGATTTTGGTTGTCAAAGGACGTGCAAATCTTGCTACCCAATTGAGCAAATGATACGATTCTCTTTTTCTAAATTAGAAAACTTATTGTTCCTTGGCGCTTTGTGTTGATTACAATTATAATGATCTCTTTTTATAAGTCATAATTAGGAGGCTACTAGCGTTTCTTGAATGGCACAATCTTCAACTCTTTTGAGATTCCTTCTTTATTTGCTTTAATCTCAACTTCATCTTAAAATAATTTGATTATCAACTTTCGTTGGAAGGAAAACAAAATATGAATATGATATGTAATTTATGAATTAGAATCTATTGTTAAGTATTGGATTAACATTTAAGATAAAAGCGGAATCGATATGGGTTCATATTAAATAAATTCTAACAGTTAATTTAGTGTTAAATATGATTAAATTCATCCACGAATTAGATTGAATTGATACTTATATCACTTGACACAATCTTGGTATAATTTTTGCCAAAATTAAAAGAAGATATGATTCTAATTATGAGAGCCAACTTGGTCCCTATCTTATCCTATGCATTATTATCCTAAGCATTATGATTGCATGGATATCATTCTAGTTGTCACTTTGACAATTATTTAATCTTTTTACTACTATTGGTTCTTAGATGTAAGACTTTGGAATATCACCAATAAAAATAATCTGGGTTCAAATTTCAAAATGGCCACATTAAGTGGGGTGCATTCAATTGAGATTTTAAAAGTCTATTTATGCATAAATAAGTTCAGTAAATTTTAAAAGACTATTTAACGAATGTAATGACTTACAAGATTTTATTAAAGATTTTTTAATCAAGATTTTTTACTTATTAGATTTTAACAGATTTATATCATAAGAATTTATAAGATTTGAAATGACCACATATAGATTTTTTGCTTTTTTAGAACCGGGATTATATGGAATGAAACCATAAATAAAGAAAGCCAATGAAAGTCAATTAGTTCAAGATATGGACATTGCATCAGTAATAACAGAAAACATGATCATATGAAATGAAATCATAAATAAAAACAAACATTCAAAATCATAAATTAATGAAAAAGATAACAAACAAATGATAATTTTAATAAAGAAAAGCAAAAGCCAATATAATTTTCCCTGGTTTTTTAATAGCCAATTTGATGTAGCTTCATGTCCTCCTAAGTAGCATTTCTCCACATATCTAAAGTTATTCTAGTCCTCCATGCATTAGCATCTTCTCGTTGCTGCTCTTGGGTTTGCACAATAGGTTCAAAATTATCTTATTCATTAACCAGTAATAGTGAAAATGAAGATTTGTCTATTGATTCAATTGGAAATTCATCAGAACGACACTCTTTGCGAAGAAAGTTATGTAGTGCTACACATGCTAACACAAGCTCTGCTTATGTCTTAAATGGAAATGGAGGCGCTGACTTAAAAATTATGAACCGCGATTTAAAAATATAAAATATCCTCTCAATCAAATTCCTCAAAGACGCATGGCGAAGATTGAACAATTCATTTTCATTGTGAGGGTCATTACCATGACCTGTAAAATCATGGAGATGATATCGCACACCTTGAAATGGAACTAAAAATTGGCGTCGATTAGGAAATCCACAATGAAATATTTACCTAATTATATATATAACACATATAAAATTAGTATGAAATGTATAGTCTATATATATCTCTTTATATATATATATATATATTATTTTCATTTAAAAATAAGTACTTACCTTCGGGAACTTTAAGTTTGTTCCTCATTGATAAGGCATCACTTAGTAACTTTAAATCATGAGCTGAACCCTCCCACCCGCTAATAATATATATGAATTCCAAATCAAAATTATAACCATCTAATACATTTTGTGATATGTTTCCATGATGATTACGATAACTGCTTACATCGTGTCCCCTCACCATTGTCGGGATATGTGTACCATCAATAGCTCCGATGCAATCCTACAATAATTCATATGTAATGATAACTATATGATTAAAATAAATATATAAGGAAAATTATAATTAAAAATGAAATATTAATATAAATAGGTGATCATCACATATATATATATATATACCTTGAAAGAAAAGTAAAACCTTGGCTTTCCCTTAATTTAGCAGGCAAAATGGGTCCTGGTATAGCCATCAAATCAGATGCTATCGAATTTAAGGCCTTCAAAATCTTATGGAAATTTTCACTAGTAGCGAATTATATATGATCGGCCAAATGTATTACGAATTACACAATATCGAGCATTTTGGCCAACGATTTATAGGAACGCTGCAAGTATTTCTTCGACACAAATAAATCTTGTATCTTCCAAAAATGTTTTTTCTTTAAGCATAATGCATAACTTTCAAAATACATCTGGATACCTTCTATATACTTGTCGAAAGATTGCAGGATCATCATTTAATACTTGATGTATATAGTCATATCCAATGGTAGTACTTCATCGTCGAGTTAATGGACGTTCAATATGTTCACCATGCATCATAATCAGAAACTGATTTAGCACACTCATTACTTCATAAATTGCCATCATTATACTGTAAATGACTTCATAAAATTCTTCATCATCCATATTGTCGTCATTAATTTCTTCCTTCTCTATGTCATTACCTTCATTAATGTTGAATAGTGACATTATACGTATATAAAAAATATATACCAGGCTGCAAAAATTGATCCACATGTTTTATTCGACAAAGAATTACTCATATATCATATCTAGCTCTCTCAATTCAGCTCATGTTTTATAAGAAATTATTCATATCGAATTTAAACAATTGAACAATTAATCCACTACAATATCTAACAATCTAAATAATTTCACACGAATCAAACCATCACAAGCAAAATCAAATAATATGAAATCAGTGAAAAGAAAATTGAAATCTAATCGGCATGAATCGAGCAAAGAATAAATCTACAATACATTTAGGGGGTGTATTCAATTGAGATTTTAAAAAAAAAATTTGGGTTAAATAAGTATTGTGGTATTCATTTAAGATTTTTAAATAATCTAAAAAGTATTGTGATATTCCATTAATACTATTATGATTTTTTAAAAAGTGTATCCAAATCTAGTGATATTCAATCATGACTTTAAATAAGTAATAGAAAGTTTTATGGTATTGAAAAACATAATTATTTTGAAGGATTTTTTTATATGTGTGATTGTGTGGGATTTTTTTTAGTGAGAATTATAAATATCAAACTCTATAAAAAATCATACCCTATCTCATGAGACTTTTTACATAAGATTTTTTTTTATTGTTAGAAAACAGAAGATGAACATACATGTTAGCTCTTCGTGAACAAGTTACTTGCTTATTAGTAATTTCTTTTTTTTTTCTTTCAAACAAAACAATATGACTTTCTTTTAAATGCAACTGGTAATGTCATTCCTCCAACCATTTTTCTTAATGAATTTCATTTTCGATGAGGAAAATTTTATCACATTTAAAGATAATTTCCTAGATTTTATTTGAGGCTAGCAGAACTTCTTCAATCAGATAGATGATAATGTACAAAGGAAATTTAGCACAACAATGATTTTTTTCTTTTTTTTCTCGCTAATGTTTTACTTTTTTTTTTAAAAAAAAAAAAACCCAAATTTAAGGAAAAAATATTTATCAATTATTAAGATCATTGATGCTGATGTTGAAAGTGCACCTACAAGCAATAGCGACAAATCAATCTCTATACCCAAGAGGGGGGTGAATTGGGTTATCGCTATAAATGCGGAATTATAAAATCTTTGCTGATTTTAAGCTCTTATTACCAAGTGAGCACTTAGGTCAATATTTCTCTATTTCGATTAATAACCTATATGCAAGTTTTCTACTCAATACATAAATATAAATTAACTTGCAAATAAGTAAAAGAATAATGATAGAGAAATACGACATCATGATTTATAGTGGTTCGGCCAAACGTGCCTACGTCCACTCCCTCAAGCCTCGCTTGAAGATTTCCACTAGAATCGAGTTTACGTGGTTCACTCGCAACCAAGAGTTTTCCGCAAAGGCGCACTCCGAACCTTTTACAATTTTGAGTTTTGTTCGTAGGCTCACTCACAAACCTTTACAACTACCTAAACTAATGAGATTTCACTAACCGCAAGTGTTTTGATATAGAAGATTTGTAACACACTTGGACACTCACAAATAATACGAAGATTGTGTGAGTTGCAAACCCAAATGTTCTAAGCTCACTAAATGATATGAAGATGTGTGTGAGCTTGTATGAGTGTTTAAGTATATGAAGGTTTAAGACACTCTTGTATTTGCCTTGGTAGAATATGTATGAAGGTTTTCTAAGTCTCTAACCAAGCACAAATGAGTTGGGGTCCTATTTATAATAAAATGCAAAGCATTCCCCGACAGATGCTGAGACCGGTCTGGTAACCGGTATGGGGACCGGTATGCCGGTCTGGGGTTCCAACGGATACTAACGGCTATATTACCGTTGGGCAAGTATACGTTAGACCGGTATGCTAACCGGTATGAAGACCGGTAAGGTTTGTGCCGGTTCCAGTATGTGTACACAATGAAGAGCTTGACCGGTATGTAGACCAGTTTAGGGCTTGCTGGTTTCAGTAAGGGAACTGGCAGTTGGGTTCACTGGTATGGGAACCGGTAAGGTCTATGCCGGTTTCAGTGAGCATGCATAAGTCTTTCCTTGACCGGTATGGTCACCGGATTGACACCGGTATGCCGGTCTCAGACCAAAATGCATAGTAATAAAGGTTTTAAAGCATTTTGTCATGATCTTAATGCATCTAAGTGATTGTGCATGCAATCTTATGAGTTTAGGCACTTGAATATTACAATTCACATTACAACTTAAATCCTAAGCTAAGACTTCACAATATATTCTTCAATTTGCCGCAAGCCTTCACATTCTCGCTCTTCACCCCATGTGCTTCGACACTTTTTGTATTGCTTCGTGTTTGCACGTCGAAGTCTTTTTTCTCGTTGCAACATCAAAATCCAATTATGCGACTAAGTCGCAAACAATCTCCCTCTTTTGATGATGGCAACCCCTTAAAACTTGTTGATACTTATGAGCTTTTTGGAGTCCAATTTTAACGATTTTGCTCCCACTCAATATAAGCTCCCCATCAATATGTGATTGTCTTTAATATAACTCTATAACAACTTGACAAACACATTAGTACAATTACTCCCCCTTAAATCAAGGGTTGATGGTTAAACAAGTTTTAATCTAATTCTAATGATTTCTCCCCTTTTGACATTATCAAAAAGTGGAGAAGCAAAAATTAATTGCTAAATGAGATACCAAAATTAAAAATTTACACATATTGGCATTTCCCCTTTTTGCCATAAGATGTAAAAAAAATGTATAATGCAATTTTCAAAAGTTAGATTCCAATGAATACCAATTAACATTTTATAGTAATGATTCTAATTGAATATCATTTTAAGCATGATTTCTCCTCAATTGTGATATCAAATAAAATAAGTCATTACATTTCATGATACCAACTAAAATCAATGAATTCAATTCAATGTATTTTAATGATTGTCTTTTTAAAACAAAAATCTTACCAATTAATAAACAATCAAAATCCATGCTTTTCATTATCAATAGAAACTATATCAATATACATGCATTTCATTTTCATTCCAATATGTTACATGGCAAAAGCATTTTTAATGGAAAATCAATCAAATGATCACATACATGTAATTTAACTCAATAAATTCAATGTGATACTAATTGATATGAATAAGGGGTTTAAATGTATGATTTAGGCATTTAATAATATCAAATGAACAATTGATACAATAGAAAGTTAAGTACATTGCCTAGTCACTTTGTATGCTTAAAAAAATATTAACCAATTTAAAATATGCATACATACACTAAGAGGAAACGATACAAATGTTTCCGTAAATACGGAGTTTACCTATTACCGTTGTGATTCCTCATTTCTTTGAGCCTTTGGGATTGATTTGGCAATTCTCTTTAAAGATTCATTCCCAAAGCTCCCCCTACAAATTTATCAATTGCACTTTGGTACCCAAACTTTCTTGGGTCCATTGTGGTTGGTTTTGATTCTTTGATGAATCCATGCATTTTTAATTACATTATTGTTCATGCATTCAAAAATTTCATGTCCCTTTTCATTACATGCATGACATGTGATATTTTCATTTTTAACATTCTTAGCATGAGAATCAGATGCCTTGACAAAATAATTCTTCAAAATTTTCGTTTAATGTAAGGCCTATATCATAATCCTTCTCTTTTAAATGCACATTTTTGGGATCCAATAAGCATATTAAAATTTTTATGTCCCAATGTGAATTTGCTAATTATGTTTTGCAAATATATAACTTTTGTGTTTAATAACACACTTTCATTCAAAATTGATTCGCAATCGCATGTCTTAGAGGTAGATGGCATATTAGATATGACATTTTCAAGTTATAGCTTTTTCATTTTTAAACATGCATTTTCATCATTTAAACATGCAATTTCTTTTTCATGTTTAGCCTTTAAGCATATCATATCATTATCTAAAACATGAATTTTATCCATACTAGTTGCACGTTCAATTTTAAGTGTAGCATGCTCATTTTTGACAAATTTTAATTTCTTTTTAAGCACATCACACAATTCTTTTAAACCATTAAAAGCATTAAGTAAATCATTATAGTCTTGAGAATTGTGTACATCTTCTTCTTCGCTTTCAAAATGGAAGTCCTCATCCGTGATAGCCATGAATGCTATTGATTTATCTTTGACTTCGACCTCTTCCTCCTCGGATGAGCTTGAATCGCTATCGCTCCAAGTTGAAGTAGCTTTCATTGCCTTTTCTTTGATTTTCCTTTCATTATTCTTAATGGGCAATCAGTGGCTATATGACCCGGTTTGTTGCATTCATAACACATAATTTTCTTGTTCTTCCGCGGCCATTTTTCTTATTTATTTTCATCTGTCTTTGATTTTCCTTTAAACTTTGCGGATTTGAAGAGATTCTTTACTTTATTGGTGATGATTGCCAACTCATCATCATTATCCTCTTCTTCACTTGAGCTTGAGTCGTCTTTTTTCTCACTTTTAAGGCCAATGACTTCTTGTCCTTTTCTCATCTTCCTCATTTTTATCCATCTTGATCTCCATTTTATACTCAAGCAATTTGCCGACCAAATCATCCATCTTTAATGTGTTTATGTCGTTTGCTTCTCTAATGTGTTAATATTTCTCTATTTCGATTAATAACCTATATGCAAGTTTTCTACTCAATACATAAATATAAATTAACTTGCAAATAAGTAAAAGAATAATGATAGAGAAATAAGACACCGCAATTTATAGTGGTTCGGCCAAACGTGCCTACGTCCACTCCCCCAAGCCTCGCTTGAAGATTTCCACTAGAATCGAGTTTATGTGGTTCACTCGCAACCAAGAGTTTTCCGCAAAGGCGCACTCCGAACCTTTTACAATTTTGAGTTTTGTTCGTAGGCTCACTCACAAACCTTTACAACTACCCAAACTAATGGGATTTCACAAACCGTAAGTGTTTTGATATAGAAGATTTGTAACACACTTGGGCACTCACAAATAATACGAAGATTGTGTGAGTTGCAAACCCAAGTATTCTAACTCACTAAATGATATGAAGATGTGTGTGAGCTTGTATGAGTGTTTAAGTATATGAAGGTTTAAGACACTCTTGTATTTGCCTTGGTAGAATATGTATGAAGGTTTTCTAAGTCTATAACCAAGCACAAATGAGTTGAGGTCCTATTTATAATAAAATGCAAAGCATTCCCCAACAGATGCTGAGACTAGTCTGGTAACCGGTATGGGGACCGGTATGCCGGTCTGGGGTTCCAACGGTTACTAACGGCTATATTACCATTGGGCAAGTATATGTTAGACCGGTATGTGATAAGTGGTAAATCTATCACTATTTCCCACTCATTTATCCTAATATTTTGTATAGTTTCTTGAGTCTTGTGAATATTTTGATATGTTTTGTGTTATTTTGTAGATAAATAAAGTTTCCGGACATTCTGGAGGTGATTTGGGCCAAAAGAGTGAAAATCGGCAAAAAAGGAATTTTGGTAATTTCTCGCGTCGCGACGCCTAACCTGCGCCGAACAGTGCTAACGTGCGCCGGGTCAACGGGTCAGAATTTGAGAAGTTTGACTTTGCTAACGTGCGCCGTGACACGTGTCACCATCACAATCGATCTGCTAACGTGCGCCGTGCCACGTGTCATCATCCTACGGTGCCGACACTCACAATTGCCACGTGTGCCACGTGTCATCCTATGTCATCGCCACATCATCAGTCAACGAGTCAACCTTTGCCACGTCATCATCCACGTCAGCAGGTCAACCGAGTTAACAAGCCACGTCATCATCAGTTAATCACGAAGTGACACGTGTCGCAATCTTATGGTGCCGACAGTTGTCATCGCCACGTCAGCGCCACCTCAGCTTCATCATTGAGCTCTTAGCCGCCTCGCCACGTGTCGTCTTATTCTTATCCGAATCACCACGTGTCAAGCCGTCATTGTGCCACGATTCACTGTTCCAGAGTCGCGACGCTAAACCCTTCCTGCGTCGCGACTCCCGAGGCCTATCCGCGCCTATAAATAGAGCTCGAAATTTCAGATTTCATTGTACCTTCCTCTCCAATTTCTTTGATGTAAATATGGAGTTCTTCTCTCTCTAAATTTCTTTTAATTTAGTTTTGTAATTTTTAATTACGTTCTGTAATAATAGTAATTTTACTTTTGAATAGTAATAGTAATTTATTTTTACCTTTTACTTTTTACAGTTTTACTATTCAACTATGAGGAGGTAACTTCCCTATGCTAGGGTGAAAGGTAATTCTTTTACTATTGCTATTTAGATTAATCTCCTTAAAAATAATATATTTACTATTTAAAATTTGACTTAAAAAGGAATACCGCTATATTGGTCGGTTGATAAATCAATTTAACTTGGTTAAACCTGACTAAGAAAGGATACCGCCAGATTGGTCGGTTGGTAATAAAATTCCTTTTTCGCCTTTATGGCTGGTTTACTTTGGTTCCGCCTTTATGACTGGTTTACTTTGGTTCCGCCTTTTTGGCTGGTTGGACTTAAATTGACTTAATCAGGTTACCGCCTATATGGCTGGTTGGTAATAATCACAAGTTTATATATTATTTTACTGGGAGATATCTAAATAAGTAGTAGTAGAAATAATTCTTTTTACCTTAGCATTTTATTTTATTTTACTTTTAAGCTTTTACTTTACTGCAATTACTTTCAGCACTGTTACTTTATGATTTTTACTTTCAAGTTTTTACTAGCCCTAGTTATGTGTCATAACTAAGTTAGTTATCTAGGGTTGTGATGAAATCCAATATCACCGGTTTATAAGGGTTAGATTATAATTTGGGTAATATAAAGATTTATTTATTAGTCTTAATCTTAATGCTCTTTAATTAACTGGCCATTAATTAAATTGATTAGATAAACTTAAAATGAACTAGACATATAGATTTTAAGTTTAAGACCTTAGACTCAATAGCCCACGATCTTCCTTGAGGATAGATAACCCTTTTAATAGATTTCCTTACAGGATAGGAATATACTTGTCGGGCGGGGGTAGCCATAATTGGAACTTAATCTTAATGAATCTAGGTAATTTGGTTTACATAGACATATGGTTCAATTGGATTATACTAGGTATTTGTAATTGACCATCGGAAGAGGCTTTTACATAATTTAGTGTTCCAGGTTAATAAATCAATATTTTACCCAACTATAAGATAATCACTTCATCTTTAATTAATATTGGAATAAATCTCAACCCTAGATAGTTTTTAATATTGAATTTTCTTAAAATCTACTTCCGAACAATTTTATTTACTTGTCTTTAAATTTAGAATCGTCGTCATTTCAAATCAATTAAACAACTTGTTAGATACTGGTAATCATTTGACCTCATAAAATTAATAGTTTAGATATTAAGTCCTCGTGGGGTCGATACTTTTTATACTACTTGAACGATACGTGCGCTTGCGTTATACGTGTGTGTTTACGCCGGTCAGTATGCTAACCAGTATGAAGACCGGTATGGTCCGTGCCGGTTCCAGTATGTGTGCACAATGAAGAGCTTGACTGGTATAGTCACCGGTATGTAGATCGGTTTAGAGCTTGCCGGTTCTAGTAAGGGAACTAGCCGTTGGGTTCACCGGTATGGGAACTGGTAAGGTCTATGCCGGTTCCAGTGAGCATGCATAAGTCTTTCCTTGACCGGTATGTTCACCGGAATGACACCGGTATGCCGGTCTCAGACCAAAATGCAGAGTAATGAAAGTTTTAAGGCATTTTGTCATGATCCTAATGCATCTAAGTGATTGTCCATGCAATCTTATGAGCTTAGACACTTGAATATTACAATTCACATTACAACTTAAATCCTAAGCTAAAACTTCACAATATATTCTTCAATTTGCCGCAAGTCTTCACATTCTCGCTCTTCACCCCATATACTTCGACACTTTTTGTATTGCTTCGTATTTGCACGTCGAAGTCTTCTTTCTCGTTGCAACATCAAAATCCAATTATGCGACCAAGTCGCCAACATATGTGTTATCTTTTATTCCTAGGTCAGAGACATGACATTCTGTCACAGAAACTTAGAAAATAAATTGAGATAATTAAGCATTTTCATTAGTAAAGTTATCTACACTGTTAGTAAAATTTTGATAGATTGCTTAAGTTCAGGAAATATTATCACCAACATAGCTTGCAAAGAAAATATAGTTGTAATGGTTGAGGCATCCCCACCTAACCATGATAGAAATTATAACATTGTTAATTGAGTGGAGGGGAGACCTGGACGAGAATGGCCCAAAAAAAGAATGTCTCATTGAACTAGATAGACATTACTCATAATCCGATTAAAAGTTGGTTGGTTAGCATCATAAAAGTAAAAAAAAATATATATATATATGTGGTCCTTTCAAATCTTTTAAATTCTTATGATATAAATCTTTTAAAATCCAATAAGTAAAAAATCATGATTAAAAAGACTATAACAAAATCTTATAAATCATTACATTCTTAAATAGTCTTTTAAAATCCACTGGACTTATTTATACATAAATAATCTTTTAAAATCTCAATTGAATACACCACTTAACAAATCTTCAAAAATTTAAAAATTTATAAAGAATAACTCCAAAATTTACAAAAATCACTTAAAAATAATAATTGTTTACAACACAATTTAAGACAATGACAAGAAAATTATTCGTAACTTCATTTTTCCTCTTTTGTTATCGTCATCAGCTTAGTTTCACAAAATACACATGAAATTTACAGTCTCAAATGGTTCGTTATCACGCAGCAATTTCCTCACAAGCATTTAATCAAGCACTTTACATGCATTACAACAATCTCTATCTTTTGAATTTATCGAAAATTCAACAAAAAAAAGTGTGAAAAGAAAAAGAAAAAGAAAATTACAGTGAAGCAAAATCGGGAGAGAATAACTAATGTGGGATGACATGCATACATGATGCTTTGTTCACGAAGAGATCATATGCCTGTTCATCTTCTCTTCTCTAGCAGCCAAAAAAATCTCACGTCAAAAGTCTGATGGGTTAGGGTGAGATTTTTTGTATAGGGTTTAATATTTATACCTCTTACTAAAAAATCTCATACAATTACACATTAAAAAAATTCCTTCAAAATCATAAATTTTATATTATTTGTTTAAAATCCTGATTGAATACTTTTAGATTTAGACACTCTCTTTCAAAAATCATAATAGTTTTAATTGAATACCACAATACTTTTTGGATTATTTAAAAGTCTTAATTGAATACCACATGACTTATTTAACCCAAAATAGTATTTTAAAATCTCAATTCAACACAACCCACTAAAATGACTCAATGCTTGATTTTTTTTTTTTTTTTGTGGAAACGTTGGAAACCCCGCCTTCAAATCACCTTACCAGGGTTTAAACGGAACAGGTAAAACCCCCGACTAACCCAGACTCTTATAAGAAATCACTCATTGGACTCGAACTCAGAACCTGACAGTAAAATCTAAGCTCTTTACTACCAAGCCACACCCCTTGGGGACATTGAATGCTTGATTTGGTTGACCTAACAAATAAGAATTAGGATTTTGTGTTGAGTATTAAATCAATAGTTATTAATTAGACCTATATGAGGTCCGCATTAGATAAAACTGAAAATTAATTTAGTATTCAGTACAAATTCAACTCAACACTGAGTTCTGGTCCAAAAAAGATGCCCATATAGTTTTTAGTTACTCTTCTTAATTTATTTGATAAGGATTTAAAATATAACATAATTGCAATCATCCTTCCAATCATCTTTTTTTTTTTTTTGAAGATAATGAAATATTCTATTAATAAAACACTACAATGGTGGAAATATGCGGATATTTCGGTTCGATTATAAATTTATGAGATTCTAAGATTCGAATCTAGTTAGGACGAAGCATAACAACATAAAACCATATATCGCACATCTCCTAAAATTATTTGAATTAGGAGTCGTATTCACACCGAAAACTACAAAAAGATATGGATGATTTTACAGATTATCCTGAATGTCTCACCTCTGCTAGTGTTGGTGAATACGGAATCCGAAATAATTACAAAAAATACACAATACATAACATAAATTTTTACAATAGCCCATATACAATCTATTATAAGAAAAATAAATAAGTCTTAAAAGAAGTTTCAAAAACTAGTCTTCACTTCCAAAACTAGATCTATCATTTTTGCACAAATCTTCTATCGGCGGATGAAAATAAAATTTTATTCTTGCAAAACAGAAACAAAAACCCAACATAAGGTTGTAAATTTACCACCATAAAAGGGTTGAATCACAGATCCATGGAGATCTGGAAAATAAAAAAGATAAAAGGGAAAGTGATCGGGAAGAGGAAAGGCAAGAAAGAAAATGGAAAGAGGAAAAAAGGAAAAATAAAAGATCTCGAGGGAGGGAAAGGATATGGAAGAAGGAAGAGAAAGAGACCTAGAGAGAGTGAGGAGGAAGAGCTGCAGGGGGAAAAAAAAAAGAAATGAAAAGAGATCGGGATGGGAAATATTGAGAGAAATATCTATATAAACATATTATTCTATATTTGTAATGATATATACATATAAAAATGCACACCACTTTACAGAAAGATAAAAAAAAATTAACTATAAGACAAAAAAATATATCATTACATGGTGAAAAAATTATTTTTATCTTTTTTAATTATGTGCAAAATGGTGTGTATTATTATGTGAATTATCATTTATCATTTTGTATCGATTAAAAGCTACAGCGCAGCACCACGTATCTTGGAGTTTTTACCCCACCTTGAAAAATAGTATTGGAATTTTCAGAGGTGAAGCTACAGATTAAAATATAAGGGTTAAATTATAATAATAATAATAATTTTGAAAGGCTAAATCATAAAAATATTAAAATTAAAGGCTTAAAATTGCTAAAATTCAGATTCTTCAGGGTCAAGACTCAGGACCCCTTTGGTCTTTATGTCATTCAAATAATTTGCTCAATATTTATTAATAAAGTACACTCAACAAAAATAAAAGGAAGATGTATCATATATCCCTTCACGTAAATCCAATCTATTTAGAATAAGTTCCTTGATGATAATTGTTTAGTAGATTCCTTATTATAAAAATTGAATTAACTATTTAGAATAAGGACATTAATTTTCAAAGTTCACAAGAAAGATGACATCGTATTCTCTTGTGATATAATTCGGTATATACCTTATACCTATGATGGATGATATAATATTATTTTGTTGGGATTAGAATTAAAAAAAGAGAATCAGATTATGTGTCTGTTTGGTAGGTAAGAAAGTTTTTTATAATATAAAAAATTCTTTTCAAAATTTTTGGTTGTATTTTAAATAGAGTTTTCGAGGATTACAACTCTATTTTACATCTATTAATAAAAGCTTAAAATTTGAGTTCTAGGGAGTAGAGATTGAAAATCTTTTTTAAATAGTTAAATTATTTATAGTAACCTTATTTAATTTAACAATCTTATTTTATTTCGTTCATAACAAAACTTTTAAAAACTTATCTAATAAAATAATTTTATAATTTTTAATAAAAGTTATTGCTCACAACCAAACATTTAAAACCGAGTTTTATTTTTAAAAATTATGAAAAACTATACCAAACGGATGACAATTAGAAAGTATACATGGTTATATTTAGTAAAAGAGATAATTATGATGAATATTGGAGTGTTTTTTTGTTTTAATTTATTAATAAATCATAATTACAAATTTATCCGATTTCTACTGAAAAATAACTCAACCAAATAACAAAAATATTTACTTTTAATGTGAATTTAGTCAACATATATATGAGTTGTTACGGTAGAATATCTCTATTGAACTATAAACTATTAAATAGGTTTCATCTGTCCAGAAATATTTAGGAGTGCCACATTTCTTTTAATGGAGATGATATTTTATGTAGAATTTAAGAAAGTCAAGCAAATAATATTTGTATATAATGGCTAATCGAAAAAAAATTATGGGTAATCTTACTTGAGAAACCTTGATAGTTTTGAGGAAATCACAAGGTGGTATATTTTATGAAACATTATTGGCTTCAATTATTGCATTGTATTAATTAGGCTTGATTTGATACTTAAACTTGAACTCCATGGGCCTTTTAAGGGAGCAAATTTCTTCTAAATTAGGAATGATTTATGAAAGACATGATTACTCATTAGTTATTAATGCTGATTTCTGAGCTTAAGCCCATTTAATGGGCAAACTAGGTAAAGGATTATGATTTTTTGGATTTTAAGGATTATTACTCATTATCTTGTGAAGTGATAAACTGTATTTTGATCAAAATAAAATTTAAAGTCTTTGATTAATGATGAAAAAAATAATGATCATTAATTACGTTTTCTTTTTAAAAATGAGTTTTGCTCCCGTTATGATTTTTAGCTTACACACTATCAAAATATTAAGAAATATAAGGCAAAATTATATATTACTATTTATGATCAATCATTTATTCACCGTATTTTTTTGATCGCATACAAATAAAGCTGTCAGAGAATTATTCTTAGGGCTATTATGCCTCAATCACGGTTCATTGATGCTACATAATTAAGTCTGCACTATTTTAGTGTGTTTAGCAAGTATTTTCCATATAAGTTTGATTATAATATATTGACGGGTGATTACCGCTCCTAGAATAATCCTCCTCTAACCGTGAATTTGTTTGGTTATGGGGGGCCAAAAGTAAATTTAGCAGAAAATGAAAACAAACACAAAACCGACAGATGATTTACGTGGTTCGGCGGAATGGATCCAGCCTACGTCTACGGGAACAAAGTGGTATACTGCTTTTATAACTGAACCGAGCTCGGCCGACCTCTTCTCAAGGGTGGTCAAGTAATACCGAGCTGTTCGTGTAGTGTTTTATTACAAGTAATGCTTGAGTGAAATTTCGCTAATCCTTACAAATGTGTTTACCCTCTCCTTATATACTAAGAAAAAGTATTACTATTCTCATATCTTTATGACGTCAGCCACGTGGATTTCCTACTATCTGATAAGCCCTCTGCCGAAAGCAAACCTGCCACTACCGAAAGCAAACCTGCCATCTGACTCTTCATTAAATCCATCTGTTTTTGGATGCTGCCACACACAACAATTATGAAGACAGCCTATAAAGATTCCTTTAAGCGGTGGTTCATGTCAGGGGGAAATGCCCAAATGGTCCTGGTCATACGTCGGACTTCATGAGGACGGCAAACTATCGTGCCGAACTAATCCAACTACTTCCGCCCTGACCCATAATATCCGAGCTTATTATTCTGATCGGAGATAGGAGATAGGACATATCCGAGCTTCCGGACTACAATGGTCGGGGTCGGTTCTGATGTCTTCGGTCTCTGATATCTGCACCATGCTATGTCCTCAGGTCGGTCAAATCCAGATGATTAGGTCTGAATACTACGCCTGGTCAAAGAACGGTCTATACTTTCAGAATATTCATCCTCCCAAAAAAAGAAATTCTCCATCTGCCATTGCCGAGTTGTTCAAAGTACTTGGTCTCAAAAACCACCATCAACATCTATCCCCTAGTTCTTGGCTCCAACGAGTTTGCGAGTTGGTGTCGGGAACTACAATGGTGGGAATGATACTGGTTAGTTTTGCACTGCTTCTCTTTTTTATCCCTTGTAAACTTTTGCGGTCGTTCGGCCTCTCGTATGTGGCCATGAGGGAGATGATTTGATCCCAAGTCGAAGAGAAATCAAGACTCGGCGGGACGTAACCCAATCTGAGCTAGTAAGAATACTTGACCACAAGGGAATACTACCTGCTCGGGCCAACTAGGGGTGAACACAATTTCGGGTCAAACCGCGAACCGCACCGCACCGAATCGAACCGCGCGGTTTGAAAAAATATTAAAAATGATTTTGAACCGCACCGAATCGAACCGCAAATTTCGGGTCGGTGTGCGGTTTTGACCCATGTCAAACCGCGAACCGCCCAAACCGCAAATTTTGACTCGAACCGCGACCCGAACCGCCTAAATCGCCGAGCCGTGTTCAAATTAAATATTATTTTATATATTTTCTTCTTCTTTAACTATGAAAATTAAGATATTTAATGATCATATAATAATATGTAATGAATAAATGAAAATTATGTAATTTTTTCTTCAATTATAATGTGAAAACACACAAAATTTTCTTAAAAAATTTATAATCCAAACCGCCGACCCGAACCGCCCAAACCGCTAAACCGCCAACCCGAACCGCCGCGGTTTTCCTTATCAAATTTGCGGTTTCGTTTTCTAATTTCCCAAACCGCCAACCCTCGCGATTTGAAGTAAAAAAACAAAAAAAAAACGTCCCGAATCGCACCGCGAACACCCCTAAGGCCAACCAAATCATGGCCACGAGAGAGATGCTTCGACCCAATGCTGAAGAGAAATCAAGACTCGGTGAGAAGTAATCTGACCCCGAGCTAGTGAAATACTTGGCTCCGAGGGAATGCTACCTTCCCGGACCAATCAGAACAATGGCCATGAGGGAGATGCTTTGACCTCATGCCGAAGAGAAATCCAGACTCGGTGGGACGTAACCCGACCCCGAGCTAGTGGAACGAATGGCCTCGTCGAAACGAATGCAGCCCCGAGCCAGTGAGACAAATGGCCTCGGTGGAACGAATGCAGCCCCGAGCCAGTGGAACAAATGACCTCGGCAGAACGAATGCAACCCCGAGCCAGTGGAATAAATGGTCTCGACGGAACGAATGCAGGCCCGAGCCAGTGGAATAAATGGCCTCGGCAGAACGAATGCAGCCCCGAGCCAGTGGAATAAATGGCTTCGGCAGAATGTATGCAACCCCGAGCCAGTGGAACAAATGAGACTTAACCGCGAGAGAAAATTTTCAACCTCCGATGCTCCGTGAATCCTGGTAAAGGCGTCCCCGCCCAGGTCATTCACAAAAACAAAAACAGGACTCAAAACAATGTTAGTACTGTGGAGGTAACTTAACACATACTCCGCAAAGACTCAAAAATTAACAAAGTTAGCGCCAGAGACAGCGTTTTGCCTAGGGCTACTCAAAACAACAATTCTGAACCTTACAATTCAGTGTCCCGGCTAACCGGGCTATGGATCGGTGAGCTGCAAAAGCCATGAATCGGGGTCCATGCTAGGCGGGTCTCGAGTCTGCAAACGTTATGGGGGAAGAAACATCCCCATGCTATGCTTCTCTTGATCCGAGGCGGTTAGGCAGACTATCCACGAGGGAAGAAACCTCCCCGTGTTCGCCATCCCTTAAGGTTGTAAAAGTCACGGAGGCCCTAGGGCCCTCCCCGCGCTGTGCACTTGGTGGTTCTCAACGGGACTCACCAGCCAACTCGCAGGGGCAGAAACCTCCATGGGTCCGGTTTACCCGAGGTCACAAAGGTCATGGAGGCCATTCGGCCATCCCCATGTCGTGTGCCTGATGGTTCTCAACGAGATCGGCCAGACAACTTACAGAGGCATAAACCTCCATGGGTTCGGCTTACCCGAGTTATTCCTCAAAAATGCGAGTCATTGGATAGTAACGCTCCGGCCTCGGAGGTTTGATAATGACAACCGGGATTGGCGTGCCGCGGACTCGGTGTCCTTCCCAAATACCGAACACTCATTCGCCCCGAGCACATCCCATGAATATTGAACATGGCTTTCGCATTCAATTAACAACAAGTAGAGTGAACAAGTTTTTAATATAAAAGAGAAAATCTTATTCATATTCATGAGACCTATTGTCCTTCTTACAACTCTTTGCAGGTCATTTCAAGAGAGGCTTTACAATAAGTTTACGGCTTTCATATGTTGTCGTCTAGTAATACTCTATTGGTCTGCACTTTTCTCATGATATTTCTGATCAACTCTTGTCTGATAGTCTGATTGTACTCTTTCGGTCTGAACTTGATTCCGAAATTTCTGACCAAGTTAACAGGTTCTCTTTGCGTCGAACGTTCTGAATGCATCTATGTACAATGCATGTCTCTATCGGCAACTTGCACCCTGATTTCCGAGTGGCCCACCGTCAGCTTCTTTTCCCTCCATATCATCCCAGGTGGCCACCCCATAATTGGCCAGCGATACTCATGGATACCGATCTAGTGCCCCGGAAACGCACATTCGCCTGCCGCTCCATGAGGGCTATCTTGGCCGTGAACCCGAGGACTCAGCAGGTCGAACAAACGCCGCACATTCTCTAGGAGGAACTTGTTCGTTTATGAGTGGCGGCGTGCAAGTGTCACCCACTTTTGACGTTACATTTTATTCTGCGGCTCAGTCATAATTATACATGGCAGAAAAGCCCGGGCTTAAATAATTAAAAAAAAAAAACACTTGTGATTGTTTGATTCAATGCATTATAATACTTCTATTGTTTTAATTTTCTTGGAATATAATGCTTCTATTATTTGTGAAACTTTTGATGTATTTATTTGTGATTGTTTGAAACTTTTGGTATTTGGATTGTTAGCTAATTTTCTTGAAACTTTTTATGTATTATTTGTGATTGTTTGAAACTTTTGATATTTGGATTGTTAGCTAATTTTCTTGGAATAATGCTTCTAATTCTATTGTTTTATCTCTTTTTGATTTTTTTTTTTCAACCTTTGACTGCAAAGTAGTTGAAATTTGTAAAAATTTTGGTATTGAATTGGTTCATGATGGTATTATGCAAAACTATTTGGCATTAGAGTTGATGTTACAACTTACAACACTGCTTTGAGACTTGAGAGTTGAGAGGATCAAATGGGCTTACCCCACAATCATTGTTATTACGGCACTGTCATTGTTATTATCAAACCGAAAATATTACACTTCATTTTCAACTTGGTGATGATTAATTGACACAACAAACTGAAGAAAGAGGCAGCAATTGACAATAATGCCAAAATCAAATTTTTTTTTTAATAAATCGGGCTTGGCCCGGGCCCGGGCCAGTTTTTTTTCAACCGGGCTCGGGCCGGGCTTTTACAAGCCCGGCCCGAGCCTGGCCCGTTGCCATGCATAGTCATAATGGTGGCTATTGGTAACCTTTTTTACATTTCATTCTGCGGCTTAAGAAGGAGAGCTACTGCTGATTTTACTCTTTGAGCATTCCTTCTCCCGCCTTCATTCCCCTCGTCAACCTTCTTTATTTTAGATATCTCATCTCTTCTCTGGCTTGGGCTAGCCTCCAACTTTTCACTGTTAATCTTTTCAAGGCTTTCCAGCTTTTCCATCATGGATTTCATGAGAGCTTGGTTTGTCTCCATTTCCTTCCTCATATTTTCTTCCATTCTCTCCATCCACTCAGTCGTTGAACCCTCCGACGATCTGTGGTTCTCGTCTCCTGCCATTGTCCTACTACATCAACTGCTTTTTATTCACATCCACACAGACGACGCCAACTGTTGACAAGTGATTCTCTTTCCAGGGGCAGGTTTGGAATACCGCTCCTAGAATAATCCTCCCCCAACCGTGAATTTGTTTGGTTATGAGGGACCAAAGCAAATTTAGCAGAAAATGAAAACAAAAAACCGACAGATGATTTACGTGGTTCGGCGGAATGGATCCAGCCTACGTCCACGGGAACAGAGTGGTATACTACTTTTATAACCGAACCGAGCTCGGCCGACCTCTTCTCAAGGGTGGTCAAGTAATACTGAGCTGTTCGTGTAGTGTTTTCTTAGAAGTAATACTTGAGTGAAATTTCGCTAACCCTTACAAATGTGTTTACCCTCTCCTTATATACTAAGAAAAAGTAATAATATTCTCATATCTTTATGACGTCAGCCACGTGGGTTTCCTGCTATCTGATAAACCCTCTGCCGAAAGCAAACCTGCCACTGCCGAAAGCAAACCTGTCATCTGACTCTTCATTAAATCCCTATATTTTTGGATGCTGCCACACACAACAATTATGAAGACAGCCCGTATAGATTCCTTTACTCGGTAGTTCATGTCAGGGGGAAATGCATAAACGGTCATGTTCATACGTCAGAGTTCATGAGGACGGCAAACTATCGTGCCGAACTAATCCAACTACTTCAGCCTTGACCCATAATATCTGAGCTCATTATTCTGATCGGAGATAGAAGATATGACATATCCGAGCTTCCGGGCTACAATGGTCGGGGTCGGTTATGATGTATTCGGTCTCTGATATCTGCACCATGTTATGTCCTCAGGTCGGTCAAATCCAGATGACCATGTCTGAATACTACGTTTGGT
Source organism: Zanthoxylum bungeanum (assembly GCA_019454045.1). Lineage (NCBI taxonomy): Eukaryota > Viridiplantae > Streptophyta > Magnoliopsida > Sapindales > Rutaceae > Zanthoxylum > Zanthoxylum bungeanum. The sequence continues at coordinate 272,986 of SKCR01024900.1, read as the reverse complement.
CAAAGAACGGTCTATACTATCAGAATATTCATCCTCCCAAAAGAAGAAATTCACCTTCTGCCCTTGTCGAGCTGTTCAAAATACTTGGTCTCAAAAACCACTATCAACATAATATATTTGTGGTCATAAACAATTGTTTCAGGCTATGCTATGGGCTATCAATTAATCATGGCCACACCTATATATATATATTTAGGATCGTTGGAAACTCTGACACCAAACCATCAATTCCGGACTTAAGCGGAGTAGGTAAAATCTCTGGTTGTCCTAAACTCTTACAAGAAACGCACTCTTTGGATTTGAATTCATTACCTAAACGTGAGATTCGAAACCCTATATCACCAAATCATACCCCTTAAGGACGTGATCACACCTATATGCTACAATATCAACAGAAATAGTAAATTTTTGATTGTATATATCAACAGAATATAATACATACAATATCTATCATATTATGCACCCAACGCAATTTCTCACCTAAGGCTAATCTGAATATATATAAATCAAAAGCAAATTAATCAAACATTTCATGATCCATCAAAAGTTGATAGATAAATACTACTTCAGATCATTGGAATTGCTCCTTTTAATTTACTGCTCTTTTCTCGAGAAAGTAAAGCTTCAGTAACGCATGGGCCGTTGGATTCCATTTAATGACTCACTTGCTAAACCAGACAAATTTGAAGTTTTATTTTAAAAATGGATCAAAATCCAACATTTCAGATTGATATTGAAACGAACTCCGATACTGTTTTTACTAGAGACCCCGTGCCCGCATTGCTTCCTATTATTTTTTGTTATTTTATTATAGGAAATGCTAATGAGTGTCCTAAGGGCACTCATTAAGAATCTATTTTAGAAAAATTTTCATGAGAAATAAGAAAAAATAATTAATATTTTGATAATTTTTTGTATTTCAGTGATATGAAAACTTCTCAAAAATAAATTATTAATGAGTGTCATTAGGACACTCGTTAGCATGACCTTTTTATTATTATCAATTCCTTATTAAACTATTTTTGGGTTTCTAAGAAGTTTCTTGGGCATTTCAGCTGACCTTTGATAGGGTCTTCCTAGGATATTCATGTAGGAAATTCTTCTTAATATTTCATTAAGGGTAATTCTGTCTTTTGTTTGGATTGGGTGCTTGTGAGGGGTACAACCCTTTGGGGGGTTGCACCCCATCCCAAAGGGTGCCCTATTGGCACCCTTCCATGCCTTATATAAGAAGGCTTGATATCCAAAATAAGGGAGAGAAAAGATATCCGAATTTCTTTCTGAGACATTTGTTTTTTCCTTTGTTTTGAGAGAGTTTCACCATCTTCCTAGTTCATAAACTTGTGAAGGAGTGCTCCTTGTACAAGTAGCATCCAAGTTATCCTGGGAGAACGTTGGCAAGAAGAAACCGTAGAGCACTTGTGACGGGCCAATAAGTTCTTAAGGACAGAGATCATCTCGACTTGGACAATTCTGTAATCTCCATTTTCTGGTTTGTTTTAAAGGTTTTCTGGTTTTAGGGTTTCATGTATCTAGATCTACTTTTACTGTTTGATCTGTTTGTTTGCAAGTGATATTACTGTTTAATGACACATTCGTGACAACAATCTTAAGAACTTATTGCTCTAGTGTTATTAGATAGTAATTCGCATGTTAGGGTTTGTTTATTTTCTGTAAAATACGAACTGTGCATGAAAAACCCGTAGGGCGTTCGAACGCCCGACGCACGCGAAGGCATAAATTTGAATTTTCATAAGAACGTTCGAACGCGTCTTCAAACGCAACTCGAACGCAAGCCTTTTTCCTTAGAACGTTCGAACGCGTTCTCGAACGCTATACGAACGTGAACTCTCTGGAATCATTCCGTTCGAACGCGTTCTCGAACGCTACACGAACGTGAACTCTCTGGAATCACTTCGTTCGAACGCGTTATCAAACGCAACACGAACGCACACACACTGGACAGTCTCGTTCGAACGTAGATACGAACGTGACACTAACGAATTTGTCCTGGTAGTATCATATATTACAAACTTTAATTAATATTAACTTGGTTCATCATATACTGTAAACACATTAATCTTGGTAGTATAGACTTAAGTTATTATTAAGTTGTTCAATTATCACAAGCATTCACATAGTGATAAAGTTGAAACTAATTGTGTTTGCATAATTGGTTGAGAATTTAAAGTGTAATTTTACACAAGTAATTCCATCCAATCTTGATTGACATATATATCTACATTTATCGTATATCACTTTGAACAAGGTCATTCGTTGATCGTTGTGCAATTTGTCTTTCGTAGACTAATTGACCCTGTTGATTTTCCAGTTACATATGGCTAGCGGAAATCACGGTACCGGTCTCTCACGGAGAAAAACCGGAGAAATTTGGTGGGGCAAATTTCAAACAATGGCAGAGCAAGATGCTGTTCTACCTGACAACTCTCCAGTTGGCTAAATTCCTCAAAGATCCTCCGGGTCCTGTGGAGGGTGAATCTGAATTGGCCAAGGTAGAGCGAGAACAGACTTGGATGTCTGGAGACTTCTTATGCAAGAACTACCTTTTGGGTGGTCTTGACAATACCCTGTACAATGTGTACCAAGGCATGATTTCTCTGCGAAGGTTCTCTGGGAATCTCTCGAGAAGAAGTACAAAACGAAGATGCCGGACAAAAGAAATTTGTCGTGGGTAGGTTCCTGGACTACAAGATGGTAGATTCAAGGACGGTGATGTCTCAGTTGGGTGAACTGCAATTGATCATTCATGAAATACTGGATGAGGGAATGAAACTTTGTGAGATGTTTCAAGTTGCCGCCATAATTGAAAAGTTGCCTCCATCATGGAAGGACTTCAGGAGCTATCTGAAACACAAAAAGAAGCAGATGAGCCTTGAAGACCTCAGTGTTCGATTGAGAATCGAGGAGGACAACAGGATGTCCGAGAAGGCCAGCTACAAGACTTTGGAGTCTAAGGCCAACATCATTGAAGGTGCAAAGGGTAGCAAAAAGAGAAAGAACAGTGGAGCTGACTCTGGGAACAAGAAGTTCAAGGGAAAATGCTACAACTGTGGAAAGAGCGGTCATATGTCAAAGGACTGCAGGAACAAGAAGTCTCAGGACAAGGGCAAGAAAAAGAAATATGAGGCCCATGTTACTCTGAAGGCGAGCAGCTGACTGATGATATCTCAGAGATGGAACTATCAGCAGTGGTAACCGAAGCCAACATAGTTGGGAATCCGAGAGAATGGTGGGTAGACACTGGGGCTACTCGTCATATCTGTGCAGACAGTAAGATGTTTTCCATGTACCAGAAGGTCGATGCGGCGATCATCTGACAATGGGAAACTCGTCTACCTCTCAGGTGGTTGGACAAGGCACAGTGGTTCTGAAGATGACATCCGGAAAGGAGCTAACATTGAAGAATGTACTGCACGTTCCAGATATTCGAAGAACTTAGTCTCGGGCTCTCTTCTTAGTAAGGCTGGTTTTAAGCTTGTATTTGTTTCTGACAAGTTTGTATTGACTAAGAATGATATGTATGTAGGAAAAGATACCTAACTGAGGCCTTTTCAAGCTAAATGTAATGACTGTTAACCGTGCTATTAATAAAGCTAGTTCGTCCGCTTATATTATTGTGTCACAAAATGTATGGCATGGGAGGTTAGGACATGTTAATTATGATACCATGCGTAAATTAATTAACATGGACCTCATACCTAAATTTGCAATTGATAGCCAACATAAGTGTGAAGCATGTGTTGAAGCAAAAATGCATCGCGCATCATTTCATTCTATAGAACGCAGTTCTGAACCGCTAGAACTTGTACATACCGATGTATGTGACATGAATATTGTGCAAACAAGAGGCGGTAAAAAGTACTTTGTCACTTTTATCGATGACAGCACAAGATTCTGTTATGTGTACTTGCTGAGAAGCAAAGCTGAAGCAATTGAGAGCTTCGTACACTATAAGAACGAAGTTGAAAACCAACTTGGCAAGAAAATCAAAAGAATCAGGAGTGATAGAGGCGGTGAATACGTTTCACCATTCGGTGAATATTGTTCTGTGCACGGAATTATTCACGAAACCACTGCTCCTTATTCTCCTCAACAGAACGGAATTGCGGAGCGCAAAAACCGAACGTTGAAGGAAATGATGAATGCCATGTTGACAAGTTCGGGTCTACCCCAGAACTTGTGGGGGGAAGCCTTGCTTTCCGCGAACTACGTTCTGAACAAGCTTCCTCACAGAAGACTAGACAAGACACCATATGAATTGTGGAAAGGTTTCGTACCTTCCTACAAATACCTCAAAGTGTGGGGGTGTCTTGCCAAAGTAATGGTTCCTAAACCTAAGAAGGTTAGAATAGGACCCAAAACTGTTGACTGTGTATTCATTGGATATGCTCACAACAGTAGTGCGTATCGATTCTTGGTACACAAGTCGGAGATTCCTGACATCAATCCAAATATGATAATTGAGTCAAGGAATGCGATATTTTTTGAAGAGACGTTTCCTTGTAAGGAAAGACAAATAACTGGGTCTCTCAAAAGAACAACTGACACTGTCAATGATAGTGATCAGGTTGACCTGGAATCAGATCAACGTGTAAATGCTGAGACAATCAAGCCTAGACGTAGCAAAATAGCTAGAACGTCTAAGTCGTTTGGTCCCGATTTTCTGACATACTTGTTAGAAAATGAGCCTCAAAGCTATAAAGAAGCTATGGCTTCTCCGGAGGCACCTATTTGGAAAGAGGCTATTAACAGTGAGATTGATTCAATCCTACAGAACCATACTTGGGAGTTGGTTGATCTTCCGCCAGGTTGTAAGCCGCTGGGCTACAAATGGATATTCAAAAGAAGATGAAAACGGATGGATCAATAGATAAGTATAAGGCAAGACTTGTCATAAAAGGTTATAGACAAAAGGAAGGCCTTGATTACTTTGACACCTATTCACCAGTGACTCGCATCACATCGATAAGAATGCTCATAGCCATAGCAGCTATATTTGGTCTTGAAATACATCAAATGGATGTAAAGACGGCATTCTTGAATGGTGAATTGGATGAAGAGATTTACATGGAACAACCAGAAGGGTTTAGTGTTCCTGGACAAGAACAGAAGGTGTGCAAACTTGTAAAATCCTTGTACGGATTAAAACAAGCACCGAAACAATGGCATGAGAAATTTGACAAAGAAATGTTGTCAAATGGGTTCAAAACCAATGAGTGTGATAAGTGTGTGTACACCAAATCAACTCAAAAAGGATATGTCATTGTGTGTCTCTATGTAGACGATATGCTGATAATTGGTAGTAATCATGAAATGATTCAGTTTACCAAAAACGTGTTATCCAGCAGATTTGATATGAAAGATATGGGGATAGCTGATGTGATCCTAGGAATAAAGATTTCTAGGACATCAGACGGATATATATTATCACAGACTCATTATATTGAGAAGATACTCGATAAATATATCAAAGGGGATCTAAATGTGGCTAGAACCCCTGTAGACCTAACTCTTCATTTATCAAAGAATACTGGTTCAAGCATATCGCAACTAGAGTATTCGAGAATCATCGGAAGTCTGATGTATCTCACGAATTGCACACGACCTGATATCGCTCAAGCTGTGAATCGGCTTAGCAGATATACGAGTAATCCAGGACACAACCACTGGAAAGCCATAGTAAGAGTTTTGAGGTATCTGAGAGAAACTTCAAAATATGGGCTACATTACGAGAGATATCCTGCTGTACTAGAGGGTTACAGCGATGCTAACTGGATATCTGATACGGTGGATTCCAAATCCACGAGTGGATTTGTTTTCACACTTGGTAATGCAGCCGTGTCATGGAAATCCTCGAGGCAAACGTGTATTGCCCGGTCTACTATGGAATCAGAATTCATAGCGTTAGACAAAACAGCGGAAGAAGCAGAATGGCTTAGAAACTTCCTGGAGGATATTCCTAGTTGGCCCAAACCGGTGCCAGCAATAAGCATACATTGTGACAGCCAATCGGCTATTGGGAGAGCCCAAAATACAATGTATAATGGTAAGTCTCGACACATACGTCGGAGACATAATACCATACGTCAACTGCTCTCAAGTGGCATAATAACGATCGATTATGTCAGGTCGAAGGAAAACCTAGCGGATCCACTAACTAAAGGTTTACCTCGAGAGCAAGTTGAGAAGTCATCGAGGGGAATGGGCTTGAAGCCTATAATCTAAGAATTGTCACTGTGGAAACCCAACCTAGTTGACTGGAGATCCCAAGATCTAGGTTCAAAAGGGACAACAGAAACTTTGTGCAATTCAAAACAAGCACTGAAGAGTTTCGTACTCTTTCCCATTCCGATAATGACGCTGAGTGCTGTCTGTCATTGGTTAGGATAAGCTAAGGCTTTTAATGATCACTATATTAGGAGATGAGTCCTAATGGGGGTAAAGACAGATTACCTCTTCATAGTAGATCACCTATTTCAAGTAAGAAGTGAGGCCGCTTCCATGGGAACCTTTAAAGGCGGGTTACCCTAAAGTGCTTGATGAATCCAGGACCGTTGTTCAGGGCCAAAATGAACACAACCGTAGAACGGGAAAAGGTCGAATTAAAGCTGTGTGTTGGCAATTGTCTTGGTTTACACCAACGGCAGAACAGTTCAAGACTATGGGTCACTGGTTTGCCAAGTAAATCCGATTGTCACTCACTAGGAAAGGTTCAAGGCGAAAGCTACCTATTTCGATGCAGCTTTAGTTCATGGTAACTCTCTCAAGTGTCTCCATGAATATTTGAAGAATTGTGGGGGATTGTAGGAAATTCTTCTTAATATTTCATTAAGGGTAATTCTGTCTTTTGTTTGGATTGGGTGCTTGTGAGGGGTACAACCTTTGGGGGGTTGCACCCCATCCCAAAGGGTGCCCTATTGGCACCCTTCCATGCCTTATATAAGAAGGCTTGATATCCAAAATAAGGGAGAGAAAAGATATCCGAATTTCTTTCTGAGACATTTGTTTTTTTCCTTTGTTTTGAGAGAGTTTCACCATCTTCCTAGTTCATAAACTTGTGAAGGAGTGCTCCTTGTACAAGTAGCATCCAAGTATCCTGGGAGAACGTTGGCAAAAGAAACCGTAGAGCACTTGTGACGGGCCAATAAGTTCTTAAGGACATAGATCATCTCGACTTGGACAATTCTGTAATCTCCATTTTCTGGTTTGTTTTAAAGGTTTTCTGGTTTTAGGGTTTCATGTATCTAGATCTACTTTTACTGTTTGATCTGTTTGTTTGCAAGTGATATTACTGTTTAATGACACATTCGTGACAACAATTCAAGGTCAAGGATTTGTGTGTTCCATATTCAAAGATCTATAGATTATCATTTTTTACATGTGTTATTCCTAGTAGCTACCGTTAATTAAAAATTTCGAATAAAATATAATAATATTAAAAGATACTTATAGTTTTTACTATTCTTATATAACATGATAGAATGTTTTTTATTAAAATATCAACTGTAGTTATTCCCCCAAAAGCGGAAATAACATCGGTTACTAGTTATTTTTTCTAACACAGATTCTCTCAATCACTAACCTACCAAATTCGGTTAATGTGATAATGTGAGATTCTATTGTCAGGATTTGGCTAGACCCGACTACGGTTCCGATTCGAAACTGAAATCGAACCGCAATCAAACTGGATGGTACGGTTTCATCCGATTCCGGTTTTGGAACCGGAACCGAAACTCATTTCAGTTCGGTTACAGTTCCACATAATTTGGAACAGTAACCTTAAGATTCAGTCCGGTTTCGATTCGAAATCGGAATCAAACTAAATTTTTTTTTTACCCTAAAAGATAATCAACCTAACCGGAACCAAATCGATTTTTTCTATTCGATACTGGTTCTATGATTCCAAAAAACTCCCTTGAATGCTGCAGGTTCAGTAATTTAATTATGAGATATTTATAGTAAAGTCTTAAAAGTTTCTAGTTACTCCAAAACGACAATCCCTTGGACTTGAAAAAAAAAAAAGCAGAAAAGAAAAAGAAAAAGGAGGCAGGCAAAAATACTAAGGAAGCTTCATTCATATATGTATTTTTTCATTCTTATATAAGCCAGTGGGGATTGACGATCACATTAACTTTATCAATTATTAGAACTCATGTGTCTGCCACCTAAATAGAAAAAGGAAAAGGACCATCAAATTTGGTCGCATCGCATGTTGATACTAGGCATGAGTAAGATTATCGGTTTAAATATTAAAAAACCGAGTTTATCATATTTGACTCGCGGTGATGAATCAAAAAGATTATTGTAAGGAATTTAGGACACCATTATCTCCACATTGATATGAAATTGTCCACTTTGGACCTAAGCCCATCATGAATTTGCTATTGGGCTATACTCAAATATTGGACATACCAATGAAGATACATGTCCATCCTTATATGCCTATGATCTTCCCAATTTCTAACAAATGTGGGACTTTGTTTGCACACCCAACAATCATCCCCTCAAACAAAGGACCACCGAGCCTCCCCTCAAACGATCATCCATCCGTCCACTCCAGCCTAGGCCAACTCCTCTTCACCGTGTTGGGATTAGGAAACGTCCATGAAGACTGAAGCGCACCGCCTATCTAACCAAGTACTTTCACGGATCACGATTGAGGTTCACCACCTTTTGTTATGTATTCCGAGGATTCATTCACATGGCTAACTTTGGGGCATGGCTCTGATACCACTTGTAATGAACCTATGACACCACTATCTCCACATTGATATGAAATTGTCCACTTTAGGCCTAAGCTCTCATGGATTTGCTATTGGGTTATAGCCAAAAGACTTCATACCAATGAAGATACATGTCCATCGTCCAATGATCTTCCTCATTTCTAACCAATGTGGGACTTTGAGACTTTGTTTGCACACCCAACAATTATTTATAAATTCACTCATATAATTTAAATATCTTGATAGTTACTCTCGATAATTTTATATCAAATATGTTCATATTTTTGACCAATTAACCTAACCCGGGGCCAGCCACCGTTTTTCTTTTTATGATTTAGAGTTAGGAATTTATCTTGAAATTTATCCGGATTTAAAATATTATCCGATTCGATCCGTGAAATCAAATATCGTTATATGATTCATTCTATATTCATATGTCAAAAGTGTGCTGCAACAAACTATCCAAACAATGTCCAACAGATTCTTAATTGAAATATGATAAGACTATATGTGTTGACAATATTAATTGTTGGATATGGGTAAAGGTGATTTGGTTTCAAACCGGAATCGTTAATCTAATTGGAACCGGACCGAACGGTTCTGGTTCAATTAATTTTTTTTTAAAAATATAAATTAATTTTTAATTTTTAATTGGATATTATTACCAAATAAATATAATAAAAAATTTATTAATTTGAATTTTATTATATTATATTAAAAATAAATATAAGAACTTGAACTTAAAAAAAATATTTATTTGAACTTAAATTTTATCACACTAATATTGAAACTGAACGGTTCCAATGATTTCGGTTGGAACCGTCCGGTTTCAACGATTCGGTTAGGATGAGAACTCTAACTGAACCGTATAAAATCAGAATCGGAATTAAAAATGGATCCGGTTCAGTTTCAGTTCCGAATCGGAATGATCGCCATGAGACACTTACATATATAGTCACGTGAATCAATGTCAATATAATTGAGTGGTGTCCAAAACACAAACATACGATAAACTCAAAGTTAAGTTACCGATATATGTAGAATTGTTATATGTGTCTATTAGCTAGGGATGTTTCCATTAAATTACTGCATAATATCCCATTAAAAAATTAATTGTCGTCTAATACAAGCAGCACTTCATGTTAATATAGAAGACATGAAGCCTCTCAAATTCATATTAAAAAGATTGATAATGGATAACGACAATTATATTGAAAATTGTGTTTGTCTTGTTAAAAAAAAAAATACAAAATACATAGATAAAAAATATTATTTTTAATATAATTTTTTAATCTTTGATCAGACATTCATATTTTATAAAGTGAGAGACAAATATTTTAATTTATTAACAAGAAAAAAATCATTTTCAATGTGATTTTTTTTTTATTCTTTAACCTGCATTCTCGTTTTAAAAAAGTAGAACTCTTTCTTTTGAAAATGGTTATATGTATTTAAGATATATGTTTTCAAGTGGCGTTGTTTGGTGGTGTAGGGTTCATGATCTCACATTGGGGTTATGAGTTTCAATATAGAGAATGTGTTTCTTATAAGAGTCTAGAACAACCAGAGATTTTACATATTCCGTTTAAACACAGAAATGATGATTTGCCGGCAGAATTTCTAATAATTCCAAAAAAAATAAAATCTGAGATATATATTCGATATTGAGTATCCACAGCAATGTGACAACAAATAATTCAACACTAGAGTATAGTGTGGCCATCCATCTAGAGGTTTATTTATTTTATTTTTAAATTCATCTATCTAGAGATTAGAGAATTTTTTTTTTTGTTAATTATATCAATATTTAATTTAAAAAAAAACTCAGATAATTAATTATAATTCGTACTAATCAAATAGCTGAATATTATATTATACTCTAATTTTGAATGTGCTGTATAATAATAATATAAAAATATAATAATAATGAAAAATGAAAGCAAAATGTGGGTCCACATGGCCACTTATGAAGACTCCTTATCCTAGTGCTCAGTGTCAGTGACATCAAACGAGGCAAACACATTATCATTGCAGCTTGAAAGCTGACTAATGATATGCTTCGCCTGTCCCAGCAATTAATTTTTTAATTTTGGAAATTTTTTTTGATATATTATTTTTTTTTGATATATTATTAAGAGAGGCAAAATGTATGGCCTAAGGCCATTTATAGGACTATAGGAGGAGATGCACATTTAGTGGCGGTCCTACTAATGAGTCCAATCACTCATAAAAAAGAAGAAGTTAAATTAGTGAAAATAAATAAATAAATCTTTTTTGTTTTGCGATATCAGCTTTTGAAGTTAACGTTGATATTGTCTATAGTTACGGATATACCCGATCGGCGCGGAACCGAACCATCCGGTTCCAGTTTCACACTAAAGTGGAATCAGAATCGGAATTGAACCGTTCAGTTCTGGTTCCGGTTTCATTCGGTTTTTTTTTATTTGCTTTATTGAAAATAAAAAATTGAGATTGATAAATCAATATAATTTAAAATTATGAATTTATATAATACACTTACATTACATAATTACATTAAATTAAAAATAAAATTCTTATCTAAAAAAATAAAATAAATTATTATATAAATTCAAACTGGTTCCGGTTGGAACCGTTGGAATCGCTGGAACCGAACAGTTCCAGCGGTTCCAATCGGTTCGATTAGGGTAGAAACCCTAACCGAATTGGTTCGGTTCCGGTTCTGAACCGGAACCTTGGCCGGGTCTAGTTACGGAAAGTGTTGAACAATAATTTTTCAGAAATGAATATTGTGAAAGTAGATTTACATAATCAGATGAGTGATCAATTTTAAAATGATTGTTTTGTATGTTTTGTAAAAAAATAATTGTTTGTAAGTATTACCAATGACGTTGTAATAAAACGTTTTCAAAATATGAAAATTCGTAGGAAATAATTATAGAAAATAAATTTTTATTATTTGAAAATATCGTTAAAGATTACTTTTATTTTGTATAAATAATCTAAAAAAATTCAGAGATGCTGTCCTGAACCTCCATTTTATTTATGTACCCAATTAATTAAAATCATGGGTCTCGCATGTGGCAGAAGTGAATTATGAAGAGATGGGTATGTTATGGGAGTTCATCTGACAGAGAAGCGAAAAGTTAAAAGTTTTGGTTGGTAAAGAATCTGTATAATATTTACTTATAATTTTTACTTACAATTTTTATATCTCTCGTAATTACAATGATACTACAGTAATCACTGTAATTACAATGAAAAAGATGTAAAAATTGTAAATAAGAGTTTGTATATGTATAATATTTTTGAAGAATCTGACCACATATGGAAATTTGATTTGTTGGGTGTAAAATTTAATTTTGATAAAAAAATAATAAATATGTTTTTATTTTAATAAAGATAAATTAAAATTATTTAATTAAGAAGATAAAATAAATTTTAATAAAATTTGGATTGAACTGCAACATTATCAGAAAAGAGAATGAATTCAAAATAATGAAGAAGAAGATGATGGTGGTGGTATAAGAATGAAAAAGGACACTGGAAACAATACACTACACAAAATTTCAAGTATCTTTTTGTGGGACTTAAAAGTGACAACTCCCTTTTATTTTCTTTTCTGCCTCTCCTTGGATGTTTCTTTAATTCTCTCTCTCTCTCTCTCTCTCTCTCTCTACTCATTGATTTGTTGGAGAGTTGAAGAGCCCAAAATTCAACACATTGAGTGGTCACTGTATTATTTGCTTTTGTGTGCTTTTCTTAAGCTTTAGCTGCTACCTGACTGACTTCTCTGACTTCTGCTTTCCCATAATTGTATTGTACAAGTACATCTCTCTAATCTTATCTTCACTTTTTTTTTTTTTTTACTTCTTGTTACCATATCCCATTTGTGGTAAATACTAAGAGTTGTGTGTACCAACAACCCTTCTCTAGCTACTCTTGTCTTTTGATACTTATCTTTTTACTAAGGCAGCCAAAGACACTCCTCAAGCATAGCTGGCTAGTTTGCTATACCAAAGATTCAATGTAAGAAACCAATCTCCTAGGTTGTAGATTTGTTATATGCTTTATCATGCTTCTGTTTTACTTTATATTTGTTGATATTTCTGAAATGGGTTATTGTGAATTTGGGTTTTCTGAAACTTTGCCATAGTTCCATTGATGCTTGCTGCTTTTGTGTGTTTAGATGGTTACTTGTTTTGAACTTTAACTAGTTATGATACTACTAGATAGGAAGAGGCTTCTAGTAGTAGATCTCATGTGGTTTGAATTTGGTTGTTAATTACTCAAGTGAATTGAGGATTTTTGCTAATGATGCATATCTCTCATGGTTATATCCTCTGCTCAGCCTCTCCCTTTTCAGATATTCCCTTCTTTGAATTATTCTAGATCATGTTGGAGATCACTTTCTAGCAAGGAAAGCAATTAAAGAAAGAGACATGATGCACACCTATGGTAAATAATTTACTGTTTTCTTGTGTTTCTTTAATTTTGTATGATCTAAGGTAGAAAAAAATGACGTTAAAAGATCCATGTAGCGACCCCACCTAATGGGAAAAGGCTTTCTTTGGTTTGGTTTGTGTTTCTTTAATTTTGTTTGCTCAGAGGTAGTTTAGCATTTTCGCATTGTGGAGCTTAGTTGTAATTAAGTCAGTAGTTGGGTTTGTTTTGTAAATTTTGGATATCAATTTAGAAATTACTTTTTTGGGGGCCTTAGAAGAAATTTAGAGGTGTTGTGCAAATAGGAGTCGGCTTCTCTTAGAAGCTTTGATAGGAGTTGGTTTCTCTAAGAAGCTTTGGAAGCTGGTATAAAAGGGTATCTACAACTCCTTTTCAGGAGGTTTTTTGAGTTCTTCACATATTCAGAGAGCTTCAACTCCATTTTCTAGCTAGAACTTGAAGATCTGGAGGCCAGGGTCTTGAGGACTCGACCCAACGGCACCTATACCAATCCCTCTACTGCTGCCATAGGCGCAAGAGGCAAGCAAGAAACCGCTGTTCCTGCTCAGTGTCATATCCCAAATGGTTCCAGAACTCGGTATCTGTTCAAGTCATGTGTTAGTTCGCAGTCTATGAGTATGCATTTTGAAGTTTCTCGTATTTCAAGTGTTTGGATTGTTGCTATATTGCTGGATTCCCAAGATAGTCAGGGCTGCTGTCCAATTATACTATTCTTAATACTATAACTTTTCATCTCTATTTGCATCAACTCATGGAGAGGAAGAAGATTGAATAAACAATGCAACTCTAGTCAGTGTTATAGTTTACATATATTTTGTTTTAGTGTCATCTTGATGGTGTTTTATTATCAAATTCAGATGTGATTCTTGCATTTTTGCAGTTAGCATTTCAAGATTTATTTTATCTTTGCAACAAGGCTTTTGATGATTTACTACCTTTGATAGTTATGATGCATGAAATTTTTTTTTGCTAATGTCTTATCTATAATTTGTTTATTAAAAGACTATCTGTCAAGAAATTTTTTTCCCTTTCTTTTTCTCCAAAAGATTGTATGACAAATTATTATGTGGACTGAAGTATAATTGGTTTCCCTCATATTTTTAAACAATAATTTGTGCATCTCTTGTTTTCCTGCAGAATCAATTAAACTTCGATCTCAGCGTTGTAGATTGTGTGATTCTTTAAGTGACAACTTCTTTCATTAGTTTTCAGATTCTGAGCTCGGGATTAGAAGAAGTATACGATCAGTGGTAAAAAAACCTACTAGCTGCTTATTTCTTCATTATATGTGCCCATGCTGTTGTCTTGTTGGCTTGTTTTTCTCAGTTTTTGATTTCTTAGGACTGCAATAGTTAGTATGCGAACTTATCAGGATTGATAAATATAGCCTTACAAATATACACATTTTAGTTTGAAGTTTGAACTAGTCTTCAAAAAAATCTCAATTGTTATTTTATCAATGCTATCCGTATCATCAGTGTTAGATTTTAGTAGTACTAGAAGTAAAGACAGTTGAAATTTTAAAAAAATTGATCTGTTGTTGATTCTAGTGTTGCTGTTACTGTTATCAACTCTTTTTGTTAGCGAACATTGAATGCCATCAACCAAAATTGGTAACAATAGAACTACTGAAATTACCTACAAACAATACAACACACAACTCTATATACCCAAGAGGGGGGTGAATTGGGTTATGGCCTAATAATGTGGAAATAAAAATCTTTGCCGATTTTACGCTACAAAGCTTGTAGCTTTACCAATTAAGCTTAGGATAATTTTCTCAATTGCAATATATCACCTAAAAGCAAGTTTCTAAACAATAAGCATGTATGAAATAAAACTTGCAATAAGTAAAGAGTTTAGGGATAGAGAAAATAACACTGGTGATTTATAGTGTTTCGACCAACAAAGCCTATGTCCACTCCACCAAGCCGCGCTTGAAGATTTTCACTAAGTTGAGACCACAACTTACAACGAGTTTTCCGTGGCTCACCCGCAACCAAGAGTCTTACCCACTAGGTTCACTCGAAACCTCTTATAATGAGTTTTATACGTAGGCTCACTCACGAACCTTTACAATCACCATTTTAAGTATACTCACTCACAAAGGGATTTCACAACCACAAGTGTTTGATAAAAATATTTAAGAAATACACTTGGGCACTCACAGAGATAATGAAGATTCAAGATGTGAGTTGCTTACCCAAGTGTTCTAAGCTCACTACTAATAATATGAAGGTGTAGTGTGTGAACTTGATGGATGAGAGTGTATGATTATGAATGTTTAAGAAACTCTTTGTTTTTGCCTTAGAATAAATTGTATGAAGGTGTTAGATCTTTGCAAAAACGAATTTGGGGCTTATTTATAGTGAAAATGAAATCTACCCCAATAGCTCTGTCTGAGACCGGTATGCCGGTCTCCAGACACCGTTATGCCGGTCTGGCAAGAGCAACGGCTATATTACCGTTTGAATATATCCGTTACACCGGTATGTACACCGGTATGATGAACGGTATGGTCCTTGCCGGTTCCAGTAGCTATGCGACAGTTAAGCTCACCGGTATGTACACTGGTATAGTGTATGCCGGTTCCAACAAGCATGTAACACTTAAGCTCACCGGTATGGGTGACCGGTATGTTGCTTGCCGGTTCCAGAGAGCTTGCAAAACAGAGGTGGACCGGTATGGTAGACCAGTATGATTTATGCCGGTTCCAGAGAGCTTGCAAAACAGAGCAGGTCCACCGGTTTGCCAGTTTAGGGGACCGGTATGCCAGTCTCAGTGCCAAAATGCAGGATTTGAAGGTTTAAGACATTTTTGCACATGACCCTAATAGATCTATATGAATGTGCATGTGTCATATGAGCTTAGATATTTAAGTAAACAATTCACTTTACAAATAGAGACCTAAGCTAAGACTTGATAAGATTTTCTTCGTTTTACCGCTTGTCTTTACATTCATTGCTCTTCACCACCAATGTGTTTCGACATCTTTTTGTAATGTCTCGCTAATGCGCGTCGAAGACTTCTAGTGTTGCGTCGTCAAAATCCATCATGCGAATATGTCGCTAACAACTACCACTGCATCGAGTCTTTTTTCACTACAAAATGTACCAAACTACATCCATTTCAACCTTCTTTTACTATCTAAATCTGTTGGGATTGGCGCATGGTGCTACTGTATCTAATGATACGTAGGATTATATTATAATATTCCCTGTTGTTTTCATTTTCATGGTTTCATCTAAGCAAACTTCAAATGCCTATAACTGTTGATTTTTTTTATAAGCGCCTATAACTGTTGATACTTGCTTACTTTGTCGTAAAAGATGTTACCTAGTTGTTCTTGGAGGAAGCTCTGATAACAATGAGCTCAGTTAAGGTTTCATATTTGTTTGGTTCTATATAGTCGGTGACTCGACCATTTTGATAAATAGAATATAGCTATTTGTCATCCAAGAACTATTCCAATACAAGCTAAAAAACAATATGTTATGGTTTGGGTCATACCAATTAGGATAACGATCTTCCACGATCTTTAGGACTCTTGAAATCAATTTGGTCTCCCTTTATAGTCCATTTATTATTGCCATTTTGCCAAGGTTCGTAATGTTATGCCTCCAAGTTCTCTTATGTTTGCATGGAATTCTAAAAACTTTGTTTCTGCATTAGGGTATGATCAATGTTCTTTTTATTATCTTTAACTAACACGTCTTTATAAGTAGTAATCTCTTATGTGTCCTTATTACGAACTCGAACTATCCTTAAAGATTCTGCATGTTGAACTACTTTTTCCTTGGAGGAGAGTGGATTTTTGGTTAAAGTGTATTGTTGTACTTTTGACTTGTGCAACGAGTTGTGTGCAGATCCAATTTATTTTTCTTATCAAGTTAATTTACCTGCTTGGCATACCAATACAGGGACCTTCAAGTGTCTAAGTTGCGAGTTTTTAAGCCATATGAATGTTTAGGTGTTTGTTTTATGTTACTAAAAAAATTGCATTTCATCTCTCTATGACTCTATACTTCCACTTTTACATGACATTTAATCCATTTAGGAATACATGCAGGCACAGAGCAAATTGGTTTCAGCAATTTGTATGATTGTTTCTGAGATTGCTAGAAAGAAACAAACTATTAAAGTTACTGATTCCCTCAAGTATGCTACCGTCAAACTCCAAATTGGAACCGGAGATCGATTCAGAAGCAAGCAGCAACATAGCTTCCAACATATCCGCAAAAGAAGCATCCCCAGGTTCCTCCAAGGACACCAATTCTTCCTGTCACACAAATGTCATAAAGCCAAATCTGGATCAAGGTCATGTCTCCCTCGACTTAACCCTCCACTTTCAGTCCAATGACATTGATAAGTCAAAGGGCGCATGTGAGACTGGTGGTGAAGCAGCTGCATCCCAGGCTCCAGCATCAACAATCCCTAGGGTTTTCTCTTGCAATTACTGTCGGCGCAAGTTCTATAGTTCGCAGGCGCTGGGCGGCCACCAAAATGCTCATAAGAGGGAAAGGACAATAGCAAAGCGTGCAATGCGGATGGGAATATTCTCTGATAGGTACACTAGCTTGGCATCTCTGCCGCTTCATGGTTCTGCATTTCAGTCCCTTGGGATCAAAGCACACGCAGCAATGCACCAAAGTGTCGTACCACTACCACCACAAAGGCCTCTGGATATGAGAGGGGGAGCACGATTCGAGCAAGGCTACTTCGCAATGCCAATGTTCGGGGACGATGATGATGTCGACTTGTTCTGGCCTGGAAGTTTCAGGCAGGTGAGCGAGGGAGTTGGGGGAAACCGGACATTGGATTTTGCTCAAAATTCAAATGTGAATTTCGTAGCAATGCCGCCACCTCCGCCACCACCACCAAGGAAAGATTCATCTGCACCAGATCTTACTTTGAAACTCTGATATTTTTTTTGGGATTATTAGATTTATTTTCATAAAGACATAATGGTTACAGTATTCACTCTGTACAGTGAGATGTGCACTGGCAAGCTCTTTAAATTTTTTACTATTAAGTTTATAATCAATATCCAGTTACATACTAGCTAATAGTAGAAATTAATTATTTTATGTAATTTGGGGAAGATATCTATTTTCTACTTGGGCTCCAACTTTACAATGAAACTGATTCCGCCGTCCACTTCTTACTGCCGGAATATACCATTTACGACATGGCCTCTTCAAGTGGACTGCGTCGATTCATTGTTTAATGATCTTTTCAAGAGTGACCTCATGTTAGGATTGACAATTTTTCCTAATGACATAATTTTTTTTTTATCATAATTTGATAAGGGGATAGGACTAGATAAAAAAATATTCCAAAATTTTTAACGGAATGGTACATAAAACGGTATAGAATTTTAGCGAGATGAGATGGAATTTAACGGACAACCGGACAGGATGAGATGTGATAATTTTTTTATCCATAAAAAATAACGAGATGAAATCAAGATCATTTTTTATCCAGGTTATATAAAAAAGAACAAGATCCAGATTGACAAATTCTATACTCATGGGTGGCTGGAAAGTTGAAGATGAGTTCCAGTTTGTCCAGTTATCAAACATTGTACGAATTACAGAAGCCGAAGCAAGAATGTTCCAGAACAAGGCAGATGAAGCAGAGAGAGAGAGAGAGGCAGAGGAATTCAAACGGATGATTCGTGCCAGGACTGCGAAGTTGGAAGAACAGTATAAAGAAATGCAGAGGAATAATTATTAAACTTGAAGAACTAACTAAAGGTTTTGGAAGATGTAGATAACAATTATTACAATTATTACACGGTAATTGGGAAATCCGAATATGACAAAATTACAATTATAATTATTATCCTCAAACAGACCCTAACGGCGGACCCTGAGAGTAGACCCTGACGGTAGAGGCTGAGAGCGGAGGCTGAGGGCAGAGGCAGAGGCTGAAGGGCAGAGGCAGACCCTGAGAGCGGAGGCAGAGGCTGAAGGGCAGAGGCTGACAGCAGAGGCTGATGGCAAAGGCTGACAGTAGAGGCTGATGGCAGAGGCTGACAGCAGAGGCAGAGGCTGACAGCAGAGGCTGATGGCAGAGGCTGACAGCAGAGGCTGATGGCAGAGGCAGAGGCTAACAGCAGAGGCTGATGGCAGAGGCTGAGGCTGAAGGCAGAGGCTGACAGCAGAGGCTGGTGGCAGAGGCAGAGGCTGAAGTGCTGAGGTAGAGGCTGATCAGTGAGGTAGAGCTGTGTGTGTAAGTTAGCAGGGCAGAGGCAGAGGCTGATGAAGTGCTAAGGTAGAGGCTGATCAGTAGAGGTAGGCTGAGGCTGTAAGTTAGACCCTGAAATTGATGATCCTTCTTCACTTTCCCGAGGCTTGTTGATTACAACAATATCCTTAAAACAAATTCGCTCCTACCGTAGGTGCAGTAGAACTTGGGACGTTTGTTTCCCAGGATACAACGGAAAAACCCGAACGAGTATGGGCACCACCAAATCCCTTCCCAACGAACCACAAAGTGTTTGAACTCTCCTTTTAACAAAACAAAGAAAATGATCTTTCGTGTGTGTGCTATGTCTTTCTCTTTTTCTATTTCATATCTTGAAAACAAGAACTGATGTTATTATATAGGAAAATAAAACACATCTCAATTAATAGAAATTAACTTGCCAATTAAATTTCATAATGGGAGATGTTACACATTGTTGTAACCACTAAGCTAATTAAATTAGCACTAATGGAAATTAAACTATATAACCACCAAGCTAATTAGATTAGCACTTATGGAGATTAAACTTTGTAACCACCAAGCTAATTAAATTAGCTGTTATGGAATTACAAAAGGCTTGAAAATTGTGAACTTTGAGCAACAATTTCTCATTCACCCAAGCACCATTTTAAGCATATGAATATACCATTTCTAAGTACTCACGGAGGAGTATCCGAATCATTTAATAACAACCACTAACACGAAGTGGACCATGCTTAAAATTGAGCCTCAAAATGCTTATAAATAAGCATTTTTCCAACAATCCCCCACATGAATGAAATTGGCGAAAAACGTCGAATAAAATTATTTTTATAAAACATTTATTTTGACCTAGAAGAGTTCAACGGTTCAACACCTGCATAGGATAGGTAGGCCACAGCCTTTGAACCTTCCCTTGTGAAAATATATCTCATTACTAGCTGACAGTTGACGCGATGTCATTGAACTGTACTGCCATTCATGTAAATGGAGAATATATATCACACAGATATTTTACCTACACATCTGAGTTCTCATTATTATGTTCATTTTGGCCATGAACATCTACCTGGTTCTGCAAGAGTTTCTAAGAATTGTGCCCCGTACAATTTCCTTTGAAGCGGCCCCACTTCTCTCTCACATAGGTGATTTCTTATTTAAGAGTATCTCGTAATACTCTGCTCGGATTCCAGACGCATAAGAATCATTAAAAGCTTTTGCTTAACCTCTATCCATACGAGCATCACTGTTTCATTTCATCATAGGAATGGACTAGAGGGTAACCCCCACAGTGATCCAATTATGTCTTTTACGAGTAGGTTGTCCCATTGAACCTAGTTCTTGGGATCTCCAGTCAACAAGGTTGGGTTTTCCTTCGTAATAAACATTTATCTAATGGGCTTCAGTCCCATTCCCCTCGATGATTTCACAACTAACTCTCTATTTAACCATTTGGTTAGCGGATCCGCAATGTTATCCTTTGACTTTACATAGTCAATCGAAATAACTCCAGTAGAGAGTAATTGTCTAACGGTATTGTGTCTACGACGAATATGTCTAGACTTACCATTATACATATTGTTATGTGCCCTTCCAATTGCAGATTGACTATCACAATGAATGCAAATTGCTGGCACTGGCTTAGGCCAACTTGGAATATCCTCTAGAAAATTTCGAAGCCATTCTGCTTCTTCAGCACACTTGTCTAATGCAATGAATTCTGATTCCATTGTAGATCTGGCTATCACAGTCTGTTTGGAGGATTTCCATGATATAGCTGCACCTGCTAGTGTAAACACATAACCACTAGTAGACTTTGAGTCTTTCATGTCAGATATCCAATTAGCATCACTGTATCCTTCGACTACAGCTGGATATCTATGATAGTGCAACCCATAATCACGAGTAAAACGTAAGTACCTAAGTACTCTCACTATTGCTTTCCAGTGATCAACCCCTGGATTACTCGTATATCTGCTGAGCTTGTTTACTGTACAGGCTATATCAGGCCTTGTACAACTCGATAGATACATCAAACTCCCGATCACTCTAGAGTATTCTACTTGAGATATACCATCTCCCCTATTCTTGATAGGTGTAAACTCACATCTAAAGGGAGTTCTAGCCACAGCTGAATCATCATCGTTGAATTTACCAAGAATTTGTCCACATAGTGCGACTGATCAAGAATAAGTCCATCTGGACTTCTCGAGATCTTTATTCCCAGAATGACATCTGCAAGACCCATGTCTTTCATGTCAAACTTGGATTTCAGCATATTCTTGGTAGATTTCACCATTTTGACATTACTCCCGACAATCAGTATGTCATCAACGTAGAGACATAAAATGACATAGCCAACTTCTGTCTCTCTGACATAAATGCATTTATCACATTCATTGATTTTGAAACCATTTGCCAACATGGTGTCATCAAACTTTTTATGCCATTGTTTCGGGGCTTGTTTCAATCCATACAAGGATTTAACTAACTTACAGACTTTCTTTTCTTGTCCTGGAGCTATAAAGCCTTCAGGTTGTTCCATGTAGATTTCTTCATCTAAATCTCCATTCAGAAGGCTGTTTTCACATCCATCTGATGTACCTCAAGATTGCGCAAAGCTGCAATCGCTAGTATCATCCTTATGGAATTTATTCTCGTTACAGGAGAATAAGTATCAAAGTAATCAAGACCTTCACGTTGTCTATAACCTTTAATTACAAGTCTTGCTTTGTACTTGTCAATTGATCCATCTGCCTTTATTTTCCTTTTGAAAATCCACTTGGACCCTAAAGGTCTACATCCTGGAGGAAGATTCACTAACTCCCAGGTGTGATTTTGTAAGATGGATTCAATTTCACTATTGATGGCATCTTTCCACAAGGCACCATCAGCTGACCTTACAGCTTCGTTATAGCTTTGAGGATCATTCTCTAGCAAAAATGTCAGAAAATCTGGACCAAATGATTTTTCCGTTCTAGCTCTTTTGCTACGTCTTAGTTCAGGTTCAACAACTTGTTGATCCTCTTGGAACATTAATTTGTTCTCGGTCCTGACTATCTTCAATGATAGTCTCATGTGCCCTTTTGTGCACATCTGAATTCGAATTAGTTTTACAAGGAAAAACGTATTCGAAAAAAGATGCATTCCTCGATTCCATTATCGTATTCTTGTGAATATCTGGTACATTAGACTCATGCACAAGAAATCGATAAGCATTACTGTTATGTGCATATCCTATGAAAATGCAATCAACAGTTTTTGGTCCTATCTTCACCTTTTTAGGTGGAGGAATGACTACCTTGGCAAGACATCCCCACACTCGAAGGAATTTATAGGAAGGCACTCTTCCTTTCCACATTTCATAAGGATTTTCCCTGCTTCTTTCCGTGGTACCTTATTTAAAAGGTAATTAGCTGATAAGACAGCTTCTCCCTACATAGTCTGAGGTAAGCCAGAGCTGATTAACATAGCGTTCATCATCTCTTTCAAGGTACGATTCTTACGTTCCGCAATCCCATTGGATTGAGGCGAATAAGGAGCTGTGGTTTGATGTATGATTCCATTTTGTTCACAAAGTGATTCAAAAGGGAAAACATACTCACCACCACGATCACTTCTTAACTCCTTAATTCTTTTATTCAGTTGGTTCTCAACTTCATTCTTATAGAGAACAAATTTCTCTATAGCTTCGTCTTGCTTTTCATTAAATACACATAGCAAAATCTTGTGCAATCATCAATAAAGGTAATAAAATATTATTACCGCCTCTCGATTGTATTGAATTAAAATCACATACATCGGTATGAATTAGATCAAGTGGTTCAGAGTTTCTTTCAATACTATGAAAAGATGATCTTGTTAGTTTTGCCTCAACACAAGTATCACACTTATGTTTGTTATCAATTTTAAAATTGGGAATATGATTCATGTTAATTAACTTTCGCAATGAATTAAAATTAACATGTCCTAATCTACCATGCCAAAGATTAGAATACTCAACAATATAAGCAGAAGAACTAGCTTTATTGATATTTTTGGGTTTACAACCATTACATTGAGCTTAAAAAGCCCATCAGTTACATACCATTTTCCCACATACATCCCATTTTTAGTCAAAACTACTTTATCAGACTCGAACACCATCCGGAATCCATGCTTGTTCAGAAGCGATCCAGACACAAGATTCTTCCGTATTTCAGGTACATACAGAACATTGTTCAGAGTCAACTCTTTCCCAGAGGTCATTTTCAGAATCATCTTTCCTTGACCTTCTATCTCAGATGTTGCTGAATTTCCCATGTATATCTTTTCCCCATTTTCAGCAGGCTCAAATGAAGAAAACATGCTCTTGTCTGAGCATACATGTCGAGTGGCACCAGTATCAATCCACCACTCTCTTGGGTTAGAACCCACCAGATTCACCTCAGAAACCACAGCAGAAAGGTTAATGTCTGAAATATCTTGAGTCATTTTTCTAGCACATTAGCTTTTTGTTTCTTTTTCTTCTTCGGCAGTCTGCATTCAGAAGACTTGTGACCCATTTTGTCACAGTTGAAGCATTTTCCTTGAAATTTTGATTTCTTGGAAACTCCTCCTTTAGGACCCATCTTTGACCCTTTGTTCTTGAGGTTCTTGTTCTTATGGCCATGTTCGACAACATTTGCTTTGGCCTCATGAGTCATTCCTCTTTTTCAGAAACTCGGTTATCTTCCTCAATTCTTAACTTAAGAACCAAGTCTTCAATGCTCATTTCTTTTCGCTTATGCTTTAAATAATTCTTGAAATCTTTCCAACCAGGTGGTAGTTTCTCAATTATCGAGGCTACTTGGAAGGTTTCACTTAAACTCATCCCCTCAGCATGAATTTCTGCTAGAATAATCTGCAGTTCTTGTACTTGGCTTATCACAGTTTTGGAATCAATCATTTTAAACTCTAGGAAACGGCCTACGACAAATTTCTTAGTACCGGCATCCTCAGTTTTATATTTTCGATCTAAAGATTCTCAAAGCCCTTTAGCTGTTTTCATTCCAGCGTACACATTGTACAAGGAATCACTTAGCCCATTCAGCACATAATTCCGACATAGGAATTCAGAATGTTTCCAAGCTTCAATGGCACTGATGACTTGGATATCAATCTCACCCTCTTTGGGTACATGAGCATCTTCCTTTATAAACCTCGCAAGGTTCAACGTGGTCAGGTAGAAGAACATTTTCTGTTGCCACCTTTTGAAATTCTGACCACTGAATTTTTCAGGTTTTTCTGCAGCAGGATTGACATGGCTCACATGTCCAACAGGTTGTCTAGCCATTGAGGCAGAAATACCTTGGCCAGCCACAACGGCTGCCATATTAAGCCCAGAGGCTGATGCAAGTTGGCCAACCGAAGGGGCTGCCACTGCACTTTGGTCAGCCACGGGGGCTGCCACAACATTCTGGCCAGCCGAAGAGGCTGCCATATTCGGATCTACTGTGTTTGGACTGATTTCCATATCCACAGCCTCTACCTCAGCACTTCAGCCTCTGCCTCTGCCATCAGCCTCTGCTGTCAGCCTCTGCCTTCAGCCTCAGCCTCTGCCATCAGCCTCTGCTGTTAGCCTCTGCCTCTGCCATCAGCCTCTGCTGTCAGCCTCTGCCATCAGCCTCTGCTGTCAGCCTCTGCCATCAGCCTCTGCTGTCAGCCTCTGCCATCAGCCTCTGCTGTCAGCCTCTGCCATCAGCCTCTGCTGTCACCTCTGCCCTTCAGCCTCTGCCTCCGCTCTCAGGGTCTGCCTCTGCCCTTCAGCCTCTGCCTCCGCTCTCAGGGTCTGCCTGCTGCCTCAGCCTCCGCTCTCAGCCTCTACCGTCAGGGTCTACTCTCAGGGTCCGCCGTTAGGGTCTGTTTGAGGATAATAATTATAATTGTAATTTTGTCATATTCGGATTTCCCAATTACCGTGTAATAATTGTTATCTACAGTCTTAAAACAAATTCGCCCCCTACCGTAGGTGCAGTAGAACTTGGGACGTTTGTTTCCCCGGATACAACGGAAAAACCCGAACGAGTATGGGCACCACCAAATCCCGTTCCCAACGAACCACAAAGTGTTTGAACTCTCCTTTTAACAAAACAAAGAAAATGATCTTTCGTGTGTGTGCTATGTCTTTCTCTTTTTTCTATTTCATATCTTGAAAACAAGAACTGATGTTGTTTATATAGGAAAATAAAACACATCTCAATTAATAGAAATTAACTTGCCAATTAAATTTCATAATGGGAGATGTTACACATTGTTGTAACCACTAAGCTAATTAAATTAGCACTAATGGAAATTAAACTATATAACCACCAAGCTAATTAGATTAGCACTTATGGAGATTAAACTTTGTAACCACCAAGCTAATTAAATTAACTGTTATGGAATTACAAAAGGCTTGAAAATTGTGAACTTTGAGCAACAATTTCTCATTCACCCAAGCACCATTTTAAGCATATGAATATACCATTTCGAAGTACTCACGGAGGAGTATCCGAATCATTCAATAACAACCACTAACACGAAGTGTACCATGCTTAAAATTGAGCCTCAAAATGCTTATAAATAAGCATTTTTCCAAAAGAAGATTCACAATGCAAGCTGAGATTGCTGGTTTATTGAAGAGAATTGAAGAATGGAAGATTCATTTTAATCTCTCTTTGGTACAATTTTGCTAATGGTGTGTAATTTATTCTTATTTTCACCATTCTGGATTCTGCTTTTGCTTTCTCTAATGGATAATGCATAATCATCTAAAAAAGTTAATTAAAAAACAAGATAAAAAAGTTAGTTAATAAAATAATTTAGTAGTTTTAAAACAAGATATTTTAAAGAATTGAATTCAATACTAATTTGAATTTTATTCTGATTATAAATAATTGAATTTTAATCGTATTTATAATCAAATTTTAATCGTAAATCATTATACTTGCATGTGTGATAAAAGATTATAAGAAATTACATAATTGTTTCATGAGAAATTATTTCTGGTCCACCCTAAGTTAAGTGAAAGTCCGAAAATTTTATAATATTTTTGAAATTATCATTTTTCCTCTTAATATTGTCAAAGTATATATTTTTCACTCGAAGTTACAAATGTGCATCATATTCCACTCGGAAATGTATAAAAAATTATCAATTTTCCATTTTAGTGGATTTAAAATTTGATTGTCAGGTTTTAGGTTCGAGTCCAGTAATGCATTTCATATAAGAGCCTGAGGTAGCCGAAAGTTTTAACTACTTCGCTTAAGTTCGAGTCGGGTGATTTGACGGAAGATTTCCAACGTTTATATATATATATATATATAATGTAACGTTTATATATATGCTGACTATATATCTTACTCTCTAAAGTTATAATTTAATGGTAAAAGATCTTAATTTTTTTTTAATATAATATAATATTATGGTCGCAGATGTCAAAATATAAATATTGCCTCAGGCTATAAGGATGTTATGAACCCTAAATATTTCACAGCCTTGCTATTTCAAACTAAACACTGAAGAATGGAGAAAAGATTAAAGGGTTTATAATGATTGATATAAGCATTAGCCATTGAAAAAGCTAGCTATCTCTCATTCAAAGATCAAAATCTCTCAATTTTTTAATAGAAAAATTAAAAAAAAAAAAAAAATTGTTCTTCCATCATTACTAGCTAGATTTTTTGTTTTTTAATTAACGGGATTAATTAGCAAATGAAATTAATCATGGCCTTTTAATAATTTCAAATGGTTCATTATTTACATAATTTTTATTTATAGAAATTTATAAAATATCTTCATTTTATTGTTTTTTTTCAATATTATTTCTTGATTCGTTTTTTTTTCCTTCCAAAACATAGCGCTAATAGATTTGAAAGCCTATACATCTAGATCTCTTTTATTTTAGTTTTAATCTCCATAATTAATGATTTTAAGCTAAAACATGAAACATCCCCATTCTTATATCCAATTTTCAAACCCTAGATGAATTATTTAATCAATTTCTCTACTTGGAAAAATGATCACTTTATTTGTTCCCATATACACTATATGTTAAATCCAACATCATGAGATTAAACCCTACCATAACTAATATTACTTAAAAAAAATCACTATCACAATCACCAAACTACACCACCATTGGCAATTGATAATCAAATATGGTGCCATATTGTTATAAATTCTCCTGTATGCTTTACAAGGTTCATTATTCTCAATTCCCATCATAGCAAATTATGAAATAATTATCTAGTCTTTGACTCTTTTCTTAGTGGTTGGTTTGTTTTGTCAACAATACACCTTTTTTTTAATCGTTAGGAAATTCTGCCGCCAAATTATCCCTTTCGGGTTTAAACGGAGCAGATTAAATCCCCGACTGTCGCAGGCTCTTACAAAAAATACACTCCCTAGATTAGAACCCAATACCTCAAAATGAGATCATTAACCCTATATCACCAAGTCACGTCCCTTAATGACTTTTCAAAAAATACACACATTAACTTTAATCCTCAATAAAGCCAATTTAGTTTTGTCTAGACTCCACAATCCACCAATAATCATTTCCTACCCCATCAACCTAATTCATAAAATGTACATAAATAAGCAAGTTATGCTTTCTTTTTTTGCATTATGCAATTATATCTCATTTAATTTCTTGGTTGGAAATTTGAGAAATTTATAGTTTTGGAACAAAAATTAGTAACCATTTTTCTACCGGTATATGTCACCAAGCCCTAACATAACCACACTAAATTAATTATTTCGCATTAAAGATGTCATATTGATAATACTGAACAAAACCCAGTTTTTTGTTATTAAGTGAGATCGATTATATAAATCTTTTGATGTTATTGTACTCCATCTAAAACCATTGTTTCATTAAGTTCAGCAAAATTTATGTATCTTTTTATGATTTCTATCATTTTCAATCTAAGTTGTAATATTTTTTCATAGTCGATCCCAAACTTGGATAAAATCACATAGATTTGTTAGGTTTCGACAACTAATATAGAACTAATCGAATTTCTTATGACATTAATATAAAAAAATCTCAATACCATTACATCTTAATAATTTTAATGAGCCATATATGTGATATGTAATATCAATTTAATAACAATATTCAACTTAAATTAGTAACATGATATAATAGTATCAATTAACATAATGTGTATATCACAAATATCACATTATAAATTACAACAAATATGTTATTATTGATTAGGACTTTGTTAAATGCCAAGAATGAGCATGGCTAGACGATATTGACCCATAACATTATAATTTAAAGATCATATACATCAAATATACATCAATCAAATACAAATGTGCCCCATGATTTGCCCATTTATGTAATCATATTCATAATTAATTTTCTTTTGGCTATTTTGGATCCCATACCAGATGTGCATTACATGAAAAAGATAGATGCATATGATATATACTCCATGCCAAAAATGGTAAAATTGTAAATAAATTGGCCATTGATTTATCAGGCAAAACATTATCCGATTATTGCTCTGGCCATTAAATTTTTTTTTTTTTTGTTGATTTTTATACAATTTTGTAAGTGGTTTAAGACTTATTGGCTGCTTAAATTTGGCCCACATAAGGCTGAAATTTTAGTTCATGACAAAACTAAGGACTGTTCAAAGATGTATGATTTTGATCTCATTAATTTGCTTATATTTATATGTAACAGTTGTTCTGGACAAATACTTGCAAAATGTAGAGAGGATATTAATTATCATAATTATGTCATGTAATAATATAGGCATTTTGAATTGACAATTTTGCTTTATTTGCTTGATTTATTTCAATATATATTAAGAATAGATTGGATTGGTTCAAAGCTAAAACCAAAGTAACAGATAAAATAAAAGGTAAAGTCGGGATTGTTTTTTGAAAACGTTAGTTGTTGTTAAAATTAGTGTCATTAAACAGTAATAAACATGCAAATCAAACAGATCAAACTACCAAAGTAGATTTAGATGCAAAACTCTAAAACCAGAAAACTTGAAGATAAACCTGGAAATTGAGATTACAGAAACAATCCAAGTCGAGGAGATCTATGTCCTTAAGAACTTATTGGCCCCGTCACAGGTGCTCTACGGATACGAATTGCCAACGTTCTCCCAGGATAACTTGGATACTTCTTGTTTAAGGAGCATTCCTTAACAAGTATGCGAACTCAGAAAATGGTGGATCTCCTCTCAAAACAAAAGAAAACACACAGCCTTAAAATCAGATATTTTTTGTTGTACATTTTCTGTATATCTCATTTGGAATAAAAGCCTTCTTTTATAAGGTAAGGAGGGGTGCCAATAGGGCACCCCTTGGGGTGGGTTGCAACCCTTCAAGGATTGCAACCTCCCATACACCCCTTGACAATCCCAATGATATACATATACATATCCTATTTAATGAACGAATTTTGAAGAATTTACAACAATCCCCCACAATTCTTCAAATATTCATTCAGGCACGTGAGAGAGATACCTTGCGCTAAAGCTGCATCGAAATAGGTAGCTTTCGCCTTGAACCTTTCCTAGTGAGTGACAATCGGATTTACTTGGCAAACCAGTGACCCATAGTCTTGAACTGTTCTGCCGTTGGTGTAAACCAAGACAATTGTCAACATACAGCTTTAATTCGACCATTTTCCCGTTCTACGGTTGTGTTCATTTTGGCCCTGAACAACGGTCCTGGATTCATCAAGTACTTTAGGGTAACCCGCCTTTAAAGGTTCCCATGGAAGCGGCCTCACTTCTTACTTGAAATAAGTGATCTACTATGAAGAGGTAATATGTCTTTACCCCCATTAGGACTCATCTCCTAATATAGTGATCATTAAAAGCCTTAGCTTATCCTAACCAACGACAGACAGCACTCAGCGTCATTATCGGAATGGGAAAGAGTACGAAACTCTTCAGTGCTTGTTTTGAATTGCACAAAGTTTCTGTTGTCCCTTTTGAACCTAGATCTTGGGATCTCCAGTCAGCTAGGTTGGGTTTCCACAGTGACAGTTCTTAGATTATAGGCTTCAAGCCCATTCCCATCGATGACTTCTCAACTTGCTCTCGAGGTAAACCTTTAGTTAGTGGATCCGCTAGGTTTTCCTTCGACTTAACATAATCGATCGTTATTATGCCACTTGAGAGCAGTTGACGTATGGTATTATGTCTCCGACGTATGTGTCGAGACTTACCATTATACATTGTATTTTGGGCTCTCCCAATAGCCGATTGACTTTCACAATGTATGCTAATCGTTGGCACCGGTTTGGCCCAACTAGGAATATCCTCCAGGAAGTTTCTAAGCCATTCTGCTTCTTCCGCTGTTTTGTCTAATGCTATGAACTCAGATTACATAGTAGACCGGGCAACACATGTTTGCCTCGAGGATTTCCATGACACGGCTGCATTACTAAGTGTGAAAACAAATCCACTCGTGGATTTGGAATCCACCGTATCAGATATCCAGTTAGCATCGATGTATCCTTCTAGTACAGCAGGATATCGCTCGTAATGTAGCCCATATTTTGAAGTTTCTCTCAGATACCTCAAAACTCTTACTATGGCTTTCCAGTGGTTATGTCCTGGATTGCTCGTATATCTGCTTAGCTGATTCACAGCTTGAGCGATGTCAGTTCGTGTGCAATTCGTGAGATACATCAGACTTCCGATGATCCTTGAATACTCTAATTGCGATATGCTTAAACCAGTATTCTTTGATAAATGAAGAATTATGTTAGCTACTCCCAAATCTTTCATATCAAATTTACTGGATAACACTTTCTTGGTAGACTGAATCAACTCATGATTATTACCAATTATCAGCATATCGTCTACATAGAGACATACAACGACATATCATTCTTGAGTTGATACACTTATCACACTCATCGGTTTTAAACCCACTTGACAACATCTCTTTGTCAATGTTCTCATGTCATTGTCTAGGTGCTTGTTTTAATCCGTACAAGGATTTTACAAGTTTGCACACCTTCTGTTCTTATCCAGGAACATTAAACCCTTCTGGTTGTTCCATGTAAGTCTCTTCATCCAATTCACCATTCAAGAATGACGTCTTTACATCATTTTGATGTATTTCAAGACCAAATATAGCGCATTCTACTGATGTGATACGAATCACTGGTGGATAGGTGTCAAAGTAAACAAAACATTCTTCATGTCTATAATCTTTTATGACAAACCTCGCCTTGTACTTATCTATTGATCCATCCATTTTCATCTTTCCATTTGTAGCCTAGTGGCTTACAACCTGGAGGAAGATCAACCAACTCCCAAGTATGGTTCTGTAGGATTGAATCAATCTCACTGATAGTCGCCTCTCTCCACAGAGGTGCCTCCAGAGAAGACATAGCTTCTTTATAGCTTTGAGGCTCATTTTCTAACAAATATGTCAGAAAATCGGATCTGACTCTTGGTCAACCTGATTACTGTCATTGACAGTATCAACAAATCTTTTTGAGAGACTCTCTTCTTTGTCTTTCCTTACAAGGAAATGTCTCTTCAAAAATATTGCATTCCTTGACTCAATCATCACACTTGGATTGATGTCAGGAATCTCATACTTGTGTGCCAAGAATCGATATGCATTACTGTTGCAAGTATATCTGATGAATATACAGTCAACAGTTTTGGGTCATATTCCACCTTCTTAGGTTTAAGAACCATCACATTGGCAATTGGCAAGACACCCCCACATTTTCAGATATTTGTAGGAAGGTACATAACCTTTCCACAACTCATATGGTGTCTTGTCTAATCTCCTGTGAGGAAGCTTGTTCAGAACGTAGTTCGCGGAAAGCAGGGCTTTCCCCCCACAAGTTCTGAGGTAAGCCAGAACTAGTCAACATGGCATTCATCAATTCCTTCAACGTTTGGTTTTTGCACTCAGCAATCCCATTGAGGAGAATAAGGAGCAGTGGTTTCGTGAATAATTTCGTGCACAGAACAATATTCACCGAATGATGAAACATATTCACCACCACTATCACTTCGGGTTCTTTTGATTTACTTACCAAGTTGATTTGCAACTCCGTTCTCAGTTTATAAAGCTCTCAATAGCTTCAGCTTTGCTCCTCAGCAAATACACTTAACAGAATCTTGTGCTTTCATCGATAAAAGTGACAAAGTACTTTTTACCGCCTCTTATTTGCACAATATTCATGTCACACACGTCAGTGTGTATAAGTTCCAAGGGTTTAGAACTTCGTTCTATGATGTTCTATGTATTTTTGCTTCAACACATGTCTCACACTCATGTTGGCTATCAATGCAAATTTAGGTATAAGGTTCATGTTAATTAATGTACGCATTGTATCATAATTAACATGTCCTAACCTCTCATGTCATACATTTTGTGACTCAATAATATAAGCAGAAGTTTCAGCTTTATTAATAGCACAATTGACAGTCATTGAAAAAACCCTCAGCGAGGTATCATTTTCCTACATAGACATCATTTTTGGTCAATACAATCTTGTCAGAAACAAATATAAACCCGAGACCGAGTTCTCTCGAATATCTGGAACATGCAAACATTCTCATATGTAAGCTCCGTTCCGGATATCATTTTCAGAACTATTGTGCCTTGTCCAACCACTCTAGAGGTAGACGGGTTTCCCATTGTCAGATGATCGCCGCCATCGACCATTCTGATACGAGGAAAACATCTTTCTATCAGCACAAATATGACGAGTAGCCCTAGTGTCTACCCATCATTCTCTCGGATTCCCAACCAAGTTGGCTACAGTTACCACTGCTTAGAGATTCATTTCTGAAATCTCATCAGTTAACTGCTCATCTTCAGCGAAATAGGCCTCATTTTTCCTGCCATTGTCCTGAGATATCTTGTTTCTGCAGTCCTTTGTCATATGACCGCTCTTTTCACAGTTGTAGCACTTCCCATTGAACTTCTTGTTCGCTTGGGAAGAATCAGTTTCATTGTTCTTTCTTTTCTTGCTACCATTTACATCCTCAAATATGTTGGCCTTAGACTTCATAGTCTTGTAGCTGGCCTTCTCGGACATCATGTTGTCTTGTTCGATTCTCAATCGAACTCCAAGGTCTTCAAGACTCATCTGCTTCTTTATGTGTTGCAGATAGCTCCTGAAGTCCTTCCATGATGGAGGCAACTTTTCAATTATGGTGGCAACTTGAAACGTCTCACAGAGTTTCATTCCTTCATCCAGTATTTCATGAATGATCTATTGTTGTTCACCCAACTGAGACATCACCATCCTTGAAACTACCATCTTGTAGTCCAAGATCTTACCCACGACAAATTTCTTTTGTGCGGCATCTTCGGTTTTGTACTTCTTCTCGAGAGATTCCCAGAGAACCTTCGCAGAAGTCATGCCTTGGTACACATTGTACATGGTATTGTCAAGACCACCCAAAAGGTAGTTCTTGCATAAGAAGTCTTCAGACATCCAAGTATGTTTCGCTCTTCCTTGGCCAATTCAGATTCACCCTCCACAGGACCCGGAGGATCTTTGAGGAATTTAGCCAACTGGAGAGTTGTCAGGTAGAACAGCATTTTGCTCTGCCACTGTTTGAAATTTGCCCCACCAAATTTCTCCGGCTTTTCTCCGTGAGAGACCGGTACCGTGATATTTCCGCTAGCCATTTGTAACTGGAAATCAACAGGGTTCAATCAGTCTACGAAAGACAAATTGCACAACGATCAACGAATGATCTAGTTCAAAGTGATGTACTAGGTAGTCACTTGTTGTTCTAATGGACGAAAGTTCCAATAAACACAAGTCCTTGAATTTCAGCTAAAGATACTTAAGGAAAATTGAATGAACGAATATTCTTCAAACACTTTTTCCAATAGAATTTTTTAGCAATTCAAAACCCAGATTTACACTCTTCCAATAGCACAATTAATACGATAAGTGTAGATATATATGTCAATCAAGATTAGATGGAATTACTTGTGCAAAATTACACTCTAAATTCTCAACCAATTATGCAACAACCAATTAATTTCAACTTTATCACTATGTGTATGCTTGTGATAATTGAACAACTTAATAATAACTTAAATCTATACTACCAAGATTAATGTGTTTACAGTATATGACTAACCAAGTTAATATTAATTAAAGTTTGCAATTTATGATACTTCCAGGACAAAATCGTTAGTGTCACGTTCGTATCTACGTTCGAACGAGACTGTCCAGTGTGTGTGCGTTCGTGTTGCGTTTGATAACGCGTTCGAACGATGTGTTTCCAGAGAGTTCACGTTCGAGTAGCGTTTGAAAACGCGTTCGAACGGAATGATTCCAGAGAGTTCACGTTCGTATAGCGTTCGTGAACGCGTTCGAACGGAATGATTCCAGAGAGTTTGCGTTCGAGTTGCGTTTATGACGCATTCGAACGTTCTAAGACAGAAGGCTTGCGTTCGAGTTGCGTTTAAAGACGCGTTCGAACGTTCTTACGAATTTTCAAATTTATGCCTTCGCGTGCGTCGGGCGTTCGAACGCCCTACGAGTTTTTCATGCACAGTCCGAATTTTCCAGAAAATATTCAAACCCTAACATGCAAATTACTATCTAATAACACTATATCAATAAGTTCTTAAGATTGTTGTTAAAATTAGTGTCATTAAACAGCAATAAACATGCAAATCAAACAGATCAAACTACCAAAGTAAATCTAGATGTAAAACCCTAAAACCAGAAAACTTGAAGACAAACCTGGAAATTGAGATTACAGAAACAATCCAAGTCGAGGAGATCTCTGTCCTTAAGAACTTATTGGCCCCGTCACAGGTGCTCTACGGATACGAATTGCCAACGTTCTCCCAGGATAACTTGGATACTTCTTGTTTAAGGAGCACTCCTTAACAAGTATGCGAACTCAGAAAATGGTGGATCTCCTCTCAAAACAAAAGAAAACACACAGCCTTAAAATCG
Source organism: Zanthoxylum bungeanum (assembly GCA_019454045.1). Classification (NCBI taxonomy): domain Eukaryota; kingdom Viridiplantae; phylum Streptophyta; class Magnoliopsida; order Sapindales; family Rutaceae; genus Zanthoxylum; species Zanthoxylum bungeanum. Next base: position 237,622 of record SKCR01024900.1, on the reverse strand, counting down.
GATATTTTTTGTTGTATATTTTCTGTATATCTCATTTGGAATAAAAGTCTTCTTTTATAAGGCAATGAGGGGTGCCAATAGGGCACCCATTGGGGTGGGTTGCAACCCTTCAAGGATTGCTACCTCCCATACACCCCTTGACAATCCCAATGATATACATATACATATCCTATTTAATGAACGAATTTTGAAGAATTTATAACAATCTCGTCGTTAAATCATCATATTTTCTCTTCTCCCGTCGTTATTTCAATATATATTAAGGAAGCAGTAAATTAGGTCTTACTCAATTCTTTGGAGGAATTGTTTGCCATATCCAGTTGGAGAGGGATCTCCTCTCTTCTCCCCTCTTAAAAATTTGATAACATTTTTTAATCTCTATCAGGAGACCTCGTCTCAGTTAAGGGGGAAACCCGCTTTGGAAAATTATATCTCAAGATTAGATGATTTTAATTTCTAGCCAGGAAAATTATATGTATGAACTTCAATATCTATTATCAATTAATTAACCATTTAGCTAGTTCCAAATTGATGACCAAGCGACAACAAGGAAATTGCTTGGAAATTCACAAAACTTGTAAATAATTACGAGATTAAGTATGATTATACGCTACAAGAAAAACTGAACATATTGACAACAGTCCGCAAATAACACAGTAACATTTTCTTGATTTCAACAGTTGGTCCCATATATTTTAATCACAATGCTAATAATATTCCTAAATGGGCCTTATATTGGGGTAAATGCAGCAGAAGTTCGTCGGCTGAGGAAATCGATTTTTAAAATATTTTTTAATCCGGATAAATTTACCGGTTTCATATATTTTTAATTTATTTGTATTTCGTCTAATCACTCATTAATGTCAAATATTGAGAGTGATTACGCGTAACGATTTAGGATAAAATTTTCGAAAATACTTTTCGCAGTTACACGGTAACCAGTTTACCAGTTCACCGAATCTATCGACATGGTTAATCGGAAAACCGGATCAGTTGTGGAACCGGACAAGCCACTGCTATAGTGATCCAATTACTCTAGCAGTGGCTAATCACTATAATTTCAACACATTATCATTTTTCCCTTGGTGCGATAATTCCCAAATCACTTCCAGAACGATTCCAAAAATTTTGAAAATTTTTCTACACATCATATACACTACTATAGCAGTACGAGTATTGTAGCAATGGCCAAATAATCGTAATTTCAGTAAAATATGATTTTGTCCCTAATGCGATATTTATGGAAATTTTCTCAAAACGCTTCGAGAAGGATTCCAAAAATTTAGGAGATTTTTCCTACACATTATTACATAGCCAATTTCATCCACAATAAATCAATTTCACAAATTAGCTACCATTGAATTAATTACATAATTAATCATATAATAAATTCAAAATCATGCAAATCCAAATCTCTAATTACCAATTGAGAGTCAACCACCATAAAGCAACTCAATAATTAATAATTAGTCCATCTGTCATATGCTATCTGAATTGTACCGAAGATATAGATGAAAACGTCAAATGTCCATAGTGTACAATTCATATATGTGTCATGACATATTCGTGATCCTTCAATCAACATTCGAAACTCGTTTCCAGAATGTACTCTGGCCAGAGATTTAGAAATCACAAAGTGGATGCCTAAATCTCGCACACGAGACTGACGAATCATTTCTAGATATACCACATGATATCACGAGCATCGGTCCACATCCAAAAAAAGGCATAGATCTGATTTAGATTGACTGATGACATGACTGTTGTCAAAGTATGGAGGATCACTCATACATTTATGGTGGTATCTACAGTCAAACGAATAGATATGCTAATTGACTCAGGAATATTCATATTAACATTAGTGTGTCATCTATTAGGAATACTTCTGGTGAGTCATTCATTACTAATCAAATAGACATATACATGTTTACAAGAGTCTCTTAAGACTCATGATTCATTGGGATAACCATCGGACCAAATCTCGATATATGACATAATGATCTCAACGAATTTTACTAACCGACTCATGTCAGTAAATCTCGGCCAAGAAGAGAATATACCTCATGTATTGACACCTCCCAAAGTCCATTACAAGCATCGTTGTAAGTGTGTGACTACGTACTGTCTATTCTTAGGTCTTTGTCAAATATATACAACACTAAATTTCAGTTAGTTTCGATCTAAATTAAAATAAATCGAATATGTATATAAAAGATAAGAGATACTATCATTAAATTTATAATATTATAAAAAAAAAAGTGATTGTTTGTATTCATGAATATGATATGAATTGATGATCATAGCATCAATCTCAACACTTTAATGAAACATTCGCCAACTAATTAAGAAATAAGTAGAAGGACAAGCTTAAGGAAAATCACAATACTAATGCACGCATATATCTTGATGTTCCAATTAATGAGGGATAATTAATATCAACATTAATTTTATATAAAGAAATTAATCACTACATACAAGAATTAGACCATTTAGCGTCGAATTATTTCGACGCCATAAGTGACGGTTTCGACGCAAAAGACATTTAGCGTCGAAAAAATTAGACGCAAAAATGGACGATAAAATGTCGACGAAAATCACTTTTAGCGTCGAAATAATTAAATGCGACGCTAAAAAAGTTTTCTGCGTCCAATTTGTTTCGACGCTAAAGTAAATTGTTCGACGCTATATTGTATATTTGGCGACGAAATATATCGACGCAAAAATTCAAACTTTTAGCGTCGACAAGTGTCGACGCTAAAGTATATTAAAAAAGTATTATATGTAAGCTTACAGCGACCATTTTTGTTACTATTAGCGTCGAAATATTCGACGCTAAATTATTTACTTTTAGCGTCGAAACTTGTCGACGCTAACTTATATTAAAAAATAATTATATGTACGCTTACAGCGGCCATTTGTTATACTATTAGCGTCGAAATATTCGACGCTAAAAGTAATAATTTTTTAAAAAAATTAGTAATTTACTTATTTTTTGGTCTAAAATATTTAATTTAGTTGAAAAAAAATGTAATTAATGACGAAATATTATATTGAAATTTGTTTTAGAAAAAAAAATATTATATTAAATCATTTGTTCAAAATGTTTATACAAAACCAAATATAAAATTAATTGCTACTGTGATGGGGGGACGCTCGAGCCCGATGCACCATGACTCATTGAGGCCTCGAACATCTGACGGAAAGCCAGCAGTTGCTGTTCCAACTGCTCCATCTTCTTCTCGTGGTCCACCATCTTCTTCTCGTGGTCCACTGTGACCTGTTGTAGCTTCTCCTTAGTCTGCTGCAGCTCGTCTCGGGTGCTGGCTAGGTCGTCTTGGTGGTGAATAACTCGTCTCGAAGAGACATTGTCCGAATTACCACTATTGCGTGCAGATGACGTTGGCTTCTTACGAGTGCCAAGACCAACGTTGTAAGCTGTCTGATTCTTGAAAACCAATTGCGACAGCTGCTCATCTGGTATGGGGTCGGACCCTGTCTCCTGAGTTTGATGTTGGAGTTCCATCATTTCGTTCTGTTTCAAAAAATAAGTTAATATTAGAATTTGAGAAAAAAATTAACATATATAATATTAATTATTTTATTTTAAAAACTGAAACTTACATAGCAGCGTTCGGCTTCTTCATTTATCCATTTGTTCTCTCATTGTAATGCGTCACACGAAAAAAATCTGGAAATGATTGCACCTCACATGTGCTACTCTGTTATAAACATAAAATAAATTCAATATTATTCCAGATTAGTAAAAACAATTAACTGTTAAATTTTACGTTATGATATATTTACCTCAGAATGTTCGGCACGATGTTGGATAAATGGCTTCGAACCTCCACGGTGGTTAAAACGCAAGTGACTTCGATTTTCCGCATTTGCGTGACATTTATCCTGTATTTCCAACACTGTAAGTACCGAAAACAAAGACAATTATAAATTTCCGTTTTTATTCAAAATTTACCTCGTGTTTTTTGCTAGACCAAAGCTCACATAATAATGTCCAATCTTGTTCCTCTATAAAATCAGGCTTGTGTTGTGGAGCATTTGAAGGTCCATGTTCGTCGAATATTGGTTTCAGGATTTGTGTCTATAATCTTTATAACTTTTCCCCATGTGGTAGTCAATATATTGTTGGACATTCACTTGGGTCAGATCGAAGTCGAACCATTCCTACATGAAAATTCGAGTGAAAATAAGTATAAAATAAAAATGTTAAATAACAAACAATATCGAAAACTTACAAGTAGCGAAGGGAATAGCTGGTTCATTTCGTCTCCCACGGTATCTTTCTCCAAGATACGTAGTTTTGGGGAGCTTCATATCGAGCTGTAGCTCCTATGGCTGTATTAAACGCTGAATTATGTTGTCCGACTTGAGTGTGTCCATCATCTGATATCTCTATCCGGATACGGCCGTGAGCCTTAACGTACTTAGCCAACCCCAGGCCACGGGTGCGTCCTCGACCCTTCACTGTACTGGACTCACCCGTGCTAGCAGAGAAATCACCAGGGCCAGTTGCCCTTGCTGATGTAGATGGAGTCGCGGTAGCCCGTTTGCGATTGCCCGGTGCCATCTGCAAAAACTCGTCGCATTAGCGTCATCAAATTCCAAAGTTCTTATACATATACATACATATCCATACAAGTCAATACAACTTAACAAAAGCGCTTATAACATCGAATGCTCACTTTCGTTTTCAAATTCATTCATTCATTTATTCATTTCACATATGCATTCATTATCCATATAATCTACGAGTTCCATCATACACGTACATACACACAGTCACACACACAATCATCATACAACCAACCACGAAGCACATTTAAAAACCAATACACACGACTTCTCATGCACACGCATAACCATAACAACAACATTCCAAAACACATACTATACTATATGAACTTTCGAATTCCAAAACACATACAAACATTCCAAATTTGGACGACGAACATGATGGACGACGATTGAGGACGACGAACAGCAGCTGTTCTGGCATTCGCCGTCCTCATCGTCTCGGTTCGACGTCAATTTAACAGTGTCGATCATCACATCATCATCATCATCATTCATCAACAATCATCATCAACAATCATCATCATCACAATCATCATCATCATCATCAAGCATCAACATCATCATCATCATCATTCATCAACAATCATCAATCATCATCATCATCATCATCAATGATTCATCTTCTAACAATCATCATCATACAATTCATATCATGCAAATTCATCATCAACTTCAACAATCATCATCATCAACAACCATAAATCAACAAATGAAAACCATCACCATCATCAATTAAAATCAAAAATGAGACTTACCTTAAATATAAATCTTGCGATGTCTAGAAGCCGAGAATGCAGAAGAAGATAAATTTTGCTCGTTTGAGCCGAGAAGAAGAGGTCTCTGGTTTTAGGGATTTAAACGACATTTAGCGTCGAATTTATTTCTTTTAGCGTCGAATACTTCGACGCAAATAAGTAGGCGGTTCATTAAAAATTTAGGGTTATTTTTCCGGGAAATTTAATTTTTATATTTAGCGTCAAAATATTAAATTCGACGCTAATTGTACATTTAGCGTCGAATTAATTTGATTTTAGCGTCGACTATTTCGACGCAAAAAAATGGGCGGCTTATTAAAATTTAGGGTTATTTTTCCGGAAATTTAATTTTTATTTAGCGTCGAAATAAAATAGTCGACGCTAAATGAAGACATTTGGCGTCGAAATACAATAGTCGACGCCAATTCCTTACATGTAGCGTCGAACAATAATCGACGCTAAATGTAAGACATTTACCGTCGAAGAATAGCGACGCTAAATATCTTACATTTAGCGTCGACTAAATCGACTAAATGTCTTCATTAGCGTCGATTATTTTATCTCGACGCCACATGTCTTACATGTAGCGTCGATAATATTCGACGCCAAATGTCTATCATTAAAAATATTAATTAAAAACAAATAATCATAGTTATATTATTAATCATTACGTCAATATTTCAACCATATCTGAAGAGTAATTAAAATCAACAACCATACATATAATCCATAAAATTATTCATCAATCACAAAATACTGTAACTTCATAATTAATCACTATTATCGTCGGTATTTGAGGATTCGTGACTGGAATCGAAGTCATCTTCAGTGTCAAATTGTTCTTCACTTGCTACTTCAACGCTCACTTCAGAATGAGGAATTAGCTCAACGTCTGTACTAGCTCGAGTTAATGTGATATTTTCAGGAACGTTGACAGTTGGTCCAAAAAATATCTGTTCAGGAACTTCAAAATTGCCGGAGACTTCTTGTGTTTCATCTGATATGTCAACTCTATCTTTCTCCTGCGTGTCCCAAATGGCCCTATGTTGTAACTTTTCTACCACCATCCATCCAGTTCCTAACTTAGGATCAGGTATATATATCACTGAACGTGCTTGCGTACAAAAAATGTATGGATCATTCTTGTACCAACAACGTTGAACATTAATTGACGTGAGATGATTACTAACTTGAATTCTCCTCTTTCTGGCATTTGTGTCAAACCACTTACATTGGAATAGCACAATATGTCGTCTGGGTCGATATATCAACTCAATGACCGATTGCAATACGCCGTAGAAGTCAATTACATCTGAGCCGTGTTCTCCTTGGACTACAATTCCAGAATTTTGAGTCACATGATTAACATCTCGCTGTTCGGTATGAAATCTAACTCCGTTGACAATACATCCACTGTACTCATACGCTGCTTTTGAGGCCCATAAGCCAAAGAAACCAACGAGGATTGCGAGTCCAATTGACCATTTTGCACTTGATTAATAATCTGACAATGAAATATATGTGTTAATATAACAAACTGAAATGTCTAATGTTATATAACAAACTGAAATGTCAAAATAAATATAAAATATTCTAACTTACAGTTGTCTCAAACCATTTAGGAAATTCTTTTTGTGGGTTTCATCAACATTATGGTCACCATCATATTGTAGCATTGTTAGATGTTGCCTACAATAAATTATCACGGTTAATGTATGGAAAAAATACAGTAATGATGCACCAGAAAAACTTACGTTAAATACGGTTGCACTTCATCACAATTACTCAATATAAACCAATGCGCACGTTGAACTTCCTGAAGGGTTAGTAATTTGACACCTACTGCCCCAAATGGTCTGTAATTTTGACGGAACACTGTGATCTCTTGGTTATTACTTGCATCTCCATCATAGTTTCGTGGCCGACGATTGAAATGAGTTTCAATATTCTGCATGTACATCGAACAAAATGTTATTGCTTCATTATTATAACAGCTTCAGCTATTGAACCTTCAGGGCGTGCCTTGTTTTTCACATATTTTTGTAATCTCCCAAAGCTCTGCAGATATGACAACAAGTTTGCATTAAGACTAAATTCTATGCACATAAAAACGGTTAAAAATTTTCTTATATAAAACTGTATATATATATATATATATATACCTCTCAATGGGATACATCCATCTGTAATGGACAGGACCTCCCTTTCTAGCTTCAGCCGGTAAATGCACAGCCAGATGTACCATGACATCAAAGAAAGCGGGTGGCAAAATTCGCTCCAGCTTGCATAGGATTATCACGATTCCTCCTCTTCAAGGTCGTCAATAACAGATGTGCTTAATGTCCTCTGACACAATTGTTTAAAGAAGCCACATAGATCAAGTACGACGTCGCATACATTCGGGGGGAGATAAGGTCGAATGCCAACAGGAAGGAGAATCTCGAGCAGCACATGACAATCGTGACTCTTTAATCCCGTTATTGTATCATCTCTGACCCAACGCCCAATATTGGATGCATAATTATCAGGGAATTTAACCATTTTCAGCCAATCACAGAATGATTTTCTCTCCGATTGATTGAGCACATAACTAGCAGGAGGCTTAATAAAACCTCGAGAGGAGTCTTGTAAATGCAATTCACTGCGAATTCTAAGATCTTGTAGGTCCAATCTAGCATTTACAGTGTCTTTTGTCTTACCCGGAATATTGAATAGTGTACCCACTAAACTCTCACAAATATTTTTCTCTATATGCATTACATCCAAATTATGTCGCAAACTCAGAGTCCCCCAATATTCTAACTCAAAGAAAATACTCTTTCCTGTCCAATTCAACTCTTCAGGTAACCGTTTTCGATTTTTATCTCTATTATTAGGATGTTTACCTGGTGTGCTGTCTTTGAGATGTTGATGTTGGCAAAGTATGTCAAATGCAGACAATCGACTGGGCTTACTCTGAGGTTCATGTTGCCCGTTAAATAATTTACTCCTCCGCCAAGGATGACTCGACTCAAGAAATCTCATGTGCCCCGTGTATCCGATTTTATTCCGTAATCGTTGCGAAGGTGTATGATCCGCACAAACTGGACATGCCATGTATCCCTTAGTGCTCCATCCAGATAATGAACCATAGGCTGGAAAATCATTAATGGTCCATAATAATGCGGCATGCATCTGAAAATACTGCTCTGAAGCTGCATCATAGGTATGCACACCCACATTCCATAATGTTTGTAACTCCTCGATCAATGGTCTCAAGTAAATATTTATATCTTTACCAGGTGAACGTGGACCAGGGATAAGCAATGACATAAACATGAACGGATCCTTCATACATTTCCATGGAGGTAAGTTATATGGAATGACAATAACGGGCCAGATGCTATAAGAGTTGTACATATTCCCAAATGGGTTAAAACCATCAGAGGCAAGACCTAACCTGACATTACGGGGGTCCTCAGCGAAACGGGGGTACATGTCATCAAATTCCTTCCATTCGGTTCCGTCCGCAGGATGTCTAAGTATGCCCTCCGCACCGATCCTCTTTTCATGATGCCACATCATATCAGTCGCTGTGTGTCGTGACATGAACAATCTCTGCAGCCTGGGCGTTAAAGGGAAATATCGCAATATCTTTTGAGGCACTTTCTTCCCCATACCACGGACTTTGTACCGACTTTCACCACATATCGGACAATGTTCAAGTGATTCATACTCGGCACGAAATAATACACAATCAAACTTACAAGCATGAATGGATTCATACCCCATTCCCAGATCACGCAACATTTTCTTTACCTCGTAGTACGACTTAGGCAATTCGCTTCCAACCGGTAACATTTGGGCCAGTAACTAACATCATATCGATACTTTTGTTGGTCATTCTGTTGATCACTTTAATGTGTAATAATTTCACAACGAAATTCAAGATCGACATTCCAGCACCTTCGAATGGAATTTTTTTTGCCTCATCAAGTAGTTCACTAAATAAATTTTGATCATTTCCACTTAACACTGGCATGTCACCACTAACACTATGACCAAGTTGTGGACCTTGTAAGTCATGCAAAATATCGGTGATCTCATCGTTTGCAGGTTGATTGTAACTACTGCTCCCTTCGCCGACATCAAAAAACCGTGACTGAGAATGATACTGCTCACCGTGATAAATCCACGTACGGTAAGTTGGTGATATTCCTGGCATGTATAAATGATTATGAACTTCATCTAACCGCTTCCTTTTCCTATTCAAACAATTTGCACATGGACAACGAACACGACCTTCTGCATCAATGTGTTGCTTTGCGACTTCCATAAACTCAGACACTCCATTACGATATTCAACACTCAATCTATCCAGAGAGCTCATCCAATTTCTATCCATTTCAGCAGAATACCTAAATATAATAATATAATTATTAGATATCATTTTACAGTAATCAAATAATTCAGTAATACTAATTTAGCATATATATATATATATATATATATATATATAGATATATTATATATATATATATATATATATATATATATATATATATATTATTTGGTTGATAATTAAATAGTTTACAAAAAAATTATATTTTATTATTAATATACTTACTCTACATATATGAATCATAAATCACTAACAAACAACATATATAATCATAAAAATTGAAAATAATAAAGAAATATGAAAGAAGAATTACCTTATCGGAAATTGATTACAATTTTATTGAAAATTTTTAGGAGAGATGTGAGGCTGTAGAGGAGAAATTCTCAGATTTCAGAGGATGAAAATGAAGAGAATGAGAGAAAAAACAGAGGGGGAGAAGGGTTGGTGACCATCTGCATTTTAATCTATCTTTAGCGTCGAATACACAATTCGACGCTAATTGTTGCCGTTTTTAGCGTCGAAACCATTTTTTCGACGCTAAATATCAAAATTAGCGTCGAATTTAATTTAGACGCGAAAGAATCAAGGACCTGTCGGTGGAAACTTCATAAACCTTTAGCGACGATATATGTTCGACGCTAAAAGTATATTTTTGGCGTCGAATATTCAATTTCGACGCTAATTATTAACGTTTTAAGCGTCGAACCGTTTTTTTATTTTCGACGCTAAATATAAAAAAGTTAGCGTCGAATTAATTTAGACGCTAAAATCAAGGATTTGTCGGTGGAAACTTCATAAACCTTTAGCGACGATATATGTTTGACGCTAAAAGTATATTTTTGGCGTCGATTACTTTTTTTGACGCTAAAAGTGTAATATTTGGCGCCAAAAATTATTGCAATAATATAATTATTCAGCGTCGAATAATATTCGACGCTAAAGTCCTGTTTTTAGCGTCGAAAAAAGTTTTCGACGCTAAAACATTAATATTCTGCGTCGAAATTTTATTCCGTCGCTAAAAATATGACATATAGCGTCGAATATCATTTTCGACGCTAAAACTCACTTGTAGCGTCGAATACTGTTTCGACGCTAAATATTTGGACGCTAAAAGCCATAATCTTGTAGTGAATAAAAATATGATAAAAATTAAAAGAAAATATATGAAAGTGAAATGAGGGATAATAATAATGGAGAAATGGGTGATGGCAAAGTTTCGAAAGGGTGCTAAGGTGTGGTGCTGTGGTGTGCAAGTTCAATAATGGATTCCTGGAATTATGAGATGAGATCAAATAAGTCCTAAAAATAAAAAATAAAAAATCCTCATAAACTCAATAAGCAGAAGGCAAATATTTTTTTTTGAAATTTTAAAAATAAAACCTAGAAGGTTGTGATTAACACTACAATATTAAAATATTAACTTATTATTCGTTTAATTATGAATTTAACTTTGAAAATGACTTTTTTGAAAGGAAAAAAATTAGATAAAACTATATACATTAAGACATTTCCCATATTTTTTTTATAGCGAAAATCTTATAAATTAGACACCGCCTTTTCATAATAAAACGTCATATATAGTCATGCATTCCATAGAGAGACCATCAACAATCATCACCACTATATATATTTTTCTAATAAATTTGGGACCATCCATCTTTTCTCAAATTGCTCACGCCTCTTATTGAATCCAACTAATATCTTTGGACCCCCTTTCATTCCAATCCTTTTCTTTCCATATAGCAATCAAAACAACTTTATCATACCTGGAGAAAATATGATCTTTACCATGAAATAAATAATTTCATAATAATTTTTTTTTATTTTGCAAGTATGATGTTGAATGACTGTTACGGGCTGATTTTTCGAGCATCACAAAGTCGGGTTCGTGTAGCACTTGCTAGCTTTAAGTCAGCTTTCCCAATATGTGGGCATGAATTCGAGTTTGGAAATACTTACAAGAGTAAACACACAATGATTCGAAGCAACAAAAATATAAATTGGATAATAGATATACGAAAAAAATGTATTTCATCGATATATGTTGGTTCATTACATAAATGGTCATTTAAGAGTGAAAGCGTAAATGATTAAAATATTTAGAATATTGATATCCGAAATCAGACTGTCCATACCAAAACTCACGAGTCATCCCCTAAATAAATTTTAAAAACATCCTACGTATTGTGTGTGTATATATATAACATAATATTTGAGTTGTCACTTTTTTTTTTTTTTTTTAAAACTTAAATTACAAGGAAACAAATATATGAAAACTCATTCTTCTGAAAAACACGACTCTTCGATATTAATGGAAGATTTTTCTCATTATTTGTTGTCATAACTCATAAGCTCCAGCTGGGGAGATAGGGAGGGAGGATAATGACTTAAGAATTGTCTTATAATATATTTGATATGTCGGGAATAAATGATGTGAATGGACCTACCAAAAAATAACCCAAAATCATATTATATATATATATATATATATATTAAAAAAAAAAACCCAAAATGTAATGGTGCTCTTAATAGCTGCTGTTATCTTTCAGGATGCTTAGTCAGTGTTGTTTAATTGTGTAAAATGTAACAGGGTTTGGCACTACAATATTATTGACTTAACGTCGAATGATTTTGTCGTTAAAGGGTTTTTGCGTCAAAGTAAAATTTTGACGCGAAAGCTTGATCGAGGAAAATATTTAGCATCAAAAATCGATTTCGATGCTAAAAACATATTTTCAGCGATGAAATATTTTGTCGTTAAAAATACTTATCTTTAACGTTAAAAATCATTCTGGGGTGTTTTTGTCTTCCGCCATTCTCACTCCTTAATTAATCCATGATTATATCTTTGATGAGAGTCTGAACGGGTGGATCTGGTCATTCACTTATCTCGATATTTAATAATATTACTTTTGTTTTTAAAAAAACAAAAAAGAAACAAATAAAATAGAGGCTGGAGTTGTTGAATCAAATGCAAAACCCACCACTTGCTGCAGAAAGATTATAATGTTTTTCTTTTTTTTTTTGGCCTCATAGCTAGAGCTTCGGTGGAATCTATTATTCATTGTTATTTTTTATAGCATGATAACAAATATTTGATACAAGATAAATGTCTGTTTAATTCTTATATTTAGAAAAATATTCCAATATATTTTTATAATTTATTATGTTACAGTTAAAAATTATTTCTTTTCGATTTTTTACAGTAAAAATAAAACACTTCAATCTTCTATCAATCAACATTTATTTTTTTTATTTTTTTTATTTTTTTTTTTGAAATCGTTGGAAACCCAGCCACCAAACCACCCATTCTGGGCCGCGGCGCAAGTAAAACCCCCGGCTGCCCCAGGCTCTTACAAGAAGTTGCACCCCCTGGATTCGAACCCAGAACCTCAAGGTGAGATTCTGGACCCTTCACCACCAAGCCACACCCCTTGGGGGCCTATCAATCAACATTCGAAGATATTACTATAAAATATCATAAAAATAACTTCTAACCGTAATAGAACTAATGACAAGAGTATTTTAGGATATATATTTATTTAAAATATAAGGACTAATGTATATTTAAGCCTTTTTCATGATAGTGGTTAATTACATGATAGCACGCAATGGAAAAATATAGCTGCATAATCTTGAATTTTTGACTTTATTACTATTGTATTACATTCATGAACTGAATACCATTATAATAATATCGGTTTGATATTATTAAAATGCACCTATAATAATAACATTGAACATAAAAATGACAACGCAAAATATTATTGAATCTTATAATATCGGTTTGATATTTTTAAAAATGCACGTATAATAATAACGTTAAAATCCCCGATTGTCTCGGGCTCTTACAAGAAACGCACTCCCTGAATTCGAATCCAAGACTTCAAGTGAGATCCCTGTATTCTATTTTTATTTTTATAAAAGGACAAAAAAGATGGTAGAATAAGTATGCAATAATAAAATGGTAGAAATAGACAATACTTGACTTAATTAGTAGTATTGTGAGCCGAAAGATACTCAATAAAATATTAATGGGTAGCCTTTTTTTTTCTTTTCTTTTCTTTTCTATGCCTTGTTTGCTAGAGATTCCTTTGTTTTCTTCCTAAATAAAAAAAAAAAAAAGAAAAAAAAAAAAGGATCACGATGGATTATTTGAATAAAGTAATATCCACAAAAGAGACAAGACACCTTATTAAATTAACATTGAGTTAATTAGAACTAAGAACAACTACACTGCCTCAACTAACTTACAAAATTACAACTAATTATAATTTTAAATCAGTGATATGGGTTATATTCACTTAACGATGAACTTGTTTATTATTTTATACACACAAATACATAAGTAGGGGTGGGTAAAGTTGGTATATGACTAAACTATATACGGATAGGGGTGGGCACAGTTCGCGGTATGATTATAAAAAAAAATTATAATTATAATTATTCGGTTTTTATTTTGAAAATAACTATATGGTTTTTTATTTAAAAAATTATAAGTATTTTTAATTGTCGCGGTTTGGAAAAATTCTATTTTTTCAATTTCTTAATAATAACAATAAAAAAATAAAAACATTCATTGAATCTAACTTTTACTTGAGTTTTTTTTTTTTTTTTTTATACTACAAATCTTCTAATTATCACAACTACACCAATAAAAGTATTTCATAAAATATAATCATCATTTAAATTCATTTAAAATATAGGAAAATAAAAGGAATAATAATCAAAGTAAAAAAATTATAAATATTTCATAAAATTAATCATCACTGAACATAAAATAAACTAACTAATGTAACAATTATAATTTTAAAATAATAACATAATCAATCATATTATTAAAAAAAATCAACAGATTAAATTATTCAATTAATTCAGTTCGGTTCGGTTTTTAGTTAAAAAACTATTCTAATTCAATTAGGTTCGGTTTTTTAATTAAATATCGAACAATTATTTTTGAAAATAAAAAAAAAAATTGTCACTTAGGTTCGGTTTTTTCAGTTCTGTTTAGTTTTTCAGTTTCAATTATTTTTTTATCCACCCTTATAAACTGATTTAAAGATATCAGTTTTGAATGAGCCAAGATCGATCCAATCATTTTTTTTTTCTAAACTGATAAGAATATGACACGCTAAAGATTAGATTAGTTCGATTTCAATCGGTTTAGAATTCCAAACCAATTTTTTGATTATTTTATAGAAAAATCCAACCAAATTTAATTATTTTTACAATATTACCAATTCAAAATTGGTTTACATCGATTTGTTACTCACCCTGTTATATAAGCAAAGCCCAAACTCCTCCTCTACTAAAAAGAAAGAGAAAATCTAAAGAAACCAAAAAGGTTCGATTTATTTTTCTTACAAGGCAGGCAAACATCCTCCATGGAAATCTTTTTATCATGGGTTTTGTCTCTGAAAAATATATTCAAATTTATATTTGACAGAAATGCCCATGTGGGGTTGACTAATATTACCAGTCTGTCATAGATTATCTCCACATGCACTCTTTATCAACTGCTATCGACGTTATTGTCTTTGTTGAATCGGTAGTTCCATCACTTGGCCTCCTCGTAGTTGGTTTTTTTTTAATCGTTGGAAACCCCACCGTCAAACCATCCTTTCCGAATTTAAGCGGAGCGGGTAAAACCCTCGGTTGTCCCAGACACTTATAATAAATGTACTCCCTAAATTCAAAATATAAGGTGTTTATAATTTATAATAGGCTTGAACTCAATGAATTCTTCTTTATTCATTAGTCAACACATCAATAACAATGTCAATATCGTAATATTAAAGGGTAAATTTGTAAAATAATCTTAATTTTTGAGGTAATAGAATATGGGTTATTCATTCATCATATTCGTTGTATTCACTCTTCATTCTCCAATCCGAAACTTATTCATTATTCACTTCAAACATAAAATGAGATTTTTTTTTCTTTTTTGATTGGTTGTAGATTTTATTTTACTTATATTTGTTTTGGATATTGTGTGATGATAATAGAAATGTGAACTATATGTTGAGATCCTAAATTTAGAAGTGTTTTATGAAACGTGATTGTTGGAATTATTCATGCTGATTATGATTTTGGGGTTTCTGGTTATGATAATTGTAGTACAATTTATTTTGAATTTTTTTTCATTATGTTACCTAAATTGTTCAATAGAATGTTGAATGTTTATCCAAATTAACCTGAGTATCACGCGGGAACCTGACTAGTTATGAAAATAATAAGGGTAAGTGTTATAAAGTGGTTTATCATGAGGGGAAAGTGGCAATATACCGAATTTATCTTTGAATTGAAACCGTAACTCAAATAGGCAGCATTAGAATCAGACAGTAGCGGCAGCAAAGGTTGGCTGCCCATGCCATAGCCCCAGGGCGGCCCTGGGCAGGTGCCACAAGGGCTACTGTTCAGGGCCTAAAAATTAAGGAGCACCAAATAGGTTAAATTGAAATTTGCTTTTATAATTTACAAATTAAAATTATTAAAATCTTACTTGTGGACTACTATGACTCAAGATTGACTAAATGGATTAGCAATCTTATGTATTGAAAATGATAAGATTGAAGACTTGGAGTATGATGATATAATTGATGATTTTGCTTCAAAAAATGCTATAAGACAATTTCTTAAAGGTTGAAATTTCAAGGAGTTTTGCTATGAATGGTTGTATATGATTGCATTTTTTTATTGTCAGGGTTTAGGTACTATGTCCCCCATTTGTATATTTTCTCAAGTAATATAATTTTGGCGTGAGAGCCTAGCCCCCCAACTTCAACTGGGTTCCAGCCCTTATTAAATATTATTTTTTTAAAACATATGTTTTCATAATAAAAACTGGCACATTTTGAGCTTTCGCACCGGGCACCCAAAAACTCAGGACCGGCCCTAATAGCCCGAGTTAAATTTATAATTTCATATAATTTTTTATGTTTTTATTATAAAAAATAATAAAATAAAAAATAGGCTACTAATATATAATTTAGCCACCCCTAAAACTAAATCTTACCTACGCCATTGGCATACTTCATCTTCCTATGGAGATCTCTCATTAGATACCATGCACTATATATATATATATATATATATATATATGGTTATGCTTACGAGTGTTCTTAGTGCACTCGATAAGAATCCATTTAAAGAAAAATTTGATGGGAAAAAAAAAAAGACATTAATGATTTGATAATTTTTTATTCATCATAAAAATGATATGAAAACTTTATTTAAATGATTATACAAATGTGTTACTTTGCCCGAGACGGACACCCAAATTGGTATCCGAAACAGACCGTTTTGATTTTCTCCGTTTTGGATATTAATTCGGATACTCGCGTCGGGCAAAATAAATTTTTTTTTTTAAATTATAATTTCAATCCATGCATGCATGCATGCAGACTCACGTTAGATGTTTTCATTAGATTCCATGCAGATTCATTACCACCCCTGTGCACGATAGTGTTCTCCCAGTACATAAGCTAACATATACTCTGACAAGCACAGTACACAATACCGTTGAGTCCTTTCACAAGCAGGTTCACATTTTCCTAGAAAATTAAAAAAAAAAAAACGCCGTGAAAGCGTCTTCTGTTACCAAATCTATTTTTGTTATTTTTAACAGTGCTATTTTATTCTAATTGGGTGTTGAATTTGTTCCCGAATTAATCAAATTCAAACTAATATCATTTTAAATTAATTTAATCTGTTTGGATATCATTTCCGACAGAATAATTTTCCCTTTTTCTAATGGACGTGTGAAAGTGAGACCCTGCTTGTAAAAAGTTACGGCGTTCTCGACGGACGTTACGAAGATTACGTACTTTTATCGCCTATCGGTGCGACTCCACCGAATCAGCTTTATTACATTTTAACATTTATCGGGATTTGAGCCCGATGATTTAACGGCGTTAAAGTCGCTGTGTCCATAGATTGCGGTATAAGGGAAACTTTTTGTAATTTTTCTTTAAAGATTCAGATAGTGGGACCCAGATTAAGCCAACGGCTACTTGGTGCTGACCTGGTAGGGACAGGAGAACATCAGTAGCCAGAATGGCCATAAGGGGAATAATGAATTAAAATTTATTTTTTTAAAAAAAAAAGAAATAAATTTATAGCTTAAAATGTTTTAAAAAAAAAAAATCAAGAAAAATATTAATATTAAAGTATTGATTACGCGTAGGAACCTTGTATCTCTTAGTTGCTGAAGAGCAGCCACGTGGCAAATCCGTGTCAGGCAGCAAGTCTCCCAAGTTTTGACGCGGACCCACACGATTCTCGTTTGATGGGAGCCTGCAGTTTTTGTTCCATTAAATGCCCTATATTTATGGTAATCCATTTACGAAATACCACCACCGAACGATTTCAATGCGGGGCAAATCAGTACTTTCGAGAGCCGCATAAGGGCATTTTAGGAACCTCGTAGATATAATCACCGGAAATGGGCGGCGCGGGTGGTTGCCTGACCGATATATGTATTATTTGGTATATAATTCGGTGAATTTATAAATTAATTTATATTCTCACTATAATATTTATAAATTAGATTATATTTTATTATAATGTATCTACTATCCACCTACCTGCCTAATTCACAATCTCTAATTATGTAATCATTTATTTATTTAGTTAGTTAATGCATTAAAAGAATAAAAAATCTTTTTGGCCCCAAATTGATAATTATTAATTTATCCTTAACGATTCTTTCTTCTATTGTCCTCTATTTGCTCTTTCTTTCTTTTTCTTTTTTTTTTCTTTTTTTTTTTAATTTTATTATTATTGGCTTTTGAGTATAATAATTTTGGCTTTTTATCCCTCTGTCTTTCAAGACTTCAAATCAAAGTTTGATTTCCAAGCTAATAAATATGTTGATGATTTCAATGTCTTGGAGGAGGGATAAAGTGGCTAAACCATTGCGAAAGGAGTAACTATAATTAATTTAATATTTACAATAGATGAAGTTCTTAACTAACGTGATTGTAAAATATTGATCGGTTCTGGTTCTGCCCGGAACCACAAGGAAACAAATTGATTTTTCGGTTCTAATTTTATTAGGGACTGATTTTTTCAGTTTGGTTGTTGTTCTAGTATGATGGGAATCAGAATCGAATTTTGAAATCGGTTTCCATATTATAAAATCAATATTTTTGTTAAAATATTTAAGTAAAATTCTAGTCTCTTGCTTAAATAAAGTACATTTACCCACCCAAATCTCAAATTAAACGTGAACAAATGGAACAAGATCAATTATCAATTATTATATTTTTTTTTACTGAAACAAAAAAAATATAATGGAAAATATGATAACCCGCAACCGATAAATAGAATATCATATTTAATTGGATATGTTCTGATTCTAAAATATTAGGAACCGATTTTTCTGATAAGTTCTGATTCCACTTGAAATCGATTTTACTCACCCTTATTAAAATAACTTATATGTAAAAAGATTACTTTCAAAGATGATATTGTACACTGATATGATATTAAATATGAAAATTATATGTGAAAAGACTACTTTTTCTTTTGAAAAGACTACTTATAATGAAAATATTGTGCATTAATAAAGACTTAATATCCAACTTTCAAATTTCATATCCAACAACTTTCTCATATCAAAACATCGTAATTTTTACACCGGATAAAGACTTTTAAAAAATGTTTTTGGTGAAGTGAGAATAGGATTAAAAACCAAAATCCAGTGGAGTTATTATTGAAAAAGAAAATTGTAGATAGTCTATTTTTATTATTTAATTAATAAAAAATGTTTAGCCTATTTAATAACTAATTATATAACTATATTCAAGTTTAATTTTATTCTAAATAATTTTTAATTTTATAGAAAACTTGCATTGTTGGCCAATAAAATGAGCTCATATTGTTTTTCTTTTCTTGTTAGCCTCTCGTAATTCTCCTCTCTCTCAAAACTATAATCTCTTCATCATCTCACAGAGGGAGAGAGATTATTTGGATTCATACACACACACATATTCAAAGAAACAGAGCAAAAACAGAGAGAGGGAAAAAAAAAGATGGTGGTTTCTCATAGTGGCTGTTTTGTTTTAGTATTTTCTCTTCTTGTTGTAGTTGTTTCTGGGTTTTACAGAAACTTGCCTATTGTGCCTTTTGATGAAGGTTACGGCCATCTGTTTGGTCATGATAATCTTGTTGTTCATAGAGATGGAAAATCTGTTCATTTATCTCTAGATGAAAGAACAGGTCTGTGTTTTCTTTTTGATTTCCTTTTTTCTTGTTCTTGTTTTGGTTTCTGAGAGTGATTTTTTTTTTTTTTTTTTTTTTTTTTGTTGTGTATTTACAGGTTCTGGATTTGTGTCACAAGACCTTTATCTTCATGGTTTCTTCAGTGCTTCAATAAAGTTGCCTGCTGATTATACTGCTGGAGTTGTTGTTGCCTTCTATGTAAGTCATCAATTCAATATTTATTTTTTATTTCTCTTCTTAATGTCAGGTTAGAATTTTTATCTGATTCTATTATGACCCTTTTGTAACAGGCTTGAAAATTTGATTAGACCATTGATAATCAAATGGTCTATTTCATTTTTTTTTTCATTTTTTGCTCATATTGGGTAATCAAATGCAAAATGAATTGATTTTTTATGGGATTTTTCACTTTGGTTTTACAGATGTCAAATGGTGACATATTTGAGAAGAATCATGATGAGATAGACTTTGAGTTCTTGGGTAACATAAGAGGCAAAGAATGGAGGATTCAGACTAATGTTTATGGCAATGGAAGCACCAGCATCGGCAGAGAAGAGAGATACAATCTCTGGTTTGATCCTTCTGATGACTTCCATCAGTACAGTTTCTCTGGACTGATTCTCAGATCATGTAAGCAATCAAACTTTACCAATTTTCTCTGATTATATCATTTTTTTATATGTGAACCGAATTTTCTGATTCTATGTTGTGGTATGATGCTCTTGTTTCTGTTGGAAGTTTCTATTTTTAGGAATTTGGTCGTTTGTATTTTGCAGCAAATGCTCTGTTTATATCCAAAACCACTTGTGGCTCTATTAGCCCTAGCCAAATATAGCTATTGCTTGTTTCTTAGTGGAGAAAAAAAATGACCTTGATGGGATGATTTAGCATAATACAATCATTAATCTGGATTCAGATAGACTTTTAGTATGAATTAGCCAAAAGGCCTTGGAATTTTCTGTAGTTAGATTAGCCAAGAACAAATAGTAACATTGTTAGTTTGTTAAAATGATAACAAGGTAGGATTTTTTTTCAGATTAATAAATCTCTCTGTCTATTATTTGCCTTGCAGATTTTATATAGACAGTATTCCTATTAGAGAGGTTAAGAGAACTGCGTCTATGGGAGGAGATTTTCCCTCTAAGCCGATGTCTTTGTATGCCACAATCTGGGATGGTTCTGATTGGGCTACTAATGGTGGCAAATACCGAGTGAACTACAAATATGCTCCTTTGTGACTGAATTTACCGACTTCATCCTCCACGGTTGTGCAGTTGATCCTGAACAAACATCATAAATCCAAGTGTGACATGACCGGAAGTTCCGAAGTATCAATCCCTACTGCTGTCTCCCCTTCCAGAGAAATAAAATGGAAAACTTTAGAAGGAAACATATGACATATTCCTATTGCTATGACCAAATTCGATACAGAGTTCCTCCATCCGAGTGTGTGATCAATTCCCTTGAAGCCGAGCGCCTCAAGGCATATGATCCAGTTACATTTGGGGGAGGCAAGCGCCATCGTGGGAAACGACACCATGGAAGCCGAGCAAGCGGGTCCAAGGGAAATGCCAGTTGAAAAGGGTGTGACGGATGATACATATATTTTGCTACATGGGGCATTAAATGGTCATCTCCCTCTTTCCATCTCCTCTCCTTTGAGTTTGGTTCAGCTATTTTTGTGTATAGAGACATACAGGGAGATATCAGATAGCACAGATTTTATTGAGGGTGATAGAAAGTTTTATTTGTATGGTTGATAGTGAGTATGTGTATAGGTCATATTCATTTTTATCATTGTTGAGGAATGCTGTCTTTGGCTTTGGCTTTACCTTTATTTATTGAAATCGTTAGTGATTTTGTGTACTTTTTTGGGGACACCCTCATGGGTTCAATAAATATATTTGTAGCATATGTGGTTCCTTTACATTACATGTGTTAGGTATTGATGCATTTATTTTTTTTTGAAATACCGGGAAACCCCTCCTCATCTTATATCAGATGTCATTAGACCTCGATCTGAGTGAGTAAAACTCAGTGCTGTCTCAGGCTTTTACAAATATTGCTCTAATAAGTTGAACTCTGATCTCCCAAATGGCAGGTCAAAACTCAATCCATTGGATCAAACACTTGGGGACTTCATTTTATATTTTACACCAACTATTATCCAAGAACATCAAGCATGCTAAAAAATTGTTCCATTTCATGTCTCAAAATTCTGGTCATGTTTTTGTTAATATATATTTTAAGGTGAATCTTATCATGTTCAGAGAACAGCTTGCCATCGGAACCGTCGTTGACAGCGGTCATAAACCAAAACTTCCCCAAATTTCTAAACTCTAATCTTAATTGTACTCAATTTGCCAAACCCTAAATATCAAAGTATCATACCCTAATTCTAATTGATCTCAATTTGTCAAACATCAACTCTAAACGTAAATCAACTCATAATTTTAAACAATAATGATTTTTTAAAAAATAAAAATAAAATCACCTAACGCTATCTAATCCATCCGTTTAGGTATAACCAAGAAGACATATGCGCCAAGTATTCCCTACATATAGTGTTTTTTTAAAACCATGGCTTTGGGCCTAATTAGAAGGATCCTTGTTTCAAACTTGAACTTGGGGGGTCTTAAATGATATAAACATATCTTTTACTCGTGCAAATTTTATTTTATTTTTTTGGGTGGGTGTTAATAGGTATTACAAAATAAGTAGCAACTTTTTTTCTTTTTTTTTTTCCTGAATATATCACTTGACTTGCCATTCTGTGGCAATCAAATAGAGACGCAAAGGGATGAAAAATCTTAAGAGAATTGGCAGGACATGCACATCACTTGGCTTCACTTGCTAGCCAGCCTTGAGCAACTTATAGAAGAATATTTTATACTTAATGGCTCAAACTCGACTCTCATAGTTAACCAAAAAAAGTCCTTTTTTTCTCCAAAGTCACATTAGTCATAAGTGATTCCCATGGAAAAGCACTTCCCACCCATCTCATTTATACAGGGATCTGAGTCATTTGTTTTTGGATATATTAGTTGCCAACTTGAATAGCAATTCAATTATGAAAAGGAAAAAATCACAAAACATTCATCATGAAAACTTCTAAGAAAAGTAATTGAATCCAGAGATACACTGCACCTATCACTAACTTTATAGCATATTGCTCTCGTAGCTTACACTTGAGAATCAGCCGCCTCCTCTCTCTCTCTCTCTCTATCATTTTGACAAAATTGCTAATGCTCTCCGGATGAAATTGAACCGCCTGCCAGTTTTATACAAGGGTGAAGCCGTGACATTCCTGCGTTCTGGATCCTATATGAATTCTTAAAATATAATATCTATTGATAATAGATAGAGTTTTTTTTTTCCTACATTCGTTTCTTAGAAGATTACGACAACCCAATGTTGCACAAATATTATCAATCACACCAACTAAGGTCCTACGATATTCGTTCTCTTTAGGGATCTATATTCGTTGGTTGGATAGATCAGGTATAAGAATTGACATTCCTGTTAAAATACTGGTAAAATCCACATATAAACGAGGACTCGCATGGAAACTTACGAGACCCGTTATATTAGGAAGACATAAAAGAATAATTTTGGTACCCGTTGACATGTTGCCATCCGTAATTCTCTTTTCTCAAGCTCTTATTTGTCATAATGATCCAATAAGCCGATGATAGGATAGCAAAATCAGAGGCCTCACATATGGGATCCTAAAAAGCCCTAAATGGAACCCTTCACTTAGACCTAGTTTATACACCGTGCATGTTAAGGATATATTTAAACCTACGTACCCAAACTCAATGGCCAAATTGTCTGGACTGATTCTCAGATCATGTAAGCAATCAAACTTTACCAATTTTCTCTGATTATATCAATTTTTTTTTTTTTTTTTATATGTGAACCGAATTTACTGATTCTATGTTGTGGTATGATGCTCTTGTTTCTGTTGGAAGTTTCTATTTTTAGGAATTTGGTCGTTTGTATTTTGCAGCAAATGCTCTGTTTATATCCAAAATCACTTGTGGCTCTATTAGCCCTAGCCAAATATAGCTATTGCTTGTTTCTTAGTGGAGAAAAAAATGACCTTGATGGGATGATTTAGCATAATACAATCATTAATCTGGATTCAGATAGACTTTTAGTATGAATTAGCCAAAAGGCCTTGGAATTTTCTGTAGTTAGATTAGCCAAGAACAAATAGTAACATTGTTAGTTTGTTAAAATGATAACAAGGTAGGATTTTTTTTCAGATTAATAAATCTCTCTGTCTATTATTTTTGCCTTGCAGATTTTATATAGACAGTATTCCTATTAGAGAGGTTAAGAGAACTGCGTCTATGGGAGGAGATTTTCCCTCTAAGCCGATGTCTTTGTATGCCACAATCTGGGATGGTTCTGATTGGGCTACTAATGGTGGCAAATACCGAGTGAACTACAAATATGCTCCCTTTGTGACTGAATTTACCGACTTCATCCTCCACGGTTGTGCAGTTGATCCTATTGAACAAACATCATATAAATCTAAGTGTGACATGACCGGAAGTTCCGAAGTATCAATCCCTACTGCTGTCTCCCCTTCCCAGAGAAATAAAATGGAAAACTTTAGAAGGAAACATATGACATATTCCTATTGCTATGACCAAATTCGATACAAAGTTCCTCCATCCGAGTGTGTGATCAGTTCCCTTGAAGCCGAGCGCCTCAAGGCATATGATCCAGTTACATTTGGGGGAGGCAGGCGCCATCGTGGGAAACGACACCATGGAAGCCGAGCAAGCGGGTCCAAGGGAAATGCCAGTTGAAAAGGGTGTGACGGATGATACATATATTTTGCTACATAGAGCATTAAATGGTCATCTCCCTCTTCCATCTCCTCTCTTTTGAGTTTGATTGAGTTTGGTTCAGCTATTTTTGTGTATAGAGACATACAGGGAGATATCAGATAGCACAGATTTTATTGAGGGTGATAGAAAGTTTTATTTGTATGGTTGATAGTGAGTATGTGTATAGGTCATATTCATTTTTATCATTGTTGAGGAATGCTGTCTTTGGCTTTGGCTTTACCTTTATTTATTGAAATCGTTAGTGATTTTGTGTACTTTTTTGGGGACACCCTCATGGGTTCAATAAATATATTTGTAGCATATGTGGTTCCTTTACATTACATGTGTTAGGTATTGCTGCATTTATTTTTTATTTTTTATTTTTTTTTATTTTTGAAATACTGGGAAACCCCTCCTCATCTTATATCAGATGTCATTATACCCCGATCTGAGTGAGTAAAACTCAGTGCTGTCTCAGGCTCTTACAAATATTGCTTTAATGAGTTGAACCATGATCTCCCAAATGACGTGTCAAAATTCAACCCATTGGATCAAGCACTTGGGGACTTCATTTTATATTTTACACCAACTACTGTCCAAGAACATCAAGCATGCTAAAAAATTGTTCCATTTCATGTCTGAAAATTCTGGTCATGTTTTTGTTAATATATATTTTAAGGTGAATCTTATCATGTTCAGAGAACAGCTTGCCATCGGAATTGTTGTTGACAGCGGTCATAAACCAAAACTTCCCCAAATTTCTAAACTCTACCCTAAATATCAAATTATCATACCCTAATTCTAATTGATCTCAATTTGTCAAACATCAACTCTAAACGTAAATCAACTCATAATTTTAAACAATAATTAATTTTTTAAAAATAAAAATAAAATCACCTAACGCTATCTAATCCATCCGTTTAGGTATAACCAAGAAGACATATGCGCCAAGTATTCCCTACATATAGTGTTTTTTTTAAAACCATGGCTATGGGCCTAATTAGAAGGATCCTTGTTTCAAACTTGAACTTGGGGGGTCTTAAATGATATAAACATATCTTTTACTCGTGCAAATTTTATTTTATTTTTTTGGGTGGGTGTTAATAGGTATTACAAAATAAGTAGCAACTTTTTTTCTGAATATAATGAATAGATCAGAAAGGTATATACATCACTTGACTTGCCATTCTGTGGCAATCAAATAGAGACGCAAAGGGATGAAAAATCTGAAGAGAATTGGCAGGACATGCACATCACTTGGCTTCACTTGCTAGCCAGCCTTGAACTGTAATGAAAACTCAGCAACTTATAGAAGAATATTTTATACTTAATGGCTCAAACTCGACTCTCATAGTTAACCAAAAAAAGTCCTTTTTTTCTCCAAAGTCACATTAGTCATAAGTGATTCCCATGGAAAAGCACTTCCCACCCATCTCATTTATACAGGGATCTGAGTCATTTGTTTTTGGATTATTAGTTGCCAACTTGAATAGCAATTCAATTATGAAAAGGAAAAAATCACAAAACATTCATCATGAAAACTTCTAAGAAAAGTAATTGAATCCAGAGATACACTGCACCTATCACTAACTTTATAGCATATTGCTCTCGTAGCTTACACTTGAGAATCAGCCGCCTCCTCTCTCTCTCTCTCTCTATCATTTTGACAAAATTGCTAATGCTCTCCGGATGAAATTGAACCGCCTGCAAGTTTTATACAAGGGTGAAGCCGTGACATTCCTGCGTTCTGGATCCTATATGAATTCTTAAAATATAATATCTATTGATAAGAGATAGAGTTTTTTTTTCCTACATTCGTTTATTAGAAGATTACGACAACCCAATGTTGCACAAATATTATCAATCACACCAACCAAGGTCCTACGATATTCGTTCTCTTTAGGGATCTATATTCGTTGGTTGGATAGATCAGGTATAAGAATTGACATTCCTGTTAAAATACTGGTAAAATCCACATATAAACGGGGACTCGCATGGAAACTTACGAGACCCGTTATATTAGGAAGATATAAAAGAATAATTTTGGTACCCGTTGACATGTTGCCATCCGTAATTCTCTTTTCTCAAGCTCTTATTTGTCATAATGATCCAATAAGCCGCTGATAGGATAGCAAAATCAGAGGCCTCACATATGGGATCCTAAAAAGCCCTAAATGGAACCCTTCACTTAGACCTAATTTATACACCGTGCATGTTAAGGATATATTTAAACCTACGTACCCAAACTCAATGGCCAAATTGTAGGCAAGAATAAACCCGGCCGGCACCGGAACCGAACCGAACCGGTCGGTTTCCGGTTCCACGAGTGTGGAACCGGAACCTTGAACCGAACCGGAACCGACCGGTTTCGGTTCGGTTCGAACCTTTTTTTTAATTTCGAAAATAAATTAAAATAAATGAGATTAATTTAATAAATAAATAAAATTATTACATTGAAGAGCTTGAGCTTAAATTTTTAAAAATTTAAGTTGCCTACGTATCCTCCAGGGGTGAGAGGAATCAAAGCTCACGTAGTTCCATTACAATTTTAAGATATTTCCCCTTTGTAAATTTACAATTTTATAATTATCAATCATCATTATCAGTTGATCCTTCAGCTCCGGTTCCGCTTGCATTTGTTGTTGCAGATGCATCAAATCTTCAAAATCATCGGGGGCATCTTCTTGTTGTCTCAGATCAGCTCGAGTCCAATCATCCACAAAAGATGTTGCTTCTAGAGTGCTTGGATGTAATTAATATCGTCTAGATTCCAATATATTGCCTCCCAAGCAGAACGCTTGCTCAACCGCAACGGTGGAAATAGGTGTTGTCAATATCTCTTTAGCAATAATTGATAAAACATGATATATATTTTGATGTCGGTTCCACCAGTCAAGGATTTTAAAATTTTTACTAACTAAACTTTCAGTACGAAACTCGAATTTGTAGATAATAATTATCTAATTCGGGGTTATTAGTTGTCGTATCCCTAACTTTTTTATTTCGTTACAATAACCAACGATCCTCTGCGCTAAGTCTTGTTTGAATTACCGGTTCGCTACTACTAGATTCACATAATGTTCCTAAGTTATATCTTACAATATAATCATTAAAAACTCAATTAAATCATTTCTTAATTTCATCATTAATCTTGTAATATCAATTTCATCTAATATTCCTAAATAACCATAATAAGTTTGTAAAACACCATTCAAACCTTCTAATTTAAATTTAGGATAAAAAACAGCAACAATAAGATAAAGTAAATGAATTTCTCTAAAATAATTCAATCATTTTACTTTCATAACAGTAATGGCTTCTAACAAAATAATATCATTAGGATTGCTACTTTCAGCATGTTCATCGAGAGCACCAACAATATTCAAACTTTCAAGAAGAAATAAATGTGCTGTTGGATAATAAACACCGCTAAAAATTAAAGTAGCATCATTAAAAACTTTTAAAATATCTAAATTTTTTTCACAAATATCCCATTAACAAGGATAAAGTGTGACATTTTGAACATGTTGAGGAAAAAAACTACATAATGCATCTTTGTATTGAAATGCTTGACATAAAAGAAAATAAGTTGAATTCCAACGTGCTGGAACATCTCTTGAAAATTTAATCGGTTTAATACCATTTATTTTACAAAACTTCGTCCATTCTCTCTTAACTTGAGAATATGACCAAATACAATTTAGTGCCGTTTTAATAGGATCAATGAAATGTGGTAATAATTTCAGACCATTTTGAACACATAAGTTAAGGACATGACATGTACAACGAATATGAAAAAATCGACCCCCTAAATTTGGTTGACATAAGGATTTTAAATCATTGATGAATGCAGTATTTGCAGATCCATTATCAAATCCAATTGTTAAATTTTTTTCTACTAAACCATATTCATAAAAAAATTACCTTCATCATTCTATAAATATTTTGTGCAGTTTGTTGGTCATCAAAAACTCTAAATGCAATAAGTCATTTTTGCATGGTGTTGACGGTGGATTTTGGTCTCAGGGTAATATTGGAATATCACTCCCGAGGAAATCCTCCTTCAACTGTGAATTTGTTTGGTTATGGGGGACCAAAGGCAAACTTAGCAGAAAAACAGATAAATACACCAATCAACAAGGAGATTTAACGTGGTTCGGTGGATTTGGATCCGACCTACGTCCACGGGCACAAACAAGATGATACTTTTATTATTCAAAATGCGCTTCTCGGACCGTTCTTTGTGTTTTACAAGTCAGAGCTTGGTGATTCTGATCTCCACTCTACCTTGCTCTCAACTTGTTCCTCTTATTCTCTCTTTTTTGTTGTTCCTCTTTTCTATTCACTCTACCCTCCTATTTATAATGGTGAAGAAATCATATTCCTATTTGTACAAGAGTTTCCTAGTTGAAACTATCCTTTTTCCCATAAGGATTCCTAGTCAAAAACTACATTTACTTCCTTTATCATACTAGGACATTGACTTACTAGTTTACCCCATAAAGGTATGATAACTTATTATCCTATCTCATATGGATAGAATGCCTTATTTTCCCGATCATGTCTTGCCCTATGCTCGGTCTTCATGTGGTCGGTCATGATGGTCATTTGTGCTGAGAATGCTGCTACCGATCTGATAGTGCTCGGTCATCCGAACCAAAGTGGTCGGTTATCGGATCATAAAGTTCTCGGCCACTCACTCATGTGGTCGGGTCGGTATTAATGATCTTTGACCAAGGAGAAAATTACCCTTTTGCCCCTGTCGTGCTGTCTTAAATACCATAGTACCTAAAAACACCATCAACATCTGTCCCCTAGTTCTCGGTAACAACGAGTTTGCGAGTTGATGCCGGGAACTATAAAAAAGATGGTGTGCCGATGAATCCGTCGGTGGTCACTCCAGGAATCGCAAAGAAAAATGTCTTGGCTGCAAATCTGGTCCTTCCTGCTACCCTCATGTGCTCAGTCAACGAAGATCCCGATATCTACCCGTGGAGACAATGCTTTGCCCTTATGCTGACGACGGTCGACTCGGTGGGACGTAACCCGACCCCGAGCTGATATGAACACTTGGCTCCGGGGGAAATGTTACGTCCCCAGACCAAAAGGACGGACTCGGTGGGACACGACCCGACCCCGAGCTGAGATGAACGCTTGGCCCTGGGGGAATATTACGTCCCCAGACCAAAAGGACGGACTCGGTGGGACACGACCCACGACCCCGAGCTGAGATAAACACTTGGCCCTGGGGGAATATTACGTCCCCAGACCAAAAGGGAGGACTCGGTGGGACACGACCTGACCCCGAGCTGAGATGAACGCTTGGCCCTGGGGGATATTACGTCCCCAGACCAAAAGGGACGGACTCGGTGGGACGTAACCCGACCCCGAGCTGAGAAACACTTGGCCCTGGGGGAATATTACGTCCCCAGACCAAAAGGGACGGACTCGGTGGGACGTAACCCGACCCCGAGCTGAATAAACACTTGGCCCTGGGGGAATATTACGTCCCCAGACCAAAAGGAGGACTCGGTGGGACACGACCCGACCCCGAGCTGAGATGAACGCTTGGCCCTGGGGGAATATTACGTCCCCAGACCAAAAGGGAGGACTCGGTGGGACACGACCCGACCCCGAGCTGAGATGAACGCTTGGCCCTGGGGAATTACGTCCCCAGACCAAAAGGACGGACTCGTGGGACGTAACCCGACCCCGAGCTGAGAGACCAAGTGACCTTGGCGGAACGAATCCAGCCCCGAGCCGAATAAAAACAAGTGGCCTCGGCGGAACGAATCCAGCCCCGAGCTGAATAAACAAGTGGCCTCGGCGGAACGAATCCAGCCCCGAGCCAATAAACAAGTGGCCTTGGCGGAACGAATCCAGCCCTGTGCCAGGTAATCTTTGGGACTTGCTCAGAGGGAATTGAATCAACCTTGTGAAGCCACGAATCTGGCACGGGCGTCCCCTTGCCAGACTAGCGAAAAACAAAAACAAAACTTTGAAAAACAAGACCAAAAAGGTGGGGGGTGACTCGGCACTTGTCCCAAAAGAAAACTTTTTACAAATGTAAACAACAGCACGGATGCCTCAAAACAGCGTCCTGCCTGAGGCCTCCAAAACATAATTCTGAATCTTTCAATTCAGTGTCCCGGCGAACCAGGATTCGGATCAAATAGAGCGTTTGATTGGTAAGGGCACATCCTCTACACGTCGGTTCACTGGGGAGCCTGTGTATCATATGAGGGCTCCTCCTTACCACGCTGGAGTAGGCACACGCTACAGGGGCACCACTCATCCCCGTGCTGCATCTCTCGCGGATCCGAGGTGATGAATGGATCAAAGAGTGTCCGGGATACTAAGGGCACATTCCTCCTTAGGCCCGGCATCACTGGAGCTAGCAATCGTCACGGGGGATCACTATCCCCCGTGCTATGCTTTCCCACGGATCCATTACATCGGGTAAGTGAGGATCAGAGAGTGTTCGGTAACACAGGAGCAAGCAATCGTCACAGGGGTATCATCCCTCCCCGTGCTATGCTTCTTACGGATCCTATGCATCGAGTATGTCCCTGGGGACCCCGAGCTGAATGAAACACTTGGCTCTGGGGGAATGTTACCTCCCCGTCCAAAGAGCATGCCTCGGTGGGACATAGCCCGACCCCGAGCTGAAAAAGGCACTTGGACCTGGGGGAATGTTACGTCCCCAGTCCGAAGGGCTGACTCGGTGGGATATACCCGACCCCGAGTAGAAAAAGGCACTTGGATCTGGGGGAATGTTACGTCTCCCAGTCCGAAGGGCTGACTCGGTGGGATATTCCCGACCCCGAGCTGAGAAAGACACTTGGACCTGGGGGAATGTTATGTCCCCAGTCCGAAGGGCTGACTCGGTGGGATATCCCGACCCCGAGCTGAGAAAGGCACTTGGACCTGGGGGAATGTTATGTCCCCAGTCCGAAGGGCTGACTCGGTGGGACGTGCCCGACCCCGAGCTGAACGACCCTGGCGGAATAAGATCCAGTCTCGAGCTGATGGTTCAAGGGGCCTTGGCGCCCGACTGTCTTTATGTAGTGGGCGTTTGAGTATGTCCCCTGTCTTTGAATATGTCTTTCAATTTTGTTTTTTGTTTTTTTTTTTTGTTTTTTTTTGTTTTTTTTTTTTAGAAAACGGATAAAAAATGTTTTATTCATATTTGGGGACATATTGTCCTCCTTACAGTTCTTCTGCGTAATACTTTGAGAAAAACTTTATATTTGGTTCATTGGTGGGCATTGTTTGATACCGACCGCCCATTTGGTAATCTCGGGGCCTGTTCCGTAAAGTTCTATCTCCTCGGTTTCCTCGGCTGTTGTGAGTCGAGCACTTTTGTTCGGCCAAACGCCTGGGCCTCTGTCTTCTTCTTCTTCTCCCTGGTTTCCTTGTCGTTTTCGACTGTCTTCTGCGATGCATAGAGTTTCTCGTGAGAGAGTTGCGAAGCAGCTGCGAGCTGTTTTCTGGCTTCCGCCCACAATTCCAATCCCTTCCCGGGTGGGGAATTTCAGTTTTAGGTGGTAGCAGGACATCGCAGCTTTCGTTTTCATCATGAAGGGTCGTCCGACGATGGCCTGGTAACTGCTCATGCAGTCTACCACAGTGAAGTCTGTCATGATCGTCCGGGTCCGGGGATGTGTCCCGACAGTTATTGCCAACTGTATTCTTCCCAGTGGGATAACGGCTGCTCCTCCGAAACCGTATAAGGGGGTGCTATCGTTGGTAAGGGTTGCATATTCTACCCCTAGGTTTCCAGCGCTTCTCTGGAAATTATATCCACTGCGCTCCCGGGGTCCACTAGGATTCTGTCTACTTCTGACCCGCTGATGACTGCCTTGATTATCAATGCATCGTCATGAGGGAAACTTACTCCTCGGGTATCCTCCTCGGTGAACATTATTGGTACTGATCGGCCTCTTGGTAGCCCTTTGCCCTATTCTGTTTCTAAGATATCCGGTCCTCGGGTTCTGCTGTAATCTTTCCTTGACCGGTTAGAGTTTCCGGCCAGCGTTCTTCTCCTCCTGCGATGATATTGATTTGACGACCGCGTGCTCTTTGTCTGGCGGTCATGACCTCGTGGTCAATGTATTTGTTTAGGTACCCGTTCCGTGCTAGATCTTCTATTTTGTTCTCGCAGATCTTTGCATCCGTCTGTTGGATGTCCTTTGGAGTTGTGGTGTACACAATAAGCCTTTAGGTTCCTTTTGTCCGGAGGGAATCTCCTTTGGTCGGGTTCTACCAAGAGGCCTTTCCCCTGGATCTCCATGACGATTTGTCCCAATGGTTTCTTCAGGGGAATGTATGCATCTTCCCTTACTACATGGTTCACTTGGGTCGGCGCCCTCCTCTCTTGATTGTCCCGGTGCAATGGTTTGAATTCTTTGTGCTTTGGGGGTGGTCTTCTGGATTCTCTTTCTGTCCGGCGGGGGGCACCCTCCCTTGCGGTTCTTTCTTTGATGGTGTTCCCTTTCCGGGATGCTTTCTCTTCGTTCTCCAACAAAACGAATTTTCGGGCCACCTCCAGAGCGGTGGCGTAGTCCGGGGTGTCTTGGATCCTCAGGTGAGTCCACAACTTCCCGACCTTCAGACCTCCCTTGAGACTTTCTAGTGCTTCCGATGACTCGTACGCTCCGACCTCGAGCACCAAATTGTGGTACCTTTCAATAAAATTCCTCAGGGGCTCATCATCCCCCTGCTTCATCAGTCTCAATTCTCCCACCATTTTCTTTGGGACGCATGCCCCTTTGAAGTGTCGTATGAATGACTTCCTCAGTTGTGCGAAGTTGCTGATGCTCCTTGGGGCTAGGCTTCTGTACCATAGGATGGCCGGTCCGGCCAGAGTTAGGGGGAAAACTTTGCATATGGCGTCGCCCGTTACTCCCTGTACTTCCATCAGGAGGACAAAGTTTTCGACGTGGGATTTTGGGTCGGAGTGGCCTTTGTATGGTGCCATGGTCGGCATGTTGAATCGCTTCGGGAACTGTGCTGACTTTATCTTTTCCGTAAGGGGAGACCCCTCTTCCTCGCCTCGGGTGTCTCCCGCCCCGATCTTCAGGCTTTCTCCCCATCTGGTCATCTCTTTTCTCAACCAAGATTTTATTTCACGGGTTGTGCCCCTGTGTCGCCTTTTGTGTCCTTCTGTTCGCCTGTCGCCCCGGGAGTGGCGTTCTTTAAACTCAGAGGTCTCCTGTACGTCCTCGTTATACTTTCTATCCTCCCTCTTGGGGTTGTAGAAACTGTCGGAGGAGGGGTCGGGCGATTGTTCCTCCTCTTCTTCTTCCCATGTGTCTTCTGATCTTCCTACCACCGCAGATCTTATCCCATAGGGGCCTCTCTTTCTGGGTCCTCGTCTTCGCTTACATCTACTACTCTTTTCCCTCTTTCCCTCCTCTGTCCGGTCTCGGTTTCAGTTTTCTCGTTGTTTGCTCCTTCCATTCTTTCTAGTCGATCCATCATAGACCTCATGCCATCTTCCATTTTTTTCATCAGTCCATTGCCGGACCTCCTGGTTGGTGATTTCCGTCCTCCGCCATTTGTCTTATCACGTGAACTGCTTTTTGTGAAGTTCCCCACAGACGGCGCCAGCTGTTGACGGTGGATTTTGGTCTCAGGGTAATATTGGAATATCACTCCCGAGGAAATCCTCCTTCAACTGTGAATTTGTTTGGTTATGGGGGACCAAAGGCAAACTTAGCAGAAAAACAGATAAATACACCAATCAACAAGGAGATTTAACGTGGTTCGGTGGATTTGGATCCGACCTACGTCCACGGGCAACAAAAGATGATACTTTTATTATTCAAAATGCGCTTCTCGGACCGTTCTTTGTGTTTTACAAGTCAGAGCTTGGTGATTCTGATCTCCACTCTACCTTGCTCTCAACTTGTTCCTCTTATTCTCTCTTTTTTGTTGTCCTCTTTTCTCTTCACTCTACCCTCCTATTTATAATGGTGAAGAAATCATATTCCTATTTGTACAAGAGTTTCCTAGTTGAAACTATTCCTTTTTCCCATAAGGATTCCTAGTCAAAAACTACATTTACTTCCTTTATCATACTAGGACATTGACTTACTAGTTTACCCCATGAAGGTAGGATAACTTATTATCCTATCTCATATGGATAGAATGCCTTATTTTCCCGATCATGTCTTGCCCTATGCTCGGTCTTCATGTGGTCGGTCATGATGGTCATTTGTGCTGAGAATGCTGCTACCGATCTGATAGTGCTCGGTCATCCGAACCAAAGTGGTCGGTTATCGGATCATAAAGTTCTCGGCCACTCACTCATGTGGTCGGGTCGGTATTAATGATCTTTGACCAAGGAGAAAATTACCCTTTTGCCCCTGTCGTGCTGTCTTAAATACCATAGTACCTAAAAACACCATCAACACATGGTAAATGATGCATCAATCCAATGACAAGTCACACCCATGTATGAGTGTGTTTGCCAATGGTCACTCCAAATATTAGAACATATAGAAATACGATATTTCATCTCTTTAAATATTTCATTTAAAATAATTTTACCATCTTTATATAATTTAAAAATATGACGTTTTGTTGTATTTCGAGTCATTCTACATGCAGAAGGATTTAAAGCATTATGCACGTAATTAGTAAAATGAAGTTTTTCACCAAAGCTTAAAGAAAGATGTGTCATACAAGTTAATTTCGTAAATTTTTCTCTATTTTTTGCATCAGAATATTTAAATAAATCTACAGCACTTGTACCTCTACTAGATGATGCGTACCTGGCCATTTGAGTTTGCGTCTTATCAATTCAAAGTTCAATCAGATGATGTCTTTCCAGGTGCTTGATCATATTGCCGTATCCACCAGAAAATTGAAGGAAACCCCACAATAGTTGCAAATCGCTCTTGAACTGTCATCGTTTAATTTTTATAAATGAAAAATGAATTTTGAAAACATCCGAGGAACGAGCCTTAACTTCTCTTCTCCGTGATTGTGCATCGACACTAGAGCCGCTCTCTTGGGTTGGCATATTTGACATGATGTTTTCAAATGAGCTTGCATTTTTCGTTTAAGAAATAAGTAAGAAAAATAAGAAAATTGACTAATTGCGAATGATAATAACTAATTGAATTGAGATTGAGAATAAGAGAATTGTAGGAATTGAGAGAGTTGAATTTGGTGTGTTGAAAAAATGAAAAATGAATCATATTTATAGAGTTTTAGAATTTTTTTTGATACCAAAAATGCCCCTAAATATAACCGTTTTATTACCGTTATAAGGATATATTAGGAATTTATAATTTTTTTTGTTATGCCTTAACGACATTTGTTTTTTATTTTGAGGGCAGGACCAACGGCTTCCTGCCCTCCCCCAACGGCTACTAGCCGTTGGGGTTAGGGTTCTTGTTGGAACCCTACGGTTCCAACCGGAACCGTTGAACCGGTGGAACCGTAAGGTTCCACCGGTTCGAGGGGGTCGAACCCCAACCGAACCGATCGGCCACGGTTCCTGTTCCGGAACCGGTTACGGTTCGGTTCCGATTCGGTTCGGTTCCGGTTCCGAAACAAAACCGTGGCCCGGTTAGGCAAGAAACTAGAACATATATTAGAGTTCCGAAAATACTCGTCAAGTTTAGAGAATATTCTGTGTGGTTCGGTACCTCGATCCACACTCTACACTTTTATGTTGAGATTGGGTCGGGTAAAAGTGAAATTAAACTTAAAATCCGAGAAATAAAGAGGAAAATGTTAAATTTCAAACTTAAAATAAAAACATAAATTCACCATAAGTTAGATCGATCGGGTCAAACTCAATGTTCCAAACAAATCTGAAATCCCATCCACACTCTATCACTTTTATATTTAGAATATGGGTTAATGTCAAAAAATAATCTCATATTGTAAAATTATGATTTTATAAGTGTTAACACTAATATTAACGTTAATATTAACTTACCCGTTTAATAAAATGTTAAAACACTGACATTAACGCTCCACGAAACACAACATTCAATACCATCGCTTGAAGTCTAACTATTAGTAGTAAGTAATAGACATGCACAAGGTTGCAGTTTGAAACCGTAACCGAACCGTTGACCAACCAGATTGTAAACTGCAACCGAAATGGATGGGTCCAGTTCAGTTGGTGCATTTTCCAACCGACGATTGAATCAGATTTATCACGGTTGAACCGTAAATCCGGTTCAACCGTAAAAAAAATCTGGTTGATAACATTTTTTTTTTAAAAAATTAATAAAAATACAGTGCAAACGTAACCGAACCATAACCGTACAGTTCGATTCGATTACGATTAAGATTTACTATTCGACTTTGGTCAAACCGTAATCGAAATGTGGTAAGCATAGTAACTAGCACCACAAAAATGGGTTTTTGAAATTTGTAGCCACAGGCCCACGGCCACCACTTACGACTCTAAAAACTTAAATCTCTAAAGCCAAACCCTAGATCTCTAGATCTCTTGAATTCCGCTTTCAATTTCGTTTCTTGAACACAGATCTATCCACACATTGTTATCATACGTTTATATTCATGTCGAATTAAATTGAAAAGTTAGAATTTTGTTTCTGTTCAATTAATTAAAATGGCAATGCCTGAGAAAATGCAGCACTTGGTGGCGGATGACCCGTTTATGATGTGGTTACGCGGCGAGTTTGCGGCGGCGAATGCGATTATCGACACTCTGTGTCATCACTTGCGCGTGATTGCTGAGCCGGGGGAGTATGATTTTGCCATCAGTTGCATTCAGCAAAGGAGGTGTAATTGGAACTCGGTGCTACATTTCCAGCAGTATTTTTCTGTTAGTGAGGTAATCTCGGCTTTGCAACAAGTCGCTTGGAGGAAACAGCAGAGGGTTTTTGATCATCATCATAATCAGCATCATCAGCAGCAATTTAATAGAACTGAGAGATCTAGATTTGTTAAGAAGGATTTTCATAATAATCATGCCGCATTTGATTCCAATTCTTCAGCTTTCGATGATAAAAAAGGCAATTTTTTTTTTTTTTTTGCTGTTTTGTTGTCATTTTTGTATTGTTGTGTTTTTCTCTAATTAGGAAAGTGGGTTTTTTGTTTTAGTTAGTGGATTTTAGCTTGTGGGCACTTTTGGAAAGAATCTGGTAACATGTTTTATTGCGAATTAGTCTATTAATACGCCATACTTTGGGAGGTTTAATCATATGTTTAGAGTTTTATGAGTGTGTCCATTTGGCTGATTTTTTTTGCTGCACTACTTTTGAACAATGAGAAAAGGTATTTGATCGTGTGTTGGTATTGGAGCAGATGCTGTTGTGAAAGCACACGACGATGGAAGCTCAAAGAGTTTAAGGAATTGGGAAATCACCAAAGTTGACAGTGCTGAACCTAAAGCTGAGGCGTTGGATGATGGATGCACTCCAAGTCCTAAAGGTATGCCCTTCTCTTTTCTTTTTGGGCTGGGAATTGCAGGGGTTCTGCATCTTAGATGGTTCTTTAACAATCTCATTTAGAGTTCATTTTCTACATGATTGGGCTC
The DNA here is from genome assembly GCA_019454045.1 of Zanthoxylum bungeanum. Classification (NCBI taxonomy): domain Eukaryota; kingdom Viridiplantae; phylum Streptophyta; class Magnoliopsida; order Sapindales; family Rutaceae; genus Zanthoxylum; species Zanthoxylum bungeanum. Next base: position 199,297 of record SKCR01024900.1, on the reverse strand, counting down.
TAAATAGCTGCTACCTTGTGTAATTGTACAATATGATGTGTGTGAATGTGTACACTGTACATGATACTCGCCCTTTTCTTCTCATAATAGATTGTTGTTGGGCTTAATTATTTAATGTGTAACTTATTTTATTTTTATTTTTTACTTGGATTTTGTATTATGTCCCTCTAGAGAATGATTCAATATCCGTCCAAAATGAGAATGAGAAGAAGAATCTTTCTATGGCTGCAAAAACTTTTGTTGGTACAGAGATGGTGGATGGCAAGATGGTAATGTGAATTGATTCATTTATAGTATATAATGTTACTGTTTCTCTTGCTTTTTCTACTTTTAATCTCTGCATGTTTTCATCTTTAAGGTTAATGTGGTCGACGGACTGAAATTGTATGAAGAAGTATGTGGTAATTCAGAAGTTTCAAAACTGGTTTCATTGGTTAATGATTTGAGGGCTGCAGGGAAAAGAGGACAAATTCAAGGCAAGTTTACTGACTATTTCATTTTCTTTTTCTATCTATAAATCCGAGTAACACATTCTCTCCTAACGTTCCCTTGCACTTTCACTGAACTGTATACGATTCTCAAAATGTGTTTGTTTCCTTGGAAATATGAACCAAACGGTTGTTAGAACCATCTAAGAGGAACATATGCTTCAATGGTTCAATAGGGACGTAGTTTATGTAGTCTTAGACTGGATGTCAGTTGGTCAGGCCTGCTTGAGCTTGGTTAAACATGGCATATCTTATCTAGTTGTTATTTGACTGGTGTTACAGCCCCATACATGATATTGATGTAATCTTAGATCCATATTTTTGCTGTCGTGCTAGTCATTGCATAAGATTTTCACTGGATACTTGCAAAATTGCCTTAAGACTGTTGTGAGAAATCAATTACCGTCTTTCGATCTCATTGTTCTTACTTTTATATGTCCATTTTTTTGGTTTTACGTTTAGTTATTGAACCCCTAGTTGTTCAAAATGGACAATTTCACTGTTGGTTTGGACTTGGGCCCGCTCATCTACTATAATTCCTAAACTAGGTTTTTATTGGTCTTCATTAATAGATACTCTCCGAATGATATATTTGTAGCCTTAAGTTGTGCCCCGTAGGTGGTTTCCATCCTTTACCTAATGCTATCTATGGCAGTTTCAAGACTTGAACCCTGAATTTTCCCTATGAAGAGGCATCAAATATAATTTATACTTTGGTGTTGGTCTTGTGAGTAATTTTTAGTCATCAAAGGCCTTGGTTTGTGGGAAATTCTTTGTTTTTATTTCTTCATATATCTAAGTTGAACCTCTGAAATTTTACTCTCGAATAATTTTATTATTTATTATCCAATACGTAGGTTCCATCTTTTCTTGGACTCAATGACACAGATCTAACAGCGATTGATTAGTGGCATGGGTCTAAATTGTATTGAGGCTTGATACCATGATCTGAATATGAGAATTTACTTTTGATGCACCTTATATTAGATTTTTTTTTTTGTCTATTTTCCATATTGGATAAATACATATACAATGTTTCCCTAAATGATAATGTTAAGACACTGACTTGGAACATTCTAGGTAGACATCTGATTCACTGTTATTTTATTCATATTAACTAAGTGATTAGATTCTTATTAAAAGAAATTGTTGCTTCCTTTACTGGCCATGGTCAAATGATTCTTCTTATAGATAAGGGCATCTCCATATTTGGGGAGCATGACAAAGAAAATATTGGTTCACAGGGCTTTTAGCTTGAATTTTAGTCTCTTTTGATTATCGTTTTGGGCTTTAAGTAGTGTACATGTATATACAAGCCATGTTGGTCATCCTATCTCTATTTTGCTTAAATCCAAGAATGTGTCACTCTTATGTAACATTTCCTTCCATGTCCAAGTGTTATATATCTGTAGTATTTACTCATGAAACATTCCAGAATTCTGATTCAACACCATTTTTACTAGCGCCCTAGGTTTGCAAGCTTGTCCTTTGTATCAAAGAAAGGGAAGCCATTTATATGTATTTAGTACAGTGTATTGACTGTTTGTTGTTAAGAGTTTCTGATAGTTTAACTTGGGGGGGGGGGGGGGGGGGGGGGGATTTAGGGGTGAAATTGAATGGTGTTCCCGGTTTTGTTCCAGTGTTGAAAATACATTTTAGCGGATGTCAGTGATTTTTCCATTTTGCAGCAACATTTGCTAGTACAGTTTATTACTCTGTTGTGCATTTTGAATTCTAAAGCTGTTTTTCATGTATGCAGTGTGCGTCCTCAAAATCCAGAGCAAAATCATGAAAGTGCTACATTTGTTGCTCGTACCATTATTTTTTTTATATTAAAACTTTAGCATGATCATAAACTGTTGCAAAGTTCAAGATTTGCACATGTGAGTGACAAGGAACATACAGTTGAGCCAATGCTTGTGCTTTACTCTTATCGATTGTAATAAAATATTATGAATAGCTTTGTCTGGAGCTTTTCTATCATGTGTCAATTTGGAAAAGTATGTTGCACTTGAATGTTAATAATTGCCTAATTCTTGTTCAATAAGAAACAGGTCAGGCATATGTGGCTTCAAAGAGGCCCATGAAGGGACGTGGACGAGAGACGATTCAATTGGGCCTCCCCATTGTAGATAACCCTCCTGAAGATGGAATTGCAGCAGGGACCTCAAAAGGCAAGTTCCAGTTTCTGAAGAGCTTTCGGACTTGTTCAAAAAGCAATTTGGTTCTGTTTCCTTACTTTTTTGTTCTTTAATTATGAAGAATTGTTTAATCTTTTTCTTGCAACTGCATATAAATCAATTTTGCAGACTGGAGAATAGAACCCATACCTTCCTTGCTGCAAGATGTTACTGAACGCTTAGTTGGCCAGCAAATCATGACAGAGATGCCCGACTCTTGCATCGTTGATGTATTTAATGAGGTTTTTAATTTTCGATATTGTGCTTAATGATTTAAGATGAATGTGAAAGTGAGAGGAAGTTAAGTTTATGATGATTCTGCAGGGTGATCACTCGCAGCCTCACGTGTCGCCACCTTGGTTTGGTAGGCCTGTTTGTGTCCTTTTCCTGACAGAATGTGACATGACTTTTGGCAGAATGATCGGAGTAGACCATCCTGGGGATTATAGAGGCCCTCTCAAGCTTTCTCTTTCTCCTGGGTATTTGTTAACTCCCCTTCTCTCTTCTTGTTGCTGTTTGTAAATACTGGTATGATGGTATCTATTGTTCACTCCAGAAAAAAACCACCATAAGTTTGATTTTTTTGATGTGCTTAACTTGGCAAACACCCGGAAGTAGCTTAGTGGTCAAGTATTTAGTCGTCATAACGAAAATTGATAATACTGAACTGCCATATCTTACCTGAAAACCATTCTTCAGTGATGTTACTAACCCATGGCCCCAAAATACTACTGCTTTGTTATGTTATCTTGAAAAATTGGCAAATCAGCCAATGCACTAATGTTCATCAGACAGACTGAAATCAGGTCGCTTTTGGTTGGGAGGTGGGTCCTCCTTTATTATCTGCAAGTGAGGTCACTAGTTCACTACCATGAGATCTCGCCCCTAATTAACCAAGCCCCCCATTTCTTTTCCCTACACGAGACCCTTCTTGTAGTAGTGCGTTGTCTGACAGATATCTATATTGGTTTGGTTGTTATCTTTCATAATCTCGATAATTTTCCTTAATATGGACAAGTTGCAGTGCATCCCATAAAACAACATACCAAAATTTTTTTTTCTTTATTTGTTAGTTTATTTATTTTTATTTTTTGAGATTCCCTCATTATGTCTTACGATTGTGGCATTCTTTCTCTATCTCGTGAGAATACAGATCTCTGCTTGTGATGCAAGGAAAATCTGCAGATATTTCTAAACATGCTATTTCTTCCATTCGAAAACAACGAATTCTTGTTACCTTTACCAAGTGTCAACCGAAGAAATTGACACCAAATGATGGCCAGCTTATTTCTTCACCTGCAGTAGCCCTGTTGCCGCACTGGGGTCCACCACCAAGTAGATCTCCGAATCATATTCGCCATCCTACCGGCCCCAAGCATTATGCACCAATTCCAACAAACGGCGTGTTTCCAGCTCCAGCGATTAGGGCACAAATTCCGTCACCGAACGGTGTTCCGCCCCTTTTTGTTAGCCCACCAGTTACCCCGCTAATGCCTTTTCCTGCACCCCTACCCATCCCAACTGGTTCGACTGGATGGACTGCAGCTCCACCAAGGCAACCTCCTCCTCCTCGCCTTCCAGTCCTTGGCACCGGAGTTTTCCTTCCTCCACCAGGTTCTGGTGATTCATCATCTCAACAAGTATCAACTGCTGCATCTGAGCACTTAACCTCCGAAGGGGATTCACAACCAGAGAGAGAAAATGGTTCAGTGAAATCTAATCATCAAACCAGTGCTTCTCAAGAAGAGAAATTGGATGGGAAAACACAAAAGCAAGACTGCAATGGAAGAGTAGATGAAACTGGTAGCATTAAAGCTGTTGTGATGAAAGAAGAAGAAGAACTTCAAAGTGCTGACGATACTATGGCAGCAGGCAAGATAGCTAGTGCAGTTTAAAGAGGGGAAAGGGGAGATAAAGAGTGTGACTGTAATCAGGTGAAGTACAAAAGGGCAGGCTGCATAATTGCAAATGAGTTTGAAACAAATGTAAAGAGCGTCGAAATTCAGGACTTTTGACATTCCATACTACAACTACTATTGGGGAACAGATGGGAGGAGGTACTACTACTACTACTCAGTTCTTTTTGCAAATCCATTATGTTCTCTGTTAACATTTTTCATTTTGCTGTCACTTACGCGAACTCTCACACTTGGTGGAAAACTGAATTCTTAATTTAGCTGTTGCTTATCCTTCTTTCTCTCCAAAAAAAAAAAAAAAAATGTTTTGTTTCTCATTTTTCTGCCTTCTCCCCATTTGGGTTCTATTTCCCCAGTTACTATAGATATTGATATGGTGACTGATACTTGAGGTTAGGAGCTGCATTTTCCTGATAGACATTACTGCTTTCTGTGTTTTAAACCCTGGAGACATTTGCTTTCTGTGTTTTAAACCCTGGAGACATTTGCTTTCTGTGTTTTAAACCCTGGAGACATTTAGTGATTACTAATTTAAGAATCATAAACAAGATAAAATAGTTTTGTGATCTTTAAAAAACTATCAATTTATAAAGCTAAATTGGATAAATTATCTAGTTAAGATTGCAATTATAATTAGCTAAATAGAATTATATTGTAAGTTCTTTTATTTTATTTTTTTGGCGTTTTGAGTTGATAAATAAAATAAATTGATTGAAATTGCGATTATAATTGCCATTGAACCATTGCTTTTGCAAGCTTGGAGCAGTTTAAATGCTAGCAAATGAGTCTAAAAATGCATAATCATCCACTCCTGTCAAACCATTTTCATAAAAAATAATCCCCAGTTGAGATTACAGGATCTTTGTCTAGTTTCTTTCCAATTAGTCCCATTTACAAAATATGATTAAAAGTCATAAATATTTGTTGAACTTTACAAATATTAATGATTTTTAAATATATATTTAAAAGACAGAGTGGTGGGTAAAGCTCAAATTGAATTTTCAGCCCCTATCTGTGAAAACTCGGATAGAGCGGTGGTGAAAACTGTTTGAAAATCACTCCGCCAAATTTATATTACACAAATTTATTTGATAAAACTATTAATTACCTGTTGTTTTCTTTAATACTACTAATCCAATTAAATTTCCTAAATTTATTTAAATCAACTCATTGATTTATTTGCAAATAGGGTGAGGCTATTTACACTCTAAATAATACTTTGGACACTCTTTATTTTTATTACAAAAATATCTTTTTTTATGAAATTACTAATAAAGATATAATAACTTTAAATAAGAAAATAAAAATACTTCACACTTCCATTTATCATAAACCCTAAATTTTATTTCTTCATCATCATTTACGTATTAAATCCAAAAAAAAATAATAATATCGTTTATCCTAGTCATTGGTGCACAGATCAACAATCTAATGCTTCTGATAAATTGGTTTTGTTATATTTTACAAATCATGTTAATTAAAAATAAAAATAAAAAACATATTCATATAACTTATGGCTCAAAGACAATATTACAAATTCAATTAACAGTAATTATGATTCGGAAAAAAAAATATTACTAAACATATATATGAAAAGATTAAATAGTAATAATTATGATAGCAACTCTGCCCTGAATTTTTTTTCCATAACAGCGAGCACTTGTAAAATATTATTATGAACTTGTTTATTAAAATATTATTACAATACATTAAAGCTTGGTGAATATTAATTAATTTCTTTAGCATTATCTTAATCACATAAATTCTTTCAAAAAAAAAAAAAAAAACCATGGAAATTTGGTTTTCACTGGAATTACTTATTCATTTTTCTGGTTTGCTGAAATCATGCTCGACTTTATGTACAATCTTGTGATGAGTCTGACTGGATATATATTTAGGAATGCTCAATATTATTTGGAATTGCAACAAAAATTGGAGTAGGATGTGTTTCTTAAGGTCCAATATACAATTGTGTTTTGAGTAATTAAGTGTTCGCATTCAGAGAGTGTGTTTCTTATAAGAGCCTGAGACAATCAGGGGTTTTAACTGCTCTGCTTAAGCCCGAAATGGTGGTTTGGCAACGGGATTTCCAACGATTCAAAAAAAAAAAAAATTAGAGTATAAATAGATCCATTTAAAAAAAAAAATGAAGGAAGGATTATTTTGGTATTTGAAAGTGTTTAATGTAAAAATTAAATTTTGACATTTAATAAATAAGTTTAAGAAGTAGTAAAGTGTTGAAAATATATTTTATAGTATAAATAGTCTCATCCTTGCAAATATTGGTATGTAGTTTTGATAAGTTAGCTAACCTAAGCTCCCAAAGGCGTGACTTGATGACAAAGAGTATAAGACTTAATTGTCAGGTTCTGAGTTCGAGTTCATGAAGTATATTTCTTTGTAAGAATCTGAGATAATCGGAGATTTTATCTACTCCGTCTAAAATATCAACTGATTCAAGCTTGCATGACTAAGAGATGTGTCAATATCAATATAGACAGAGATATATCTAGAAAAATGGTTCAGCTGAGACACACATTAACAGTAATATAATTTTAAAATTTTAGATAATATAATATCACAATATTAATATTTATTGATATAAATTCTATTTATTACAATTGTTGTCGATGAGATTTCATATTGATCAATAATCACTCGGATTACTAAATTCATGACCGTATGGCTGTGTTGTTTTCTTTCGATATAAATTTTTTATTTTTATTTTTAAAAGAAGATAAAAGAAATTTATATAATAATAATAATACAATAGAAAAAGTAAGGAATCAAAATAAACTAATCTTATATTTGTTCAATTTTGATAAAGAGTTAATCCTGAAAAATTCTTTTAAAAGTAGATCAGAAGACCACTTATGATGAGAGAGAAAAGAAAAAGTAAAAAAATATTTTTTTTTTGTTTATTTGTATTCATAAAAAAAAGATTTTACATTTTTTTTTTATATTTCACTTACACTGATCCCCACTCGCATCCGCCCCTAGATGTAGTGGCGGTCCTATGGACAATACATATAAACGATTGATTGGGTAAAATTTGACTCAAAATTAATATTCTAATTAAAAATAATAATTTTTAAATATATAATATAATTTATAATTTTTATTATTATTTATCAATAAAAATCACATTAAGACCCCAAAATTAAGAGCCGACCTTTATCAATTCAGAAAGTCATTGTTATTTCTACAACCACGTCACTATTATGGAATTATCATCTCAAAAATTAATGTGGTAATCTGTGCAAGTAAAAGAGAATATAACTTGGCTTCGGCGAATATTCAATATCCATATGGAATATGCGAGGAATCATACCATCCAATTGTTGTTGCTTCATTGTCCTGACATTTGTTGCATTCTTTTTAATGATTGAAAATCACGTCGTCAAATCACTCATTTCGGACTTAAACGGAGCAGGTAAAATTTACAGCTGTCACAGGCTCTTATAAGAAACGCACGTGAGATTTTGAACCTTGCACCATCAAACTACATCCGTTAGGGACATAATTGACCATACATGTCACATGATATTTATTATTTTGTTTGAAGTTTGAATTAAAAGTAAGTTAAAAGTTTAAGATACAAATAATGCCAATACGTATGTATACATTCATATCTCATTTTATAAAATGAGATGATTATTTGCTAATAGATAATATAAAAAATAAAAATCACATTTAAAAAATAATAGAGTGTTGTCAAAATTGTATTAGGGCAAGTTTGGAAAAAAAAAATATTATTAAAGAAATTATTTTGAAGAAATTATATCGTGTACTATTCGTTGTTGTTAGTTACATCTGACAAGTCGTGTTGATGTAATAAATTCAAAATGGAAAAGTTTGTGGTGATTGTTGTGGAAAGAATATATTTGGAATATCCATAGGATTATACCTTTGCAATTAAAATCTTGATCTATCAACACATGAGATTGTCTACGATTCCAAAATTTTATTCAAAATTAAGATTTTATTTTAAGAATCGATTAATGATCTCCTGAAATTTAGAGGCAATCCAGAGTCATCCCTACAATCAATGAAGACACAAGTGAATTTGTGAATCATATAATTCAGTCTACATTAGGGGTGTCAAAACGAATCAACGAATCGAATTTATATCGAATCATAAACGAATCGAATCCAAATGCGATGGATTCGTATTCGATTCGTTTATTAAACGAATCCTAATATCAGGATTCGTATTCGATTCGTTTAATAAACGAATCGAATACGAATATTGGTTTATTCGTTTAGTCAATGATATTATTTAATAAAATAATTTACCACACTTGATTTATATTAATTCTTCATAAATATATACATATGAAATATATAATTAATATATTTACTAAAAATATCTCACCAAATATGAAAAATATTACTTTTTCTATGATAATTAGCTATAATTTCTCGAATCTTAATTGAAAATTAACAAAGAACTAGTAAATAAAAATAATAAAACGAATCATAAACGAATAAACGAATCAATGAGCTTAAATCCGTATTCGATTCGTTTAATAAACGAATCGAATCGAATTGACCCATTTATTAAACGAATCCATTTTTTCAAATCCGTATTCGCTTTAAGGCGAATCGAATCGAACGAATAAACGAATCCTGACCCAAATTGCCACCCCTAGTCTACATGATTTGTTGCTTATTCATTCACTAATTAATTTAATGCGACATCCAAGTTTGTATGAGAAAGATGTTAGGATGTACTTATAAATGTTAATTTTTTTTAAATCGTTGGAAACTCCACCGTTAAATCATCTTTTCTGGGTTTAAGCATCATTTGGATTCGAACTCATGACCTGAAAATCAGACCCCGAACCCTACACCATCAAGCCACACCCCTTGGAAACATATTAACCTTTCTTAATTAGTAAGAACCCATAAAATCTTAGGGCAAGAACTTTAGAGACAAGTCCCCTTAAGCTGTCAAAAAGGAAAATATTTTGCTAATAGAATGGGTGAGATTTCACATAAATATTTGGCTGATTGGATGGGGTTTCACCCTTAACACCAAACCAAAACCAATTAATTTAATTTAAACCTAATAAATCATTATGGGAAATTAACAGTAGCTCATACATATATTATTAAATGAAAATCTTACAAATTAATAATGATATTACAATGATAAAAATTACATCTTAAATATTATGTAAAATAAGTTGCTTATAGAGCAGAAGAAAGCTGTTTAGAAGTGCTCCATTTGTGCAAAATATTTCCAAAAGCATCATAAAATGCAATATCAACTTCACTTGGAGTAATTTGAACTGACATGAAACCTTGACCATCATAATAGAATTTCATTTCCTTTGGATCCCACCAACTAATATCTCCTCTCCATGCCTTTGAGCCCCCTCCACTTGTTAAAAATTGAATTCGACTGCAAAATTAATAATTTCCAATCACTCAACTACATTTTATTTTTGTTTTTAATTGTAACATATGTAGATATATATGAGTATATTTTCAGAATTACCCGTCACTGCTACTGATGTGTTCCAAGCAATGATCATGGCCGTTGATGTAAAGATCAACATTATTAGCCTAAAGATAAAAGGAAAAAAAAGAAGAAGAAAAAGCATAACTTGTTAATTTACTAATAACCTTACAGTAAATGTAATTAAAATTGATCAATTAATTAATTACCTGAAGGATTGGGAGAAGTTGCTGGTCAAGCTCACGAGTGTTACCATGCTGGCCAGCACTTTTGATTGTATGGTGACCTACTACTATTTTCCATTTTGCTGTTGATTTTCTCAAAGCTGAATCTACATCCTATTCAACAAAAAATTTTAAGAAAATTACAAAATAAATATAAAAGAGCAATATTTTTTTTTTTATCCAAATAGACTAAATTAAAACGACGTCGTTTTGAAATTCATCTTTTCGGATATCAATTTCGGACAAAGTGACTTTTTGTCAATAGAAAAATATTACACCCATTGTATAAAACTTTTGTTACAAGTAAATATACGAGGAAAATCTTGACGAGACTTGATGTAAGTAGTCCTATCTTTTTTTTCGGCAAAAAAGAGTATCTCTAGAATTCGAATCAGTGATCAAGCATATAGCAAATTAATTGGTATATTTTTTAATTAAAAAAAATACCTTGAGGAGGTTTGCAAGATAATCTTTTCTTGGTTCAATGCCACTCCAGTCATAAACATGATCCTCAGGGTCTGTGAAGTATTTGTCAACAAAAGGAGTTGTGTCCACAAAGAAAAATTCAACAATTTCTGCAAAAACACCACAACAAATTTAAATTAATTAATCATAAATTTTCCAAAATTAAGAATGAAAAATTTGTACATTTTCCACAAATATATATATAATTACCAGCATCAACAATGAAGGATCTCAAGCAAAGCCATTTGCTGTCTATGTCTCTAAGGATATGACTCAATTGTGCCTCAACATCACCTCTATAATCATGATTACCCAAAACTGCAACAAATTAATTAAACAAAAAGAATTTTTAATTACTTTGCAATTATTACCAGTAAATATCGCATAATTATTATTTTTTTTATGTGAATTGAATATATGGTGTTCGAATATTACCAGTATACCATTGTTTTTGCAAGCTTGGGGCCGTATAAATATTGACAAATGATTCAAAAAATGCTCCATCATTATGACCAGTCAGTCCATTTTCATAAAAATTGTCTCCTGTTGATATTATGAAATCAATCTTCAACTTCTCTCCGACTACTCCCATCTATATAATTCAGCCCAGAAAAAAAAATTAAATTATTAATAAAAATATTTGGATATCTCAACGACAGCTTCATTAAATATGTTATATATATAGATATATATAACATATTCATTTTCATATAATGATCGTACCCGTGACCAATTGGATAATAAATTAATATTCGATCATTGTACTAGTCAAGATATTGACATATCTCATATTATTTATTGTTCGGTGTACATATAAATAACACACCCAAAAATACAATTTAGACATAAATATTTGATTTGAATTTTTTTTTTTTTTTAGCCTTCTATCTCGTATAATTCAAATATAGGTAGTCAATTAACAACAATCAAATCATCATTTTAATCAATTAACTTCGTAAAATACACTCGATTTAATTTTGATTTTTATTTTTGAAGGGGATCAATTATGGTTATTGTTTCGTTATGGTGTCATTTCGGTGTAGGGACATTATGGTTGATATGATAACATTATTTGGGATCTAAAGGAAACTTCCTTTTTATCACCACCACCACCAAAACTGCTCAATTAAAGTATATCTAAACAAAATTAAGAGACTTTTTTTAAATTATCATTAGTAATAAATTAAATAAAATCCATCGCTCTCACCCTATTAGTAAATATTAGTGGTTATGAATGACAAGCGAAACGGCAAAAAGTAAATATTTTTTTTTTAAAAAAATGATAAGGATTATATAAACTTAATTATTTTTAACAAAAATAAAATAAGGCCCATGATGTGGTGTCACTTGTCAGAATCGATGATTAAAAACAAACATATTTATTATCTGCTTAAACCCGAAATTGATGATTTGGCGTACTCAACTTTTACCGTTAGTTGTCATATTAATTATACACGCCATGCAGATCAAAAGGATATGGAATCTCAATGGAATTATGCTCTCTTTGTAGAGCCAAAAAGAGAAGAAACAATTATAATAAAGGGTCCTGAAATTGACACATAGATTATGTGTCACACTTTCATTGGATGTTCAATTTTTCATTCTCTTACAACACTGGTCAGTGTCTTTCTCTGAAATAATATTTGAAATTGCTAGAGTTTCATATTGTCATGTTACTTAATTGTATTAAAGTTTCCAAACTAAATCATATTTAGAAGGCAAGTTAATCTAGACTTGCAAGTTTTGTAGATCATGAAATGATAGGATTTATATATATCTAGAACAAAAATATACTTATTATGACGTATAATCATTTAGATTCTACTATACATATTTTTTTTTATTACGTTATATCATAATTATTATTTCATTAAACTGCATGATACAATTTATATAAAATTAAGAAATTAGATTAACTATATATATATATATATATAGTGTGATTAATTTATTAAGGTGGGAGAAAAATGATAAACCTGATGAGCAACATGAGTTTGGTTATAGCCACCTCTTCTTCCCCAATCTCCGACGACCAAAAAGCTAAGAGATCCGTCGGATTTCGGCGAGTGTTCGAACCGCTGAAGCTCGGCCGTTGATGAGAAAACAAGACACAAACCAAGAAGAGCAATGAACATAGCAAGTTTGAAGCTCATGGCCATTTTGTTGTTCCTTAAAGCAGCCATGAAAGTGAGAGAGAAGATGAGGAAAATGAAAAAAAAGAAGAAGGGAGGTTTGGTTATGAGGAACTCAATCAGGCTAAACAAATGTTTTGTATATGATAATTATTACAATTATTACACGGTAATTGGGAATCCGAATATGACAAAAAATTACAATTATAATTATTATCCTCGGGGCAGACCCTAACGGCAGACCCTGAAAGCGGAGGCATGGACTGATGAGCAGAGCAGAGGCAGATGGCAGAGGCTGAAGCAGAGGCTGAGGCTGAAAGCAGAGGCAGAAGCTGAAGCTGAGGCAGAGGCTCTGGCTGAGGCAGAGGCTGTTGGCAGATGCTGATGCTGAGGCAGAGGCTGTTGGCAGATGCTGAGTCAGCAGAGGCAGAAGCTGAAGCTGAGGCAGGAGAGCTGTTGGCAGATGCTGATGGCAGGCAGAGGCAGAAGCTGAAGCTGAGGCTGAGGCAAATCAGAACTTTCCCGAGGCTTGTTGTAAAACAACAATATCCTTAAAACAAATTCGTCCCCTACCGTAGGTGCAGTAGTAGAACGTGAGACGTTGTTTCCCAGGATACAACGGAAACGTACGAGAAAGGGCACCACCAAACTCGTATCCAACGAACCACAAAGTGTTTGAACTCTCCTTTTAACAAAACAAAGAAAATGATCTTTCGTGTGTGTGCTATGTCTTTCTCTATTTTCTATTTCATATATTGAAAACAAGAACTGATGTTGTTTATATAGGAAAAGAAAAACACATCTCAATTAATAGAAATTAACTTGCCAATTAAATTTCATAATGGGAGATGTTACACATTGTTGTCCACTAAGCTAATTAAATTACACTAATGGAAATTAAACTATATAACCACCAAGCTAATTAGATTATCACTTATGGAGATTAAACTTTGTAACCACCAAGCTAATTAAATTAGCTGTTATGGAATTACAAAAGGCTTGAAAATTGTGAACTTTGAGCAACAATTTCTCATTCACCCAAGCACCATTTTAAGCATATGAATATACCATTTCGAAGTACTCACGGAGGAGTATCCGAATCATTCAATAACAACCACTAACACGAAGTGGACCATGCTTAAAATTGAGCCTCAAAATGCTTATAATAAACATTTTTCCAACAATCCCCCACATGAATGAAATTGGCGAAAAACGTCGAATAAAATTATTTTTATAAAACATTTTATTTTGACCTAGAAGAGTTCAACGGTTCAACACCTGCATAGGATAGGTAGGCCAGCCTTTGAACCTTCCCTTGTGAAAATATATCTCATTACTGGCTGACAGTTGACGCGATGTCATTGAACTGTACTGCCGTTCATGTAATTGGAGAACACATATCACACAGATATTTTACCTACACATTTGAGTTCTCTTATTATGTTCATTTTGGCCATGAACATCTACCTGGTTCTGCAAGAGTTTCTAAAATTGTGCCCCGTACAATTCCCTTTGAAGCGGCCCCACTTCTCTCTCACATAGGTGATTTCTTATTTAAGAGTATCTCGTAATACTCTGCTCGAATTCCCGACGCATAAGAATCATTAAAAGCTTTTGCTTAACCTCTATCCATACGAGCATCACTGTTTTTCATTTCATCATAGGAATGGACTAGAGGGTAACCCCCCACAGTGATCCAATTATGTCTTTTACGAGTAGGTTGTCCCATTGAACCTAGATCTTGGGATCTCCAGTCAACAAGGTTGGGTTTTCCTTCGTAATAAACATTTATCTAATGGGCTTCAGTCCCATTCCCCTCGATGATTTCACAACTAACTCTCTATTTAACCCTTTGGTTAGCGGATCCGCAATGTTATCCTTTGACTTTACATAGTCAATCGAAATAACTCCAGTAGAGAGTAATTGTCTAACGGTATTGTGTCTACGACGAATATGTCTAGACTTACCATTATACATATTGTTATGTGCCCTTCCAATTGCAGATTGACTATCGCAATGAATGCAAATTGCTGGCACTGGCTTAGGCCAACTTGGAATATCCTCTAGAAAATTTCGAAGCCATTCTGCTTCTTCAGCACACTTGTCTAATGCAATGAATTCTGATTCCATTGTAGATCTGGCTATCACAGTCTGTTTGGAGGATTTCCATGATAGCTGCAGCTGCACCTGCTAGTGTAAACACATAACCACTAGTAGACTTTGAGTCTTTCATGTCAGATATCCAATTAGCATCACTGTATCCTTCGACTACAGCTGGATATCTATGATAGTGCAACCCATAATTACGAGTAAAACGTAAGTACCTAAGTACTCTCACTATTGCTTTCCAGTGATCAACCCCTGGATTACTCGTATATCTGCTGAGCTTGTTTACTGTACAGGCTATATCAGGCCTTGTACAACTCGATAGATACATCAAACTCCCGATCACTCTAGAGTATTCTACTTGAGATATACCATCTCCCCTATTCTTCGATAGGTGTAAACTCACATCTAAAGGAGTTCTAGCCACAGCTGAATCATCATCGTTGAATTTACCAAGAATTTTGTCCACATAGTGCGACTGATCAAGAATAAGTCCATCTGGACTTCTCGAGATCTTTATTCCCAGAATGACATCTGCAAGACCCATGTCTTTCATGTCAAACTTGGATTTCAGCATATTCTTGGTAGATTTCACCACTTTGGCATTACTCCCGACAATCAGTATGTCATCAACGTAGAGACATAAAATGACATAGCCAACTTCTGTCTCTCTGACATAAATGCATTTATCACATTCATTGATTTTGAAACCATTTGCCAACATGGTGTCATCAAACTTTTTATGCCACTGTTTCGGGGCTTGTTTCAATCCATACAAGGATTTAACTAACTTACAACATACTTTCTTTTCTTGTCCTGGAGCTATAAAACCTTCAGGTTGTTCCATGTAGATTTCTTCATCTAAATCTCCATTCAGAAAGGCTGTTTTCACATCCATCTGATGTACCTCAAGATTGCGCAAAGCTGCAATCGCTAGTATCATCCTTATGGAATTTATTCTCGTTACAGGAGAATAAGTATCAAAGTAATCAAGACCTTCACGTTGTCTATAACCTTTAATTACAAGTCTTGCTTTGTACTTGTCAATTGATCCATCTGCCTTTATTTTCTTTTGAAAATCCACTTGGACCCTAAAGGTTTACATCCTGGAGGAAGATTCACTAACTCCCAGGTGTGATTTTGTAAGATGGATTCAATTTCACTATTGATGGCATCTTTCCACAAGGCACCATCAGCTGACCTTACAGCTTCGTTATAGCTTTGAGGATCATTCTCTAGCAAAAATGTCAGAAAATCTGGACCAAATGATTTTTCCGTTCTAGCTCTTTTGCTACGTCTTAGTTCAGGTTCAACAACTTGTTGATCCTCTGGAACATTAATTGTTCTCGGTCCTGACTATCTTCAATGATAGTCTCATGTGCCCGTTTGTGCACATCTGAATTCGAATTAGTTTTACAAGGAAAAACGTATTCGAAAAAGGATGCATTCCTCGATTCCATTATCGTATTCTTGTGAATATCTGGTACATTAGACTCATGCACAAGAAATCGATAAGCATTACTGTTATGAGCATATCCTATGAAAATGCAATCAACAGTTTTTGGTCATATCTTCACCTTTTTAGGTGGAGGAATGACTACCTTGGCAAGACACCCCCACACTCGAAGGAATTTATAGGAAGGTACTCTTCCTTTCCACATTTCATAAGGAGTTTTCCCTGCTTCTTTCCGTGGTACCTTATTTAAAAGGTAATTAGCTGATAAGACAGCTTCTCCCCACATAGTCTGAGGTAAGCCAGAGCTGATTAACATAGCGTTCATCATCTCTTCAAGGTACGATTCTTACGTTCCGCAATCCCATTGGATTGAGGCGAATAAGGAGCTGTGGTTTGATGTATGATTCCATTTTGTTCACAAAGTGATTCAAAAGGGAAAACATACTCACCACCACGATCACTTCTTAACTCCTTAATTCTTTTATTCAGTTGGTTCTCAACTTCATTCTTATAGAGAACAAATTTCTCTATAGCTTCGTCCTTGCTTTTCATTAAATACACATAGCAAAATTTTGTGCAATCATCAATAAAGGTAATAAAATATTTATTACCCCCTCTCGATTGTATTGAATTAAAATCACATACATCGGTATGAATTAGATCAAGTGGTTCAGAGTTTCTTTCAATACTATGAAAAGATGATCTTGTTAGTTTTGCCTCAACACAAGTATCACACTTATGTTTGTTATCAATTTTAAAATTGGGAATATGATTCATGTTAATTAACTTTCGCAATGAATTAAAATTAACATGTCCTAATCTACCATGCCAAGATTAGAATACTCAACAATATAAGCAGAAGAACTAGCTTTATTGATATTTTTGGGTTAACAACCATTACATTGAGCTTAAAAGCCCATCAGTTACATACCCTTTTCCCACATACATCCCATTTTTAGTCAAAACTACTTTATCAGACTCGAACACCATCCGGAATCCATGCTTGTTCAGAAGCGATCCAGACACAAGATTCTTCCGTATTTCAGGTACATACAGAACATTGTTCAGAGTCAACTCTTTCCCAGAGGTCATCTTCAGAATCACCTTTCCTTGACCTTCTATCTCAGATGTTGCTGAATTTCCCATGTATATCTTTTCCCCATTTTCAGCAGGCTCAAATGAAGAAAACATGCTCTTGTCTGAGCATACATGTCGAGTGGCACCAGTATCAATCCACCACTCTCTTGGGTTAGAACCCACCAGATTCACCTCAGAAACCACAGCAGAAAGGTTAATGTCTGAAACATCTTGAGTCATGTTTTCTAGCACATTAGCTTCTTGTTTCTTTTTCTTATTCGGCAGTCTGCATTCAGAAGACTTGTGACCCATTTTGTCACAGTTGAAGCATTTTCCTTAAAATTTTGATTTCTTGGAAACTCCTCCTTTAGGGCCCATCTTTGACCCTTTGTTCTTGAGGTTCTTGTTCTTATGGCCATGTTCGACAACATTTGCTTTGGCCTCATGAGTCATTCCTCTCTTTTCAGAAACTCGGTTATCTTCCTCAATTCTTAGCTTAAGAATCAAGTCTTCAATGCTCATTTCTTTTCGCTTATGCTTTAAATAATTCTTGAAATCTTTCCAACCAGGTGGTAGTTTCTCAATTATCGAGGCTACTTGGAAGGTTTCACTTAAACTCATCCCCTCAGCATGAATTTCTGCTAGAATAATCTGCAGTTCTTGTACTTGGCTTATCACAGTTTTGGAATCAATCATTTTAAACTCTAGGAAACGGCCTACGACAAATTTCTTAATACCGGCATCCTCAGTTTTATATTTTCGATCTAAAGATTCCCAAAGCCCTTTAGCTGTTTTCATTCCAGCGTACACACTGTACAATGAATCACTTAGCCCATTCAGCACATAATTCCGACATAGGAATTCAGAATGTTTCCAAGCTTCAATGGCACTGATGACTTGGATATCAATCTCACCCTCTTTGGGTACAGGAGCATCTTCCTTTAGAAACCTCGCAAGGTTCAACGTGGTCAGGTAGAAGAACATTTTCTGTTGCCACCTTTTGAAATTCTGACCACTGAATTTTTCAGGTTTTTCTGCAGCAGGATTGACATGGCTCACATGTCCAACAGGTTGTCTAGCCATTGAGGCAGAAATACCTTGGCCAGCCACAACAGCTGTCATATTAAGCCCAGAGGCTGATGCAAGTTGGCAAGCCGAAGGGGCTGCCACTGCACTTTGGTCAGCCACGGGGGCTGCCACAACATTCTGGCCAGCCGAAGAGGCTGCCATATTCGGATCTACTGTGTTTGGACTGATTTCCATATCCACAGAGTCTCGAATTTGTTTTAAGACTATATATGATAATTATTACAATTATTACACGGTAATTGGGAAATCCGAATATGACAAAAAATTACAATTATAATTATTATCCTCGGGGCAGACCCTAACGGCAGACCCTGAAAGCGGAGGCATGGACTGATGAGCAGAGGCAGAGGCAGATGGCAGAGGCTGAAGGCAGAGGCTGAGGCTGAAAGCAGAGGCAGAAGCTGAAGCTGAGGCAGAGGCTGAAGCTGAGGCAGAGGCTGTTGGCAGATGCTGATGCTGAGGCAGAGGCTGTTGGCAGATGCTGAGTCAGGCAGAGGCAGAAGCTGAAGCTGAGGCAGAGGCTGTTGGCAGATGCTGATGGCAGGCAGAGGCAGAAGCTGAAGCTGAGGCTGAGGCAAATCAGAACTTTCCCGAGGCTTGTTGTAAAACAACAATATCCTTAAAACAAATTCGTCCCCTACCGTAGGTCAGTAGAACGTGAGACGATTGTTTCCCAGGATACAACGGAAACGTACGAGAAAGGGCACCACCAAACTCGTATCCAACGAACCACAAAGTGTTTGAACTCTCCTTTTAACAAAACAAAGAAAATGATCTTTCGTGTGTGTACTATGTCTTTCTCTATTTTCTATTTCATATATTGAAAACAAGAACTGATGTTGTTTATATAGGAAAAGAAAAACACATCTCAATTAATAGAAATTAACTTGCCAATTAAATTTCATAATGGGAGATGTTACACATTGTTGTAACCACTAAGCTAATTAAATTAACACTAATGGAAATTAAACTATATAACCACCAAGCTAATTAGATTATCACTTATGGAGATTAAACTTTGTAACCACCAAGCTAATTAAATTAGCTGTTATGGAATTACAAAAGGCTTGAAAATTGTGAACTTTGAGCAACAATTTCTCATTCACCCAAGCACCATTTTAAGCATATGAATATACCATTTCGAAGTACTCACGGAGGAGTATCCGAATCATTCAATAACAACCACTAACACGAAGTGGACCATGCTTAAAATGAGCCTCAAAATGCTTATAATAAAACATTTTTCCAACATGTTTATTATATATATAGGTCATGAGGTTGAGATAATATAATTTAATATCAATAATTAACTAAAGAAGACAGCTTGGGGTTGATTATTTAAGAATGGTGTAATGGAATAAATGTCACCAAAATTGAATTATTTTCTATTGCTTGCTTGCCCATGTTAAAATTCATGGCTTAACTCAGCTTTATTTGACTTGAGAGTTGATAATTGTCTTATATTTATATTTTGATATTAAGATCAGATATTGGATATTTTCTCCAATTCTATTCCTCGCGTACAAGCCGATTTATTGCCTAGTCCATATCACGTGCATAGAAAATGGGAGCACAAGATGTTAGATATTTTCCCCAATTTTATCCCTCACATGTAGGCCGATTTTTTATCTAGTTCATGTCATGGGTAGGAAGTGGGCCCACTTGTGCATGAAATTGACTCTGATACTATATTAAAATTTATAGATTTAACTCAATATAAAAATTAACTTGAGAGTTATTATATTTTGATACCAATATCACTATTGAACTGATGTGAGATATTTTCCTCCGCTGTATAAATTTATTTGATCAATCAACAGAAAATGGAGAAGAATAATCACATCTAAAATGGGGTCCATTTGGGATGGTAATATATGTGGGGATCTACAAAGTATTGCCACCATTATTTAATCTTTATTTAATTAATTTCATTATATTCTTTAGGGGTAACCATATCTATTTTATTCTTTTCTTTTCTTTTTTGAAATAATATTTTTTTTTATTTGCTCATTTATTGGCTATAAATCATATCCCATTTGAGTGAATTGGCAACCAAACATTATGGATTTTCTGCATGTTCTGGCCGGTTTGCAGACAAATTTACATTATTGTTGTTCTGGATAATGTGGATTCAATGAAACAAGAAAAAGAGAAAACAAAAGAAGGGGGGGTAACGAAATTTTTTCTTGAAAATATATTATATTGTATGTGAATAAAAACGCCAAGAGTTAGAATTATAAAACTGTGAGGACTTGCATGTCAAGAGACAGCCTAAGGTAGGGTTAGAAATTTTTTCCCTCCCGTCTCAACAAGATTCAGTCCAGTTCAGAACCATGTTTGAAACATATTTTTTTATTCCAGTTCCGAGTAGAATTGAAACCTATCCGAAAAAAATCGGTTCCTAATTAATGGAAATCGAAACCTACACAATTAAATATGATATCATAATAATCTGTTTCAATTTGATTCCGGTCCGATTTCGATTTATCCTTTTTATTTATTGTTCTCACACTTTCAAATTACAAGAATATTACATGTCATTTATCGATACATAAATAAAATAATAAATAAAATCTTGTCTCTATACATAATATTCTTACCGAGCGCTCTATCACGAGAGAAGGCAGAGCTGCTTCAGAGAGTGAGCCAGTGGCGACGCTGTGAGAGAGAAAGAGCCAGTGAGATAGAGATCAGAGAGTCAGAGATCTGTGAGCCAGTGGTCTTAAATTGGATTTTAATTTGTATCTTAAATCGGCTCTAAAATTGGTTTCAGAAATAGATTTGGCTAAGTTCCTAGCATCTTTCATTTTAGATCAGGAATTATTCTAAAAGAACTTGTTATAGTTCTTAACTCAAAAAAAAAAGGGTCTAATTCCAACTGATTCTGGTCAGATTTAGAATTGATGTTCACTCCTACATATTTTTATATCCAAATTTAAAATGAAATGGAAAAGAAAAATAAATGTCATGAAATTTAACACGATAAGATATGATATGATGTGATTTAAAAGATAAAATAAGATTTTAACAAACAAAACAGACAAAATCGTGATAATTTAATCAAAATTGAAAGATCATAATCTATCTCATCCAACAGTTTTAAATTGTTAGTTAAAGTGGTTCCAAGTAAGATTGCAATATATCGATTATCGAGGTCGTGGGCTAGTGCCTTTTCAAAGGAGAAACACTTTTTATGAGTGGAAGTAGGTATGTGTTCTATTTTTATTTAAAATGTCTCTTACTTAATATCATCTTGTTGGTAAAGCCAAAACTGGAAGTTTCGCTGGTAACGCCTTTTCTTTTTTTATTTTACATGAAGGCGTGCATTAGTAACTCTCCCATACACGTACAATTTTTTTTTTTCTCGCTGCTTGGTGGTGTAGGTTTCAAAATTTTACCTTGAGATTATGGTTCGAATCTAGAGAGTATATTTATTGTAAGAGCTTGGGACAATCGGAGATTTTACATGCTCCATTTAAATCCGAAGGAGGTGATTTATTGACAGGATTTTCAACGATTCTAAAAAAATTATATTGTTAATAGAGAAGGGTTTATAACTTTATATTAACATAACCTACCTCTATATCTATTCTAGCATGAACAATAGGATAAAGTTGTTTCAACCTAATAAATTTGTATTTTCGTTTACAAGTTTAGGTTTCTTATTATTACCAAAAAAAAAAAAAAAAAAAAAAAAAAAACTTTTTTATTGGACAGCTATATGGATTATTCGATGTTATAAAAATTCTATAAATTTCTATTGTCGAGACTAGGGATGGGTAACCCGGGCTTTGCCGATCCCGGGGGCCTCAAGTTATTTTAAAAAACAAGTTTTTATTTTCTTTTAAAAGAAAACTATTTTTTTTTTTGAATTTTTAATATTTAAAAATTAATAAAATTAAGAAATTTAACATTTTCAGTGTTTTTTTCCCTGATTGGGCCTTAAAAGCTTAGTTATAAATCTATGTATTTAGAATTAAAATTTAATTTATATAATTTTAAAAAATATTTTTATTAATTAAATAGGGCCAGAGAAGCCGAGGTACGGACAATTTGGCCTCGGGTCAGGATAAAGCTCTCGAGCTTTTTTACAACTCCTAATTGAGACAATATCTTCTTTTATACGGACTTAAAACCAACTATAAAAATTCATTCCAACTTAAGTACCATGTGAAATTCGATAATTAAAATTTCAATTAGAGATGGCAAAATCCCTGATAGAGCTCGAGCATTGCCATGTCCGGCCGAGCCCAGGCCTTAAAAAATTAAATATTTTTAATGATATTTTGAATTGAATCTTAATAATTTAGTTATATATATATATAATTTTATAAAAATTATTTTTTGTCAAATCCAACCTTATTAATAGGATCATGTTTTTGCCATCTCTAATAATGAGATTAATTGCATTTCCTTGCCGAATACCAAAATGATTTGACATGTATTTGTTTAAGTTTAATTTGGTGATGAGATGTGGGCAAAAGGCCTCCACGACATGGAGACGGGACCAGATGAGAGACATGTTTTCACAATAATTAATTATCATATTTCAAAATTAGTTAAATCCCACCCCTAGTAATCACCTCACTTGGTCCTCAACGGATTTAATTGCTTATTTTTATTTTTTATTTTTTATTTTTTATTTTTTTTATAAAATCGTTGTAAATCTCACCGTCAAATCATCCATTCCGGACTTAAGCGGAGCAAGTAAAATCTCCGGCTGTCACAAATTCCCTGAATTCGAACACGGAACTTGAAAATCAAATTCTGAACCCTACACCACCAAACTAATTCTGAACCCTACACCACCAAACTAATTCTGGACCCTACACCACTAAACTACGCCATTTGGGAACGCTCTTAGTTGCCAACTAAGTTTTGAGGACTGTAGTCGGCAAATCTTAATTAGTTGCTTGCTTGCTAAGGTAAAATCATCCTTTTATTACTATTTTATAAGTAATATTATACTCTTTAATTATTTGAATATTTGTATCATAAATTTTGAGTTGAAATTCATCTATTGGATAATTAGGTCTTTTTTATTTTAATTATTTTATATAAATTTATCATATCATCCAACACATGAATATCGCATTATTTGAATAAAAAGTGAAGCTTTTAATTATTGAACTCGAATACTTTTTCCTTCCAAGTTCGTTCTCAAGGAAAAGGAAAAAAATTCCATCGGTACAAGACTACAAGTGTTGATGGAAATTTTTTTCCTGTAAAAAATATAAGAGGTGTGTAAGTAAGAATACATTTTTAACCTCAAAGACCTGAATCAGAATAATTTATATTAAATTATTTAAAAATCAACTCGACAAAGTCATTAACGAGCCTCTAACAGATGGGTTGTATTATACATAGTAGTAGTACTGGTTTTTGCCTGCATCTAGACCGGGCCACGGTTTCGATTCGGAACCGAACCGGTTTCGATTCCAACCGGTTTCGGTTCTGGTTCCGGAACCGAAATCGTGGCCGACCGGTTCGGTTGGGGTTCGACCCCAACTCGAACCGGTCCGAACTGGTGGAACCATAAGGTTCCACCGATTCAACGGTTCCAACCGGAATCGAAACGGTTCCGGTTGGAACCGTAGGGTTCCAACAGGAACCCTAACCCCAACGGCTACTAGCCGTTGGGGGAGGGCAGGGAGCCGTTGGCTCATTGCCCTCAAAATATAAAAAAAAAATGCCGTTAAGGCATAACAAAAAATTGTAAATTCATAATATATCCCTAATAACGGTAATAAAACGGTTATATTCATGAGCATTTTGGGTATCAAAAAAATTCTTAAACTCTATAAATATGATTCATTTTTCATTATTTCAACACACCAAATTCTCAACTCTCTCAATTCCTACAATTCTCTTATTCTTAATCTCAATTCAATTAGTTATTATCATTCGCAATTAGTCAATTTTCTTATTTTTCTTACTTATTTCTTAAACGAAAAATGGCAAGCTCATCTGAGAACATCATGTCAAATATGTCAACCCAAGAGAGTGACCCTAGTGTCAGTGCACAATCACGGAGAAGAGAAGTTAAGACTCGTTCATCGGATATTTTCAAAATTCATTTTCATTTAGAAAAATTAAACGATGACAATTCAAGAGCGATTTGCAACTATTGTGGGGTTTCCTACAAATTTTCTGGTGGATACGACAATATGATCAAGCACCTGGAAAGACATCATTCGGTTGAACTTGGAATTGATACGACGCAAACTCAAATGGTCAGGTACGCATCATCTAGTAGAGGTACAAGTGTTGTAGATTTATTTAAATAATTGATGCAAAAAATATAGAAGAATTTGCGAAATTAACTTGTATGACACATATTGCTTTAAGCTTTGGTGAAAAACTTCATTTTACTAATTAATTGCATAATGCTTTAAATCCTTCTGCATGTAGAATGACTCGAAACACAACAAAATGTCATATTTTTAAATTATATAAAGATGGTAAAATTATTTTAAATGAAATATTTAAAGAGATGAAATGTCGTATTTCTATATGTTCTGATATTTGGAGTGACCATTGGCAAACACACTCATACATGAGTGTGACTTGTCATTGGATTGATGCATCATTTACCATGCAACAACGACTTATTGCATTTAGAGTTTTTGATGACCAACATACTGCACAAAATATTTATAGAATGATGAATGTAATTTTTGATGTATGGATGTCTACCTGCATCTAGGGATGTCAACGAATCAGATATGGTACAGAGATATTGTTGATGGTGTTTTTTAGGCACTATGATATTTAAGCAGCACGGCATGGGTAAACGGGTAAATTCCCTCCTTGGTCAAAATCATTAAAAAGGACCATCATGACCGACCACATAAGTGAGGGTCGAGCACTTAATGGTAGGTGACCGACCACTTCGGTTCGGATGACCGGGCATTATCAGATCGGCGGAAGCATTCTCAGTTCAAAGGACCATTATGACCGACCTCATGAAGACCGAGCATATGGCGAGGCGTGCTCCGGAAGATGACACCATATTCTTGCGGATAAGACGACAAGTTATCCTATTTTCATGAGGAAAACTAGTGAGTCAGAGTCCTAATAGGATAAAGAAAGTAAATGTAGTTTTAATTAGGAATCCTTATGGGAAAAAAGAATAGTTTTGACTAGGAATCCTTATGGGAAAATGAAATTGTTTTGACTAGGAATCCTTATGGGAAAAGGGAATAGTTTCAACTAGGAAATTCTTATAGGAGAAGGAATCTGATTTCTACACTATTATAAATAGAAGGGTAGAGTGTGCATAAAATGAGGAACACGGAGAGAAAGAAGAAAAACAAGTGGAGAGCATTAAGAATCATCATCAGAATCATTACCACCAGACTTGTAAAAAACAAGAAGCAGAGCTGAGAAGCGTGTTTGAGTAATAAAAGTATCATCCTTTTTGTGCCCGTGGACGTAGGTCGGACCAATATCCGCCGAACCACGTTAAATCTCATTGTCAATTGGCGTATTTATCTGTCTTTTGCTAAGTTTGCTTTTGGTTCCCCATAACCAAACAAATTCACTATTGATGGAGGATTGTCTCGGGAGTAATATTCCCATATTGCCCCTGAGACCCGAAATCAGCCGTCAACAGATATCAATATTCGTATATGACATATTCAATTAACGAATATAAAAATTTCACCTATATCTAACCTAATATACTGAGGCCCTGCTGGCGGGTCCACATTCACAAGTGAATTTTACCTCTAGTTAAACGGATATGTCAATATACGAATCTGAAATATCTAATTAACGGATATATAAAATTATATTTTTACCCACCCCTAATGTACTGGTCCCCTGCAGACCCCATCTCCGCATAAATTTTTGCCATCCTTCTGCATCCGCAATGAAACTAAGCCCTTGCAAGAAATGTAGATTGTAACTCACTCATCAGATTACTTTGGAAAATGAAGCTTTACAGCAACAATTTTTCCACGATGATTAGATTTTTCATGAACATAGGTCAAGGAATTTTTGTATTGGGTTTTGATAAATTGAGGGTCGACGATTAAAGCAAGGAATGGCTTGGATACACACCTGAATCGACACAATGACTTGGATTAAATTAGAATGCTACATTAACAAAAAGACTTTTTTTTTTGAATCGTTAGAAATCCCGCCGTCAAACCACCTATTCCGGGCTTAAGTGAAACAGATAAAACACTCGACTGTCCCAAACTCTTACAAGAAACACTCTATTTAAAGTGGAAAATAGATAATTCTCTTTCAATTAAAATGATAAATTTTACACATTTCCACTTATCAGGTAGAATAAGGAACAATTTTTAAACTGTAGGTGGAAAATAGAACGAATTAAAAATTTTCGTGATAAATGATACTTAAACTATTTATCACATGAAAAAAATGATAATTTCCAAAAAAAAAATGCCACACCCAAGTTTTATCCAGTTGCATTGCTTGCATGGAAAAATGATATGTTCTATTTTTTGAAGTCTATTGCTTTTTATTTTGTTAATAGAAAGTAAGTAAAAAGAAAAAAAGAAAGAGAGAAAAAAGAAACACTCTTTTGTTCAAATTGATCTTCAATTACATTAAATGTGGAATTAAAAAAATTAGACGATTCACAAAAATAATTTTATTATTTTACAATTTTATTCACCAATCATGTAATGTCATATTAGTTTGTACAAAAATTTAAAGTAAAATAAATTATTTTTTTTGGGTGCATCATTTTGGTATTATTTTACATTGTATTTTTATGAATTATTTTCTTATTGGACTTTTCTAACCTACATTTAATACAAGCCTGACTTAAGTCTTCTGAATCGTTGATTTGTATAGGCTGTGTAGTGTCATTTAAGGCTGGCTCATTTTACACCTTCACAATAGTATGACTTGGTGACTTGGCGATTCTTTATGAAACTTTAAATGCAAGTCTAGATAGATTTTCATTAAAGGTAGTTCAAATGAATATCATGCTTTAAAAATTGCAAGATTGCTCAATTGACAAGTTTTTTTTTGTTTTTTTTTTAATGCCTTCGGAGTAAATTAATAACAATTAGGGCCTAAAAGAGCATGCCCGATGTCTCAGAATGGACAACTTCGTTCAACATTTCGCAATATTTTTGTTGACGGCTGTTTTTCGTTCAAATGATAATATAAGAAATTATCTCGAATAAACCTCCATTAACAATGAATTTGTTTGGTTAGTTGAGAACCAAACCAAACTTGGCAAGCAAACAGAAAATCACAAAGAAATCAAAAGGTTAATGTGGTTCGGCGGATAATGACTCCAACCTACGTCCACAGGCGCAAAGAGGAAAATCTTTATTACTAGCTCGGGTCAGAACTGACCAACTTTCTCTCTCTATCACTAAGTTTTTTTGGGCTATATTTACAAATGATGAAATGTAAAAAATAATAACCATTGAATTTGAGTTTTCAACCCCTTTATATACGCTTCTAAATCTAATGTTCCACCAACTCGTGACGTCATCGTCGCCCATGCTCTTTTTCCCCAACTACTCTGCAAACATTAGTTCTGATCTTCTGACTCAACCACTCTGCAAACAGTAGCTCTAGTCTTCTAACTTAACCACTGCCAGCAGAAAGCCATCATTCCCACCTTTTGTCCACAGCTACACATTTTGCCCACGTGACAGCCCGTAACTCGATCACTCCAACACTGTTCTGTGTGCTAGAGGGAAAGTCTCCGACCTACCCCCGTCACAGCAGCCTTCTGGAGGCTCAAACTTTCATGTAAATCTTACGTCATACATACATAAGCACAAGATACTACAACCCAGACCTCGGTCCTCGGACATCATGCCAAGGTGAATGGTGTTAGATCCTCTTACTTGCTTCTCCACCAGGTCAGGTTGGCTGTCACAGACCACCTCAGATCAGCCTCTGCAGACGCTCAAGTGCTACCGAATTTGACATCTTTTCATTAGGTCGGGTAGGTATCCCTACCTATCCAACTGGCTCTTCCCTTAGGTCCTTCTACGCCTCAAGCTCGGGTCCCTTGTCCGACCTCTCACCCTCACAATGACCTCAAACCATTTGTTTAAGTGCAAACCCCCTTATGCGCCCCTCCAGGTTTCAGAGTTTCTCGAGGCTGAAAATCATCATCAACAACTTCTTCAGGACAACCTTGATATACTGCATATAAATCTCGATTTTCATAACAACTATATAGGCATCTGTCTTGTTGAGGAAAAAATCACGCATAGTTGAGATAAATGAATGAACTTAAAATATAAATATTAGAAAATCTTTTACTCTAACCGAGTTTTTAGTTAAGTCATACCCATGAATTTAAATATGATATCAGGGTCATACTCATATATGAGTGGATTCACATTACCTACCATTCAACACAGACTAGACAAAAATGGCAGCGACAACCAATAGCAATAGCGTTGAAAATAATTATAAAAAAAATACTTTTAAATTATTATTTATATATATAAAATGACAACGACAAACGATAGTGTTGAAAATGATTATAAATAGAGATTATGGTGATTTTACATCAAAACTTAATTTTTTTTGTCCCAATCAAAGCACATATTATTTTTCAAAATATCTTAATTAGCATCTATTGGTTAATTTATTTTTATTTTTTTTTACATTAAAATACTATCTTAAATATAAATAAAAATACAATGAAAACATATACATTATCTCATTGTCTATCAATGAATTATAGTTATAATTCTATCAAATACCTATTTTCCTCTTCTCTCTCTCTCTTTTTTTTTTTTAAGCAAACAATGTCCAACAATCATTAAATCACATTCATACATATAAACTAAGATTTTTCAAAGGAAAAACATAAGCAAGATAATTTTTTGTTAGAATTAAAATACCATGAACTTAGATGTTTCATATGTTTGGAAAAAAAAAAGATTTGAAGAAGAAATAGGTAACTGTCAACTTATTATTTCTTGCTTGGGCATCATGGGTAATGTAATTTTCCAATCATTGACACAAAAAATTATCAAATTATGAGGTAAAAAAATGAATTTAAATAGCTTGTTGACAATGGTTTTTCACCACGAGAAAGTTAGAATCCTGAGGAATTGTAAGTTGGGGATTGTACTTGACAAGGAGAATGAAGAAGGCCTAGAGATGCTGAAGTCAGGTAAGGGACCTGAGCCCATTGTACCACAGTCTTACCGAGAGCAATATCGGCTGATGAAGTGGCGTTGGGATACCGACCCGGACTGAAGAAATACTAGATTTGGAATCATTTGAGCATTAGTGGAGGCCGACCCGAGATGGTCTGAACTTGCCGACCCGACCCTGTTGAGGAAGTTGGAAGAGATGACCAAGCATGATTCACCTCAGCACGCCGACTCGAGGAGCAGAGCTGAGACCACAAGGTATCCAGTACTTGAAAGTACATGACACATGCCCTACATGAAAGTTTGGGCCTCCAGAAGGTTGATGTGATGAGAGTAAGTCAACGAATTCCCTTGTGAATAGACTTTGACAAACGAAATAGTGCTGAAGTGGTTGAGTCGCTGGCTGCCATGTTTGCAGAACATGTAGCAGTGGACAAAATGATGGAATGATAGGCTTCTGCTGACAGAGGGTGGTTGAGTAAGAGATCAGAGCTACTGTTTGCAGAGTGGTTGGGAAAAAGAAACATGGACGAAAATGTTAGAATGACGTGGGTTGACATCATGGGTTGCCAGAATAGTAGATTCAAAAGTCTATATAAAGGAATCAAATACTCAATTTCAAGGGTTGACTATTTTATTATTTCATCACTTGTAAAGAGAGTTCAAAAAACTTGGTGAGAGATAGAGAAATCTGATCGGTTTATACCCGAGCAAGTAATAAAAATCTATCTCTTTACTCCCGTGGACGTAGGTTGGAGTCACTCTCCGCCGAACCACGTTAATATCTTGTTTCTCCTAATAGTAATCAATGTAAAAGTCAATGTCAAAGAGGATAATAGCATTGTGATATTTGGAGGAGATTGCTATATCCTTTCTAGTAATTTTATGAATAAAATTATAATTAGAAAACGTCTGATAATTGGGGTCTGAAAAGGGAAAAATGGGGGCTGAATAGCTTTACTCAATTATAATTACTAGGGGCTTATACATTAAAAGTGGCCCATTTTCACAGAAGCCCTCTCTGGACTTTCATTGGGTCCGCCGATATATGATCCTTAAGAGCAAAAGAGCCGGCCCTGACTATATCAAGAATTAGTTTAGTGAACATAGTTTTGTAAACAGAAATAAAAAATAGCAGAAATATGAGCCTTTGTTGATGATAGCTTTGGCATCGTAATCTATTAATATTGACATATTGATAATCAATTTCTGGGCCTTCATATCATGTTTGTATTAACATATGCAAGCAGTTGTTTTGTATTAGCATTATTTATTATTTTGAAGCACAATTTTTAAGTGAGATTCACTTATGGAATGAAGAAATCATGAACAATCCGGGTTCTTCTCCGTGAGTATTTTGAAATGATATATTGATTCACTCGAAATGATAGTCGGGTAAATGATAATTTATCTCATAAATGCACCCATTAAAAAGTAACTAAGATTATAAGGGTTTATATATAATTTGGTCCTCAAGGGGCGTGACTTTGTGGTGTATGTTTCAAGATCTCACTTTGAGGTCCTGAGTTCGAATCCAGGGAATGCGTTTCTTGTAAGAGTC
This sequence comes from Zanthoxylum bungeanum, assembly GCA_019454045.1. Taxonomy (NCBI): domain Eukaryota; kingdom Viridiplantae; phylum Streptophyta; class Magnoliopsida; order Sapindales; family Rutaceae; genus Zanthoxylum; species Zanthoxylum bungeanum. Next base: position 168,022 of record SKCR01024900.1, on the reverse strand, counting down.
TGGGACAGCCGGGGGTTTTACCTGCCCCGCTTAAACTCGAAAAATGTGATTTGGTGGTGGAATTTCCAACGATTTCAAAAAAAAAAAAAAGATGTTATAGCCCCTGCTGGGTTTGAAATTTTTGTCAAGTTTATTAAGTTGAACTGAATTGATATTTATTTGTCGATGGGCTCTTGGCCTAGTGGTGGGCTTGTTCTCTCCCATTAGTTCGACTCCCTGCAATGACATATTGGCAGAGAGTCAAAATCTCTCAATTTTGAGAGTAGAAAATTCTCTCCAAAGTGAGAGTAGAATTCTCTCATTTTTGAGTGAGAATAGATATTTCGTCTCTAATAGACGTAGAATTCTGGATGTACTATAATGTTTGTATTCAATATTCCAGTAGATTTCAGATTATATATCTATAGATTTGTATTGTAATAAAAAAAAATTCAACATATCAAATATTATACTGACAAAAACCCCAACTAATCCCTAATCCCTAAACATTGCCAGCTTCATTTTCACGTCACAACTTCAACAAGTTTAGATATTGTTTCTTATGAGAAGAACTGTTGAATTCAATTTGAGTTTGTGTTATTTATTGTTAACAATTATTGGTAAAGAAAATTAGTTATTTATTTGATTCTTTAAATTTATATTGCTAAATAAAATTAGATGCATAAGCTATATTAAACACATTTTTTTTCAAAAATATTATGAGAAACTATTAAGATTCACTACTGAGATTTTTTTATGGGTATTTGATATTAAGTAATATTTTTTTTTAGAGTTTTTGTCTCTTTTTGTTGGGATTAGAGAACTAAAGCCATGAGTTTTGGACTATATGTAATTTAATATTTACACCTCGTATGCCTTTTTATTTGTAAATCAATGAGAGATGAGTTGAGTGCATTCCATGGTGGTGGGATAGGAAATTGAAGAAAAAATTTCACTTTTAAATTGTGGGATTGTGGGAAAGCAAATATAAATTAAAAAATAAAAACAAACCCCAAGGGCTGTAGTTTGGTGGTGTAGGATTCATGATCTCATATTGAGATTATGAGTTCGAATCCAATGAGTGCGTTTCTTGTAAGAGATTGGGACAATCATAAGTTTTATTTGCTTCGCCTAATGATTCATATGATAATAAAAAAAAAATCAATTTACAAGATCTTCTTACACATCCTATATTAAGACATTACATTAATAATTATGTTATCTTAATGAAATTCAATATTTTGTCACTTATTATTTTTATTGATAATTATTATTGTGAGAATTTGTGAAGAAAATGTGTATTAATATTTACTTGAATTTAGAATTACAATGAGAGACATTTATATAAGCATTATACTACTATTATATTAAATACACAACTACACAACTATCATATTAAATACACAACTACCATATTAAATACACAACTACCATATTAATTGTTTGGTTTAATATAATCTAACATCCCCCCTCAAACTCAAGATGGTAGTGAGGAAACCAGATTGAGTTTGAAAACGAGGGTTGTGTAACAGTCATGAAGAAAAGACTTGGTGAGCAATTTGAGCCACTGTCCTGTCATACAACTGCTGTAGCTGGATAGCTAGCGAATCCACCTTTGTCTCTGTCCTCTGAACATGCTGAACAACATGATCAACTTTAGTCTCAATACTGCGAAGTACAGTATTTTGAACTCGAGCGTAGATACACATGTTTGGAGACATGGACAATGATATAAGATCTGTTTGGAAACGTGGACAAGAAGATAAGACCTGTTTGGAGACTGGGACAAGAAGATAAGACATGTTTGGAGACATGGATAAGGAGATAAGAACTGTTTGGAGACAATGACAAAGAGATAAGAACTGTTTGGAAACAAGGACAATGAGATAAGACATGTTTGGAAACATGTACAATGAGATAAGACCTGTTTGGAGACAGGGACGATGACATATCCAAAGATCGGAACTCAGACGTCTGATACCATGTGAGAATTTGTGAAGAAAATGTGTATTAACATTTGCTTGAATTTAGAATTACAATGAGAGACCTTTATATAGACATTATACAACTACCATATTAACTACACAACTAGCATATTAAATACACAACTATCATTTTAAATACACAACTATCATATTAACTGTTTGGTTGAATATAATCTAACAATTATGTTGTTGAAAATTGAAGTTATATTTATATTAAGCCCATTATGAATAAAATTTTTGAATCAACCACAAACTGCCGGGGGTGCAATCAATATGTAGCAGCCACAGGTCCTGCATGCACGAATATGACCATAATTTTGAGCATAGGCGGCGAATCTGTTTTCATTTTATTCTCGTTTTTTATTTTAGAATAAGATTTTCAAAATACGTCATACAACTACTACAAAGCACGAAGTCCACTAATAATGATATTTCGTGCAGAAATCCATTTAAATCAATTACTACACATGCAAGTGTGGTAAAGAATTACAAAAAATTGAAGATAAAAAAAAATCAACACGAAATCCAAATTGTATAGTTAAAGCCTCGATCAGAATAAAGAAAATATACACTTTCGCTATCCTTGATAAAAATTTTTATGTGTTTCATCTTATCTTAGTGTTAAACATTAATTTTAAAAAATACGACACTGAAGGGTAAATGTGATCTTTTGCACATACAAATTGATAATACGAGAGCTTTACCCGTAAAAACTCGATAATGTTTATGTACTAAAAAAATCACATTTACCTTCCAATAATATATTTTTTCTAATTTTATTTTTTTAATAATACCAAGAATGAAATGAGGTATTAAATTTTCATTTGTGACTGAAGTGTTAAAAAAATTAATAGGGAACAAAATATAAATAAAATGCAGATTTAGCCATACATCCACAATGCCATAATTGTGTTGTCATAGTTTAATTCTAAAATGCCAATGTCCACGTAATAAAATTTAATTCTTTATATCTATATTATAAAACACATTGATGTGGGTGAAATAGAAGACAATCAATGATTTGGATTAATAGAGATAATGTATCCAAATGTTTATGTTTATGTGGCTTAATTGACGGCTCAGATCATTTCATTATAATCTAATGACTGATAAAGAATCATTTCATTATAAAATTTCTACAAAATTACTAATTATAGTTTACCAAACAAATCAAATAACAAAATCTCTCTAAAAATATTAATTGTAAATTATCAAATAAATTAAATTATAGAATTATAAAATCTCTCTGAAAATGGTAATGGTAGATTATACGATAAATTCGACAATATCTAGTGTATATATAAAATAACACCGTTGCTGGGGATTGAACCTGAGTCACCCGCGTGACAAACAAGTATACTCACCATTATACTACAACGACAACTTTGATAATAAATTTGGGATTCGAACCCCAATTAGATAGGTGGAGGATATTAAATTGAGATTAGGTTGAAAAAAAAAAGAGATTAGAGAACATGGATGGTGATTTGTCACGTTCCATTCAAAGCCAATAAGAAAAATAAAAATATAATTGTCCCGTCAAAATATTTACCTTTGTGTTGACCTATCGCCATGAAATTAAAGCTCAAGATCAGCTCATCCTAATCTACAAGGACGGGATAGGCGACAGACAAAACAATCAGCACAAGCTCTAGTGCAAAAGCCAATGAATTTTTTATTTATCCGAATCTAAATTGAAGTCTTATAAATTAAACAAATCAGTTTGGACGTCCAATTGAATCAAATTGGTGGGCAGTCTCAAACTTGTCTTTCACACTTTAATATTTCATTTGATGGGTTCATGGAACCTCTAGTATTTAGTAAGCTCTACTTGTTACAAAATAATATTCGTTTCTTTCATTGGAAATATCAATGAAGGAACTAATCATATCACCGAATCTTAGATCGGTTGGAATCGGATAACAATTAATACTTTTAATTGACAATTAAATGCAAAAATGATAGTTTATTAAACAACTTGAGAATTAATTACAAATTAGAACTTATCTTTGTTTGAACATATCTATGGTCTACCGATAGAAATTTTATATCAGTAAAATCGATAATAAGTGTTGTGATAAAAAAAAAAACATCATAAAATTTATTGTTGTAAAAAATTAATGACGGAAATATTTATCATTAAATTAATTTGTTAAAAATAATTATGGGTCTCATCATAGCCTCACCCAACCTGTCATGGGTGAGACCTCACACCTAAGCCCTAATTTATCATATTAGTAGACCCAACATATGCCTCACACACTAACCTAGGACAACTCTGCTTAGTTGCATTTGAAACCATCATATGTACTCAAATTTATGGTTCAAGTTATAACACCCATATATTTCATCAAATCGAGGGAAACCCACGTCAGAGAGATTCTCTTTGGGAACTAATCTGTGAGAAAAATACATATTACCCAAATCCTTAAATACCTAAAGCAGATAAATGTGTCATCTAGTAGGGTCATTTCAAAAAAATATATATATGTTGGAGGTATTTTCAAGCTCCAAAAGGTCTTGAACAGTGCAATAGGGGTAGAAAGGGTAAGTCTCATTCAAAAATCTTTAATGCTGATCCGGCCACGAAGATATTCCAGGCAGAAGGGGCCAGGCACTTGGTAATAATGGCCGACCATTCTAGCACGGCCGGTCAGATATCATCAGATCAGTAAAACAATTTTCCTCGTATCAATGATCGTGGGGACCGAACCTCGTGAAAACCGAGCATGAAATATAAATATCTTCCACCGCCTCATCCTTATAGGATAAGGTGATGAGACATTGTCCTTATGAGATAGGATGATGGGACGTAGTAATGATAAAAAAAAAACAAGATATTTTTTGGCCAAGTGACCTTGGGAGCAGAAATCCATTAATACATTCACATGAGAGGTATCCACTAGAAGGGGCAGGTAACCGCATCTTTTTAGTATAAATAGAATGGGGAAATACATTTGTAGGGAGAGGTTTTTTCTGGATTGATGAACAAGCAAATTGTTAAAATAGCTAGAAAGAAAATATCTTGTAAACACCAACTGCTCGGTTAACACCCAAAATAGCTCGGCCGAGCCCATTGCAGTAATAAAAACACCAACGTTTTGTGCCCGTGGACGTAGGTTGGATCCATTCCGCCGAACCACGTTAACTCTCTGTATCAATCTGGGTGTTTTACCTCTGTCTGCCAAAATTTGCTTTTGGCTGTCCTCATAACCAAACAAATTAACTTCTGAATGAAGGTTGAATCCCGGGAACAATACATTTCCATTATTGTCCCTGAGATGAAAACCAGCCATCAACAGTTGGCGCCGTCTGTGGGGATTCTCGACGAAAAGCAATTTACGTAATAGGACGATGGCAGAGGGCGGAAATCACCGGTCGTCAGAAAGTTCAACAACAGAATGGATGGAAAAAATGGAGGAGAGCCTGAGGAAAAACAGGGAGGAAAACCAAACTCTTTTGAAATCCATGATGGACAAGCTGGAGAAAATGGAGAGGACGAATAACGAAAGACTCGAAGCTGGAACTAGCCAGAGGAGAGGCGAAATAGCGGAAGGAAATAGGGATACGAATATGAGCGAAGACGATGAACCCAAGAGGAAGGACCCCGGAGGGATGAGATCTCCGATAATGGAGAGGGGTTTGCCGACGGAGGATATATGAGAGGAATAAGAGGAGAGACAGTCGCCAAGTTCTTCCTACGATAGTCCACGCAACGTCAGAAGTGAGGATAAGAGGCGTGCTGGAATTGGGCGGGAAACATCTCGTCGCGATGAACATCGCATTCGGAATGATAGGCATGAAGAAGGCCATGGAAGACAGCATAACAATATGGATGACAGCATGAAGGCTTGGTTACGTAAAGAAATGACCAAGTGGGAAGAAAATTTCAGAGCTGATGCATGGGATACTCGGGATGATGAGGTTGAATCTCCCTTTACAGAGGAAATAAGGTCAGTAAAATTTCCGAGACGATTTACCATGCCAACCATGACGCACTATAAAGGCCATACCGATCCGAAATCACATATTGAGGGTTTCGTTTTGCTGATGGAGGTCCAAGAAATGGTGGGGGATGTTATTTGCAAAGTGTTTCCATTAACCTTGGGCGGGCCGGCAGTCCTATGGTTCAGAAGTTTGACCCAAAGAGCATCAACAACTTCTCACAGCTTAAAAAGTCATTTGTTCGACACTTTAAAGGGGCGTGTGTACCAAAGAAAACGATTGGGAGTTGCGACTTGTAAAATAGGGGGTTGATGAACCCTTGGAAGCCTTTATCAAACGATATCACAACTTGGTGCTCGAGGTTGGGGGATATGAGACGCATGAGGCATTGGAGAGTTTGAAAGGGGCCTTGAAGGTTGGGAGACTGTGGACTCACCTGAGAGTCCAAGACACACCAGATTATGCCACAGCATTAGAGATAGCACGGAGGTTCGCCTTGCTGGAAGAAAAGGAGAAAATATTCAGAAGGGGCGCGGTGATAAGGGCAGAAGCTCCTCGGAGGCAAGATAGGGAGATCATAAAACCACCCCCAAGACAGAGGGAGTTCAAGCCAATACCTCCAAACAATCCAGAAAGAAGGATTTCGACTCAAGTGAACCAGGTCGCCCGGGAAGAGGCGTATGTCCCTTTGAACAAACCATTGAGACAGATCGTCACAGAGATCCAGGGTAGAGGCCTCTTAGCTGAGCCTGACTTCAGGAGGTATCCGCCATATATGAGGAATAATGGGGCCTATTGCATGCACCATAATTTGAGAGGGCGTGCAACGGACGGATGCAAAGACCTAAAGGAACAAATGGAAGATCTGGTGTGCAATGGTTACCTGAATAGATACATCGACCATGAAGTTATGGCAGCTAGGCAAAGGTCAGATTGTAGACAAGTGAATACCATTGCCGGAGGAAGAACACTGGCTGGGAATTCCAATAGGGCGAGGAAGAATTATAATCGTACCCGGAGACCAGAGGTTTTGGCAATGGAACAAACCCCGGGAGCTCAATGTGGTCGGTCAGTACCAATAATGTTCACCGACGAGGATGCTCGAGGGGTGAATTTCCCCCATGACGATGCTCTGGTAATGAAGGCAGTAATTGGCTGTTCCGAGGTGGATAGAATCTTGGTAGATCCCGAAAGTGCGGTGGACGTAATTTCTAAAGAAGCCTTGGATGGCCTCGACGTGGAGTATGCAACCCTAACCGATGATGTGACTCCCTTGTACGGCTTCGGAGGTTCAACGGTGGTTCCGTTGTGAAGAATACAGTTGGCAATAGCAGTTGGAACCTTTCCCCGGACCCGGTCAATTATGACATATTTTACAGTGGTAGACTGCATGAGCAGTTATCAGGTCACCATTGGTCGGCCGTTTATGATGAAAATTAGAGCTGCAATATCCTGCTACTACCTGAAGTTGAAATTCCCCACTCGGGACGGGATTGGAATCGTGTACGGTAGTCAAAAAGCCGCTCGGGGTTGTTTCGCCACTCTTTCAAGGGAGACTCTTTGTATTGAAAATGTAGGCCAAAAGAGATAGGGAGACAAAGACCGGGAAGGAACGAGTAAGGTATCGGGTCATCGGCCGAAGAAGGTTGCTCGACTAGGGGCAATTGAAGAATTAGAGTCGGTAGAACTGTTCGGATCGGGCAAAAGTGTAAAGATAGGGACAGACCTGGATGAGGCCATGAAACAAGATTTGTTGAAATTCTTAAAACAATATCCAGATGTGTTTGCATGGGGGCACAAAGATATGCCCGACATAGACCTGAGATTTATTCATCATCGTCTGGCAGTGGATCCGGCTCACAAGCCGGTCAAGCAGAAAATGAGGATCTTTAACCAGGAGCGGTGCGAGGCGATAGCCACCGAGGTGGAAAAATTGCTAAAAGCTGGGTTTATCAGAGAGGCAAGGTACCCAGACTGGGTATCAAACGTGGTCTTAGTAAAAAAAACCACCGGGAAATGGAGAATGTGTGTAGACTTCACCGACCTCAACAAAGCCTGCCCAAATGACAGTTTTCCATTACCAAAGGTGGACCAATTGGTAGATTCAACGGCCTGCCACGGGTTACTCAGATTTATGGACGCATTTTCGGGGTACAACCAAGTCAAGATGCATCCTGGGGATGAGGAAAAAACAACATTTGTCACCGACCAAGGGCTGTATTGTTACAAAGTGATGCATTTCAGTTTAAAAAATGCTGGAGCAACATTTCAGAGACTGGTGAACAAGATTTTCAAACCACTCATTGGCACATACATGCTGGTGTATGTCGATGATATGATAACCATGTCCATGGAACCATCCTTTCATGTATCTGATCTAGAAAAGACCTTCGAGTTACTACGGAAGCACGACCTAAGGCTGAACCCGGAAAAGTGTGCCTTCGGGGTGGCCTCGGGAAAGTTTTTGGGATATATGGTGAGCTCTAGAGGCATAGAAGCAAATCCCCAGAAGATCCGGGCTATCCTGGATTTGAAGTCTCATGGTACGGTCAAAGAAGTACAAAGCCTGACCGGACGAGTGGCCGCACTAAATCGCTTTATTTCTAGAGCAACCGACAAATTCCACTATTTCTTCAAAGTTATCAAAAAGGCAAAACGGGAGGTCAACTGGACAACGAAATGCGAGGAGGCTTTAACACAACCCCCACTTTTGGCAAAGCCAATCCCATGTGAGACTTTATTATTGTATTTAGATGTTTCTGAGCATGCTGTAAGTTCAGTATTAATACAAGATGATGATAAAGTTCAAAGACCGGTATATTATATTAGTAAATCTCTGTTAGATGCTGAAACTAGATATTCAATGCATGAACTGGTCGCCTTGTCATTAGTTACTTTGGCCCGGAAATTACGACCCTATTTCCAGGCCCATCCTATTGGGGTTTACACCAGTTGTCCATTAAGGCAGATTCTGTAAAAACCAGAAATCTCGGGTAGGTTAGTGAAGTGGTCGGTAGAGCGAAGTGAACACGACATTTCCTATCTATCGAGGGCAGCAATAAAAGGCCAGGCTTTGGCAGATTTTGTAGCAGAATTTACAACACCCCAGGTTTTAGCAATTGTGGAGGGTGGATAGGAGTTGTCAGTAGATGGCTCCGTCAGCTCGCAAGGTAGTGGAGCTGGGATTGTGTTGAAAAGATGTGAAGGAGAAGAGACAATGTACGCCTTAAGATTCACCTTCGAGGCTGCTAATAAAGTTATCAAAGCCAATCTTAAGGCCCGGCTCGGATTTTGTAAGGGGTTATGGGTCGAAGAGTTGCGGGAGGTATTGTGGGCACATCGAACAACCTGTAAAGACTCCATGGGAGAGACTTCGTTCTCGCTATCCTATGGGTTTGAGGCAGTCATTCCGGCAGAAATTGGGATGATAACCCACAGGGTTCAGTAATTTGAAGATGGGCCAAATGAGGAACTCATCAGGAATCATCTTAACCTGATTGAAGAAAAACGGGAGAGGTCGGCTATGAAGACTGCAATCTGTCAGCAAAGAATGGCCTGATTCTACAACAAGAAAGTACGGACCCGATCTTTCCTGCCGGGCGACCTAGTTTTAAGAAGGGTGACTCGGAATACTCGCAGACCAGAGGAAGGTTCGTTGGGTGCCAAATGGGAAGGGCCGTATAAAGTTATGGAAATTGTGAGACCATGAGCCTATCTTTTGGAACAGCTGGACAACACCCGGCTAAAAAAATCCCTGGAACACTGAAATGCTAATGAAGTATTTTCAATAAAGTGTTTCTTTCCCGAACAAAAAGGCCCGACGATCAAACCAAGGTTTCATACATAAAAAAACAACAACTTAGCTATAGAGCCTCTCTTAAAATGACCCTCATAGAGTTGTAAGAAAGGGCAGTTTGTCATACGAATATGAATAAAACTTTCACTCTTAATTAAGGAGCTTGTTTATTTTTTAGTTTATTAATTAAATGTGAAAGACATGTTCAATATTCCGGGGACATACTCGATGCCAAGGTAATGATTTGAGATCAGAGAGGGCATCTAACCCGAGGCATGCCAAACACTGGCATTCTTATCAAACCCCCGGGTAAAGTGCGCCGACCTGACTCACTTCATTTTAAGTGGGAATTACTTCAAGGGATGAAGTGCATGAGGGAGCGCGTGAACCCCTCGTGGCAATATCAAACTCCCGATGCCGGAGCGTAACTACCCCATGACTTTTATTTTTAAGGGACTTTTTGGAAAGGCAATTGCAGGGAGGGAATGCCCCCGTGAAGTAATTTGCCCAGCTAAGTCAGCAGTATCACCCCGGGATGGCGATTGCGGGAAGAGAATTCCCCCGTGAAAGAATCTACCTAACCAGTTTAGGGGAGGCGACTGCGGGGAGCGTGTTCCCATAGGTTTAGCTTGACCAATTGGATCAAAGAGAAGCATAACACGGGGAGGTTTTTTTCCCTCGTGGCGTTTGCAGGCTCCAGAGCCGCTCAAGCATAATGAAGTGTTTTTCCCTTAGGGTCTCGGCCGCTCACCGATCCATATCTCGGCTCGCCGGGACGCCGAATTGTAAGATTCGTGATTATGTTTTGGAAGCTTCAGGCATGACGCTGTTTCGAGGCATTCATGTTATTATTTTCACTCATGAGATTTCTCGTTTGGGGTATGTGCTAAGTCACCCCCGTCTTTTACTAATTTTGTTCTAAACCTTTGTTTTTATTTTTCGCTGGTCTGGTAAGGGGACTCCCGCGCCAGAATCAGTAGAGCTTCGAAGGTTGATTTATTTCCCTTCCGTCTAAATCTTGGAGATTATTCAGCTCGAGTCTGGATTCGTTCCGCCCAGGCCTCTGTGTGAGTGCTATCGGCTCGGGGCTGGAATCGTTCCGCCGAGGCTTCATGGTTTATTCGGCTCGGGGCTGGATTCATTCCGCCGAGGCCTCTTTATATGCCATCGGCTCGGGGCTGGATTTGTTCCGCCGAGGCATTAGTATTTATCTCAGCTCGGGGTCGGGTTACGTCCCACCGAGTCAAGTTTTTGGTCTGGGGATGTAATATTCCCCCAGAGTCAAGTGTTTATCTCAGCTCGGGGTCGGGTTACGTCCCACCGAGTCAATTTTTTGGTCTGGGGACGTAATATTCCCCCAGAGCCAAGTGTATATCTCAGCTTGGGGTCGAGTTACGTCCCACCGAGTCAAGTTTTTGGTCCGGGACGTAATATTCCCCCAGAGCCAAGTGTTTATCTCAGCTCGGGGTCGGGTTACGTCCCACCGAGTCAATTTTTTGGTCTGGGGACGTAATATTCCCCCAGAGCCAAGTGTATATCTTAGCTCGGGGTCGAGTTACGTCCCACCGAGTCAAGTTTTTGGTCCGGGACGTAATATTCCCCCAGAGCCAAGTGTTTATCTCAGCTCAGGGTCGGGTTACGTCCCACCGAGTCAAGTTTTTGGTCTGGGGACGTAATATTCCTCCGGAGCCAAGTGTTTATCTCAGCTCGGGGTCGGGTTACGTCCCACCGAGTCAAGTTTTTGGTCTGGGGACGTAATATTCCCCCAGAGCCAAGTGTTTATCTCAGCTCGGGGTCGGGTTACGTCCCACCGAGTCAAGTTTTTGGTCTGGGGACGTAATATTCCCCCGGAGCCAAGTGTTTATCTCAGCTCGGGGTCGGGTTACGTCCCACCGAGTCAGCCTTTGGTTTAGGGAACGTAATGTTCCTCCCTAAGATCAGGTTTCTTCTCCCATTTCGAGGTCAGTCTATGTGGCTCCAAATCCGTCTCCACGGTCGCCGAGACCTCGATTGACAACCTTCCAGAATGCAATCAAAGCCGATTTTGGAGGCCCAGAAGCGCAATAAAACATGCATTAACAAAGAAAAAAAAAAGAAATGTTGAAGGATATTACAAAAAAGAATTTTTGTTCAAAATTTACATGGGGCCCCATGCGGGTCGTCCCCTATTCCTCATCCCGCACATGGGCACTTCTTTCCTCCTCAATAGGTTCAGATGGCGGGTGATTGGGCCCAACTTCAGGGAGAGGGATAGCAGCTTCCACATGACCAGTAAGAGGAATATCGGCAGTTACAGCTTCAGAAGCATGACCATTTGATTGGGTTGCCTCAGGCATGAGAGATGCTGTGATAGCTGAATTAGGATCGGGATTCAGGATTTCTTCAGGAGGAGGGGGCAGCCAGGTCAGAAGTTCTTCTCGGGAGATCTCCCCCTTACAAAATCGGATGGCAGCATGTATTGGTCCCATATCCAGATTAGGCATCACCAGCGGGATAATATCGGCACAGTCCCAAACTCCCTCTAGTCTAATTACTTCCCGCTCTTCCTCAAGCTGAGCTTCTTTCTTTCTCATCTCCTCATCTTTAGCCCTCAATTTGGATTTGAGGCTGCATATGTCCACTTGCAGGATCCTATTATCAGCCCGAGCAGTCTCCAAATCTTTCTTCGCAGTCTCGATATTTTTTTTCCACAGAAACCACAGACTTGAGAGCCATATTATTTGACTGGGCTTCAGCGGAGGCCAGCTCTAGGCTCCTTATTTCCTCGTCTTTTTTGGCCATTACGGCCTCCATCTCGGTAATTTTACTCTGGAGCCTCTGAGCTTGACCACCTTCAGACAAGAGGCTCATGAATAGATCTTTATTATAAGAAGTCAGATAAGTCATCTGCCAGAAAGAAGAAAAAAGTCAGAAATCCAAAAACCCCCGGATTCGAGACAGAGGTGAGACTTAATCGTTACCTTAGCAGCTTGGGAGCAGACCGCAGAGAGTGCATCCTCAGGGGAAAGGTCTTCATACTTCGGGATCTTAGTGGGAGGAACTGCTTCGGCTAATTCGTTGATCACTGATACGAGGTGAGAAGTGGCTTCTCTTACCTATTGGCTGAGGTCATCTGCACCAAGTACCACGGCGCCCTTCCATTTTTTGGAGGGACCCTCCGATTTCTTCTGCTCCTTCCGAGCAACCTGTTCTCCGCTTAGAAGCGGGTCTTCCTCAAACTCCCGAGCAAGCTCGGCTTCATCTACCCCGATCATACGTCTTCTTTTTCTTGAGGGTTTGGGTGGATTGGGAGGACATATGATTTGTGGTGGAGATGCCCTAACGGAAGCCGAACTTCGAGCGACCGGCGGAGCCGTTTCTTCAGCCACTCTTTTGGCCTCAGCAGCTGCTGGCCGTTTCCGAGAAGGTTCAGTTCCAGAGTGACCAGTTTTTACTATGCCAGCCAGTTGTTCAACATATCTTGGTTTTCTTGACATTCCTGTAAAAGGCAAAAATAATAGTGTGGTCAGATCGGGATTCAAATGAGTTTGAAACCATCATGATATCACGCAAACAAGAGGGTTAGTTTGGAGGTTAGTAATAATCTACCTATCCGCCCAGAAATCTTCGGGGGGATGGTTCGAATAAGGCCCGATTCAACCAAAGCTGTATCATTAACCAAATTTTTCCAGACTTCAGCATAACACTGAGCATGTTGTATTCGCATCCGGACTTGATGAGAGACCTTGGGAGCGTCCCTCCAGTAGGCTGAGAAGGCTCAAGAGGTTAGAATTTTATTGCGAAAGAAGGAAGCAGAAACACTAAGAGATGGGATCTTAACCTCCCGATCTGAAGATGTCTGGGATTAGAGTCTCCTATTCGTATGTTCTCAGAATCCGTCCCCAATTCCCCGAAGCCCAGAACAATAAATCATTGATATTTTTAAGTTTGCGTATGATGTTGGATGATTCGGCATAGGCAGAAAGGTAGTACTAGCCGTGATGAGTCCGAGGATTGGATTTTAGTCTGTACAACATTTTAACCTCGTCAAGGGTCGGTTCGCCAAGACCCGCCCGATGCTAGATTACGTAAAGGCCGGTCAAAATCCTCCAACTATTCAAGCTTAGCTGACAAGAGGCGATCTCCATCTCAGCTAACAGCTAAACAGCCAGCCAAAATATGGTTGAATTGGCAGCCGAAGGCCACATTCGAGGAAGGATGGGAGAAAAGCCATTGATCCCTCATCAGGCTGACTAGCACGATCGTGAGAGCGAGGAACTTCGAGGACGACGTGTATTGGAATATCATAGCGCAGTCGAAGCAATTCCAGGTTGTCATCCGTTATGATAGAAGGCCGATTCATGTCAGGTGCCAAATGGTCAAGCTCCCCAGGCTCTTGATTCTTCCGAGGTATTCTAATGCGATAGGTGTCGTTTTCAATTTCAGAAAGAGTTGGGGTGGTGTCTGCATCTTCTATTCTAGTTGCTTTGGGATTCCGAAGGTCTTTCTGAAGGGGTTTCACTGTCAGGCATTCCTAAAGTCGACGAGGTGGGCAACAAGGTTAGTCAATAATTACTTTAATGCATATAAGGTTCAGACGGTCATCCTAAAAGGCCGACAGATAAAACCTACAGTCTCTACACGCCCTACCAAGATCCATAAAACAAAAGGTCTCTCCCTATCAAGCCAAACACAAGCCTGAAGATAAATCAAAGTTACCATAACCTACTATTAGTCATCCTACCAAACACATATACCGTATAGTAATCTTTTTAAAAAAAAAAGTGGGAAGAAGATAAAGAGGTAGAAACGACAAAATACTCAGCATGCGAAAAATAAAGTATTGAGTTTGTTCTGGAGACTTACTTGTGTTTTCTAGAAAAGATTGAAGATTGATCGAAACGGTATGGTCGTCCTTCGAGTTTGTTGGTTGATGTTGGGAGGAAAGAGTTTATGCAGAAGGAGGAGGTCGAAGTATCCGCAAAAAGAAGGCAACAGTGTCCATTTCTGGTTTTTTATAGTCTGCTCGATGCGCTAATAGCCGTTAGATCAGGCAACAACATCGGATGTACACCACATGTCATTTTTTGAAGCAACCTATTCAAAATCAGATGGACGGTTAAGATCGGGCGTCCTTTAGGTTGGCAGTAATGGGTGGATTGTGTGTCTCTTTGGCGAGAGAGTGATGGATGATTGACAAATGACAAGCTCCTGTTAAACCCTAGCAAATGATCTGATGAGCATTTAAAAGGATGTGACAGTTGCGCGTCTCGAGGGGTGTTTTGGAAGGGAAATAAAGAGATTCCGCTTCAGTTAAAAAGAAGTCAGGCCAAGAACAAGACATGTATAGACATTTTAGATCCTTCTCTCGTGATTAGCCGCCAGTTTTGTCAGGGAAACCACTCTTTTTTATAGTTCCTGGCACCAACTTGTATAATCGTTGGGACCGAGAACTAGGGGACAGATGTTGGAGGTATTTTCAAGCTCCAAAAGGTATTGAACAGTGCAACAGGGGTAGAAAAGGGTAAGTCCCATTTAAAAATCTTTAATGCCGATCCGGCCACGAAGATTTTCCAGGCAGAAGCGGCCAGACACTTGGTAATAATGGCCGACAACCTCTAGCACGGCCGGTCAGATATCATCAGATCGGCAAAATAGTTTTCCTCGTATCAAGGATCGTGGGGACCGAACCTCGTGAAGACCGAGCAGGAAATATAAATATCTTCCACCGCCTCATCCTTATAGGATAAGGTGATGGGACATTGTCCTTATGAGATAGGATGATGAGACATAGTAATGATAAAAAAAAACAAGATATTTTTTGGCCAAGTGACATTGGGAGTAGAAATCCATTAATACATTCACATGAGAGGTATCCACAAGAAGGGGCAGGTAACCGCCTCTTTTTAGTATAAATAGAATGGGGAAATACATTTGTGGGGAGAGGTTTTTTCTGGATTGATGAACAAGCAAATTGTTAAAATAGCTAGAAAGAAAATATCTTGTAAACACCAACTGCTCGGTTAACACCCAAAACAGCTCGACCGAGCCCATTGCAGTAATAAAAACATCATCCGTTTTGTGCCCGTGGATGGAGGTTTGATCCATTCCGCCGAACCACGTTAACTCTCTGTATCAATCTGGGTGTTTTACCTCTGTCTGCCAAAATTTGCTTTTGGTTGTCCTCATAACCAAACAAATTCACTGCTGAATGAAAGTTGAATCCCGGGAACAATACATTTCCATTATTGTCCCTGAGACGAAAACCAGCCATCAACAATATATCTTCACAAATATTGAAACTTTTTTATTGAAATTTATTGATAAGTTTGCAAAATTCAAATTTTGCTTTGACTGGTTCAAAAAAAAATTGATGCGTCTTTCTTTTTATTTGTACTAGTAGTTATATTTATTTATATGTAGCCGGTGGGAATTAGTTGAGATATAAATTTTTGTTATGATGCTATTAATGAATGAGTAAATTTATTTAAAAGATGTTGCCTGTGGGTAAATATGCATTTTGTTAACATGGAACTTGAATTGTCTAACAAATAATATTTAAATACAAAAAAAAATAAAAAAAATCACAAATTGTTAATGCATTAATTATGAAACTTTTCACTTGAGAGTTTGAACAATTTTTTTATTTTTTTAGCAATTCATAATCAATTATAACCAACCAGCCTTTGAACCACTTGCACTTGTTAAATAATATCTTCACCAGCACAGAAAAAAAAAAAAAAACTTTATGTCTATTTCGAGTAATTCTTTGATGTAACGGAGGTATGAGTGATGTGGTATCACCAACCAATTAATAAATGACATGTAAAATTTAAAATCTATTTTTTTAATTGTTTTTTAATATTTTAACACGCATGACAATGATTGATTGGATTGTTACACGGATGACGTGATACCTCCGTTGTATGGTAGATTTTCTCGTCTATTTCAAGGTAATGCTCCCATAGTTCCATGAGAACCAATTAGCTAGCCTTGCCTATTTATCAATCCAAATTACTCAATTATTGTCATTAATTTTTTAATTGATCTTAATGTTTGAAATCCGCGAATCAAATTGGTCCTTAGGCTGCACCAATCATTGGGAAGTTAAATATTATTAAGCAGTAGTTTCCATCTTTGCTTGGAGATTGGCAGGCAAACCCTAATTAGTAGCTTTTATATATATATATATATATATATATATATATATATATATATATATATACACTAGTGTGTGCCCGTGCCTACGGCACGGCGTTACAGAATTTATATAGAGATTAAGATTTTATTATTTAATTTGTTTATAATGAAATGATTTTATTTTTTAATTAAATGATTTTATTTCTTAATTTATTTGGTAGTTTTCATTTAATAAATGATTTTATTCTTTAATTTATTTGGTAGTTTTCATTTTCCATTTTTATAGAGATTCTATAATGAAATGACTATCAGCCGTTAGATTATAATGAAATTATCTGAGCCGCCAATTAAGCCACATAAAGATAGTCTTTGGGTACATCATCTTTCTTAATCATAACCATCCGTTACACTCTATTTCCTCTCACACCATTATGCTTTATAATATAGAAATATATATTAAATAATAATTAAATCCCGACCACATATAAACAGTTGTTAGACCAAAACAAACGTTAAATTTGTTGAAGACAACAACATTGAAGTTGCTCACAACTAGAAGGCAACTGCACCGAAAGTTGAAGGTGCCAGCAACAAAACGTGTGTAGCTGTGAAGAACAGCTGTGTGTGTGTGTGTTGCCAGCTTGCTCAAACCGCGTGGCACTGTTCACGCAGTTTGAGCACTATATAAGGAACCCAAAATCACCATTGTAATGCATCCCAGAGCATCCCAGAGAATCCCAGAGAATCCCAGTAATCCCAAATGTGAGAATAATAGAGAGTAAAGTGGTGTGAGAGTTTTTTGTAAAGCTTTGATTTGTAAGCTTTGTAATTCTTTTGTTTGTAATATAAAAGAAAAGTTTTCTCTCCAATCACCTCTATTCGTGTGAGTTTAATCACAACAAGTGGTATCAGAGCTAAGGTTACTCGGAGGGATCCCGAAACTCAGAAACATAGGTTCGGTTCGGAAAGTCGGTTCCGACAAAAGTTGTCGAAAATCGATTTTGAGCATACCATCAGACGTTTCACGGTGAGACGAGCACGGTGGTATTTTTCGGCAATCAAACGGAGGTCCCAGCAGCTGTCACGCGCCGCAGGTGCCTCACAGTCTCTGTCCCACGCGCGTTCCAAGGAAGAAGAGGAAACACGCGGCGACACGTCAGCGCCCAGTCAGCGCCACATCAGCGCCCAGTCAGCAGCCCAATCAGCGCCATGTCAGCGCCCAGTCAGCAGCCCAGTCAGCTGCCACGTCATCCGCCACGTCAGCACGTGCCACGTCAGCGGTGTCTGGTAAATTTCAGATAGGTCCCTGAACTTTCTGGAAATTACAATTGAGCCCCTATACTTTCAGTAATTTTCAATTTAATCCCTGAACCTTTTGTAAATTGTAATTTAGTCCCTGAACTTTTCCGTAATTTCACTTTGGCCCCTGAACTTTTGGAAATTGCACTTTGACACATGTAATTTCTGAAATTTGAGAAAATTGGTCCATGTGTCGGATTTTGACAAACGAAGTGTCATTTCCACCATTTTCGACCATTCCGGACGCAACGGTGAGGTCCGTTTTTTGAAATTCTGCTTATAATTTTTATGATGGATGGGGGCAACGGAAAAATGGTTTTGTTAACCAGTACAAACTATTTCACATGGAGAGGAATGATGAAAGTCCTTCTGTATGTGAAGGACTATGATGGATCGATATTTCTGGAGCAGAAACCAGAAGGAATGACCGATGAGAAGTGGGCTAATCTTCACCAGAAAACATGCAGTACTATTCGTCAGTGGATCGACGACAGTATCGTGAACCATGTCAGTGAAGAGACAAATGCACGTGTTTTATGGAGAAAGCTGGAGGAGCTTTTCCGAGCAAAGACTGGCAACAACAAGATGTACTACATCAAGAAGATGATGGGGTTGAAATACCAGGAAGGTACAGCTGTGGCGGACCACATCAACGATTTCCTCGGCACAATGAAAGAATTGTCTGGATTGGGCATAGACTTCGGAGATGAGGTAAATGACTTAATACTTCTTAATACGTTACCAGAATCTTGGGAAACGTTCAGATCTATGGTGATAAATTCAGCCGCAGATGTGAAAGTCACTATGGAGATGGCAAAGACCAGGATCTTCGAGGAAGAAAAGAGGACGAGAATGCAGGAGTCAGCATCAACCTCAACCTCAGAAGCTCTAGTGACAGAAAAGAACACCAGAAGGGGGAGGAGTAAAAACCGAGGCCCAGGTAAATCAGACAAGAACCGGGGGAAATCAAGAACCAGAGATATTGAGTGCTATCACTGCAAAAAGAAAGGCCATATGAAGCGGGATTGCTACAAACTGAAGAACGAGCAGTCCAGAAGAGATGGTGACTCTAATCAAGAAAGAGTTGCTACTACCACCGAGAAAACCTCCAAAGAATTCCATATTATATATGAAGAAGATGTTGTGAATCTTACCAGCCACGAGACCAGTTGGGTGATAGATAGTGGCGCATCCATACATGCCACATCTCGCAGAGACTTCTTTTCATCTTACACACCAGGAGACTACGGTGCTGTAAGGATGGGGAATGACGGCCAGTCCAAAGCCGTCGGTATTGGAGACATATGCCTTGAAACAGAGAACGGGACAAGGCTAGTGTTGAAGGGAGTCAAGCACATCCTGGACATCTGGTTAAACCTGATCTCAACAGTCAAGCTGGATGATGAAGGTTTCTGCAGCACCTTTAGTGACGGATGCTGGAAGCTCACTAAAGGATCAATGGTCGTGGCACGAGGTAAGAAAGATTCAACTCTGTATTTAATGCATGCTAAGCTTTCAAATAGTAGCATAAATACAGTCAACAGTAATGAGGCAGCCGAGCTATGGCATAAAAAGCTCGGTCACATGAGTCAAACAGGGATGGAGATACTACGCAGGCGGAATGTTCTTCCGGAATTGAAGAACTCACACTTACGGAAGTGTGAACACTGCATGGCTGGAAAGCAGAACAGAGTGTCCTTCCAAAGCTCCCCGCCTCAGAGGAAACCGGAGGTACTTGATCTCATACATTCAGATGTATGCGGTCCGATGCAGACACGAACACTTGGTGGGTCACTGTATTTTGTGACATTTATTGATGATCATTCAAGGAAGATCTGGGCATACACCTTGAAGAGAAAAAATCAAGTGTTGGGAGTGTTCAAGGAGTTTCACGCCCTGGTGGAGAGAGAAACCGGTAAGAAACTCAAATGCATCAGAACAGACAATAGTGGAGAATACAGAGGTCCGTTTGATCAGTACTGCAAGATGCAAGGAATCCGACATCAAACGACACCTCCGAAGACACCTCAGCTGAATGGCCTAGCTGAGAGGATGAACAGAACCTTGTGCGAAAGGGTCAGAAGCTTGCTGTCACAAGCCAAGCTGCCGAAGACAGTTTGGGGGGAGGCACTCAACACAACAGTACATGTTTTGAACATGTCCCCAGCGGTCGCACTGAAAGGTAATGTTCCTAACCAAGCTTGGACAGGTAAAGAAGTGTCATACGAACACTTGCACGTCTTTGGGTGCAAAGCCTATGTACACATCCCAAAGGACGAGAGATCCAAGCTTGATGCAAAGACGCGACAATGTGTCTTTATTGGCTATGGTTAGGATGATTTCAGCTACAAACTGTATGATCCAATGGAGAAAAAGATCGTCAGGAGCCGTGATGTTGTCTTTGTTGAAGACCAGACCATAGAAGATATCCGGAAGGAGATGAAGACAATGCCTCAGCAATACAGAGATGTGAATCCAGAACCTCACACACCGGTGCCAGTTCGAGTTGAAGATGAGGTCCCAGACAGGAGGGTACAGGTGATGAAGCTCCCAGATATGATGAAGCTCCCAGATATGATGATCATGATCAACCACCAGTACCAGAAGCTACACCAACAGTTCCACAGAGAAGGTCTGACAGAGAGATGCGACCTTCAACCAAATACTCTGCATATGAGTATGTGCTGCTTACTGACGGGGGAGAACCCGAGAGCTACAATGAGGCTGTGGAAACGGAAGACAGAGAAAAGTGGGAGGAAGCCATGCAAGATGAGATGAAATCTTTGCATGACAATCACACTTTTGAGTTGGTGAAATTGCCAAGAGGCAAACGGGCTTTGAAAAACAAATGGGTGTACAAGGTGTGAAGCAACATGAGCATACTTCACAACCCCGATACAAAGCCAGACTAGTTGTCAAAGGATTCAATCAGAGGAAAGGCATTGACTTTGATGAAATCTTCTCTCCAGTTGTGAAGATGTCATCCATCAGGGTAGTACTCGGCTTAGCAGCAAGCCTCGACCTGGAAGTTGAGCAGATGGATGTCAAGACCGCATTTCTTCACGGAGATCTGGAAGAAGAAATTTACATGGAGCAACCAGAAGGCTTCAGAGTCAGCGGGAAATAGGACTATGTGTGCAGACTCAGGAAAAACCTCTATGGTTTGAAACAGGCACCGAGACAGTGGTACGTGAAGTTTGAGTCATTTATGGGGGAGCAGGGATACAAGAAGACCACTTCAGACCATTGTGTTTTCGTTCAGAAGTTTTCTGACGATGACTTTATCATCTTACTGCTATATGTAGATGATATGTTGATAGTTGGCCGGAATCAATCGAAGATTGATAATTTGAAGCAGCAACTGAGTAAGTCTTTTGAGATGAAAGACTTGGGGCCAGCTAAACAGATTCTTGGCATCAGGATCGGCCGTGATCGGAAAGCCAGAAGATTATACTTGTCACAGGAGGAGTACATCGAGAAGGTACTTCAGAGATTCCAGATGGACAAGACTAAAGCGGTTAGCACTCCTCTTGCTACCCACTTAGATTGAGTACACAACAGAGTCCCTCTACTGAGACAGAGAAGGAGGAAATGAAACAGGTTCCATACACCTCAGCAGTGGGAAGTCTTATGTATGTCATGGTGTGCACGAGGCCAGACTTAGCACACGCAGTTGGATTGGTTAGCCGGTTTATGTCAAACCCAGGACGGGAACAATGGAATGCCATCAAATGGATTATGCGGTATCTACGAGGCACATCCAAGATGAGATTATGTTTTGGAAGCAGCGACAAGCTAGTGTTGATGGGCTACACCGATTCAGATATGGCAGGAGATGTGGATACCCGAAAGTCTACTTCGGGGTATCTGATTACTCTCTCAGGAGGAGCTGTGGCATGGCAGTCAAGGTTGCAGAGGTGTGTTGAACTCTCTACAACAGAGGCGGAATTCATTGCAGTTACATAAGCTTGCAAGGAATTGCTGTGGATGAAGACATTCGTCCAGGAATTGGGTTTCAAGCAGGAGAAGTACATTTTGTACTGCGATAGCCAGAGTGCTATCTACCTTGGTAAAAATTCTACATTTCATTCGAGGTCAAAACATATCGATGTGAGGTATCACTGGATACGGGACGTCCTGAGCTCAAGGCTGTTAGAACTCAGGAAAATTCACACTGACGACAACGGTGCCGATATGTTCACGAAGGTTTTACCGAAGGAGAAGCTTGAAATCTGTCGTGCCATAGCCGGGATGACAAAACTCTCCACATAGTCAGAGTGGGGAGATTCAGAGAACTACGATTGGCTTGATCCCAACTCAGGGTACGTAGGCAGTCATACAGATGCAGCCAGGGGAGGATCCTTTTGAGGATCCGATTTGGATGATTGATGGTCGGCTCAGATTTTGGGGAAATCTTCACCGAGGGGGAGATTTGTTGAAGACAGCAACATTGAAGTTGCTCACAACTAGAAGGCAACTGCACCGAAAGTTGAAGGTGCCAGCAAAAAAACGTGTGTAGCTGTGAAGAACAGCTGTGTGTGTTGCCAGCTTGCTCAAACCGCGTGACACTGTTCACGCGGTTTGAGCACTATATAAGGAACCCAAAATCACCATTGTAATGCATCCCAGAGCATCCCAGAGAATCCCAGAGAATCCCAGTAATCCCAAATGTGAGAATAATAGAGAGTAAAGTGGTGTGAGAGTTTTTTGTAAAGCTTTGATTGTAAGCTTTGTAATTCTTTTGTTTGTAATATTAAAGAAAAGTTTTCTCTCTAATCACCTCTATTCGTGTGTGTTTAATCACAACAAAATTTTATAATTCATTGAAAGTGAAAGGATGGCGATTAACTCGGATTGGTTCCCCAGTCTACACAAACAGAAGCCTGTAGATCATTCACCATCATCAAATTTAAATTTAAACGGTGTGTCTGTTTCGTCATAATTTTTTTTTAGATAATATTTTCCTCATTTTATGACGTTTATGACACTTATGAAAATTTTAGTCAACTGTTTTTTTATCAATGAAAAAATTGAGATTTTTTTTTTCAAAAATGACTTACGAGTCATTTTACGGAAATCAATTTTTTTAATCTTCTTTAAAGCTTTCATAACTCACTTCTAACCACTAGAAAATATTTTCCGAGAAAAATATTAAATGCATATCTAAAAAAAATTTCAGAAAAATATTTTCAGACGAGATAATCAAATATCAAAAAACACTTTCATTTTCGAAAAATTATTTTCATGATAAATATTTTAATTACTAAATCGTTGAACGACAAAACAAACCAACCTTCTATAGATTTTTTTCATTGTTTATTGGGAGAATAACACTTTTTTTCTTTACAGTTTTAAGCTTTTGTCAGTTAGCTCTACTATTTTCATAATATATAGCTCATTACCCCAAATTTTCAAATAAAACTCGTATCGGTCACAAAATAAACACTCACTTTTGTCAAAAAAATTTACATGTGAAATATTACAGGGGAAAACTGAAAAATGTAGAAGAAAATATTCAATCTCCATTGTTTTTCTTTTCTCTCTTTACATATATATGACTAATTGAAACATCATATATACAATTTCACAAAAGGTTATTTTATGCTTTAATTTGGGAGCTTGATGTTCTTGCTTTACATAGGAAACCATCATCGAAATGGCTTGTAATTTTATCAAATCTTTCTGATAAGAAGCAGCTTTGAATGCTTTTCAACGAACGTAAAACTCTAACTTCAGTGGTGAATATCGCCTTGACAGGTCTGTGATCTGACAATTTTGATTCACCTCTTGCATATAGTTGTTGCTTTAATCCATTTCCAGACCAAATTATCCGATCACACCTGAACGATCATCACAAAATTATCAAAGTAATCAACCCATTTAATAATAATTTTTCTATGATTATAAAGTAGGATTTTGATTCGATTCCTCACGGAGATGTAAGCGAATAAAAGAATTCAGGTAATTATTAGCTTATGGACTTGATCTCATAACCTACGGATTCTCAAAATCTTTAGACATGATTCTATTTATCTTCCGGCCTTATTCTCCTCTCCTATGGGACCTATTTAATAGTGATTCACCAACGAAAACTAATCTTTATATAAGTGATAGGAGTGTTCAGATTTTCTTTTTGATGATAAAGAGATTTAGATCTTCTTTAAATTTATAAAAAAAAAAAAATTAATAATAATTTTTCTATAATGTAAAATTAAGTATTATTGTAAGGAGATTAATTTACAAAAACCATATGTTACCATGCTGGAGCACGTCGTTTTTTGACTTTTTTTCCTTGAACAATTCCATAATATTCATCAGAATTCGGAAAATATTTGTAAGTTGGAGCAAATTTGATTGTTCCTTCATGCCACCCTTCGAGTAAATGACCATGCATGAGCTCGGCCGTCAGCTTCATTTAAACAATTTAAGTTAGAAAAATGCAGGAAAGATCAATGAATATTTGATAATTAATTTACATAAACAAATAATTTAATCTTAGTGCTCTATTAAAGGAAATTACCTGATCATTTTTTAGCAATGCATCCCATTCGGTTCTTTCCACCAGTGATCTTGTTGTTGCTTCTGGTAGGGAAATTCTATAATTTAAATCCCCTAGTAAAATTACCTGGCTGCATGTACCGAACCAAATTAAACATAATTAGCTGATATCATCAAGATACTTTAGCTTAATTAACTTTTAATTTGCTGCTTAGTTGAGAGCTTAAAGTAACCTTTTAATTAATTAAATTTTTGATTAAGCACTCAACTTGGTTAAAAAAATGATTGTTTTTATGACTTTATCTGCCAATTTTGTAAACTCACCGTATTATAAAATAATCAACTGACAACTACCCAAATTAAACAACTCTATAAACACAATAATTAAGGTCTCTGACAAAATAATTTTATAATTTAATCAGCCACAAACGATAAAGACAAGTTCCGAAGTTGGAAATTAATTAGCAATAATAGTGTATGATTATGATCTTTTAGTTTAATACCTCGTGTTTTTATTTTCAGGATTATTTGTAATGAAACAAACATGATTAAGAAATTAATCAAGTTATTAATTATAATTACATACTCGTGATCTAGAATATTTTTCGGCAAAGGGCCTCTTGGAAAAATTGTTCGAGCCAAAATTTCTGCAACATCGGAATTTCTATATTTCTCATCCCCTTCTTTACCCCCTGAAGCTAAATGACTGCATACAAAGCAGAAACTTGTTTCATGTAATTCAAATCTAACCGACACAGAACCCTGCAACCAAATTAACCACAATTTTATAAAAATAAAATAACATCAATAAGAAAAAATTATAGGAAATTAAAAAAAAAATGACTCTATAAGTTTTTCTAATAAAATATAAAATTAATAATAATCAATATTGACGGAAGAAATAACTTTTCGACTAAAATTCCCAAAGAAACATAATAAGTTGCGACTTAATGCTGTCTCTTTGGAGATTTTTGAGAAGAATAGCATTTTGGTCAAAAAGTTATTTTCTTCCTTAATAATTAATATTGATAGAAAATTTGAGTTGGGTTATTTATAATATTAGGAAAATGTAATAGGTCATTTTTTTTATAACTTCCCAAAACTTATTGCTTGTTCAAATGATTTCATAACATAAATAAATTTCTGACCTTATTTCCTAGGCAGCCCATAATACCACAACCTACACATGAAACACTAGGATGCCGGATGTACGGACGAAGATTACTTCGAATCCAGACAGAAATGAATATTCCGACCATCTGCTTGCTCATAATACACCGAAACCCAGGAGAAATTTCATCAGTACTCAGTGCTTCTCTAATCAAAGAATTCCATTTCATAAAAATCTTATTGTTCTCTGATCCTAAAACATTTGATGCTCGTAGTGGCACAATTTCCTGAAACCTGTAAATAAAAATACACAAGTCTTTATCATAAGTTTTGGTAATAATAACTTTTTTTTTTTGGTTTTTCTTTTTTACTGTTAAGAGTTTTGTAATTACCCTAAAACGTAGACGTCACAAAACGTGTTTGGTATATCTAGCCAATCTTTCATGTCAATATCTTTGGTTGGTGCAACTCCTCCTACGTTCCATGTACTAACAAAAACCCTTAACAAAGAAAAAAGAAATCATTAAACTAAAGCAGCATTTAATTAAATCTTTGGTGGCCAGCCGCTTGCTCCGCGAAAACTAGCCCGGACACCTCGTGACGTGTACCAAAACAGCATTTAATTAATTGTATTTACACTTACATGTAGTTGTTTGTCTCCTTATTATCATGGCTCAAATCCTCAAAGCTTGGGATCCTGAGCAAGGTTTCTTCATTATTGCTTGGAAAATCGGCCACGAAGTTGTTGCTTCCCAATCTTTTTCTGAGGAATTTATTGGCAACCAATCGATGCCACATGACCTGAAAACAGCATGAACATGATCATATGCTCATAGAATTTGATGAAGAGAAAAACATACAAAATTGTGAGGGAGAGAAGAAGAAGAAGAAGAAATTACTTCAGCTTGGTTTCCTTGCATAGAGAGATAAAGAGAGGGAGTGATGAGGATGTTAATAATAAAAATGTTGAAATAAAATGAGAGAAGAAAGGGTTATATAGAGAATGCCAAAAGAGATAAAATGAATAATAATGGCAGCAGAGATCATATGCTGAGGAATCTAGAGAGAGACCTAAGCAAGTTGATATATATATATATATAGAATCAGCTATTTATGAGTGACGTTTATGATGATCAATTGTTAAATTACTTATGAATCTATTCCATTAAGAAATCAAAATTATTTTTCTGTACGAGAGAGAGAGAGAGAGAGAGAGAGAGAGAGAGAGAGAGAGAGAGAGATCATTGGTCGTTTTGCATGCTTAAGCTTTTGTGTTGGTTAATTTGGTGATTGGAAAAAGGAAATATATATTATGTTTTGTTGATTTTGTTTATGTTCAAGTGCAAGTGGGGGAGGAGGGTTGATGCATATATGGATATATAGGGGAATCGACACAATTTTAAATTTGATTCAAAATTAAGGTTCATGAATCTAGAGAAATTTCAATTTATTTGGGTTCTCTCTTCGACAATCTATATATACGGATTCTAAGAATAAGTATTTGATAATACGCTATCATTACTATTATTATTTTTTTGGACAATTTCATTGGATAATACTTAGTACATCCATTGCATGGACATTGAACTAAATTTCCCAAATAAATTTGTTTATTAATATGCTATTTCAAGTTTAATAATTCATGTAGTGATTAGGGAAGGCAAGGTTTGGGAATCCGATTAATTTACCATATTTGAATCCAATTCTAAATTTTAATTCAATATTTGATATCTATTCATGAAAAATATTCGCAATAAATGTTTGTATATAAAATGGATAAAAAATTTTGGACATATGATACCGATCGAAATAATTAAAAAATTAAAAAACCAACAACTATATCTATTTTTAGATACCTCTTAAAACAAAAACCTAAGCATTATTCATTAAATTTCAATTATGGGGTAGTTTTAACTTTTAAGATTGCGATAAAAATTCAAGAATTGTAATATTGCAACAAATTCAAATACTCATTGCTACGATGTGATTGTTTAACAAAGAGATTTGTCATAAAAATTTAATTTGTCAAACAAATCATGATGATTTACTTTTCTGATACAATACAGTATTAACCAGTAATAAAATGTCACCGGCACAAGTTGGTGCATTTGCGAATAATTAACAACAATAAAAATGCCCCCTGTGATCTTCTGTCGAGTATGGATATGATTAAAAAAATTGGGAAATTATCATTTTCCCACAATTATTAAAGTTCAGTCTTATTTAAAAAAATTTAAAATATTCAGTTTTCCACCCGAAGTTCAAAAAATGTCAACTTTTCCACCCAGACGTTAACACCATTAGAACTTGCTGACGTCACAATGATATTTCGGTCATTTGATAACGTCAAGGTGAAAAAGTAAACATTCTTTGAATTTCAATTGGAAAAGTGAACACTTTTTATATTAAGATTATTTTGGATGGATTGTTAATTGTAAATATTATTTGGGAAGTTAAATTGATATTATTTAATCATGAATGTTATTTTATTTTATTTTGGATGTTTAAATTAAATAACTTAAAGAATTTTAAAAAATACAAAAATTTGGATTTTTTAAGGATTTGGATATCCGAAAATCCACACAAATAATATCTCATCCAGATCCACAAAAATAAAATGTAGATCTAAATCCGGATCCATGTATATCTGAATCCATATTTTATCAGACAAGTATTTTTCTTGTCATTTTTATAGTCAAACTTATATTTTCTCATACATTGACACACCATGAGTACTTTAGTCAAACGAATCTGGATCTGGATCGGGATTCGTGCATATCTTAGAAATTTAAAACCAATTCGTAATTTAAAATGTGGATCCAAATTTTTTCATATATATATATTATTCCCACATGTTGTGATTCTCTGATCACTGAAGAGTGTTTATGATAAAAAACAGATTCTATTACTACAAGAATAGAATTTATAAGTATTACAAACTTTAAAAAAACCTCAATTTCTCTCTACACTCTCAAAGCTTTCTTCACTTGAAGTTTTATGTTTTGGAATGCCTAAATCTCACAAATGAGCTCTATATTTATAGCAAAAATCAAGCTCACACTTTCAACACATGAATAGTGCCCACCGAAAGTAGTTTGGAAGTTTGCTCAAGATTTCCACAAACTTGATCTTCCACCGAAAGTTGCATGGCAGCTCTCCTCTCATGCATGGCAGCTGGACTCTATAATTCTCCCCCACCAACTGCATCTGAAACGATTGTCATTTGACAGCTATCCCGACTATATCTCTGCACAAATCTAGTTTGTCCCGACTAACCATTTTTGTTAACATATCATATGGATTCCCATATGTATGAATCTTCACTAGTCTCAACAGTTGTTGATCTATCACCTCGCGTATCCAATGATAGCAAATATCGATGTGCTTCGTCCGAGAATGATATATTGAGTTCTTGCTCAAGTCCAGAGCACTCTAACTGAATGTATCTTGTATTTTTTCTGCTTGATCTATAATTCTTGGAGAAAATGATTTAACCAAAAAATTTCATTTCCTGCTTCCACTACTGCAAGATACTCAACTTATGTTGTGGATAATGCAATACACCTCTGCAATCTTGATTGTCATAACACATCTCCCTCTGCAAAAGTGTAGAGAAAACCTGATGTAGATTTTTTACCATCAAGATCTTCTGCCATATATGAATTTGTATAACCTTCCAAGATTGGATAAACTCTTCCGTAGCATAGACATAACTTCGATGTACCATTGAGGTACATGGGAATCTAGTTGACTGCCTACTGTTAGGGTTGGTGCTCCGAGTGCCAATCCGGATCGTATTTATGTCCAATTCATAAATACGAACAGTTCTGTTTTCCATAATATTACTAATTTAACGGTAGCACCCTTGTCTTTTATACGCTTATTCGATCTAATTACGATTAGTTATCTGATTACGATTAGATCGAAACTGAATCTGGTTCAGTGATAAGTGTATATTAGACAAAGACCATATGATTTACAGTATAGTACGCAGTTACAACGTAGTTTGTAATTGACATTGGGAAGCGCACTATTAGTTGTATATCGTTAAATAAAGTTCCTGGTCAAGATTCGCTAACACATGTCGGTTAGTAAAATCCGCTGAGATCAGTACATGTCGTATATCGTGACTTGGTCCGATAGTTTATCCCAGTGAACCATGAGTTTCGGGAGACTCGTATAGACATGTAGGTGTTTATTTGATAAGACATTGAACGACTCACTGAATGTTTCCTAATAGATGGTACAACAACGTCAATAGGAATCTTCTCGAGTTGAGCGAGCATAGTGGTCCTTCGACTTGAGATACCATAGTGGGATATATGAGTTATCCTTCATACTTTGATGGTAGTCACGTCAAACCTCCGTCTGTTCGTTGGGTGTGGACTGATGCTCATGATATCCAGTGCGTATCAAGATATGATATGTCAGTCATGTGTACAGGGCATAGGCATCCAGCACGTGTTTACGATCTAGTAAATCTATGGCCGTGGTATAACGTCGTAAATTAGTTCCAAGTGTTATTTCGTGATCGTAAATTGAAAATCGACTGTATTATACCGAACAGATTTGACGTTCTTATCTATATCCCATGTATAATACGGATGGCCTGTGACGGAGGGATTATACGTATGTTATGATCTCGACTTGTATAGTTTAGCTAGATTATCTGTGGTCGTCATAATTCATGAGTGGGTGAATTATGGACACAAAATGGATTTCGTGACGGATAAACCTAAACTTAGAGAGTCTCACAATATGAAGTGTACTCGTTGAGCACTTGGACATCTCGATATGAATAATAAAGATTATTCATAATACTTCACCGGATTAAATAAGTTAATTCAGATCGTTTAATCGTTAAACGATAACACATGCAATTAGGGGATTTTGTCCGCTAATAATTATTGTGTATTTGTATTTGATACATAATATGATTAGACACACATTAATTATTTGTCAAATGAGATTTTGACACATGCCATAAATATATGTATTTTTTATTTATTGTAATAAAAATAGATATATGTTTGTTGATTATTATTTAATCTTTAATTATTAAATTATTAAATTATTGATATTTTAATATCTTATCCAAATTATCATAATTAGTATGATAAATGGCATGATATTATTGGTGCAAATGGCATGTATTCATTAAACTTTATATATGTCTAATTGTGATTGGATAATATAAAGTAAATGTGATTTAATTTGATTACATGTGTCAAAATGAAAAAATTACCCTCATTTCCTAGTCAATTTCGTTTTTCACTATTTTTTTTTTAAAAAATAAAAAATTGTTTCTCTCTCTTGTTGTCTCCAACATTGCCGAGAGTCTCAACCAAGAAATGGTTTCATGGTGCTTGATGATTCAAGCATAAAAGTGAAGGAAAAATTAAGAAAATTCTTAAGGAACTTTGGAGTTTTAAAGGTAATCTTCCAAAATCCCTAACCTTGAAATTTGTTTCTTGTTTCTTGATTTATTAGAATAGTTCTATGGTTCTTTTACTTGTTGAAAATTGGGGCTTTTGGTGATGGATGATGGATTGGAAGTTAGATAGCATGTGTGAAGTATTTAAGGAATGAATTAGTGTAATTTCATTCCTATTTTATTCAAATTGTGGTTGGATAATATGTTGTCATTCTAGAGTGTGGTAACCACTATTAACATGCCTATAATTGTTCTAGAGTGATTCATATGTGTGGTGACTTGATTTGGTGTGTTGGTTAATTTGATTAATCTTGGAATTTTGGATTTAAAAGCATGAAAATGGAATTTTCGGTTCTGCAGATCAGATCTGCTAAACCTGGAAGTTATGTGATGTTTTTGATGTCTTACGAATGTAATGGATGTGTTTTGGGAGTTGACACAATTTCCGGAAATTATTTCCGACTTGAAATAAGTGAAAACGGCCAAAAACAGCGTTACCGGATGGATTTTGAGCCAACCGGGTGACGGCTGTGAAAAAAGTGATTCTGTCACTGTTTGGGCAGCCCATGAACTGCCCCGACACTATTTGATCTGACCTGGGCAGCCCATGAACTGCCCCGACACTATTTTAACCTGTTTATGTTAATATATGATATTAAATAAATTTATTTAGGTTATATATGAATAAATTATTCCTATTAGATATTGAATAATTTATTCGATATTTTGAAAAGTTTTAAAATACGATATCGTCCGGACCCGCACTTCCGCTGTGCCCATCGCCCAAAACCCCAACAAAAATGGTATCAGAGCGGGTCTAATTCATCCATTACATTATTTATTCTTGATATTTGATATTTAATCCAATTTTAATGTTCGCACATGCTTAGAATCTAGATATGTTTCTTTACTTTTCGGTTCTACGTTAACGAATATGTAACGAAAGTTAAATTGTTAAATTGAGTTATATGTTCTAAGGTAGAATTGAATTGTTTAGAAAATAATTTAGATTAGAATTCTGCATTGGATGTAGAGTATAATTTCCTTAGGAAAATCTCCGCTTTTAAATATGGCTATAAAGTAACGTGTATTGGATACATATTTCTTGGTCTGCCTTGTCAGTACGGATGCAAATGATTTCCTGATGTTGTAGCTGTATCGTGCCAAAGCTGTGCAGTTATGGCTAATGGTAGTTTATTTGCGCCGGTAGAACTTATATGATAAGAGACAAATTCAAGTGGAAATGGAAATCCTGAACGTGCCAAAGCTGTCATGACTACACCGGTAGCTTTAGTATGTCATTGACAAGTGTAGCCTTGATACGCCTCCATGTGAACGTGCCAAAGCTGTCACAGCGAGAAATGATCAGGACCAAAACCAGGAGTCACGGGCGAGTGATTGACAATGAGTTGTCTACCTAATGAATATACGTAGGCGAGAACGTGCCAAAGCTGTGAGTTGAAATATATTCATGGGATCATACTCTCACTATGGAATTCGATTTAATTATTGAATTCCCGTTGTCCGTTGGGGATTACGGTATTACGTAAAGTAGTGGGAGACACTGCAGAGTTTAAAATCCATAACTTAAGTAGTGTGTAATATTTTGGAATTTACTGCTTTCATTTTCCTTTTATTATATATTGTTTATAGAATTATGTTTCTAATCCACTGCATGTCTATTATTAGAATAGGTTTTCTGACTATATCTATGGTTGCGTAGTTCTAGAATAGGTTCTAGAAAGACATTAGACCTACATATTGTTAGATTAGTTGAAACCATCTGGAACTGTTGTTCCGATTTTCTTGAAAATCGAGATGGTTTGTGACTTAGTTACTAAGTCACAATTAGGTAATCTAAATAGATATATGTTTTAAGATATTAGTCTAGTTAGAATTATTTCTTATGCAGTAAGAATTGACACGAATTGGTTCATGTCTCGAGATTCTTGACTGTAATTAAGAAAAACCATTTAGTGTTTGTTTGTCTTATAATGACGTTTCTTGGCTTTTAGTGACTTTTAGAAGTCACGTGTCTGACACAGTTTGCTAATCAATTATTTTACAATCGTTGTGAATAATTGATCGCAAATTATAAAGCTTAAGAAATGAGATACATATAGTTATGTATAGAGAATTATGATTCTCACAATACGACGACTATAAGTATTGGATACAGGATCTCCCGTCTAGTTAATTAAAATAATATTTAATGACTGCTTTGATATTTGATATCAGAACTTGTGACTATTGGATAGTTACTTGTTCTGTATAAACAGTTGTTACATATTTTAATACGACTAGTAGTGCCATTATTGAAAAGATAAACATTAAGAAAAATATTTGGTAAAATATAAATGACTTAGAACTGTGCATTATGAGATTTTATCATAAAGGCATTAGATGTTTGTTCCTTATGGTGAAGGATGGTCTGATACGAGTTCACACCACATATCCTTATCCATTTAATGAATATTGTATTCAGGTTGTGATTAAATCTCATTTAACTGATGATTATCATTGGACCACAAATTTATTAAACTGATACATTGGATGTATGTAGTTTAATAAATTAGAAATTGCCTTGTAGAGTTTTCTTTGCTTCGTAACTCAATTGATGAATTGTCATAACTTAGTTACGTGTTTCTAATAGAGAACATGTTGAACGTCTTGAATTGTTCAAGAACTGTCAATATGTTTCTAATGAAACTTGGATATAATATTTTGAATAGTTCAAATATATTTTATCTGGTGTGCTGAAAACTATATCTTTAGAAATTTATTATGCGCCTTTGAATTGTTCGAAGATGTTTGATTTGATCAAACGCATGAATTTAAAGCAATTAGTTCTGAAGTTATTTAATGAATTTGATTCTTACTCGATATTAAACTTCCACGATTCCATTGTGATGGAATTGGTTAGTGGGAGTTATCGAATCTTATATGATTTGATTCGTTGATATTTAGTGTCACCGAATTAGTTTTCAATACTCATGGGGTTATGCTCCTGTAACACTAATTCATCTTTTTAATTTAGATTTCATTTGTTCCTATAGTTACATATATGATATGTATAGTGGAAAATTCGAATCTTGAAAAGTTTGAGATTTGAAACTTTCTTTTGTATAATTGGTATATAATTGAAAGTACTTGCGCCTTGGAGGTACAAGTAAGGTTTATCATTTGTTCTATTTAATGGAATATTGTATTCTATTTGATAGAATATCTTTACTACGATCCCGAGCAATAAAATTATTTTATTACTTGGTGGTTGACATTGGATGTTGATATTTGCAGAAAATATTTGACTTATTGAAGTCAAATGTGTGAATGATAAACTGCAATGGAACTATGTAATTAATAAGATGAAATGACCCTTAGACAACTTCCGTATAAGTCTAATAGGATTTCAGAATCATTAACAAAGTATTTGATACTTAATGATTCTGATGTTTTCTTATTGAAGAAAATTATCGTATAACTTATAGTGGGAGCGATATTTGATATCGATTCCGGAAGTTAACATTGAACCATAGATCTTAGATTGTTCATAGCTTACTATGATCAAGTTTTGAACTTGATAGAGCTTTCGTTATGAATTGTTCATAAAATGTGCAAATTGTTCGCGCAGCAAAAGCGAAGTGAGCTTGATAAAGGTTTATCATTTATAGTCAGACAATGAGAAATATTATCATCAATAGTCTATTGTAGATTCTGAGAATATCTCTCTCCAGTCGCACTGATTGGACAATTAAGGATCTGTTGGTTAATGTCGATATTAAACAGTGTATTTTGGCTAAAGAATGCAAAGTGGCGTTCTTGAATGGTTTCTTTAAACAAGAGATATGTTGAGTTTTCTTTGTTTGAAGAAATTCATTCTGGAATGACCCTAGAGTTTGTATTCTGCTAAGATCACAGTTTGATATACTCGCTTATGGAACCTATTGTAGACTGAGATAAACTTTCCGAAAATCTATGTTCTCTGATTTTAATATCAGTCAAATTGTCTGGTTTTATCGAAGCATAGAGAATACGTATTTGTTAGTAGGGTCAGTGGGAGCGTACAAATTTCTTTCTAACATTATATATCCTAAGTCTTCTTTTCTCCGTGTAAGCAGTGAGAGCAGTCTCTGTTATATTTGATATAAAGTTTTATATAAGATATAAAACTAAGAGACTTGTGAAAGACTCCATTAGTCGCATATTATATACGATCTAATAGAAGACACATTAAGACTATCTGTATAACTGTTTGACAGTTAACGTGTCTTTAGTATATATATATATATATATATATATATATATATATATATATATATAGTATTCATCTTTCGTGAAGGATGATACTTTTGTCGAAAGTGAGATTGAATAGAATGTCTGGTCAATCTCATGCATCATATGATGATGGCGTATTAAATAATGTATTGTGTATGATTATCGATATCATTTTAATCGTAATTGTTACAGATTATTTTGATATGGTTTAGACCATATGATGGTTCTAGAAACATGTTCTTTGTGATCTTTGAGATATTAAGAACGAGTTTCTTACTCATGGAGAATTTAGTCAGCAACCATAAGGTCAGAATAGTTTTGATAATAATTATGACATTAGATGGTCTATGTCATATAAAGTCAGAAAAGATGCAGTGAGAGTGTCACCGTTGATTCTACTGAACTAGTAGAATCAGTTGCGATTTTCGAAGTACGGAATTAAGAAGTTGCAAAGTGACATCAATGATTAGAAGTGTCGATATTTGTTTTTGTGCTTGCAATTGTCTTATCGTATTTTGGATTTGATCCATATATACTTAGATAATTTTGCAGCTATAACACAATACTAATATAGTGTCTGAGTCATATTGAAGTAGAATTTGGATTCTACAGAATATGAATGATGCTGGTTAAGCAAAACGATTGGGTTTGCTGGACAAACTTGATTTATAAAGCAGGCTTACTTGTTGTTGCCTACCTTTTGAGTGCAATGTGAGCTCTTGAGGGCTACAATATGTGATACACATTGAGATGTGTATATGATATTGGGAATTGACACTAGAGCAAGTGAGAGAAATTGTTAGGGTTGGTGCTCCGAGTGCCAATCCGGATCGTATTTATGTCCAATTCATAAATACGAACAGTTCCGTTTTCCATAATATTACTAATTTAACGGTATCACCCTTGTCTTTTATACGCTTATTCGATCTAATTACGATTAGTTATCTGATTACGATTAGATCGAAACTGAATCTGGTTCAGTGATAAGTGTATATTAGACAAAGACCCTATGATTTACAATATAGTGCGCAGTTACAACGTAATTTGTAATTGACATTGGGAAGCGTAGTATTAGTTGTATTTCCTTAAATAAAATTCCTGGTCAAGATTTATTAACACTGGTCGGTTAGTAAAATCCGATGAGACCAGTACATGTCGTATATCGTGACTTGGTCTGATGGTTTATCCCAGTGAACAATGAGTCTCGGGAGATTCGTATAGACATGTAGGTGTTTATTTGTTAAGACATTGAACGACTCACTGAAGGTTTCCTAATAGATGGTACACCAACGTCAATTGGAACCTTCTCGAGTTGAGCGAGCATAGTGGTCTTTCGACTTGAGATACCACAGTGAGATATATGAGTTATCCTCCACACTTTGATGGCAGCCACGTCAACGATCTATCCATGATCAGACCTCCGTCTGTTCGTTGGGTGTGGACTGATGCTTGATGAGTGGTATTTATATCACTATTTCCCACTCATTTAACCTAATATTTTGTGTAGTTTCTTGAGTTTTGTGAACGTTTTGATGTGTTTTGTGTTATTTTGTAGATAAATAAAGTTTCAGGACATTCTGGAAGTGATTTGTGCCAAAACAGTGAAAATTGGACAAAAAGGACATTTCAGTAAATTGTCAGCGTCGCGACGCCTAAAATGAGCCGAACAGTGCTAACGTGCGCGGGTCCACAAATCAGAATCTGAGAAAAGTTTGACTTTGCTAAAATGTGTCGTGCCACGTGTCACTATCACAACCGATATGCTAACATGCGTCGTGCCACGTGTCAGCATCCTACGGTGCCGACAGTCATCATCGCCACGTGTGCCACGTGTCATCTCCATGTCATCAGCCACATCAACAAGTCAACACCGCCACGTCATCATCAGCCAATCAGGAAGTGCCACGTGTCGTAATTCTACGGTGTCGACAGTCTCTTTCCCACGTCATCGCCACGTCAGCATCAATCATTGAGTATCTAATCCTTATCTGACACGTGGCGGATAAGAATCTCATCGACCAATCAGAAGTCGCCACGTGTCACAATAATTGAAGCCCAACCACAGCGTCACGTGTCACCTTATCAGCTTATCCAGAATCTTCAAACCGGCGAACCAGAGCGTGCCACGTCGACAAAATCTGGCGTAGCGACGCTGAGCTCGAGATTTCAGAATTCAGTGCACCATTCTCTCTCTTCTATTCCATCTAAAGAGAGAGTTTCTCTCTCTAGATTCTTTTAGTTTTTTTAGTTTTTTAGTTTTGTAAATAATTTTAATTACGTTTTGTAATAATAGTAATTTAATTTTTACTTTTTACTTTTTACAGTTTTTACTATTTACCATGAGGAGGTAACTTCCCTAGCTAGGGTGAAAGGTAATTCTTTTACTGTTACTATTTAGATTAATCTCCCTTAAAAATAATATATTCACTATTTAAAATATTGACTTAAAAAGGATACCGCCAGATTGGTCGGTTGGTAATTCATTTTAATCTGGTTTAAACCTGACTAATAAAGGATACCGCCAGATTGGTCGGTTGGTAATTTAATTTTGGTTCCGCCTTTATGGCTGGTTGGACTTAATTTGACTTAATCAGGATACCGCCTATATGGTCGGTTGGTAATATTATCATAAGTTTATATATTATTTTATGGGAGATATCTAAATTAGTAGTAGTAAAAGTAATTCCTTTTACCTTAGCATTTTATTTTATTTTACTTTTCAACTGTTACTTTATGTCTTTTACTTTTCAGTATTTTTACTTTATGTCTTTTACTTTTAAGTTCTTACTAGCCCTAGTTATGTGTTAGTTATCTGAGGTTGTGATGAATTCTAATATCACCGGTTTATAAGGGGTTATTTTATAGTTTGGGTAATTTAAAGGTTTACTTATTAAGTCTTAAGTTTAATGCTTCTTGTTGTCTGATCACCAATAAGATTGATGTGGTAAATCTAAAATGAACTAGACATAGGGATTTTAGGTTTCAGCCTTAGACTTAATAGCCCACGATCTTCCTTGAGGATAGATAACCCTTTAATAGATTTCCTTACATGATAGACATATACCTGTCGGGCGGGGGTAGCTATAATTGGAACTTAAACTTAATGAATCCAGATAATTTGGTTGACATAGACATATGGTTCAATTGGGTTAAACTGGGTATTTACGTCTGACCATCGACAGAGGCTTTTGCATAATTTAGTGTTCCAGGTTAGTAAACTGATTTATTACACAAACATAAAATAATCACTTCACCTTTTAAATGATATTAGAATGATTCACAACCCTAGATCTTTGTGTCTTTTGTTATTTTCCTTAGTATTTTTTCTTTTGTCTTTTTGTTTATTTATTTATTTTGCAAAACTACAATCAACCAAATCAACCAAGTAATCATTCTCTTATCCCTCAATTAGATATATGTAAATAAATAGATTCAATAATTAATAACAACAGTAGGAATTAAGTCCTCGTGGGATCGATATTTTTATACTACTTGAACGATACGTGCGCTTGCGTTATACGTGTGTGTTTACGCCGGTCAATGCTCATGATATCCATTGCGTATCAAGATAGGATCTGTTAGTCCTGTGTACAGGGCATAGGCATCCAGCACGTGTTTACGATCTAGTAAATCTATGGCCGTGGTATAACGTCGGAAATTAGTTCCGAGTGTTATTTCGTGATCGTAAATTGAAAGTCGACTGTATTATACCGAACAGATTTGACGTTCTTATCTATATCCCAAGTAAAATATAGATGGCCTGTGACGGAGGGATTTTATGTATGTTATGACCTCGACTTGTATAATTTAGCTAGATTATCTGTGGTCGTCACAATTCATGAGTGGGTGAATTATGGACACAAAATTGGATTTCGTTACGGATAAACCTAAACTTAGAGTCCCACAATATAAAGTGTACTCGTTGAACACTTGGGCAATTCGATATGAATAATACAGATTATTCATAATACTTCACCGGATTAAATAAGTTAATTCAGATCGTTTAATCGTTAAACGATAACCTATGAATTAGGGGATTTTGTCCGCTAATAATTATTGTGTATTTGTATTTGATACATAATATGATTAGATACACATTAATTATTTGTCAAATGAGAGTTTGACACATGCAATAAATATATGTATTTGTTATTTATTGTAAATAAAATACATATATGTTTGTTGATTAATTATTTAATCATTTAATTGTTAAATTATTAAATAATTTATATTTTAATATCTTATCCAAATTTATCATAATTAGTATGATAAATGGCATGATATTATTGGTGCAAATGGCATGTATTCATTAAACTTTATATATGTCTAATTGTGATTGGATAATATAAAGTAAATGTGATTTAATTTGATTACATGTGTCAAAATGACAAAATTACCCTCATTTCCTAGTCAATTTCGTTTTTCACTCTTTTTTTTTTAAAAAAAATAAAAATTATTTCTCTCTCTTGTTGTCTCCAACATTGCCGAGAGTCTCAACCAAGAAATGGGTTTCATGGTTGCTTGATGATTCAAGCATAAAAGTGAAGGAAAAATTAAGAAAATTCTTAAGGAACTTTGGAGTTTTAAAGGTAATCTTCCAAAATCCCTAAGCTTGAAATTTGTTTCTTGTTTCTTGATTTATTAGAATAGTTCTATGGTTCTTTTACTTGTTGAAAATTGGGGCTTTTGGTGATGGATGATGGATTGGAAGTTAGATAGCATGTGTGAAGTATTTAAGGAATGAATTAGTGTAATTTCATTCCTATTTTGTTCAAATTGTGGTTGGATAATATGTTGCCATTCTAGAGTGTGGTAACCACTCTTAACATGCCTATAATTGTTCTAGAGTGATTCATATGTGTGGTGACTTGATTTGGTGTGTTGGTTAATTTGATTAATCTTGGAATTTTGGATTTAAAAGCATGAAAATGGAATTTTCGGTTCTGCAGATCAGATCTGCTAAACCTGGAAGTTATGTGATGTTTTTGATGTCTTACGAATGTAATGGATGTGTTTTGGGAGTTGGCACAATTGCCAGAAATTGTTTCCGACTTGAAATAAGTGAAAACGGCCAAAAACGGCGTTACCGGGTGGATTTTGAGCCAAATGGGTGACGGCTGTGAAAAAAGTGATTTCGTCACTGTTTGGGCAGCCCATGAACTGCCCTGACACTATTTGATCTGACCTGGGCAGTTTCCATAAGTGTCGAGTAGTCGGTTCGGTCAAAAACGTGTTTTAGGCAATTTTACGGAAAAATAGTTTTCGTAAAAGTTTCGCGAGTTTTCAACTTGTTTATGTTAATATATGATATTAAATAAATTGGTTTATGTGATATATGAATAAATTATTCATATTAGATGTTGAATAATTTATTCGATATTTTGAAAAAATTTTAAAATACGATATCGCCTGGACCCGCGCTTCCGCTGTGCCCATCGCCCAAAATCCCAACACCCACCAGTGTTGTTTTCCTGGGTTAGAGAGAAAACGACTCACTACACCCACTGCGTGTGCAATGTCTGGCCTGGTACATACAATAGTATACATTAGGCTTCCAACTTTTAAATAATATGATATCGATGGCATCTCCTCTATCTTTTTCTTGGACGATGAGCACGAACTCTTGCTCAGTTTGAAGTGGTGTGCTAGCAGAACGCTGACCGATTTAGCTTTATGTATATTGATTTTCCCATTCAATATAACTCCCATGTGAAAGCCACAATCTTTTATTCTGTCTATCACGAACTATTTCCATTCCTAAAATCTGATGAGCTGGTCCTAAGTCTTTCATGTCGAAAGACTTAGAGAGTACATTATTTAGCTGGCTGATCTTCGCTGCATCTTGTCTAACGATCAACATGTCGTCTACATATAGTAGAAGAGCAACAAAATTTCCATCTGGAAACCTTTGAATGTAGACACACTAGTTCATTGCAGTTCTTTTGTAAACTTGACTCACCATGACCGAGTCAAACTTCTTGTATCACTGCCTTGGTGCTTGCTTGAGGTCATACAAGCTCTTTTTCAGTTTGTAAACAAGGTTCTCTTTTCTTGAAACCTTGAAACCTTCAGGCTGCTCCATGTAGATTTCTTCATTTACCACTTGTTGTGATTCTCTTATCACTAAAGATTGTTTATGAGGAAAAATCGATTCTATTACTACAAGAATAGAATTTACAAGTATTACAAACTTCACAAAAACCTCACTTTCTCTCTACACTCTCAAAACTTTATTGTCTTGAAGCTTTATGGTTTGGGATGTTTAAAGCTCACAAATGAGCTTTGTATTTATAGCAAAATTCAAGTTCATAATTTCAACACATGAATATTGTCCACCGAAAGTAGTTTGGAAGTTTGCTCAAGATTTCCACAAACATGATCTTCCACCGAAAATTGCATGACAGCTCTCCTCTCATGCATGGCAGCTGGACTCTATACTACCTATATAAACACTTGAAAATTCATAATTATTCACTTGAAAATTTTCAACATCTATTAAAGTGTTTTTTTATTTCACCCGAAATTTAAAGAGTGTTCATTTTTCCACCCAAAGTTCAAAGAATGTTCAATTTTACAACCTGACATTATTAAATGACCGAAATACTCTTATAATGTCAGTAAAATTCGAGTTAAAAACTGAACATTTTAAAAGTTTTTTTTAGCAAAAATGAACTTCAACCATTCTTTGTGTGTAAAATTGATAATTTCCTAAAATATTATATGACCTTGGGATATGATCTAACCTAACCCTAGAGAATGTTTCAATTCTATAAATTCATAATTTATATAGAATCCCCACGAGCTAGAATAGTGCCATACACTAGCCTAAATATAAAATATTAAAACTTAATTTAATTAAATTGGTACTGTGGACTATCTACTCTATCTTATTCGATAATTTAAAACTCTTTTTTCTTTGTCCTAAGGATACGATGGAATATATTTCAAGTAATTTTATTTAATTTATCATTCAAATTTTAATTTTGGGAGAGATAAGAAAATAACAAATGAAATTGGGTTTTACCCACTCATTACCTTTAAAAAGGATTAAAACTCCTTCCTATATTGTAAATTTATTTTGGAAAGTATATAATATATAAATCTTGCAAATGGGTTGAATTTGATATGAATTAATGGGTTGTCACATAAACCAAATCACAAAAAGATAGCATTTTATGGATGGTGATTCCAGCATTTTGTTTTTTATTTGAATGGAAAATATCATTGAATAGAACAAAAATCCGTCCTTAGTTCGGATTGTAGATTGTGACAAGGGTTTTATGAAACTTTCTAAAATATTAGTGGGTAACAGAATTAGAGTCATTTCAATGAATACATTGGAATAACTTAATTCTTATATAGTTTTTACAGTGTGATGATTGGGCTAGATAGCATGGAGAACAAGAGAAGTTCTTTGATTAGAAAGAATATATCAGAGTTATGTAAACAGAGCCGACTCTTGCCATAGACGGGCTAGGCAGTCCGCCGATGACCCTCAAATATTTTTTGTTATTATCTACAAATAACTAATAATTCGGGCTCCAATTTCTTCTTGTTATAAGATTTCGCTATGGTCAGAGATCTCAAAATATAAAAATCGTCTTGGGTCCCGAGAACACCAAGACCGCCCTATGTGCAAAGGTTAAATTCTTGAGCACAGGTCATGCCTCCATTTGGTGGGATCAAGTTTAAATAAGGCGTGAGCTATCGTTTGATGTAGTTGAAGTAAATGAATTTGGGATTTTTCGATATGTAAAGAAATTCAGTGAAATTGGTGGTTGAGCTTGACTGCTAGCAAGAGAAATTTGCTTCTTTGCGTTAATGAACTGCAAGTGCACTAACATTTAAGAGGTTTTTATGCAAAATATACTCGGTGTAAGAAATGTTTTTTTTTTTTTTTTTTTTTTGTGTTTTGATTGATGCTAATGATATGAATACTATAAATATTTTAAATGAAATTACGTTTTGGAGTATTTTGTGTTATAATATTTTGATGATTATGTCTATTCTTTATATATATTCTTCATAATTATTAATTCATTTTTTTATAATATTTATAAGAGACCAAGTGAACATATATATAAAATAATATTATTGAAACAGACAATAAGAATAAATAAAGAATATTTTCAACAATATATGTTAGTATTTGATCGTGATTTGCATACGTTACGCAAGCGCACGTATCTTTTTTTTTTTTTTTTTTGGAAACGATGGAAACCCCGCCACCAAACCACTCATTCTGGGCCGCGGCGCAGGTAAAACCACCGGTTGTCCCAGGCTCTTGCAAGCGCACGTATCGCTCATGCGTAACGCTAAAGTAGTATAAAAAGTATCAATTCCATAATGACATTATTAAAGTTATTAATAATAAACTAAACCTA
This sequence comes from Zanthoxylum bungeanum, assembly GCA_019454045.1. Classification (NCBI taxonomy): domain Eukaryota; kingdom Viridiplantae; phylum Streptophyta; class Magnoliopsida; order Sapindales; family Rutaceae; genus Zanthoxylum; species Zanthoxylum bungeanum. The sequence continues at coordinate 124,198 of SKCR01024900.1, read as the reverse complement.
CTTAATTAAAACTAAATAATTAATTAGGAAGGTTTGAATAAACTAATTGACAAAAAAATATAAGCACGCAAATAATTGATGATTACACTTTTTATTCAATTGGATTATTATTACTAAATATTAACCTATAACACTAAATTATCTACAAGCCTCTTTCGATAGTCAGGTAGAAATGATTATCTCGATTCAATTACCTTTATGTTTATGATAATTAATTTAAATCAAACTCATTAAGATCATGTTCTAATATTGGTTACGCATGCCCTGTAAATATATTTCTATCATGTACGAAAATCTATTTAACAAAATGAGATCACACGCTATTATTCCCAAGGCTAAATCCAAATTCCCTTTTCCAAATTCCTAGGGGTTTACCACAACTATTCTATTGTTAACTAGATAATAAAACATATTAAATATAGAGAATAATAAATAATTAAATAATAAACCCAGAAGAATAAAAAGATTCAATTCTAGATTAAATATCTATGCTTGGGATCCATTGCAACCATACATTAATTATTTAACAACACATGGTATTCAATAAATGCAAATAAATCATTATTACAACACAAGAATTCATAAATATAAATGAAATAAATAAATGAGAGAAAGAACTTGTATTGGAGTCTTCTTATTCAATCTTCAGTTCCCGGTGAATCTTCAATTCTTGTCTTACTCTAGCTGTAGTTTACTGCCTTGTGGTCTCCAAAAGTATGATATTTTAGGATTTAAACGGACTGATACTTATATAGGGGTAGTTAGTATCATGATTTTGATGATGTCAATGAAGCAAAAAGGCTCAAAAATAAGAAGTTCAAAGACATGAAAACTTTGGCAAAGAAGATCAACGTTAGTGACTTGATTTTGACGGTGTCCAAATGTCTCAATATTAGCAAATCAAGTTCGATAAGTCAAAGAGCCAACATGTTGATAAAGAGCCCCAAATAAGCTAAAATATTACTAAAGAAACAAAGATTGATGAAGGTCCAAAATGAGATAGAATATGATTAAGATAGCAAATGTGATAAAGAGTCAAAAAGAGGATGAAAAAGCCAAAACAATAAGCAATTAAGATGAAAATCAAAGATGATGATTAAGAGATAACATTAATTATAAGTGAGTTTATTCAAATATTTTAAAGTTATTAAAAATCATACATTTTGCATCACTTGCATTTGAAATGGCTTAGAATGTTTAAAAATCATTTGCACTTTCTTTGCACCAAAATGAATTTCAATTCCAAGTACATCAGATTAATTAACAAACGGTTGAATTAAATTTCAAATAATTAATGTTAGATATATATGTGTCTCTAGTTTACTACAGTTCAAACAGAACATAATTCCGATATATAGAACTTTTACTAGAGCAATATTACTACAACATATTCATATGTGTATTTTCTACATACCTATCACATTAGAAAAATTCAAAAAAAATTATCTTAATATTTTTAAAGGTGAATGTTTTACAGATGATAGTCATATGTGTCTAGTTTATGTAGAAATTTACAGAGTTTGATTTGAAATTTTCTAAGGCAAGTTATGGCCAAAATACTGAGTGCTATCAGACTTGACTGGCCGTCAGAAAGTTGTTGAGACAGACATATCGGTCTCTAAAATCGGCATATTGGTCCATGGTTTGGGGCGAATGTGGGACCCTAGGGTTAGATCAGTGCTCCACGCAGTGAAAATATGTCTAACCGATTGTGATTGAGCATGTGTATATTTTTAAATATTTTAATATAATAATATATTATATTACGAGTGTATAGGGAAAACCAGGGATAAATCGGAGTCCATAAAAACCAAAACGAGCGATGTATGCAGTAGCATGCTTCGTTGCAGCGCAGTAGGCACAGGTTTTTGCAAATATATTTTTTTAAAAATTCCTTAAACAATTTCAAAACACCCAAAAATAATTTTAATATCAAAACCAACATCAAGACATGTTATACAACGTGTGTGTGTGTGTGTGTGTGTTCTAAATACATATACGCATTAGTTTGAAGCAAAACACAAACTAAATTAGAATTTCACAATGTAGTGACTCATGAACAATTATAAGTCACTTAAAGATGGTCAAGTGATTCTAAAATGGTAGTCATAACTGCAAGCTTTCATTTAGAGTTCCAAACTTTAATTTTATGTTCCATGTCAAGCATGAATATTTTGACCTAATTACAACCATATTGTGTTTGTGCTTCCAAATCATTCATACATAATTTATTAGCCTAATTTCAACATCAAGTTATGTTATTATGTATCCAATACATAATACATCACAATACGTTTCATTAATGATAACAACTCAATAATGAAAACATGGTTTTAAAGAAGATCAAACTTGTCTATCAAACTTCTCATTCTCCTTGTTTAAATGTTATAGAGAACTTACAAAGTTGCTCTCACAAAATTTTTACTTAAACTAATATTTATTTCTTTTACTTAATGCTTGTTTTAGCTTACTTTTACTTTTTTTTAAAAAACTTGCTCAAGCTTTCATTTTATAGTGAAGATTATATAATTTTTAATTATTAAAAATTCTAATCAATTTTTATGTGAGCATAATACAATGTGTCCAAATATGTATAATTAATTGTGACTAATCATTTTTGTCTACCACTTTAATTTAATCCAATTAAATCAAGACAAAATTCTAACCAATTGATTAGTTCGTTGTCTACCACTTTGATTTAATCCAGTTAAATCAACTCAAATACATCTATTTTTACATATTTTGTAATTACCAAAATATCATCCAATGGTAGAGATATTTATGAAATTACAAAAAAACCCTTGTGTGATTTTAGATTAATCCAATTGGGTCAAAGTAAATAATTAATGTTATCCAATAACACTTAATTATTTAATTGATAACTATAATATCAATTATTATTTATTATCAAACATTATCAGCTACTCAAGTGCTCAACGAGTACACTTCATATTGTGTGACTCTCTAAGTCCAGATACGTTTTTCATATAAGCCTAATCTTCAAGGTTATAAGAATTCAACTGTATTCCAAAATCAACGACTATGAATATTTACTTTAAAATAGTTTTTAATAGTAATATTATCTCAATTTCAGACCACCCAGTGTCCAATATTACTGCATGACTATTCTAAAATCGATGTCATTCTCAGAATATTTATACATCTCATTAATATGTGTTATGATATAATAATTACCATTAACAAGGTTGAAATGAAAATGTAGTTATTTTATTAATAAATAATAAAATATAATGTAAAATACAATATTCATATTGATGATCCAAGCACCAACTCCAACACATGGAGCCGGTATACCGGTGCCAGAGGTCCCAACAGACATTTTTTGGAGCCGTTTGAGTTGTAGACCGACATACTGGTCCTGTAGACCGACATACCAGTCTCAGAATTGAAAACAGATATAAACGGCTAGTTTGTGCAAAATTTATAAATTGGCCATTTTTCTCACTTCTAATAGATTTATTGCACATATATTTATCATCTAATCATGTCAAAACATTCTTGAGAGTTTATAAGCATATTCAAATCATTTTCTCTCTAAAAATCAAATTTATAAAGCTCATTATTTAACATCTTCGTATTTCATTAGTGAGTTTATTTTTTTAGTTGAGTAATACACTCACATTCAAATTTTTGTAATCTTTTATGAGTTACCAAATAGCAAATAAAGTACATTTGAAAAAGCTCATACTTTATCTTCATAATTCATATTAGTGAGCTTTGATACATTTGGGTTGAGAAATTCACATTTTAATCTTCTTTGTAATATTTTATAAATACCCAAATTGTGGTTGTAAAAATTTCATCATCAAACAATTGTGGTTGTGGAAATCCTTTGTTAAGTGAGAATACTCAAAAGGGTGATTTTGTTGTAAAAGGTTTGGAGTGAGCTTAGGAACATAACTCTCATTATAAAGGTTTAAGAGTAAACCTATGGACAAAACTATTTGTGTGAAGGTTTGGGGTGACTAAAGAACAAAACTCTTGATTTTTGGGTGAGCCTCTGAAAACTCTCGGTGTAAAGTGTGGATACACTTTTAGATAGTGGAAATCTTCAAGCATGACTTGAATGAGTGGATGTATGCATTATTGGTCGAACCACTATAAATCACGGTGTCAAATTTCTATATCTCTTACTGTTTTATTTATCGCAAGTTTTATTTTATATTTACATATCACTTAGAAACTTGCATTTGGTAAAATATATTGATTGAGAAAATTACACACTAAGCTTAATTGATAAAGCTAGTAACTAATTGGCTTAAAATTGACAAGATTTTTAATTCCATATTATATCGTCACATAACCAATTCACCCTTCTCTTGGGTATAGTTGTTGTTTAAGTGTGCTTGTAGGTAATTTCAATTGGTAATAGAGCGATGTATTCTCAACAAAGACTTAATCGTTCGAGAATCGATCATGATCTCTACAAGCTACACAACAAATCTAGTCGATGGATTTTCAACAAATAGACTTTTGTTCTACACTGAAATCGATTATAACTATTGGAAGATGAGGATGTTGAAATATCTCTTTGTTGTTGATGTGCAATCCTTCCAAGTGATCACAAGAGGTATTAGAATGTCGATGAAGAAATATAGCACTGGTGTGGAGTTTCCTAAATCATATTGAATGGATCGATGAAGATTACATGAAAACCTCCATTAATGTAAAAACTCTCAACCATCTACTTTGTGTAATCGATGGAAGTCAGATCAACAAACTTTTGAAATTTAGAAATGCATATGATTTGTGGAAGTCATTGGAGATTGTCAATGAGGGCACTAGCCAAGTCAAAGAGTCAAAAATCAATCGGTCCATGTGCGAGTTGGACAACTTCAAGATGGAATCCGGTGAAGATGTTGAGCAACTGATTTTTAGGTTCACAATGATTGTGAATCAACTAAATGCTTTAGGGAAAAAATATTTACTTAAGTGATCAAGTGAAGAAAATTCTCAAGTCTATTCTTAAAGAATATAGAATTTGCACCGCCTTCATCAAGGAATCAAATAATATCAACAATTTGAAATTGGATGATTTGGTTGGAAAATTATTGGAATATGAGATGGATATAAAGATGGATTTAAGAGAAGAATAAGAGAAGAATAAAAAAAAGAATAGCCCCTAAGTCATTTGTGAGAAAATGGGATGGTGCTAGCTCAAGTGATAATAAAGACTTGGCAAAATTGACAAAGAACTTCAAGAAATTCCTCAAATCCAAGAAGTCGAAAGGAAAATATCTGATGGATGAGAAGAAATAGGAAAATTGACCAAGGAAATACAAGAAATATAAAATCATATGCTATGAGTGTGAAAAGTCGGGTCATGTAGTTATCGATTGCTCAATGAGAAGATTTAAGAGAAAATTCAAGAAGGATACAAGAAAAACAACTTTGAATGATAGCGACTCAAGCTCATCCGATGGAGAAATTGAAGAAGGGACTAGAGATTTTACCTTTATGGCAATGAGGATGATAATGATGACCTCATAGATGAGAGTGACTAAGAAAAGATACATGACTCCTCTGAATATGATGAATTACTTGATACTTTCAATGAATTTCATGAATTATATAACTTGTTAAGAAAGAAAACATAAATTAATCAAAAATGAGCATCCATCCCTATTACATGATCATGCATTAATTGTTGAGAAAAATGAAATGTATAAAAAAAAATTTCATGCATAAAAGATGATAATTTAAAACTTGGAAAGAGTATGTCTAGCATGTCATTTAGCTTATCTAGTACTTGTTAATGCAATATCTTGAAAAATAAAAATGTTGTATTGAGTAAAAAGGTTGTTGATTTGCACTCAATAGTAACAAAACTCACTTTGGGAGAGAAAAATTTTAAAATATTATTTGGCTCATAAAGATGTACATTTGATATAGAATGATTGGGATATATGCCTTACATAAAAAAAAAAATTTGATTTTTTTTTGTCAAGGCATCCACCTCTTATAAACATGTTACTTTTGATGCAAATATCACATTGCATGCATGCAATAGGAAATGACATGAGATTTATGATTGCATGTATAAGAAAGAAAAAGTGAATGCATGGGTTCGCCAAGGAAGCAAGATAACCCCCCATGGACCGAAGAAAATTCGGGTACCAAAATGTACTTAATTGAGTTTGTAGGGGAAGTTTTGGGAAAAGCAATTAATGAGAAATGCAATTGAACCCAAAGACTCAACACAAAGTGAGGGAATAGCTCAACAAGAAGTATATCAAATGCAACCTTATTGATGGATTTGTCACTTGGTGACAACGGTAAAAGGTAAAATTCGTGCTTACGGATTTTAATCAAAAATGAGCATCCATCCCTATTACATGATCATGCATTAATTGTTGAGAAAAATGAAATGTATAAAAAAAAATTTCATGCATAAAAGATGATAATTTAAAACTTGGAAAGAGTATGTCTAGCATGTCATTTAGCTTATCTAGTACTTGTTAATGCAGTATCTTGAAAAATAAAAATGTTGTATTGAGTAAAAAGGTTGTTGATTTGCACTCAATAGTAACAAAACTCACTTTGGGAGAGAAAAATTTTAAAATATTATTTGGCTCATAAAGATGTACATTTGATATAGAATGATTGGGATATATGCCTTACATAAAAAAAAATTTGATTTTTTTTTGTCAAGGCATCCACCTCTTATAAACATGTTACTTTTGATGCAAATATCACATTGCATGCATGCAATAGGAAATGACATGAGATTTATGATTGCATGTATAAGAAAAAAAAGTGAATGCATGGGTTTGCCAAGGAAGCAAGATAACCCCCCATGGACCGAAGAAAATTCGGGTACCAAAATGTACTTAATTGAGTTTGTAGGGGAAGTTTTGGGAAAAGCAATTAATGAGAAATGCAATTGATCCCAAAGACTCAACACAAAGTGAGGGAATAGCTCAACAAGAAGTATATCAAATGCAACCTTATTGATGGATTTGTCACTTGGTGACAACGGTAAAAGGTAAAATTCGTGCTTACGGATTTTAATCAAAAATGAGCATCCATCCCTATTACATGATCATGCATTAATTGTTGAGAAAAATGAAATGTATAAAAAAAAATTTCATGCATAAAAGATGATAATTTAAAACTTGGAAAGAGTATGTCTAGCATGTCATTTAGCTTATCTAGTACTTGTTAATGCAATATCTTGAAAAATAAAAATGTTGTATTGAGTAAAAAGGTTGTTGATTTGCACTCAATAGTAACAAAACTCACTTTGGGAGAGAAAAATTTTAAAATATTATTTGGCTCATAAAGATGTACATTTGATATAGAATGATTGGGATATATGCCTTACATAAAAAAAAAAATTGATTTTTTTTTGTCAAGGCATCCACCTCTTATAAACATGTTACTTTTGATGCAAATATCACATTACATGCATGCAATAGGAAATGACATGAGATTTATGATTGCATGTATAAGAAATAAAAAGTGAATGCATGGGTTCGCCAAGGAAGCAAGATAACCCCCCATGGACCGAAGAAAATTCGGGTACCAAAATGTACTTAATTGAGTTTGTAGGGGAAGTTTTGGGAAAAGCAATTAATGAGAAATGCAATTGATCCCAAAGACTCAACACAAAGTGAGGGAATAGCTCAACAAGAAGTATATCAAATGCAACCTTATTGATGGATTTGTCACTTGGTGACAACGGTAAAAGGTAAAATTCGTGCTTACGGAAACATTGGTACTGTTTCCTCCATCTTATATGTGTGTACTTAAATTTTTAATATAAATTGAACTTGATTGTGAAGCATACTATTGATTAGGAATTTTGAGCTAAATTGTATGAACATTATGCATAAATTGTTCTTAATTGTTTAAATTGATCATATTATTAATCACAATTGGTATCACATAGAACTTATTGATATATATGACATTTGTGATCCCTTTGGATTATTAGTATTGAATATGTCTTGCCATTGTTCATTAGTAGTTAAAAATAAAATGCATAGATATTGGAATAACTTGGATGATTTTGATGATTACCTATGCATAAATTTTAGATTGTATGGCAAAATGGGAGAAAATAAAAGTTGTGCATGTCTATGAATTTTGATATGTTTTATGCACATAATTGGTTTATATCTCTAAGAGCCTAATCTTTACTTCTCTATCATTTTTTATCATGTTAAAGGGGGAGAAATCATAAAATAAGAGATAAAACTTGTGTTACCGTCACCCATGTATCAAGGGAGAGAAAATTTGTGTACTAATGTGTTTGTCTAAGTTTTATATAACTATATTGAAAGATAATCACATGTTGAGAGTGAGCTAATATTAAATGGGAGTTTATGGCTATTCAAATCATCAAGGCAAATTGGTTGGAATCTTTAGCCCTTATGATGTTTTATTATTTCTAGTCCACATGCTTGAAATGTTATATTATTTTATTTGGACTACTAAAATTGTTGAAAATTTACAATAATCTCATGCAATTACTATGGTTAATTGAGAAAAAATTTATTTGCAATTGTTATACTTAAATAAATATGCCCCTTATATGAGATAATATGCAAATTGAGTTTATTATAAATCTATGTTCTTTTACTTGGTTAAAACTTTTTATGAATCATGTTTATATGGTACCTTCTGTTTTAAAAAAGAGGAGTTTTCACTTGCTTTCTAACATTTTTAGCTAATGTCAAATAGATGAGAAAGTAAAAGAATGCACCTCACTAATATTTCTTTTTGAGAGTATTTTGTCTAAATCTTAGGATTAGAGAAAGATGCACATGTTGAGGTATATGGAGTTGCCATCATAAAAAATGGGGAGATTGTTAGTACCATGATTTTGATTATGTCAATGAAGTAAAAAGACTCAAAGATAAAAAGCTCAAAGACATTAAGACTTTGGCAAAGAAGATCAACGTTTGCGACTTGATTTCAACAGTGTCCAAATGTCTTAATATTAGCAAATCAAATACGATGAGTCAAAGAGCCAACATGTTGATAACGAGCCCAAAATGAGCTAAAAGATGACCAAAGAAATAAAGATTGATGAAGAGCCAAAAGGAGCTAGAAGATGATCAAGAGAACAAATATGATAAAGAGTTAACAGAAGAAAGAAAAAGCCAAAAAAAAGAGTCAAGTAAGATGAAAATCAAAGATAATGATTAAGAGATGACATTAATTGTAAGTGAGTTTATTCAAATGTTTTAAAGCTATTAAGAATAATATATTTTGCATCACTTGCATTTAAAATGGCTTCGAATGCTTAAGAAATCATTTTCACTTTATTTGCACCAAAATTAATTTCAATGCACAATTACATTGGAAAATAGTTTTGAAAAATTAGCAAACAGATGAATTAAATTTCAAATGATATACCGTTAGATAGATATGTGTCTTTATTTTGTTACAGTTCAAACGGAACATAATTCCGATATATATAACTTTTTTTAGAGTCATATTATTACAACATGTTCAGATGTGCGTTTTCTGCATACCTGTAACATTAGAAAAATTCCAAAAAATTCATTATAATATCTTTGACGGTGAACATATGATATCTCTATGTGCCTAGTTTATGTAGAAATTTACGGAGCATGATTTGGAATTTTCAATTGGCAATATTTGGCTAATACCCAGTTCACCACCCTCTTCTGTATTATTAGTGTTGTTTGAGTGCTTGTATGTAATTTCAATTGGTATCAGAGTGATGCATTCTCAATAAATATTTAATCGTCCGAGAATAGATCATGACCTATAAAAGCTACACAACAAATCTTTTCGAAGGATTTTCAACAAATAAACCTTCATTCTATATCAGAACCGATTACAACTATTAGAATATGAGGATGTTGAACTACCTCCTTGTCGTTGATATAGAATCTTTCAAAGTGATCATAATAGGTACTAAAATATCAATGAAGTAATATAACAACAATGTGGATTTTTCAAAACCGCAATTTGAATGGACCAATGAGGACTACATGGAAGCCTTTAAGAATGCAAAGGCTCTCAATAATTTACTTTGTACTATTGATCAGAGTCAAATAAAAAAACTTTTGAAATTTGGAAATGCTTATGAATTATGTAAGTCATTGGTAATGGTGAATTAGGGCACTAGTCAAGTTAAAAAGTCAAAAATCAATCTATTCATGTGCGAATTGGATATCGTCAAGATGGAAGCCAGTGAAAATATTGAGAAGATGATTTCAAAATTTACCATGATTATAAATCAACTAAGTGCTTTAGGAAAAAAAGTATTAGTACAAGTGATTGAGTAAAGAAGATCATTAGGTCTCTTTCTAAAGATTATAGAATTTGCACATTCTCTATCAAAGAATCGAATGATATGAACACTTTGAAGTTGGATGACTTGGTGAGAAAATTGATAGAATATGAGATGGAGACAGTGAATGATCTAATGGAATAAGAAGAGAAAAATAAAAAGAGAATAGCCCTTAAATCATTTGTAAGAAAAACGAATAATGGAAGCTCAAGTGATAAGGAAGATAATAGTGATGAAGACTTAGCATATTTGATAAAGAAATTCCTCAAATTTAAGAAGCCTAAAGGAAATATCGGATGGATGAGAAGAAAGAGGAAAATAGGCCAAGGAAGTACAAGAATAATAAAATCACTTGCTTTGAGTGTGAAAAACCGGGTCACATAGTTGCTGATTGCCCAATGAGAAGATTCAAGGGAAAATTCAAGAAGAAGGCCATGAATGCAACTTGGAGCGATAATGACTCAAACTCATCCGAGGAAGAAAGTGAAGAATGGACTAGAGATCTTGCATTTATGGCAACTGAGGATAATGATGATGACCTCTTAGATGAGAGTGACTAAGAAAAGGTACATGACTCCTCCGAATGTGATGAATTATTTGATACATTTAATGAATTGCATGATTCATATGAATCATTAAGAAATAAGCATAAATTACTCAAAAATGAAATTTCTTCATTATTATATGATCATGCATCAATTGTTGAAAAGAATGAAATGCATGAAAAAAATTATATGCATAAATGATGAGATTTTAAAATTTGAAAAGAACCGTCTAGCATGTCATCTAGCTCATCTAGTTCTAGTATATGTGAGTGCAACGCCTTGAAAGATGAAAATATTGCTTTAAATAAAAAGGTTGTTGATTTGCACTAAATAGTAAAAAAAAAAAAAAAAAACTCACTTTGGGAGAAAAAAAATTAAAATATTACTTGGTTCCTAAAGATGTGTATTCAATAAAGAGAGTTTGGGATATAGGCCTTACAACAAGCAAACTTATTTAAAAGATCATTTTGTAAAGGCATCCACCTATTATACACATGTTAATAATGATGCAAATATCGCATGTCATGCAAGCAATAGGAAATGACATAAGATTATGATTGCATGTACAATAAGAAAGTGAATGCATGGGTTATCGAATGAACCAAGATTAACCCCCATGGACCCAAGAAAGTTTGGGTACTAAAATGTGCTTGAAATATGTTGTAGGTGAAGCTTTGGGAAAAGTAATCAATGAGAAATGCAAATTATCTCAAAGACTCAACATAAAATACGGAAATAGCTCAACAAGAAGTATATCAAATGCAACATTAAAAAACGACTAAGTTTTATGAATTCTGGATTTGTCACTTGAAGACAACGGTAAAAGGTAAAATTTGTGATTACGGAAATATTGGTACTGTTTCCTCCACCTTACTTGAGTATGCCTAAATTTTTGACATGAACTGACCATAATTGTGAAGCATGTTATTGATTGGGGATTTTGAACTAAATTATATGAACTTATGCATGATTTTCCTTATTTGATCTTAATTATTTGATTTGATTTGAGCATTAATGAAACTCATTGAGTTAATTAATAATTTGTATGAATCGTTTCAAATGCTCAAAAATTAAAAGTTGATGCAACATTGTAATATTCGCATATATTATATGAATTGATCATATTTGTTAATCACTATCGGTATCACATTGAGTATATGGACATATAAGATCATTCTAAATACTCTTTTAATATGTCTTGTCATTGGTCTTTCTTGGTTGAAAATGAAATACATTGATATGGGTATAACTTGAATGATTTTGATGATTTATGCATGAATATTAAATTGTATGGAAAAATGGGAGAAAGTGTTAGTTGTGCATACTTATGAACTTTATTATTATGTTTTGTGCACATGTTGGTCTATATCTCTTTGTGCCTAATATTTACTTCTTCATTCTTTTTTGGAATCGTTGGAAACCCCGCGGCCAAACCACCCCTTCCGGGCTTAAGCGGAGCAGGTAAAATATCTGGTTGTCCCAGGCTCGTATAAGAAACGCACTCTCTGGATTCGAACCTGGGACTTCAAGACGAGATCCTGAACCCTACACCACCAAGCCACGCCCCTTGGGGACTTCTTCATTCTTTTTACTAATGACAAATGAGGATAAATCATAGGAATGAGATCATACTTGTGATTCCCTTGTCCTCATATTGAAGGGGAGCATATTTGTACTAATGTGTTTGTCTAAGTATTTATAGAGATATATTGAAAGGCAGTCAAATATTGAGGAGCTAATATTGAGGGGGAGCTATAATCGTCAATAATTTGGAACTCTCAAAGCTTATAATATTTAAAGGTTGTCATCATAAAAAATGTGAGATTATAAGTGCCATCGCACATGATGAAGAATTTTGATGATGCAACGCTAGCGGCTTCGATGCGCATTCATGAGCATTATAAAAAGATGTCGAAGCATATTGGATGTGAAGACTTAAGCGTCAAACGAAGATATCTAGTGTAGTATTATACTTTATGGCTCTTAATATAAGTGAGTTGATAATTTAAGTGTTCTAAGTTTATAGGACTTATACACACACACATATATATACATATATGCGCATTAGGATAATGTGCAAAATATTTTTAAATTTTCAAATCTTGAGTTTCTACACTGTGACGGGTATACTAGTCCATAATACCAGCATATCGATGTCTATGTTTTGCCTTGTGCAATTTTGCATTCTCTCTGGAATCGGGCTACTCCATACCGGTCTACTATACTGGTTAGTCTGGAGTTTGCATAACTACTGGATTCGGGATGGAGCATACGGTTTCCATATCGGTCGGTAATCTGGTTGGTCTGCGCTTTAATCTTCAATGATCATATTCTTATAGCCGTTTAAATTATAGGACCGACATACCAGTCCCTGTAGACCGGCATACCGATCTCAAGACATAGTGTTGGGGATAGTTTTCAGTTTCACTATATATTGAGCCTCAATTTCATTTTTGCTAAGTTTTTTACTCCTTATAATATTTCTTTGAAAGTAAAAACATAGAGTTGTAACCATCTTATTTATCATACTATCTTCATAATCAAACTCAAACATTATATCATCATATCATATTTAGTGAGCTTAGAAATTATTTGGGTTAACAATTCACATCCTCAATCTTCTTTATCATTTGTGAGTACCCAAGTTTTGTTGTAAAATCTTCTTTATCTTTCAAATACTTGTGGTTGTAGGAATCCCTTGTTGTGTGGGTATTCTTAAAATGATGATTTGGTTGTAAAATATTTAAGAATAAACCTATGAGATAAAACTTTTGTGTAAAGGTTTGGAGTGAACCTATAGGATAAAACTCTTGATTGTGAGTGAGCCTCGGAAAATTCACGGTGTAAAGTGTGGAATCACTTTTGGCTAGTGGAAAGTTTCAAGCGCAGCTTGAAGGAGTTGACGTATGTATTGTTGGCCGAACCACTATAAATCTGGTGTCAATTTCTCTAACCATATCTCTTTAATTTATTGCAAGCTTTATATTAAATTTTCATATTATTCGGGATAACTTGTCATTGATAAAATTAATTGTTGGGTATATTAATTATAGAAATTGAACTCTAAGCTTAATCGGTAAAAGTTACAATCTAAGCAGCTTAAAATCATAAAGAATTTTTAATTTCGTAATATTTGGCCAATATTCAATTCACCCCTCTCCTTTCTTGGGTATAATTAGTGTTGTTTGAGTGCTTGTAGGTAATTTCATTTTTATCATCCTAATTGTGTACCTCATTTAGCACCCAAAAAAAAAAAAAATTTATTTATGTCCCATTTATATGATACAATAGAGTGGTTTTTAGGCTCCAGCCAGGCCTCTTTCATTTGGGCTTGAAACACATGTTCAGGCCCATGTGTTTTAGCACATGTCGTAATCTTAGCATAAAGAGTTTATTCACTTCGATTGCATTCTTCTTGGTCCCAAACCTACCTATGTCATAATTATAGACTAGACTAGAGTGAGAGAAATCTTCTTGCCCTAAAGGATCGGGTATTTGTCCTCTATCAACGCCATAGTCATCGGTAACGCCGTAACGGAGCCGATATGAATAAAATTTGATTTTCATAAAAATAATAGATGTTCTTTATTTCAAATCATAATTATTTTATTAATTAATAATTTTTTTTATTAATTTATAGTACATATTTAATAGATTTTTGGATTTATCCCCGTTCGCCCTTTTAATTACTCCGCCACTATCATCTATTCCACAACCATTCAGATTAGACCCGGCCAAGGTTCCGGTTCGGAACCGGAACCGAACCGGTTGGAACCGGACGGTTCCGGTTCCAACCGGTTCCGGTTCCGGTTCCGGAACCGAACCGGAACCTGACCGGTTCGGTTATGGTTCTTACCCTGACCAAACCGGCTGGAACCGTTCCAACCGGAAACCGGAAGTAAAAAAAAAAAAATTTTATTTTCTTGGAACCGTAAGGTTCCACAAGTAAATCTCAATTTTTTTTATTAATAATAATGACTTAATGAGGTTTAAAATTGCAATACTAAAACATGAATGTGCATATCCTTTTTATAACCAACTATTGGTTATTGACTTCTTTATATAAGCGATGTGAGACCCAATAGCCAAGTAACAAATATCACACATCGCTTATATAAAGAAAACACTAGCCAATAGTTGGCTATAAAAAAGATTATATGTTAAAAGAATTTTATAAAAAAAAAGATTCTATAAAATGATGTGATAGTATGAAAAAACATTACGATTATAGAATTTTTTCTATTTTTTAAAAGTTATTATTAAAAAAAAACGGAATCGGAACCGTAAACGGTTCCGATTTCACTTTAGTGTGGAACCGAGAACCGGCCGGTACGGTTCGGTTCCGAACCGGAACCGAACCTGCGGCCAGGTCTAATTCAGATAGACCACCGGCCATAGTCGATGCTCAAAAGTTTGTGGTCCTCAAAATGTAACATTTGTGGTCCATGGATCAATTATGTAATCAATTTTCATAAGTAATTGCCACCATCAGAAGGCAACAACCTATATTTATAAGCTTGCCTTTTTCTTGTCATCCGGTCTCTGTTTCGGAGTCTCCATCCCTCATCTAAGTTTCTTTCAATAGATTTGACCTCAGTCTCTTTTTTCGTTGTTACAATTCTACCGATAAATTAGGTGTATATGAATGTAAGATCGAAAGTTTATTTCTTTTAATATCTATTCATACATCCATATTATTTGAAATAATAAAATTTGAGTTTGTGGAAACTCGAACTCACATCTTCAATAATTATTAAAAATGTAAGTAATGTTGACAACTGCACAGCCATGTAGCATTGAGCATATAACACAAATGATCCACCAAATCCAAACAACATTAGTTTATTGTGGCTTGGTGGTGTAGGGTTTAGGATCTCACCTTGAGGTTCTGGGTTCAAATCCAGGGGGTGCACTTCTTGTAAGAGCCTGGGATAGCCGGTGGTTTTACCTGCGCCGCGGCCCAGAATTAGTGATTTGGTGGCGGGGTTTCCATCATTTCCAAATATATATATATATATATATATAACACAAAGTCACATACAAAGGTAAAAGAATTACCTTATGGTCCATATACATATGTTTTTTATTATAAAGTTTTTTTCGTTTTTGTCTGGTTCCTAAAATGTTGACCCCATAAACCACACGTGTCAGTACATGGGCGGGGGAGTACAGACTTTTTATGATTAAGGTGGGTGAGGGATTCCCCACCCACAGCCTGGCTGTTTGTTAAATTTGGACTTTATTCCAAAAAATGGAAAAGAATATTAATTAGACTGCTTATTATGAGAAGGATGATAAAATCATTATTTTAAAAAAAAAAATACACATACGAATCCACTTGGACACTCCAATTCCCCACTTTTTATCTTGCTTTTAAGTTTGATTGAGTTTAATGAGGTAATTATTCATGATAGAATATATTGATATCAAAAAATTCATGTAATTGATCTCATTTAATATAAATGGTGAATCACCCTTTTACTTCATTTTCTTATTAGATTATACTTCAATCCCCGTTACCTTGTCTTCACCAAACGGCTCCCAATTATGTAATTCAGTTGGTTTTCAAGCATTTTGATAAATGTTGTCACCCAAATTCACACTTTAGGGGATTTAATGAGTTAAATTATATATTTTGGCTTACATGTCCCATTTATCTTAAAAAATGATTTCATCAAAAGATTCATATAATTGATCTTACTTAATAGAAAAATACATTTGTTTTATTTGGTTTTATAATAATGTTATTATACTTGGTGAATTTAGAGGCGGCAAAACAGTTTGATGAATCAAATTTACATCGAATCCTAAACGAATCGAATAAAAATATGATAGATTCATATTCTATTCGTTTACTAAATAAATATTAATATCATGATTTGTATTCAGTTCGAATAATAAACGAATATTCGTTTATTCTTTTAGTTTTGATGTGATTAATGACATAAATTATCATAATTTATTTAAATTAATTATTCATAAACATATATTTATGAAATACACAATTAATTGATTTACTAAAAATGATCCACCAAATCCAAACAATATTATTTTATTGTGGTAATTGACAATATCTTTTCAAACTTAATTAAAAAGTTACGGAAACTAACAAAGGAAAAGTAATAAACGAATCGCCGAGATCAAATTCGTATTCGATTCATTTATTAAATGAATCGAATCGAATCGAATTGATCAATTTATTAAATGAATCATTTTTTTCAAATCCACACCATCTTCTATATATGAATGAATCGAACGAATTATGATCCAAATTGCCACCTCTAATATTGTCATCCGGATTCAAACGTTAAGGAGAGTGAAAAGTTAGAATATATATGTAGACTTGTCTGCCGTTTTATCTTTTTAAAAAAAAAAAAAAAAAAAAAATGCCTTCACCAAACGCTCATTGGCACTCTCTCTTCCTCGAATACCTTAAAACTTCATTTGTTTGTACAATTAGGGGCCATGGCTTCTATACAAGTAGGATACTGATTCATGCATACTTGGACTTAGAGTGTCTAAATATGCGGCAGAATCACATATAAGTTAGCGGGATAATCGTCATTAGTTTAATTCGAAAATTTATTATTAATGAAAAATCTGATTTATCAATGAGATAACTTTATTTTACCCCTAAAATAAATAGTGCATCTACCATTTTTTACGAAAATCAAAATTTTATATGGTCTAGATTAGAAGGAGCATATTTAAATATTAATTGGGATCGGATCTGGTTATAATATGGCTAGTAAAAATATGTTTGTTTGGACCCCAAATATTAAAATATTGCCATCATATCCTCTCATATCTTATCCATCTCTCAGAGCAGTATCAAATGCTGTGTCTAACTTCGAAAGTTCCAATGAAAATGTAAGTACAAGTTTTAGAAGTTTCAAGTACTAAATGAAAGTGTTATTAATTTATTATGTCCAAGACAGACAAAGATATTATAAGTACTAAATGAAAGTGTTTTTGTTGCATGCAGATGCAGTGAAGTGAAGTTTGTAACTTCATGCACAGAATTGGTGGAGGACATTCTCAAGCATGTGTTTTGAACCAAGATATATAAAGCTTGATGGACTGTTGCGGTCCGGAAGATATTCGATACATATGGTTGATTATGGCTCGTAAATTTGACTTAAAATTACCTTGAATATACAAAAATTTTAATTTTTATTATATAACATGATATATATATTTTTTATCCTTTATTGAAAAAAAAAATCTCACTTTAAGAATCAGTTTAGATTTTATAAAATTTAAGACAACCATTTCTTTTTTAATTACGGAAATTACTTTAAATTCCTATGGCTATGTATGTGATCTGATGACTTACAAGTCGGTAGTACCACTGGAATTCCTTTAGGAAATTACTATATTCTTGATAATCATACATAATGACGACAGAAAAAGATTGAAAGGTCACATCTTCTTTTTTTTTTTTTTTTTTTTTTTTGAAGAAAGTGGTACTTATCATTAATTCAAAGTTGTGAAAAGATACATAAATTCTGCTGGGATACTCTCCAGCCAGACTACAGTGTCGTTCTTTTTCAAGGCTAGTTTGGCTAATACATGAGCACACACGTTACACGATCTGGGCGTGTAAATACACTTGAAATTTTGGAAATTCCCTCCTGTATCACAAATTTTTGTTATTACCCAAACTATTTCGGTAATACTCTCTTGCCTGTTGTTTACCAGCCCAACAACTCCCAATGAATCAGATTCCGCCCTTACTGAGTTCAATTCCTTCTTCTCTGCAAGCTGCAACCCCCAAATTATAGCTTCTGCTTCCGCAAAGGCTACATCCCCATAAAATTTAACCACTTTCATTGATGCCGCTATAAAATTACCCTCCCAATCTCTTATAATAGCCCTCAGTCCTGCTCTCTTTCCCTCTACGTCTGTGGCAACATCCACATTGATGCTATACCATCCAACAGGAGGGGGGCTCCATAACAACTCAGCTGTTGTGACTTCTTTATCTCTGCAAACAGTCCCCCAGCCTGGATTCTCTGATATGCGCCAACCATTGCCTCTGCTCTAGCTACAACCTCCCAAGTAGAGATGGCAACAAGACCTGGGTCTTTAAAATTAAGACCCGGGTCTTTAAAATTAAGACCCGGGTAGACCCGGGTCCGGAAAAAAAATATAAAAACATAAAAATATAAATTAGATTATAATAAAAAATATAAAATATTATGCATATATATATATATATATATAATAAAAAATTAAAAGAATTGAAATAAAACTAATAAAATTGACAAAATATAAATATAAAATAATACAATTAAAATTTTTAAAAAAAAAATTTTAAAAAGGAATCCGGGTTCCCTGGTCCGGATCCGGATCCGGATTTTACCATCAGGGTCAGCTTCTTTCCCTTCGAAAATTATCTTGTTTCTCATATGCCACAATGCCCAGAATATCGCCACAATCATATCTAAACCTCTCTTGTTATGCAACTTCTGCAGTTGGTCAAGCATAATTAACATATCGTGGCATACAACATCTCGGACACTCTGAGAAAAGGGAGTTGTGTTCCAGCATTTCTTCGCATTCTTGCAATAAAACAGCACATGGGTAGTCTCTTCCACTCCACCCTTGCAGAGGTCACATCTGCTTGTTAGTTGAGTGATAGACACCTCTTTATTTTATATTTTATTTTGAAACTTTATGTAAAACAAATATGGGCATTTTATGGTTTGCTTCAATTTTTTATCCAATCAAACCGAATCGAATTAAAAATTTGATTTAATCATTTTAAATCATATTATCTTTTAAATAATTCAAATATTCAAATCTTTCAAAATATGCAAATAGACACGTCTATTTTCTCTCTTATTTGATTCGCCGTTAGATTTTTCAATTTTATTGAAAC
Source organism: Zanthoxylum bungeanum (assembly GCA_019454045.1). Lineage (NCBI taxonomy): Eukaryota > Viridiplantae > Streptophyta > Magnoliopsida > Sapindales > Rutaceae > Zanthoxylum > Zanthoxylum bungeanum. The sequence continues at coordinate 104,478 of SKCR01024900.1, read as the reverse complement.
GGCCAATGCTAAAGTACCTAAGGGTATCAAATACTCTTGGGTACAAAACATGCAACTTTTAGTATTGAACATGCAACTTAAACCATTAAATATGTAAATTTTACCAATAAACATGTAATTAATTTCTTATTTTGAAAATTTTCATATTTGTTAACAAAATTTGCATATTTAATGGTTTAAGTTACATATTTATTGATAAAAATTACATGTTTGACCTAAGGGTATCCAATACCCTTACAGTTATATAAAACTTAATCCCTTCTTAAATTAACTTTTAATAATTGACATATGAAGTTCTTTCTTTTATTTTTTTTTCTCTATAAACGTTCATAAAAATGAATTTGTATATGTTGATAGCAATTCCTTGTTGAATTACTTAAAAGATAATTATAATTTTACTAAATGAGCATATGTGCGGTTCAGAAAATAATTTTTTTTGCCGTGCATTGCTTTATTCTTTAAATTAGTCCAAAAGTTATGGTAATTCCAAAACTTGTCCTTTGTGAAATGATTTATGGGTTTGAATTCAATCATTCATTAATTAATGCACCATTTTTGCATTAGTAGATCTTTCTTTGGTCTTTAATAATGAAATTATATCAGAAAGTAATTCCTACAAGGGGAAGAAATATAGTTTTTCTATCTTCATCTGTTTTCCTTTAAAAGAAATGATCATGAGTTGTTGATTATAGAGACAAACTTTATAAAAAGCAAACAAATGTATGTATTGCTATTGAGCATTGGACGCCATTGATGTTTAAGGCCTCATTAATTTGTTTTAGTTTTAATCACTCGTTAACCTTTTTTTCTTTCTTTCAGTAATTAGGTAGAGATTGTAATAGGTTGAGACAGATTGAGATTTATTAATTTCGATTTCGTCTCGAATTTGGATCTTTGAATTGAAATAAAATATATCTTAAAATTCAGAATGTGTGGTTTGAGATTTTGAATTTCAATGAGATTTAAATTTTTTAGACGAAAAATCAAGATTCAAAATAAAATCTCGAATATCATATTAAACAGTCTAATATCCTAAATTTAATTTATTTTTTATTTTTAAAATCGATGGAAACCTCATCGTTAAATCACTCATTCCAGGCTTAAACGGAGCAGGTAAAACCCCTGAATGTCTTAGGCTCTTACAATAAACGCACTGCTTGAATTCGAACTCAGTACCTCAATGTGAGATCCTAAATCCTACACCATCAAACAACGCCCATTGGGGACCCAATATCCTAAGTCCTAATTAACATTCCGGATTTTCTACTTTCCATAATTATACCTTTCATACCACACTAATTTGTAAGGTTTTGGGATTAGCGCGGAAGCATTCATGTGACTGGAATTTAAATTTTTTTCCAAAAACCACTTTAAGGATCGTGGTTATGTCGTTATTGATATAAACAATATACTATTTAAATTAATCTATATTAATTTAACATGCATGTAATAAATATTTTTATTTATCAACATAAATAAAATTTACTAATAATAAAATATATCTTGATGTGCTTATTATCTTTCTCGAGCCTTTTGAATATCTTCATTGATTTCCAAGCGTTGCACCTCTAGTTGGCACATTAGCTATCTTCTACGAACAAATCGCTCTCACTATTGAGAACAGAAGAAAACTCTTCTCTTTTTTGGATGTTGAAGTCTTTAGGAATGAATTGGAACTATTCCGGAGAGATATCAAATCGCAAATTAAGCACAACTATTGCTTATTAACAACAGCATAACAATTCGCTTATATATATATTTTATATGCGCAAGAGCACACACTCTTTCAAACACTTTTGCTTGAATATTTATATATACATATATAAACATCAACTTTTGCTTTTATATAAACAAGCAAACCTTTTTTTTTTCTTTTCTTGTTATCAACGTGAATGGCATATATCTTAAGCAAACAATTATTGCTGTATGCTTGTATATTTATATATATATTAGTGTGTGCTCGTGTCTACGACACGGTGTTACAGAATTTATAGAGAGATTAAGATTTTATTATTTAATTTGTTTATAATGAAATGATTTTATTCATTAATAAATGATTTTATTCTTTAATTTATTTGATAGTTTTCATTTTTCATTTTTATAAAGATTATATAATGAAATGATTCTTTATCAGCAATTAGATCATAATGAAATGATCTGAGCCGCCAATTAAGCCACATAAAAATAGTCATTTGATACATTATCTCTCTTAATCATAACCATATGTTACACTCTCTTTTCTCTCACATCATTGTGCTTTATAATATAGATATAAAGCAACGTAAACAAGAAGGTGTTGTTGCCTTCAACCATAAGTCCTTCTACAAGAAGTACTTCTTGTATAATTTTTTGTTTTTGTTTTTTTGTTTTTAAAAAAAGTCAAGACCTTCAACAAGAAGTTTTAATTGTATCCCAATACAATAATGTCAATCAAATATCTCTTCAAATCAAATTTGGTTTCTTAAAGATTCTTTCCAAAATAAAATTATGATACTTAATCAAATTAGGAATCCTAATATATAAAGATTTCTCTATTTAATCTTAAATATGACTCTAATTAATTTGGGTGCTAGCCCAATAAATTAAAGTCCAATAGATTAAATATTATTTTGGCATAATAATTAATTGACTATTAATTAATTAATTCAACTTACTTAATTTTAATTAACAATTAATTAAAATTACATTTAATTTATTTAATATAAATATCAAATATTTAATTAACAATTAAATCTTATTTTATATTTCAAATTATTAATCAAATTAATATTTCTGAAATATCTCGAATATCCTAATCCAATTAGGAAATGCCAAAATGATCATTTATTAACTTTTAATAAACATCCTCGAATTTGTAACATAGACGATAACTATATTATGCGACCGTCCTAGGTTCATTATCGAGTAGCAATGAAATAATATTAACTCTTTAATATTTCATATCTATGATATTCCACAGACCATGGTAATCGCCTAGTAGCAAGCCATGGCCCATAGTCGATGAATGAAATGGGAAAACATATGAACTTGTTAGAATACACTTTGAACATGTCATCTCATTCCTTCCGATATTTATATTTCTTATCGAGTCTGAGATCATGGTAAGATCAAATCCTTATACTCGACATATCTTTAAACTTTATCTTGTGGATTTGATATCTCTAAGATATCGACTGCTTTGGCCAAAGACTTATATCCACAATTTTAAGTTTCCTTGAAACATCTATAACTTTAATTATCAAAGTTATCGGATCCCATCTTGAAGCATACGTGACTTCGTACGTCAATCGCTCAATGACATCTAGCATTTATTCAAAGGACGTGGATAGTCGAATGAGGATATACTAGTGAACCAAGAGTATTATCGAACAAGTCATCATATGATCTCAGTTCAGAGGATATGATGACACTAATGTATTATTACGAAAATCAATGACCTTAGATAATATTATCATGTGATCTTACGCTTCTGTGGTCGTGTTCGATATTTCATTCTACTAATGAAACATCTATTGTATGTGTCCTTATGATATGAGACTCATCATCCATTCTATTAACATCATATGTCAATCTAGGCGACACACAACAATATTGGTCAAGTGATATATTAGTGTTCTGTATAACAATCACATTTTACCAATAACTTAATTTAAGACATATATAAATATCGTTGACTCTCATAATCGCAAACGTCTTTTGGATTAACGATATTCATCTGACATAATATCTCAGTATATACACATAAAATATGGATGTAATAATGTGTAGTTAACAAATGCATTTTATTAATAAATAATAAACTATATTACAAACAATATGCCTTAAACCATTACATCCATATATAACTGATTTTAGGGCATACTCTCTAACATAATTGTGGATCATCATCTACAGGGGAAAAAACCTCTTCAGACACTTTATGAAGGCCAACTATATAAGTATGCAGAAAGAATGTTTTTAAAATATGAGGACTTAAAACCATGCTCGTATATATAAAACATTAAATTTATATATTACATGTATGCGCATGAGACTAACTAACTATAAAATAAATAGTATATATATTATTTAATCACTGACTATTGAAGGAATAATTTTTTTATATCACCGTTGTATGGGTGGCGCAGTATCATCAACTAATAATAATTATATTAAATAAAAATATTATTTATTTAATTATTTTTTACTATTTAAACTTTAATACACATTTCAAAATATTATTGAATTGTTAATTGAGTGACGTGGTATCACATTTGTATAACAGATTTTTCCTACAAATAATTCTTTGTATTCGTATTCTTAAGAATCTTGACTATTTATTGTTAGTCTCTTTTACAAAATATGTGAAAATATTGAAATATTAAATTATTTTCCACCCATATTTTTTGCTCTTGTTTAGTTTTCCTTACATTTTCCTTTAATGGCCAGCTAAAGTTCCTTTGTCTTCGTCTTATATCTCATTAAATATGATTGTCTGTCGCTAATGCATTATTACATATAATAATGTACTTGTATTATTGTTGAATATTAAATATATAGTATTAATAAATTATGAAGATATATATCATGACCTAATCCACCAATAATGATAAGCATGCATATTATTGTGATAATTGATGGTATTAATGATAGTAGATGACATGTCAATCGAATATAACGTGTAGCATATGGTATTAGAACCATGTTAATTAATTAATTTATGCCCCTATGGCCATTCAAAGATCTAATTGTCACTTGTTATATTCAATGTTTCCAAATGTATATTATCCAATAAGATTTATTTCCAAGAACCAAAAAAAAAAAAAAAAAACAATAAGATTACAATCAGTGTAACATTAAAAAAAAAAGGGTTAATAATATATATTTTTTTAAAATATGAAAATGATGTGATGGGGAAAATAAGTCTAACTCCTTATGTTTGACAAAACGAATCAAAATCGACATAATTTTTAAAAAACAAACAAAACTTATTATTGTTATAACAAAATCTACCTGATATCAGGGATGATAATCAGGATGTCTTATCCTACCGAGTCTCATCCCGTCCCGTTCCGATTACTATTCAAGATGAAGAAATTTTCCTGAATCCCAATTGATATTTTGAATCGGGACGAAAAATCATCCTGAATCCCATATCGAATGGTGTGGGATCCTGAATCTCGACCGAGATTGGGATTCAAGACTTTTTTAGTCTAAATTTGGGCTCGATTTTTTATTCGGAACGACGTATCATCCCGAATCTCAACCGGAATTTTCAATTGGTACGAAAAATCATCCCGAATCCCGAACCGAATGAGACAAGATCTTGATTGAGATTCGGTATTTTATACCAACCTTACCTGATAAATTTACTGAGAGGTAGTATTTTTGGAAGGTATATAGGTTTATTTAGGTTTAAAATATATGGGGGTTTCGATTAATTTTGTTAAATATAACAAGGTTATGTGATATGATGACAAAATAATTTGTACTTATAATTTGTATTTATATAATAATTAAAAAGCCATTTTATTATCTAAATGTTCAGGTGAGAAAATGAAAATAAATGGTGTTACGTATGTCAAGTGAGATTATAAAAAATTTAAGTTGATATGAACATAAACAATAAAAAGAAACTTAGATTTTACTGAGCATAATGAAACAATGCTTACATATATAGTATAATAACATCAAATGAACAATATAACTTACCTCGTTTAAATGAGAAAATATTTTTATTTATTTTGGTTTGATAAGATATTTAAAAACTGAAACCATATATGTGCGCGTGTGTGTATGGTTCGACCTTTAGCCAACTTAGACGGTGTCTAGGGCCTCACCCAAATACAATACCCTATAAAAATTTGTACCCATATATTTAAGTGAATTACAAAATTATTATTAATTTTTATGTCAACAAATAAAACTATCCTAATTGATTAGTTAATTATAGTATAAAATTATTTAAATTATTAAATTATTAAATTTTATTAAATATTTACCTTAATTTTTCATATTTTCCCAAAAAATTTATAATATGATTTTTTTTTTCTAAAAATATACATAATTTAATAAGATTTCATTAAAAAATTTCGCGTAAAATATAAAAAACTCGAGCTCCCTCTGTATATATATTAAAAAGAAACAACAAGTTGAACAATGGAGAATTATCTTAACTAAAATCTATTTCACTATTTTTAAAGAAAATGGCAACTTTAATAATAAAGCATCTCAATATCATTTGAATGATAAATATAAAAGGAAATTTATAGAAAGGAAATAAATAAATTAACAATTAAATTAAAAATGGGAGAAAAACAAACAAGCAGATGAAATATCACATCGGTGTTAGCAAGTGTGCATGACAACGAGGTTCTAACAACACAGCAGGGCGGCCTCTATATCTATACACATTTACATTAAGTGTGAGCACCGGTTCCGAATTTACCCGAAATTGATTGGAACCGGACTGAAAATTCGGATTTGAAATCGGAACCGGGTGTAAATTTTACATGCATTTATTATTGTTTCCGTATATTTTTTTGTTGCTTCACTGCATGCATTTTTCAATGTTCTCAAAGTGATAGCATCTTTGAGAACAACTTTTGCATTTTAATATTTTTGTCTACATGCACACACTAAATTAATTTTTTAACTCCTATCTTTTTTAAGTTTTGGACATGGAAAAATAGAAAAACATCTTTGATATTTGGTAAAATTAAGCGAAATTTTTTTGATGTTTTAAAATTAAATTAAGAGAAACTCTCTCATAGGGTTTTGGTGTATTTTATTTGGTTAATATTGTAAAACATTCAAGAGATTTTGCTTAGTTTTAAAACATGAGAAGTGTTTTTTTTTTTGAATCGTTAGAAATCTCGCCGCCAAATCACTTCTTTCGGGCTTAAGCGGAGCATGTAAAATCTCCGACTGTCCCATGATCTTACAAGAAACGTATTCCCTGGATTTGAATCCAAGACCTCAAGATGAAATCATAAACCCTACACTACCAAGTCACGCCCATTGAGGACCATGAGAAGTGTTTTGCTTAAGCATAGCAACAAAACACATTAATTTGACCTAAATAGTACTTCCTCCGTCCGTTTTTTATAGGCGTCATTTTCCAACAAAATAAGGGAACATCATTAAAACATAGTCTTTTCCTAATATACCTCTCATTAATACAACACACAATCTCACTTTAATTCAATTATTTATACTCCCAATAATAATTAAGGGTATATAAGTAAACTTCTTCCTTTAACTCTCTCCAAATAAGGAAATATAACTATAATTTGGGACATCCAAAAATAGAAATGTGGCCTATCAAAAAGGGACGGAATGAGTATTATTTTAAAAATTAGATTGGTAACTGAACCGGTGATTTTAAAAGATTTAATGGATCACTAATTCGACAATTAAACTATTCTAATTGAATCAGTATAATCGATTGACGTCATAAATAATCTAAATCATATAAAAAATATTAAAAAATTATATTTTGCTTGGTTTTTTTTTTTATTTATCGTAAAAAAAATCAACCCCATCAATTCATGGATTTTGATCGATTTTGAAAATTCAATCAAATTAAACTATCGTTCCCGATTTGACCGTTTCAACTAAATACTCGTTTGACAGTGCTGCGTGGAGCCTTCTTGTTACACGAAAGAAGAAAAAACAATAGACACAAAATTCAACTCGAAACAAAAACAGCTAATAAAGAACCATCCCATGGATTAAAATATCAGCAGCCCCTCCACACACAAATTTATTTGTTTATTCAGTGATACAAATTGAAGTTTTTGTCCCTTTTTGTTGCTGAATTTCGGCATGGCATTTACGGTACGTGTTAAAAAAAGTTGATGTCATTGAAGGCGGTTATGACAATTTTAACCATAATGAATTTGAGACGAATTTGAGTTAAGAAACAAAACCTACTGTTGGGTTTCTCAACCCGGCCGGCGGTTCGGTTCGGTTCCGAATTGAAACCGAACCGGTTAATTCCGATTTGGTTTCGGTTCCACACTAAAATGGAATCGGAATCGGAACCGGACCGGTTCCATTCGTTTTTTTTTTCTTTATTGAAAATAAAAAATTGAGATTGATAAATCAATATAATTTAAAATTATGAATTTAAATTTATATAATACATTTACATTATATTATTAGCTAAAAAAATATTTATATAAATTCAAACCGGCTGGAACAGTTAGACCCGCTGGAACAGGACGGTTTCAGCGGTTCCAACCGATTCAGTTAGGGTAGAAACCCTAACTAAACTAGTTAGGTTCCGGAACCGGAACCGTCCGGTTCCAACCGGTTCATTTTCGGTTCCGAACCGGAACCTTGGCCGGGTCTACCCATGCATATTAGTTTGGTATGATATCACATGTATTTATTAATATTTGAATTTAATTATTAAATTATTATTTTTACATATAGCAAATTCATTTTATAACGTACCCTTGATATAAAATGTAATCAATACGTGCTAAATTTTTCATAATTTTTTATCACATATATTTTAATAGTAATTATTGAGGTAAACATCCGATCAATAATAAATTTATTTTCAGGAAAAGATACAAATACATTGTAATTTTTTAAGATAGTAAAACTATTCTATATTTTATCATATGAATGTATGCCAAAGACCGAACCATGTAAATTTTTATGTCATTTACTTTTGTATCATTCCTAAAAAATAAATTTATTGTTTACTGGAATTTTGCGTTAAGAGTAATATAAGATTAATTAAAATTTAATTACATATAAATTATTATATAATAAATACCATCATAATTCATAAAAAAAAATTAATACAAAATTTGGTTTAACACGAATAAAGATATGATATTGATACCAAAAAAAAGTTATTGTCATCCAAAATTTTAGTGTATAAACATCAAATCATTCTGCTTAATACATACACCAACTTCTATCATTAAGCACTTCACACAAGCATTCTCAAACATATAAATCATTTTTCAATTAAAAAAAAAAATTACTTCGTGAGTGTTAAGATTGTCTTTAACAAGTCTTCAATAATTTTTTTTTTTGTTCTCAAACGATGTGAAAAAACTTTTGTTTTCAATCACTAACCCTAAAAATCCAGTTTGTTGCATAAACCTTTTTATTATAATAATCACATTGCATGTCGGTTATCTATCACGGTCCGACTTTCTCCATAGGGGAAAACCATGTTCATGCGGCACTTATCGAGATTCATGTCTCGAAGTCAATATTCCTATAACTCACAGACTTAAATTCTATGTGAGCCTTGAGGTGGTCAAGAGGGCTTCAATGAATTATGGACATTAGTCGTAAACCCTCTTGCCCTTAGTTGACACATATATACCAATATAATGAAATATTCGATTTTATATCTAATTTTACTATTTATTTCCCGGATCTCAAATCAGTGTGGGCCCGTGATGACTCTTTTATGCCGCAATACCTGTATGCTATAAGAATGCTAGTTAACTTGCATAACTCGCCGTTATATGAATATGTAGACATCTTAAACATAGAATTTAAGTCCGTGAGTTACGAGAAGACAGACTTCTAAGACGTGAATCTCGGTAAGTGTAGCACGAGCCCGGTTTTCCCTAAGGGAAAAGTTGGACCGTGATAGTTCATCATGCATCTCGGTTTTGGATATTGGTGTATCTGATATTTGTGTGCTTTGCTTAGCAGACTTTGTTTGCTTCTAGGATGTCCTTTGAGTTGTCAGAATTGTAACAAGCTGAGCGAATTTTATTTTGATGGGGTATTTGTGTATCTGTGCATTCAACTCTTAATTATGTTGATGTTTCGAGTAGTAGTTGGTTAAGGTTTTTACGTATCGTGTATCAAGTTAATGTGTTTTTCTCTTAAGATATTCTATCAGTCTGCTACGGTCTTATGTTCTTATGCATATGTTTTTTATTCTCATTGCCTATCATAATGTTATGTTATGTAGCAATATTGGACTGATTATATTATATTATTGATTCACACTCTGGGAATTTTTTTTTTGTTTGCTGATGAATAATATTTGTTGGTGGTATTTTCAGGCCCTATGATATTTAAACAGTACGGCAGGGGTAAAAAAGTAATTCCCTTATTGGTCAAGATCATTAATGCCGACCCGACCACTAAAAGCCAACAGTAAGGGGCCGCGCACTTTATGATCGGTAGCCGACCACTACAGACTGGATGGTCGGGCATTATCAGATCGATAGCAGCATTCTCAGTTCAAAAGACCATTATGACCGACCTCATGAAGACCGAGAATATGGCGAGATATGCTCCAGAAGATAAGACATCCTATTTTTACGGATAAGAAGATAAGTTATCCTACTTTCATAGGGAAAAGTTGATAAGTGAGTTTCATAATAGGATAAAGGAAGTGAATGTAATTTCGACTAAGAATTCTTATGGGAAAATGAAAATTGTTTCTTTGCTATTATAAATAGGAGGGGAAAGCATGATTGTAAGGTAGAGTTGAGAAGAGAACAAGAGATAATTAGACTTGTAAACACAAAATAGATCAAAGAAACATATTTAGATAATAAAACATCGTCTGTTATGTGCTCGTGGATGTAGGTTGGATCTGATCCACCGAACCACATTAAATCTCTTTGTTGATTGGTGAATTTACTTATCTTTTGCCAAATTTGCTTTTGGTTTCTCATAAACAAAACAAATTCACAGTTGGAGGAGGATTGTCTTGGGAGTAAAAAACTCTCATTGCCCCTGAGACCAAAATCAGCCGTCAACAGTTGGCGCCGTCTGTGGGGATCTCCAACGAAAAGTAGCTCGCGTGGTAAGACGATGGAAGAAGATGGAAATCACCGGTCGTCAGGGAGTTCAACAGTGGAATGGATGGGGAAGATGGAGGAAAATATGAGGAAAGATAGGGAGGAAAATCAAATCATTTTGAAATCCATGATGAATAGACTGGAGAGGATGGAAGAGACGAATAATGATAGACTTAAAGCCGAAACCAGTCGGAGGAGAGGTGAAATAACGGAAGGAAAAAGGGTTGCGGATATGAATGAAGACGATGAACCCATAAGGAAGGGTCCTTACGGGATGAGGTCCATAGTGATGGAAAAAGATTTACAAGCAGAGGATATTCGGGAAGAAGAAGAGGGGAGATAGTCGCCAGATTCTTCCTATGATAGCCCCCGCGACACCAGAAGGGGAGATATGAAGCATGGTGAAACTGGACGGGAAACCTCAAGTGCATGAGGGAGCGCGTGAACCCTTCGTGGTAGGATCAAACTCCCGAAGCTGGAACGTAACTACCCCATGACTTGCATCTATGCTAGGCTCGGGGCTCGGTTTGTCCCGCCGAGGCCTCTGTGTGCCACCGGCTCGGGGTTGGATTCGTTCCACCGAGGTTTCGTGGTGTAGGCTCGGGGCTGGGTTTGTCCCGCCGAGGCCTCTGTGTGCCACCGGCTCGGGGCTGGATTCGTTCCGCCGAGGTTTCGTGATATAGGCTCGGGGCTGGGTTTGTCCCGTCGAGGCCTCTGTGTGCCACCGGATCGGGACTGGATTCGTTCCGCCGAAGTTTCTTGGTGTAGGCTCGAGGCTGGATTTGTGCCGCCGAGGCCTCTGTGTGCCACCGACTCTGGGCTGGATTCGTTCCACCGAGGTTTCGTGGTGTAGGTTCGGGGCTGGATTTGTCCCGCAGAGGCCTCTGTGTGCCACCGGCTCGGGGCTGGATTTGTTCCGCCGATGCCTCTGTGTGACACCAGCTCGGGGCTGGATTCATTCCGCAGAGGTTTCGTGGTGTAGGCTCGGGGCTGGGTTTGTCCCGCCGAGGCCTCTGTGTGCCACCGGCTCGGGACTGGATTCGTTCCGCCGAGGTTTCGTGGTGTAGGTTCGGGGCTGGATTTGTCCCGCAGAGGCCTCTGTGTGCCACCGGCTCGGGGCTGGATTCGTTCCGCCGATGTTTCGTGGTGTAGGCTCGGGACTGGATTTGTTCTGCCGAGGCCTCTGTGTGCCACCAGCTCGGGGCCGGGTTACGTCCCACCGAGTCAGCTCCTTTGGACTGGGGATGCATCATTCCCCAGGTCCAAGTGCCTTTCCCAGCTCGGGGTCGGGTTACGTCCCACCGAGTCAGCTCATTTGGACTAGGGATGCAACATCCCCCAGGTCCAAGTGCATTCCCCAACTCGGTGTCGGGTTACGTCCCACCGAGTCAGCTCCTTTGGACTGGGGATGCATCATTCCCCCAGGTCCAAGTACCTTTCCCAGCTCGGGGTCGGGTTACGTCCCACCGAGTCAGCTCCTTTGGACTGAGGATGCATCATTCCTCCAGGTCCAAGTGCCTCTCTCAGCTCGGAGTCGGGTTACGTCCCACCGAGTCTGTCTTTTTGGACTGGGGACGTAACATTCCCCCAGAGCCAAGTGTTTCTCCCAGCTCGGGGTCGGGTTACGTCCCACCGAGTCTGTCTCTTTGGACTGGGGACGTAACATTCCCCCAGAGCCTAGGGTTTCTCTCAGCTCGGGGTCGGGTTACGTCCCACCGAGTCTATCTCTTTGGACTGAGGACGTAACATTCCCCCAGAGCCAAGAGTTTCTCTCAGTTCGAGGTCGGGTTACGTCCCACCGAGTCTGTCTCTTTGGACTGGGGACGTAACATTCCCACAGAGCCAAGTGTTTCTCCCAGCTCGGAGTCTGGTTAAGTCCCACCGCATGATCTAATTTCCGGCTCGGGTTGTCCCCTCATGGTCGGGCCTAGAGTGATCGTTCGCAGGAAATTATTCGGAGCAGATTATGAAAGATAAAAAATGAAATAGAAACATGTAAAAAAAAAAAAGGTCAGCCATCAGTCCGTCAGGAGTATTGTTCTTTTTATATAGTTCCCGGCACCAACTTGTATAACTCGTTGGAATCGAGAACTAGGGGACAGATGTTGATGATATTTTCAGGTCCTATGATATTTAAGCAGTACGACAAGGGTAAAAATGGTAATTCTCTTCTTGGCCATGATCATTAATGTCGACCCAATCACATGAGTGAGGGGCCGAGCACTTTATGATCGGTAAGCCGACCACTTAAAATCGGATTACCGGGCATTATCAGATTGATAGCAGCATTCTCAGTTCAAAAGACCATTGCGACCGACCTCATGAAAGCCGAGAACATGGCGAGATATGCTCCAGAAGATAAAACATCCTATTTTTACGGATAAGAAGATAAGTTATCCTACTTTCATGGGGAAAAATTGATAAGTCAGTGTCCTAATAGGATAAATGAAGTGAATGTAGTTTCAACTAGAAATCCTTATGGGAAAAAGAAAACTGTTTATTTGCTATTATAAATAGGAGGGGAAAGCGTACTTGTAAGGCAGAGTTGAGGGTGGAGAGTTGAGAGTTGAGAAGAGAACAAGAGAGAATTGTGATTAGGCTTGTAAACACAAGACAGACCAGAAAAAGCATATTTCGGTAATAAAATATCGTCTGTTCTGTGCCCGTGGACGTAGGTTGGATCTAATCCGCCGAACCACGTTAAATCTCTTTGTTGATTGGTGTATTTATTTGTCTTTTGCCAAATTTGCTTTTGATTTCCCATAAACAAAACAAATTCACAGTTGGAGGAGGATTGTCTCAGGGGTAAAAAACCCTTATTGCCATTGAGACCAAAATCAACCGTCAACAGTTGACACCGTCTGTGGGGACTCTAACAAAAAACAGCTCGCATAGTAAGACAATGGCAGAATGTGGATATCACCGGTCGTCAGGGAGTTCAACAGCGAATTGGATGGAGAAGATGAAGGAAAATATGAGGAAAGATAGGGAGGAAAATCAAATCCTTCTGAAATCCATGATGAACAGACTGGAGAGGATTGAAGAGACGAATAATGAGAGACTAGAAGACGAATAATGAGGAGAGGCGAAATAGCGGAAGGAAAAAGAGTTGCAGATGAGAGCGAAGATGATGAACCTTGGAGGAAGGGTCCCTACGGGATGAGGTCCGTAGTGGTAGAAAAAGATTTACAAACGGAGGATATGTGGGAAGAAGAAGAGGGGAGACAGTCGCCAGATTCTTCCTATGATAGCCCCCACGACACCAGAATGGTAGACATGAAGTATGGTGAAACTGGACGAGAAATCTCAAGTCATGAGGAACACCGCACCTGGGGTGACAGACGCAAAGAAGGCCGCATGAGGCGGCCCGGTAACACAGATGGAAATATAAAATCTTGGTTAAGAAAAGAAATGGCCAAGTGGGGAGTGAACCCCAAAACTTATATGGGAGATGCTCGGGGCGACGAGGCTGAATCCCCAATCACTGAAGAAATAAGGTCGGTAAAGTTCCCAAGACGATTCAACATGCCGTCTATGACGCCCTATAAAGGCCACACTGATCCAAAATCCCATATTGAGAGTTTTGTCCTATTGATAGAGGTCCAATAGTAGTAGGGGATGCCATTTGCAAAGTATTCTCTCTAACCTTTGAGGGATCTGCCATTCTATGGTTCAAAAGTCTAGCCCCAGGGAGCATCGGAAGCTTCGCGCAACTCAGGAAGTCATTTGTTCGACACTTCAAAGGGGCATGCGTCCTAAAGAAGACAATTGGGGAATTGAGGCTCATGAAACATGGGGACGATGAACCCCTGAATGCTTTCATTGAGCGGTACCATAACATGGTGCTCGAGGTCGGGGGATATAAGTCGCTCAAGGCCTTGGAGAGTTTGAAGGGAGCCTTAAAGATCAGAAAGTTATGGACCCACTTGAGGATCCAGGGTACACCGAATTATGCCACCGCTCTGGAAATAGCCCGGAAGTTCGTTTTGTTGGAGAACGGGAGAAAATCTACCGGAGGGGGACAGCTATCAGAGAGAGGACGACGAGGGCAAAATCTCCTCGCAGGCTAAATAAGGAGTTCAAAAAACCACCCCCGAGGTGAAGAGGTGAAGGGAATTCAAGCTGATACCTCGGAATGACCAGGAAAATGGAATCTCGGCCCAGGTGAACCATGTGGCCCGGGAAGAGGCATACATTCCTCTGAATAAACCGCTGGGGCAAATCGTCATGGAAATCCAGGGAAAATGGCCTATTGATAGAGCCTGACGTCAGAAGATTCCCACCGGACATGAGGAATAAAAAATCCTATTGCATACATCATAATTTGAGGGGACATACGACAGACGGATGCAAAGACTTGCGGGAGCAAATGGAAGACCTGGCGTGAAATTGATACTTGAATAATTATATTGACCATAAAGTTATGGCGGCCAGGCAGAGAGCACATTGCCGACAGATGAATGTCATTGCAGAGGGGAAGACACTGGTCGGGGACTCTAACCAGTCAAGGAAAAACTATAGTCGGACTTGGGGGCCGGAGGTGTTCGAAACAGAGCGGTCCTCGGGAATACAAGGCGGTCGGTCAGTACCAATAATGTTCACGGACGAGGATGCTCGAGGGGTGAGTTTCCCCCACGATGATGCGTTAATAATTAAGGCAACAATCGGCAGATCAGAGGTAGACAGAATCCTAGTGGATCTCGGGAGTGCAGTGGACATAATCTCCATGGATGTTTTGGACGGCCTTGGAGTGGAGTATGCGGCTCTAACCGACGATGAGGCTCCCCTATACGGCTTCGGGGGCTCGATGGTTTTCCATTAGGAAATATACAATTGGCAATGACGATCGGAACCCGTCCCCGGACTCAGACGGTTATGATGAATTTCACGGTGGTAAATTGCATGAGCAGTTACCAAGTCATTGTTGGTCGACCTTTCATGATGAAGACAAAGGCTGCAATGTCTTGCTATCACTTAAAGTTAAAGTTCCCCACCCGGGATGGGATTGGAATCGTGTGCGGAAGTCAGAATGTGGCTCAGAGCTGTTTTGCCACCTCTCAAGGGAAACCCTTTGCATTGAAGTTGGTACCCGGGAAAAGACAAGGGAACGAAGACGAGGAAGAAGCAAGTAAAGATTCGGGTCCTCGGCCAAAGAAAATTGCCCGGCTAGGGGCAGTCGAAGAATTAGAGGTGATGGAACTTTTCGGACCTGGGAAGAATGTAATAATAGGGGAAGACTTAGATGAGGTCCTGAAACAGGACCTGCTGAAGTGTCTAAAGAAGTACCCGGAAATCTTTGTATGGGAGCACGTGAGCCTTTCGTAGTAGAGTCAAACCCCCGAAGCTGGAGCAGAACTACTCTATGACTTGCATTTATGAGGGATATTTCGAGATGGTAATCGCGGGGAGAGAGTGCCCCCGTAAGATGGCCGGCCTGACCCGTTGGGGAAATACGGCTGCAGGGAATGTGTTCCCGTACGTTTTGTCTGACCAACGGATCTGCGAGAAGCATAGCACGAGGATGGATTATACCCTCATGGCGTTTCTTGCTCCAGTGTTACCGAACATAAGGAGGCTTAATGCTTCAGACACTATTTGATCCCCACATATTTGGTCATTCGGATCTGTGAGAAGCATAGCACGAGGATGGATTATGCCCTCGTGGTGTTTGCTTGCTCCAGTGTTACCGAACATAAGGATGAACATGCCCTTAATGTTTCAGACACTCTTTGATCCCTACCTATTTGGTCATTCAGATCCGTGAGAAGCATAACACGATGATGGATTATGCCCTCGTGGTGTTTGCTTGCTCCAGTGTTACCGAACATAAGGAGGAGCATGCCCTTAATGTTTCAGACACTTTTTGATCCCTACCTATTTGGTCATTCGGATCCGTGAGAAGCATAGCACGAGGATAGATTATGCCCTCGTGGCGTATGCCTGCTTCAGTGTTACCGAACATAAGGAGGATCATGCCCTTATATTCGGACACTCTTTGATCCCTACCTATTTGGTCATTCGGGTCTGTGAGAAGCATAGTACGGGGATGAATTGTACCCTCGTGGTGTATGCCTGCTCCAGCGTTGTAAGGAGGAGCCCTCGAACAAAACGCAGGCTCCATAATGACCTGACGTATAGAGGAATGTGCCTTACCATTCTAAACGCTCTTGATCCAAATCTTGGTTCGCCGGGACTCTGAATTGAAAGATTTAGAATTGTGTTTTGGAGACCTCGGACGTGACGCTGTTTTGAGGCATCCGTACTGTTGCTTTGGGATAAGTGTTAAGTCACCCCCGTTTTTTGATTTTATTTTCTAAAAGTTTTGTTTTTGTTTTTCGCTGGTCTGGCAAGGGGACGCCCATGCCAAATCCGATAGGGCTTCAAAGGTTGATTCACTTCCCTTCTGAATAAGTCCCAATGATTAGTCGGCTCGGGGCTGGATCCGTTCCGCCGAGGCCTCTTAGTTAATCAGCTCGGGGCTGGATTCGTTCCGCCGATGCCATTTGCTTAATCGGCTCGGGGCTGGATTCGTTCCGCCAAGGCCATTATGTCTTCTATCAGCTCATGGTCGGGTTACGTCCCACCGAGTCTATCTTTTCGGACTGGGGACATAGCATTCCCCCAGAGCCAAGTGTTTCTCTCAGTTCGGGGTCGGGTTACGTCCCACCGAATCTATCTTTTCGGACTGGGGACATAACATTCCCCCAGAGCCAAGTGTTTTTTTCAGCTCGGGGTCGGATTACGTCCCACCGAGTCTATCTTTTCGGACTAGGGACGTAGCATTCCCCTAGAGCCGTGTTTCTCTCAGCTCGGGGTCGGGTTACGTCCCACCGAGTCTATCTTTTCGGACTGGGACGTAACATTCCCCCAGAGCCAAGTGTTTCTCTCAGCTCGGGGTCGGGTTACGTCCCACCGAGTCTAGCTTTTCGGACTGGGACGTAACATTCCCCTAGAGCCAAGTGTTTCTCTCAGCTCGGGGTCAGATTACGTCCCACCGAGTCTGTCTTTTCGGACCGGGGATGTAACATTCCCCCAGAGCCACCAAGTGTCAAGCTCGGAGTAAACCCTATAGATGATTTGATGGGCATTTAAATGGATGTGACGGTTGCGCATCTCGAGAGAGTCTCCAGAAGGGCAGTGAAAAGATTCGGTTTTGGCAGGAAAAGAAGTCAGACCGAGCATCTTGGTTGTACCGAGGACATGGTGGTGATAGGCCAATAAAACTCCCCCTCACAAAGGTCAGCCATCACTCCATCGAGAGTACTATTCTTTTTATATAGTTCCCGACACCAACTTGTATACTCGTTGGAACCAATAATTAGGGGACAGATGTTGGCGGTATTTTCAGGCCCTATGATATTTAAGCAGTACGGCATGGGTAAAAATGTAATTCCCTTCTTGGTCAAGATCATTAATGCCGACCCGATCACTAAAAGCCAACAGTAAGGGGCCGAGCACTTTATGATCGGTAGCCGACCACTCCAGACCGGATGGTCGGGCATTATCAGATCGATAGCAACATTCTCAGTTCAAAAGACAATTATGACCGACCTCATGAAGACCGAGAATATGGCGAGATATGCTCCAGAAGATAAGACATCCTATTTTTACGGATAAGAAGATAAATTATCCTACTTTCATGGGGAAAAGTTGATAAGTCAGTGTCCTAATAGGATAAATGAAGTGAATGTAATTTCGATTAAGAATTCTTATGGGAAAAAGAAAACTGTTTCTTTGCTATTATAAATAGGAGGGGAAAGCATGCTTGTAAGGTAGAGTTGAGAAGAGAACAAGAGATAATTAAACTTGTAAACACAAAACAGATCAGAGAAACATATTTCGATAATAAAACATCGTCCGTTCTGTGCCCGTGGATGTAGGTTGGATCTGATCCACCGAACCACATTAAATCTCTTTGTTGATTGGTGAATTTACTTATCTTTTGCCAAATTTGCTTTTGGTTTCTCATAAACAAAATAAATTCACAGTTGGAGGAGGATTGTCTCGGGAGTAAAAAACTCTTATTGCCTCTTAGACCAAAATCAGCCGTCAACAATATTAATTCCCCTCTTTGTATATATATATATATATATATATATATAACATTGCAGGTCGGTTAAAGTGAAGCTTGTGATGCCATCTTAGCTTTTAATTTATAATTGCTAAAGTTTCGCACGGTTCAGATATATTTTTATACTATGCGGTCATAATAAATATACGAGTCACGTTCTTCATTCTAAATTACATTGAACTTTATAAAGTTTCTTTATACGTAGAAATATAATTTGGCTTGAACTAGATATTGTGTATGGTGTGTTGATATTAAAAATTAAAAATTAACTTCAAAATAAATAAAAAATTTAATAAATATGATAGGGATTTTGAAAAGTTGATTTATTTAGAATCCATCAAGACTCAACACAATCATCATTTTCTATTAAAACTTGAGACAGATTATAAGAAGATATTATAACTTAAGTATTAAATTATTCGAATTTGAAATTTGATTAATGGAATAAGATGATTGGAGTCAAATAAAAACCCTCAAATAATTAAAAACGATGCTTAAATTAAATATATATACGTCTGCAATCTGCATGCACCAACCGGATTACAGTTAATTGATCCTACGGTTAGATTGTAATATCAAAACAATTAAATACAAAAAAAAAAAGGCAGAAATAAAAAATAATTGACACCATCTTTACTTTCAACTTCAAAATTAAAAACAGCTACTTGAGTCAAGGGAAAGAGTAACGTTACACGCACGCACGTCACTTAAGTTAGAAAGCACACTTTCGGTTCCGATTGGACCGTGTATTACACGCGCTGTTAAAGAGAATGAGACACAAAGTTGGTACAGTTTAAACTTGCAAGCTTGAAGTGTTTCACAGTGTTTTTTTCTCATGCAAGCCTCAGTCAACTGAACGCATTTCCAAGAGAAAAGAAAATTTTGTAAAACACGTGGACATGAATTTGGGCTAAAATGCGCAGATCCTTTGCTTGTTTAAACTTAAAAGCTTCTTCTTCTGATGTGCTGTGCCCCATTAGCACTTTTCTACCTGCTACAGTTGGCTCATATTAGCATAACCCCACAACCCACATCCACATGACCACATCACAATCACAAACCCTAAATAAGATAAAATAAAAATGAAATAAAAAAATATAATTATATAATATCAGCTTTATCATTATCTTTGTTTTTTTGTATTTTTTTTTAAAAATTTGGTTTTCATTTTCTTGTTCTCTTGAGGTTCAGATCTGAGGAAGCTGCTAAGCTTAAAGCTGTTTCAAGTAAAAAATGTGTCTTGAGTTTCTTGGATTATTTTGACTTCATAAACAACAACAACCACCACCCATTTGCTTTCTTTCTATTCTTTCTTTGTTGCTTCACTTTGTGACTTGTGCTTCCAAAAAGTTACAAACCCACCAAACCTGAGCAAAAGAAAAAGACTTTTAAATTCTTTCTTTGAATTCCAAGAGTGAGAGGGAGAGAGATCAAGTAGAAAATGCTGGCGATTGGGAGTCCTAATTGCAGTGTCCGTACAAGCTCTAGTTGCAATGCTTTACTCAGAGAGCTTCAGGTGTCTCTATTCTCTCTACTTCTCCTTCTTGTGATTTTTTTCTTTTGATGATGGGGTCTTTGAGAAAGTTTTTGTTTTTATTTTTATTTGCTTTTGTATGTTTAAAAGGCAAAAGCATTCATTTTTTTTTACTTACATGTATCTTATCATTATGGGTCTAGTCTTAAGTCTACTTATGAAATGAATTAGGCTTTCTTTTAGATTAAATTGTCTTTGAGAACTGATCTATGTGCAGTAGTTCACTCAAGTTTAAAACTTTTTATTACTTTTTTTTAAACAATTTGTGGAAATTGAATGCTGTTTTATTTCTGTAGCTGGGTTATTGCTAGAAATTTCTTGAATATTTTTTAAAAATAATAATTTCTGTGGTTACTCTATCTCTTACTTTTGTGTGTTTGTTTTACGTTGGTATGGCATTTTCTGGTTTCCCTTTTGGGCTTTGCTTGCGCTGGGTGACAGTGCTTGGTTGGTTAAATTATGGAACTGTTTAGTTTTTTAACCATCATTACTTTGATGAGCGCTGTGCTGTTGGTTCTTGGTGGGCCTTAAAGAAGATTAGTACATAATGGTGGTTTGATTTTGAGATTGGGTTCTTCCAAATGTTTATTAAAATTTCATTTGTTGTTTTTCTTAAATAGTGTCTACCTCTCCATGGTGAAATTAGTCTCTGTTCAGTTTACTTAGTGATTCGTTGTTTGGTTTTGAAGGGTTTATTTCCTGTTTAAGTTTAATGGGTTCCGGAAAATGAGTGCTCTGTTCAGATTTTCATGTAATATCTCTAATTCTCGAGTTTATGAAGTGGGGTTTGGTTGAGTGTTCAGGATTTAGGTTTATTTTGATTCTAGCCATTTGATCACTTTCTGTTTACTAACAAAAATGTAATTTTGCTGTTATATCATTTGATTGTTTGTAACCCTATCTATTGTACAATTGAAGATAAGATAATTCATATTGTCATGCCTTTTAACTGATTTTTTATTGTAATGGGAGCAGCAAATATGGAATGACATTGGCGAGAGCGAAGCGGAAAAAGACCGCATGCTGATGGAGTTGGAGAGAGAATGCCTAGAAGTTTATCGTAGAAAGGTCGAGGAAGCTGCCAATGCCAAGGCACGTCTTCATCAGACTGTTGCAGCAAAGGAAGCTGAGCTTGCAACACTCATGGCTGCTCTTGGGGAACTTAATATTCACTCACCGGTAAAATGAATTTCCTGGCTCTAAATTATCAGAGATTCGTGTTTGTTGTATTGTCATCTTGTCTCACTCCTTTTGCTCTATCTTTTATTTGTGTTCCTTTTGGTTTCATATTTGTATGGTGTTTTCTTTGTTCTGCTGTTAGAATCTCATGTAAGGTATCGGTGATTCATTGGCTAAATTTGTGAAGCCATTTGCCCTCAGTGACAATGAAACAAGTTTTTTTGTGCCAGCTCTCAGAGAATTGTAAATTCAAAATGGCCGGAGAGGCGATCGATATATGTGAATCTGCTTAGTTATTTAATGAGTTTTGTATAGTCCTCCAAAGAGTTTTCTACTCAATGTTGAGACTTGGGAAAGTTTGAGAAAATTAGAAGGCTTTTCACTGCAATTATATGTTAATTACTGTAATTTTTGGCATTAGTGTCTCCTTGCATGGTCTTTAATGGTTTTCAAACGCAATTATACGTTGAGTTACTATGCTACAAAGCTTTTTACTCTGAGCAACACAGAAAGTGCTTTAGAGATGATACTACCAACTTCATTGTTGGAGGTCAAACCATATCTTATGCTATCATTTGCTCTTTTGATCCTAATCATAACATTTGCAGATTAAATCAGAGAAGAGGTCAACATCATTGAAAGAAAAACTTGCTTCCGTTGCACCCCTGGTAGAGGATCTGAGAACCAAGAAAGTAGAACGAATGAAACAATTTGCTGACATAAAGGCTCAAATTGAGAAGATCAGCGGGGAGATTTCTGGTTACGATCATCTGAGTAATTCTCTGATCAATTCCCTATGTGTGGAAGAAGAAGACTTATCTCTAAGAAGGATTACTGAATACCAAACACGTCTTCATACTCTTCAAAAGGAGAAGGTATGGATATTATGATAGCGACTGAGTTTGAAATTTTTATTAGGATGCTTGCAGTATTATTGAATACTTATTGTCAAAATGATTGTGTGATTGAAGTTTATCAAAATTGATAATGTTGGTAGTCAGTGCTTTTGGCGTCCTCATGCCTTGGTAGAAGATGGCTCACATATTTAGTGCCTTGGGCTGGCACAGATTAACTTTATATTTTTCTAACATTTTGTTAATTATGGAGATGCTTCTTGCTTTTTGCAGTCTGATCGCCTGAATAAGGTTTTGGAATATGTGAATGAGGTGCATTCAATCTGTGGTGTGCTTGGGTTGGATTTTGGCCAAACTGTGAGTGATGTGGATCCAAGTTTGCATGGGACTGGCATAGGACATTCCACAAACATTAGTAATAGCACATTGGAAGGTTTGGAACAGACCATTGTCAAATTGAAAACAGAAAGAAAAATTAGAATACAGAAGGTAATGGAGATATTACTGTAGTTTTTCATTTACTTCTATAGGAGCTACTTGGAGTAAAACCATATTTTGATCTACAGCTGAAAGACATAGTGGCATCACTCTTTGAACTTTGGAATTTGATGGACTCGCCAATTCAAGAGAAGAATAACTTCTCTAAGATTACTTCCGTTCTTAGACTGTCAGAGTCTGAAATTACAGAACCTGGTGTTCTCTCAACTGATGTTATTGAACAGGTCTGAAAGTACTCTTTTTTTTTTTTTTTTTTCTTTTTTGGTTTTGATTAAAGCAGATCGCCAGATCCTCAAGTCTCTCTCTTCTTTCACAGGCTTCAACAGAAGTGGAGAGGCTCACTAAATTGAAAGCAACACGAATGAAAGAACTGGTCATGAAAAAAAGGTCAGAATTAGAGGAAATGTGTAAAATGACTCACATTGAACCTGATACCAGCACTGCTGCTGAGAAATCCAATGCTTTGATAGATTCTGGTATGGGTATTTTATTTTATGACATGGACTCCAATTAGATCTTTTTCTTTTCCTTTATTTTACAAGAGTGCCGGCAAGGACATATTTGTTTATTTGAACTTTCTGGTGTTTTCAGGTCTAGTGGATCCTTCTGAACTTCTGTCCAACATTGAAGCTCAGATTATCAAAGTTAGAGATGAAGCGCTAAGCCGAAAAGATATAATGGATAGGATAGACCGATGGCTTTCTGCATGTGAAGAGGAAAAATGGCTTGAAGAATATAGTCAAGTAAGCTGAATCTTTTGTGCTAGTAGCCTATCAATATGTGATGATATGACACAGACTCTAGAATTTTCCATTATTGGCTATCTTCTCCTCTACTTCTTCTATTTTCTCTCTTGCTTCACAGTAATTGTTTTCTAAAATCTGCTTCTGATTTATTCTTTAGCTTATGGTAGACGTTGTTTGAATTAGCACAACATTTTCATGTAATTTCAGGATGACAATCGGTACAATGCTGGGAGAGGTGCACACATTAATCTTAAACGTGCAGAACGAGCTCGAGTTACTGTGAGCAAAATTCCAGGTACCTTTTTTTTAACGTTACTGTTGTTTATTTTAAGTTGGAACTTGTTTTGTTAGCTAATGTGGTTCTCTTTCCAGCAATTGTGGACAATCTGATAAATAGAACACTGGCCTGGGAAGAAGAGAAAAACATGTTCTTTCTATATGATGGGGTAAGTTGCTCTAATTATAGCTTTATATAAGCTGGAAATGTCTCTTCTGTTGCTTTCTCTAAACGCGCATATGATTATTTGCAGGTAAGGTTAGTGTCGATACTGGATGATTACAAGCAGACCAGACTGCAGAGGGAAGAAGAGAAGAAGAGATACAGGGTAATTTAACAAATGTTGCACGAGTAGTTTTATATTGATTTCCATGGTGTCTAATGCAAAAGTTGGCTTGCCGATTCAAAACATGAGCATGAGGATCTTCCTTGTATTGTGACATTTTTTTCATCAGCTTTATATTGAAAGAAATAATCTGTTCAGAATTATAAAATATTATGTCCAAAAATGATCCCCACTTGAGTGTTTCTATTGTTATCTGTGAAATAAGAGTGACGTAACCTTTTAATATTTTCACAGGATCAAAAGAAGTTGCAAGATCTCCTCCTGACAGAGAAAGAAGCCATATATGGGTCTAAACCTAGTCCAAGAAAATCTAACAGCTTCAGAAAGCCAAATGGGTACCGTGCAAATGGAAATGGATCAATGACTCCCACCCCTCGTCGGAACTCAATTGGCAGCGGAACTCCTGAAAGCCTCACTCCCCGATGCTATTCATCGCGTCAAAATGGACACTTTAGGGAAATGAGAAGGCTGTCAACAGCGCCATTGAATTTTGTGGCCATATCAAAAGAAGATACAATGTCCACGTACACATCAATATGTGGTTCTGAGCCGGGGTCTCCCTCTCAGGGTTGAATATAAGTGCCTGGAAATAGTATGTTTGCTCTACTCTTACACTCAATTTAACGCGGTCCGACTTTAGTTAAATATAAATCTTGAACCCGTATTATGTTTTGTTGCAGGAACAGTGGACCATTACAATTTCAACAACTGTACACTCAATTAGATCAGTGGAACCTTGTGAATACGGAAAGGACTGTACACAGTGTATGATTGTGAATTGTAGGAGTACTCAGACGATGGTAACTGACATTTGAAGACGTGCGTTTAGATTTCACTTGCGTTGAGAACATCGATAGGCAATACTTTTGGAACTTTGAAAACTTGTATGTGGAAATAGGTTAAACTAATGTGCAATGTTATAGTAATTACTAGTTACTGACCTTATATTTTGTGGAATTTTGATTGTGTTTTGCTTGTTCATGTAAATATACATCAGTGATGGTTTTCATTTTGTAGTTATGATGCTTACAATAAAATGCATGTCTGTCATTTGTTCTCTTTTTCTCCTTGGAGATTCTTGGCTGTCATTTATCGTTTAGCTCCCTCGAGGTTTCTCATATTATTACATAGAGGTCATCTTTTTTATTGTAATAGGAATTTACTACCCCTGGTGTGAAATTGGTAGCTAACCTTTTAATTTGTTATTGTTTTTATTTCTTGACAATGTTTTGCATATGACACCATATAGACCATGTTCTGCATCCTGTCATTATAATTTGCCTCTTATATTTTGACAAAATGGATCTGGCCAGAGAAGTGAATTGAACTCTTTTTGCATAAAGGAAGCTAGGGGCTTACAAATTTTGGATCGGCTCGATCTGACTCAAATTATTTGGATTTGAAATATCAAATTTATTAGGTTGAGTTTTATATTTCTTAAAAGACATATTGGGTTCGACTCGACTAGACTCTAAATATACACATGTTGAGATTGACTTAAGAGTTAAAATCAATCCCGACCTGATCTGACGTGATATTTTTTCAGTTTCAAATTCAAACATGATATCATAAGGCTAATTTGGCCATTGTTGAAGAGACTAGACCAGGGATCAATTTGATATAAACGTACAAACTATCTCAATATTTGGAAAAACAGAAACGCTTGTGGATGCGATGTTATTTCCCCTTTTACCAAATTACCAATTATACCATTTATCAGCTAGCGAAAAAAGGTTAAAAAGTTGGTGGTCCCCACTTTTTGGAATTTTCGTTAATTTAATAATAACTATCATATTTTGTAATGTCATTATGTCAACACAACCGCTGCTAATGAATCTGGAATAGCTTGTTAATCACTCAATTAAAGATGGATTATTATTATTATTATTATTATTATTATTCACACTATAATTATTATTAGGCAAAAATGCAAAAGCGACCCTCTAACTTTCATGTTTTTCATTTAAGTCCGTTAACTTTCAGTTTTGTCAATTCAGTCCTCTAACTTTCAATTTTTGTCAATTCAATGCTCCGTTATAAATTTATCACTGTTGTCGTTACAATTTGTAACGGCAACAGCAAGTAAACGTATTTTGCCTGTTATTTAATTAATATCATCAATTAGAAAATATAGGTAGACAGAGGAAGCTAAAGCAAATTATACGTACTCTGCTTGTATCTTCGAGCTATTTTTTGTCAAAAACACATATCACAAGTTCAATATGACTTTTTGTCAAAAAATTATAAAAAATAACGAAGATATGTATGTATTTATTATAAGATATTAAGATAATCAAATGTTTTACCTATTATATTTAGACTCGAATCAAATGATTCGATTGTGTTATTTCCAATCCTTCAAAAAAAAAAAAAAACACGAGATGATACATTTTACACTGCAGTTGATCAGTGGACCCTAGCGACGAGTGTGGAAAATAATTATACGCAACTTATTTAGCAAAAACTTAATGGTTAGACATTACAATACATGCGATTGCACATTATCAAAAAATAGCTCGAAGATTCAAGTAGAGTACGTTTACTTTGTTTTAGCTTCATTTGTCTGCCTATATTTTATAATTGAGGGTATTAATTAAATAACAGACAAAGTACGCTTACTTTGCTGTTGCCGTTATTTGTAACGGCAACAGTGATGAATTTATAACGGAGTCTTGAACTGACAAAAATTGAAAGTTAGAGGACTGAATTGACAAAACTGAAAGTTAACGGACTTAAATGAAAAAAAATTAAAGTTAGAGGGTCACTTTTGTATTTTTGCCTAATTATTATTACATAACTATAATTTTATGGTTATTTTATTCAACAGTATAATTGTAATTACAGAAATATAATTTCCATATAAAATATTCAGATTATTTCTTTTATTATTCCAAGAAAAATAAAAAGCAAAAACATAAAAAAAATAATAGAATCAATAAAATGGATGTCATAACGTTCGGCGTTATCGTCGGCATAATCGTGCTCTTCTTATGCGTTGTTTGTTACATCACCATTGAGGGCACCTGCAAACGCCGCGAAACTTAGCCCCCGCCAAACACGCCCTTACAATTTTCCCAATTTTTTTTTATCTTTTTTGTTCAAAGCCCCGTTCCTTTCGATTCACAAACACAAAACAAATGTTGGCTCGTAAGAAAAAACAGATCTTACTGGTAGTATTTGTTTTGGTGTCGTGTTTGGATCTGGGTTTGGGGATTGGATTCTGTGCGACGCCGGTGCACGGAAAAGACCATGGGCCCGACCATCAATGTGATCATGGACACCACCATCGTCATGATCATGATCACGAGGAAAATAAAATGTTGCTGCCGGAGGAGTTAGCTGAGCTGGAAGATATGAAATTGTACGGATTTGGGCCCTACTCCGGTCATGATCATGATCATCATCATGATCATGATGATGGTGATTCGCAGCTTTCGGGTTTAGCTCTGTGGGTGAATGCATTGGGTTGTTCGCTATTGGTGAGCTTGGCTTCGCTTATTTGCTTGGTTCTTTTGCCAGTGATATTCAGTAAGTGAAGTTTGTTAGCTGAATGAAGTTTTTTTTTTACTTTTGATTAGTAATGGGTTTTTGATTAATTGATTCATTGAGTGATTAATTAACTTGTTTTGTTATTGCAGTTCAAGGGAAGCCTTCCAAAGCGCTTGTTGATTCACTGGCTTTATTTGGGGTCAGTTTCTACTATCATGATCATCGTCATGTTGTTTTTTTCCCCCTAAATTAGATTGTATTACATAATTGTCTACTAACTATGAAGGCGAAGCTGGAATGGAATATTTATTCAGTGAGGGCAAAATTTGATTTTCATAAAAAGTGGGCAAATTAAATTATCTCATTAACAAACGAGAATTTTCATTAATTTATAGGACAGATTTTAACAATTTTTCAGATTGTCGCCCCTGCTGTTCTATGAGTGGCTCCACCACTGGGCATAAGAGTCCTTTAATGCTTATATCTGATAGATGGGCTAATCAGGCATTTGATCTGTGATCTGTCAATGTGGACCGAAGAGAAACTTTTCCACATGGTCATTAATGGCAAGAGTTTTGTTTTTTTGATGAATATTTGAAATGTTTAAGTGTGACTTTATTTCACGAAATAATCAGGCTGGCCAATGGTATTATCCAAGAAAATTATAGTATGGTGCAAGTTGAGCCTGTGTTTGAATCCTCTTGTATGATTCCACATGATAACTATTTAATTAAGTCACTTGTATAGGTGAATCTTGTTAGAGCTTAAATAATAGTATAACTCTTTTTTTCTCCTATTAACTTAAGCTTTCGGTTAACAATCTTTTAACATGCTAATGAAGCCATTTGTTCAAGTGGTGTTTTATTCGGATTCCCCTATATATAAATCAATTCATATCACAAAGCAAGTTGAGCATGTGTTTTGTTATTTATTTTTGGATCCATGTCTATGTTTGAATCCACATGACAAGTTTGTTAAATAAAATTACCTTATGAATGGGAGGGGGCATGCTAGAGTTTACATAGTTGTGCTGGATGCTTTCCCATGCGCACAAGCATCTAATTATGATCACTCAACATACTATTTGAATTTGAGTATATTCAACCTAGAGAAATTGTGTTCAAATCTTTAAAAAAAAAAAATCCCATTCTATGAATGAATTTATAGAACCAGTGTGCACGTGCTTGATATGGTGTGATTAAGTTCTGTAATTGAATTCGTCAATGATCATAAAGGAGCATCTAAGATTTAATAGAGTATTTTGACTCAATTCTTATCATTTTAAATTTTTGTAACTAATTCACCATGATATTAGCATAGTTTAAAAACCCCATTTGAGGCGCGCCTCGAGGCGCCACCTCGGCCGCCTCGCAGCCATGGCACGTCGAGACTGTCGCCTCAGATCGATTTTTCAATAAAACCGCCTCAAAGGCCTGAGGCGGCTTGCCTCATGACGCCTCGATTCGAGGCGACATGAGGCGGTTTGAGGCAGACGCCTCGACCCGAAAACCCTAAAGTTACTATTTTTAAAAGAAAATAAAAATAAATATAAGGGAACTGAAAGTAGAGACAAAGTCTCAACTTGAGCTTCTTTATAGACTAAAAAGCTATAGAAAATAAAATTTTCAATTTTGTTTTCCTAACCGGTAGTGTTGTTAACCATGTTGACTGAGTAGCTTGACTCTGATGCTTTGCCGAAAATGACAAAATAATTATTATCTTTAAAAATAATCAACATTTACTATTATATTTATTTATTAATTAAAATTTGTTATCAATAAATTTATTTATGATAGGAATTATATATGATGATGACTCTTTGGAGGATGACACTTCAGACTCACATTTCATGCTATTAGACACAAATGATAGCCTATTTAAAGATTAGTGGTGGTCATTTTATTTCATGAACCTATTTTGTTATATTTCATTTTGTTTAGTTTTGATGGATGCTTTTATGTATTAGTTGTTATGATTTGTTATAGATGATTTATTTGAATGCTTTTAGTTATTTTCTGTGTTCGGATTGAGGCTGTCGCCTCGACCGCCTCGAGGCTGCCCGCCTCGCCTCACACGGGGGACCGCCTCACACCGCATACCGAGTTTTTGAACCTTGGGTATTAGTGTTAGGTTGACTGAGATGTGCGTTTTTGGATTTTGGATCCACGTGATAAATCCATTAATTAAATTCAGCAATTTACTGGAGAAGCTGTGTTAGAGTTGAAATATATTTGTAGTTGCTTTCTTATTAGCTCAAGCTTTTAAAATTATGGTGTCTTGACATCTTGTTTTTTTGAAATGATGTTTCAGTGTTTTTTTCACTATTTTTGGTTGGCATTCTTATTCGCAGGCTGGAGCTATGTTGGGTGATGCGTTTCTTCATCAATTGCCGCATGCTTTTGGTATAGTATTGATAAAATGCAATATCTATCTGTTCTCCTTACAATCCTAAGTCACAATGTTATTTTGTTAGAACGGTTGATAGAAATGCAATTGCTCTTGAGAGTAATTTAGAGGTTGTATCTGCCCCATGGTGGAGGTGTTCTAATGAATGCTTCACTGAAGGGGCTGTTCTAGGTACTCAAGTCTTTGATATCATTTGAGGTAATAAGGTGATAAAATAATTCATATCTGGCTTTCACTTTTAGTTGCCCCTATTTTTTCCCTCCTTTTAATAAATGTTTTTTATTCTATAAGTTTGTGCTCTTATCAATTCTTTATACTGTCAACTTTAGATATTTGTTCACTTCATGTATTCAAGATTCAACAAAATTTTGAACCTTACAGAATTACTTACTTCTATTAGCATTGTTGTATCACATGGAAAGTTTAGTGGCTTTCACTTTTAGTTGCCACGTTTCTTTTTCTTCTTTTCTCCTTGCTATAAATGTCAAATTTTAATCCATAAGTGTGTGCATGTATCTACTTTTTGAACCATCGGCTTTAGTTATCTTTTTTTTTTTGCTTAAAATTCTGAACCTTACTGAATTACTTCCATTAGCATTATTATACCACCGGGAAATTTTAGACGTTATCTCTTGTTGGCATTGATCAAAAAAGCGACCAGAGGCGCCTCCCCAAGGTGCTGGCAGTTTTTTTTTGAGTTCCCACGTCGTTGGCATGAGGCGGCCGCCTCACTCTGATGCAGCGTGAGGCGCAGCGACGTACTGTCACTAATTTAAAAAAAAATCAAAAAAATATTTTTTTAAACCTCCAAAATGTTGACGTTTTGGAGGTATTTTTAAACCCCAAAACGTTTTGGGGGTGAATATAAACAATTTTTTTTTTTTGTCCAAAGCTCTCTCTCGTGTCCCTCTTCTTTATTGAAGCTCTCTCTCTCAGTAAGCTTAGGCTATTTTTTTTTTATTTCTTTTCATATTTTTTTATAATAATTAGTAGAAATAAATTTACCTAAAACTAAAAACCCTAGATGCAATTGTTCACTTTAATTATTTTGCTAATTTTACCTAAAACCCTAGATCCAATTATTCACTTTAATTTTAAATTTGAGGGTTTATGATTGTTAATAGTTAATAACTAATGAATTGTTAGTAGTTAATAACTAATTAAGTATTAATAGTTAATTAGTATAAGGTGGATTGAGTTTGGATTTTATATTTTATTACATTTTGGTTGAATTTGCATGATTTAGATTATTTAGGGATTGAGGTGCCCGCTTCTCCGGCTCGAGGCGGTCCGCCTCGCGCCTCAATGGCCGACCGCCTTGAGGCGTTATCCGTATATTTGAACATTGGTTGTTGGTTGGGCCATGAATAAATAAATTATGTTTTGCAGGTGGTGAGCATTCCCACTCACATGATCATCATGAAGACCATGCACATCAGGTTCATGTTGGACATGGGCAGCATTCACATTCGCATTCTTTACAAGATCTTTCTGTCGGATTATCCGTCCTGGGTGAGTAATGAAATATTCGATGTATGTGTTATTTGCCTGTATTATGTTTATGCTTTCTTAATTACCAAAACAAAGACAGACCCAAAAGTATGTGTGCATAAACATTAGAACTTATGTAAGATACGCTATTTGCGGCTAATCTAATATGTTCAAATTTATAGGGTGTTTTCATAATCTTGCTTTGTGCTGTACGTTTGAGTTCTTACTGTGGTGTATTGGTTGTTGCAGCTGGAATTGTACTCTTTCTTCTTGTAGAGAAAATAGTGAGATACGTTGAAGAGAACTCGGGGGAAGCTAATTCATGGGGCCATGGTCATCACCACCATCATCATAAGAGTAGTAAAAAATTGAAGGATGATAATGATGTTCATGAAGAACCGCAATCACAACCTTCTAGTGGAACTGAAGGCATCGTTGATGAGGTGTCAGAAGGCTCTTTGAATGGAGATAATCTTGCTCAACGTGAAACTCTTCTTCGGAGGGTAAGCTGTGTAATTATCATATTGTGATTAGTTTTGAGAATGAACTTACATGCTCCTTGCTGTGGTTCGAATAGTTTTGAGCCTAGAGTTGTAGGCATTTAAAAGACGTACTACATGGACAACTAGAAGTACTGTGTTTTGTTGGCCACTGCATCAAGTTTAAATTAGAGCTGGGGAGCAGGCTTAGGATAGATTTTGTTCTAGGAAAAGGATTTGGCCTGGCAAAGAGTGCATATCACTATATCACGTGGTAGAGGTTCAATATTTGTTTGTGTTCTGTGGATGTGTCATTGGATTTGGCGAATTGCTTCAGAAAAACATATGTATGTGTGCATGTTTGGGGATGTGTATTAGGTACTTACATTCCATGAAAGTAAAAAGTAAATAATGCTAATAGGGATATTCTTCTAGTAATCACTCATGGAATTAGACTATTGATTCGCGACAGATATTAAACATTATCTGATGTGCTTGCATTGTGCAGAGAAAGACAACTTCTGTTGATGGAGATGATAAATCAGATGTAGATGCTGCAGATGGCTTCTCCAGTGACGTTAAATCCCCCAAAAAGAAAGAACCTGTTCAATCAACTTCGAATCTTGTGTTTGGTTATCTCAATCTCTTTTCTGATGGTGTTGTAAGTATGTGTTCCTCACCTTTTGCACTTGCGCTATAATGTACTTGTGCTTGAAGGAAAAGTTATTGGTTGTTTGAACAGTTGTTTTTTACTTTATATGTCTATTTTAATTGAAATGGTTCATATGTTAATATTGCAGCACAATTTTACTGATGGGATGGCTTTAGGAAGTGCTTTTCTGCTTTATGGATCTGTTGGTGGATGGTCTAGAACTTTGTTTTTGCTTGCCCATGAGATCCCTCAAGAGGTTCAAGTTCCTTCTCACTGTTTATTTGATAGGGAATGGTGTTTTGCTTTTTCAAGTATCTGTGCCTTTTAACTTGGTTGCATAATGTTGATATCAATACTCCCAACTATTAGTGATTGTGATATATTAGAATCATCTCTATCTTGGCCGTTTTCTTTTCAATAAATGATATTGAAATAGTGCTTAACAATTTTATAATATTGTTTTTGGTTTGGGGAAGGATGGATGTCTTGTGGGTTATTGGATACCTAGTTGCGACTTAAATACCTAGTTGTCATTATCTTTGTTAAACTAATAGGTTCATCTGTTCTCCTCCTCAGGTTGGTGATTTTGGTATTTTAGTAAGATCGGGATTCAGTGTATCAAAAGCTCTATTCTTCAACTTTCTCTCAGCTCTTGTGGCTCTAGCAGGAACTGCGATGGTGAGTGTTATTTCTTTAGTAGGGTTAGTCCTTCTAAGCATTATTTCAAGCAGTGAGAATGAAATAAGAGTTTCCGCTTTCGCTGTAGGCTTTGCTCTTAGGAAAAGATCCAGGACAGTCATCTTTGATCGAGGTAAAGTGTCCTTTCAACAATATGTCGAATGCTTTAAAGCTGGATGTCATAATTTTAAATTGATATTATATTTCCTTTGTTCCTTCCGTTTTTTGCAGGGTTTTACGGCTGGTGGGTTTATATACATTGCGGTTGCTGGAGTGCTTGCAGAAATGAATAGCAATGGCAACGCAGCATTGAAAAGTACAGCAGTCCAGTTGACCTCGCTGATTTTGGGCATGTCTGTTGCCCTATGTATTTCCCTTGTAGAATGAATGACAGCATTTAAAACCTGTACCATTTGCTGAAACGTAACCTTACAGGTATGAGGTATCAGATTAATTTTTGATAAAAAGTTCTTTTAAGTGTACTTGTATGTCCTGACCAGTACTAGTTTGTGAACCTACTTGTACATTTTACACTTTATGAGGGAAAAGGAAGGAAAATTTACTTTGCTTACAGTACCAGATTCATTTCTTTTGAGTAATCCCAGATTTTGTTAAGTTCTGCAAAAGGATTTGTATCATATTTATTACCTCAAACGGCGGTGAAGGCTTGTTTTCGAGATTCAAACCCTTCATGTCGGGTTATAAGTTATGAAACAAATGTTAGAGTATTAGTTAGCGTAGAAAAATAATCTTGTATCCGTGCGATTAAATTTGTGAGAGTATAAATTAGCGTTAATGTTATAACATTTAAAGACTAGCGTGTACACTAATTTATAAGTTAACCGAAACTAAAAATCTACTAAGTGTGTCAAAATTATTACTATACAATAATATTACTACTGAATTATCTTGTTTCATCAGAGACAAGAGGATAGGGACACTCCTGGCTCAAGGGATTGCTAGAGGCCCCTTTGAAAGCCAGTTGCATATAAATTAATATTGAATAATAACCAATCATAATTTATTAAAAAAAGACTATCGATGTGACATTAGTGATCAATTAAATAAAAAAAATTGATTTGTTAACCGAACATCTGGTTCTCAAGATCCATAATTTAGCATTGATTGTGACAATTTTTCTTGCTACATAAAATATTATTTTTTCGTTCCGAAGTTCGGTTTCGCTATTATTCTAATTCAAGTTTCGATTTTATTAGTGTTTCTTCATTTAAAACAAATAATAAAATATAATATCAAATCATTATTGAAATATTTCTTACTTTCTTATTTTGTTTTTTTTTTCTTTTTATTAAAATAAAGATAAGAAACAAAAAACCACTTGACTTTTTAACTTTTTCCTTTTTTATTCTCTCAAATTACATCCTTTTCCCCTATGATTTTAATTTGATAGAGTAATTTTGAACAAAATGTGAATCAATTTTGATTTTTTTTCTTCTTTTCTATTATATTATTATCTAATTGATATAAGTTGCTTTCTTTGTTTTATGCTTTCGTTGTTTTATAAATTTTATCTATAATTTATTGATAAATACATGTTTAGTTTAACTATATTAATTGCTAAAATTTTGGAGCTGGTATGATAAGTTTTGTTTGATAATAGTTTATTTATATTCATTTGGTTTTATTTGTATACTTTGACTCGTTATATTTAAGTGGTCAGTGATGGGTTTAAGATTTGATTAGTTTTAATTTTATGTTGAAAGAAATAAACAAGTTGACGTTAATATTTGAACTAAAGAAAAAAAAATAGTCCCTAAAGAGCTTGGTTTGGTGACGTAGGGCTCATGAACTTATCTTGAGGTCTTGAGTTCGAATTTAGGGAGTGAATTTCTTATAAAAAACTTATGATTCGCTTAATCTCAGAAGAAATGATTTAGTGGAATTTTCAACCATCAAAAAAAAGAATTAGAGAAAAATTAATCAATTTTGTAGTTAATATATGCTGCTTTTATGGCATAATGGAAGTTCTTAATGACAGCCTCGTTATTAGTAATTTTCCTCATCATAAATACTTATTAATTGTGCTCTAGTTGAACCCTTTTTTTTCTGTGTACGTCACTACATACATACCCAAAAACAGTAAAAAAAAAAATCATTACATAATAAATATATTTACCCAAAAATATATTTTATTATTATAAAGATATAATAATAAAATGTAAAATTTTGTAAAGATATAATAATAAAATATAAGATATTATAGTAAAATATAATTTTTGTAAACATATAATAATAAAATGTTACACACTCATTTGTTATTTATTATTTTATGAAGTAGTAAAATGATAATAAAATGGCAATCTTTACTTTACTTGTTGCTTCAAATAAAGCCGCAATCTAAAGACATGAGAGTGGCCCTGATTCTAGACACAATGTATTGTTTGAGAACCGAAATATACGAGGTGTATAGCAGAATTTGCAGCGGGGTGTCACGGGCTCTTTTGGGAATTTACTACACAGAAAACCTGAGATTGAAATTAGAGTTGACAACCAACGAGCGGTTGGTTGAATGGTAGCTGGCTCAATCCTAGAAGGCTCGATTGGGTATGGTTCCCAATTCGAGTCCCGCTAGAGTCACCATCGTTGGGAGGATCTTACCGTACAGCTCTCGATCCGAATCCGGATTAGTTAGGCCCAATATGTCACTGGATACCGGGTGGTTCACCAAAAATAAATTAGAGTTGACAAATAAACCGAAATTTGAAAAATCTAACCATATTTTAAGTTTTTTTTTTATTATTATTTAAGTTGTGATCTGAAAAAATACACTAAGAGTATCAGTTCAAAATTTGATAAATTAAATTTTTCTAATATATTGAAAATATTAATAAATAACACTTGAATTTAGGAATGAGCTTTTCAAAATTCGGCTCATTTGCCAACCCTAATTGAAATGGCATTTCAGGTTCTTCAAAGAGCAATGGAACAAGACAAGACGAAGAGCTTTCTTTATATTTAGAAGAATATTGCTACTTTATCCGAATTTGGTGTCCGAATAGACCAAATCAAAATAATATCGTTTTGAATTTGGCCAACTCGGATGAAGTAGCCTTTCCCTTACAGAGTGGAGGTGTACCGAAAGTTCACCAGATTCCTTTAAAATATATTGAAGATCTCAAGCAAATCATCAATGGATTTACCACTAATTACTCACAAAATGATCTCGCTCCAATGCAAATAAACACTTCATATATATTCCTAGAAAATCCATAAACTAGGAGCACAAATCATCAACTTTTGGTTTGTTGAAGATCTTGGTATAATACATTAAGGGCCAAGCCAAATTATAGTTTCCAAGAATTGTAAATTCCAAAACCATATTGGAACTGCTTCAAACTACCAAATAAAGATAGAAAGAGTATGGGATAAAAAGATTTGCCACTTTTAAAAGATTAAATAAAAGGCTAAAGGATGTTACCCAAAAATCCAAGAAATTTTTTAAAAAATCAAAGATATGGGGTGTCTGAATTTAAAAAACATGTACCATGACTCTAAATTCATGGACTACAAACTATAAATTACCTGCCACATCTCCGCAAAAGGCCACAGAAATATATACAGGTGACAGACCAAATGCAAAGGGAGTTCCACTACTGGTACCAGCAACATAATCTACCTGATTGTCACGAACTTGTTGGTACCATGTCTAGCCCAGTGAGTCCTCAGATCAATGGCGTTCGCAAAATTGTACCCTTCAGCTGCAAATTTCTCCAAGACCTTCTTAAATGCACCCTGACTCATCTTCCGTCCAGCTATCCTTGCACCACGCCTTTTGGTGCTCATTGGCAAAGGATACATCGACACATTTGTAGTGCAACAAGCAGATTGCCAACCACCACATCCCCATCGATAACATTGCTGAGGAGTTCCAGTACACGAGCAGACAGGAATAGGAATTCCTGAGATGTCCATATCAATCCCATTTATAACAACATCCACACTCTTCTTAGCTGGTTTCACGAGCTGGACAGCAGCATTGTTATTATCCTTGGGCTTCTTAGCTTTCAGAGTTTTGGGGGCACCCCCACCTTGCCGTTTCTTTACTTGAACGCCTTCAGTTTCGTCAACAGGTTCTTCAACTTTAGGCACCACCTTTCTGTCAGGCGCCATTCTGTCATCCCTTGACGTATTGGGTGGTGGCTGTAACATTTGCAAGGAGTGAGGTCCTGAAGTTTCTGGAAGAACCCCATAAGTAGGATTCGCAGGTAAAATGTTGAAAAACTTATCCCTCTGGCTCAACCAACTATCCCTCATGTAGCTCATCGGGATAGAAGCCTCTGAATCGACGCAATCCCGATGATGAAAGGCACCATTGTCACTAATCATGACACTAGGATCCCGACCAGGTAGAAAAGCCTTGGTGTCTCGGTCTGCTATTGGCATTGACGACATGAGTTGCAGACCGAGGTGCCCTTTAAAGGACGGTTCATAGTAACCCCAATTGCACATGTTCAATGTATCATCATCCATGAAAAACTACATATTTTCAACATCAAATTGGTGTAAGAAATAAATCTTCTCACAATCTAAACCGATATAGCTTTGAAGAAGTTAGCCTCGATCGGATAAAATGCAAACTAACATTCGAATCTAGAAAACAAAACAGAGGCTTCAAAGCTAGAACTCCAAACAAAGATATAAACAAAAAAGTGAAATCCAATCTCAAATACAGATCCAATACAAAATCAGCATTTAAAAGAACTATACCCACACAAAAAAAAAAAAAAAACAAAAACAAAAACAAAGAGAAAACTTTGACCCACATGAAAAGCTGCATTTCTATAATAAACCCAAAATGGTAACAAAAAAAAATGTGCAAAGATACAGCTTCCATTTCTTGGATCTACATCAAAATGGAAACTTTTAAGATCCCAAATGAACAAAAATGGAAAACGATGAGATTCCGGTATAAAAATGGAAACTTTCACTTTCTAGTTCCCGCCATTTTCCCCAGAACCAAACAAAACCCACGTGAAAATCCATCAGCAGATCCACAATAAATAGTCTTCAAAACTGAAATTTTTTTCAAATGAGATCTTTTTCCTTCGAATGTGAAACTTAAAATTGTAGATCTCAGCAAGATTCATGTCAGAAGTTAACATTCTAAATATATAAGCATGTAAATAAGAAAATGAATAAATAAATGGAAAAATAAGTACAAAAAAATGGAGATTGTAATAGTACAAATGACCCATATATTCAAATTATAGAAAGAGAGAGGAAGAGAGAGAGAAAAAAAAATAAAGAGAGAGAGCTTACTTGGTGAGTTGGTGGGCTGTAAACGGCTCTAGGGTTTTGCCCCTCTGAAGGAGGTGGTAATGTGGTATATCATGTGCCGGGTGTATATGCCTTCTCTCTCACAGCAGGCGGGCCCCACAGTTGTGTGGGGCCCGCCTGCTGTGAGAGAGAAGACATATACACCCGGCACATAATATAATTTTCGCCTCTGAAGAGAGAGGAGAGAGAAACCTTTAGAGATTGGGAGAGGGAAGAGAGAATGAGCGAAACCTAAAATATGTTTCTATCAAGACTTATCTAGATTTTATATATATATATATATATTATCTATATAATAAAGGAGAATGGTGTTGGAGGAAAGATAGTGTATCCAACGGTTCTCTTTATGTGGCTTAATTGACGGCCCAGATCATTTCATTGGTAATTGAAGGAAATAGAGTGAATTGATTGACGGAAATGGTCAAAAATTTTCAAATTAAAAAATAGAAAGTTAAAATAAAATCATTTAATTAAAAAATAAAATCATTTAATTTTGTAACACTGTGTCTACGGCACGGGCAAATACTGTAACATTGTGCCGTAGGCACGGCCAAATACTGTAACACCGTGCCGTAGGCACGGGCATCATTTAATTAAAAAATAAAATCATTTAATTCTGTAACACCGTGCCGTAGGCACGGGCCAAATACTGTAACATCGTGCCGTAGGCACGGGCAAAAACTAGTATATATATAAAGCACAATGGTTGGTGTGGGGGAAAGAGAGTGTAACGGATGATTATGATTAAAAGAGATAATGTATTCAAATGTTATTTTTACGTGGCTTAATTAGCGGTTCAGATCATTTCATTATAATCTAATGGTCAGTGCCGTATCTAGAAATTTCAATCAGTGGAGGCAAAAATTTTTTCTTACCAAAATAATATATAATGAATTCATACATATTTTTTGAAATTACAAGATGATCTATATACTTTTGAAAATTATAAAATAGCCCTTAGTTTCTAAATTTATATATTTTTCAGAATTATATTTTTATCCATAATTTCTAAAAATACTAATTTACCATAAAAATTTAAGTAAGAAATTATTTTTAAAATTATTTATTTTAAGTTTATGTAGTATATTATATACTAAATTTCCGCTAATTTATTATAGATTTAATCATTTTTTTAATTAAATTATTAAAAGTCTAGTGTTAAAACGCAACATTTGTGCTTTGAACAGCTATAAATAAAAAATAAATATACAAAAAAATATATACAAAATAATTATATTTATATTAATATGTTAATATTTTATACATAATAACTATACACGACGTGTTTTAATAAAAGAATCACTACAAATATATCAATAAATTATAAGATCAATAACCAAACCTAAGTATAAATATAGTTATTTTTATTTTTATTTTTATTTAAATGTAATGGAATCTCTATTCTTTTGCAAATAGAAAAACATATAAATGAGTGGATTTAAAATGAAAAATAGTCAATTATCTATACACATATAAATTAAATATAACTATTTTAGATATGTTTAAGAAATAAGATTGATACAAAAGTGTATTGGAATTTTTTTTAATTAATTTGGGCTTGGGCCTACATATTATATTAAAAAATACAACTCAAAAAATTAAAAAATAATGTATTTATGTGTGTTGTTTAATTATTTATATTTTCTAATATAAATATATATATATATATATATATATAATTAATTAAAAAAAACTAGTGGGACCAGTCACTTGTCCTTAAGTGGCTCTGCCACTGCTAATGGTTGATAAAGAATCATTTTATTAGAGAATCTCTATAAAAATGGAAAATGAAAACTGTGGATGCTGATTTTCACCAGAGGTCCACAATCGAGAATCTGATTTAAAGGGCACTAGCGAACCTGCAAAATAAGGGTAGAAAGAGCGAAGAGGTTACTGCCCACCGGTGTGGTGGGAGCCGTAGGCTCTCCGATGCTCAAGTCAGTAAATGTGTTTGACGGTAATTGAGAGAATAAGGTTTAGAGTTACCTCAATCTCAATTTGTATGCCGTGGAGGCGGGGTTTTGGTATTTCTTAGGCGGTACGCTGTAGAATTGTGTAGTCCGTCTCTCCATGCCATGATCCTTCCCTTTTATAAGTCTTCTGATGTGGTGTCGTTTTTCTCCTGACCGTTGGGATTTCTGTAACTGTAGATTCGATTTGATTGTGGAGTTTAAGGCTATCTCCGTAACTGCTGACTTAATCAGTAACATTTATGGGTTCAGACGTTTTTGGTTATTGATGGGCGATGGTTAATGGGCGATGGGTAATAGGAGATGGGCTCTGAACATGGTTCTGGTTTTTTTATAATGGGCTTTGGGTCCCTGGTTTCATGGTGAGCCTAGGGGTGAAAATGTCGATCTTGTTCTCAGCCTTAATTTTGGCCCACACAAAAACTACATAATAAATTGAAAAATAAAATCATTTATTAATGGAAAATGAAAATTACCAAATAAATTAAAGAATAAAATCATTTAATTAAAAAATAAAATCATTTCATTATAAACAAATTAAATAACATAATCTCAATTTCTCTATAAATTCTGTAGTACCGTGCCGTAGGCACGGGCAAACACTAGTCTATATTATAAAGAACAATGGTGTGAGGGTGGGGGAAAAAGAATGTAACATATGGTTAGGATTAAGAGAGGTAATGTATCCAAATGCTATCTTTATGTGGCTTGATTGGCGGCTCAGATAATTTTATTATAATCTAATGGCCGATAAAGAATTCTTTCATTATAGAATCTCTATAAAAATGGAAAATGAAAACTACCAAAAATATTAAAGAATAAAATCATTTATTAATGGAAAATGAAAATTAACAAATAAAGTAAAGAATAAACTCATTTATTAATGAATAAAATCATTTCATTATAAATAAATTAAATAACAGAATCTCAATCACTTTGTAAATTCAATAATACCGTGCCGTAGGCACGGACATACACTAGTATATATATATATATATAGTTATATAGTTATTTTATCCACTTGTTTATGAAAAGGAAAATTATTTGGTTTTTTACCGAAAGTCCGATATTTTTAATTTAAATATTTTTCATCCGAATTTTTTTTTTAAATATTAATTTTCACCTTTTTAATTAAAATTGATAAATTTTTATAAGGTTTTGGGTGTAAAATGATGTGTATGTTTTTAAAAAAAAATTTGGATAAATAATTATACACTTTATAATATTGAGTGAAAATTTAATAATTTAAAAATATTGAATTAATTTTAAACTTTTGTTAGGGTGGAAAATTGACAAATTCCCTTAATTTGTTTTTTTTAAAAAAAAAAATTAAACCCAAGAGATTTATCTTTATATTCGTGTTATAATAATTTTAGAATTGGGTGAAATTATTTACACTTTAAATATATATATGTGAACACACATATTTTAATAAAATTATTTATTATTAAAATACACATGATGTAAATTATTATTAATGACAACTTCCAATAGATAAAAATATAATATATGTCTTAACACTCATTATGTACACCCAACTAATCAAAAATTATTTTTTTTCCCTTCTAGGGTTTAATATTGTTTTTTTTTGTTCATTGTTTAAATTGATATTTAACCGTTCTTCATGGAAACAAATAGATATTGAATTATATTAAGATTTATTTATTTATTTATTGATGGGCGATGGGTAATAGGAGATGGGCTCTGAACCTGGTTCTCGTTTTTTGATAATGGGCTTTGGGTCCCTGGTTTCATGGTGAGCCTAGGGGTGAAAATGTCGATCTTGTCATCGGGCTTAATTTTGGCCCACACAAAAACTACATAATAAATTGAAGAATAAAATCATTTATTAATGGAAAATGAAAATTACCAAATAAATTAAAGAATAAAATCATTTAATTAAAAAATAAAATCATTTCATTATAAACAAATTAAATAACATAATCTCAATTTCTCTGTAAATTCTGTAATATCGTGTCGTAGGCACTGGCAAACACTAGTCTATATTATAAAGCACAATGGTGTGGGGGTGGGGGAAAGAGAGTGTAACATATGGTTAGGATTAAGAGAGGTAATGTATCTAAATACTATCTTTATGTGACTTAATTGGCGGCTCAGATAATTTTATTATAATCTAATGGCCGATAAAGAATTCTTTCATTATAGAATCTCTATAAAAGTGGAAAATGAAAACTACCAAATAAATTAAAGAATAAAATCATTTATTAATGGAAAATGAAAATTACCAAATAAAGTAAAGAATAAACTCATTTATTAATGAATAAAATCATTTCATTATAAATAAATTAAATAACAGAATCACAATCACTCTGTAAATTCAATAACATCGTGCCGTAGGCACGATAGTTATTTTATCCACTTGTTTATGAAAAGGAAAATTATTTGGTTTTTTACCGAAAGTCCGATATTTTTAATTTAAATATTTTTCATCCGAAATTTTTTTTAAATATTAATTTTCACCTTTTTAATTAAAATTGATAAATTTTTATAAGGTTTTGGGTGTAAAATGATGTGTTTTTTCAAAAAAAAAAAAATGGATGAATAATTATACACTTTATAATATTGAGTGAAAATTTAATAATTTAAAAATATTGAATTAATTTTAAACTTTTATTAGGGTGGAAAATTGACAAATTCCCTTAATTTGTTTTTTGTTTTTTTTTTTAAAAAAATTAAACCCAAGAGATTTGTTGATGGTGTTTTTCGGGCACTATGTTATTTAAACAACACGACAGGGGTAAAAGGGGTAACTCCATTGATCGAGACCGTTAAAGCCGACCCGACAACTTGACGGTAAGAGGCCGAGCACTTTATACTAAATGGCCGAGCACTTTGGTTCGGATGACCGAGCACTATAAGGCCGGCAGAAACACTCTCAGTTCAAAGGACTATCATGACCGACCACATGAAGACCGAGCACATGACGAGGCGTGTTCAGGAAGATAAATCATCATATTCTTGCAGAAAATGGATAAGTTGTCCTACTTTAATGGGGTAAAGTAATAACTTAATATCCTAATAGGATAAAGGAAGTAAACGTAGTTTTGATTAGGAATCCTTATGGGAAAAGGGAATAGTTTTGACTAG
This sequence comes from Zanthoxylum bungeanum, assembly GCA_019454045.1. Lineage (NCBI taxonomy): Eukaryota > Viridiplantae > Streptophyta > Magnoliopsida > Sapindales > Rutaceae > Zanthoxylum > Zanthoxylum bungeanum. The sequence goes on along the minus strand of SKCR01024900.1, from coordinate 60,624 downwards.
GAATCCTGATAGGAAAAGGAGACCATCTCCAATTGGGAATTCTTGTACAAATAGGAATCTGGTTTCTTCACCATTATAAATAGGAAGGTAGAGTGAGTGTAGAAGGACAAGTTGAAAGGATCGGAAAAATCATCACAAGAGTGAAAGATTCGAATTGTAAAGTTCCAATCTGTAAGAGCGAAAGAGAGGCCTGAGAAGTGTATTTGAGCAATAAAGAGCACCACCTTGTTCTTTCCGTGGACGTAGGTCGGATCCCAAAAATCCACCGAACCACGTTAAACCACCTTGTCTGATTGGCGTATTTTCTTGTTTTCCGCTAAGTTTGCTTTTGGTTCCCTATAACCAAACAAATTCACAGTTGAAGGAGGGTTCCCTCAGAGGTGATATTCCCGTATTACCCTGAGACCAAAATCAGCCGTCAACAGTTGGCGCCGTCTGTGGGGATCTCAACAAAAAGCAGCTTGCGTAGTAAGACAATGGCGGAAGACGGAAATCACCAACCAGGAGGTCCGACAATAGACTGGATGAAAAGAATGGAAGATAGCATGAGAACTGTGATGGAACGACTGGAAAGAATGGGAGGAGCGGACAACGAGAAACCAGAAACCGGGGCCGGCCAGAAGAAAAAAGAAAGGGAAAAAGGGAAAAGAGTAGCAGATATAAGCGAGGACGAGGAACCCAGGAAAAGAGGCCCTTATGGGGTAAGATCTGAAGTGGTAGGAAGAGAACCGCGATCAGAAGACACATGGGAAGAAGAGGAGGAACAAACACCCGATCCCTCCTCCAACAGTTTTTACAACTCCGAGAGGGAGAATAAAAAGTACAACGAAGACGTGCAGGATACTTCCGGGCTTAAGGAACGCCACGCCCGGAACGACAGGCGAACAAAAGGACACAGAAGGCGACACGGGGGCACAGCCCGTGAAATAAAGTCTTGGTTGAGAAAAGAGATGACCAAATGGGGAGAAGGCCTCAAGATCGGCGCGGGAGACACCCGAGGCGAGGAAGAGGGGTCTCCCCTTACGGAAGAAATAAGGTCAGCACAGTTCCCGAAGCGGTTTAACATGCCGACCATAGCGCCATACAAAGGCCACTCCGACCCAAAATCCCACATTGAGAATTTTGTCCTCCTAATGGAAGTACATGGGGTAACGGGCGACGCCGTATGCAAAGTATTTCCCTTAACTTTGGGTGGACCTGCCATCCTATGGTATAGAAGTCTGGCCCCGGGAAGCATCCAGAGCTTCTCCCAGCTTAAGAAATCATTCATCCGACACTTCAAAGGAGCCTGCACCCCTAAAAAGACAATAGGAGAACTAAGGCTCATAAAACAGAGAGATGACGAAACACTAAAAAGCTTCATTGAAAGGTACCACAACACCGTGCTCGAGGTCGGAGGATACGAATCCCAAGAGGCCCTGGAAAGTCTGAAAGGGGCCCTAAGGGTCGGGAAACTCTGGACCCACCTGAGAATCCATGAGACACCAGACTATGCCACTGCCCTAGAGTTGGCCAGGAAGTTTATCTTAATAGAGGAGGAGAAAAATATTTTCCGGGGAGTAGACACCCGAAAGACTAAAATGCTCAGGTCAGACAATCAGTGGGATTCGATTGGAAATTTGAGGAGACCAGTCCCAGAGCAGAAGAAACTCAGACTGACACCTCCGAGTAGTCATGCTCAAAAGATAAACTCATCTGTCCAAGTCAACCATATCGCGGGGGGGACAGTATACACCCCCCTGAACAAACCTATGGCCCAGATAGTTCGGGAAATCCAGGATAAAGGTCTGTTGGCCGAGCCTAATTTGAGGAGGTTCCCGATTGAGGAGGGAAATAGTAGGGCTTACTGTATCTACCATAACGTAAGGGGATATGCCACGAATGAGTGCAGAGACCTGCGGGAGCAGGTGGAAGACTTGGTGAAAGAAGGCTATCTCAGTGTGTACACAGACCATTCGGTTTTTGAGGTCGACCAAAGTTGATAGCGGAAGTCATCCGGTCAGATGCGTGGAATGCTGAGATGCAGAGAGGATGTATTAAGAAAGAGCCTTGCTTGTAGTGACCCTTATAGAGTTGCAAGAAAGGCAACAGATCCCAAAAATGTGAGTAAGACATCTTCTATCTTAGACTGACATTTGATTTTGCTTGTTTGTTATGGCCCACACTATGGTTTTGATATTTTTTACGGCTCGGGTCTGCTCTTGTACCGCCGAGTCCGTTTTGTTGATATTTGTTTTACGGCTCGGGTCTGCTTTTGTACCGCCGAGTCCGTTTTGTTGATATTTGTTTTACGGCTCGGGTCTGCTCTTGTACCGCCGAGATCGATGTTTTATTCCGGCTCGGGTCTGCTCTTGTACCGCCGAGACCGATGTTTCCTTACGGCTCGGGTCTGCTCTTGTACCGCCGAGCCCCTTTTTTTTTTTTGATATATGTTTTACGGCTCGGGTCTGCTCTTGTACCGCCGAGACCGATGCCTCTTTCCGGCTCGGGTCTGCTCTTGTACCGCCGAGACCGATGCCTCTTTCCGGCTCGGGTCTGCTCTTGTACCGCCGAGACCGATGTTTCTTTCCGGCTCGGGTCTGCTCTTGTACCGCCGAGACCGATGCCTCTTTCCGGCTCGGGTCTGCTCTTGTACCGCCGAGACCGATGTTTCTTTCCGACTCGGGTCTGCTCTTGTACCGCCGAGATCGATGCATTTTTCCGGCTCGGGTCTGCTCTTGTACCGCCGAGACCGATGCATCTTTCCGGCTCGGGTCTGCTCTTGTACCGCCGAGACCGATGTTTCTTTCGGCTCGGGTCTGCTCTTGTACCGCCGAGACCGATGCCTCTTTCCGGCTCGGGTCTGCTCTTGTACCGCCGAGACCGATGTCTCTTTCCGGCTCGGGTCTGCTCTTGTACCGCCGAGACCGATGTTTTTTTCCGGCTCGGGTCTGCTCTTGTACCGCCGAGACCGATGCCTCTTTCCGGCTCGGGTCTGCTCTTGTACCGCCGAGACCGATGTTTCTTTCCGGCTCGGGTCTGCTCTTATACCGCCGAGACCGATGCCTCTTTCCGGCTCGGGTCTGCTCTTGTACCGCCGAGACCGATGTCTCTTTCCGGCTCGGGTCTGCTCTTGTACCGCCGAGACCGATGTTTCTTTCCGACTCGGGTCTGCTCTTGTACCGCCGAGATCGATGTTTGTTACATCTCGGGGTCGGGCGATGTCCCACCGAGTCTGCCCTTTGGACTGGGGACGTAACATTCCCCCAGGACCAAGTGATTCTTACAGCTCGGGGTTGGGCCATGTCCCACCGAGTCTGCCCTTTGGACTGGGGACGTAACATTCCCCCAGGACCAAGTGATTCTTACAGCTCGGGGTTGGGCCATGTCCCACCGAGTCTGCCCTTTGGACTGGGGACGTAACATTCCCCCAGGTCCAAGTGCCTTTCTCAGCTCGGGGTCGGGCGATGTCCCACCGAGTCTGCCCTTTGGACTGGGGACGTAACATTCCCCCAGGACTAAGTGATTCTTACAGCTCGGGGTCGGGCCATGTCCCACCGAGTCAGCCATTCGGACTGGGGACGTAACATTCCCCCAGGTCCAAATGCCTTTCTCAGCTCGGGGTCGGGCGATGTCCCACCGAGTCAGCCCTTCGGACTGGGGACGTAACATTCCCTCAGGTCCAAGTGTCGTTCTCAGCTCGGGGTCGGGTTGCGTCCCACCGAGTCAGTCCTTCGGACTTGGGACGTAACGTTCCCCCAGGCCCGAGCATCTCTCACAGCTCGAGACAGGATCACATGCCACCGAGCACATCATCGTTAGCTCAGAGGAAAAATTTTCTTCTCACAATCGAGATTGGATCAGTCAGGGGTCAGGACCCCCAAATCTCTGGTACAGATATTACAGAGGATGAGTCATTTTTTAGTTTGGACAACAAGGGGAACCTCATCTCTTGATGGAACGACCCAAGTAAGCAATTTGCTTTGAGGTGGAGAATCATTCTGAATAGAGTCAGCATCTCCAATAAACCGAGGATATGAAGATAGAAACAGAAGACTTAGTTGATGGCAAAAACAATTTCTCGGTGATTTCTGGAGCGACCACCAGCAAGGCGATCAGCACACCATCTTTTTTTATAGTTCCCGGCATCAACTCACAAACTCGTTGTTACCGAGAACTAGGGGACAGATGTTGATGGTGTTTTTCGGGCACTATGTTATTTAAACAACACGACAGGGGTAAAAGGGGTAACTCCATTGATCGAGACCGTTAAAGCCGACCCGACAACTTGACGGTAAGAGGCCGAGCACTTTATACTAAATGGCCGAGCACTTTGGTTCGGATGACCGAGCACTATAAGGCCGGCAGAAACACTCTCAGTTCAAAGGACTATCATGACCGACCACATGAAGACCGAGCACATGACGAGGCGTGTTCAGGAAGATAAATCATCATATTCTTGCAGAAAATGGATAAGTTGTCCTACTTTAATGGGGTAAAGTAATAACTTAATATCCTAATAGGATAAAGGAAGTAAACGTAGTTTTGATTAGGAATCCTTATGGGAAAAGGGAATAGTTTTGACTAGGAATCCTGATAGGAAAAGGAGACCATCTCCAATTGGGAATTCTTGTACAAATAGGAATCTGGTTTCTTCACCATTATAAATAGGAGGGTAGAGTGAGTGTAGAAGGACAAGTTGAAAGGATCGGAAAAATCATCACAAGAGTGAAAGATTCGAATTGTAAAGTTCCAATCTGTAAGAGCGAAAGAGAGGCCTGAGAAGTGTATTTGAGCAATAAAGAGCACCACCTTGTTCTTTCCGTGGACGTAGGTCGGATCCCAAAAATCCACCGAACCACGTTAAACCACCTTGTCTGATTGGCGTATTTTCTTGTTTTCCGCTAAGTTTGCTTTTGGTTCCCTATAACCAAACAAATTCACAGTTGAAGGAGGGTTCCCTCAGAGGTGATATTCCCGTATTACCCTGAGACCAAAATCAGCCGTCAACAAGATTTATCTTTATATTCGTGTTATAATAATTTTAAAATTGGGTGAAATTATTTACACTTTCAATATATATATGTGAACACACATATTTTAATAAAATTATTTATTATTAAAATACACATGATGTAAATTATTATTAATGACAACTTCCAATCGATAAAAATATAATATATGTCTTAACACTCATTATGTACACCCAACTAATCAAAAATTATTTTTTTTCCCTTATAGGGTTTAATATTGTTTTTTTTTGTTCATTGTTTAAATTGATATTTAACCGTTCTTCATGGAAACAAATAGATATTGAATTATATTAAGATTTATTTATTTATTTATTTATTTTAAAAACATTGATTCTTGGGAGCAAATAAAACGGGTTTTATATAAAGTTTTTGTGTCTAAGGTTAGGGTTTAAGGCAATGTAGCAGTTAGGGGCATTCACGGTGCGGTTCGAGTCGGTTTTTCGTTTTACATTTTAAACCGCGCGGGTTGACGGTTTGGGAAATTAGAAACCGAAATCGAAAATTTGATAAGGAAAACCGCGACGGTTCGGGTCGACAGTTCGGCGGTTTGGGCAGTTCGGGTCGGCCGTTTGGATTATAAATTTTTTAAAGAAAATTTTATGTGTTTTCACATAATAATTGAAGAGAAAAAATACATAATTTTCATTTATACATTGCATATGACAATGATCATTAAATATCTTAAATTTCATGGTTAAAGATGAAGAAAAATATAAAATAATGTCTAAGTTGAACGCGGATCGGCGGTTTAGGCGGTTCGGGTCGCGGTTTGGGTCGAAACCGCACACCGACCCAAAATTTACGGTTCGATTTAAACTGACCCAAAATAATTTTCAATATTTTTTCAAACCATATGGTTCGGTTCAGATCGGTGCGATTTGGGTCGGATTACGATTTGAACCGAAATAATGTTCACCCCTAGTAGCGGCCAGCAAGGGATGACAAGAAGAATCGTATTGTAGCAAGGCGTATTCAACTGTGTATTCATGAGATGAGCAAGCTTCTGGGCTTGCTTACTATTGCCAATGGACGTGTTTTGCCTTACATTCACTTAATGGTGGTAGAAAAGCCCGGGGCAAAAAAAGCTCGGGCTGGGCCCTAAAATGAAAGCCCGACACGGGCCCGGGCCAAAATAAAAAAAAATATATATATATATATATATAATATATTTGTAGCATTTTTATTTATTTTTAGCATTTAAATTGTTAATTTATCAATGAAACTTGTGATTTATTTGTAAATTATATTTATATATAGTGTCATTAAAGGTATTTAGCGTCAAAAATCGATTTTGATGCTAAAAATATATCTTAAGCGACAAAATACTTTGTCGCTAAAACTAAAAGTAAACTCGGCCAATGTTCCGGTTCCGTACCGGAACCGTAATTAACTGGTTCGGTTAGGATTCTGACCTTAACCGAACCGGTTGGAACCACTGGAATCGAACGGTCTCAACGGTTCCAACCGGAACCGTAAGGTTCCCAACGGCTACTAGCCGTTGGGCTAGGGCAAGGAGCCCAACGGCAAAAAAAAAATTTATTTGGGGATTTCCCAAATTACCCCTAATAACATTAATAAAACGACTAATTTTAGGGACATTTTAGGTATCACAAAAAAATATAATAAATATGTATAAATATGGGTCATTTTTCATTATTTCAACATACCAATTTCTCAATTCTCAATTATCAATTCTCTCAATTCATATAATTCTCACATTCTCAATTCTCACATTCTCAATTCTCTAATTCTTTAAAATTTCTTAAACAACAAATGACAAGCTCATATGAGAACACAATGCAAATTAGAGCGGTCCTAATATCGGTTCACGGAGAAGAGAAGTTAAGTCTCGTTCCTCGGATGTTTTCAAAATTCATTTTCATTTAATCGATACTGATGAAGGTTCAAGAGCAATATGCAACCATTGTGGGGTTTCTTACAAATTTATCGGTGGATACAACAATATGATCAAGCACCTGGAAAGACATCATGCCGTTGAGCTTGGACTTGATACGACGCAAACTCAAATGACCAGGTACACATCATCTAGTAGGTGTACGAGTTCTTTAGATTTATTTAAATATTTTGATGCTAAAAATAGAGAAGAATTTGCTAAATTAACTTGTATGACACATATTTCTTTCAGTTTTGGTGAAAAAATTCCTTTTACTAATTACGTTCAAAATGCTTTAAATCCTGCTGCTTGTAGAATGACTCAAAATACAACAAAACATCAAAATTGTAAATTATTCAAAGATGGTAAAATTATTTTAAATGAAATATTTAGAGATATTAAAGGTCGTCTATCTATTTGTTCTAATATTTGGAATGATCATTGGCGAACACACTCATACATTGGTGTGACTTGTCATTGGATTGATGCATCATGGAACATGCAAAAATGACTTATTGCATTTAGAGTTTTTGATGAACAACATACTGCACAAAATATTTATAGAATGATTGGAGTAATTTTTGATGAATATGATTTATTAGGTAAAATTTTAACAATTAGATTTGATAATGCATCTGCAAATACTGCATCAATCACTGATTTAATAGAAATATGCGAACCAAATTTAGGAGGTCGATTTTTTCATGTTCGTTGCACATGTCATTTCCTTAATTTATGTGTTCAATATGGTTTGGAAAAATGATCAAATTTCAATGATCCTGTTAAGAAAGTACTTAATTGTATTTGGTCATATTCTCAAGTCAGGAGAGAATGAGCCAAGTTTTGTAAATTAAATGGTATTAAATCGATAAAATTTTCACGAGATGTTCCAACACGTTGGAATTCAACTTATTTTCTTTTATATCAAACTTTGCAATACAAAGATGCATTATGTAGTTTTTTTCTCAACATATCACATTTTTTCATAGTCAATGAGAAATTTGTGATAAAATTTTAGAAATTTTAAAAGTTTTAATGATGCTACAAATATTTTTAGCGGAGTTTATTATCCTATAACACATTTATTTATTCTTGAAAGTTTGAATAATGTTGGTACTCTCCATGAGCATGTTGAAAGTCTTGATCCTAATGATATTATTTTGTTCGAAGCTATTAATGTTATGAAACGAAAATTGTTACATTATTTTAGAGACATTCCTTTACTTTATCTTATTGCTGCTATTTTTTATCATAAATTTAAATTAGAAGATTTGAATAGTGATTTACCCGCTTACTATGGATATTTAGGAATATTAGATGAAATTGATATTTCAAGAATAATAGCTAAAATAAAAATTGATTTAATAGAGTTATTTAATGATTATATTAGAAGATATAACTTACAATCAGTAGGACAATCTAGTAGTAGCGGAACCATAATGTAGTCAAGAATTAGCGCATGTGATCGTTGGTTACTACAATGAAATAAAAAAAACATAGGGATAACACGACTAATAACCCGGAATTAGATAATTATTTATTTACAAATTTTGAGTTTTCAACTGAAAGTTTAGTTAGTAAAAAATTTCAAATCCTTGAATGGTGGAACCGAAATCAAATTGTATATCATGTATTATCAATTATTGCTAAAAAGATATTGGCAGTACATGTTTCCACCGATGCGGTTGAGCAAGCCTTCAGCATGAGAGGCAATATATTGGAAGTCAGACGGTCTTCATTACATCCAAGCACTCTAGAAGCAACAACATGTGTGGATGATTGAACCCGAGCTGATCTGAGGCAACAAAAATATGCATGTGATGAATTTGAAGACTTGTTCGACAATGCATCTGCAAGTGCAAGCGGAACTGGTGTTGAAGGATCAACATGCACTGATAATGATGATTGATAATTAAAGAATTGTAAAATTACAATGAGAAAATATCTTTAAAGTGTAATGGAACTACGTGAGCTTTGATTCTTCTCACCCATGGAGGATACGTATGCAACTTAAGTTTTTAAAAATTTGAGTTCAAGCTCTTTAATTTAATAATTTTATTTTTATTTTTTTAGATAAGAATTTTATTTGTAATTTAATGTAATTATGAATGTTTATTATATAAATTCAAATTCATAATTTTAAATGAAATTAATTTTTCAATCTCAATTTTTTATTTAAAAAAATCGAATGGAACCGAAACCGGAACCGAACCGTCAGGTTCCGGTTGAACACTCGTGGAACTGGGAATCGTCTGGTTCGGTCCGGTTCGGAATCGAACCGGATCGCCGACCAGGTCTAGCTAAAAGTACTTATCTTTAGTCTCGAAAATCATTTTCGATGCTAAAAATAAATATTTTTAGCGTCAAAATCAATTTTTAAAGCTAAATACCTTTCTTGACCAAGCTTTCGCGTCAAAATTTTACTTTGACGCAATAGACCTTCAGCGGCAAAATATTTTGATGTTAAAGGTGAAAAAAATTTATAGTTAGTTTTAAGAAATAATTATAATAAAATTGACATTACAAATTAATTTCAAACTAAATTTCATTACAAAAGTAATTAAATTTTTAGAAAACATAAGAACATCATTACAAATTTGTAATAAAAAATTATAAGAATGGTATCCTTATTCATATAAAAATAAAATTATAAAATTTATCACAACAAACAAACATAAAATAGTAAACAAAATGATAAACTATAATTTTCTATATATTTTCTTTATCTTCACTTTCATTTGATTTTCATTTTCTTCATCATCTTCATTTCCATCATTTCTTCATATTCATATAGTCTTCTACAAACAAAATAAAAACATTGGATGTTAACATAAAATACAAAAAAAATTAAAAAAAAACCTTAAGGAAAAATAGAATAAGAGAGAAGGAGAAGGAGAAAGTGAGAATAGGAGAAATGAATATTTATAGGAAAAATAACATCTAAATGTCCCTAAATAGCGGGAATTATTTCGGTCAAAATTTTGATCTTTAACATTGAAATTTTGGACTTTTAGGGTCGAAAATTCGTCGTTAAATTTCAAAAATTTAAATCTAATTTTAGAAGGTGATAAATTCATATTTTAGAAGGTGGAAAATTCAAAATTTTAAATTTACCATTTAGCGTCGAAATTCAAATTGTTCGATACTAAATGATATTATTTTTTAATTATTTTTTTAATTTTTATGGCTTATTGCAACCAAAAACTAATTCATCGCTAAAAATTTTATTATTTAAAAAACATTCATGCCTTCTAAAATTATATTTAAAATTTTGACATTTAGCTTGGAAAGAATTGTTCGACGTTATTCAAACTCGACGCTAAAAGATTGCACATTTAGCGTCGAAATAGTTGTTCGACGTTAAAAGTTTGTCCTTTAGCGTCGAAAGAATTATTCGACGCTAAAGTTCTATATTTTAGCATAGAAATTCAAATTCGATGATAAATGGTCAGCTTTTAGCGTCGAAAGTGAAGTTTTGACGTTAAAATATTGTTATCTATGTCGAAATAGTTCTCGATGCTAAAAGCCTATATTGTTAGTGTTTAAATGATTTATTAGTGTCGAAAAAGAGTTTCGACACTGAATATTTGAACGTTAAAAGTTTATTATCTTATAGTGCCCCTTAATACATGCATATATATATATATATATATATATATATATATATGTGTGTGTGTGTGTGTGTGTGTGGTGTGTGTGTGTGTGTGTGTGTGTCTCACAACTTAAAGTTATTGGATCACACCACAGGCTTGAAAGTTCTTGATTATTGGTTGGAAGACGTGTCCAATATTTTCCAGAGCAGGATTTGGTGCTCAACAATTCTAAAAATGAAGGATCTCCGTACATGATTTCAGTTTCTCAATTGATGAAACTGTGAACGATGTCTCATCTTGTACAAGCTTATCCTGAAAGATCAAACTCAGGCTACGAGTTCAGGAATTTTCATTGTGATATCAATGGCTTCAAGGATGATAAAAGTGGTATGAGGAGAGTCGACATACACGGTTAGTTAAGGCTTCGAATTTAACCTAAAATTAAGGACTCTCGAATATAGAAAAATGTTAATATTTAATGTGTAATATAACTTGTATATTTTTTTAATCTTTTATCAATTAAAATTCTATTTTAAAAACTTGTTTAAAACCACATAAAATCTAAGATAATTCAAAACCGGCCATAATAGCTGATAACTAATACTTTTGTTGACGGGTGATTTTCATCCAAGGGGTAGATTCGATATAACCCTCCCGAGACAATCCTCTTTCAACCTTGAATTTGTCTGGTTATGAAAGGCCAAAAATAAATGTAGCGAAAGGTGAAGACAAACACAAAATCGACAAAGAGAATTTAACGTGGTTCGGCGGGGTAACCCAGCCTACGTCCACGGGCACAAAGTGAGGGGTTATTTTTATTACCAAACCAAGCTCGGCCGACCAGTTTTTAAATGTGGTCTAAAGAAATCCGAGCTGGTTGTTCTTCTTTCTTATCATTTTTTACAAGCAGTGTTTAAAATGAAATTTTTCTAACCTTTACAAATGAGTTCAACTTCCCCTTATTTACTAACGAATACACGACACTGTTCCCATAACTCTATGACGTCAACGCTGTAGATTTCCGATGATTTGACAAGCTCTCTGCCCCAACTGCCTCGCTGAAAGTAAAACATGCCTTCTGATTTCCTGTCACATCATGCCGTAAAGTACACTGCCGTACGTTGTCATAAATGACGACAGCCTGTAAAGGTCTCTTGTACGAAAACATATGTTTAAGGAGTAAAGTCCAAGCAGTCCTGATCACAGGTCGGGCTTCAAGAGGTCCGTCGTTTGAACTGTCGATCTATAAAGGACATTACTGACCTGACCCGGAATGTCCGAGTTGTCCATCATGATTCAGGAGGCGAAACAGAACTGAACTGAGCTTATGGTCTATTGTGATCGGTCTCGGCTCCGATGTTGTCGGCTTCTAAAGTTCGTATCATGTTATATCATCGGGTCGGCCAGATCCGAGAAATTATATCCGGACTCTCTTCCTGGTTGAGGCACAACCCAAATCCTCCGAATACCTAATCCTTCAAAAATGAAAATCTCATCTCTGCCCTTACCAAACTGTTCAAATACTTCGTCACCAAAATCACCATCAACAACTTTGTTAAATAATTTCAACAGAGATCAGCTTTGTTCTAATAAGGTTGAATTGGACCTGGAAGGGAAATGAAAGCTCTATAAAGAATGTTAATTTTCTCTTCACATTCGTGCTTTTCGGTATCAAGTAGCATCTAGTTTTAATTTTAATTTCTCTCTAATCTAAATAATTTGTTCACCTTTAATTGTTAAATAAAATAAATGCATGTTTAGTAACAACAGTTTCTTTAAACATAAGCAGCACCGAGGATAAGTGTTGACGGCTGATTTTCGTTACAGGGATAATTCGAGAAAACCACTCCTCGAACAATCCTGATTCAATAGTGAATTTATTTGGTTTGTTGGGAACCAAATACAAAATTACCAAAAGATGAGAAAACACACAGACAAAACATAAAGTTTAACGTGATTCGGCGGAATGGATCCAACCTACGTCTACGGGCACAAGGGAAAAGAAAGCTTTTATAACGTGGTCGGGCTTGACCGATCTGCCCTACTCTCGAGCTCATCTGACCAACCTCTTACAAGCTCATTCTTACACTTAAGTTTTTTGCTCTCTCTTTTACAAGTTATGCGTGAAAAATTTAGTCAATGAATTCTCGATCCCTATATATACTAGGGAAAATTCAATTGTTACATCAATCTCATGACGTCAGCCACGTGAATCTACTATTAAAGCGAGGGCGTTCTTCCCCAACTGCTCTGCCAAAAGTAGCTATGACACCTGATATCTCATTAAACCATGTTACTTTACCTCTGCTACATGTTTTAGCCCATATTCCAGCATGTATTCCAACTGCTCATATGCGATAGCTTGTGCCAGAAGATAAACTTACAACCTGCCTCAATCACATCAGATCTTTTTTTGGATAGTGCAAGTTCCCATGCAGGACTCACGTCACTTAGACCTGACCATGCCATTACCAATCTAACCCGCCCTACCAGGTCAGAAACTGACAATCATGCTTTCCCGAGCTGACAGGTCCCTGTTCCTTAGGCTCGGGGCCTCGAACCTTGGAAATGAAATTTCTTTTATACCCTTCATTGGGATTCTGACTTTTTGGGGGCCCAAAAACTACCATGGCCTCGGCAGTACAAAAGTATACCCGAGCCATCAAACTAACACGGCCTTGACGGTACTAAAGTAGACCCGTGCCATCAAATATTCATGGTCTCAGCGTACTAAAGCAGACCCGAGCCGACAAAACTGAAAGTGGCATCGGCGGAACGAATGCAGGCCCGAGCCATTAAACTGAAAGTGGCCTTGGCGGAATGAATACAGCCCCGAGCCAATAAACTGAAAGTGGCATCGGTGGAACGAATGCAAACCCGAGCCATTAAACACACATAATAAATAAGCATGGATAAACAAGTTCTTATTTGAGAAAGGAAGAATTTTACTCATACAATTGGGATCTATTGCCCATCTTACAACTCTTTGTGGGTCATTTTAAGAGATGATCTATTGAAAATATCCCCTCAGCACCTCAACATTCCAAATATTCGTCCTGACAACAGTTTCTAATAGCGCTAGTCGGCCTCCATAGCCATTTGGTCTATGTACTCATTCAGATAGTCGTTTTACCAAGTTTTCCACCTGCTCATGCATGTCTCTACATCCATTCGTGGCATGTCCCCTTACATTATGGTGCAAACAATAAGCCCCATGATTTTCCTTCTCAATCAGGAATCTCCTCAGGTCTGGCTCAGTTAATAAATTTTTATCCTGGATTTCATTAATTAACTGGGCCAGGGATTTGTTCAGAGGGTGTATATTATCCCCTAAGCGACATGATTGACCTGGACATGCAACCTCCTCTCTTGAACTTGATTATTCTGAGGCATCGCCTTAATGTCCTTTTGCCTTGGGACTAGTCTTCTCACATATTTGCCCAAATCCCGCTGACTATCTGGCTTGAGTACTCTGGTTCTCTGGGTGCCCCCTCTTCAGGCAATCTTCTCATCTTCCTCTATTAGCACAAACTTCCTTGCATGCTCCAAAGTCGCGGCATAGTCCGGTATCTCTTGGATCCTCAGGTGGGACCACAATCTCCCGACCCTGAGATCTCTTAATACTTTATAAGGCCTCCGGGGATTCGTATGCCCTGACCTCTAACACAAAGCTATGACATCGGTCAATAAAACTTTTCAAAGGCTCATCATCTCTCTGCTTCATCATTCTTAGTGATCCCACCATCTTCCAAGGTACTTACGCTCTTTTAAAGTGTCGTACAAATGACTTCCTCAACTGGGCGAAACTGCGATGTTCCCCGACATCAAGTTCATGAACCACAGGCTAGCGGACCCGTCCATGGTCAAAGAGAACACCTTATATATGGCATCTCCAGCCATCCATTGATTTCCATCAACGAAATAAACTTCTCAACATGAGATTTTGGGTCCGTGCTGCCTTTGTAAATATCCATTGAGCGCATAGTGAATCTCCTTGGAAATCTCATTGCCAAAATTTCCTCCGTGAAGGGGACGTTGTCCCAAAGTCTTGGTCACCCCTTGGTCATTCTTTTATATTTTCTTCCCATTTTTTCATCTCCTCCCGAAACCAGCTCTTTATATGGTTCTCGGAGCTGTCATGCTCCTGACCTCGGGTTTCCCGACGTCTTCCACTTCTGGTACGGTGTCCTCTGTAGGTGGGGAATTCATGTCTTTTCCTCGGATACCGTCCCGGGTCGCTCTCCGTGAAGCATGGACTGTTGCTGGAAGACTCCAGCGTCTGCCTCCCTTCCTCTTCTTCCCATAACTCCCCTGCTGGTAAGGCTCCAACAACGACTATAGATCTCACCCCATGAGCATTTCTCTTCCAATGTTCACCATCTTCTTCTGCTCCATCAACCCTCTTTCCCCTTACTATCTCTTCTTTTCTTTGGCTGGGGCCCATCTCCCCTCTTTCATTAGTTTTGTCTTCCAACTTCTCCAATATGGTCTTAATGAATACCTGAGTTGATTATCTCTCATTCCGAGCTTCTTCCCATTCTTTTCGCATAATTTCCTATATTTTCTCCATCCACTCCGTCGTCGAAGCCTCTGGAGATCTATTGTTCCCGTCTTCTGCCATTGCCTTAGTACGTTTGCCACTTTTAGTACTAGTCCCCACAGACGGCACCAACTATTGACGACTGATTTTCGTTCCAGGGTAATTCAGGAAAACCACTCCTCGAACAATCCTCCATCAACTGCGAATTTGTTTGGTTTGTTGGGAACCAAATGCAAACTTAGAAAAATATGAGAAAACACACAGACAAAACAGAGAATTTAACGTGGTTCGGCGGAATGGATCCAACCTACGTCCACGAAAATAAGGGAAAAGTAATCTTTTATCACGTGGTCGGGCTTGACCGACCAGCCCTAACTCTCAAGCTTGTCTGACCGACCTCTTACAAGTTCATTCTTACACTTAAGCTTTTTGCTCTCTCTTTTACAAGTTATGCGTGAAAAATTTAGTCAATGAATTCTCGATCCCTATATATACTAGGGCAAATTCTACTATTACACAAATCTCATGACGTCAGCCACGTGAATCTACTATTAAAACAAGGGCGCTTGTAGGCACTGCATTTTTTGCATATAAGCCCGATGATGAGTCTCGTATGGAGACACTACCTCTTTTGTTGTGAAAGCCGCGGGAAACGGACGTTGGAATGGTAAAGTTGGAAATCAATATTTTCGTTGGATTTAACTCGCTTGTTTCGCTTCGGGTTCGATTGTTGAACCTCTATTTTAAAAACACACTAAACCATTAAATCACATCTCACAAATTAAATAATTAAAACATTTAAAATACATGTCACAAATTAAAACAAATTAAATTAAATTTAAATTAAATGAAATTAAATTAAAATCAATCAAATTAAAATCAATCAAATTAAAATCCAATCAAATTAATTCCAATTAAATTAAATTAAAACAAATTAAATTTAAATTAAAACTAATACCAAAATTAAATAAATCTTTTCCTAAAACAAATAAACCACTCACCAAATTAAAATAAAATTCCCCTACCCTCTCACTATAAAAGAATAACATAACCCAACCCTAAGCTCTCTCCTCTCATTCACTCTCAAACTACATCAGCAAAGAAACAAAGAAAACCCTAGGCAGCCTCCCTCTTCTCACCAAGACACTCACGGCCACTGCCTCCATCTCTTTCCCCTCTGAACTCTCTCACCTCGGACCCTCTCATGGCAAAACAAAAGAAATAAACCCTAGCCGTGAGCAACAAATAAACAAAGAAAAAAGCCACATGCCTTAAGCCATGAACCCTTCACGTTGATAGCCCTTTGACCTCGCCACCTAGCCCTTCCACAGCTTCACGCACTCAAAACCTTCATTACTCTCCACTCACAAACTCCACGCAATTAATCATCAAAAACCAAGCTTCACGTAGCCTTGCGTCTCACCAGCCTCCAGCGCGCACGCCACCTTCTCCCTGCCAATCTAACGCATATAGCAATTCATCGCCCAGCAGCCTCAAAGACGTCACAAGCCCCCTTTGCCATCTCACGCAAAATAGCCAAAACACATTCATAGCCCATATACTTCCCCAAGCACGTCCCAAGCACTCTCTCAAGCCTCCTTGCACGTCCAAGCATCCCATTGAAACCTCCATAGCCACACTACCAAGCCAGGATACCCTCCAAAGCCGCATATTCACCCCTTTCACCAACACCACTCACGCCCAAGCCCTTCCCACAGCCCTCCATTGCCGAATTCCAGCCACCATTCACAGCCCTAAAACACACCAAAATAAGCCTCATTCACAGCCCTCAAGTGCCGCAAAACACCCCCAAAAGCAGCTCCAATTGTGCGCCCAAAACAGTCCCAAAACACTCGTCACTGCACCTTGAACTGCCGCAATTTAATCCCACTGTTCTGCCCAGTTTTTGTGCGATTTTAACCCATCAAAACAGCCCTAAAATAACCCCAAAACTGCATAAAAAATTGCACAAACACCCTCAAAAAACCCCTCAAAACCGCAGCCCCATTAGCCAAAACAATCCACTAAACGACCAAAACAGTGACCTGAAACGTTGCAGCGAAACGGAGTAAAAACAGCAGCCCGAACAGCAAAACAGCGAGGAAAGACGTTGAGTTGGTGAACTAAAAGAGTAGCGGATCATTCACCCTTCCAACGGACGTGTAACGCTGACCGGCGTAAACACACACGTATAACGCAAGAGCACGTATCGTTCAAGTAGTATAAAAATATCGATCCCACGAGGACTTAATTCCTACTATTGTTATTAATTGTTGATACTATTTATTTACAAATATCTAATTATAGGGAGAAGGGAATTGATTGCTTGAAATGATTTGATTTGTAGATTTACTAAATAAATAAAAAGACAAAAGATAAAAGAAAATACTAAGGAAAATAAAAAGATTCAAAGATCTAGGGTTGTGAATCTTTCTAATATCAATTAAAAGATGAAGTAGTTAAATCATAGTTGGGTAAATTATTGAATTATTAATCTGGAACACTAAATTATGTAAAAGCCTCTTTCGAATGATCATTTACAAATACCTAGTTTTAATCCAATTGAATCATATGTCTATGTCAATTAAATTACCTAGATTCATTAAGGTTAAGTTCCAATTAAGACTACCCCCGCCCGACAGGTATATTCCTATCCTGTAAGGAAATCTATTAAAGGGTTATCTATCCTTAAGGAAGATCGTGGGTTGTTGAGACTAAGGTTTTAAACTTAAAATCCATATGTCTAGTTCATTTTAAGTTTACCTAATCAATTTTATTAGTGATCGGTTAATAAAAAGTATTAAGATTATGACTCAACAAATAACTCTTTTAATTACCCCAACTATAATCTAACCCTTTTTTAAATCGGTAATATTAGATTTTATCACAACCCTAGAAAACTAACTTAGTTATAACACATAATTAGGACAAGTAAAAAGACATAAAAATTACTAAAAAGTAAATGCGGAAAAATAAATAAAATGCTAAGGTAAAAGGAATTAACTTCTACTATTTACTATTTAGATATCTCCCATAAATATAATATATACTTGTGATAATTTTATCAACCAGCCATAAAGGCGGTAATATTTGTTATTATACCAGTCATAAAGGCGGAACAAAAATAAACCAGCCATAAAGGCGAAATAATTATTTAATAACCAACCGACCAATCTGGCGGTATCCTTATTAAGTCAGGTTATAAATAGTTTATATATTATATTTTAGGGAGATTAATCTAAATAGCAATAGTAAAAGAATTACCTTTTACCTCAGCATATAGAAGTTACCCCCCATAGATGGATAGAATTACTACTACAAAACATAAATAAAACTGAATAAAAGAAGCAAATAAGAAGAACTCTATTTTATTTATAAGGATTTCAGAGGAAGAGATACATTTGAAACTAAAAATTCAAAATCTATTTATAGGCAAAAAAATCTAATTTTTTATTATTATTTTTTTATTATTTTATTATTTTATTATTTTTTTATTTTTTTTTGGATCGCTGAATTTTCGACACGTGGCATGGTGTGCTAAAAAAGACGGCTCGTTGAATTTTTGACATGTGGCATGGTGGTGCAATTACCAAAATACCCTCGGTGTCGGGACGCCCAAATTACCAAAATACCCTTTTCGTCAAATTTCACAGTTTTGCTCCAAATCACCTCCAGAATATCTTGAAACTTTATTTCGGTGTCGGGATGTCCAAAATTACCAAAATACCCTTTGTGTCTGGACGCCCAAAAATTACCAAAATACCCTTTTTGCCAAATTTCACAAATTTCACAGTTTTGCTCCAAATCACCTCCAGAATGTCCTGAAACTTTATTTATCTACAAAATAACACCAAAACACATCAAAATATTCACAAAACTCAAGAAACTATACAAAATATCAAGTTAAATGAGTGGGAAATAGTGATACATTTATCACTCATCAAACGCCATTTCCTGAGACGACAAAAGAGGTTAGACCTGATGACACCTTTTCACTCATATCTTTCGTTTTAATTTATTTATTTTTAGAATATTATTGCATGAGAGTCGTTTGAGGCATGATGTGATTGTTGGATGAGCGGGATATATGTTCCCTTTTGTGGTATATAAGATGGAAACCCGGACATAAATTTCATAGCCGATTCCGAATGGACGGTAGTATGATCTGCACTCGGGATACAACGCCACGTACCGCTTAAGATACATATATCTCGTCTCATCCAAAATTTGTATTTGAGCATGTTATAGTTC
This sequence comes from Zanthoxylum bungeanum, assembly GCA_019454045.1. NCBI lineage: Eukaryota > Viridiplantae > Streptophyta > Magnoliopsida > Sapindales > Rutaceae > Zanthoxylum > Zanthoxylum bungeanum. The sequence goes on along the minus strand of SKCR01024900.1, from coordinate 41,334 downwards.
ATAGGTTGTTTATTTATTATTTTAAGCATGATTTAATTTAGTTTATTATTTAATGTTCGAAGCATGATTATGTTATTTAGGCATGTTGTTTCTTTATTCTTTATGCATGATGTTTTGTTTAGTTTATGTTTATGTTTAATTAGTTATTCGTTTATTTCGGTTTAATGGTTCAATATGCTTGTTGTGTTACATTGTGTGGAGTTATTTGGATGAAAGCATGTTAGATCTAAGTACCATTGAGCATGATTATTGAGTAGACTTGGTTAGTTCATTGCACAAATTATATCATCACAAGTGACATAAGTAAGGGACCATTCCGAACCCAACGGTTTGAGGTCTTCCCTTGCGAGGGGTGAGTGCGGCCTTAAATCTTTTTCCGGTTCACACCAGGTGGCGACTCCATGTTATTTCGTACTTCCCAACTAGGCCGCGAGCCTAGAACAACGTCGCCCAGATTCTGTTGTCTACAGCGCTCTTCCCCAACTGCTCTGCCGAAAGTAGCTATGCCACCTGACATCTCATTAAACCATGTTACTTTACCCTCTGCTACACGTTTTAGCCCATATTCCAGCCTGTATTCCAACTGCTCATATGCGATAGCTTGTGCCAGAAGATAAACTTGCAACCTGCCTCAATCACATCAGATCTTTTTTGGAGAGTGCAAGTTCCCATGCAGGACTCACGTCACTTGGACCTGACCATGCTGTTACCAATCTAACCCGCCCTACCAGGGCAGGAACTGACAATCCTGCTTTTCCGAGCTGACAGGTCAGGTCGGTCTCGAGGCATTAACTCTCTTCGGGTCGGACGACAAATGTGAACCGCCCCCGACCTCTTAGTTTGACCTGAAGTCCCTGTTCATTGAGCTTGGGCTCTCAAACCTTAGAAATGAAAATCTCTTTTATATCATTCCTTGAGATTTTGATCTTTTGGGGGCCCAAAAACCACCATCAACTATAAGTTTGCATGAAAAGTGAATGTAGTGAAAAATAAGAGTGCATCTTTTCTTCACGAATATTCGATGATATATCTGGCTCAGCTATGAGATTTGGGTGGCATAGACGAGCCTTAAAAATCGATCCTCTGTCTTAGTAAAATAAAATAAAATAAAAAAACTACTCAATTTTATTTTTGTTTTATTATTATTCGTAATTTACATATATAGAACACAGAGTAATAAATATAGGTAATATGAGAACGAGAAAAAGTTATAATGTACACTACTAAAAATCCATAAACTCCACCCAATTCAGTCATTAATACATTGCTCCTTTGATTTTAGGATTTGAAAAATTTGTGCAAATAGATAAACATATGTCTTAACCTCTAGAATTTTTTTTATTATGAGTCAACTTTCAAAACTGAAATCAAAATAACCACAAATAGTGTTAGCTGCAAAAGCAACATTTATATTTGTATATTTTTTTATTTCTACTTGTAAAATGTGAAGCCTTTGTCATCCGTTGGATAAGGGACACGTGGCGTAATCCTTGCCGTTGTCCCAATTACATGTATTTGCTTATCATATATAAAGGCCACTTCGGTTGAGTTTTTTAAAAGAGTTTTCATTATTTGTATTCCCTTGTTTTGGCTAAGTGTTGAGCATTGTTCCTTAGTCTAAGTTAATGTAATTCTCAATTGGGTAATTTGAGAGATTGACACTTTTAGAGATTAGGGTTTGTGAGATTTGGGGAATTACAATTTGTAAACGGATTCAAGATTCCGTGTGTAATCTTGAAATTGTTTAGTGCAGCGAGCTCCATATTCCGGAGTTCAACATGGATGTAGTCGGGAATTTTTCCAGCGAACCACGGTAAAAATCGTGCATTCTTTCTTGATTGATTTGACGAATTTTGCGACAAAAACTTAACAATTGGTATCAGAGCTTTTATTGGAAAAAGATCCGATGGGCTGAAGATTTGGGCGATTAGCTTACTGAAGATCAAGCCCAAAGAATCAATCTTCATCATCTATCGGCAAAAGGAGAAAATCCCTAAAATCTGTCAAAATTGTAAGACCGAAGTCAAGAACACAGACGAAGGCAACAGAACCGAAAAGAGGCGCCTGAGGACTGACGATTCAAGACCAAATCCCCAAGAATCTAGACCCGTGAGTTACCGATCAAGATCAAAAGCCCATAAAGATTCATTCTCTTCCATTATTCGGCAAAGCACAAAAAACCCTAAGATCGATCAAGACTGCAAAAAATTTACAATCAAAGAAGGATGTTGAATGATAAAAATCTGACGGCTTGTGATCAAGAACAAGATCAGAGCAGCTTGTGATCAAGACCAAGATCAGAGCTGCGTGTGACCAAGACCAATCATCAGAAAGCAAGAATCAAGGGCAACCGATTTGCAAGATCATCAGACTATCATCAAGGACTTGCCGATCACGATCAAGAAAGAAGTTTTATCTTTCTTGATTGCAGAGAAGACCCCTGAGTAGCCGATCATAACCCCCTAAAAGCCAAGAGTGCTTCTAGTGTTTCCGAATTGTGTGTCAACTGATCTGCCAAAGAGAGATTCATGAAATTGTGTGGTTGATTTCTGAATTCTTTGATTTCCGTTTTTTTTGATTAACTGGTTTGGGCATTTTTGATTGCATTCAAACTGATCTGGGCGTGTGAGTATTACAATGGTAGTAGGGTGTGTGTTCTCTGGGGTGATTTGGTTGAAACTGCAAATTTTGGGAAGCTTAAGCTTTCGGTTGAAATTGCTATTTGAGAAATTTAAGAGCCACTGCCGAATGTGTTGTTTGAGTGACTAAGTCATTGTGCTCCCATTTTAAAGTCAGAACAGGGCATCAAAGGCACTGTGTTGCCGATTAAATTGAGAGACCGTGTGTTGCCTAATCTGCGTCTGGTTCTGATTAATTGGTTTAAGGCCTGTTGAAGTGCATTTTTTGGGCGAGCAACTGTGAGGAATTACTGAGTGTGTTCTGTGGTATTGATCCCTTGAAGCAATAGTTTTGAAGGAACATCCAAGGAACTGTGTTGACCGAATGTTGTTGGGTGATTAAGGCATAGTTGTTGGGTGATTCAGACTCTGTGTGTTGGGTGAAGAGGCAGTGAACTGCCGAGTGTGTTTGGGCAGATTGAGTGTCAATTGCCTACTGTGTTAGGGAAGATTGGGTGTGAATTGCCGATTAAGTGTCTGGGTTAAAAGAAATAGAAATGTCGACGATGAGACTCGACATTGGAATATTTGATGGAAAAAGGGATTTCACAACTTGGAAGAAGAAAATGAGGGTTCTGCTTTCCCACCATAAGGTGGCTTTGGCACTGGAACCGGATCCAGAAAAGTGGCCAAAGATGGAAAAGGAAGCGAATGACGAAATCCTGGAAGAGGCTTACAACCTGATTTTCCTTCACCTGAGAGACTCGGTCATCAGAAAAGTTGATGGAATGGACACGGCCATTCAACTCTGGGGTAAACTCGCATCTCTTTATTCTGTTATTTCTGCACCAAATTTAGTGTTCTTAAAAGGAAATTTGTTTAATTACAAGATGTATACTAGTAAGTCGATTGATGATAATTTGGATGAATTCACGAAAATGACTCAAATCCTTAAAGGAACTGACCAAGCCCTAGGAGACTCTAGCGAAGCTATGATCCTTTTAAATGCATTACCTGAAGAATATAGTGTCGTTAAGAACTCTCTACAGTACACATGAGTTGTACATAGGCTAGACTTGGTGATATCTGGTATAAGGGCTAGAGAGCTAGAACTTAGAACCAGTAGGAGAGGGGGAGCGAACTTATTCGTGAAAGGAAAAAATGAGAAAAAATATAATGGTCCGAATAATCATCAGGCTAATAACCAAGAACCTAAAGGGAATAAAAAGAATAAACATGATAAGAGTAAGGATAGTGGCAAGAAGTGCTATCATTGTGGAAAGATGGGACACCTTAAAAGGAATTGTTATAAGTTCATTAGGGAACAGAAAAATGAAGGCAGCGCTACTGTGGCTGCCGAAAAGGAGTCGATGTGCCTATCTGAGGCATTGACTGTGTGTAGAGATCACATTAGTAGAGAGTGGATTCTGGACTCCGGGTGTTCCTTTCACATGAGTCCGTATAGGGACTGGTTTGTCAACTTTAGAAATTCTGACCAAGGGACTGTGTATATGGGTAATGACAATACTTGTAGGATACAGAGAGTTGGAGACATGACACTAAAACTTCATGATGGTAAAGTTAGGATTCTTACTGACGTTAGATATGTACCTGACCTGAAACGGAACCTGATATCACTAGGAACTCTAGATGAATTAGGTTTCACATATAAAGCACACAAAGGAAACATGCACATATCTAAGGGTAATAAACTGATCCTAACTGGTATAAAGAGAAATGGATTGTATGTTCTAAATGACCAACATGTATTCTCGGATATATCCATTTCTGCTTTAACTTCTAATGTTGATATGACTGATATATGGCACTTGAGACTTGGCCATATAGGCCAGAAATGAATGCAGGTACTCAGCAAGCAGGGACAATTTGGAAAGGACCAGTTGAAGCCACTTGAGTTCTGTGAGATCTGTGTGTTGGGCAAACAGCACAGACAGAGCTTCCCAACTGGAATTCATTTGTCAAAGGCGAGTCTGGAGTATCTACATTGTGATTTGTGGGGACCAGCAAAGGTCCAGACTCATGGGGGTAAGAAATATTTCATCTCTACTGTTGATGACTACAGTAGGAAGGTATGGACATTCTTACTAAAATCAAAGGATGAAACTTTGAATAAATTTAAAGAATGGAAAGTATTGGTAGAAAATCAAACTAGTAACAAAGTAAAAGTCTTGAGAACAGATAATGGCTTAGAATTTTGTAATACTGAGTTTGATCAATACTGTACTAGTGAGGGTATCCTAAAACATAGGACTGTTAGAAATACCCCTCAACAGAATGGAGTTGTGGAAAGAATGAATAGAACCATATTAGAAAAGATCAGATGTCTTTTATTCTCTTCCGAACTTCCGAGTGCCTTTTGGGGTGAAGCCCTCAACACTGCTACTCATTTGATTAACCTTAGCCCTAATAGTTCAGTTCAATTTAAGACACCAGAGGAAATCTGGTCTGGTAGAGCTCACAAGCTTGCACACCTTAGAGTATTTGGATGTGAAGCCTATGCTCACCAGTCCATAGGTAAACTTGAACCGAGGTTAATCAAGTGTGTTTTCCTAGGATACCAAGAAGGGACAAAAGGGTATAGGTTATGGGAAAGGGAGTCACCTGGAGTCAAAGTCATAGTTAGTCGGGATGTTATATTCAATGAAATTTGTTTTCCTTGTAAATCTACTAACAACAATGCAGGTGCCTTAGAAAAGGATCTAGCAGATTTTGATTTTGCAGGTGGAGCTCAGATGCAGGTGGAGCCAGGGACATCAGGGACCGCTGATCAAGTTGGTGACATGTCAGGCACGGAGACATCTGAGGACACCCAGCCCAGGAGAAATAACCAGGAGGAAAACAGAAATGAAGTAGCAGATATACAAGAACAAAGTGAAGAGGACACAGTAGATCAAGTGGATCAAACTGAGCAGCATGATGAAACACCACAAGACACATTGGCCAACTACCAGCTAGCAAGAGACAGAAGTAGGAGGCAGGTAAGGCCTCCTACCAGGTATGATTACTCAACCAATGATTTGTATTTATGTGCATTAATATCAAGGCATGAAATTAATGGGGTTGAGCCTGCTAGCTTAGGAGAGACATTAAAGTCTACCCATAAACTTAAATGGGAAGCGGCTACAGAAGAGGAGATGTCTTCTCTTAGTACTAGACCTGAGGTGATTAAAATGAAAAATGTGCCTTATGCGAATGCTATAGGTTCTGTGATGTATGTCATGATTAGTACTAGACCTGACTTGTCATATGTTGTATCTTTATTGAGTAGGTTTATGTCTAATCCAGGTGGAGCACACTGGAGTGCTTTACAATGGTTGTTAAGATAATTGAATACCACTGTTGATTGTGGCTTATGTTTTAACAAATCTAACGCTTTAGACTTGGTATAGTATGTTGATTCTGATTTTGCAGGTGACAGGGACTCAAGAAAGTCAACTACCGAAGCGGAGTATATAGCCATAACTGATGTGTTCAAGGAAGCAATTTGGCTTCAGGGTATCTTAACCGAAATACAACAGCTGCATAGTAAGACAGTTGTGTATTCTGACAGTCAGAGTGCAATATATCTGAGCAAGAATCCAGTACGTCATGAGAGAACCAAGCATGTGGATGTGAAGTATCATTTTGTGCGGGAAATTATCTTAAATGGTAAGATTGAGATTGAGAAGGTTCCAACTGAAGATAACCCATCTGACATGGGGACAAAGATTGTGACTGCAACCAAACTCTCCCACTGCATGAAGCTATTGCAGGTGGGGGTTGGCTGACCTTGCAGCCGACATGAGCGATGATGTGAGTAGGTGAGTTTGCTGTGCTATCTTGGCCTTAATGTGTCGTTGTGTATGATTGGGAGTGATAGATGTTTTTGGCTTCAAGGTGGAGATTGTAAAATGTGAAGCTCTTGTCATCCGTTGGATAAGGGACACGTGGCGCAATCCTTGCCGTTGTCCCAATTACATGTATTTGCTCATCATATATAAAGGCCACTTAGGTTGAGTTTTTTAAAAGAGTTTTCATTATTTGTATTCCCTTGTTTTGGCTAAGTGTTGAGCCTTGTTCCTTAGTCTAAGTTAGTGTAATTCTCAATTGGGTAATTTGAGAGATTGACACTTTTAGAGATTAGGGTTTGTGAGATTTGGGGAATTACAATTTGTAAACGGATTCAAGATTCCGTGTGTAATCTTGAAATTGCTTAGTGCAGCGAGCTCCCTATTCCGGAGTTCAACGTGAATGTAGTCGGGAATTTTTCCGGCGAACCACGGTAAAAATCGTGCATTCTTTCTTGATTGATTTGACGAATTTTGCGACAAAAACTTAACACTACTAATTTATTTTCAAAGGACAAAATGATTTAATCTTTCTTGCGATATGATAGATCAAATGTAAGATTTGATCATTATTAACTTTAAAAAAACTTATATTTGCAAATGCAATTATTATTGGTATTGTCAACAAAATTCTGTTGTTATTATAGAAGAGATAATTTCTAACATTGTTAATAATAATAACCAATCAAATAAAAATATTATGAATAAGAGAGATTAGATGTTATTTCTCACCTTATATATATATATCCACATTTATAAGAGATGTGATATACTCTCATTCAATAATAATATAGATTATGAATTCTTACGGCTACATACAGACGATAACTCAATCCTCTAATTTTTATTGAGATTGTGGGTTAATTATATTATGCAAGATGATATTTTTTTATACAATAAAAGTATGAGTGACATTGTATCATAAATTAATAAATATATGACACATGTAGATATATTAAAAAATTATAATTTATTTGATAATTTTATGATATTTTAACATGTGACAATATATCAATAGCAATGAATACCACTAGAATTTATGGCTATTTAGAATTTGAGATCATCTCTTCCAGAAACAAAGAATTTAAAGAAAGAAAAAAGAAAATCTCTCGTCTTTGATCTTGGGTCAATAGGCATATATGTCTCAGTGAATTGTGAACAGGGAAGGCAAGTTTGTTCGGATTCAGTCTGGATCTGCATGGATCCGGAAAAGTTCAGATTATATTTTTAGGATTTGTATGGATTTGAATTTAAGTGAATCCGGAATTCGGATATTCAGATTCAAGTGAATTTGGAATCAAGATATAAAATAAGAAAATTGATAAAAAAAAAAAAATTATTTTATTTATGATTTTATATTTAATTTATATTATTTTGGATGGATTTTTAATTGTAAATATTATTTTAGATGTTAAATTACTATTGTTTAGTTATGAATGTTATTTTATTTTAATTATTAAAAAATAATTAATTTGAAAAGAGAAGAATTAAAAGTCTGAATTTTCTGGATCAAGATATCCGAAAAAAATACGAATAATACATGTATCTAGATCCATATATTTTTTATGGATCCAAATATGTATCCAAATTCATAAAATTTAATACGGATTCAGATCCGAATCGATCCGCATTTTGCGTCCCTAATTGTGAAGTGTGATCAGCTCAAACTTTTTAAGAACACTTTATTGACTCTCGCTACTTGGTTATCTTGTTACCAAGCAATTTTGTCTTGCTTTATTTTCACTTTACTTTATCCTCCACCTTTTTTTTTTTAATTTTTTTATCATTTCTTTATCCATTTTATCCTTTTAGGTAACTTCTCATTTTCATTTTTCCTTTTTTTTTCTCTATTTATTTAATTTTATTATTCACAAGGAACGTTTCCTTTTCAGACTCTGACAGCAAATTTTCAGCCTCTTTCTTTTCCATACAAAAACAATCAATCAAAAAAATTGCCTACAAAACCAAAATGAAAGTTCCATGAAGGTAAGAGAGAATAAAAACAAACAAACAAATATTCTCTATTTATGCTTTGGTGTTTAAATTTTGAGAGTGACCAACGGACATGGTTTGGTAGTGTAGCGTTCAGGATCTCATCTTGAGGTTTTGAGTTCGAATTCAGATAATGCGTTTCTTGTAAGAGATTGAGATAATTAGAAATTTTACATGTTCCGCTTAAATTTATAAGGAATAATTTGACGGCGTAATTTCCAACTATTTAAAAAAAAATGAGAAAATATATACTTGTAATCTTGTATTCTATTTCTTTCATATAATTTATTATTTTTTGGATTTCAGTGAGTACAGTTTATGAAAGATTTTTATTTCTTTGGATACCAACAAAACTAAACCAGACAAAGGCCTCAGGTTTCAGTGCAATGACATTGGGGCCCATTAGTTTTCTCTTCCATCATGACATTATTGAGAATGTAAGAATTACGTTTTTGGATTATTTTTTTTCCAAAATTAATCTCCTCGTGGTTATGAAAAATCAAAATCATAAATTAATCTTTATATTTTATTATTGAATAACACTATGCAAACGGATGGCAGTATAATTGAAATTAAGAACCATATATGTATATGGCTTTGCAAACGGATGGTTTGAAAATAATAATGTGGACAACTATTCTCATATGAGTGAAGCCTTCTACAAATATAAAATCGTATGAGATCGTTCAAAAAATAACTCTAAATATTTTTTCATGGGAATTCTAAGCGAATGATTGGCCTCGAAAATTCGAGGAGTGCAGAAAAACTCACGTTGTAATAAAAAAATGTATATCATTGGAAGATTTAGAAATGTAATATAACCAAGCCAATATTCAAATAAATATTATTCGCTTTGAATTCCACTCAAAAATATTCAAAGGAAGCTCACTGCACTCAGCTGATGGCACATCACAACAAGCTAAGGCCGCAAGTACCAGATGATCTCACACTCAATCCTAGTCAGCAAATTCAGTTAGAGAGCTAAACAGATGTTTACTTATAATAGGCTAATTAGTCTTGATAACTGTAATTAGTTAGATTTGTAAATAGGCATTGTAATGAAATCTTAGTATAAAAGGCAGATAATTCATTGTACCGAGCACGATTGATAATAAGAAAATATTTTCCAATAGATAAAATTTTCTCAATAATTTTTTTTTTTTTGTTAACCAAACAACATTTCGTGCTTCACAAGATGTGTAACTCTTTTATTTATTTTTTGAAATCGTTGAAAACTCAATTGCCAAACCATCATTTCCGGACTTAAGCGGAGCAATTAAAATCTTCGATTTTCTTCTGGATCTCAAAGTCAAATACTGAACCATACACCATGCACCAAGGCACACCCCTTGTCAGCAAGTAAATTATTAAAACTTAAAAGTTTGTGAAAACAAATTTAAATTAATTTTGTTACAATGTAGTATGAATATCTGAATTTTAAATGAGTCAAATATATTTTACAATATTTTTCGGGAAAAAAAAAACTCTATGGCTAATATTAGTAATATATATACTCATAGCTAAGGCATGTTACAAGCTTGATGTTGTTGGCTGCTTTAGAAGAAGAAATGGGTGAAATTTTGAAGAGTGAAGTTGAAGCTACTTTGAAATGAAGTTGATGTGATTGAACTTTTGGCCAAAGTCCACATAATTATTTGTATGGAAATTTGGATTAATTTAAGATAAAACTTTGTTAGATTGCCACCTACTAATTACCTTTTTTCAATTTAGTTGCATGTGATAGAATCCCATCTTCCTATTCTTTCCAGCTCAACCTCATGTGTAAGCATATCTTCCCCCCCATTTTATTCTTTAATATTTGTTAATTAATTAATTAATTTGGGTGTGTGGATAATATAGTAAATGTCAAGTGAGGTATAACATGATATTGCATGCGGGTAATATTGTCATTAATATTTCATTCTTTCAGAAAAAAAAAATGAATATAAAAAAATATTATATTTTATTATTACATCACAAAAATATAATCAAATTTAAGATTCTATAATAATAAAATATTATATCACAATATTTCTTATATCCATTTATTATTTTCTAATTTCTAAAATAATGAAACTATAATAACCCTATTTTGTTCCTGCCGCAGATCATAAATAAATTAATCAAGTATCCATAACACTTAAGAGTTAAGACTACTCAAATACCACATGCCTTCTTTACCCATTTATTTATTTTTATTACCTTTCATATTTCTTTTGAGTTTTCAAATTCTTGGTCACTTCTAATCGAGCATATATAGGCTTTATTTGATTAAACATGTAATGATATTTTACTTGTTCGTCACACGGTTTAAAAAATTAATTTATAAAAGGAAAAAAAATAGAAATAGTAATAATGCAAGTACAAGTAAAAAGGTAGTGATACTCATGAAAGTAATAGTTCTTAATCTTCTATTCTCATCGGGGGCCAAAAAAATTAAAGGTACGTGGAGAGGAGTCACGTACCTCTTCAGTGAAACTTCTTATTGTTGGCTTGAAGTAATTTAAAATGCATGTGCTGATGTGCCTCAAAATTTGTACTTCTATTAACCCTATAAGAGGAATATGAACTTCCATTGTTCTATTTTTTTTTTTTTTTTTTTTTAATTATTGAAAATTTTATCACCAAATCATCTTTTTCGGGTTTAAGCAGAGCATGTAAAATTCTAAACTATCTGAAAAGGTCAAATCTCAAACCTTATACTACTAAATCACGCCCTAAAATCATTGTTCTATTCTTTAACGGGGAAAACCAAATTTTCGTGCAAAAGAAACGAAAGAATTAGTTAGCGAATGGCGCCACCAAATTAAAGTAATCAAATGAATAAGAAAATTTAATTTGGGGATTTTTTTTTTAATTATTATAACATAATCCTACAGTCACATGTATACATATTTATTTTGAATATCATCGGTAAAATCTCATACCACTAATAAGATATTGATAGTATCCTCTTTAGCATTCAATACAACTTCGAATTCATGCCTAAATTTGAAAAAGAGAGTGATTATTTATTTTGAATATCATCGGTGAAATCTCATACCACTAATAAGATTTTGATATAATACTCTTTAGCATCCAACCCAACTTCAAACCCCTGCCTAAATTTGAAAAGAGAGGGATATTTTCATTTGTTAATCTCCTTTTCATTTCTGTATCCATTCGCAAAATTGAAGCCTAAGGTAAAGTAGCAAACGCGGCAGTATATGCCTTAGACTTAATGGAGAAGCTAAAGTAATGGAGAATCTGTGAGCTTGCGTTTCTGTAGCAGGTTTTACCTGCAGGTTTATAAACTTTTGCACATTTGAAACTTTGCTTTCAATATGAGGGAAACTCTTAACTTATTAAGTTTTTTTTTAAAGAAACGTTCGAAATTTCGCAGTTAAATTATCTGATCTGAGTTTAAGTAGAACAAGTAAAATTTTCGACTGTTTTAAGTTTTTACAAGCTGTCACGGAATCTTACAAAAAATGCAATCTCCTTGACTCGAGCTTAAGACCCGATAATCAAGTGGTAAGCTCATCGCCGCCAAGTCACACCCCTTAGGTCTTATTAAATTTATTAGTATATTAAAAGATAAAAAATATATATTTCAATATGTTAAAAAATAAATAATATTACATTAAGATATGCATTTTCTCTTAAGAGAGCCCTTATTATAATCTTAATTAATATACATATAGAGAGAGAGTTTGGTAGATTTGTTGTTATGGTTTTCTTTGGTTTTAAGAAATGATTACATCGCTCTTGAAAGTGACTAATCTTGCTTCCTTTACCTTCTGAAAAAAGCTGAAAATTCAAAAAAAAAAAACAAAAAGACTAATTAGGGTTTTACTTAATTCAGTATTATGATGATTAAACAAATGCAGGAGTCATATATAAATTTGGGATTTCACTTTAAGGTCACGTGAGGAGAGGGAAGTGAAGTCACGTGCAGTAGAGGTGTCTCTGGGCCTGCATATTTATTTATACATGCAGAATTTATATACACTGTGTGATTGAATCATGACTGTTTTGTTTTGTTATGGGGAAGGGATGTTTTTTTGTTTATGTCCAAATGCTTTCAGTGGGACTCCATCCATGGCCCCATCAAAGAAAGTTTCAAGCTTTTATTTATTTATTTTTTCTGATTGGGTCATCTAAAACTTATTATCTGTATAATATTTGAGCAAAAAAAAAAAAAAAAATTAAACAAAATCTTCATAAACACAAAATTAAACAAGCTGAATGAAAAACAAAACCAAGAAAAAGATAAAAGCAAAAAAAGAAAAAGCTGATTTCAGAAAGCAAGAGCTTTTGCTTGCTCCAAAAAAAAGAAACCCTTCCTTTTGATTGATTTCTTTCTCTTTTTTCCTCTTCATCTCCACCATTTTGTTCTTTTATCAATAACTAAAAGCTGAAAAAACAAAGTCCACTATTCTTGCATCATCACCACTTGTGTAATAATATTGTTCAACAAAATAAATCCCATGTTAGAAAACAGCATCAATATTAATGTTCCTTCTTCTTTTTCTTCTGATTCTAATAACAAAAGAAAAAGGAGACCAGCAGGAACCCCAGGTAATTTTTTTTAGGGGGTTCAATTATTTTGAGATAATTAAACATGAAAGATTATTATTATTATTAATTTTTGGTTTTTTTTTGTGTGTGTGTTATAGATCCAGATGCGGAGGTGGTTTCTTTATCACCCAAAACGTTGTTAGAATCAGACAGGTACATATGTGAGATCTGTAATCAAGGGTTTCAAAGAGACCAGAACCTGCAAATGCATAGAAGAAGGCACAAGGTGCCATGGAAGTTGCTGAAAAGAGAGACAACACAAGAAGTGAAGAAGAGAGTGTTTGTTTGTCCAGAGCCAAGCTGCTTGCACCATGACCCTTGTCATGCTTTGGGAGATCTTGTTGGTATCAAAAAACATTTTAGAAGAAAGCACAGTAACCACAAGCAATGGGTTTGTGACAAATGCAATAAAGGATATGCTGTTCAATCTGATTACAAAGCACATCTCAAAACTTGTGGTACTAGAGGCCATTCTTGTGACTGTGGCCGTGTGTTTTCCAGGTTTCCTCTTAATTTCTCCAAATTAATTAAATATTTTCTCTCTTCTCTCTCTCTCTCTCTCTCTTTCTTTTTCAATCAAACCCTAAAATCCCAACAAAATCAGGCTAAAAGCAAACCAAAATCTAGTTATTAATGTTCTAAATCAAGAATGATTTTCATTAGTACACATGACCTCAAGTTTTTTTTTTTTTTTTGGTTCCCTCGTGTTATCTATTCTATGCCAGCCAATCCAAAGCTTAAGGGCAATTCTATTTCCATGTGGCTAGCTCTTAAAAACAAAAGGCCAATAATTACCTAGAAAATAAATCAATTAAACAGTATAACACTTGCACAAACAGGTCCCATTTGCTAATCTCTTTTACTTTATTCAATTTAATTATATTATATAGTAAACCTAGTTAGTCACATAATCCATTCTAACAGATCCTTAATCACTTATATATATATATATATATATTGTTTGTTTCTTGGTAACCCTACATGGGTTAGCCTTAAAATCATAAGAAACATATTAAAAACAAGATCCTTTGTATCATTCTTTGTTTTTGTTTTTTGTTTTTATCCTTACAGAGTTGAGAGTTTCATCGAACACCAAGATGCTTGCACAATGCCGCGAGTCCATCAGCCTCATGAATTGCAGGCAATGCATGCGCAGCCAGCAGCTTGTTCTTCAAGAGCTGCTTCGATCACTAGTCCCTCCAATAATGCTTCAACTTCTGATCATCAACAAGAACACAATCTTGAACTTCAACTGCTACCATTATCATCATCAAATGCTATTAATGCAACAAAGAGTTCGTTTGAAAATCATGCAACTTATTTGAAACTTTCTATTGGGTCAAGTAATGATCTGAATTCAGAAACCAATGCCAATGAAGCTAAAAGATTGAAAGACTTCGCAAGTGAGCAGCTAAAGTTAGCCATGGCTGAAAAGGCATATGCTGAAGAGGCTAGGCAAGAAGCAAAGAAGCAGATAGAGATGGCTGAGCTTGACTTTACAAATGCTAAAAGGATAAAGCAACAAGCACAAGGTGAACTCGAAAAGGCACATGCTTTGAAAGAACAAGCTACAAAAAAGATTAGTGCTACTATCATGCTTGTCACTTGCCAAGCTTGCAAGCATCAATTTCAAGCATCCACATCATCAATGGCGCCGCCATGTAATGAAACCTTTCTTGCCATGAGTTACATGTCATCAGCCACCACCACAGAAGGAGAAGGAGAGTAATGAAATAACTAGCGTTTTAAAAATTATTATTAAGAGATTTCAAGTAATTTTAATATAATTTTAATCACTCTTTGTTATTTTGTGTATGTTTGTTGATTTTCTCTTGCTATATTGCAAGTACTTATTGATCTGACTCATTAATGTTGTGGATTTTTTTTTAGATGGGGATGTAACTTGTTCTTCATTTGATTTAATTATATAAAATTCATTTGTTTAATCCTCTAGTTTGAATTTTACTCTATTTCTGAATGAGAATGGAGACAACATATCCCCAAAGGTGTGGCTTGGTGGTGTAAGTCCAGGATCTCACCTTGAGGTTCTGGGTTCGAATTCATGGGTACACTTCTTGTAAGAACCTGGGACAGCCGGTGGTTTTACCTGCGCCGCGGCTTAGAATGGGTGGTTTGGTGGCGGAGTTTCCATCGTTTCCAAAAAAAAAAAAAAAAAATGGAGACAACATATAATGATGATCACTTGATAAAAATGAAAGAGTATGTTCTTAATTTACTCTATGGGGAAAATTAATTGTTTTGAAAAAAAATGAATCACTTCTATGCATTCCTTTCTGCCATCTTTGAATTACTTTATTTGGTTTGGGACTGAAGTTTGAATTAATGCAATTTAAATTTACATGTCAATTTTAATATTGTTATGATTGTTTCAACAGAAAGTGTAATGATGAAACCCTGAGGAAGCTGACTCTAAACTTGTAATCATGAAACCCTGAGAGAGCTGACTCTAAACTTAAATGATTTAATGACCATCCATTATTATCATCATAGTTATTAATTATGTCTTTCTAGTCTTTACCCTTTTAAAGGTGGATTTTAAATTAATTTTATATTGATTTTTTTTTTATATATATAAACTATGATTTGATAGTCATTAAATAATAATTTAAATATAATCGAATCTTAATCGTGTATTGTTATTAAAAGAAGTATGATAAAAGATTATGAAAAATTTAACATATTATAGTTCGATTATGTATTAAACCTAAATTCTTCAAATATACCCAAAGATTAAAGGAAAAATGGTTAATAATTATAATAATGCTTTCTTTTTGTGCCCAATGATTTGAAAATTAGGAGTTAGAAGGTTTCAAAATATTCTTAATTATACGTGTGCATGCTAAGCTAGATCAGGACCATTTCTTAATGAAGTATAAATGAATGACATATGGATTAAATTTATTTATTTCTCAATTCTCACATTACCCTGCAGGCAGATTACTCCTTTGATCCAACAGGAACGATAACGTAGCATCACTAATAAATTAGTAAATTGTCTTTATGATTTAATATACATATTTTTAATTATTTTTTAATATTTTATCACGCGTGACAATAAATTATTAGATTGTTATATGAATGACGTAATGTATCCGTTGTATTGTATTATAGATCTTCTCTATATCTAGGGACCATTTTGCTAAAATTTAGGAAGAACCATCCAAAAATGCTGACCTATATTTCAACTCAAATTCAATGTTATAAAAAGAGGGAAAAGGGGATGTCATTTTCATAGCAATTATCCTGCTCTTTAAAAACTTATAAAAACACCATGTTTTTCAGTGCCACAGTTGAAATGGTTATAGGCAGGCAATAGTCCCTCTCACACATAAACCACCCACACAAAATTCATAACACACACCCAAAACTATATATATATATAAATATATATATATATATATATTCAAAAATAATAATAATGTGTAAATGCTGCTGTTAAAAAAAAAGAAATTTATAAAATTGACCCATTAATTTGTTCATCCCCAAAATTAATCTAATTTTGAAAAAAATATTTTTATTGATTAAAGACAAAATTTTCAAATCAAATTATTCTCACAAGTTGAAATTAGAGAACTTAAGACTCTAGCATAAATTCAAGAATAAATCACTATACAAAATTGTTATTTTCCCAAACACTTAGTATGATTAAATAGGTCGAAAATTAAAGTTAATTTATGGGAAAATATTGATTTTTCGAGATTATTATAAAGTTTGAAAATAATTTTGGCGCCATGAGTCCCAAGCAGACGCCTACGTGGGTGTCAAGGCTCCAACTGGCGTCTAGCACATTTGTAAGAGTTTGGAACAATATTGGTTTACTCATGTATCCATATCGGGGTCCAATAACCCAAATATAGATTACATGAGGTTTTTCCGATATTCCAAAAAGGAAAAAAAAATCAATTTCTTACTTTTTTTTTAAATCATACTAAGTGTTTCCTAACTTAATTATTCATATAAAACTATCATTAATCATACAAATCATGTAATTGTTGGTTTGATATTTCTTTTGTAAAAAAAAAAAACAAGAGAAAATGGTTGGTTGTTGTATAAATATATAGGAGTAATTTAAGAAGAAATTGTTGTATTTGACCATTCATTAAACATATTTATCAAAATGTGGATTAGTTTTGAGAATAGAAAATATAAATAGGTCAATTTTATAAGTTTTTAAAAACAAAAAGTGTAAATGCTGTATTTGGTTTGTTGATTTTCTTTTACAATTTAAACCAAAGCAAAACTTCTCGCTTGCTTTTTTGCAATTTTTGGGACCACGTGCTCATCTTTCCCTACCTTTTTTAATGCTGCCATTTATTATTATTTTTATTTATTTTCAATTAGTTGTATGTAGGATTTAGATTTATTTTTTAAAAGTTTATAATGCAATATGTTGGCATTGTCGTTAAAAAGTATAGAGTCTAAATTCATATAATTATAACATAATATAAGCTTTAAATAGCTTAAAAATTTAAGTGAGATTTATAATCTGTAATTCTGACTCAAATTTCGGAGACCTAATCGGGTGTTTTGGCTTACCTAAGCTTGAGTCATCCATGAATAAGAGACAATGTGATTTCATTAATTAATAAATATATAACATATGTGGTTGTATTAAATATAATTATCATTTATTTATATTTTTTAAAAATTATAATACTCGTCGTAAAATATTAATAAATTGTTACATAAATGACGCGATATCATCATTATATTCTAAATTTTTTTTTCCATTAAATAGGCATTCCGGATATGCCAAAACCATACAAGTGAGAAGGTGCGAAATTTCCCAAGAATTGCAAAACACAAATGATAAGTTCTCGAAAGAGTTCAATAACATGGATTCTTGCTAGATAGTGTTGGTACCAATTCTGTCAAAAATAATTGGAGACCACGTGGGTAAAGTCTTGACATATTTTATGGGCTTATTTTTTTTAGCCAATACGCGATAGGGCAAGGATATTCACATATTTAAAAAAACAAAAACAAAAACAAAAAATAAAAACAAAAACAAAAAATAAAAATGAAAGCAAAACAAAAACAAAACAAAGAAATACAGTGAAACGGCACTCTTGTTTTGAATTTTATACGATTTTTAAGAAAGAGGCCTCATCGATAAAAAAAATATACGAGTAATATTATTGTTTGCACAATTTTTCGTTAGTACCCGTGTAAGGTTGAAACCTCCTGAAATACAGTCCCAAAAAATGGGTGATAGATTCCAAGAAAATATCTTTAAGGGGCACAAGCACACAAATTACAGCCCTAAAAATTACAAAGCTAAGAATTTAAACTATTTACTCATTTTGAATCTTTCTTTTCTTCCTCTTTCTTTCTTGCTACACCTGAGCCTTTTATAGTGCATGGCTCCGCCAAATGCTCGAGCGGTTTCGCTGTCTTCAGCCCATTAAGCCCCCACGTTCCCTGCTCACATGTAACTGCTGGAACATGTGCACAACTGCTGAATCGTGCATGCAACCGCTGGGTAACTTGCTAGATCGTGAGGGTTCTTGCCTGTCTGTGCAATAACCGTAAGAGCGTCCACTCATAGCTAGCCATCCTCATGGTACCTTCGCTTTATTCATCTTTCATCGTTCTTTACCCGTTTCTCGAATTGTTCTGAATTGAGTCTTTCTGGGTCGAATCCTTCTTCATCCCTGTCCAGAACGACGCCATACTTTTTCGTCCTTAGATACATCATGCCTTTTCGTCCTTTGATACGTTCGACATTTTCGTCATTAGGAGAAATTTATTTTTCTGTTAACAATTATATATTAAAAATTGATTTTTTTTATAGATTCAGGGTCATAATTTTGGATAAAACTAATCAACTGTCTGTATCGATTTTCCTTAGAGCCATCTCTAAATACGGTGATAAATTAGCTAAATTAAATTATACTAGATAAGTGATTATAATAATATATAATTTGAGAATAGATGAACAGATATGTGACTATTTGACAATCCCAACAATTTCAAATATGTACTAAAGCCCTTTGTTTTAGAAGTTGTTGCCAAATATAATGTAAACTATTGCAATTTGGTTTGACAATCTATCTTATTCATTAATTCCCATAACTATCATAGGCATATATATTGTAATATTCATCGACATATCAGCAATAACTTTTAAGCCACAACATCTCAATACTAAATAGAAACTAAGGAACTTTACTGATAACTTTAAATTTTCATTATTGAAATTAAAAAACTTTTGATTTTTGAAAATTTTAATTATACAATAAGAACATTAAATGTTTAAAACTATCCATAGACATCATCGATACACTTGTATTAACTTGTGCAAAAGGTTGATGAAGGGAAATGTCTTAAGGGGCGTGATTTAGTGCCGTAAGGTTCAGAATCTGACCTTCAGATACTGGGTTCGAATCCAGAGAATGTGTTTCTTGTAAAAATCTGAGATAGCCGGAAATTTTACTTGCTTCGCTTAATCCCAAGAGGGGTGATAGCGGAGTTTCCAACAATTTTTTTTAAAAAAAAAACTTTATGCTTTCACCTTTGACAGCCACTCAGCCAGGTAAAAGTTGTGCCCTTACACACATATATGTATAAATATTCCCCAACCTGTATAATAAAATGAAAAAAATTGATAAAAATATATGTAAAGTTGGCTTTGTCTTTATGCCCTAATCTTCACTGCAAGCAAGCAAATCTCTTCGACATGCAATGCAAGAATGAGAGAGATCCTAGGAAAAAAAATAAGAAGAGGATAATTATATTGTTCCCCTTAAATTTTGACGAAAATACATTTTCTCTCAAATAATTTTAGATTGTAACAATACATACTAATATTGTGAGAAGTGACAAATACCCCCTTATGCAGTGCAAAATTTCAGGAAAAAAAAAACGTTATCGATGTGAATGTATGTCGGTGTTGTGGAACCATGCAAAATCTTTATATTTATTTTCTCTTAACCTTTTACTATTACTTTGATTATGTATTGATTACATTGATTAAATTTAAATTGGATTGCATATGAGACATATAATTTATGAAATAACTAGAATAATTTCAATTAGGGGTGTTTACGGGTAGGGTTTTTTAAAATTTTGGGAGAACTGATTGGGTCGGGTCATGCAAAGGTCGAGTCGCAGATCGGGTTACGCGAAGGTGAAACCCGATCGGGTGCGGGTCGGGTCGGGTCGTAGGTCAGTAGGAAAAAAAATAATTTTTTTAATGAATTAATTATTTTGAAATATAAATATTAGTTATTTTATGTCTCAAAAATTATCATATATATAAAGTTTTGATACAACAAAAATAATAAACAAATGAAATAAAAGTAAAAATTTTTAAAAAATAAAATAAAATTTTTAGGAAAATAATAAAAATACTATAGGGTCGGGTCAAGTTTTAGTATCAAACCTGTTGCCCAACCCGAATATTTCGGGTCGGGTCGGGTGGAAAAATTGTAATTTTTTTGGACCCGCGCGGGTCGGGTCGCGGGTTGACCCAACCCTATAAACACCCCTAATTTCAATGATACATTATGACTTTTCGTCAAATTATGTTTATAACGGAAATTTTATGCACTCAAATATCAAGAGACTTCTTTTTTTTTTTTTAAAAAAAAGAGAATATTTAAGTCTTTCTATTTGGCAAAATGACTTGAATTGGAGTCCTTTGGTGTACTTATTAACTACATTAGGATTAGAGAACAGCTAAAGCTAAAGACAATTCTAATGAAATAAATTGAAAAAAAAAAAAGAAGCGAATTTACTAGCTATAATCAATCTATATTATATATATATATATATAATATATATATATATAGCTTGCCACTAGCACATAAACTCAAAGCTAATCACATAAACTCAAATATTGGTGCAATCAACAGCAACAGTAGGGTTAGGGCATTGCCATGACTCTCAACTGAAACAACCGCTCTCCTGTCTCCTCTTCAGTTCCAATAAAAACAGTGATTCTTTGATAAGAGAGGGAAAACATTCTGATCCATTCATTTCTTTAGTTCCATCCCAGTTTCAGGATACCCTTTCAGAGCGTTTGATATTGAAATCGCCATCAGGGCAGAACCAGTGTTGTGATTCACCGATCACTTTAGAGTGTGTTTGAGGAAAAACCGAATTGCAATTTTATTACTACAAGAATAAAATTCAAGTTTACAACTAGAAACTTAACAAAAAACCTCACACTCTCTCAAGCTCTCTACTTGGAGCTTATACACATTTTGGGATGATGATAACTGAGCTCTAAGGCTCATTTTATAATGTCCAAACCGCGTGCTACAGTAACACGCGGTTTGACAGCTTCTGCCAGCTTCTCATTTGGCAAGTTGAAGGTGTCTTCATCATGCTTTCGGTGGAAAGCATGCCAGCTGCATTTGGTGCAGCTCTATGCACGTTCTGCATGCATGTGAACCAACAACCAGAAGGGCAAATAATCACATCTCCTAATTCCATTCGATTATTAGTTCCTGGCAGCACAAGCCGATTCTCTAAACAGAAACCGTGCAATATCCTCCAAATAACAAGGCCAATCATCCTGGAATTAATAACTCATCCAACGATTCAATCATCTCAGGATCTAGTATTACAAAATATTTCTCTGAAAAATTTGCATGAATATCCTGAGAGTAGTAGCCTTGCAATATTGACATCGTTGCATCGTGTACAACAGAAACAAAGTCGCCATGAGTAACATTGGCATCCAATCTTGTAACCATAAAGATCACCAACTGGACAAACGAATATTTCAATTCCACCTCCAGCAGCGAGAAGCCGAGAACCAGAAACAACTGACGCCGCCGCCACTGCCGCCATGGCGGCTCTCCTTAATCAGTAGAATAATATATTTGTATTTTTCTAACTCCTTGTGATGATCTTCTGTTTATTATTTCGGTTTCACAGGCTTTGTTAATGACATCAATGAACCTCTCCATCTCAAGCTTCGATGTTTCCTCGGGAATTATTAGATTTAACTCAACCGAGATTGTTGTTAAAATTAAAGGACTTTGTCTTGGACCAGTTTAGAGGCATATATATTATGCATCTATATTAGGCATCACGTGATTCATATAATTTCCACATCATGCTTCTTTATTTGTCATTCATTGTATCCTATAAATACTTGCCTTGTATATATAGTCAATAATATCATTAAAAACATACCGAATCAATTTCATAATTGTTTTCTCTTCATTATTCTCTTATATTTTACATGGTATCATAGCTTTGATTTTTTTCCCCTCATCATGAGTAAAAAATCTTGCCTCACCACCAATTCGAGTACATCCAGGGATTCGATTACTCAAAAAATCTTCATCTATCTTATAATCCAGGTATTATCCTAGTATCTCAAGTCATTATCGGAGATAATTACCCTACATGGTGCCAAGTCATCCGAATGGCTTTATCTACAAAAAATAAAATGGAATTTGTCAACGGAACTATTTTGAAACCAATAGACTATGAGGTTGCAGAATGAGAGCGTTGTAACGATATCATATTATCTTGGTTATTAAATTATATCTCTCATGATATTATTAATAGCGTTATTTATGCTAATGCATCAAAAGAAGTTTGGGATGATATCTACAGCCGTTTTTCTAAAGGAAACCCCACTAGAGCGTTTCAAATCAAACGTGCCTATATGTACTCTTCTCCAAGAGCAATCATCCATATATAACTTCTTATCACACAAAATTGAAGACCTTATGGGATGAACTTGCATATTATAATGTTATTCCAAATTGTTCTTATGGTTCTGTCAAAGAATTTCAAGAATATCAACAAACGAATGTGTCTATCAATTCTTGACGGGCCTTAATGAATCCTACAATGCCATAAAAGTCAAATTCTAGCCATGGGCTGCCATTGCCACCATTGAAAAGGCTTACTCCATAAATATTCATGCAAGTCCCCTTCATGAATCTGCTACATTAGCTGTATAACAGCAGATTGCATGAATTCAGGCCAAACTTGCAAGATTTCACGACAAGATTGACAGAGCATATTTAGCCTGCAATCAGGCCAAATTATTCGGCCAAAATTAATTCTGTAACAGCCATATAATATTTGGCAAAGCTGGTATACATTGTCAAAAATAACTCCCTCCAAATGTGTATATAATTCAGCCTCTGTACTGTTAATTGTGTGAGAAATTTTTTTATATATTGTATCAGGAGAGCCAGCCTTTCACGAGCCAACGATCCAAGTCTCTGCCATGTCTTCTTCCTCTGATCATCAACCAACCTTTTCCCTCACCACCCAACGGGAATGGCTATCATCCTTTCGCTTTATCTCCTTTATCTTCTTTTAAGGGTTATGATTTAGCCAAGATAAATCCAATGGTCATTATCTTGACAACACAAAAGCCACTCATCAAATTCATCAATGTGTTGTCAAGATAATGGTCATTAGATTTATCTTGGTTAAATCTCAATCCTTAAAAAGAGATAAATGAGATTAGAGTGAAATGATATTAGCCCAACCCCCACTCAACCATCTTCTACAAAAAATCTCCAACTTATCTCCATGAATATTACTGCCGAAATCAATGAAAAACTAACTCCATCCACATTTCCTCAATGACGCGCTCAATTCGAAGCACTTCTCATTGGGTATGATTTAATTGACTATGTCGAAGACACTCTTCTCTGCCCTACCTCCACCAGTAACGCTATTGATAAGCTCTGAAAGATGCACAAGGTCCGACAAGGTAAGCTTATCTTGAGTGCCATTCTCGCCTCCACATCTGCGTCAATTACCTCTCTCATTGCTACGGCAAAAACCTCTCATGAAGCCTTGGAAAAAGCTTCAAAACCTCTATGCTAGCCCCTCTCGCAGTCGTGCTATGCAGCTAAAGGAGGATCTCACCTTAATCCAGCGTGGCAATCAATCAATCACAAATTATCTCCATGCTTTGAAAACCTTGGCAGATGAAATCGCCATCATTGATCATCCTCTTTCAGATCACGACCTAACTCTCTATGTCTTGAATGGGTTAGGGCCTCACTTCAAGGAAATTTCTGCATCCATTCAAGCCCGTGAGAACTCACTGGTCTTTCAAGAGCTGCATGACCTTCTGGTTGGTCACGAGTCTTATCTTTGTCGAATGGAAATTACTAGTCAGCGGTTGGTAATGACAACCAATTACACGGCTAAATGGCACTCTTCTTCTGAGGTTGACTCCTTTAAACAATCATATCGAGCACATGGGCACCGATGTCAAAGCCCAGCTCACCAACGTAATATTCCGCAACATGACGACTGCCGTTTCAGCAATGGGCCCAATAAGCCCCACAACAATCAGAGGCAAAATATCATTCGCTGTCAGTACTGTGAACGTATGGGCCATACCGCCAAGCATTGTCCTCAATTACAGCCCAATGACTTCACTGCAAACTGCGTCGCATCCTCTACTGGACCCACCAAGTCTTGGCTTATGTGTTGGGGTTTTGAGCGATGGAGCGCAGCGGAAGTGCGGGTTCGGGCGAAATCGTATTTAAATTTTTTTCAAAATACCGAATAAATTAATCAATATCTAATATGAATAATTTATTCATATTTCACATAAACCTATTTATTTAATATCAAGTATTAACATAAACATAATTGAAAACTCGCGAAACTTTTACGAAAATCGTTTTTCCGCGCAAAATGGCCTAAAACACGTTTTTGACCGAACCGACACTTATGGAAACTGCCCAGGTCAGCTCCAATAGTGTCGGGGCAGTTCATGGGCTTCCCGAACAGTGACGGAGTCACTGTTTTCACAGCCGTCACCCGGTTGGCTCAAAATCCACCCGGTACCACCGTTTTTGGCCGTTTTCGCTTATTTCAAGTCCGAAACACATTCCGGCAATTGTGCCAACTCCCAAAATACATCCAAAACATTAGTAGGACATCAAAAACATCACAGAATTTCCAGTTTAGGCAGATCTGATCTGCAGACCGAAATTCATCAAAATTCATGCTTTAATTCCAATTTTCACCAAGATTAATCTAATTAATCAAACACCAAAGAAGTCCCACCACGTATGAAAAACTATAGAACAATTCTAGGCTATTTTAGAGTGGCTCAAACAACTCTAGAATGACAACAAGGTTGTCTAACAACAATTAATAAATTTGCCTAATATTCCATTAATGTTCACCAATTTCACTTCACACATGCTCAACCACTTCCAATTCATCATCAAACAATAAAAGCCCCAAATTTTCAGATTTAAGGAACCCTAGAACTATTCTAAGCATTCAAGAAAAATAAGAAAATAATTTCCAAGTTTAAGGTTAAGTAGATTACCTTTAATCTCTTCAAACTCCTAACTTTTTCTTGAATTTTTCCTTCAAAATCCATGGATTCTTCAAACCAATTTGTAAACCCATTTTTTTGAGTCTAGTCGTTGATGATGATGATGAATAGCAAAAGAAAAAAAATTTCCTTTTTAAACATAAAGTGGCCGAATTTTAGGACATGGAAAAGGGGTATTTTTGTCATTTTAATCAATTTAATCAAATTAAATGCCATTTACTTTATAATATCCAATCAAATTTGAACACTTATAAAGTATAATTAAATTCATGCCATGTTTTCCAATCAAAATTCACCAAGTATCATTTAATTAATAATAAATGGATAAAGATTGAAAAATTAATTATTTAATTATTTAACTATTAAATAATTAAACAATTAATTTATACAAATATATGTATTTTATTTACATTAAATAATAAATACATATATTTATGGCAAGTGTCAAAATCTCATTTGACGAATAATTAATGTGTATCTAATCATATTATGTATCAAATACAAATACACAATAATTATAAGCGGACAAAATTCCTAACTGCATGTGTTATCGTTTAACCGATTAAACGATCCGAATTAACTCACTTAATCCAGTGAAGTATTATGAATAATCTGTATTATTCATTTTGAGTTGCCCAAGTGCTCAACGAGTATACTTCATATTGTGAGACTCTCTAAGTTTAGGTTTATCCGTCACGAAATCCAATTTCGTGTCAATAATCTACCCACTCATAGATTATGACGACCACGGATAATCTCGCTAAACAATACAAGCTGAGGTCATTGCATACGTATAATCCCTCCGACACAGGCTATCCGTATTATACCTGGGATATAGATGAGAACGTCAAATCCGTTCGGTATAATACAGTCGACTTTCAATTTACGATCTCTAAATAACACTCGGAACTGATTTCCGAAGTTATACCACGGCCATGGATTTACTAGATCATAAACACGTGAGGATGCCTATGCCCTGTACACAGGACTGACGGATCCTATCTTGATACGCACTGGATATCATGAGCATCAGTCCACACCCAACGAACAAGCAGAGGTCTGATTATGAATAGATCGTTGACGTGACTGCCATTAAAGTATGTATGATAGCTCATATATCCACAGTGGTATCTCAAGTCGAAGGATCACTATGCTCGCTCAACTCGAGAAGGTTCCTATTGACGTTGGTGTATCATCTATTAGGAAACCTTCAGTGAGTCGTTCAGTGTCTTATCAAATAAACACCTACATGTCTATACGAGTCTCCCGAGACTCATGGTTCACTGGGATAAACCATCAGACCAAGTCACGATATACCACATGTACTGGTCTCAGCGGATTTTACTAACCGACCCGTGTTAGCAAATCTTGACCAGGAATTTTATTTAAGGATATACAACTAATAGTGTGCTTCCCAATGTCAATTACAAACTACGTTGTAACTGCGCACTATACTGTAAATCCTAGGGTCTTTGACTAATATACACGTATCACTGAACCAGATTCAGTTTCGATCCAATCGTAATCAGATCACTAATCGCAATTAGATCGAATAAGCGTATAAAAGACAAGGGTGCTACCGTTAAATTAGTAATATTTATGGAAAATATAATTGCTCGTATTTATGAATCAGACATAAATACGATCCGGATTGGCACTCTGAGCACCAACCCTAATAATTTCTCCCACTTGATCTAGTGCCAATTCATGGTATTCTATACACATCTTCAATGTATATCATATACTCATGACCCTCAATAGCTCACCATCACTCAAGAGGTAGGCATCAACAAGTAAGCATGTTTTAACAAATCGAGTCTGTCCAACAAACCCAACCGTTTTCCTTAACTAGCATCATTCATATTTTGCAGAATCCAAGTTCCATATCAATATTACTCAGACGATATATCAGTATTGTGTTATAGTTGTTAAGTTATCTATGTATTTAAGAAATCAAATCCAAATACTTTAAGATAACCGCAAACACTATACTAATATCAACACTTCAAATCATTGAGGTCACTATGCAACTTCATAAGTCAATACTTCATAAGTTGCAACTGATTCCACTAATTTAGTAGAATCAATAGTGACACTCACACTGCATCTTTTCTGACTTTATATGACATAGAACATCTAGTGTCATAATTAGTATCAAAACTATCTGACCTTATGGTTGCTGACTAAATTCTCCGTGAGTAAGAAACTCGTTCTTAATATCTCAAAGATCACAAAGAACATGTTTCTAGAACCATCATATGGTCAACACCATATCAAAAACTCGTAACAATTACGATTAAATTAATATCGATAATCGCACACAATACAATATTCAATACCATCATCCTATGATGCATGAGATTGACCAGACATTCTAATCAATCTCACTTTCGACAGAGGTATCATCATTTACGAAAGATGAATACTATATATATATATATATATACTAAAGACACGTTAACGTCAAACATTTATACTAAATGTCATACAAATAGTCTTACTGTGTGTCATTATTAGATCATATCTAATGCGCGACTAATATGAGTATCTCACAAGTCTCTCAGTTTTATATAATATAAAAAACTTTATATCAAATATAATAGACTACTCTCATGCTACCACGGAGAAAAATAAGACTTATGATATATAGTACTAGAAAGAAATTTGTACGCTCCCACTGACCCTACTGAAAAAAATACGTATTCTATACTTCGATAAAAGTAGACAATCTGACTGATATCAAAAACAGAGAACATGGATTTCCGGAAAGCTTATCTGAGTATACAATAGGCTCTGTAAGTTAGAATATGAAACGGTGATCTTGGCAGAATACAAACTTTAGGGCCATTCTAGAATGAACTCTTCAAACCAAGAAATCACGACGAATCTCTCATTCAAAGAAAACACTCAAGAACGCCATTTTACATTCTTTAGCCAAAATGCAGTTTAATATCAACATTAACCAACAGATCATTAATTGTCCAATCAGTGCGACTAGAGACACGTTTTCTCCGAATCTACAATAGACTATTGAGAATACCTTCTCACTGTCATACTATAAATGTCAAACCTTTATCAAGCTCACTTCGCTTTTGCTGCACGAACAATTTGCACATTTTATGAACAATTCATAACGAAAGTTCTATCAAGTTCAAAACTTGATCATAGTAAGCTATGAACAATCTCAGATCTATGGTTTAATGTAACTTCCGGAATCGATATCAAATATCCCTCCCACTATAAGTTATAGGATATTTTATTCGATAAGAAAACATCAGAATCATTAAGTATCTTATACTTCGTAAATGATTCTGACATCCTATTATACTTATACGGAAGTTGTCTAAGGGTCTTTTCATCTTATTAATTATGTAGTTCCATCACAGTTTGTCACTCTCTTATTTGACTTCACCAAGTCAAGTCCTTTCTACAATCGTCAACATCCAATGTCAACCACCAAGTAATAAAACAATTTCATTACTCGGGATCGTAGAAAAGATAATCTATCAAATAGAATACAATATTCTATTAAATAGAATAAATGATAAACCTATCACTCATACCTTAGAGGCATAAGTACTTTCAATTATATAACCATTATACAAAAGAAAGTTTCAAATCTCAAACTTTTCAAGATTCGAATTTTCTACTATACAATCATATATATAATTGTAGAAACAAATGGAACCTAAATTAAAAGGATGAATTAGTGTTACTGGAGTATAATCCCAAAGAGTATTGAAAACCAATTCGGTAACACTCAATATCGACGAATCAAATCATATAAGATTCGATTACTCCCACTGACCAATTCCATCAAAATGATTCGCGGAAGTTTAATATTGAGTAAGAATCATATTCATCTAATAACTGTAGAACTAAATTGCCTTAAATTCATGCGTTTGATCAGATCAAACATCTTCGAACAATTCAAAGACGCGCAATGAATTTCTAAAGATAACAGTTTCAACACTACAGATAATAAAATATATTTGAACTATTCAAAATATTCTATTCGAGTTTCATTAGAAACATATTGACTGTTCTTGAACAATTCAAGACGTTCAACATGTTTCTATTAGAAACACGTAACTAAGTTGTGGACGCTGGTTTTCGGCCGAGGTCCTCAATCAGAGTTTGTAGGTTGGGGGCATTAGCGATCCTGCAAGACAAAGGTAGAGTGTAGAGTTAGAGTAGAGTGAGCGGGAGTAGACTACCACCGGTGTGGTGGGTGCCGTGGGCACTCCGACGCTCAAGTCAGTAGCATGAAATGAGCAAAATAAATATGAAAAATGTAAGAGTAAGGTTTAATGTTACCTTGACTTCATTGATGGCCGTGAGGGCAATAGAAAATGTTTAAAGAGATAGAGGGTTCAGAGAGCTTGTGTCCCAGAGCCCAAGCTCGTGAGGGAGAAGTGAAGCCCCTCTAGAGTTCAGAAACCTTTCCATTTTATAGATTGAAGGAAGTAACTTTACAGTTGGAGATATAAGTTGTACACGTGATGGTGGGATCTTCAATGTACTGACATTTCTGGCAAGGGAGCCCACAACATGTCTTGGATTCAACTTTCGGTGCTGGAAGAATATTTGCATGTGAAATTATGCTTTACGATAGACAAAATGAGGGAAGAGTGTTTGATCAATTATCCGTAAGCATGTGGCATGATTTATATTCAATAATGTTAGGTTTTATGGGTTTGATGTGAAAATATGTTTTTACCCTCGGGTCCAATTTGGCACGTACAGTTTGTTCCCTACTCTTTAAGTCAAAAAGTCTTTGACTTGAAGAGTAAATGTCGAGTGTGAAACAAGAAGTACGAGTATCTGTCAAGAATACATAGTTCTTACACGACAGAGAGAATTCAACGTATTTTGGACTAAGAATAGTCCAAGTCTTCAACTTGTCTTGGCATGAGCCAGAGGATATCCTCGGTCGACTGAACCAGATAAAGGCCAGGATAATCATTTGACTCTTCATGAGCCACGGGGGATGTCCCCAGTCGACTGATTTAGATGACGATCAGGATAATCAATTGACTCCATATGAGCCATAGGGGATGTCCCTAGTCGACTGATCCAGATGATGATCAGGATAATCAATTGACTCCATAGGAGCCATAGGGGATGTCCCTAGTCGACTGATCCAGATGATGATCATGATAATCAATTGACTATACATGAGCCACAGGGGATGTCCCTAGTCGACTGATCCAGATGATGATCAGTATAATCCACATACTACTGGTTAAAAACCATAGGAGTCTTAAAATTTTTCAAGACCAGATGAAGGTCATATGCTGAACTTGACTTGTCATGAGCCATAGGGGATGTCCCTAGTCGACTGATCCAGATGATGATCAGGATAATCCACATACTACTGGTTAAAAACCATATGAGTCTTAAAATTTTTCAAGACCAGATGAAGGTCATATGCTGAACTTGACTCGTCATGAGCCATGAGGGATGTTCCCAGTCGACTGATCCAGATGGTGATCAGGATGATCTTCATACTACTGGTTAAAAACCATAGGAGTCTTAAAATTTTTCAAGACCAGATGAATGTCATATGCTGAACTTGACTCGTCCTGAGCCATGGGGGATGTTCCCAGTCGACTGATCCAGATGATGATCAGGATGATCTCCATACTACTGGTTAAAAACCATGGGAAACTAGAATGTCGCCTGGACCAGATGAAGGCCAGGACTTGAACCTGACTCCATTTGAGTCAATGGGGAATGTTCCCAGTCGAATGAACCTGGTGAAGGTCAGGATAATCCCCATGCTACGGGTCCAAAGACCAGGGGAAACAAGAATGTCGCCTGGGCCAGATGAAGGCCAGGACTTGAACTTGACTCTACTTGAATCAATGGGGAATGTTCCCAGTCGACTGAACCTGGTGAAGGTCAGGATAATCCCCATGCTACGGGTCCAAAGACCAGGGGAAACAAGAATGTCGCCTGGGCCAGATGAAGGCCAGGACTTGAACTTGACTCTACTTGAGTCAATGGGGAATGTTCCCAGTCGACTGAACCTGGTGAAGGTCAGGATAATCCCCATGCTACGGGTCCAAAGACCAGGGGAAAAAAGAATGTCGCCTGGGCCAGATGAAGGCCAGGACTTGAACTTGACTCTACTTGAGTCAATGGGGAATGTTCCCAGTCGACTGAACCTGGTGAAGGTCAGGATAATGGGTATATTGTCGAATGAGTTTATCACCAAGTTCCATGATATAAGCGTGTAGATGTAGACTGGGATGAACATCAAGTCTCAAGTCAAAACTATATGTGCTATCTATGACAATTCCCAAGCTATCTATTAGATGATGTTGGCTGGGATCATCAATAAGTCCCAAACTACAGACACATAAGATCCACAACAAATCCCAAGCTACGCATATGTAGATGTCGAATGGGACAGACATAAAAAATCAAGTCATACATGCATAAAATCCACTACAAGTCCTAAGCTACACATATGTAGATGTCGAATGGGACAGACATAAAAAATCAAGCCATACATGAATAAGATCCACTACAAATCCCTAGATACACATGTAGATGTAGAATGGGATAGAGACCAATCATCAAGCCATATATGCATAAGATCCACTACAAGTCCCAAGCTACACATGTAGATGTAGAATGGGATAGAGACCAATCATCAAGCCATATATGCATACGATCCACAACAAATCCCAAGATACACATGTAGATGTAGAATGGGATAGAGACCAATCATCAAGCCATATATGCATAAGATCCACTACAAGTCCCAAGCTACGCACATGTAGATGTCGAATGGGACAGACATAAAAAATCAAGCCATACATGCATAAGATCCACTACAAGTCCCAAGCTACACATGTAGATGTAGAATGGGATAGAGACCAATCATCAAGCCATATATGCATACGATCCACAACAAATCCCAAGCTATATTTATATAGATGTCGAATGGACCTGATGAAGGTATAATAAACTATAAAAGATAAACTTGATTAAAGCCATCAATGCCACCTTCATTCTACGAGACTACGGTCGAATGGACTTGGTTGAATGAATTTGATGGGAGTCCAAAAGGTTCATTACTCATTATCCTAGACTTGAAGATGGTCCATGATTTTCACTTGAATGAACTTGATAGGATTTCCATACTACCTAAAGGTTGGTCTATTAGATCAAAAAGAGATCTAAAGGGTTCTTCATTCTAATTGGCATGATAGAAAATTCTCTATGTAGTATGGAGTGGCAATATTAAATCAATGTAGTATGGAGATGATGACTAACTTTTTACTTAGTCTGGAGGAGTTGATAATCATTCCAAGTTGTATAGGAGAGATGAGAGTTTTCCATGTAGCCTGAAGTTGATAGCCATCCACATTATCATATGGAGAATAGTTTTGTTGCTTGGCTTTGTGTTCATGCTCCACATACACCAAGAAATCATATTATTATTTTGACTTTCGTTGAGGCCTACCCCATCTTTTCTTCCTAAAGCTACACGTACTTGTGTCGTGTCAAAAATGAAACATTTCACATAAACCAAAAAAAGACGCTTGAGTCTCCAATCAAAAGAGAATTTCCAAGTGACGACATTTTGCAAGTATAGCTGCAGCCTGCAAGCAACCAATTAGGGAAGCAAATTGGTGATGGGATATGCATTTCTTTCTTCTATAATCTTCTTCAAGCCATTCTTTGGAGCATGAAGAATAGTGTAGCATGTGGCAGCTACGAGCATACAATCATTCCATGGTACACGTGAAGATATTTGCATGTAGAGTCAAATAAGTATTTTTTTATTGCTCTTTTACTAATTTAGTGTGGCATTCAATTTTTTCAAAGGTTCTCATCCGTTGGCCATCCCTTGCATAATCATTGTGGGATGGTTTTTGAAGCTTCAAAGTTTTGGAGAGAGTCGTGTATAATCGATGTGTGAAAGAATTTATTTTATGAAGTTTTGGGATCCAGAGGCATATTTTGTTTTTGGTTTCTGCTTTAATTGGTGGGCCAACAGAAAATTTGGGTGGCTTGCGTATGGGCCATTGCTCTTTGGGTCAACTATTGCTTTGTCTTTCTTTCTTCGGCTTGGCAGATTTGTTCTTGCCAAGGGTTTGGGGCTGAGCTAATATTCTTTTGCTTTCGAGCTGGTTGGGATCTGAGTTCGTTTGGGCTGATTGGCACATTGGATCAAAGGATCGAATATCGATTCATGCAATTTGGATTTTGGTTGTGTGGCGAGTAAGACTCCCTGTCATATGAGTTTTTTGTAGTTGTGGTCGTATGGATTTTTTATGGGCTTCTTGGCTGCATGGGCTGGGCTTTTCAAATGATTTATTTGTGGGGAAGATATTTGATCTCAATGTTAATACTTCCATACTTATAGTGTCGAATGATACTTTTGTTTGTTGCTAAACCTTCGTATATATATTCTGTCGAATGGAACTGTTACACGGCTGGAGGGTGTGGTCTTTTTGTGTTCACACGGCAAGTCTGCGCATGGAGTGCGTATGAGCCAGCTTGGCGTGTGTGCTTGGCAATTTGTCATGTTGTTCTTTGCGCAGCTTTGACGCTTGGCACATTGGTTGTGTCTTGGCAGCTAGCTTAGGCAATGATGTTTTCTCTCCTTACTGCTGATTCACGTGAAGCATGGAATGAAGGGGCATGAGCTGACACATGCATGACACGACACTAAGTTGTATAATAAGGGCTGATTCTTTTCAATTTTCTTTGAAGATTTCAAGAAGCATGGACATATTCTACTTGATTGTCTCTTGCGAGGCTACCTTGTCGAGTGGGCCATCAAAATATTTAATTAATTTCTTCTTTGATTAATGGAATTCTCAAGCTTGGGCAGTGAGCTAAGTTTGAATTATTATAAAAAAGCCTTGGTAATTTTCAAATTGGTGAGTAGACCATTCACCTCGTTGTATGAGGTTTTGTCGAGTGGGGCTTCATGTGTTGGGCTTTTGTTATATTTGCAAGTGGGTGAGTCGAGTGGCTCTCTTCAATCCATGCTACAGGTTCACGTGGAGCCTCATAAAGTTTTGGTTTTTAACTGGAGTGGCAGAATTTTTTGAAATGGGCAGTTGTGAAGTTGAATAATAATAAGGATCATGTTAGTTCGGTTGCTAGAATTATTTTAGCAGCTGTGGTTTACTTCATTTGGTTTGAAAGAAACAATCGTTCGACAATAGTGCAGCCTCTGTAAATCATGTGGTGAATGAAATTTATTTGATGATGAGAAGTCGACTTTGTTATTTGAATAACTCCATAGCTTTCCCTGATCCGATCAAATATGGAATCAATGATCCTATGCTTCCTGTTTGGGGTTTATAAATTGCTATTGAGGTAATGAGGGCCTTTTGTTGGTTTGGTGATTGCTAGTTTTGATTCGGCTCTTTCGGAAATTTTAGGGGACCAATTCTTGCACGATGTGTGTTTCCTTTTATTGCTTGAAGTTTGAAGCTTCCTTACTCATTAATCGATGTGGGACTTTTTGTGTTTTATGGTTGTAACATTTCTTCCAGGCTTGCTTTGGCGTTTGGCCTGTTGACCTATGTTTGGGTTTCTTCTCGGTAATGGATTTTCTGTTTCAATCCTTGACCTTGACTGTTGGATCAGAATTTCTGGGCTTTTGAGATCTGCCTCGACTCGTGGGCATATTCTTTTTACTTTGGTGCCTTTCGCTGAGAGGTTTCTTGGGCTGATCCAAGTTGAGTCGTAAGTCCGTTGGGTTTTTTCTTGATTACTTATGGGCTTGATTGTGCTCTTGGGTTTATCCTTTTTGTTTAGCCTCATTGGTGGGGTTGTAGGCCTTATGGGATGTGTTTCTTTGGGGCGTTTGGGCTTACCTCTTTTTTTTTTTTTTTTTTGGTCGAATGGGGCATATGACTGCATTCAATAAAGCCTACGTTTGTTAACTATTATCCTAACAAGAATCCAATGCACATTATGCCAGACAATAAAGTGCAAGATCCACTTATGTTTTTTTTTTTAATGAAATATATTACCAATAATTCAATGCACCAAATGCCAATCACGTTTGTTGAAGGAATTCATTAACAAAATTCCAATGAACAACATGCCAAACCATAAAGTGTAGGGCCAATGGATCATGGTGTATGATGAACCGATTCAATGCAGGTTTTGGGCTTCTAATTAAAATATTATGGGCTAGAATGGGAGCTTCGAAGCATCTTTAGGCTGGAGCCTGAGGCGCCAAATTGAGTGGTATAAAAGAAAGCTTCGTGTCGAATGGAAATTCGGCTAATGGCTAACCCTCAGTTCATGTTGTGTTGACTGGAACCTTAGCCTCTAGTTAATACCTCTTACTAGTCGTGTCGAATGGAATCTTCAAAATTTAGCTAGGACTTATTCATCCTTACAAGTGTCATGCATTATACGTGGAGTGTCGATTGTGATTTTTAGTAGGTGATAAGCTATATCTAGTAATGTCAATTGTGACATATACTACAAGTCTCAAACTATGCCCTAACATCAAATGAAACGTCCTTAACAAATCTCATGTCTAACTAATGTCGACTGAAACATTTTTAAAATATGGAAGTCGTACCTGGATAATATGATTGGGAAGTTGAGGAGATGTGTTCCAATTGTTTCTGGGGGTTGTTTTGGAGTTCGCGTGGCTTGATTCTCCTCTTCTGAGGTGCGTAATCGTTCTTGGAGAATGGCCAACTGTCTGGTCACATGATTTTATGTTTGCTCACTGCTAGAAGCCATGATTGGCTTTGTTTTAGGAATCGTAGACTGAGATACCTTTGCCTGCTATGAATCGCTAGGGCCCCACGGTGGGCGCCAAATTGTGGACGCTGGTTTTCGGCCGAGGTCCTCAATCAGAGTTTGGGTTGGGGGCATTAGCGATCCTGCAAGACAAAGGTTAGAGTGAGCGGGAGTAGACTACCACCGGTGTGGTGGGTGCCGTGGGCACTCCGACGCTCAAGTCAGTAGCATGAAATGAGCAATAAATATGAAAAATGTAAGAGTAAGGTTTAATGTTACCTTGACTTCATTGATGGCCGTGAGGCAATAATAGAAAATGTTTAAAGAGATAGAGGGTTCAGAGAGCTTGTGTCCCAGAGCCCAAGCTCGTGAGGGAGAAGTGAAGCCCCTCTAGAGTTCAGAAACCTTTCCATTTTATAGATTGAAGGAAGTAGTAACTTTACAGTTGGAGATATAAGTTGTACACGTGATGGTGGGATCTTCAATGTACTGACATTTCTGGCAAGGGAGCCCACAACATGTCTTGGATTCAACTTTCGGTGCTGGAAGAAATTTGCATGTGAAATTATGCTTTACGATAGACAAAATGAGGAAGAGTGTTTGATCAATTATCTGTAAGCATGTGGCATGATTTATATTCAATAATGTTAGGTTTTATGGGTTTGATGTGAAAATATGTTTTTACCCTCGGGTCCAAATTTGGCACGTACATAAGTCATGACAAATCATCAACTAAGTTACAGAGCATATAAAACTATCTAAGGTAATTTTCTAATTCATTAAACTACACACATCCAATGTATTAGTTTAATAAATCTGTGGTCCAACGACAATCATCGGTTAAATAAGATTTAATCACAACCTGAATACAATATTCATTAAATGGAAAATGATATGTGGTGTGAGCTTGTATCAGACCATCTTTTACCATAAGGAACAAGCATCTAATGCTTTTATGATAAAGCCTCATAAAGCACAGTTCTAAGTTATTTATTACCGAATAATTTCTTAATTGTTTATCTTTAATTATTGACACTACTAGTCATATTAAATTATGTAACAATTGTTTATACAGAACAAGTAATTATCCAATAGTCACAAGTTCTGATATCAAATATCAAAACAGTTATTAAATATTATTTTAATTAACTAGACGATAGATCCGGTATCCAATACATATAGTCGTCGTATTGTGAGAATCAATATTCTCTATACACAACTGTACGTATTTCCTTTCTTAAGCTTTATAATTTGCGTTCAGTTATTCACAACATTTGCAAATAATCGATTAGCAAATTGTGTCAAACACGCGACTTCTAAAAGTCACTAAAAACGAAGAAATGTCATTATAAGATAAACAAGTACTAACATGGTTTTCTTAATGTCAGTCAAGAATCTCGAGACATGAACTATTCAAGTCAATTCTTACTAAATAAGAAACAATTCTAACTAGAATAATATCTTAAACACATATATCATATTAGATTACCCAATTGTGACTTAGTAACTAAGTCACAAACCATCTTGATTTACAAGGAAATCGGAACAACAGTTGCCGATGGTTTCAACTAATCTAACAATATCTAAGTCTACTGTCTTTCTAGAATCTATTCTAGAATACGCAACCATAAGTAAAGTCAGAAAATATATCCTAATAAAAGACATACAGTGGATTAGAAGCATAAATCTATAAACAATATAGAATTAAAGAAAAACAAAGCAGAATTTTCTAAAATTACGCACTGTCTGGGTTATGAATTTTTAAACCCAGCAGTGTCTCCCACTACTTTACGTAATACCGTAATCCCCAACGGACAACGGGAATTCGATAATTAAATCGAATTCCATAGTGAGAGTAGGATCCCATGAATATATTTCGACTCACAGCTTTGGCACGTTCTCGCCTACGTATATTCATTAGGTAGACAACCCATTGTCAATCACTCACCAGTGACTCCTCGTTTTGGTCCTGATCGTTTCTCGCTGTGACAGCTTTGGCACGTTCACAGGGAGGCGTATCAGGGCTACACTCGCCAATGACAAACTCAAGCTACCGATGTAGTCCTGACAGCTTTGGCACGTTCATGATTTCCACTTTCACTTGAATTTATCTAGTATCATTATACAACTGGCATGGATAAAATTTTATCAACTACACCCTCACTGCTTTGGCACTTTCTCGGATGCAGCCATAGAAAGTTACCCATAAATCGTATTGACAAGACGGACCAAGAAACATGTATCCAATACACGTTACTTTACAGCCATATTTAAAGCGGGGATTTTCCTACGGAAGCAATAGTCTACATCCAATGCAGAGTTTTAATCTAAATCATTTTCTAAACATTTCAATTCTACCTAGAAAATATAACGTAACTTAACCATTAAATTTCAGTTACATTTTCGTTAGCGTCGAACCGAAAAGTAAAGAAATATATCTAGATTCTAAGCATGTGCGAACAATAGAATTGGATTAAATATCTAATATCAAGCATGAATAATGTAATGGATGAAGCATCAGACCCGCTCTGATACCATTTTTGTTGGGGTTTTGGGCGATGAGGCGCAGCGGAAGTGCGGGTTCGGGCGAAATCGTATTTTAAATTTTTTTCAAAACACCGAATAAATTAATCAATATCTAATATGAATAATTTATTCATATTTCACCTAAAAATATTTATTTAATATCAAGTATTAACATAAACATAATTGAAAACTCGCGAAACTTTTACGAAAACCGTTTTTCCGCAAAATGGCCTAAAACGCGTTTTTGACCGAACCGACACTTATGGAAACTGCCCAGGTCAGCTCCAATAGTGTCGGGGCAGTTCATGGGCTTCCCGAACAGTGACGGAGTCACTGTTTTTATAGCCGTCACCCGGTTGGCTCAAAATCTACCCGGTAACACCGTTTTTGGCCGTTTTCGCTAATTTCAAGTCCGAAACACATTCCGGCAATTGTGCCAACTCCCAAAACACATCCAAAACATTCGTAGGACATCAAAAACATCCCAGAATTTCCAGTTTAGGCAGATCTGATCTGCAAACCGAAATTCATCAAAATTCATGCTTTAATTCCAATTTTCACCAAGATTAATCTAATTAATCAAACACCAAAGACGTCCCACCACATATGAACAACTCTAGAACAATTCTAGGATATTTTAGAGTGGCTCAAACAACTCTAGAATGGCAACAAGGTTGTCTAACAAGAATTAAATAAATTTGCCTAATATTCCATTAATATTCACCAATTTCACTTCACACATGCTCAACCACTTCCAGTTCATCATCAAACAACAAAAGCCCCAAATTTTCAGATTTAAGGAACCTTAGAACTATTCTAAGCATTCAAGAAAAATAAGAAAACAATTTCCAAGTTTAAGGTTAAGTAGATTACCTTTAATCTCTTTAAACTCCTAACTTTTTCTTGAATTTTTCCTTCAAAATCCATGGATTCTTCAAACCAATTTGTAAACCCATTTTTTTGAGTTTATTCGTTGATGATGATGATGAATAGCAAAAGAAAAAAAATTTCATTTTTAAACATAAAGTGGCCGAATTTTAGGACATGGAAAAAGGGGTATTTTTGTCCTTTTAATCAATTTAATCAAATTAAATGACATTTACTTTATAATATCCAATCAAATTTGAACACTTATAAAGTATAATTAAATTCATGCCATGTTTTCCAATCAAAATTCACCAAGTATCATTTAATTAATAATAAATGGATAAAGATTGAAAAATTAATTATTTAATTATTTAACTATTAAATAATTAAACAATTAATTTATACAAATATATGTATTTTATTTACATCAAATAATAAATACATATATTTATGACAAGTGTCAAAATCTCATTTGACGAATAATTAATGTGTATCTAATCATATTATGTATCAAATACAAATACACAATAATTATAAGCGGACAAAATTTCCTAACTGCATGTGTTATCGTTTAACCGATTAAACGATCCGAAGTAACTCACTTAATCCAGTGAAGTATTATGAATAATCTGTATTATTCATTTTGAGTTGCCCAAGTGCTCAACGAGTATACTTCATATTGTGAGACTCTCTAAGTTTAGGTTTATCCGTCACGAAATCCAATTTCGTGTCCATAATCTACCCACTCATAGATTATGACGATCACAAATAATCTCGCTAAACAATACAAGCTGAGGTCATTGCATACGTATAATCCCTCCGTCACAGGCTATCCGTATTATACCTGAGATATAGATGAGAACGTCAAATCCGTTCGGTATAATACAGTCGACTTTCAATTTACGATCTCTAAATAACACTCGGAACTGATTTCCGAAGTTATACCACAGCCATGGATTTACTAGATCATAAACACATGAGGATGCTTATGCCCTGTACACAGGACTGCCGGATCATATCTTGATACGCACTGGATATCATGAGCATCAGTCCACACCCAACGAACAGACGTAGGTCTGATTATGAATAGATCGTTGACGTGACTGCCATTAAAGTATGAATGATAGCTCATATATCCACAGTGGTATCTCAAGTCGAAGGATCACTATGCTCGCTCAACTCGAGAAGGTTCCTATTGACGTTGGTGTACCATCTATTAGGAAACTTTCAGTGAGTCATTCAGTGTCTTATCAAATAAACACCTACATGTCTATACGAGTCTCCCGAGACTCATGGTTCACTGGGATAAACCATCGGACCAAGTCACGATATACGACATGTACTGGTCTCAGCGGATTTTACTAACCGACCCGTGTTAGCAAATCTTGACCATGAACTTTATTTAAGGATATACAACTAATAGTGTGCTTCCTAATGTCAATTACAAACTATGTTGTAACTGCGCACTATACTGTAAATCTTAGGGTCTTTGTCTAATATACACGTATCACTGAACCGGATTCAGTTTCGATCCAATCGTAATCAGATCATTAATCGCAATTAGATCGAATAAGCGTATAAAAGACAAGGGTGCTACCGTTAAATTAGTAATATTTATGGAAAATATAATTGTTCGTATTTATGAATCGGACATAAATACGATCCGGATTGGCACTCTGAGCACCAACCCTAACATTATGAACTCAAAAACCTCTCATAACATAACCAGTGATCTTGCAAATTTATCAATTCACTTGAAATATGATGGTACTGATGAAGTCGCTCTTGGTGATGGCTCAGGTTTTATGGTTTCACACATTGGTTCTCTGAACATACGCTTCCCAAACACAATTTTATTTTAAGTGATACT